>OY821762.1:29846172-31109484 GCA_963682095.1 Potentilla sterilis
GACAAAAAAGTTCACTCCCGTTCGTATTAGGTGGTCTCTAGAAGGATAAAAAGTTGGATTTTGGTGGATTTCGAGAACTTTAAAACTCCACCGAAAATTGATGATAATTTAAAATTCCAAGAAAAATGGTGTGAAATTGAAGTAATGAGTTAAAAGATCATTCTTGTATGTTTTGGGAGGACCCTAGATGACTAAAAAGTTGGGTTTTTGAAGGAGTTAAACGAATTTCAATTCACTTACGATCCTTAACTACTTTTTAAAATTTAGGGGAAAATAGAAAGAAATATGAGGGAAAATTAATGATATGACAAAAAAGTTCACTCCCGTTGGTATTAGGTGGTCTCTAGAAGGATAAAAAGTTGGGTTTTGGTAAATTTCGAGAACTTTAAAACTCCACCGAAACTTGATGACAATTTCAAATTCCAAGAAAAATGGTGTGAAATTGAAGTAATGAGTTAAAAGATCATTCTTGTTTGTTTTGGGAGGACCCAAGCTGACTAAAAAGTTGGGTTTTTGAAGGAGTTAAACGAATTTCAATTCACTTACGATCCTTAACTACTTTTTAAAATTTAGGAGAAAATAGAAAGAAATATGAGGAAAAATTAATGATATGACAAAAAAGTTCAATCCCGTTGGTATTAGGAGGTCTCTAGAAGGACAAAAAGTTGGGTTTTGGTGGATTTCGAAAACTTTAAAACTCCACCGAAACTTGATGACAATTTAAAATTCCAAGAAAAATGGTGTGAAATTGAAGTAATGAGTTAAAAGATCATTCTTTTATGTTTTGGGAGGACCCTAGATGACTAAAAAGTAGGGTTTTTGAAGGAGTTAAACGAATTTCAATTCACTTACGATCCTTAACTACTTTTTAAAATTTAGGGGAAAATAGAAAGAAATATGAGGGAAAATTAATGATATGACAAAAAAGTTCACGCCCGTTGGTATTAGGAGGTCTCTAGAAGGATAAAAAGTTGGGTTTTGGTGAATTTCGAAAACTTTAAAACTCCACCGAAATTTGATGACAATTTAAAATTCCAAGAAAAATGGTGTGAAATTGAAGTAATGAGTTAAAAGATCATTCTTGTATTTTTTGGGAGGACCCTAGATGACTAAAAAGTTGGGTTTTTGAATAAGTTAAACGAATTTCAATTCACTTACGATCCTTAACTACTTTTTAAAATTTAGGGGAAAATAGAAAGAAATATGAGGGAAAATTAATGATATGACAAAAAAGTTCACTCCCGTTGGTATTAGGTGGTCTCTAGAAGGATAAAAAGTTGGGTTTTGGTGGATTTCGAGAACATTAAAACTCCACTGAAACTTGATGACAATTTCAAATTCCAAGAAAAATGGTGTGAAATTGAAGTAATGAGTTAAAAGATCATTCTTGTATGTTTTGGGAGGACCCTAGATGACTAAAAAGTTGGGTTTTTGAAGGAGTTAAACGAATTTCAATTCACTTACGATCCTTAACTACTTTTTATAATTTAGGGGAAAATAGAAAGAAATATGAGGGAAAATTAATGATATGACAAAAAAGTTCACTCCCGTTCGTATTAGGTGGTCTCTAGAAGGATAAAAAGTTGGATTTTGGTGGATTTCGAGAACTTTAAAACTCCACCGAAAATTGATGATAATTTAAAATTCCAAGAAAAATGGTGTGAAATTGAAGTAATGAGTTAAAAGATCATTCTTGTATGTTTTGGGAGGACCCTAGATGACTAAAAAGTTGGGTTTTTGAAGGAGTTAAACGAATTTCAATTCACTTACGATCCTTAACTACTTTTTAAAATTTAGGGGAAAATAGAAAGAAATATGAGGGAAAATTAATGATATGACAAAAAAGTTCACTCCCGTTGGTAGAAGGATAAAAAGTTGGGTTTTGGTAAATTTCGAGAACTTTAAAACTCCACCGAAACTTGATGACAATTTCAAATTCCAAGAAAAATGGTGTGAAATTGAAGTAATGAGTTAAAAGATCATTCTTGTTTGTTTTGGGAGGACCCAAGCTGACTAAAAAGTTGGGTTTTTGAAGGAGTTAAACGAATTTCAATTCACTTACGATCCTTAACTACTTTTTAAAATTTAGGAGAAAATAGAAAGAAATATGAGGAAAAATTAATGATATGACAAAAAAGTTCAATCCCGTTGGTATTAGGAGGTCTCTAGAAGGATAAAAAGTTGGGTTTTGGTGGATTTCGAAAACTTTAAAACTCCACCGAAACTTGATGACAATTTAAAATTCCAAGAAAAATGGTGTGAAATTGAAGTAATGAGTTAAAAGATCATTCTTTTATGTTTTGGGAGGACCCTAGATGACTAAAAAGTAGGGTTTTTGAAGGAGTTAAACGAATTTCAATTCACTTACGATCCTTAACTACTTTTTAAAATTTAGGGGAAAATAGAAAGAAATATGAGGGAAAATTAATGGTATGACAAAAAAGTTCACTCCCGTTGGTATTAGGTGGTCTCTAGAAGGATAAAAAGTTGGGTTTTGGTGGATTTCGAGAACTTTAAAACTCCACTTAAAATTGATGACAATTGAAAATTCCAAGAAAAATGGTGTGAAATTGAAGTAATGAGTTAAAAGATCATTCTTGTATGTTTTGGGAGGACTCTAGATGACTAAAAAGTTGGGTTTTTGAAGGAGTTAAACGAATTTCAATTCACTTACGATCCTTAACTACTTTTTAAAATATAGGGGAAAATAGAAAGAAATATGAGGGAAAATTAATGATATGACAAAAAAGTTCACTCCCGTTGGTATTAGGTGGTCTCTAGAAGGATAAAAAGTTGGGTTTTGGTGGATTTCGAGAACTTTAAAACTCCACCGAAACTTGATGACAATTTCAAATTCCAAGAAAAATGGTGTGAAATTGAAGTAATGAGTTAAAAGATCATTCTTGTTTGTTTTGGGAGGACCCAAGATGACTAAAAAGTTGGGTTTTTGAAGGAGTTAAACGAATTTCAATTCACTTACGATCCTTAACTACTTTTTAAAATTTAGGAGAAAATAGAAAGAAATATGAGGAAAAATTAATGATATGACAAAATAGTTCACTCCCGTTAGTATTAGGAGGTCTCTAGAAGGATAAAAAGTTGGGTTTGGTGGATTGAAACGAACCTGAATTCACTTACGATCCTTAACTACTTTTTAAAATTTAATCGAAAATTGAAAGAAATATGAGGGAAAATTAATGATATGACAAAAAAGTTCACTCCCGTTGGTATTAGGTGGTCTCTAGAAGGATAAAAAGTTGGGTTTTGGTGGATTTCGAGAACTTTAAAACTCCACCGAAACTTGATGACAATTGAAAATTCCAAGAAAAATGGTGTGAAATTGAAGTAATCAGTTAAAAGATCATTCTTGTATGTTTTGGGAGGACCCTAGATGACTAAAAAGTTGGGTTTTTGAAGGAGTTAAACGAATTTCAATTCACTTACGATCCTTAACTACTTTTTAAAATTTAGGGGAAAATAGAAAGAAATATGAGGGAAAATTAATGATATGACAAAAAAGTTCACTCCCGTTGGTATTAGGTGGTCTCTAGAAGGATAAAAAGTTGGGTTTGGTGGATTGAAACGAACCTGAATTCACTTACGATCCTTAACTACTTTTTAAAATTTAAGGGAAAATTGAAAGAAATATGAGGGAAAATTAATGATATGACAAAAAAGTTCACTCCCGTTGGTATTAGGTGGTCTCTAGAAAGATAAAAAGTTGGGTTTTGGTGGATTTCGAAAACTTTAAAACTCCACCGAAACTTGATGACAATTGAAAATTCCAAGAAAAATGGTGTGAAATTGAAGTAATCAGTTAAAAGATCATTCTTGTATGTTTTGGGAGGACCCTAGATGACTAAAAAGTTGGGTTTTTGAAGGAGTTAAACGAATTTCAATTCACTTACGATCCTTAAATACTTTTTAAAATTTAGGGGAAAATAGAAAGAAATATGAGGGAAAATTAATGATATGACAAAAAAGTTCACTCCCGTTGGTATTAGGTGGTCTCTAGAAGGATAAAAAGTTGGGTTTTGGTGGATTTCGAGAACTTTAAAACTCCACCGAAACTTGATGACAATTTCAAATTCCAAGAAAAATGGTGTGAAATTGAAGTAATGAGTTAAAAGATCATTCTTTTATGTTTTGGGAGGACCCTAGATGACTAAAAAGTTGGGTTTTTGAAGGAGTTAAACGAATTTCAATTCACTTACGATCCTTAACTACTTTTTAAAATTTAGGGGAAAATAGAAAGAAATATGAGGGAAAATTAATGATATGACAAAAAAGTTCACTCCCGTTGGTATTAGGTGGTCTCTAGAAGGATAAAAAGTTGGGTTTTGGTGGATTTCGAGAACTTTAAAACTCCACTTAAAATTGATGACAATTGAAAATTCCAAGAAAAATGGTGTGAAATTGAAGTAATGAGTTAAAAGATCATTCTTGTATGTTTTGGGAGGACCCTAGATGACTAAAAAGTTGGGTTTTTGAAGGAGTTAAACGAATTTCAATTCACTTACGATCCTTAACTACTTTTTATAATTTAGGGGAAAATAGAAAGAAATATGAGGGAAAATTAATGATATGACAAAAAAGTTCACTCCCGTTCGTATTAGGTGGTCTCTAGAAGGATAAAAAGTTGGATTTTGGTGGATTTCGAGAAGTTTAAAACTCCACCGAAAATTGATGATAATTTAAAATTCCAAGAAAAATGGTGTGAAATTGAAGTAATGAGTTAAAAGATCATTCTTGTATGTTTTGGGAGGACCCTAGATGACTAAAAAGTTGGGTTTTTGAAGGAGTTAAACGAATTTCAATTCACTTACGATCCTTAACTACTTTTTAAAATATAGGGGAAAATAGAAAGAAATATGAGGGAAAATTAATGATATGACAAAAAAGTTCACTCCCGTTGGTATTAGGTGGTCTCTAGAAGGATAAAAAGTTGGGTTTTGGTGGATTTCGAGAACTTTAAAACTCCACCGAAACTTGATGACAATTTCAAATTCCAAGAAAAATGGTGTGAAATTGAAGTAATGAGTTAAAAGATCATTCTTGTTTGTTTTGGGAGGACCCAAGATGACTAAAAAGTTGGGTTTTTGAAGGAGTTAAACGAATTTCAATTCACTTACGATCCTTAACTACTTTTTAAAATTTAGGAGAAAATAGAAAGAAATATGAGGAAAAATTAATGATATGACAAAATAGTTCACTCCCGTTAGTATTAGGAGGTCTCTAGAAGGATAAAAAGTTGGGTTTGGTGGATTGAAACGAACCTGAATTCACTTACGATCCTTAACTACTTTTTAAAATTTAATCGAAAATTGAAAGAAATATGAGGGAAAATTAATGATATGACAAAAAAGTTCACTCCCGTTGGTATTAGGTGGTCTCTAGAAGGATAAAAAGTTGGGTTTTGGTGGATTTCGAGAACTTTAAAACTCCACCGAAACTTGATGACAATTTCAAATTCCATGAAAAATGGTGTGAAATTGAAGTAATGAGTTAAAAGATCATTCTTGTATGTTTTGGGAGGACCCTAGATGACTAAAAAGTTGGGTTTTTGAAGGAGTTAAACGAATTTCAATTCACTTACGATCCTTAACTACTTTTTAAAATTTAGGGGAAAATAGAAAGAAATATGAGGGAAAATTAATGATATGACAAAAAAGTTCACTCCCGTTGGTATTAGGTGGTCTCTAGAAGGATAAAAAGTTGGGTTTTGGTGGATTTCGAGAACTTTAAAACTCCACCGAAACTTGATGACAATTTCAAATTCCAAGAAAAATGGTGTGAAATTGAAGTAATGAGTTAAAAGATCATTCTTGTTTGTTTTGGGAGGACCCAAGCTGACTAAAAAGTTGGGTTTTTGAAGGAGTTAAACGAATTTCAATTCACTTACGATCCTTAACTACTTTTTAAAATTTAGGAGAAAATAGAAAGAAATATGAGGAAAAATTAATGATATGACAAAAAAGTTCAATCCCGTTGGTATTAGGAGGTCTCTAGAAGGACAAAAAGTTGGGTTTTGGTGGATTTCGAAAACTTTAAAACTCCACCGAAACTTGATGACAATTTAAAATTCCAAGAAAAATGGTGTGAAATTGAAGTAATGAGTTAAAAGATCATTCTTTTATGTTTTGGGAGGACCCTAGATGACTAAAAAGTAGGGTTTTTGAAGGAGTTAAACGAATTTCAATTCACTTACGATCCTTAACTACTTTTTAAAATTTAGGGGAAAATAGAAAGAAATATGAGGGAAAATTAATGATATGACAAAAAAGTTCACGCCCGTTGGTATTAGGAGGTCTCTAGAAGGATAAAAAGTTGGGTTTTGGTGAATTTCGAAAACTTTAAAACTCCACCGAAATTTGATGACAATTTAAAATTCCAAGAAAAATGGTGTGAAATTGAAGTAATGAGTTAAAAGATCATTCTTGTATTTTTTGGGAGGACCCTAGATGACTAAAAAGTTGGGTTTTTGAATAAGTTAAACGAATTTCAATTCACTTACGATCCTTAACTACTTTTTAAAATTTAGGGGAAAATAGAAAGAAATATGAGGGAAAATTAATGATATGACAAAAAAGTTCACTCCCGTTGGTATTAGGTGGTCTCTAGAAGGATAAAAAGTTGGGTTTTGGTGGATTTCGAGAACATTAAAACTCCACTGAAACTTGATGACAATTTCAAATTCCAAGAAAAATGGTGTGAAATTGAAGTAATGAGTTAAAAGATCATTCTTGTATGTTTTGGGAGGACCCTAGATGACTAAAAAGTTGGGTTTTTGAAGGAGTTAAACGAATTTCAATTCACTTACGATCCTTAACTACTTTTTATAATTTAGGGGAAAATAGAAAGAAATATGAGGGAAAATTAATGATATGACAAAAAAGTTCACTCCCGTTCGTATTAGGTGGTCTCTAGAAGGATAAAAAGTTGGATTTTGGTGGATTTCGAGAAGTTTAAAACTCCACCGAAAATTGATGATAATTTAAAATTCCAAGAAAAATGGTGTGAAATTGAAGTAATGAGTTAAAAGATCATTCTTGTATGTTTTGGGAGGACCCTAGATGACTAAAAAGTTGGGTTTTTGAAGGAGTTAAACGAATTTCAATTCACTTACGATCCTTAACTACTTTTTAAAATTTAGCGGAAAATAGAAAGAAATATGAGAGAAAATTAATGGTATGACAAAAAAGTTCACTCCCGTTGGTATTAGGTGGTCTCTAGAAGGATAAAAAGTTGGGTTTTGGTGGATTTCGAGAACTTTAAAACTCCACCGAAACTTGATGACAATTGAAAATTCCAAGAAAAATGGTGTGAAATTGAAGTAATGAGTTAAAAGATCATTCTTTTATGTTTTGGGAGGACCCTAGATGACTAAAAAGTAGGGTTTTTGAAGGAGTTAAACGAATTTCAATTCACTTACGATCCTTAACTACTTTTTAAAATTTAGGAGAAAATAGAAAGAAATATGAGGGAAAATTAATGATATGACAAAAAAGTTCACTCCCGTTGGTATTAGGAGGTCTCTAGAAGGATAAAAAGTTGGGTTTGGTGGATTGAAACGAACCTGAATTCACTTACGATCCTTAACTACTTTTTAAAATTTAAGGGAAAATTGAAAGAAATATGAGGGAAAATTAATGATATGACAAAAAAGTTCACTCCCGTTGGTATTAGGTGGTCTCTAGAAAGATAAAAAGTTGGGTTTTGGTGGATTTCGAGAACTTTAAAACTCCACCGAAACTTGATGACAATTGAAAATTCCAAGAAAAATGGTGTGAAATTGAAGTAATCAGTTAAAAGATCATTCTTGTATGTTTTGGGAGAACCCTAGATGACTAAAAAGTTGGGTTTTTGAAGGAGTTAAACGAATTTCAATTCACCTACGATCCTTAACTACTTTTTAAAATTTAGGGGAAAATAGAAAGAAATATGAGGGAAAATTAATTATATGACAAAAAAGTTCACTCCCGTTGGTATTAGGTGGTCTCTAGAAGGATAAAAAGTAGGGTTTTGGTGGATTTCGAGAACTTTAAAACTCCACCGAAACTTGATGACAATTTCAAATTCCAAGAAAAATGGTGTGAAATTGAAGTAATGAGTTAAAAGATCATTCTTTTATGTTTTGGGAGGACCCTAGATGACTAAAAAGTTGGGTTTTTGAAGGAGTTAAACGAATTTCAATTCACTTACGATCCTTAACTACTTTTTAAAATTTAGGGGAAAATAGAAAGAAATATGAGGGAAAATTAATGATATGACAAAAAAGTTCACTCCCGTTGGTATTAGGTGGTCTCTAGAAGGATAAAAAGTTGGGTTTTGGTGGATTTCGAGAACTTTAAAACTCCACTTAAAATTGATGACAATTGAAAATTCCAAGAAAAATGGTGTGAAATTGAAGTAATGAGTTAAAAGATCATTCTTGTATGTTTTGGGAGGACCCTAGATGACTAAAAAGTTGGGTTTTTGAAGGAGTTAAACGAATTTCAATTCACTTACGATCCTTAACTACTTTTTATAATTTAGGGGAAAATAGAAAGAAATATGAGGGAAAATTAATGATATGACAAAAAAGTTCACTCCCGTTCGTATTAGGTGGTCTCTAGAAGGATAAAAAGTTGGATTTTGGTGGATTTCGAGAACTTTAAAACTCCACCGAAAATTGATGATAATTTAAAATTCCAAGAAAAATGGTGTGAAATTGAAGTAATGAGTTAAAAGATCATTCTTGTATGTTTTGGGAGGACCCTAGATGACTAAAAAGTTGGGTTTTTGAAGGAGTTAAACGAATTTCAATTCACTTACGATCCTTAACTACTTTTTAAAACTTAGGGGAAAATAGAAAGAAATATGAGAGAAAATTAATGGTATGACAAAAAAGTTCACTCCCGTTGGTATTAGGTGGTCTCTAGAAGGATAAAAAGTTGGGTTTTGGTGGATTTCGAGAACTTTAAAACTCCACCGAAACTTGATGACAATTGAAAATTCCAAGAAAAATGGTGTGAAATTGAAGTAATCAGTTAAAAGATCATTCTTGTATGTTTTGGGAGGACCCTAGATGACTAAAAAGTTGGGTTTTTGAAGGAGTTAAACGAATTTCAATTCACTTACGATCCTTAACTACTTTTTAAAATTTAGGGGAAAATAGAAAGAAATATGAGGGAAAATTAATGATATGACAAAAAAGTTCACTCCCGTTGGTATTAGGTGGTCTCTAGAAGGATAAAAAGCTGGGTTTTGGTGGATTTCGAGAACTTTAAAACTCCACCGAAACTTGATGACAATTTCAAATTCCAAGAAAAATGGTGTGAAATTGAAGTAATGAGTTAAAAGATCATTCTTGTATGTTTTGGGAGGACCCTAGATGACTAAAAAGTTGGGTTTTTGAAGGAGTTAAACGAATTTCAATTCACTTACGATCCTTAACTACTTTTTATAATTTAGGGGAAAATAGAAAGAAATATGAGGGAAAATTAATGATATGACAAAAAAGTTCACTCCCGTTCGTATTAGGTGGTCTCTAGAAGGATAAAAAGTTGGATTTTGGTGGATTTCGAGAACTTTAAAACTCCACCGAAAATTGATGATAATTTAAAATTCCAAGAAAAATGGTTTGAAATTGAAGTAATGAGTTAAAAGATCATTCTTGTATGTTTTGGGAGGACCCTAGATGACTAAAAAGTTGGGTTTTTGAAGGAGTTAAACGAATTTCAATTCACTTACGATCCTTAACTACTTTTTAAAATTTAGGGGAAAATAGAAAGAAATATGAGGGAAAATTAATGATATGACAAAAAAGTTCACTCCCGTTGGTATTAGGTGGTCTCTAGAAGGATAAAAAGTTGGGTTTTGGTAAATTTCGAGAACTTTAAAACTCCACCGAAACTTGATGACAATTTCAAATTCCAAGAAAAATGGTGTGAAATTGAAGTAATGAGTTAAAAGATCATTCTTGTTTGTTTTGGGAGGACCCAAGCTGACTAAAAAGTTGGGTTTTTGAAGGAGTTAAACGAATTTCAATTCACTTACGATCCTTAACTACTTTTTAAAATTTAGGAGAAAATAGAAAGAAATATGAGGAAAAATTAATGATATGACAAAAAAGTTCAATCCCGTTGGTATTAGGAGGTCTCTAGAAGGATAAAAAGTTGGGTTTTGGTGGATTTCGAAAACTTTAAAACTCCACCGAAACTTGATGACAATTTAAAATTCCAAGAAAAATGGTGTGAAATTGAAGTAATGAGTTAAAAGATCATTCTTTTATGTTTTGGGAGGACCCTAGATGACTAAAAAGTAGGGTTTTTGAAGGAGTTAAACGAATTTCAATTCACTTACGATCCTTAACTACTTTTTAAAATTTAGGGGAAAATAGAAAGAAATATGAGGGAAAATTAATGGTATGACAAAAAAGTTCACTCCCGTTGGTATTAGGTGGTCTCTAGAAGGATAAAAAGTTGGGTTTTGGTGGATTTCGAGAACTTTAAAACTCCACTTAAAATTGATGACAATTGAAAATTCCAAGAAAAATGGTGTGAAATTGAAGTAATGAGTTAAAAGATCATTCTTGTATGTTTTGGGAGGACCCTAGATGACTAAAAAGTTGGGTTTTTGAAGGAGTTAAACGAATTTCAATTCACTTACGATCCTTAACTACTTTTTATAATTTAGGGGAAAATAGAAAGAAATATGAGGGAAAATTAATGATATGACAAAAAAGTTCACTCCCGTTCGTATTAGGTGGTCTCTAGAAGGATAAAAAGTTGGATTTTGGTGGATTTCGAGAACTTTAAAACTCCACCGAAAATTGATGATAATTTAAAATTCCAAGAAATTTGGTGTGAAATTGAAGTAATGAGTTAAAAGATCATTCTTGTATGTTTTGGGAGGACCCTAGATGACTAAAAAGTTGGGTTTTTGAAGGAGTTAAACGAATTTCAATTCACTTACGATCCTTAACTACTTTTTAAAATTTAGGGGAAAATAGAAAGAAATATGAGGGAAAATTAATGATATGACAAAAAAGTTCACTCCCGTTGGTATTAGGTGGTCTCTAGAAGGATAAAAAGTTGGGTTTTGGTGGATTTCGAGAACTTTAAAACTCCACCGAAACTTGATGACAATTTCAAATTCCATGAAAAATGGTGTGAAATTGAAGTAATGAGTTAAAAGATCATTCTTTTATGTTTTGGGAGGACCCTAGATGACTAAAAAGTTGGGTTTTTTAAGGAGTTAAACGAATTTCAATTCACTTACGATCCTTAACTACTTTTTAAAATTTAGGGGAAAATAGAAAGAAATATGAGGGAAAATTAATGATATGACAAAAAAGTTCACTCCCGTTGGTATTAGGTGGTCTCTAGAAGGATAAAAAGTTGGGTTTTGGTGGATTTCGAGAACTTTAAAACTCCACTTAAAATTGATGACAATTGAAAATTCCAAGAAAAATGGTGTGAAATTGAAGTAATGAGTTAAAAGATCATTCTTGTATGTTTTGGGAGGACCCTAGATGACTAAAAAGTTGGGTTTTTGAAGGAGTTAAACGAATTTCAATTCACTTACGATCCTTAACTACTTTTTAAAATTTAGGGGAAAATAGAAAGAAATATGAGGGAAAATTAATGATATGACAAAAAAGTTCACTCCCGTTGGTATTAGGTGGTCTCTAGAAGGATAAAAAGTTGGGTTTTGGTGGATTTCGAGAACTTTAAAACTCCACCGAAACTTGATGATAATTTCAAATTCCAAGAAAAATGGTGTGAAATTGAAGTAATGAGTTAAAAGATCATTTTTGGTTGTTTTGGGAGGACCCAAGATGACTAAAAAGTTGGGTTTTTGAAGGAGTTAAACGAATTTTAATTCACTTACGATCCTTAACTACTTTTTAAAATTTAGGAGAAAATAGAAAGAAATATGAGGAAAAATTAATGATATGACAAAAAAGTTCACTCCCGTTGGTATTAGGAGGTCTCTAGAAGGATAAAAAGTTGGGTTTGGTGGATTGAAACGAACCTGAATTCACTTACGATCCTTAACTACTTTTTAAAATTTAAGGGAAAATTGAAAGAAATATGAGGGAAAATTAATGATATGACAAAAAAGTTCACTCCCGTTGGTATTAGGTGGTCTCTAGAAGGATAAAAAGTTGGGTTTGGTGTATTTCGAGAACTTTAAAACTCCACCGAAACTTGATGACAATTGAAAATTCCAAGAAAAATGGTGTGAAATTGAAGTTAAAAGATCATTCTTGTATGTTTTGGGAGGACCCTAGATGACTAAAAAGTTGGGTTTTTGAAGGAGTTAAACGAATTTCAATTCACTTACGATCCTTAACTACTTTTTAAAATTTAGGGGAAAATAGAAAGAAATATGAGGGAAAATTAATGATATGACAAAAAAGTTCACTCCCGTTGGTATTAGGTGGTCTCTAGAAGGATAAAAAGTTGGGTTTTGGTGGATTTCGAGAACTTTAAAACTCCACCGAAACTTGATGACAATTTCAAATTCCAAGAAAAATGGTGTGAAATTGAAGTAATGAGTTAAAAGATCATTCTTTTATGTTTTGGGAGGACCCTAGATGACTAAAAAGTTGGGTTTTTGAAGGAGTTAAACGAATTTCAATTCACTTACGATCCTTAACTACTTTTTAAAATTTAGGGGAAAATAGAAAGAAATATGAGGGAAAATTAATGATATGACAAAAAAGTTCACTCCCGTTGGTATTAGGTGGTCTCTAGAAGGATAAAAAGTTGGGTTTTGGTGGATTTCGAGAACTTTAAAACTCCACTTAAAATTGATGACAATTGAAAATTCCAAGAAAAATGGTGTGAAATTGAAGTAATGAGTTAAAAGATCATTCTTGTATGTTTTGGGAGGACCCTAGATGACTAAAAAGTTGGGTTTTTGAAGGAGTTAAACGAATTTCAATTCACTTACGATCCTTAACTACTTTTTAAAATTTAGGGGAAAATAGAAAGAAATATGAGGGAAAATTAATGATATGACAAAAAAGTTCACTCCCGTTGGTATTAGGTGGTCTCTAGAAGGATAAAAAGTTGGGTTTTGGTGGATTTCGAGAACTTTAAAACTCCACCGAAACTTGATGACAATTTCAAATTCCAAGAAAAATGGTGTGAAATTGAAGTAATGAGTTAAAAGATCATTCTTGTTTGTTTTGGGAGGACCCAAGATGACTAAAAAGTTGGGTTTTTGAAGGAGTTAAACGAATTTCAATTCACTTACGATCCTTAACTACTTTTTAAAATTTAGGAGAAAATAGAAAGAAATATGAGGAAAAATTAATGATATGACAAAAAAGTTCACTCCCGTTGGTATTAGGAGGTCTCTAGAAGGATAAAAAGTTGGGTTTGGTGGATTGAAACGAACCTGAATTCACTTACGATCCTTAACTACTTTTTAAAATTTAAGGGAAAATTGAAAGAAATATGAGGGAAAATTAATGATATGACAAAAAAGTTCACTCCCGTTGGTATTAGGTGGTCTCTAGAAGGATAAAAAGTTGGGTTTTGGTGTATTTCGAGAACTTTAAAACTCCACCGAAACTTGATGACAATTGAAAATTCCAAGAAAAATGGTGTGAAATTGAAGTAATCAGTTAAAAGATCATTCTTGTATGTTTTGGGAGGACCCTAGATGACTAAAAAGTTGGGTTTTTGAAGGAGTTAAACGAATTTCAATTCACTTACGATCCTTAACTACTTTTTAAAATTTAGGGGAAAATAGAAAGAAATATGAGGGAAAATTAATGATATGACAAAAAAGTTCACTCCCGTTGGTATTAGGTGGTCTCTAGAAGGATAAAAAGTTGGGTTTTGGTGGATTTCGAGAACTTTAAAACTCCACCGAAACTTGATGACAATTTCAAATTCCAAGAAAAATGGTGTGAAATTGAAGTAATGAGTTAAAAGATCATTCTTTTATGTTTTGGGAGGACCCTAGATGACTAAAAAGTTGGGTTTTTTAAGGAGTTAAACGAATTTCAATTCACTTACGATCCTTAACTACTTTTTAAAATTTAGGGGAAAATAGAAAGAAATATGAGGGAAAATTAATGATATGACAAAAAAGTTCACTCCCGTTGGTATTAGGTGGTCTCTAGAAGGATAAAAAGTTGGGTTTTGGTGGATTTCGAGAACTTTAAAACTCCACTTAAAATTGATGACAATTGAAAATTCCAAGAAAAATGGTGTGAAATTGAAGTAATGAGTTAAAAGATCATTCTTGTATGTTTTGGGAGGACCCTAGATGACTAAAAAGTTGGGTTTTTGAAGGAGTTAAACGAATTTCAATTCACTTACGATCCTTAACTACTTTTTATAATTTAGGGGAAAATAGAAAGAAATATGAGGGAAAATTAATGATATGACAAAAAAGTTCACTCCCGTTCGTATTAGGTGGTCTCTAGAAGGATAAAAAGTTGGATTTTGGTGGATTTCGAGAACTTTAAAACTCCACCGAAAATTGATGATAATTTAAAATTCCAAGAAAAATGGTGTGAAATTGAAGTAATGAGTTAAAAGATCATTCTTGTATGTTTTGGGAGGACCCTAGATGACTAAAAAGTTGGGTTTTTGAAGGAGTTAAACGAATTTCAATTCACTTACGATCCTTAACTACTTTTTAAAATTTAGGGGAAAATAGAAAGAAATATGAGGGAAAATTAATGATATGACAAAAAAGTTCACTCCCGTTGGTATTAGGTGGTCTCTAGAAGGATAAAAAGTTGGGTTTTGGTGAATTTCGAGAACTTTAAAACTCCACCGAAACTTGATGACAATTTCAAATTCCAAGAAAAATGGTGTGAAATTGAAGTAATGAGTTAAAAGATCATTCTTGTTTGTTTTGGGAGGACCCAAGCTGACTAAAAAGTTGGGTTTTTGAAGGAGTTAAACAAATTTCAATTCACTTACGATCCTTAACTACTTTTTAAAATTTAAGAGAAAATAGAAAGAAATATGAGGAAAAATTAATGATATGACAAAAAAGTTCACTCCCGTTGGTATTAGGAGGTCTCTAGAAGGATAAAAAGTTGGGTTTTGGTGGATTTCGAAAACTTTAAAACTCCACCGAAACTTGATGACAATTTAAAATTCCAAGAAAAATGGTGTGAAATTGAAGTAATGAGTTAAAAGATCATTCTTTTATGTTTTGGGAGGACCCTAGATGACTAAAAAGTTGGGTTTTTGAAGGAGTTAAACGAATTTCAATTCACTTACGATCCTTAACTACTTTTTAAAATTTAGGGGAAAATAGAAAGAAATATGAGGGAAAATTAATGATATGACAAAAAAGTTCACTCCCGTTGGTATTAGGTGGTCTCTAGAAGGATAAAAAGTTGGGTTTTGGTGGATTTCGAGAACTTTAAAACTCCACCGAAACTTGATGACAATTTCAAATTCCATGAAAAATGGTGTGAAATTGAAGTAATGAGTTAAAAGATCATTCTTTTATGTTTTGGGAGGACCCTAGATGACTAAAAAGTTGGGTTTTTTAAGGAGTTAAACGAATTTCAATTCACTTACGATCCTTAACTACTTTTTAAAATTTAGGGGAAAATAGAAAGAAATATGAGGGAAAATTAATGATATGACAAAAAAGTTCACTCCCGTTGGTATTAGGTGGTCTCTAGAAGGATAAAAAGTTGGGTTTTGGTGGATTTCGAGAACTTTAAAACTCCACTTAAAATTGATGACAATTGAAAATTCCAAGAAAAATGGTGTGAAATTGAAGTAATGAGTTAAAAGATCATTCTTGTATGTTTTGGGAGGACCCTAGATGACTAAAAAGTTGGGTTTTTGAAGGAGTTAAACGAATTTCAATTCACTTACGATCCTTAACTACTTTTTAAAATTTAGGGGAAAATAGAAAGAAATATGAGGGAAAATTAATGATATGACAAAAAAGTTCACTCCCGTTGGTATTAGGTGGTCTCTAGAAGGATAAAAAGTTGGGTTTTGGTGGATTTCGAGAACTTTAAAACTCCACCGAAACTTGATGATAATTTCAAATTCCAAGAAAAATGGTGTGAAATTGAAGTAATGAGTTAAAAGATCATTTTTGGTTGTTTTGGGAGGACCCAAGATGACTAAAAAGTTGGGTTTTTGAAGGAGTTAAACGAATTTTAATTCACTTACGATCCTTAACTACTTTTTAAAATTTAGGAGAAAATAGAAAGAAATATGAGGAAAAATTAATGATATGACAAAAAAGTTCACTCCCGTTGGTATTAGGAGGTCTCTAGAAGGATAAAAAGTTGGGTTTGGTGGATTGAAACGAACCTGAATTCACTTACGATCCTTAACTACTTTTTAAAATTTAAGGGAAAATTGAAAGAAATATGAGGGAAAATTAATGATATGACAAAAAAGTTCACTCCCGTTGGTATTAGGTGGTCTCTAGAAGGATAAAAAGTTGGGTTTGGTGTATTTCGAGAACTTTAAAACTCCACCGAAACTTGATGACAATTGAAAATTCCAAGAAAAATGGTGTGAAATTGAAGTTAAAAGATCATTCTTGTATGTTTTGGGAGGACCCTAGATGACTAAAAAGTTGGGTTTTTGAAGGAGTTAAACGAATTTCAATTCACTTACGATCCTTAACTACTTTTTAAAATTTAGGGGAAAATAGAAAGAAATATGAGGGAAAATTAATGATATGACAAAAAAGTTCACTCCCGTTGGTATTAGGTGGTCTCTAGAAGGATAAAAAGTTGGGTTTTGGTGGATTTCGAGAACTTTAAAACTCCACCGAAACTTGATGACAATTTCAAATTCCAAGAAAAATGGTGTGAAATTGAAGTAATGAGTTAAAAGATCATTCTTTTATGTTTTGGGAGGACCCTAGATGACTAAAAAGTTGGGTTTTTGAAGGAGTTAAACGAATTTCAATTCACTTACGATCCTTAACTACTTTTTAAAATTTAGGGGAAAATAGAAAGAAATATGAGGGAAAATTAATGATATGACAAAAAAGTTCACTCCCGTTGGTATTAGGTGGTCTCTAGAAGGATAAAAAGTTGGGTTTTGGTGGATTTCGAGAACTTTAAAACTCCACTTAAAATTGATGACAATTGAAAATTCCAAGAAAAATGGTGTGAAATTGAAGTAATGAGTTAAAAGATCATTCTTGTATGTTTTGGGAGGACCCTAGATGACTAAAAAGTTGGGTTTTTGAAGGAGTTAAACGAATTTCAATTCACTTACGATCCTTAACTACTTTTTAAAATTTAGGGGAAAATAGAAAGAAATATGAGGGAAAATTAATGATATGACAAAAAAGTTCACTCCCGTTGGTATTAGGTGGTCTCTAGAAGGATAAAAAGTTGGGTTTTGGTGGATTTCGAGAACTTTAAAACTCCACCGAAACTTGATGACAATTTCAAATTCCAAGAAAAATGGTGTGAAATTGAAGTAATGAGTTAAAAGATCATTCTTGTTTGTTTTGGGAGGACCCAAGATGACTAAAAAGTTGGGTTTTTGAAGGAGTTAAACGAATTTCAATTCACTTACGATCCTTAACTACTTTTTAAAATTTAGGAGAAAATAGAAAGAAATATGAGGAAAAATTAATGATATGACAAAAAAGTTCACTCCCGTTGGTATTAGGAGGTCTCTAGAAGGATAAAAAGTTGGGTTTGGTGGATTGAAACGAACCTGAATTCACTTACGATCCTTAACTACTTTTTAAAATTTAAGGGAAAATTGAAAGAAATATGAGGGAAAATTAATGATATGACAAAAAAGTTCACTCCCGTTGGTATTAGGTGGTCTCTAGAAGGATAAAAAGTTGGGTTTTGGTGTATTTCGAGAACTTTAAAACTCCACCGAAACTTGATGACAATTGAAAATTCCAAGAAAAATGGTGTGAAATTGAAGTAATCAGTTAAAAGATCATTCTTGTATGTTTTGGGAGGACCCTAGATGACTAAAAAGTTGGGTTTTTGAAGGAGTTAAACGAATTTCAATTCACTTACGATCCTTAACTACTTTTTAAAATTTAGGGGAAAATAGAAAGAAATATGAGGGAAAATTAATGATATGACAAAAAAGTTCACTCCCGTTGGTATTAGGTGGTCTCTAGAAGGATAAAAAGTTGGGTTTTGGTGGATTTCGAGAACTTTAAAACTCCACCGAAACTTGATGATAATTTCAAATTCCAAGAAAAATGGTGTGAAATTGAAGTAATGAGTTAAAAGATCATTTTTGGTTGTTTTGGGAGGACCCAAGATGACTAAAAAGTTGGGTTTTTGAAGGAGTTAAACGAATTTTAATTCACTTACGATCCTTAACTACTTTTTAAAATTTAGGAGAAAATAGAAAGAAATATGAGGAAAAATTAATGATATGACAAAAAAGTTCACTCCCGTTGGTATTAGGAGGTCTCTAGAAGGATAAAAAGTTGGGTTTGGTGGATTGAAACGAACCTGAATTCACTTACGATCCTTAACTACTTTTTAAAATTTAAGGGAAAATTGAAAGAAATATGAGGGAAAATTAATGATATGACAAAAAAGTTCACTCCCGTTGGTATTAGGTGGTCTCTAGAAGGATAAAAAGTTGGGTTTGGTGTATTTCGAGAACTTTAAAACTCCACCGAAACTTGATGACAATTGAAAATTCCAAGAAAAATGGTGTGAAATTGAAGTTAAAAGATCATTCTTGTATGTTTTGGGAGGACCCTAGATGACTAAAAAGTTGGGTTTTTGAAGGAGTTAAACGAATTTCAATTCACTTACGATCCTTAACTACTTTTTAAAATTTAGGGGAAAATAGAAAGAAATATGAGGGAAAATTAATGATATGACAAAAAAGTTCACTCCCGTTGGTATTAGGTGGTCTCTAGAAGGATAAAAAGTTGGGTTTTGGTGGATTTCGAGAACTTTAAAACTCCACCGAAACTTGATGACAATTTCAAATTCCAAGAAAAATGGTGTGAAATTGAAGTAATGAGTTAAAAGATCATTCTTTTATGTTTTGGGAGGACCCTAGATGACTAAAAAGTTGGGTTTTTGAAGGAGTTAAACGAATTTCAATTCACTTACGATCCTTAACTACTTTTTAAAATTTAGGGGAAAATAGAAAGAAATATGAGGGAAAATTAATGATATGACAAAAAAGTTCACTCCCGTTGGTATTAGGTGGTCTCTAGAAGGATAAAAAGTTGGGTTTTGGTGGATTTCGAGAACTTTAAAACTCCACTTAAAATTGATGACAATTGAAAATTCCAAGAAAAATGGTGTGAAATTGAAGTAATGAGTTAAAAGATCATTCTTGTATGTTTTGGGAGGACCCTAGATGACTAAAAAGTTGGGTTTTTGAAGGAGTTAAACGAATTTCAATTCACTTACGATCCTTAACTACTTTTTAAAATTTAGGGGAAAATAGAAAGAAATATGAGGGAAAATTAATGATATGACAAAAAAGTTCACTCCCGTTGGTATTAGGTGGTCTCTAGAAGGATAAAAAGTTGGGTTTTGGTGGATTTCGAGAACTTTAAAACTCCACCGAAACTTGATGACAATTTCAAATTCCAAGAAAAATGGTGTGAAATTGAAGTAATGAGTTAAAAGATCATTCTTGTTTGTTTTGGGAGGACCCAAGATGACTAAAAAGTTGGGTTTTTGAAGGAGTTAAACGAATTTCAATTCACTTACGATCCTTAACTACTTTTTAAAATTTAGGAGAAAATAGAAAGAAATATGAGGAAAAATTAATGATATGACAAAAAAGTTCACTCCCGTTGGTATTAGGAGGTCTCTAGAAGGATAAAAAGTTGGGTTTGGTGGATTGAAACGAACCTGAATTCACTTACGATCCTTAACTACTTTTTAAAATTTAAGGGAAAATTGAAAGAAATATGAGGGAAAATTAATGATATGACAAAAAAGTTCACTCCCGTTGGTATTAGGTGGTCTCTAGAAGGATAAAAAGTTGGGTTTTGGTGTATTTCGAGAACTTTAAAACTCCACCGAAACTTGATGACAATTGAAAATTCCAAGAAAAATGGTGTGAAATTGAAGTAATCAGTTAAAAGATCATTCTTGTATGTTTTGGGAGGACCCTAGATGACTAAAAAGTTGGGTTTTTGAAGGAGTTAAACGAATTTCAATTCACTTACGATCCTTAACTACTTTTTAAAATTTAGGGGAAAATAGAAAGAAATATGAGGGAAAATTAATGATATGACAAAAAAGTTCACTCCCGTTGGTATTAGGTGGTCTCTAGAAGGATAAAAAGTTGGGTTTTGGTGGATTTCGAGAACTTTAAAACTCCACCGAAACTTGATGACAATTTCAAATTCCAAGAAAAATGGTGTGAAATTGAAGTAATGAGTTAAAAGATCATTCTTTTATGTTTTGGGAGGACCCTAGATGACTAAAAAGTTGGGTTTTTTAAGGAGTTAAACGAATTTCAATTCACTTACGATCCTTAACTACTTTTTAAAATTTAGGGGAAAATAGAAAGAAATATGAGGGAAAATTAATGATATGACAAAAAAGTTCACTCCCGTTGGTATTAGGTGGTCTCTAGAAGGATAAAAAGTTGGGTTTTGGTGGATTTCGAGAACTTTAAAACTCCACTTAAAATTGATGACAATTGAAAATTCCAAGAAAAATGGTGTGAAATTGAAGTAATGAGTTAAAAGATCATTCTTGTATGTTTTGGGAGGACCCTAGATGACTAAAAAGTTGGGTTTTTGAAGGAGTTAAACGAATTTCAATTCACTTACGATCCTTAACTACTTTTTATAATTTAGGGGAAAATAGAAAGAAATATGAGGGAAAATTAATGATATGACAAAAAAGTTCACTCCCGTTCGTATTAGGTGGTCTCTAGAAGGATAAAAAGTTGGATTTTGGTGGATTTCGAGAACTTTAAAACTCCACCGAAAATTGATGATAATTTAAAATTCCAAGAAAAATGGTGTGAAATTGAAGTAATGAGTTAAAAGATCATTCTTGTATGTTTTGGGAGGACCCTAGATGACTAAAAAGTTGGGTTTTTGAAGGAGTTAAACGAATTTCAATTCACTTACGATCCTTAACTACTTTTTAAAATTTAGGGGAAAATAGAAAGAAATATGAGGGAAAATTAATGATATGACAAAAAAGTTCACTCCCGTTGGTATTAGGTGGTCTCTAGAAGGATAAAAAGTTGGGTTTTGGTGAATTTCGAGAACTTTAAAACTCCACCGAAACTTGATGACAATTTCAAATTCCAAGAAAAATGGTGTGAAATTGAAGTAATGAGTTAAAAGATCATTCTTGTTTGTTTTGGGAGGACCCAAGCTGACTAAAAAGTTGGGTTTTTGAAGGAGTTAAACAAATTTCAATTCACTTACGATCCTTAACTACTTTTTAAAATTTAGGAGAAAATAGAAAGAAATATGAGGAAAAATTAATGATATGACAAAAAAGTTCACTCCCGTTGGTATTAGGAGGTCTCTAGAAGGATAAAAAGTTGGGTTTTGGTGGATTTCGAAAACTTTAAAACTCCACCGAAACTTGATGACAATTTAAAATTCCAAGAAAAATGGTGTGAAATTGAAGTAATGAGTTAAAAGATCATTCTTTTATGTTTTGGGAGGACCCTAGATGACTAAAAAGTTGGGTTTTTGAAGGAGTTAAACGAATTTCAATTCACTTACGATCCTTAACTACTTTTTAAAATTTAGGGGAAAATAGAAAGAAATATGAGGGAAAATTAATGATATGACAAAAAAGTTCACTCCCGTTGGTATTAGGTGGTCTCTAGAAGGATAAAAAGTTGGGTTTTGGTGGATTTCGAGAACTTTAAAACTCCACCGAAACTTGATGACAATTTCAAATTCCATGAAAAATGGTGTGAAATTGAAGTAATGAGTTAAAAGATCATTCTTTTATGTTTTGGGAGGACCCTAGATGACTAAAAAGTTGGGTTTTTTAAGGAGTTAAACGAATTTCAATTCACTTACGATCCTTAACTACTTTTTAAAATTTAGGGGAAAATAGAAAGAAATATGAGGGAAAATTAATGATATGACAAAAAAGTTCACTCCCGTTGGTATTAGGTGGTCTCTAGAAGGATAAAAAGTTGGGTTTTGGTGGATTTCGAGAACTTTAAAACTCCACTTAAAATTGATGACAATTGAAAATTCCAAGAAAAATGGTGTGAAATTGAAGTAATGAGTTAAAAGATCATTCTTGTATGTTTTGGGAGGACCCTAGATGACTAAAAAGTTGGGTTTTTGAAGGAGTTAAACGAATTTCAATTCACTTACGATCCTTAACTACTTTTTAAAATTTAGGGGAAAATAGAAAGAAATATGAGGGAAAATTAATGATATGACAAAAAAGTTCACTCCCGTTGGTATTAGGTGGTCTCTAGAAGGATAAAAAGTTGGGTTTTGGTGGATTTCGAGAACTTTAAAACTCCACCGAAACTTGATGATAATTTCAAATTCCAAGAAAAATGGTGTGAAATTGAAGTAATGAGTTAAAAGATCATTTTTGGTTGTTTTGGGAGGACCCAAGATGACTAAAAAGTTGGGTTTTTGAAGGAGTTAAACGAATTTTAATTCACTTACGATCCTTAACTACTTTTTAAAATTTAGGAGAAAATAGAAAGAAATATGAGGAAAAATTAATGATATGACAAAAAAGTTCACTCCCGTTGGTATTAGGAGGTCTCTAGAAGGATAAAAAGTTGGGTTTGGTGGATTGAAACGAACCTGAATTCACTTACGATCCTTAACTACTTTTTAAAATTTAAGGGAAAATTGAAAGAAATATGAGGGAAAATTAATGATATGACAAAAAAGTTCACTCCCGTTGGTATTAGGTGGTCTCTAGAAGGATAAAAAGTTGGGTTTGGTGTATTTCGAGAACTTTAAAACTCCACCGAAACTTGATGACAATTGAAAATTCCAAGAAAAATGGTGTGAAATTGAAGTTAAAAGATCATTCTTGTATGTTTTGGGAGGACCCTAGATGACTAAAAAGTTGGGTTTTTGAAGGAGTTAAACGAATTTCAATTCACTTACGATCCTTAACTACTTTTTAAAATTTAGGGGAAAATAGAAAGAAATATGAGGGAAAATTAATGATATGACAAAAAAGTTCACTCCCGTTGGTATTAGGTGGTCTCTAGAAGGATAAAAAGTTGGGTTTTGGTGGATTTCGAGAACTTTAAAACTCCACCGAAACTTGATGACAATTTCAAATTCCAAGAAAAATGGTGTGAAATTGAAGTAATGAGTTAAAAGATCATTCTTTTATGTTTTGGGAGGACCCTAGATGACTAAAAAGTTGGGTTTTTGAAGGAGTTAAACGAATTTCAATTCACTTACGATCCTTAACTACTTTTTAAAATTTAGGGGAAAATAGAAAGAAATATGAGGGAAAATTAATGATATGACAAAAAAGTTCACTCCCGTTGGTATTAGGTGGTCTCTAGAAGGATAAAAAGTTGGGTTTTGGTGGATTTCGAGAACTTTAAAACTCCACTTAAAATTGATGACAATTGAAAATTCCAAGAAAAATGGTGTGAAATTGAAGTAATGAGTTAAAAGATCATTCTTGTATGTTTTGGGAGGACCCTAGATGACTAAAAAGTTGGGTTTTTGAAGGAGTTAAACGAATTTCAATTCACTTACGATCCTTAACTACTTTTTAAAATTTAGGGGAAAATAGAAAGAAATATGAGGGAAAATTAATGATATGACAAAAAAGTTCACTCCCGTTGGTATTAGGTGGTCTCTAGAAGGATAAAAAGTTGGGTTTTGGTGGATTTCGAGAACTTTAAAACTCCACCGAAACTTGATGACAATTTCAAATTCCAAGAAAAATGGTGTGAAATTGAAGTAATGAGTTAAAAGATCATTCTTGTTTGTTTTGGGAGGACCCAAGATGACTAAAAAGTTGGGTTTTTGAAGGAGTTAAACGAATTTCAATTCACTTACGATCCTTAACTACTTTTTAAAATTTAGGAGAAAATAGAAAGAAATATGAGGAAAAATTAATGATATGACAAAAAAGTTCACTCCCGTTGGTATTAGGAGGTCTCTAGAAGGATAAAAAGTTGGGTTTGGTGGATTGAAACGAACCTGAATTCACTTACGATCCTTAACTACTTTTTAAAATTTAAGGGAAAATTGAAAGAAATATGAGGGAAAATTAATGATATGACAAAAAAGTTCACTCCCGTTGGTATTAGGTGGTCTCTAGAAGGATAAAAAGTTGGGTTTTGGTGTATTTCGAGAACTTTAAAACTCCACCGAAACTTGATGACAATTGAAAATTCCAAGAAAAATGGTGTGAAATTGAAGTAATCAGTTAAAAGATCATTCTTGTATGTTTTGGGAGGACCCTAGATGACTAAAAAGTTGGGTTTTTGAAGGAGTTAAACGAATTTCAATTCACTTACGATCCTTAACTACTTTTTAAAATTTAGGGGAAAATAGAAAGAAATATGAGGGAAAATTAATGATATGACAAAAAAGTTCACTCCCGTTGGTATTAGGTGGTCTCTAGAAGGATAAAAAGTTGGGTTTTGGTGGATTTCGAGAACTTTAAAACTCCACCGAAACTTGATGACAATTTCAAATTCCAAGAAAAATGGTGTGAAATTGAAGTAATGAGTTAAAAGATCATTCTTTTATGTTTTGGGAGGACCCTAGATGACTAAAAAGTTGGGTTTTTTAAGGAGTTAAACGAATTTCAATTCACTTACGATCCTTAACTACTTTTTAAAATTTAGGGGAAAATAGAAAGAAATATGAGGGAAAATTAATGATATGACAAAAAAGTTCACTCCCGTTGGTATTAGGTGGTCTCTAGAAGGATAAAAAGTTGGGTTTTGGTGGATTTCGAGAACTTTAAAACTCCACTTAAAATTGATGACAATTGAAAATTCCAAGAAAAATGGTGTGAAATTGAAGTAATGAGTTAAAAGATCATTCTTGTATGTTTTGGGAGGACCCTAGATGACTAAAAAGTTGGGTTTTTGAAGGAGTTAAACGAATTTCAATTCACTTACGATCCTTAACTACTTTTTATAATTTAGGGGAAAATAGAAAGAAATATGAGGGAAAATTAATGATATGACAAAAAAGTTCACTCCCGTTCGTATTAGGTGGTCTCTAGAAGGATAAAAAGTTGGATTTTGGTGGATTTCGAGAACTTTAAAACTCCACCGAAAATTGATGATAATTTAAAATTCCAAGAAAAATGGTGTGAAATTGAAGTAATGAGTTAAAAGATCATTCTTGTATGTTTTGGGAGGACCCTAGATGACTAAAAAGTTGGGTTTTTGAAGGAGTTAAACGAATTTCAATTCACTTACGATCCTTAACTACTTTTTAAAATTTAGGGGAAAATAGAAAGAAATATGAGGGAAAATTAATGATATGACAAAAAAGTTCACTCCCGTTGGTATTAGGTGGTCTCTAGAAGGATAAAAAGTTGGGTTTTGGTGAATTTCGAGAACTTTAAAACTCCACCGAAACTTGATGACAATTTCAAATTCCAAGAAAAATGGTGTGAAATTGAAGTAATGAGTTAAAAGATCATTCTTGTTTGTTTTGGGAGGACCCAAGCTGACTAAAAAGTTGGGTTTTTGAAGGAGTTAAACAAATTTCAATTCACTTACGATCCTTAACTACTTTTTAAAATTTAGGAGAAAATAGAAAGAAATATGAGGAAAAATTAATGATATGACAAAAAAGTTCACTCCCGTTGGTATTAGGAGGTCTCTAGAAGGATAAAAAGTTGGGTTTTGGTGGATTTCGAAAACTTTAAAACTCCACCGAAACTTGATGACAATTTAAAATTCCAAGAAAAATGGTGTGAAATTGAAGTAATGAGTTAAAAGATCATTCTTTTATGTTTTGGGAGGACCCTAGATGACTAAAAAGTTGGGTTTTTGAAGGAGTTAAACGAATTTCAATTCACTTACGATCCTTAACTACTTTTTAAAATTTAGGGGAAAATAGAAAGAAATATGAGGGAAAATTAATGATATGACAAAAAAGTTCACTCCCGTTGGTATTAGGTGGTCTCTAGAAGGATAAAAAGTTGGGTTTTGGTGGATTTCGAGAACTTTAAAACTCCACTTAAAATTGATGACAATTGAAAATTCCAAGAAAAATGGTGTGAAATTGAAGTAATGAGTTAAAAGATCATTCTTGTATGTTTTGGGAGGACCCTAGATGACTAAAAAGTTGGGTTTTTGAAGGAGTTAAACGAATTTCAATTCACTTACGATCCTTAACTACTTTTTATAATTTAGGGGAAAATAGAAAGAAATATGAGGGAAAATTAATGATATGACAAAAAAGTTCACTCCCGTTCGTATTAGGTGGTCTCTAGAAGGATAAAAAGTTGGATTTTGGTGGATTTCGAGAACTTTAAAACTCCACCGAAAATTGATGATAATTTAAAATTCCAAGAAAAATGGTGTGAAATTGAAGTAATGAGTTAAAAGATCATTCTTGTATGTTTTGGGAGGACCCTAGATGACTAAAAAGTTGGGTTTTTGAAGGAGTTAAACGAATTTCAATTCACTTACGATCCTTAACTACTTTTTAAAATTTAGGGGAAAATAGAAAGAAATATGAGGGAAAATTAATGATATGACAAAAAAGTTCACTCCCGTTGGTATTAGGTGGTCTCTAGAAGGATAAAAAGTTGGGTTTTGGTGAATTTCGAGAACTTTAAAACTCCACCGAAACTTGATGACAATTTCAAATTCCAAGAAAAATGGTGTGAAATTGAAGTAATGAGTTAAAAGATCATTCTTGTTTGTTTTGGGAGGACCCAAGCTGACTAAAAAGTTGGGTTTTTGAAGGAGTTAAACGAATTTCAATTCACTTACGATCCTTAACTACTTTTTAAAATTTAGGAGAAAATAGAAAGAAATATGAGGAAAAATTAATGATATGACAAAAAAGTTCACTCCCGTTGGTATTAGGAGGTCTCTAGAAGGATAAAAAGTTGGGTTTTGGTGGATTTCGAAAACTTTAAAACTCCACCGAAACTTGATGACAATTTAAAATTCCAAGAAAAATGGTGTGAAATTGAAGTAATGAGTTAAAAGATCATTCTTTTATGTTTTAGGAGGACCCTAGATGACTAAAAAGTTGGGTTTTTGAAGGAGTTAAACGAATTTCAATTCACTTACGATCCTTAACTACTTTTTAAAATTTAGGGGAAAATAGAAAGAAATATGAGGGAAAATTAATGATATGACAAAAAAGTTCACTCCCGTTGGTATTAGGTGGTCTCTAGAAGGATAAAAAGTTGGGTTTTGGTGGATTTCGAGAACTTTAAAACTCCACTTAAAATTGATGACAATTGAAAATTCCAAGAAAAATGGTGTGAAATTGAAGTAATGAGTTAAAAGATCATTCTTGTATGTTTTGGGAGGACCCTAGATGACTAAAAAGTTGGGTTTTTGAAGGAGTTAAACGAATTTCAATTCACTTACGATCCTTAACTACTTTTTATAATTTAGGGGAAAATAGAAAGAAATATGAGGGAAAATTAATGATATGACAAAAAAGTTCACTCCCGTTCGTATTAGGTGGTCTCTAGAAGGATAAAAAGTTGGATTTTGGTGGATTTCGAGAACTTTAAAACTCCACCGAAAATTGATGATAATTTAAAATTCCAAGAAAAATGGTGTGAAATTGAAGTAATGAGTTAAAAGATCATTCTTGTATGTTTTGGGAGGACCCTAGATGACTAAAAAGTTGGGTTTTTGAAGGAGTTAAACGAATTTCAATTCACTTACGATCCTTAACTACTTTTTAAAATTTAGGGGAAAATAGAAAGAAATATGAGGGAAAATTAATGATATGACAAAAAAGTTCACTCCCGTTGGTATTAGGTGGTCTCTAGAAGGATAAAAAGTTGGGTTTTGGTGAATTTCGAGAACTTTAAAACTCCACCGAAACTTGATGACAATTTCAAATTCCAAGAAAAATGGTGTGAAATTGAAGTAATGAGTTAAAAGATCATTCTTGTTTGTTTTGGGAGGACCCAAGCTGACTAAAAAGTTGGGTTTTTGAAGGAGTTAAACGAATTTCAATTCACTTACGATCCTTAACTACTTTTTAAAATTTAGGAGAAAATAGAAAGAAATATGAGGAAAAATTAATGATATGACAAAAAAGTTCACTCCCGTTGGTATTAGGAGGTCTCTAGAAGGATAAAAAGTTGGGTTTTGGTGGATTTCGAAAACTTTAAAACTCCACCGAAACTTGATGACAATTTAAAATTCCAAGAAAAATGGTGTGAAATTGAAGTAATGAGTTAAAAGATCATTCTTTTATGTTTTAGGAGGACCCTAGATGACTAAAAAGTTGGGTTTTTGAAGGAGTTAAACGAATTTCAATTCACTTACGATCCTTAACTACTTTTTAAAATTTAGGGGAAAATAGAAAGAAATATGAGGGAAAATTAATGATATGACAAAAAAGTTCACTCCCGTTGGTATTAGGTGGTCTCTAGAAG
The DNA here is from genome assembly GCA_963682095.1 of Potentilla sterilis. Lineage (NCBI taxonomy): Eukaryota > Viridiplantae > Streptophyta > Magnoliopsida > Rosales > Rosaceae > Potentilla > Potentilla sterilis. Next base: position 29,874,689 of record OY821762.1, read on the forward strand.
GATAAAAAGTTGGGTTTTGGTGGATTTCGAGAACTTTAAAACTCCACTTAAAATTGATGACAATTGAAAATTCCAAGAAAAATGGTGTGAAATTGAAGTAATGAGTTAAAAGATCATTCTTGTATGTTTTGGGAGGACCCTAGATGACTAAAAAGTTGGGTTTTTGAAGGAGTTAAACGAATTTCAATTCACTTACGATCCTTAACTACTTTTTATAATTTAGGGGAAAATAGAAAGAAATATGAGGGAAAATTAATGATATGACAAAAAAGTTCACTCCCGTTCGTATTAGGTGGTCTCTAGAAGGATAAAAAGTTGGATTTTGGTGGATTTCGAGAACTTTAAAACTCCACCGAAAATTGATGATAATTTAAAATTCCAAGAAATTTGGTGTGAAATTGAAGTAATGAGTTAAAAGATCATTCTTGTATGTTTTGGGAGGACCCTAGATGACTAAAAAGTTGGGTTTTTGAAGGAGTTAAACGAATTTCAATTCACTTACGATCCTTAACTACTTTTTAAAATTTAGGGGAAAATAGAAAGAAATATGAGGGAAAATTAATGATATGACAAAAAAGTTCACTCCCGTTGGTATTAGGTGGTCTCTAGAATGATAAAAAGTTGGGTTTTGGTGGATTTCGAGAACTTTAAAACTCCACTTAAAATTGATGACAATTGAAAATTCCAAGAAAAATGGTGTGAAATTGAAGTAATGAGTTAAGAGATCATTCTTGTATGTTTTGGGAGGACCCTAGATGACTAAAAAGTTGGGTTTTTGAAGGAGTTAAACGAATTTCAATTCACTTACGATCCTTAACTACTTTTTAAAATTTAGGGGAAAATAGAAAGAAATATGAGGGAAAATTAATGATATGACAAAAAAGTTCACTCCCGTTGGTATTAGGTGGTCTCTAGAAGGATAAAAAGTTGGGTTTTGGTGGATTTCGAGAACTTTAAAACTCCACCGAAACTTGATGACAATTTCAAATTCCAAGAAAAATGGTGTGAAATTGAAGTAATGAGTTAAAAGATCATTCTTGTTTGTTTTGGGAGGACCCAAGATGACTAAAAAGTTGGGTTTTTGAAGGAGTTAAACGAATTTCAATTCACTTACGATCCTTAACTACTTTTTAAAATTTAGGAGAAAATAGAAAGAAATATGAGGAAAAATTAATGATATGACAAAAAAGTTCACTCCCGTTGGTATTAGGAGGTCTCTAGAAGGATAAAAAGTTGGGTTTGGTGGATTGAAACGAACCTGAATTCACTTACGATCCTTAACTACTTTTTAAAATTTAAGGGAAAATTGAAAGAAATATGAGGGAAAATTAATGATATGACAAAAAAGTTCACTCCCGTTGGTATTAGGTGGTCTCTAGAAGGATAAAAAGTTGGGTTTGGTGTATTTCGAGAACTTTAAAACTCCACCGAAACTTGATGACAATTGAAAATTCCAAGAAAAATGGTGTGAAATTGAAGTAATCAGTTAAAAGATCATTCTTGTATGTTTTGGGAGGACCCTAGATGACTAAAAAGTTGGGTTTTTGAAGGAGTTAAACGAATTTCAATTCACTTACGATCCTTAACTACTTTTTAAAATTTAGGGGAAAATAGAAAGAAATATGAGGGAAAATTAACGATATGACAAAAAAGTTCACTCCCGTTGGTATTAGGTGGTCTCTAGAAGGATAAAAAGTTGGGTTTTGGTGGATTTCGAGAACTTTAAAACTCCACCGAAACTTGATGACAATTTCAAATTCCAAGAAAAATGGTGTGAAATTGAAGTAATGAGTTAAAAGATCATTCTTGTTTGTTTTGGGAGGACCCAAGATGACTAAAAAGTTGGGTTTTTGAAGGAGTTAAACGAATTTCAATTCACTTACGATCCTTAACTACTTTTTAAAATTTAGGAGAAAATAGAAAGAAATATGAGGAAAAATTAATGATATGACAAAAAAGTTCACTCCCGTTGGTATTAGGAGGTCTCTAGAAGGATAAAAAGTTGGGTTTGGTGGATTGAAACGAACCTGAATTCACTTACGATCCTTAACTACTTTTTAAAATTTAAGGGAAAATTGAAAGAAATATGAGGGAAAATTAATGATATGACAAAAAAGTTCACTCCCGTTGGTATTAGGTGGTCTCTAGAAGGATAAAAAGTTGGGTTTGGTGTATTTCGAGAACTTTAAAACTCCACCGAAACTTGATGACAATTGAAAATTCCAAGAAAAATGGTGTGAAATTGAAGTAATCAGTTAAAAGATCATTCTTGTATGTTTTGGGAGGACCCTAGATGACTAAAAAGTTGGGTTTTTGAAGGAGTTAAACGAATTTCAATTCACTTACGATCCTTAACTACTTTTTAAAATTTAGGGGAAAATAGAAAGAAATATGAGGGAAAATTAACGATATGACAAAAAAGTTCACTCCCGTTGGTATTAGGTGGTCTCTAGAAGGATAAAAAGTTGGGTTTTGGTGGATTTCGAGAACTTTAAAACTCCACCGAAACTTGATGACAATTTCAAATTCCAAGAAAAATGGTGTGAAATTGAAGTAATGAGTTAAAAGATCATTCTTGTTTGTTTTGGGAGGACCCAAGATGACTAAAAAGTTGGGTTTTTGAAGGAGTTAAACGAATTTCAATTCACTTACGATCCTTAACTACTTTTTAAAATTTAGGAGAAAATAGAAAGAAATATGAGGAAAAATTAATGATATGACAAAAAAGTTCACTCCCGTTGGTATTAGGAGGTCTCTAGAAGGATAAAAAGTTGGGTTTGGTGGATTGAAACGAACCTGAATTCACTTACGATCCTTAACTACTTTTTAAAATTTAAGGGAAAATTGAAAGAAATATGAGGGAAAATTAATGATATGACAAAAAAGTTCACTCCCGTTGGTATTAGGTGGTCTCTAGAAGGATAAAAAGTTGGGTTTTGGTGTATTTCGAGAACTTTAAAACTCCACCGAAACTTGATGACAATTGAAAATTCCAAGAAAAATGGTGTGAAATTGAAGTAATCAGTTAAAAGATCATTCTTGTATGTTTTGGGAGGACCCTAGATGACTAAAAAGTTGGGTTTTTGAAGGAGTTAAACGAATTTCAATTCACTTACGATCCTTGACTACTTTTTAAAATTTAGGGGAAAATAGAAAGAAATATGAGGGAAAATTAATGATATGACAAAAAAGTTCACTCCCGTTGGTATTAGGTGGTCTCTAGAAGGATAAAAAGTTGGTTTTTGGTGGATTTCGAGAACTTTAAAACTCCACCGAAACTTGATGACAATTTCAAATTCCAAGAAAAATGGTGTGAAATTGAAGTAATGAGTTAAAAGATCATTCTTTTATGTTTTGGGAGGACCCTAGATGACTAAAAAGTTGGGTTTTTTAAGGAGTTAAACGAATTTCAATTCACTTACGATCCTTAACTACTTTTTAAAATTTAGGGGAAAATAGAAAGAAATATGAGGGAAAATTAATGATATGACAAAAAAGTTCACTCCCGTTGGTATTAGGTGGTCTCTAGAAGGATAAAAAGTTGGGTTTTGGTGGATTTCGAGAACTTTAAAACTCCACTTAAAATTGATGACAATTGAAAATTCCAAGAAAAATGGTGTGAAATTGAAGTAATGAGTTAAAAGATCATTCTTGTATGTTTTGGGAGGACCCTAGATGACTAAAAAGTTGGGTTTTTGAAGGAGTTAAACGAATTTCAATTCCTTAACTACTTTTTATAATTTAGGGGAAAATAGAAAGAAATATGAGGGAAAATTAATGATATGACAAAAAAGTTCACTCCCGTTCGTATTAGGTGGTCTCTAGAAGGATAAAAAGTTGGATTTTGGTGGATTTCGAGAACTTTAAAACTCCACCGAAAATTGATGATAATTTAAAATTCCAAGAAAAATGGTGTGAAATTGAAGTAATGAGTTAAAAGATCATTCTTGTATGTTTTGGGAGGACCCTAGATGACTAAAAAGTTGGGTTTTTGAAGGAGTTAATGATGCGACCGCAATGCGTGCACAATTTGTACCTGCAAAATGATCGCATACCAATAATACCCTTCTTGTGTCGATTGTAGTATTGACAAGTAGGGATCGTTCTATCCGGGGAAATCAAGGGCATTTAATCTCATAAAGCATCACATAATAATATGGGGGAGTTGGAAATTGTATCTAAACATCTATATGTAACGAAAATTAAAACTCAAATTATTATTTACATATGATCATCTTCTCCACATCACACGTAACACAAAAACACTTTACATGCATTAAACGAAAATAAAAGATTCAAGGCAGCAATAATTCTTCACATAGCACTTAGACAAATTTAATTCCGATTCTAATTAGAGCCCTTGGTTAGTTCATCTAATCGTTAAGACTTCTTAATTATCTAGAGTTAACTCAGCGTATAACCCCAAACATAGCATTAATCAGTTTAAAGACACTCAGCGTAGAATTTAAACATGATTAACATAAGCACAGTAAGCCGAATCGGAGACATGCAAACATGTAATGGCGTCACTCATCATATTTGAACATGCAAATTTTCAAGGTTATATCCGCCCTAATAAACAATCCAAATCACAGCAACTCAGCGTATGAAGCAATCTAAATTGTTTTGGTATATAAAATCGGTACACAAGGAGAAGCCACAAAGTCAGCCCTTATGCACACAATTTGTGATGCACGAACTCATGAAAATTAATCAAATATCATCAAGAACATATATAAAAAACCTACTGCCCTCAACCAATTATTTACGAAATCAACATGCAAAATTATATACAATATATCATAAGAACTCTAAATCAAATTCAGCAATCACATATAAACCATGAATCAAATTCACAATCAATATATGAAACCAAAGTAAAATTCGGAAATCCTTAATAAAGTATACAAACCAAGAGTTATAATCCAACAAATCATACAACATGATATTGTAATTTATACAGAAAACTAGAGAAGCCATGAGTTTAGTCGAATCACACTTTAGAAGAACCTTGCAAGACTTCAACAAAGATGAATTCGAAGATGAAAGGATACGAATGGGAGAAGTGAAGGTGGTTCGGCAACTCAGTTTCTGTATGGGATTTGTGGAGGCACTTTGGTAGAGTTTTGGCTAGTATTTTGTGAGAGAAAAAGATCTCATTTCTGAAAATATGGCATGCTATTTATAGAGGTAAGGGCTGCTAGGGTTCGGCAAAGCCTCCCTCTCTTCTTCAAAATTGTTGCCGAAAATTGCTTGGGTCAAAGGCTGAATACTTGCTTCAATTATCTCTTCAATTATCATTAACTTCATTCAGCAAAATATCTTGAACCAAGATCAAATTCAGTCCACATGCATCCCTTGTCTTCCTCTTTAATTTCTGCCGAATTCCCTTGATTATTGGCTGAATTAATCTTCATAATATCTCTTGATTTAATCTTGAATTAATTGCAGCAATATTATCTTGAATCTTGAGCACAAAGTGGTCCATATTCGATCTTGATTTCCCTTCCTTCTTTTGCCATAGAAGACCTTCCTTATTTTGTTTGCCGAATTAGTCAAAGAATAAAGATTAATTTCTGAATAAAGCTCCTTCTTAACTCGGCTTTCTTTCCTTATTTTCTCCTCCTTCTTTCTCTCAAAGCTTTGGCCGAATTTCCCATGAATTTACCATGGTAAAAATCAGTTTTTCTTCCCTTAAAAATCTCCTCCAAATCGGCTGAATAATCCTCATGAATTTCAGATTTCATCCCCTCATTATTTCCATATAAATCTGAAAATAAAGACAAGAAAATAGAGAATTAATTCATGTAATAAACTTGTCCTAATCTAGACAAATATTGTCTTAAAAAAAAAGACATACATGTAATAGATAAGATCATTAGATTAGGAAAGTTTCCAATTCAAATCGAGGGACTTACTAGATCGAGAAAGTTTCTAGAATAGGAAAACCGAAATAGGAAAGTCACAAAATATACAGTTATAGTTCAAGTAGGACTTTCCTAAACAGGACATTTCCTAATCCAAACAGGATTCCACATAAGGACTTGCCGAAATTTCACTTTTTCCTCCTTTTAAGCACATTTTCGCAAATTCTCTACCGAAGACTCAAGACTCGATCTAATGACTCAATTCTACAATAATAAGGGTTAAGAATTGCATAAATGGGGGTAAAAACATATTAAGAACGTCGCATTTTATGCTCCTATCAACTACCCCACACTTAGCTTTTGCTAGTCCCTTAGCAAAACAAATAAAAAGACTCAACACTACTGCCCCTAAATAATTGTCTCAGGATCTTTAAACACATAGCTTTCAAGTTAAGCATTCAATGTAAGCACAATAATCCCAAGCGTCATAGACATGTTTCATAGCATGAACAAGTAAGAAACGAAAATCACAAGCAATGACATGTTATGTTGATTCCATCCTCCTCACTAGGCATACTCTCTTCTTTTCACTCATGATATGGCAATATTCACTCAAAGTATATGCAAGAGAACAGATTGTAAGGCAACAAATAGCTTGCACATTTCATCAAATAAAAGCACTTTGTGAATCAATTTTTCAGGGAAAACTTCATGTAATAACTATGTGCACAAATGAACCAAAGCCATATGCTCACTCTTGACAAAAATCTCCACAAATCAAAGTTTACCTATTTTAAGAATCATGAAAAGATCAAAATAGAGGTGATAATGGGGATTGGCATAAGGCATTCACATTTAGGATAGTGGTGATAGAATGTCACCAAGACTTAGCAAAATTCAATACTCCTTATGACTTCCCTTCAAAGGGCCAAATTTCATCATGTTGGGCCCAAACTTCCCCATAAAATAGTGAAAATGAACAAAGGTCAAGTATAACAATGTTAGACCTTCAGATAATCATACAACTCCAAATTCACTACAAGAACTCATCCAAACTTTTTAGTTGCCGAAATCTCTTTTTAATCAATTCTTGCATCGGATTTTCTTTCCAATTTTTCTGTCCGATTTTTTTTTTCTTTTCTTTTCCTCGGCAACACGTATATTTTTCATAGATTTGGACAAGCTCACCCCACACTTACTTCACAACATCACTTCAAATAACCAATTCCAATTAAATTTTACCAAGTCTTGACAACAATGGTTAGGATAAACTGTTCTAAGCACAAGGAATGTGTATCATGGTGATGAAATAAAATGGCTCAATGTTGGCTCAATGGGGTTAAAACTAAGGAGTCCCACGACGGGCACAAATTAGGCATAAGCTTTATCTGGCATTGGTGGTAATCCTAATATGATCTTTTCAATCCTTTTCAAAATCAAGGCATTTCATGAATAATAGTCTCAAAAATTGTCAAGAGCAAGTTCTAGCATTCTAGAGTTCATTAAAAGCAATGGCACATAATCATTGAATAATCAAAGAATAATGAAGTTTTGAAAAATTCTGCCCATTTTTATCACTCAAGAAGAAAGTATATGGCATCAAAGCTCACAAAAGGTTATTATGGAACAAAATCAACACAACATACATGCTTATTACACAATTAAGTCCAAGTCTCAAATGTTCATACCAATCACAATGTCCATGAAACTCACAATTAATTCTCATGATCATGCAAAACCATCATCTATGCATTCAAAGATATAATCATCATAGACTATTTTAGGGGCACCTAAGACTCAAAAATGAAAACAAAAATTAAAAAGCAACAAAAAATTTAAACAAAAAGCTACGAAATTTTTAATTTTTCACTGATTTTCTGATTTTTTATGACTCCAAACAAAAATAAAACAAAACAAACATGTGAAACATGTATCCCTACCCCACACTTAGAAAATTACATTGTCCTCAATGTATAACAAAAATTATGTAGTAATTTCTAAGCATATGATAAATCACACAAGTTCCACATTTATACAATTCAACCAAAAAGAGTTTAGGGATTTAGAAAATTCAAACTCTCGTAGACGGCTCCTTCACAATTTTGGTTGAAATGGGTTGCCTCCCATGCAGCGCTTAATTGTTTATAGTCCTTTAGCCTAGACTCTTCTCCATGCATACTAGGATCTTGGTGCGTCTCTAAGTTGTATCTCCTCAATGGTGTGCTCCTCAAAAGGTTCGTAGTAAGGCTTTAGTCGATGACCATTCATCTTGAACGCTTTTCCTGTTTCAATACTCTGAATTTCTATGGCACCATGAATAAACACATTAGTTACAACATAAGGACCAACCCAACGTGATTTTAATTTTCCAGGAAATAATCTAAGACGAGAATGAAATAACAAGACTTTTTGACCAATTTCAAACGTTTTTCTCCTCAATTGCTTGTCATGATAAACTCTCGTCTTCTCTTTGTAAATCCAAGCGGCATCATATGCATCATTTCGTATCTCCTCAAGCTCGCTTAATTGTAATTTTCTGTGGATACCTGCGTCATCAATGTTCATGTTAAATTCCTTAACCGCCCACCATGCCTTGTGTTCCAATTCCACCGGGAGATGGCATGCTTTGCCGTATGTGAGCCTAAAGGGGGACATCCCAATAGGCGTCTTGTAGGCTGTCCTATACGCCCACAAAGCATCATCTAGTCTGTCGCTCCAATCCTTCCTTGTTGAGCCAACAGTTTTCTCTAATATCCGCTTGATCTCCCTATTTGATACTTCTGCCATTCCACTTGTCTGAGGGTGATAAGGTGTGGAAACCTTATGAGTGACTCCATACTTCTTGAGCAAAGCCTCTATAGTTCTGTTGCAGAAGTGAGAACCTCCATCGCTTATAAGCACATGAGGTACTCCAAACCTAGAAAATATGTTAGTTCTCAAAAATCCTGCAACAACTTTAGAATCATTAGTCCTTGTGGCTTTCGCCTCCACCCATTTGGACACATAATCAACAGCCAATAAGATATATAGAAAGCCTTTGGATGAGGGAAAAGGTCCCATAAAATCAATACCCCATAAATCAAAAATTTCAACCTCTATAATAGGAAAAAGGGGCATTTGATCTTTTGAACCAATGTTACCTGTTCTTTGGCATCTGTCACACGTCTTACACATGGTATAAGCATCTTTAAAAATTGTAGGCCAAAAGAATCCGCAATCCAATACCTTAAGGGCTGTCCTCTTAGGTCCAAAATGACCTCCACACGCCTCTTTGTGACAAAAAGCTAGGATCGACCTATGCTCTTCTTGAGGGACACAACGTCGAATGATTTGATCACTACAATGCTTCCATAGATATGGATCATCCCAAATGTAGTGTCTTGCTATCTTTTTGATCCGTATTTTGGTATCCTGCGAAATATTACTAGGAAAAGTCTTAGTAACCAAATAATTCACAATATCAGCATACCAAGGTACGTGTGTCTCCAAACGAAAAAGTTGTTCATCCGGAAAAGATTCTTGCAAAGGCAACGTCTCTTTCTCTTGCACAATTCTGCTCAAATGATCTGCTACAACATTTTCGCTTCCCTTCTTGTCCTTAATTTCGACATCAAACTCTTGGAGTAAGAGAATCCATCGAATCAAACGTGGCTTGGCGTCTTTCTTCTTCATCAAATATCTAAGGGCTGGTGCGTTGCATAAACCAAAAGGCATGCGTCGATAAGCGAACGTACCAAAGGGACATGTGAACGTTGTCTTTTCTTGGTCATCCGGATGAATACAAATCTGATTGTACCCGCTATACCCATCCAAAAAGCAATAGAACTCGTGACCAGCTAGTCTCTCAAGCATCTGATCCATGAAAGGCAATGGCATGTGATCTTTTCGTGTAGTAGCATTCAACTTTCTGTAATCAATACACATCCTATGACCTGTCACCAATCTCTGAGGCACGAGCTCATTCTTCTCATTCTTTACCACGGTAAATCCAGTCTTCTTGGGTACAACCTGGACGGGTGAAATCCATTGGCTATCCGAGATAGGATATATGACTCCACAATCTAAAAGTTTGATCACCTCGTCCTTCACAATCTTCATCATTGGTGGGTGAAGACATCTCTGTCCTTCTCGTGTAGGCTTGGCTCCTTCCTCCAACAAAATCCTGTGCACGCACATAGTAGGGCTTATACCCTTGATATCCGCCAAAGTCCATCCAATGGCGGCCTTATTCTTCTTAAGCACATCAGTCAATTGGGTTTCTTGCTGCTCATTCAGCTTTGATGACACTATTACTGGTAAAGTATCATCATCTCCAAGATATGCATACTTCAGATGAGTTGGAAGTTCCTTCAACTCTAATTTAGGGGCCTGGTCCACAGATGGTAACATTTTGTTAGTGGTAATGGGAGTTGACAAAAATTTGTTATACCTGAATTTGGGTGTTGCATTTAATTCGGCAACAACACTCTCTAGGCACAACTCAAGGTCTTGCCATGCCTCCTTCTTTTCCGATTTCTTCTCTTGGTTGTCAATTCCTGCCCCCATCTCAATAGCTAATTGCTATTGATCCATAGTCTCTGATAAAACCTGTGCAAAAGAATGAACCACATCAATAGCATAGCAAGGTTTTAAATCAGAAACCGGATACCTCATAGCTTCAAACACGTTGAAGCTAATAACTTCACCATCAAATTCCATGGTGAGGTTGCCTTCTGCAACGTCTATCTTTGTTCTTGCGGTTCTCATAAATGGTCGCCCCAAAAGTAATTGAGTTGAATTGTGGGGCGAATCTTCCATATGAAGTACATAAAAATCTGCAGGAAATATCAGATTATTAACCTGCACAAGAACATCCTCAACATATCCCTCAGGATATTTGTTAGATCTGTCAGCCAATTGAATAATCACATTGTCTCTCTTCAATTCTCCTAGACCTAGAGACTTGTAAACATTATAGGGCATCACATTAATTGACGCTCCTAGATCTAGCAAAACATAAGAAAAAAAAAACATTGCAAATTCTTTTCAATCTATCCTCAATTTCTTGTGACCAACCAAGATTGATGTACCTGAAATTATTAAAAGATCAAGTGTTTAGTCAATGAATTTAAAAGAAAAGCCAACGTTAGGTGTATAGTTAGAATGTATAAATTAGTGTAAGGGTTAAAGTATGTATCATACAAATATATGTAAGTATCAACGAAAGATTCAAATAAATATATGTATATGTATCACACGAAAATTCAAATATGTATATGTATCACACGAAAAATTCACAAGTATATTTAACACAAGTTTACAAGTATAAACGAAAAGAAGTATCAAGAATGTGTTTTATGTATCCCTAGTTAAATTGCTATTTGATTTGTTCGAATTTTCAAAGTACGCGGAGCAGAGGAGATAACGGTGCAATGGACTGATACAGCCCAAGGTAGTATCATGCTTATTCCGATATACGTCGAAAATTCGAACCAAGAAATGTTTTCTTTTGAGATTAAAACTTTATTTATATCAAACTCATTTAAGGTTTTGAAGCTCGGTGGACGTGCGGCCTAGGTCTATCGACTAGACACAAGATTCCGTGGTTTCAGAAGGCTAGAACGAAAGTACTAACAATGGAGTGAGGCAAGACTCGTTGTTGGACACCACGGAGAGCGAACTCCCTATCGACTCACTCACCGAGAATGAACATCAGTCTGTGGGCCTTGAGATCTAGTTAAACAAACCTCAACACCAAAAATTAGAACAAACGAACTATGAATGCCCCTTACTCTGTTGAGAACCTTATGTTGTCAGTACCACTAAAGTGCATAAAAGCCGCCCTCAACCTCATAAAAACGCAAGCGCTAGTATGAAGGGTTAAGGCTAATATCAACATTAGTGACCTTACCTATTCCTCTTCCCCTCAAAAACCAAAAACAAACTCAACATAAAAAGACTTTTAAAGCTCCCTAACAATTTAAACTAGTTATACAATACAACACACGAAATATACATGTATCAACAAAATGGCTTGGTTCTTAAGATCATCGAATTATGTAAGTATGTAAATGCCGAAACTTAGAATTTCTAATGTCTTTTATTCACACAACTTTAAAATTTGAGGTACGTGGAGCAGAGGAGATAACAGTGCAATGGGCTGAAACAGTCCAAGGTAGTATCATGCTTATTCCGATATACCTCAAAAATTAACAACGAATTTTATCTTTTGAAGAAAAATAGATTCATATATGCTCAAGTTATTTTCTAGCGTCTAAAGTGAGGTGATGCTTCGGCACAAGCTGTTGTCTAGGTCGAGCATATTTTACTTTTCAAAGGCGGTGTCGTTAAGATTCACGGAGAGTAAACTCTCTTTAGGAACCAGGCAGGTCTCAAAGTTGGTAACCACGGAGGACAAGTCCTCTATTGACTCACTCACCGAGAATGAACATCAATATGTGGGTCTTGAGAACCAGTTTTACAAACCTCGAACCAATCAATGAAAATAACTTGCCCTATACTTTGTAAAATAAACTCGGGTCCTAGCGGTCTACAAGTGTTGATTAAAACCGCCCTCAACCTCATAGAAGTAATACTATTGCTGAAATTTCGCTTTGTATGCGTGGGGGGGAAGTATCCCGCGTTTCCCAATCTACATAAAAAACGGATCCAACAAAGCACCATTCAAATGAAGGGTTTAGGTTATGATCAACAAAAGAGGCTTCACCTACATGTTACACTTTAGAAACTACAATAAACTCAAAACATACATAAAACTATCAACTTCCTAGAAATTATCTAAGTGTTACAACACTCACAATATACATCACATAATCGGCCATTAATCAAAACAAAAACCAAAAACCAAAAACTTATACAAAACAGAAACTATAAACAATTATGCACATCACAATTTATACAATGATACAAAGTAACACATCATGAAATTAAATAATTTTAATTTCCCCGGCAACGGCGCCAAAAATTGATGCGACCGCAATGCGTGCACAATTTGTACCTGCAAAATGATCGCATACCAATAATACCCTTCTTGTGTCGATTGTAGTATTGACAAGTAGGGATCGTTCTATCCGGGGAAATCAAGGGCATTTAATCTCATAAAGCATCACATAATAATATGGGGGAGTTGGAAATTGTATCTAAACATCTATATGTAACGAAAATTAAAACTCAAATTATTATTTACATATGATCATCTTCTCCACATCACACGTAACACAAAAACACTTTACATGCATTAAACGAAAATAAAAGATTCAAGGCAGCAATAATTCTTCACATAGCACTTAGACAAATTTAATTCCGATTCTAATTAGAGCCCTTGGTTAGTTCATCTAATCGTTAAGACTTCTTAATTATCTAGAGTTAACTCAGCGTATAACCCCAAACATAGCATTAATCAGTTTAAAGACACTCAGCGTAGAATTTAAACATGATTAACATAAGCACAGTAAGCCGAATCGGAGACATGCAAACATGTAATGGCGTCACTCATCATATTTGAACATGCAAATTTTCAAGGTTATATCCGCCCTAATAAACAATCCAAATCACAGCAACTCAGCGTATGAAGCAATCTAAATTGTTTTGGTATATAAAATCGGTACACAAGGAGAAGCCACAAAGTCAGCCCTTATGCACACAATTTGTGATGCACGAACTCATGAAAATTAATCAAATATCATCAAGAACATATATAAAAAACCTACTGCCCTCAACCAATTATTTACGAAATCAACATGCAAAATTATATACAATATATCATAAGAACTCTAAATCAAATTCAGCAATCACATATAAACCATGAATCAAATTCACAATCAATATATGAAACCAAAGTAAAATTCGGAAATCCTTAATAAAGTATACAAACCAAGAGTTATAATCCAACAAATCATACAACATGATATTGTAATTTATACAGAAAACTAGAGAAGCCATGAGTTTAGTCGAATCACACTTTAGAAGAACCTTGCAAGACTTCAACGAAGATGAATTCGAAGATGAAAGGATACGAATGGGAGAAGTGAAGGTGGTTCGGCAACTCAGTTTCTGTATGGGATTTGTGGAGGCACTTTGGTAGAGTTTTGGCTAGTATTTTGTGAGAGAAAAAGATCTCATTTCTGAAAATATGGCATGCTATTTATAGAGGTAAGGGCTGCTAGGGTTCGGCAAAGCCTCCCTCTCTTCTTCAAAATTGTTGCCGAAAATTGCTTGGGTCAAAGGCTGAATACTTGCTTCAATTATCTCTTCAATTATCATTAACTTCATTCAGCAAAATATCTTGAACCAAGCATCAAATTCAGTCCACATGCATCCCTTGTCTTCCTCTTTAATTTCTGCCGAATTCCCTTGATTATTGGCTGAATTAATCTTCATAATATCTCTTGATTTAATCTTGAATTAATTGCAGCAATATTATCTTGAATCTTGAGCACAAAGTGGTCCATATTCGATCTTGATTTCCCTTCCTTCTTTTGCCATAGAAGACCTTCCTTATTTTGTTTGCCGAATTAGTCAAAGAATAAAGATTAATTTCTGAATAAAGCTCCTTCTTAACTCGGCTTTCTTTCCTTATTTTCTCCTCCTTCTTTCTCTCAAAGCTTTGGCCGAATTTCCTATGAATTTACCATGGTAAAAATCAGTTTTTCTTCCCTTAAAAATCTCCTCCAAATCGGCTGAATAATCCTCATGAATTTCAGATTTCATCCCCTCATTATTTCCATATAAATCTGAAAATAAAGACAAGAAAATAGAGAATTAATTCATGTAATAAACTTGTCCTAATCTAGACAAATATTGTCTTAAAAAAAAAGACATACATGTAATAGATAAGATCATTAGATTAGGAAAGTTTCCAATTCAAATCGAGGGACTTACTAGATCGAGAAAGTTTCTAGAATAGGAAAACCGAAATAGGAAAGTCACAAAATATACAGTTATAGTTCAAGTAGGACTTTCCTAAACAGGACATTTCCTAATCCAAACAGGATTCCACATAAGGACTTGCCGAAATTTCACTTTTTCCTCCTTTTAAGCACATTTTCGCAAATTCTCTACCGAAGACTCAAGACTCGATCTAATGACTCAATTCTACAATAATAAGGGTTAAGAATTGCATAAATGGGGGTAAAAACATATTAAGAACGTCGCATTTTATGCTCCTATCAGTTAAACGAATTTCAATTCACTTACGATCCTTAACTACTTTTTAAAATTTAGGGGAAAATAGAAAGAAATATGAGGGAAAATTAATGATATGACAAAAAAGTTCACTCCCGTTGGTATTAGGTGGTCTCTAGAAGGATAAAAAGTTGGGTTTTGGTGAATTTCGAGAACTTTAAAACTCCACCGAAACTTGATGACAATTTCAAATTCCAAGAAAAATGGTGTGAAATTGTAGTAATGAGTTAAAAGATCATTCTTGTTTGTTTTGGGAGGACCCAAGCTGACTAAAAAGTTGGGTTTTTGAAGGAGTTAAACGAATTTCAATTCACTTACGATCCTTAACTACTTTTTAAAATTTAGGAGAAAATAGAAAGAAATATGAGGAAAAATTAATGATATGACAAAAAAGTTCACTCCCGTTGGTATTAGGAGGTCTCTAGAAGGATAAAAAGTTGGGTTTTGGTGGATTTCGAAAACTTTAAAACTCCACCGAAACTTGATGACAATTTAAAATTCCAAGAAAAATGGTGTGAAATTGAAGTAATGAGTTAAAAGATCATTCTTTTATGTTTTGGGAGGACCCTAGATGACTAAAAAGTTGGGTTTTTGAAGGAGTTAAACGAATTTCAATTCACTTACGATCCTTAACTACTTTTTAAAATTTAGGGGAAAATAGAAAGAAATATGAGGGAAAATTAATGATATGACAAAAAAGTTCACTCCCGTTGGTATTAGGTGGTCTCTAGAAGGATAAAAAGTTGGGTTTTGGTGGATTTCGAGAACTTTAAAACTCCACTTAAAATTGATGACAATTGAAAATTCCAAGAAAAATGGTGTGAAATTGAAGTAATGAGTTAAAAGATCATTCTTGTATGTTTTGGGAGGACCCTAGATGACTAAAAAGTTGGGTTTTTGAAGGAGTTAAACGAATTTCAATTCACTTACGATCCTTAACTACTTTTTATAATTTAGGGGAAAATAGAAAGAAATATGAGGGAAAATTAATGATATGACAAAAAAGTTCACTCCCGTTCGTATTAGGTGGTCTCTAGAAGGATAAAAAGTTGGATTTTGGTGGATTTCGAGAACTTTAAAACTCCACCGAAAATTGATGATAATTTAAAATTCCAAGAAATTTGGTGTGAAATTGAAGTAATGAGTTAAAAGATCATTCTTGTATGTTTTGGGAGGACCCTAGATGACTAAAAAGTTGGGTTTTTGAAGGAGTTAAACGAATTTCAATTCACTTACGATCCTTAACTACTTTTTAAAATTTAGGGGAAAATAGAAAGAAATATGAGGGAAAATTAATGATATGACAAAAAAGTTCACTCCCGTTGGTATTAGGTGGTCTCTAGAATGATAAAAAGTTGGGTTTTGGTGGATTTCGAGAACTTTAAAACTCCACTTAAAATTGATGACAATTGAAAATTCCAAGAAAAATGGTGTGAAATTGAAGTAATGAGTTAAGAGATCATTCTTGTATGTTTTGGGAGGACCCAAGATGACTAAAAAGTTGGGTTTTTGAAGGAGTTAAACGAATTTCAATTCACTTACGATCCTTAACTACTTTTTAAAATTTAGGGGAAAATAGAAAGAAATATGAGGGAAAATTAATGATATGACAAAAAAGTTCACTCCCGTTGGTATTAGGTGGTCTCTAGAAGGATAAAAAGTTGGGTTTTGGTGGATTTCGAGAACTTTAAAACTCCACCGAAACTTGATGACAATTTCAAATTCGAAGAAAAATGGTGTGAAATTGAAGTAATGAGTTAAAAGATCATTCTTGTTTGTTTTGGGAGGACCCAAGATGACTAAAAAGTTGGGTTTTTGAAGGAGTTAAACGAATTTCAATTCACTTACGATCCTTAACTACTTTTTAAAATTTAGGAGAAAATAGAAAGAAATATGAGGAAAAATTAATGATATGACAAAAAAGTTCACTCCCGTTGGTATTAGGAGGTCTCTAGAAGGATAAAAAGTTGGGTTTGGTGGATTGAAACGAACCTGAATTCACTTACGATCTTTAACTACTTTTTAAAATTTAAGGGAAAATTGAAAGAAATATGAGGGAAAATTAATGATATGACAAAAAAGTTCACTCCCGTTGGTATTAGGTGGTCTCTAGAAGGATAAAAAGTTGGGTTTTGGGGTATTTCGAGAACTTTAAAACTCCACCGAAACTTGATGACAATTGAAAATTCCAAGAAAAATGGTGTGAAATTGAAGTAATGAGTTAAGAGATCATTCTTGTATGTTTTGGGAGGACCCTAGATGACTAAAAAGTTGGGTTTTTGAAGGAGTTAAACGAATTTCAATTCACTTACGATCCTTAACTACTTTTTAAAATTTAGGGGAAAATAGAAAGAAATATGAGGGAAAATTAATAATATGACAAAAAAGTTCACTCCCGTTGGTATTAGGTGGTCTCTAGAAGGATAAAAAGTTGGGTTTTGGTGAATTTCGAGAACTTTAAAACTCCACCGAAACTTGATGACAATTTCAAATTCCAAGAAAAATGGTGTGAAATTGAAGTAATGAGTTAAAAGATCATTCTTGTTTGTTTTGGGAGGACCCAAGCTGACTAAAAAGTTGGGTTTTTGAAGGAGTTAAACGAATTTCAATTCACTTACGATCCTTAACTACTTTTTAAAATTTAGGGGAAAATAGAAAGAAATATGAGGGAAAATTAATGATATGACAAAAAAGTTCACTCCCGTTGGTATTAGGTGGTCTCTAGAAGGATAAAAAGTTGGGTTTTGGTGGATTTCGAGAACTTTAAAACTCCACTTAAAATTGATGACAATTGAAAATTCCAAGAAAAATGGTGTGAAATTGAAGTAATGAGTTAAAAGATCATTCTTGTATGTTTTGGGAGGACCCTAGATGACTAAAAAGTTGGGTTTTTGAAGGAGTTAAACGAATTTCAATTCACTTACGATCCTTAACTACTTTTTAAAATTTAGGGGAAAATAGAAAGAAATATGAGGGAAAATTAATGATATGACAAAAAAGTTCACTCCCGTTGGTATTAGGTGGTCTCTAGAAGGATAAAAAGTTGGGTTTTGGTGGATTTCGAGAACTTTAAAACTCCACCGAAACTTGATGACAATTTCAAATTCCAAGAAAAATGGTGTGAAATTGAAGTAATGAGTTAAAAGATCATTCTTGTTTGTTTTGGGAGGACCCAAGATGACTAAAAAGTTGGGTTTTTGAAGGAGTTAAACGAATTTCAATTCACTTACGATCCTTAACTACTTTTTAAAATTTAGGGGAAAATAGAAAGAAATATGAGGGAAAATTAATGATATGACAAAAAAGTTCACTCCCGTTGGTATTAGGTGGTCTCTAGAAGGATAAAAAGTTGGGTTTTGGTGGATTTCGAGAACTTTAAAACTCCACTTAAAATTGATGACAATTGAAAATTCCAAGAAAAATGGTGTGAAATTGAAGTAATGAGTTAAGAGATCATTCTTGTATGTTTTGGGAGGACCCTAGATGACTAAAAAGTTGGGTTTTTGAAGGAGTTAAACGAACTTCAATTCACTTACGATCCTTAACTACTTTTTAAAATTTAGGGGAAAATAGAAAGAAATATGAGGGAAAATTAATGATATGACAAAAAAGTTCACTCCCGTTGGTATTAGGTGGTCTCTAGAAGGATAAAAAGTTGGGTTTTAGTGGATTTCGAGAACTTTAAAACTCCACCGAAACTTGATGACTATTTAAAATTCCAAGAAAAATGGTGTGAAATTGAAGTAATGAGTTAAAAGATCATTCTTGTATGTTTTGGGAGGACCCAAGATGACTAAAAAGTTGGGTTTTTGAAGGAGTTAAACGAATTTCAATTCACTTACGATCCTTAACTACTTTTTAAAATTTAGGGGAAAATAGAAAGAAATATGAGGGAAAATTAATGATATGACAAAAAAGTTCACTCCCGTTGGTATTAGGTGGTCTCTAGAAGGATAAAAAGTTGGGTTTTGGTGGATTTCGAGAACTTTAAAACTCCACCGAAACTTGATGACAATTTCAAATTCCAAGAAAAATGGTGTGAAATTGAAGTAATGAGTTAAAAGATCATTCTTGTTTGTTTTGGGAGGACCCAAGATGACTAAAAAGTTGGGTTTTTGAAGGAGTTAAACGAATTTCAATTCACTTACGATCCTTAACTACTTTTTAAAATTTAGGGGAAAATAGAAAGAAATATGAGGGAAAATTAATGATATGACAAAAAAGTTCACTCCCGTTGGTATTAGGTGGTCTCTAGAAGGATAAAAAGTTGGGTTTTGGTGAATTTCGAGAACTTTAAAACTCCACCGAAACTTGATGACAATTTCAAATTCCAAGAAAAATGGTGTGAAATTGAAGTAATGAGTTAAAAGATCATTCTTGTTTGTTTTGGGAGGACCCAAGCTGACTAAAAAGTTGGGTTTTTGAAGGAGTTAAACGAATTTCAATTCACTTACGATCCTTAACTACTTTTTAAAATTTAGGAGAAAATAGAAAGAAATATGAGGAAAAATTAATGATATGACAAAAAAGTTCACTCCCGTTGGTATTAGGAGGTCTCTAGAAGGATAAAAAGTTGGGTTTTGGTGGATTTCGAAAACTTTAAAACTCCACCGAAACTTGATGACAATTTAAAATTCCAAGAAAAATGGTGTGAAATTGAAGTAATGAGTTAAAAGATCATTCTTTTATGTTTTGGGAGGACCCAAGCTGACTAAAAAGTTGGGTTTTTGAAGGAGTTAAACGAATTTCAATTCACTTACGATCCTTAACTACTTTTTAAAATTTAGGGGAAAATAGAAAGAAATATGAGGGAAAATTAATGATATGACAAAAAAGTTCACTCCCGTTGGTATTAGGTGGTCTCTAGAAGGATAAAAAGTTGGGTTTTGGTGGATTTCGAGAACTTTAAAACTCCACCGAAACTTGATGACAATTTCAAATTCCAAGAAAAATGGTGTGAAATTAAAGTAATGAGTTAAAAGATCATTCTTGTTTGTTTTGGGAGGACCCAAGATGACTAAAAAGTTGGGTTTTTGATGGAGTTAAACGAATTTCAATTCACTTACGATCCTTAACTACTTTTTAAAATTTAGGGGAAAATAGAAAGAAATATGAGGGAAAATTAATGATATGACAAAAAAGTTCACTCCCGTTGGTATTAGGTGGTCTCTAGAATGATAAAAAGTTGGGTTTTGGTGGATTTCGAGAACTTTAAAACTCCACTTAAAATTGATGACAATTGAAAATTCCAAGAAAAATGGTGTGAAATTGAAGTAATGAGTTAAGAGATCATTCTTGTATGTTTTGGGAAGACCCTAGATGACTAAAAAGTTGGGTTTTTGAAGGAGTTAAACGAATTTCAATTCACTTACGATCCTTAATTACTTTTTAAAATTTAGGGGAAAATAGAAAGAAATATGAGGAAAAATTAATGATATGACAAAAAAGTTCACTCCCGTTGGTATTAGGAGGTCTCTAGAAGGATAAAAAGTTGGGTTTTGGTGGATTGAAACGAACCTCAATTCACTTACGATCCTTAACTACTTTTTAAAATTTAAGGGAAAATTTAAAGAAATATGAGGGAAAATTAATGATATGACAAAAAAGTTCACTCCCGTTGGTATTAGGAGGTCTCTAGAAGGATAAAAAGTTGAGTTTTGGTAGATTTCGAGAACTTTAAAACTCCACCGAAACTTGATGACAATTTAAAATTCCTAGAAAAATGGTGTGAAATTGAAGTAATGAGTTAAAAGATAATTCTTGTATGTTTTGGGAGGACCCAAGATGACTAAAAAGTTGGGTTTTTGAAGGAGTTAAACGAATTTTGATGAGACCACAATGCGTGCACAATTTGTACCTGCAAAACAATCTCATACAAATAATACCCTTCTTGTGTCGAGTGTAGTATTGACAAGTAGGGATCGTTCTATCCGGGGAAATCAAGGGCTTTCAATCACATAAAGTATTGTACAAAAGGGGGTTACGATTTTTTTATCTAATGACCTACTGAATTTTTACGATTTTTACAAAACCTAAGCTATTATATACAAGTGATCATCACCTTTCACACAATCACCAAACACAAATCACATTACACATGCAATATAATTAAAACAAGTAATAGGGCAGCAGCAAATATCGAATTCAAGATCAATTAAGTTCCAATTTAATTAGAGCCAATGCGGTTATTCTAATTATTCAAAACATCACAAGTATTTAGAATCCAACATGCGTGTAATCCTAAACATGGTACTAATCATTTTAATAACACAATGCGTAGAAATTAAACACAATTAGCACATAAGCACAATATGTCGAATTGGAACATGTTAGCAAGTATGGCGTCACCCATCTCACATCGACATGTAAATTTCCAGAATTACTCTTACCCTTAGATTAATACATATTAAATCCAACATGCGTGTAATTCAACATGTATTAAATCGGCATATGAATTCAACACCTAGATAACACTCATGGCCATCGAATGCATCTAGATATCTCCTTCGGTTCCACACGAATTAAGGAAATAAACCTAATTAAAATCAAGAACACATTCAAAACCTACTGCCCATACAACATATTTAATCATATCACATGCATAAATCGGCAATCATATATAAAAATCCCAAACATTTATAACAAAGATCCAAAGATCCCATATATGATTATCAATACCGAAATTAAATCCATAAACCAAAACATACTTCATAGACAAAGTTATGTTTAAATACAAAGTAACACAAACCAAAATAAAACAATCCATATTACAACCTTTGTTAGAGATTCGGCAAGGATTGGTGGGATGGTGATTGAATTGATGTGAGGAATGGTGGTTCGGCTTTGCTCCTTGTATAAAATTTCTGAAAATAATTTGGCAGGGATTCGGCAAGGTAAAAGTGAGGAAAGGGAGATGATTTTTATGAATACAAAGTGTGTATATATAGAGGATAGGAGGAGCTAGGGTTTCGGCAAAGTGTGAAGCACAAGGAAAACCAAAACCAACTTGGATTGGGTTTCGGCAAAGGCTTGAATTAATCCACCGAAATTCTTTTCTCTTTTTTTTTTCTTTTATTCGGCAACAAGTCTTCCTCTCCATGTATATTGCTGCCGAAAATCCTTTCAAAAATCTTCAATTTAATCCTCATAAAATTCGGCAATGAATCAAGCTTCAATGAAGTCCACATGCATTCCAAGCTTTTCTCCTTTCTTCTTTTCCAAAATTCTTAGATAATGGCTGAATAAATGCCATGTTATCCTTCTTCCTTTGCCGAAATATTTCTTGAAATTTCTTCATTAATCTTCTCTTTTAATTCGGCAAAGAAGTCCTTGCAAAGTTGTTGCAAGGAAACCAAATCCGAATTTGTTTCCTCCTCCTTCTTCATTATCTTTTGCACGGCAAGGCTTCTCCTTTAATTCTTCTTTTCCGAAATTCTATCAAGATAATAGAATTATATCTTCATTAAATCTTCTCTTGGCCGGCCATGAAGTCTTTGAATCCATCTCTTCCTTCTTGAAACTCACGGCAACACATCTTCATGTTTACCGAAAATTACTTCTCATTTACCATGGTAATTCGGCAAAGACTCCATCAAGATATCATCTCCTTCTTTATCTCCAAATAAAATCTGAAAATAAAGAAAAGAAACACAATTAATCCATGTATTAAACTTGTCCTAATCTAGACAAATGATGTCTTAAAAAGACATATATGTAATAGGTAAGGTTAGGAGATTAGGAAAGTTTCCAAATCCATTTTGGATTTCTAATTCTTGTTCCACACGCCAAGCATCATTATTATTGCCGAAAATTCTCTCCTTGTCTTCTCATGATTTCCTGAAAATATGATCATGAAATAAATCAAAAAGAAGACAAAAAATATGTAGCACAATTATCATGAGTAAGAGTCCTAGATAGATAAGGAATCCTAGTCCAACAAGGAGTTGTATTTTCAATGAAATTCTTTCGACGATTCAAAAACGTCGAGCGTTTGTAGACTCCTTGTTCGACTAAAATTCTTCACTTGTAGACTTCAATTAGTACTCAAACTCGTAGAATCCTTATTCAACTGGGATTCCTACTTTGGTAAGGATTCCTTTTCCAAATAGAGTTCTACTTGAAAAAGGAGTCCTAGTCACATTAAAACTCTTATTAGGAATCCTAGTTCAATAAGGACTCCACCATAATTATGCAATTTAACATTTTATAGCACAAACCGATCCACCATGATTATTAGAAACGACAAATACTGAAAACTCCATTTTGACAAGTTTCCTAGTCAAAACAAGTTTCCTAGTCCAAACAGGATTCCTAGTACAACAAGGAGTCCTATTCAAACTAAAACTCTTCAAAAATCGACATTTCTGCATTTTTAGCTCAGTTTATTCACCAACACTTGCCAACGACTCTAACATGACTCAATGACTCTATAATACAACAATAAGGGATAAGAAATGCATAAATGGGGGTAAAAACATATTAAGAACGTCGCATTTTATGCTCCTATCAAATTTCAATTCACTTACGATCCTTAACTACTTTTTAAAATTTAGGAGAAAATAGAAAGAAATATGAGGAAAAATTAATGATATGACAAAAAAGTTCACTCCCGTTGGTATTAGGAGGTCTCTAGAAGGATAAAAAGTTGGGTTTGGTGGATTGAAACGAACCTGAATTCACTTACGATCCTTAACTACTTTTTAAAATTTAAGGGAAAATAGAAAGAAATATGAGGGAAAATTAATGATATGACAAAAAAGTTCACTCCCGTTGGTATTAGGTGGTCTCTAGAAGGATAAAAAGTTGGGTTTTGGTGGATTTCGAGAACTTTAAAACTCCACCGAAACTTGATGACAATTGAAAATTCCAAGAAAAATGGTGTGAAATTGAAGTAATCAGTTAAAAGATCATTCTTGTATGTTTTGGGAGGACCCTAGATGACTAAAAAGTTGGGTTTTTGAAGGAGTTAAACGAATTTCAATTCACTTACGATCCTTAACTAC
Organism: Potentilla sterilis; assembly: GCA_963682095.1. Lineage (NCBI taxonomy): Eukaryota > Viridiplantae > Streptophyta > Magnoliopsida > Rosales > Rosaceae > Potentilla > Potentilla sterilis. The sequence continues at coordinate 29,898,741 of OY821762.1, forward strand.
TTTTTAAAATTTAGGGGAAAATAGAAAGAAATATGAGGGAAAATTAATGATATGACAAAAAAGTTCACTCCCGTTGGTATTAGGTGGTCTCTAGAAGGATAAAAAGTTGGGTTTTGGTGGATTTCGAGAACTTTAAAACTCCACTTAAAATTGATGACAATTGAAAATTCCAAGAAAAATGGTGTGAAATTGAAGTAATGAGTTAAAAGATCATTCTTGTATGTTTTGGGAGGACCCTAGATGACTAAAAAGTTGGGTTTTTGAAGGAGTTAAACGAATTTCAATTCACTTACGATCCGTAACTACTTTTTAAAATTTAGGGGAAAATAGAAAGAAATATGAGGGAAAATTAATGATATGACAAAAAAGTTCACACCCGTTGGTATTAGGAGGTCTGTAGAAGGATAAAAAGTTGGGTTTTGTTGGATTTCGAAAACTTTAAAACTCCACCGAAACTTGATGACAATTTAAAATTCCAAGAAAAATGGTGTGAAATTGAAGTAATGAGTTAAAAGATCATTCTTGTATGTTTTGGGAGGACCCTAGATGACTAAAAAGTTGGGTTTTTGAAGGAGTTAAACGAATTTCAATTCACTTACGATCCTTAACTACTTTTTAAAATTTAGGGGAAAATGGAAAGAAATATGAGGGACAATTAATGATATGACAAAAAAGTTCTCTCCCGTTGGTATTAGGTGGTCTCTAGAAGGATAAAAAGTTGGGTTTTGGTGGATTTCGAGAACTTTAAAACTCCACCGATACTTGATGACAATTTAAAATTCCAAGAAAAATGGTGTGAAATTGAAGTAATGAGTTAAAAGATCATTCTTGTATGTTTTGGGAGGACCCTAGATGACTAAAAAGTTGGGTTTTTGAAGGAGTTAAACGAATTTCAATTCACTTACGATCCTTAACTACTTTTTAAAATTTAGGGGAAAATAGAAAGAAATATGAGGGAAAATTAATGATATGACAAAAAAGTTCACTCCCGTTGGTATTAGGTGGTCTCTAGAAGGATAAAAAGTTGGGTTTTGGTGGATTTCGAGAACTTTAAAACTCCACTTAAAATTGATGACAATTGAAAATTCCAAGAAAAATGGTGTGAAATTGAAGTAATGAGTTAAAAGATCATTCTTGTATGTTTTGGGAGGACCCTAGATGACTAAAAAGTTGGGTTTTTGAAGGAGTTAAACGAATTTCAATTCACTTACGATCATTAACTACTTTTTAAAATTTCGGGGAAAATAGAATCAAATATGAGGGAAAATTAATGATATGACAAAAAAGTTCACTCCCGTTGGTATTAGGTGGTCTCTAGAAGGATAAAAAGTTGGATTTTGGTGGATTTCGAGAACTTTAAAACTCCACCGAAAATTGATGACAATTTAAAATTCCAAGAAAAATGGTGTGAAATTGAAGTAATGAGTTAAAAGATCATTCTTGTATGTTTTGGGAGGACCCTAGATGACTAAAAAGTTGGGTTTTTGAACGAGTTAAACGAATTTCAATTCACTTACGATCCTTAACTACTTTTTAAAATTTAGGGGAAAATGGAAAGAAATATGAGGGACAATTAATGATATGACAAAAAAGTTCACTCCCGTTGGTATTAGGTGGTCTCTAGAAGGATAAAAAGTTGGGTTTTGGTGGATTTCGAGAACTTTAAAACTCCACCGATACTTGATGACAATTTAAAATTCCAAGAAAAATGGTGTGAAATTGAAGTAATGAGTTAAAAGACCATTCTTGTATGTTTTGGGAGGACCCTAGATGACTAAAAAGTTGGGTTTTTGAAGGAGTTAAACGAATTTCAATTCACTTACGATCCTTAATTACTTTTTAAAATTTAGGGGAAAATAGAAAGAAATATGAGGAAAAATTAATGATATAACAAAAAAGTTCACTCCTGTTGGTATTAGGAGGTCTCTAGAAGGATAAAAAGTTTGGTTTTGGTGGATTGAAACGAACCTCAATTCACTTACGATCCTTAACTACTTTTTAAAATTTAAGGGAAAATTAATGATATGACAAAAAAGTTCACTCCCGTTGGTATTAGGAGGTCTCTAGAAGGATAAAAAGTTGGGTTTTGGTGGATTTCGAAAACTTTAAAACTCCACCGAAACTTGATGACAATTTAAAATTCCAAGAAAAATGGTGTGAAATTGAAGTAATGAGTTAAAAGATCATTCTTGTATGTTTTGGGAGGACCCTAGATGACTAAAAAGTTGGGTTTTTGAAGGAGTTAAACGAATTTCAATTCACTTACGATCCTTAACTACTTTTTAAAATTTAGGGGAAAATAGAAAGAAATATGAGGGAAAATTAATGATATGACAAAAAAGTTCACTCCCGTTGGTATTAGGAGGTCTCTAGAAGGATAAAAAGTTGGGTTTTGGTGGATTGAAACGAACCTCAATTCACTTACGATCCTTAACTACTTTTTAAAATTTAAGGGAAAATTGAAAGAAATATGAGTGAAAATTAATGATATGACAAAAAAGTTCACTCCCGTTGGTATTAGGAGGTCTCTAGAAGGATAAAAAGTTGAGTTTTGGTGGATTTCGAGAACCTTAAAACTCCACCGAAACTTGATGACAATTTAAAATTCCAAGAAAAATGGTGTGAAATTGAAGTAATGAGTTAAAAGATCATTCTTGTATGTTTTGGGAGGACCCTAGATGATTAAAAAGTTGGGTTTTTGAAGGAGTTAAACGAATTTCAATTCACTTACGATCCGTAACTACTTTTTAAAATTTAGGGGAAAATAGAAAGAAATATGAGGGAAAATTAATGATATGACAAAAAAGTTCACTCCCGTTGGTATTAGGAGTTCTCTAGAAGGATAAAAAGTTGGGTTTTGGTGGATTGAAACGAACCTCAATTCACTTACGATCCTTAATTACTTTTTAAAATTAAGGAGAAAATAGAAAGAAATATGAGGAAAAATTAATGATATGACAAAAAAGTTCACTCCCGTTGGTATTAGGAGGTCTCTAGAAGGATAAAAAGTTGGGTTTTGGTGGATTTCGAAAACTTTAAAACTCCACCGAAACTTGATGACAATTTAAAATTCCAAGAAAAATGGTGTGAAATTGAAGTAATGAGTTAAAAGATCATTCTTGTATGTTTTGGGAGGACCCTAGATGACTAAAAAGTTGGGTTTTTGAAGGAGTTAAACGAATTTCAATTCACTTACGATCCTTAACTGCTTTTTAAAATTTAGGGAAAAATAGAAAGAAATATGAGGGAAAATTAATGATATGACAAAAAAGTTCACTCCCGTTGGTATTAGGAGGTCTCTAGAAGGATAAAAAGTTGGGTTTTGGTGGATTGAAACGAACCTCAATTCACTTACGATCCTTAACTACTTTTTAAAATTTAAGAGAAAATTGAAAGAAATATGAGGGAAAATTAATGATATGACAAAAAAGTTCACTCCCGTTGGTATTAGGTGGTCTCTAGAAGGATAAAAAGTTGGGTTTTGGTGGATTTCGAGAACTTTAAAACTCCACCGAAACTTGATGACAATTTAAAATTCCAAGAAAAATGGTGTGAAATTGAAGTAATGAGTTAAAAGATCATTCTTGTATGTTTTGGGAGGACCCTAGATGACTAAAAAGTTGGGTTTTTGAAGGAGTTAAACGAATTTCAATTCACTTACGATCCGTAACTACTTTTTAAAATTTAGGGGAAAATAGAAAGAAATATGAGGGAAAATTAATGATATGACAAAAAAGTTCACTCCCGTTGGTATTAGGTGGTCTCTAGAATGATAAAAAGTTGGGTTTTGGTGGATTTCGAGAACTTTAAAACTCCACTTAAAATTGATGACAATTGAAAATTCCAAGAAAAATGGTGTGAAATTGAAGTAATGAGTTAAGAGATCATTCTTGTATGTTTTGGGAGGACCCTAGATGACTAAAAAGTTGGGTTTTTGAAGGAGTTAAACGAATTTCAATTCACTTACGATCCTTAACTACTTTTTAAAATTTAGGGGAAAATAGAAAGAAATATGAGGGAAAATTAATGATATGACAAAAAAGTTCACTCCCGTTGGTATTAGGTGGTCTCTAGAAGGATAAAAAGTTGGGTTTTGGTGGATTTCGAGAACTTTAAAACTCCACCGAAACTTGATGACAATTTCAAATTCCAAGAAAAATGGTGTGAAATTGAAGTAATGAGTTAAAAGATCATTCTTGTTTGTTTTGGGAGGACCCAAGATGACTAAAAAGTTGGGTTTTTGAAGGAGTTAAACGAATTTCAATTCACTTACGATCCTTAACTACTTTTTAAAATTTAGGAGAAAATAGAAAGAAATATGAGGAAAAATTAATGATATGACAAAAAAGTTCACTCCCGTTGGTATTAGGAGGTCTCTAGAAGGATAAAAAGTTGGGTTTGGTGGATTGAAACGAACCTGAATTCACTTACGATCTTTAACTACTTTTTAAAATTTAAGGGAAAATTGAAAGAAATATGAGGGAAAATTAATGATATGACAAAAAAGTTCACTCCCGTTGGTATTAGGTGGTCTCTAGAAGGATAAAAAGTTGGGTTTTGGGGTATTTCGAGAACTTTAAAACTCCACCGAAACTTGATGACAATTGAAAATTCAAAGAAAAATGGTGTGAAATTGAAGTAATCAGTTAAAAGATCATTCTTGTATGTTTTGGGAGGACCCTAGATGACTAAAAAGTTGGGTTTTTGAAGGAGTTAAACGAATTTCAATTCACTTACGATCCTTAACTACTTTTTAAAATTTAGGGGAAAATAGAAAGAAATATGAGGGAAAATTAATGATATGACAAAAAAGTTCACTCCCGTTGGTATTAGGTGGTCTCTAGAAGGATAAAAAGTTGGGTTTTGGTGGATTTCGAGAACTTTAAAACTCCACCGAAACTTGATGACAATTTCAAATTCCAAGAAAAATGGTGTGAAATTGAAGTAATGAGTTAAAAGATCATTCTTGTTTGTTTTGGGAGGACCCAAGATGACTAAAAAGTTGGGTTTTTGAAGGAGTTAAACGAATTTCAATTCACTTACGATCCTTAACTACTTTTTAAAATTTAGGGGAAAATAGAAAGAAATATGAGGGAAAATTAATGATATGACAAAAAAGTTCACTCCCGTTGGTATTAGGTGGTCTCTAGAAGGATAAAAAGTTGGGTTTTGGTGGATTTCGAGAACTTTAAAACTCCACTGAAAATTGATGACAATTGAAAATTCCAAGAAAAATGGTGTGAAATTGAAGTAATGAGTTAAGAGATCATTCTTGTATGTTTTGGGAGGACCCTAGATGACTAAAAAGTTGGGTTTTTGAAGGAGTTAAACGAACTTCAATTCACTTACGATCCTTAACTACTTTTTAAAATTTAGGGGAAAATAGAAAGAAATATGAGGGAAAATTAATGATATGACAAAAAAGTTCACTCCCGTTGGTATTAGGTGGTCTCTAGAAGGATAAAAAGTTGGGTTTTAGTGGATTTCGAGAACTTTAAAACTCCACCGAAACTTGATGACTATTTAAAATTCCAAGAAAAATGGTGTGAAATTGAAGTAATGAGTTAAAAGATCATTCTTGTATGTTTTGGGAGGACCCAAGATGACTAAAAAGTTGGGTTTTTGAAGGAGTTAAACGAATTTCAATTCACTTACGATCCTTAACTACTTTTTAAAATTTAGGGGAAAATAGAAAGAAATATGAGGGAAAATTAATGATATGACAAAAAAGTTCACTCCCGTTGGTATTAGGTGGTCTCTAGAAGGATAAAAAGTTGGGTTTTGGTGGATTTCGAGAACTTTAAAACTCCACCGAAACTTGATGACAATTTCAAATTCCAAGAAAAATGGTGTGAAATTGAAGTAATGAGTTAAAAGTTCATTCTTGTTTGTTTTGGGAGGACCCAAGATGACTAAAAAGTTGGGTTTTTGAAGGAGTTAAACGAATTTCAATTCACTTACGATCCTTAACTACTTTTTAAAATTTAGGGGAAAATAGAAAGAAATATGAGGGAAAATTAATAATATGACAAAAAAGTTCACTCCCGTTGGTATTAGGTGGTCTCTAGAAGGATAAAAAGTTGGGTTTTGGTGAATTTCGAGAACTTTAAAACTCCACCGAAACTTGATGACAATTTCAAATTCCAAGAAAAATGGTGTGAAATTGAAGTAATGAGTTAAAAGATCATTCTTGTTTGTTTTGGGAGGACCCAAGCTGACTAAAAAGTTGGGTTTTTGAAGGAGTTAAACGAATTTCAATTCACTTACGATCCTTAACTACTTTTTAAAATTTAGGAGAAAATAGAAAGAAATATGAGGAAAAATTAATGATATGACAAAAAAGTTCACTCCCGTTGGTATTAGGTGGTCTCTAGAAGGATAAAAAGTTGGGTTTTGGTGGATTTCGAGAACTTTAAAACTCCACCGAAACTTGATGACAATTTCAAATTCCAAGAAAAATGGTGTGAAATTGAAGTAATGTGTTAAAAGATCATTCTTTTATGTTTTGGGAGGACCCTAGATGACTAAAAAGTTGGGTTTTTGAAGGAGTTAAACGAATTTCAATTCACTTACGATCCGTAACTACTTTTTAAAATTTAGGGGAAAATAGAAAGAAATATGAGGGAAAATTAATGATATGACAAAAAAGTTCACACCCGTTGGTATTAGGAGGTCTGTAGAAGGATAAAAAGTTGGGTTTTGTTGGATTTCGAAAACTTTAAAACTCCACCGAAACTTGATGACAATTTAAAATTCCAAGAAAAATGGTGTGAAATTGAAGTAATGAGTTAAAAGATCATTCTTGTATGTTTTGGGAGGACCCTAGATGACTAAAAAGTTGGGTTTTTGAAGGAGTTAAACGAATTTCAATTCACTTACGATCCTTAACTACTTTTTAAAATTTAGGGGAAAATGGAAAGAAATATGAGGGACAATTAATGATATGACAAAAAAGTTCTCTCCCGTTGGTATTAGGTGGTCTCTAGAAGGATAAAAAGTTGGGTTTTGGTGGATTTCGAGAACTTTAAAACTCCACCGATACTTGATGACAATTTAAAATTCCAAGAAAAATGGTGTGAAATTGAAGTAATGAGTTAAAAGATCATTCTTGTATGTTTTGGGAGGACCCTAGATGACTAAAAAGTTGGGTTTTTGAAGGAGTTAAACGAATTTCAATTCACTTACGATCCTTAACTACTTTTTAAAATTTAGGGGAAAATAGAAAGAAATATGAGGGAAAATTAATGATATGACAAAAAAGTTCACTCCCGTTGGTATTAGGTGGTCTCTAGAAGGATAAAAAGTTGGGTTTTGGTGGATTTCGAGAACTTTAAAACTCCACTTAAAATTGATGACAATTGAAAATTCCAAGAAAAATGGTGTGAAATTGAAGTAATGAGTTAAAAGATCATTCTTGTATGTTTTGGGAGGACCCTAGATGACTAAAAAGTTGGGTTTTTGAAGGAGTTAAACGAATTTCAATTCACTTACGATCATTAACTACTTTTTAAAATTTCGGGGAAAATAGAATCAAATATGAGGGAAAATTAATGATATGACAAAAAAGTTCACTCCCGTTGGTATTAGGTGGTCTCTAGAAGGATAAAAAGTTGGATTTTGGTGGATTTCGAGAACTTTAAAACTCCACCGAAAATTGATGACAATTTAAAATTCCAAGAAAAATGGTGTGAAATTGAAGTAATGAGTTAAAAGATCATTCTTGTATGTTTTGGGAGGACCCTAGATGACTAAAAAGTTGGGTTTTTGAACGAGTTAAACGAATTTCAATTCACTTACGATCCTTAACTACTTTTTAAAATTTAGGGGAAAATGGAAAGAAATATGAGGGACAATTAATGATATGACAAAAAAGTTCACTCCCGTTGGTATTAGGTGGTCTCTAGAAGGATAAAAAGTTGGGTTTTGGTGGATTTCGAGAACTTTAAAACTCCACCGATACTTGATGACAATTTAAAATTCCAAGAAAAATGGTGTGAAATTGAAGTAATGAGTTAAAAGACCATTCTTGTATGTTTTGGGAGGACCCTAGATGACTAAAAAGTTGGGTTTTTGAAGGAGTTAAACGAATTTCAATTCACTTACGATCCTTAATTACTTTTTAAAATTTAGGGGAAAATAGAAAGAAATATGAGGAAAAATTAATGATATAACAAAAAAGTTCACTCCTGTTGGTATTAGGAGGTCTCTAGAAGGATAAAAAGTTTGGTTTTGGTGGATTGAAACGAACCTCAATTCACTTACGATCCTTAACTACTTTTTAAAATTTAAGGGAAAATTTAAAGAAATATGAGGGAAAATTAATGATATGACAAAAAAGTTCACTCCCGTTGGTATTAGGAGGTCTCTAGAAGGATAAAAAGTTGGGTTTTGGTGGATTTCGAAAACTTTAAAACTCCACCGAAACTTGATGACAATTTAAAATTCCAAGAAAAATGGTGTGAAATTGAAGTAATGAGTTAAAAGATCATTCTTGTATGTTTTGGGAGGACCCTAGATGACTAAAAAGTTGGGTTTTTGAAGGAGTTAAACGAATTTCAATTCACTTACGATCCTTAACTACTTTTTAAAATTTAGGGGAAAATAGAAAGAAATATGAGGGAAAATTAATGATATGACAAAAAAGTTCACTCCCGTTGGTATTAGGAGGTCTCTAGAAGGATAAAAAGTTGGGTTTTGGTGGATTGAAACGAACCTCAATTCACTTACGATCCTTAACTACTTTTTAAAATTTAAGGGAAAATTGAAAGAAATATGAGTGAAAATTAATGATATGACAAAAAAGTTCACTCCCGTTGGTATTAGGAGGTCTCTAGAAGGATAAAAAGTTGAGTTTTGGTGGATTTCGAGAACCTTAAAACTCCACCGAAACTTGATGACAATTTAAAATTCCAAGAAAAATGGTGTGAAATTGAAGTAATGAGTTAAAAGATCATTCTTGTATGTTTTGGGAGGACCCTAGATGACTAAAAAGTTGGGTTTTTGAAGGAGTTAAACGAATTTCAATTCACTTACGATCCGTAACTACTTTTTAAAATTTAGGGGAAAATAGAAAGAAATATGAGGGAAAATTAATGATATGACAAAAAAGTTCACTCCCGTTGGTATTAGGAGTTCTCTAGAAGGATAAAAAGTTGGGTTTTGGTGGATTGAAACGAACCTCAATTCACTTACGATCCTTAATTACTTTTTAAAATTTAGGAGAAAATAGAAAGAAATATGAGGAAAAATTAATGATATGACAAAAAAGTTCACTCCCGTTGGTATTAGGAGGTCTCTAGAAGGATAAAAAGTTGGGTTTTGGTGGATTTCGAAAACTTTAAAACTCCACCGAAACTTGATGACAATTTAAAATTCCAAGAAAAATGGTGTGAAATTGAAGTAATGAGTTAAAAGATCATTCTTGTATGTTTTGGGAGGACCCTAGATGACTAAAAAGTTGGGTTTTTGAAGGAGTTAAACGAATTTCAATTCACTTACGATCCTTAACTGCTTTTTAAAATTTAGGGGAAAATAGAAAGAAATATGAGGGAAAATTAATGATATGACAAAAAAGTTCACTCCCGTTGGTATTAGGAGGTCTCTAGAAGGATAAAAAGTTGGGTTTTGGTGGATTGAAACGAACCTCAATTCACTTACGATCCTTAACTACTTTTTAAAATTTAAGAGAAAATTGAAAGAAATATGAGGGAAAATTAATGATATGACAAAAAAGTTCACTCCCGTTGGTATTAGGTGGTCTCTAGAAGGATAAAAAGTTGGGTTTTGGTGGATTTCGAAAACTTTAAAACTCCACCGAAACTTGATGACAATTTAAAATTCCAAGAAAAATGGTGTGAAATTGAAGTAATGAGTTAAAAGATCATTCTTGTATGTTTTGGGAGGACCCTAGATGACTAAAAAGTTGGGTTTTTGAAGGAGTTAAACGAATTTCAATTCACTTACGATCCGTAACTACTTTTTAAAATTTAGGGGAAAATAGAAAGAAATATGAGGGAAAATTAATGATATGACAAAAAAGTTCACTCCCGTTGGTATTAGGTGGTCTCTAGAATGATAAAAAGTTGGGTTTTGGTGGATTTCGAGAACTTTAAAACTCCACTTAAAATTGATGACAATTGAAAATTCCAAGAAAAATGGTGTGAAATTGAAGTAATGAGTTAAGAGATCATTCTTGTATGTTTTGGGAGGACCCTAGATGACTAAAAAGTTGGGTTTTTGAAGGAGTTAAACGAATTTCAATTCACTTACGATCCTTAACTACTTTTTAAAATTTAGGGGAAAATAGAAAGAAATATGAGGGAAAATTAATGATATGACAAAAAAGTTCACTCCCGTTGGTATTAGGTGGTCTCTAGAAGGATAAAAAGTTGGGTTTTGGTGGATTTCGAGAACTTTAAAACTCCACCGAAACTTGATGACAATTTCAAATTCCAAGAAAAATGGTGTGAAATTGAAGTAATGAGTTAAAAGATCATTCTTGTTTGTTTTGGGAGGACCCAAGATGACTAAAAAGTTGGGTTTTTGAAGGAGTTAAATGAATTTCAATTCACTTACGATCCTTAACTACTTTTTAAAATTTAGGGGAAAATAGAAAGAAATATGAGGGAAAATTAATGATATGACAAAAAAGTTCACTCCCGTTGGTATTAGGTGGTCTCTAGAAGGATAAAAAGTTGGGTTTTGGTGGATTTCGAGAACTTTAAAACTCCACCGAAACTTGATGACAATTTCAAATTCCAAGAAAAATGGTGTGAAATTGAAGTAATGAGTTAAAAGATCATTCTTGTTTGTTTTGGGAGGACCCAAGATGACTAAAAAGTTGGGTTTTTGAAGGAGTTAAACGAATTTCAATTCACTTACGATCCTTAACTACTTTTTAAAATTTAGGGGAAAATAGAAAGAAATATGAGGGAAAATTAATGATATGACAAAAAAGTTCACTCCCGTTGGTATTAGGTGGTCTCTAGAAGGATAAAAAGTTGGGTTTTGGTGGATTTCGAGAACTTTAAAACTCCACTTAAAATTGATGACAATTGAAAATTCCAAGAAAAATGGTGTGAAATTGAAGTAATGAGTTAAAAGATCATTCTTGTATGTTTTGGGAGGACCCTAGATGACTAAAAAGTTGGGTTTTTGAAGGAGTTAAACGAATTTCAATTCACTTACGATCCTTAACTACTTTTTAAAATTTAGGGGAAAATAGAAAGAAATATGAGGGAAAATTAATGATATGACAAAAAAGTTCACTCCCGTTGGTATTAGGTGGTCTCTAGAAGGATAAAAAGTTGGGTTTTGGTGGATTTCGAGAACTTTAAAACTCCACCGAAACTTGATGACAATTTCAAATTCCAAGAAAAATGGTGTGAAATTGAAGTAATGAGTTAAAAGATCATTCTTTTATGTTTTGGGAGGACCCTAGATGACTAAAAAGTTGGGTTTTTTAAGGAGTTAAACGAATTTCAATTCACTTACGATCCTTAACTACTTTTTAAAATTTAGGGGAAAATAGAAAGAAATATGAGGGAAAATTAATGATATGACAAAAAAGTTCACTCCCGTTGGTATTAGGTGGTCTCTAGAAGGATAAAAAGTTGGGTTTTGGTGGATTTCGAGAACTTTAAAACTCCACTTAAAATTGATGACAATTGAAAATTCCAAGAAAAATGGTGTGAAATTGAAGTAATGAGTTAAAAGATCATTCTTGTATGTTTTGGGAGGACCCTAGATGACTAAAAAGTTGGGTTTTTGAAGGAGTTAAACGAATTTCAATTCACTTACGATCCTTAACTACTTTTTAAAATTTAGGGGAAAATAGAAAGAAATATGAGGGAAAATTAATGATATGACAAAAAAGTTCACTCCCGTTGGTATTAGGTGGTCTCTAGAAGGATAAAAAGTTGGGTTTTGGTGGATTTCGAGAACTTTAAAACTCCACCGAAACTTGATGACAATTTCAAATTCCAAGAAAAATGGTGTGAAATTGAAGTAATGAGTTAAAAGATCATTCTTGTTTGTTTTGGGAGGACCCAAGATGACTAAAAAGTTGGGTTTTTGAAGGAGTTAAACGAATTTCAATTCACTTACGATCCTTAACTACTTTTTAAAATTTAGGGGAAAATAGAAAGAAATATGAGGGAAAATTAATGATATGACAAAAAAGTTCACTCCCGTTGGTATTAGGTGGTCTCTAGAAGGATAAAAAGTTGGGTTTTGGTGGATTTCGAGAACTTTAAAACTCCACTTAAAATTGATGACAATTGAAAATTCCAAGAAAAATGGTGTGAAATTGAAGTAATGAGTTAAGAGATCATTCTTGTATGTTTTGGGAGGACCCTAGATGACTAAAAAGTTGGGTTTTTGAAGGAGTTAAACGAACTTCAATTCACTTACGATCCTTAACTACTTTTTAAAATTTAAGGGAAAATAGAAAGAAATATGAGGGAAAATTAATGATATGACAAAAAAGTTCACTCCCGTTGGTATTAGGTGGTCTCTAGAAGGATAAAAAGTTGGGTTTTAGTGGATTTCGAGAACTTTAAAACTCCACCGAAACTTGATGACTATTTAAAATTCCAAGAAAAATGGTGTGAAATTGAAGTAATGAGTTAAAAGATCATTCTTGTATGTTTTGGGAGGACCCAAGATGACTAAAAAGTTGGGTTTTTGAAGGAGTTAAACGAATTTCAATTCACTTACGATCCTTAACTACTTTTTAAAATTTAGGGGAAAATAGAAAGAAATATGAGGGAAAATTAATGATATGACAAAAAAGTTCACTCCCGTTGGTATTAGGTGGTCTCTAGAAGGATAAAAAGTTGGGTTTTGGTGGATTTCGAGAACTTTAAAACTCCACCGAAACTTGATGACAATTTCAAATTCCAAGAAAAATGGTGTGAAATTGAAGTAATGAGTTAAAAGATCATTCTTGTTTGTTTTGGGAGGACCCAAGATGACTAAAAAGTTGGGTTTTTGAAGGAGTTAAACGAATTTCAATTCACTTACGATCCTTAACTACTTTTTAAAATTTAGGGGAAAATAGAAAGAAATATGAGGGAAAATTAATGATATGACAAAAAAGTTCACTCCCGTTGGTATTAGGTGGTCTCTAGAAGGATAAAAAGTTGGGTTTTGGTGAATTTCGAGAACTTTAAAACTCCACCGAAACTTGATGACAATTTCAAATTCCAAGAAAAATGGTGTGAAATTGAAGTAATGAGTTAAAAGATCATTCTTGTTTGTTTTGGGAGGACCCAAGCTGACTAAAAAGTTGGGTTTTTGAAGGAGTTAAACGAATTTCAATTCACTTACGATCCTTAACTACTTTTTAAAATTTAGGGGAAAATAGAAAGAAATATGAGGGAAAATTAATGATATGACAAAAAAGTTCACTCCCGTTGGTATTAGGTGGTCTCTAGAAGGATAAAAAGTTGGGTTTTGGTGGATTTCGAGAACTTTAAAACTCCACCGAAACTTGATGACAATTTCAAATTCCAAGAAAAATGGTGTGAAATTAAAGTAATGAGTTAAAAGATCATTCTTGTTTGTTTTGGGAGGACCCAAGATGACTAAAAAGTTGGGTTTTTGATGGAGTTAAACGAATTTCAATTCACTTACGATCCTTAACTACTTTTTAAAATTTAGGGGAAAATAGAAAGAAATATGAGGGAAAATTAATGATATGACAAAAAAGTTCACTCCCGTTGGTATTAGGTGGTCTCTAGAATGATAAAAAGTTGGGTTTTGGTGGATTTCGAGAACTTTAAAACTCCACTTAAAATTGATGACAATTGAAAATTCCAAGAAAAATGGTGTGAAATTGAAGTAATGAGTTAAGAGATCATTCTTGTATGTTTTGGGAAGACCCTAGATGACTAAAAAGTTGGGTTTTTGAAGGAGTTAAACGAATTTCAATTCACTTACGATCCTTAATTACTTTTTAAAATTTAGGGGAAAATAGAAAGAAATATGAGGAAAAATTAATGATATGACAAAAAAGTTCACTCCCGTTGGTATTAGGAGGTCTCTAGAAGGATAAAAAGTTGGGTTTTGGTGGATTGAAACGAACCTCAATTCACTTACGATCCTTAACTACTTTTTAAAATTTAAGGGAAAATTTAAAGAAATATGAGGGAAAATTAATGATATGACAAAAAAGTTCACTCCCGTTGGTATTAGGAGGTCTCTAGAAGGATAAAAAGTTGAGTTTTGGTAGATTTCGAGAACTTTAAAACTCCACCGAAACTTGATGACAATTTAAAATTCCTAGAAAAATGGTGTGAAATTGAAGTAATGAGTTAAAAGATAATTCTTGTATGTTTTGGGAGGACCCAAGATGACTAAAAAGTTGGGTTTTTGAAGGAGTTAAACGAATTTTGATGAGACCACAATGCGTGCACAATTTGTACCTGCAAAACAATCTCATACAAATAATACCCTTCTTGTGTCGAGTGTAGTATTGACAAGTAGGGATCGTTCTATCCGGGGAAATCAAGGGCTTTCAATCACATAAAGTATTGTACAAAAGGGGGTTACGATTTTTTTATCTAATGACCTACTGAATTTTTACGATTTTTACAAAACCTAAGCTATTATATACAAGTGATCATCACCTTTCACACAATCACCAAACACAAATCACATTACACATGCAATATAATTAAAACAAGTAATAGGGCAGCAGCAAATATCGAATTCAAGATCAATTAAGTTCCAATTTAATTAGAGCCAATGCGGTTATTCTAATTATTCAAAACATCACAAGTATTTAGAATCCAACATGCGTGTAATCCTAAACATGGTACTAATCAGTTTAATAACACAATGCGTAGAAATTAAACACAATTAGCACATAAGCACAATATGTCGAATTGGAACATGTTAGCAAGTATGGCGTCACCCATCTCACATCGACATGTAAATTTCCAGAATTACTCTTACCCTTAGATTAATACATATTAAATCCAACATGCGTGTAATTCAACATGTATTAAATCGGCATATGAATTCAACACCTAGATAACACTCATGGCCATCGAATGCATCTAGATATCTCCTTCGGTTCCACACGAATTAAGGAAATAAACCTAATTAAAATCAAGAACACATTCAAAACCTACTGCCCATACAACATATTTAATCATATCACATGCATAAATCGGCAATCATATATAAAAATCCCAAACATTTATAACAAAGATCCAAAGATCCCATATATGATTATCAATACCGAAATTAAATCCATAAACCAAAACATACTTCATAGACAAAGTTATGTTTAAATACAAAGTAACACAAACCAAAATAAAACAATCCATATTACAACCTTTGTTAGAGATTCGGCAAGGATTGGTGGGATGGTGATTGAATTGATGTGAGGAATGGTGGTTCGGCTTTGCTCCTTGTATAAAATTTCTGAAAATAATTTGGCAGGGATTCGGCAAGGTAAAAGTGAGGAAAGGGAGATGATTTTTATGAATACAAAGTGTGTATATATAGAGGATAGGAGGAGCTAGGGTTTCGGCAAAGTGTGAAGCACAAGGAAAACCAAAACCAACTTGGATTGGGTTTCGGCAAAGGCTTGAATTAATCCACCGAAATTCTTTTCTCTTTTTTTTTTCTTTTATTCGGCAACAAGTCTTCCTCTCCATGTATATTGCTGCCGAAAATCCTTTCAAAAATCTTCAATTTAATCCTCATAAAATTCGGCAATGAATCAAGCTTCAATGAAGTCCACATGCATTCCAAGCTTTTCTCCTTTCTTCTTTTCCAAAATTCTTAGATAATGGCTGAATAAATGCCATGTTATCCTTCTTCCTTTGCCGAAATATTTCTTGAAATTTCTTCATTAATCTTCTCTTTTAATTCGGCAAAGAAGTCCTTGCAAAGTTGTTGCAAGGAAACCAAATCCGAATTTGTTTCCTCCTCCTTCTTCATTATCTTTTGCACGGCAAGGCTTCTCCTTTAATTCTTCTTTTCCGAAATTCTATCAAGATAATAGAATTATATCTTCATTAAATCTTCTCTTGGCCGGCCATGAAGTCTTTGAATCCATCTCTTCCTTCTTGAAACTCACGGCAACACATCTTCATGTTTACCGAAAATTACTTCTCATTTACCATGGTAATTCGGCAAAGACTCCATCAAGATATCATCTCCTTCTTTATCTCCAAATAAAATCTGAAAATAAAGAAAAGAAACACAATTAATCCATGTATTAAACTTGTCCTAATCTAGACAAATGATGTCTTAAAAAGACATATATGTAATAGGTAAGGTTAGGAGATTAGGAAAGTTTCCAAATCCATTTTGGATTTCTAATTCTTGTTCCACACGCCAAGCATCATTATTATTGCCGAAAATTCTCTCCTTGTCTTCTCATGATTTCCTGAAAATATGATCATGAAATAAATCAAAAAGAAGACAAAAAATATGTAGCACAATTATCATGAGTAAGAGTCCTAGATAGATAAGGAATCCTAGTCCAACAAGGAGTTGTATTTTCAATGAAATTCTTTCGACGATTCAAAAACGTCGAGCGTTTGTAGACTCCTTGTTCGACTAAAATTCTTCACTTGTAGACTTCAATTAGTACTCAAACTCGTAGAATCCTTATTCAACTGGGATTCCTACTTTGGTAAGGATTCCTTTTCCAAATAGAGTTCTACTTGAAAAAGGAGTCCTAGTCACATTAAAACTCTTATTAGGAATCCTAGTTCAATAAGGACTCCACCATAATTATGCAATTTAACATTTTATAGCACAAACCGATCCACCATGATTATTAGAAACGACAAATACTGAAAACTCCATTTTGACAAGTTTCCTAGTCAAAACAAGTTTCCTAGTCCAAACAGGATTCCTAGTACAACAAGGAGTCCTATTCAAACTAAAACTCTTCAAAAATCGACATTTCTGCATTTTTAGCTCAGTTTATTCACCAACACTTGCCAACGACTCTAACATGACTCAATGACTCTATAATACAACAATAAGGGATAAGAAATGCATAAATGGGGGTAAAAACATATTAAGAACGTCGCATTTTATGCTCCTATCAAATTTCAATTCACTTACGATCCTTAACTACTTTTTAAAATTTAGGAGAAAATAGAAAGAAATATGAGGAAAAATTAATGATATGACAAAAAAGTTCACTCCCGTTGGTATTAGGAGGTCTCTAGAAGGATAAAAAGTTGGGTTTGGTGGATTGAAACGAACCTGAATTCACTTACGATCCTTAACTACTTTTTAAAATTTAAGGGAAAATAGAAAGAAATATGAGGGAAAATTAATGATATGACAAAAAAGTTCACTCCCGTTGGTATTAGGTGGTCTCTAGAAGGATAAAAAGTTGGGTTTTGGTGGATTTCGAGAACTTTAAAACTCCACCGAAACTTGATGACAATTGAAAATTCCAAGAAAAATGGTGTGAAATTGAAGTAATCAGTTAAAAGATCATTCTTGTATGTTTTGGGAGGACCCTAGATGACTAAAAAGTTGGGTTTTTGAAGGAGTTAAACGAATTTCAATTCACTTACGATCCTTAACTACTTTTTAAAATTTAGGGGAAAATAGAAAGAAATATGAGGGAAAATTAATGATATGACAAAAAAGTTCACTCCCGTTGGTATTAGGTGGTCTCTAGAAGGATAAAAAGTTGGGTTTTGGTGGATTTCGAGAACTTTAAAACTCCACTTAAAATTGATGACAATTGAAAATTCCAAGAAAAATGGTGTGAAATTGAAGTAATGAGTTAAAAGATCATTCTTGTATGTTTTGGGAGGACCCTAGATGACTAAAAAGTTGGGTTTTTGAAGGAGTTAAACGAATTTCAATTCACTTACGATCCGTAACTACTTTTTAAAATTTAGGGGAAAATAGAAAGAAATATGAGGGAAAATTAATGATATGACAAAAAAGTTCACACCCGTTGGTATTAGGAGGTCTGTAGAAGGATAAAAAGTTGGGTTTTGTTGGATTTCGAAAACTTTAAAACTCCACCGAAACTTGATGACAATTTAAAATTCCAAGAAAAATGGTGTGAAATTGAAGTAATGAGTTAAAAGATCATTCTTGTATGTTTTGGGAGGACCCTAGATGACTAAAAAGTTGGGTTTTTGAAGGAGTTAAACGAATTTCAATTCACTTACGATCCTTAACTACTTTTTAAAATTTAGGGGAAAATGGAAAGAAATATGAGGGACAATTAATGATATGACAAAAAAGTTCTCTCCCGTTGGTATTAGGTGGTCTCTAGAAGGATAAAAAGTTGGGTTTTGGTGGATTTCGAGAACTTTAAAACTCCACCGATACTTGATGACAATTTAAAATTCCAAGAAAAATGGTGTGAAATTGAAGTAATGAGTTAAAAGATCATTCTTGTATGTTTTGGGAGGACCCTAGATGACTAAAAAGTTGGGTTTTTGAAGGAGTTAAACGAATTTCAATTCACTTACGATCCTTAACTACTTTTTAAAATTTAGGGGAAAATAGAAAGAAATATGAGGGAAAATTAATGATATGACAAAAAAGTTCACTCCCGTTGGTATTAGGTGGTCTCTAGAAGGATAAAAAGTTGGGTTTTGGTGGATTTCGAGAACTTTAAAACTCCACTTAAAATTGATGACAATTGAAAATTCCAAGAAAAATGGTGTGAAATTGAAGTAATGAGTTAAAAGATCATTCTTGTATGTTTTGGGAGGACCCTAGATGACTAAAAAGTTGGGTTTTTGAAGGAGTTAAACGAATTTCAATTCACTTACGATCATTAACTACTTTTTAAAATTTCGGGGAAAATAGAATCAAATATGAGGGAAAATTAATGATATGACAAAAAAGTTCACTCCCGTTGGTATTAGGTGGTCTCTAGAAGGATAAAAAGTTGGATTTTGGTGGATTTCGAGAACTTTAAAACTCCACCGAAAATTGATGACAATTTAAAATTCCAAGAAAAATGGTGTGAAATTGAAGTAATGAGTTAAAAGATCATTCTTGTATGTTTTGGGAGGACCCTAGATGACTAAAAAGTTGGGTTTTTGAACGAGTTAAACGAATTTCAATTCACTTACGATCCTTAACTACTTTTTAAAATTTAGGGGAAAATGGAAAGAAATATGAGGGACAATTAATGATATGACAAAAAAGTTCACTCCCGTTGGTATTAGGTGGTCTCTAGAAGGATAAAAAGTTGGGTTTTGGTGGATTTCGAGAACTTTAAAACTCCACCGATACTTGATGACAATTTAAAATTCCAAGAAAAATGGTGTGAAATTGAAGTAATGAGTTAAAAGACCATTCTTGTATGTTTTGGGAGGACCCTAGATGACTAAAAAGTTGGGTTTTTGAAGGAGTTAAACGAATTTCAATTCACTTACGATCCTTAATTACTTTTTAAAATTTAGGGGAAAATAGAAAGAAATATGAGGAAAAATTAATGATATAACAAAAAAGTTCACTCCTGTTGGTATTAGGAGGTCTCTAGAAGGATAAAAAGTTTGGTTTTGGTGGATTGAAACGAACCTCAATTCACTTACGATCCTTAACTACTTTTTAAAATTTAAGGGAAAATTAATGATATGACAAAAAAGTTCACTCCCGTTGGTATTAGGAGGTCTCTAGAAGGATAAAAAGTTGGGTTTTGGTGGATTTCGAAAACTTTAAAACTCCACCGAAACTTGATGACAATTTAAAATTCCAAGAAAAATGGTGTGAAATTGAAGTAATGAGTTAAAAGATCATTCTTGTATGTTTTGGGAGGACCCTAGATGACTAAAAAGTTGGGTTTTTGAAGGAGTTAAACGAATTTCAATTCACTTACGATCCTTAACTACTTTTTAAAATTTAGGGGAAAATAGAAAGAAATATGAGGGAAAATTAATGATATGACAAAAAAGTTCACTCCCGTTGGTATTAGGAGGTCTCTAGAAGGATAAAAAGTTGGGTTTTGGTGGATTGAAACGAACCTCAATTCACTTACGATCCTTAACTACTTTTTAAAATTTAAGGGAAAATTGAAAGAAATATGAGTGAAAATTAATGATATGACAAAAAAGTTCACTCCCGTTGGTATTAGGAGGTCTCTAGAAGGATAAAAAGTTGAGTTTTGGTGGATTTCGAGAACCTTAAAACTCCACCGAAACTTGATGACAATTTAAAATTCCAAGAAAAATGGTGTGAAATTGAAGTAATGAGTTAAAAGATCATTCTTGTATGTTTTGGGAGGACCCTAGATGATTAAAAAGTTGGGTTTTTGAAGGAGTTAAACGAATTTCAATTCACTTACGATCCGTAACTACTTTTTAAAATTTAGGGGAAAATAGAAAGAAATATGAGGGAAAATTAATGATATGACAAAAAAGTTCACTCCCGTTGGTATTAGGAGTTCTCTAGAAGGATAAAAAGTTGGGTTTTGGTGGATTGAAACGAACCTCAATTCACTTACGATCCTTAATTACTTTTTAAAATTAAGGAGAAAATAGAAAGAAATATGAGGAAAAATTAATGATATGACAAAAAAGTTCACTCCCGTTGGTATTAGGAGGTCTCTAGAAGGATAAAAAGTTGGGTTTTGGTGGATTTCGAAAACTTTAAAACTCCACCGAAACTTGATGACAATTTAAAATTCCAAGAAAAATGGTGTGAAATTGAAGTAATGAGTTAAAAGATCATTCTTGTATGTTTTGGGAGGACCCTAGATGACTAAAAAGTTGGGTTTTTGAAGGAGTTAAACGAATTTCAATTCACTTACGATCCGTAACTACTTTTTAAAATTTAGGGGAAAATAGAAAGAAATATGAGGGAAAATTAATGATATGACAAAAAAGTTCACTCCCGTTGGTATTAGGAGTTCTCTAGAAGGATAAAAAGTTGGGTTTTGGTGGATTGAAACGAACCTCAATTCACTTACGATCCTTAATTACTTTTTAAAATTTAGGAGAAAATAGAAAGAAATATGAGGAAAAATTAATGATATGACAAAAAAGTTCACTCCCGTTGGTATTAGGAGGTCTCTAGAAGGATAAAAAGTTGGGTTTTGGTGGATTTCGAAAACTTTAAAACTCCACCGAAACTTGATGACAATTTAAAATTCCAAGAAAAATGGTGTGAAATTGAAGTAATGAGTTAAAAGATCATTCTTGTATGTTTTGGGAGGACCCTAGATGACTAAAAAGTTGGGTTTTTGAAGGAGTTAAACGAATTTCAATTCACTTACGATCATTAACTACTTTTTAAAATTTAGGGGAAAATAGAAAGAAATATGAGGGAAAATTAATGATATGACAAAAAAGTTCACTCCCGTTGGTATTAGGTGGTCTCTAGAAGGATAAAAAGTTGGGTTTTGGTGGATTTCGAGAACTTTAAAACTCCACTTAAAATTGATGACAATTGAAAATTCCAAGAAAAATGGTGTGAAATTGAAGTAATGAGTTAAAAGATCATTCTTGTATGTTTTGGGAGGACCCTAGATGACTAAAAAGTTGGGTTTTTGAAGGAGTTAAACGAATTTCAATTCACTTACGATCATTAACTACTTTTTAAAATTTAGGGGAAAATAGAAAGAAATATGAGGGAAAATTAATGATATGACAAAAAAGTTCACTCCCGTTGGTATTAGGTGGTCTCTAGAAGGATAAAAAGTTGGGTTTTGGTGGATTTCGAGAACTTTAAAACTCCACTTAAAATTGATGACAATTGAAAATTCCAAGAAAAATGGTGTGAAATTGAAGTAATGAGTTAAAAGATCATTCTTGTATGTTTTGGGAGGACCCTAGATGACTAAAAAGTTGGGTTTTTGAAGGAGTTAAACGAATTTCAATTCACTTACGATCATTAACTACTTTTTAAAATTTCGGGGAAAATAGAATCAAATATGAGGGAAAATTAATGATATGACAAAAAAGTTCACTCCCGTTGGTATTAGGTGGTCTCTAGAAGGATAAAAAGTTGGATTTTGGTGGATTTCGAGAACTTTAAAACTCCACCGAAAATTGATGACAATTTAAAATTCCAAGAAAAATGGTGTGAAATTGAAGTAATGAGTTAAAAGATCATTCTTGTATGTTTTGGGAGGACCCTAGATGACTAAAAAGTTGGGTTTTTGAACGAGTTAAACGAATTTCAATTCACTTACGATCCTTAACTACTTTTTAAAATTTAGGGGAAAATGGAAAGAAATATGAGGGACAATTAATGATATGACAAAAAAGTTCACTCCCGTTGGTATTAGGTGGTCTCTAGAAGGATAAAAAGTTGGGTTTTGGTGGATTTCGAGAACTTTAAAACTCCACCGATACTTGATGACAATTTAAAATTCCAAGAAAAATGGTGTGAAATTGAAGTAATGAGTTAAAAGACCATTCTTGTATGTTTTGGGAGGACCCTAGATGACTAAAAAGTTGGGTTTTTGAAGGAGTTAAACGAATTTCAATTCACTTACGATCCTTAATTACTTTTTAAAATTTAGGGGAAAATAGAAAGAAATATGAGGAAAAATTAATGATATAACAAAAAAGTTCACTCCTGTTGGTATTAGGAGGTCTCTAGAAGGATAAAAAGTTTGGTTTTGGTGGATTGAAACGAACCTCAATTCACTTACGATCCTTAACTACTTTTTAAAATTTAAGGGAAAATTTAAAGAAATATGAGGGAAAATTAATGATATGACAAAAAAGTTCACTCCCGTTGGTATTAGGAGGTCTCTAGAAGGATAAAAAGTTGGGTTTTGGTGGATTTCGAAAACTTTAAAACTCCACCGAAACTTGATGACAATTTAAAATTCCAAGAAAAATGGTGTGAAATTGAAGTAATGAGTTAAAAGATCATTCTTGTATGTTTTGGGAGGACCCTAGATGACTAAAAAGTTGGGTTTTTGAAGGAGTTAAACGAATTTCAATTCACTTACGATCCTTAACTACTTTTTAAAATTTAGGGGAAAATAGAAAGAAATATGAGGGAAAATTAATGATATGACAAAAAAGTTCACTCCCGTTGGTATTAGGAGGTCTCTAGAAGGATAAAAAGTTGGGTTTTGGTGGATTGAAACGAACCTCAATTCACTTACGATCCTTAACTACTTTTTAAAATTTAAGGGAAAATTGAAAGAAATATGAGTGAAAATTAATGATATGACAAAAAAGTTCACTCCCGTTGGTATTAGGAGGTCTCTAGAAGGATAAAAAGTTGAGTTTTGGTGGATTTCGAGAACCTTAAAACTCCACCGAAACTTGATGACAATTTAAAATTCCAAGAAAAATGGTGTGAAATTGAAGTAATGAGTTAAAAGATCATTCTTGTATGTTTTGGGAGGACCCTAGATGACTAAAAAGTTGGGTTTTTGAAGGAGTTAAACGAATTTCAATTCACTTACGATCCGTAACTACTTTTTAAAATTTAGGGGAAAATAGAAAGAAATATGAGGGAAAATTAATGATATGACAAAAAAGTTCACTCCCGTTGGTATTAGGAGTTCTCTAGAAGGATAAAAAGTTGGGTTTTGGTGGATTGAAACGAACCTCAATTCACTTACGATCCTTAATTACTTTTTAAAATTTAGGAGAAAATAGAAAGAAATATGAGGAAAAATTAATGATATGACAAAAAAGTTCACTCCCGTTGGTATTAGGAGGTCTCTAGAAGGATAAAAAGTTGGGTTTTGGTGGATTTCGAAAACTTTAAAACTCCACCGAAACTTGATGACAATTTAAAATTCCAAGAAAAATGGTGTGAAATTGAAGTAATGAGTTAAAAGATCATTCTTGTATGTTTTGGGAGGACCCTAGATGACTAAAAAGTTGGGTTTTTGAAGGAGTTAAACGAATTTCAATTCACTTACGATCCTTAACTGCTTTTTAAAATTTAGGGGAAAATAGAAAGAAATATGAGGGAAAATTAATGATATGACAAAAAAGTTCACTCCCGTTGGTATTAGGAGGTCTCTAGAAGGATAAAAAGTTGGGTTTTGGTGGATTGAAACGAACCTCAATTCACTTACGATCCTTAACTACTTTTTAAAATTTAAGAGAAAATTGAAAGAAATATGAGGGAAAATTAATGATATGACAAAAAAGTTCACTCCCGTTGGTATTAGGTGGTCTCTAGAAGGATAAAAAGTTGGGTTTTGGTGGATTTCGAGAACTTTAAAACTCCACCGAAACTTGATGACAATTTAAAATTCCAAGAAAAATGGTGTGAAATTGAAGTAATGAGTTAAAAGATCATTCTTGTATGTTTTGGGAGGACCCTAGATGACTAAAAAGTTGGGTTTTTGAAGGAGTTAAACGAATTTCAATTCACTTACGATCCTTAACTACTTTTTAAAATTTAGGGGAAAATAGAAAGAAATATGAGGGAAAATTAATGATATGACAAAAAAGTTCACTCCCGTTGGTATTAGGAGGTCTCTAGAAGGATAAAAAGTTGGGTTTTGGTGGATTTCGAGAACTTTAAAACTCCACCGAAACTTGATGACAATTTAAAATTCCAAGAAAAATGGTGTGAAATTGATGTAATGAGTTAAAAGATCATTCTTGTATGTTTTGGGAGGACCCTAGATGACTAAAAAGTTGGGTTTTTGAAGGAGTTAAACGAATTTCAATTCACTTACGATCCTTAACTACTTTTTAAAATTTAGGGGAAAATAGAAAGGAATATGAGGGAAAATTAATGATATGACAAAAAAGTTCACTCCCGTTGGTATTAGGAGGTCTCTAGAAGGATAAAAAGTTGGGTTTTGGTGGATTTCGAGAACTTTAAAACTCCACCGAAACTTGATGACAATTTAAAATTCCAAGAAAAATGGTGTGAAATTGAAGTAATGAGTTAAAAGATCATTCTTGTATGTTTTGGGAGGACCCTAGATGACTAAAAAGTTGGGTTTTTGAAGGAGTTAAACGAATTTCAATTCACTTACGATCCTTAACTACTTTTTAAAATTTAGGGGAAAATAGAAAGGAATATGAGGGAAAATTAATGATATGACAAAAAAGTTCACTCCCGTTGGTATTAGGTGGTCTCTAGAAGGATAAAAAGTTGGGTTTTGGTGGATTTCGAGAACTTTAAAACTCCACTGAAACTTGATGACAATTTAAAATTCCAAGAAAAATGGTGTGAAATTGAAGTAATGAGTTAAAAGACCATTCTTGTATGTTTTGGGAGGACCCTAGATGACTAAAAAGTTGGGTTTTTGAAGGAGTTAAACGAATTTCAATTCACTTACGATCCTTAATTACTTTTTAAAATTTAGGGGAAAATAGAAAGAAATATGAGGAAAAATTAATGATATGACAAAAAAGTTCACTCCCGTTGGTATTAGGAGGTCTCTAGAAGGATAAAAAGTTGGGTTTTGGTGGATTGAAACGAACCTCAATTCACTTACGATCCTTAACTACTTTTTAAAATTTAAGAGAAAATTGAAAGAAATATGAGGGAAAATTAATGATATGACAAAAAAGTTCACTCCCGTTGGTATTAGGAGGTCTCTAGAAGGATAAAAAGTTGAGTTTTGGTAGATTTCGAGAACTTTAAAACTCCACCGAAACTTGATGACAATTTAAAATTCCTAGAAAAATGGTGTGAAATTGAAGTAATGAGTTAAAAGATCTTTCTTGTATGTTTTGGGAGTACCCTAGATGACTAAAAAGTTGGGTTTTTGAAGGAGTTAAACGAATTTCAATTCACTTACGATACTTAACTACTTTTTAAAATTTAGGGGAAAATAGAAAGAAATATGAGGGAAAATTGATGATATGACAAAAAAGTTCACACCCGTTGGTATTAGGAGGTCTCTAGAAGGATAAAAAGTTGGGTTTTGGTGGATTTCGAAAACTTTAAAACTCCACGGAAACTTGATGACAATTTAAAATTCCAAGAAAAATGGTGTGAAATTGAAGTAATGAGTTAAAAGATCATTCTTGTATGTTTTGGGAGGACCCTAGATGACTAAAAAGTTGGGTTTTTGAAGGAGTTAAACGAATTTCAATTCACTTACGATCCTTAACTACTTTTTAAAATTTAGGGGAAAATAGAAAGAAATATGAGGGAAAATTAATGATATGACAAAAAAGTTCACTCCCGTTGGTATTAGGAGGTCTCTAGAAGGATAAAAAGTTGGGTTTTGGTGGATTTCGAGAACTTTAAAACTCCACCGAAACTTGATGACAATTTAAAATTCCAAGAAAAATGGTGTGAAATTGATGTAATGAGTTAAAAGATCATTCTTGTATGTTTTGGGAGGACCCTAGATGACTAAAAAGTTGGGTTTTTGAAGGAGTTAAACGAATTTCAATTCACTTACGATCCTTAACTACTTTTTAAAATTTAGTGGAAAATAGAAAGAAATATGAGGGACAATTAATGATATGACAAAAAAGTTCACTCCCGTTGGTATTAGGTGGTCTCTAGAAGGATAAAAAGTTGGGTTTTGGTGGATTTCGAGAACTTTAAAACTCCACCGATACTCGATGACAATTTAAAATTCCAAGAAAAATTGTGTGAAATTGAAATAATGAGTTAAAAGATCATTCTTGTATGTTTTGGGAGGACCCAAGATGACTAAAAAGTTGGGTTTTTGAAGGAGTTAAACGAATTTCAATTCACTTACGATACTTAACTACTTTTTAAAATTTAGGGGAAAATAGAAAGAAATATGAGGGAAAATTGATGATATGACAAAAAAGTTCACACCCGTTGGTATTAGGAGGTCTCTAGAAGGATAAAAAGTTGGGTTTTGGTGGATTTCGAAAACTTTAAAACTCCACCGAAACTTGATGACAATTTAAAATTCCAAGAAAAATGGTGTGAAATTGAAGTAATGTGTTAAAAGATCATTCTTGTATGTTTTGGGAGGACCCTAGATGACTAAAAAGTTGGGTTTTTGAAGGAGTTAAACGAATTTCAATTCACTTACGATCCTTAACTACTTTTTAAAATTTAGGGGAAAATAGAAAGAAATATGAGGGAAAATTAATGATATGACAAAAAAGTTCACTCCCGTTGGTATTAGGAGGTCTCTAGAAGGATAAAAAGTTGGGTTTTGGTGGATTTCGAGAACTTTAAAACTCCACCGAAACTTGATGACAATTTAAAATTCCAAGAAAAATGGTGTGAAATTGATGTAATGAGTTAAAAGATCATTCTTGTATGTTTTGGGAGGACCCTAGATGACTAAAAAGTTGGGTTTTTGAAGGAGTTAAACGAATTTCAATTCACTTACGATCCTTAACTACTTTTTAAAATTTAGGGGAAAATAGAAAGGAATATGAGGGAAAATTAATGATATGACAAAAAAGTTCACTCCCGTTGGTATTAGGAGGTCTCTAGAAGGATAAAAAGTTGGGTTTTGGTGGATTTCGAGAACTTTAAAACTCCACCGAAACTTGATGACAATTTAAAATTCCAAGAAAAATGGTGTGAAATTGAAGTAATGAGTTAAAAGATCATTCTTGTATGTTTTGGGAGGACCCTAGATGACTAAAAAGTTGGGTTTTTGAAGGAGTTAAACGAATTTCAATTCACTTACGATCCGTAACTACTTTTTAAAATTTAGGGGAAAATAGAAAGAAATATGAGGGAAAATTAATGATATGACAAAAAAGTTCACACCCGTTGGTATTAGGAGGTCTCTAGAAGGATAAAAAGTTGGGTTTTGGTGGATTTCGAAAACTTTAAAACTCCACCGAAACTTGATGACAATTTAAAATTCCAAGAAAAATGGTGTGAAATTGAAGTAATGTGTTAAAAGATCATTCTTGTATGTTTTGGGAGGACCCTAGATGACTAAAAAGTTGGGTTTTTGAAGGAGTTAAACGAATTTCAATTCACTTACGATCCTTAACTACTTTTTAAAATTTAGGGGAAAATAGAAAGAAATATGAGGGAAAATTAATGATATGACAAAAAAGTTCACTCCCGTTGGTATTAGGAGGTCTCTAGAAGGATAAAAAGTTGGGTTTTGGTGGATTTCGAGAACTTTAAAACTCCACCGAAACTTGATGACAATTTAAAATTCCAAGAAAAATGGTGTGAAATTGATGTAATGAGTTAAAAGATCATTCTTGTATGTTTTGGGAGGACCCTAGATGACTAAAAAGTTGGGTTTTTGAAGGAGTTAAACGAATTTCAATTCACTTACGATCCTTAACTACTTTTTAAAATTTAGGGGAAAATAGAAAGGAATATGAGGGAAAATTAATGATATGACAAAAAAGTTCACTCCCGTTGGTATTAGGAGGTCTCTAGAAGGATAAAAAGTTGGGTTTTGGTGGATTTCGAGAACTTTAAAACTCCACCGAAACTTGATGACAATTTAAAATTCCAAGAAAAATGGTGTGAAATTGAAGTAATGAGTTAAAAGATCATTCTTGTATGTTTTGGGAGGACCCTAGATGACTAAAAAGTTGGGTTTTTGAAGGAGTTAAACGAATTTCAATTCACTTACGATCCGTAACTACTTTTTAAAATTTAGGGGAAAATAGAAAGAAATATGAGGGAAAATTAATGATATGACAAAAAAGTTCACTCCCGTTGGTATTAGGAGGTCTCTAGAAGGATAAAAAGTTGGGTTTTGGTGGATTGAAACGAACCTCAATTCACTTACGATCCTTAACTACTTTTTAAAATTTAAGGGAAAATTGAAAGAAATATGAGGGAAAATTAATGATATGACAAAAAAGTTCACTCCCGTTGGTATTAGGAGGTCTCTAGAAAGATAAAAAGTTGGGTTTTGGTGGATTTCGAGAACTTTAAAACTCCACCGAAACTTGATTACAATTTAAAATTCCAAGAAAAATGGTGTGAAATTGAAGTAATGAGTTAAAAGATCATTCTTGTATGTTTTGGGAGGACCCTAGATGACTAAAAAGTTGGGTTTTTGAAGGAGTTAAACGAATTTCAATTCACTTACGATCCTTAACTACTTTTTAAAATTTAGGGGAAAATAGAAAGGAATATGAGGGAAAATTAATGATATGACAAAAAAGTTCACTCCCGTTGGTATTAGGTGGTCTCTAGAAGGATAAAAAGTTGGGTTTTGGTGGATTTCGAGAACTTTAAAACTCCACCGAAACTTGATGACAATTTAAAATTCCAAGAAAAATGGTGTGAAATTGAAGTAATGAGTTAAAAGATCATTCTTGTATGTTTTGGGAGGACCCTAGATGACTAAAAAGTTGGGTTTTTGAAGGAGTTAAACGAATTTCAATTCACTTACGATCCGTAACTACTTTTTAAAATTTAGGGGAAAATAGAAAGAAATATGAGGGAAAATTAATGATATGACAAAAAAGTTCACTCCCGTTGGTATTAGGAGGTCTCTAGAAGGATAAAAAGTTGGGTTTTGGTGGATTGAAACGAACCTCAATTCACCTACGATCCTTAACTACTTTTTAAAATTTAAGGGAAAATTGAAAGAAATATGAGGGAAAATTAATGATATGACAAAAAAGTTCACTCCCGTTGGTATAAGGAGGTCTCTAGAAGGATAAAAAGTTGAGTTTTGGTGGATTTCGAGAACTTTAAAACTCCACCGAAACTTGATGACAATTTAAAATTCCAAGAAAAATGGTGTGAAATTGAAGTAATGAGTTAAAAGATCATTATTGTATGTTTTGGGAGGACCCTAGATGACTAAAAAGTTGGGTTTTTGAAGGAGTTAATGATGGGATCACATGCGTGCACAATTTGTACCTGCAAAACAATCTCATACAAATAATACCCTTCTTTTGTCGAGTGTAGTATTGACAAGTAGGGATCGTTCTATCCGGGGAAATCAAGGGCTTTTAATCACACAAAGTATTGTATTAAAGGGGGTTACGATTTTTATCTAATAACCTACTGAATTTTTACGATTTTTACAAAACCTAAGCTATTATATACAATTGATCATCACCTTTCACACAATCACCAAACACAAATCACATTATACATGCAATACAATTAAAACAAGTAATAGGGCAGCAGCAAATATCGAATTCAAGATCAATTAAGTTCCAATTTAATTAGAGCCAATGCGGTTATTCTAATTATTCAAAACATCACAAGTATTTAGAATCCAACATGCGTGTAATCCTAAACATGGTACTAATCAGTTTAATAACACAATGCGTAGATATTAAACACAATTAGCACATAAGCACAATATGTCGAATTGGAACATGTTAGCAAGTATGGCGTCACCCATCTCACATCGATATGTAAATTTCCATAATTACTCTTACCCTTAGATTAATACATGTCAAATCCAACATGCGTGTAATTCAACATGTATTAAATCGGAATATGAATTTAATACCTAGATAACACTCATGGCCATCGAATGCATCTAGATATCTCCTTCGGTTCCACACGAATTAAGGAAATAAACCTAATAAAAATCAAGAAAACATGCTAAAAACTACTGCCCATACAACATATTTAATCATATCACATGCATAAATCGGCAATCATATATAAAAATCCCAAACATTTATAACAAAGATCCAAAGATCCCATATATGATTATCAATACCGAAATTAAATCCATAAACCAAAACATACTTCATAGACAAAGTTATGTTTAAATACAAAGTAACAAAAACCAAAATAATACAATCCATGATTACAACCTTATGAAGATTTCGGCAAGGATTGGTGATGGTGGATTTTTGTGAGACATGGAAGGTGGATTCGGCTTTGCTCCTTGGTATATAATTTGTGGAAATAAAATGGCAGGGATTCGGCAAGGTTAAAGTGAGGAAAGGGAGATCTTTTTTTCTGAAAATATGGGGAGGTATTTATAGAAGAGCAAGGGAACCTAGGGTTTTGTTAAAACCCTAGGGTTGTGCCGTGTGAATCATCCTCCTCTAGGGTTTCGGCAGCCCTCATCCTTCTCTTTAATTTCTGAAATTCTTTGGTCAAAATAGCTGGAAATGTGCAACAATATCTCTTGAATTATCTCTTATTATTTTCAGCAACAAGCTATTGAACCAAGCCTCCATTCAGTCCACATGCATCCCTTCTTTTCTCTTTTCTTCTTTTCCGAAATTCCTAGGATAATGGCTGAATAAGTCTTCATATTATCACTTGAATTATCCTTGAATTAATTCAGCAAAATACTTCCCCCTTTCTCTCAATTGCATTTACCGAAAATCCTTATAGATATTGCTGAATAATCTTCTAATTATCTCTTGAATTATTCTTGAATTAAATCAGCAATATCATCTTGAACCTTGCTTGAAATAAAGTCCACATTCGGTCCTTGCTTCTCTCTTCATAAATTTGCCGAAAATCCTTTGCTTATCTCTTCACAAATTCCTTGAATAATCAGAATTTATCCCCTCCTTTATCTTCAAATAAAATCTGAAAATAAAGAAAAGAAATAAAGAATTAATCCATGTATTAAACTTGTCCTAATCTAGACAAATGATGTCTTAACAAGACATATATGTAATAGATAAGATCATTAGATTAGGAAAGTTTCCAATTCAAATCAAGGAACTTACTAGATTGAGAAAGTTACTAGAATAGGAAAATCAAAATAGGAAAGTCGAAGAATAACAGTCATAGTTCAAGTAGGACTTTCCTAAACAGGACGATTCCTAATCCAAATAGGACTCTAAATTTTCCTCACATGTTTCAGAAACGACGAACAATAAAGATTTCTATTCCGACAAGTTTCATAGTCAAAACAGGTTTCCTAGTCCAAACAGGATTCCTAGTCAAATAAGGACTCTTCACATTTTCCGACAATTTCTACATTTTACGCTCAATTGTACACCAACTCTGCCAAAGACTCCAAACACGACTCAATGACTCTATATTACAACAATAAGGGTTAAGAATTGCATAAATGGGGGTAAAAACATATTAAGAACGTCGCATTTTATGCTCCTATCAACTACCCCACACTTAGCTTTTGCTAGTCCCTTAGCAAAACAAAACAAAAAGACTCAACACTACTGCCCCTAAAACTTTGTCTCAGGATCTTTTTACACATAGCTTTCAAGTTAAGCATTTCAATGTAAGCACATAAATCCCAAGCGTCATGAAACATGTATCAAAGCATGAACAAGTAAGAAACGAAAATCACAAGCAATGACATGTTAAGTTGATTTAATCCACCTCACTAGGCATACTCTCTTCTTTTCACTCATGATATGGCAATTCACTCATAGTATATGCAAGAGAACAGATTGTAAGGCAACAAATAACTCGCATATTTCATCAAATAAAAGCACTTTGTGAATCAATTTTCTGGAAAAACTTCATGCAACAACTATGTGCACAAATGAACCAAAGCCATAAGCTCACTCTTGACAAAAATCTCCACTAATCAAAGTTCACCCATTTTAAGAATCATGAAAAGATCAACATAAAGGTGATAATGGGGATTGGCATAAGACATTCACATTTAGGAAGGTGGTGATAGAATGTCACCAAGACTTAGCAAAATTCAATACTCCTTATGACTTCACTTCAAAGGGCCAAATTTCATCATGTTGGGCCCAACTTCATTCTTTTCTTCCCCATAACATAGTGAATATGAACAAAGGTCAAGTATAACAATGCTAGACCTTCAAATAATCATATAATTCCAAATTCACCACAAGAACTCATCCAATTATTTTAGTTGCCGAAATCTCCAATTTTTCTTATTCTCGGATCGGATTTTCTTTCAAATTTTTCTGTCCGATTTTTTTTTTTCTTTCAGTTTCGGCAACAACATTTTTTTATTCTTTTGGATTGGCTCACCCCACACTTGCTTCAAATCATCACTTCAAATAACAAATTCCAATTAAATTTTACCAAGTCTTGACAACAATGGTAAGGATAAACTATTCTAAGCTCAAGGAATGTGTATCATGGTGATGAAATAAAATGGCTCAATGTTGGCTCAATGGGGTTAAAACTAAGGAGTCCCACGATGGGCACAAATTAGGCATAAACTTTATTTGGCAATGGTGGTAATCCTAACATGATCTTTTCAATCCTTTTCAAAATCAAGGCATTTCATGAATAATAGTCTTAAAAATTGTCAAGAGAAAGTTCTAGCATTCTAGAGTTCATTAAAAGCTATGGCACATAGTCATTGAATAATCAAAGAATAATGAAGTTTTAAAAAAAATTCTGCCCATTTTTATCACTCAAGAAGGAAAGTATTTGGCATCAAAGCTCACATATGTTATTATGGAACAAAATCAACACAAACATGCATGCTTATTACACAAATAAATCCAAGTCTCAAATGTTCATACCAATCACAAAGTCCATGAAACTCACAATTATTTTCAAGATTATGCGAAACCATCATCTATGTACTCAAAGATATAATCATCATAGACTATTAGGGGCACCTAAGACTCAAAAACAAAAACAAAAGCAACGAAAATTTTTAATTTTTCTGATTTTTCTGATTTTTTATTTTCTTTTCTTTTATGACTCTAAACAAAAAACTTAAAACAAAAACAAACATGTGAAACATGTATCCCTACCCCACACTTAGAAAATTACATTGTCCTCAATGTTAACCAGAAATAATGTTGTAATTTCTAAGCATATGATAAAATCACACAAGTTCCACATTTATACAATTCAACCAAAAAGAGTTTAGGGATTTAGAAAATTCAAACTCTCGTTGATGGCTCCTTCACAATTTTGGTTGAAATGGGTTGCCTCCCATGCAGCGCTTAATGTTTATAGTCTACTCAGCCTAGACTCTTAACTTCTTAATCAAGTTGTGGGCGACGCCTTTTGGAGTGTACACCTCCAAATTCGTGCCTCCTTACAATGGCTATCATAACTCGATGCATGATTACTCCACTCTTCAACTGCATCACATCAAGATAAAGAAATTTAGAAGAGTGGAGATGAGAATTCAAAGAATAAGTTAGTAGTGAGTTAGTGAATTAGCTAAAGTTAGAAGTTAGTGTATAAATATACAACAATTAGCTAAGTAGAATTTAATTGCAAATCAAGAACACAAGTTGAGAGTGGTGGAACTCGTTTCTTGCAACACTTGTCGTCCTTCCCAAGTCAATGAGAGCTCCAATCAACTGTTTACAATGTAATTCTTCACCTCTTCCTTATGATCTGCAACTAACAATTAAACTCTACAAGAATCATGAGAATCAACATGTATAGGTTAGAAAGAATGAATTAGAATAAGTTAGAGTATAGGTTAGAAATAAGTTAGAAGTAATGTAAAATTTTCAAACTATAAATGTATCATACGAATTCTCTATAAGTATATATTCCACACAATTTATGCAAGTATAAGTTTCACGAAAATTTACAAGTATCACACAATGGATCAGTCCTAGTCTTCCAAGAGTGTCGAAAATAGTATGAGATTGCCGAACCTAGAGTCTATTTCTTTTATTCACACAACTTTAAAATTCGAGGTACGTGGAGCAGAGGAGATAACAGTGCAATGGGCTGATACAGTCCAAGGTAGTATCATGCTTATTCCGATATACCTCAAAAGTTAAAGACGAATTGGATTGAAGAACATAAATTCACATATGTCAAGTTATTTCCTAGCGTCTAAAGTGAGGTGATGCTTCGGCACAAGCTGTTGTCTAGTTCGAGCGTGTTCTACTTTGTAAGAGGCGAAGTCGTTAATTTTCACGGAGAGCGAACTCCCTACAGGAACCAGGCAGGACTCGTTTAGTGGTTACGGAGGACAAGTCCCCTATCGACTCACTCACCGAGAATGAACATCAGTCAATAACCTTGAGATCCAGTTAAACAAACCTGAGAACCATATCTATGAAAATAACTTGCTCCTTACTCATAGAACAAACTCGGGTCACTAGCGGTCTACAAGTGTTGATCAAAGCCGCCCTCAACCTCATAAAAACGCAAGCGCTCGTATGAAGGGTTTAGGCTAAGATCAACAAAAGAGGCTTCACCTACATGTTACACTTTAGAAACTACAATAAACTCAAACATACATAAACCTATCAACTTCCTAGAAATTATCTAAG
The DNA here is from genome assembly GCA_963682095.1 of Potentilla sterilis. Classification (NCBI taxonomy): domain Eukaryota; kingdom Viridiplantae; phylum Streptophyta; class Magnoliopsida; order Rosales; family Rosaceae; genus Potentilla; species Potentilla sterilis. Next base: position 29,933,717 of record OY821762.1, read on the forward strand.
TGTTACACACATTCACACAATTTTTATCACAAAATTCGGCAACTTATCAAACCAAAAACCAAAAACAAAAATCCTACTTACTATTACACATCCGGAAAATCCTATTATACATATCCCAAAAACTAAAGAAAAATTAAATAATCTGAAATTTACATAATTACAACACAACACTTTATGAATCAAAATAATTAAATTTCCCCGGCAACGGCGCCAAAAATTGATGGGACCAAATGCGTGCACAATTTGTACCTGCAAAACAATCTCATACAAATAATACCCTTCTTTTGTCAATTGTAGTTAGGACAAGTAGGGATCGTTCTATCCGGGGAAATCAAGGGCTTTCAATCACACAAAGTATTGTATTTAAAGGGGGTTTACGATTTCTTTAATTTATTTACCTGCTAATTTACGAAAATTAATTCCTAGATTATTATATACAATTGATCATCACCTTTCACACAATCACCAAACACAAATCACATTACACATGCAATATAATTAAAACAAGTAATAGGGCAGCAGCAAATATCGAATTCAAGATCAATTAAGTTCCAATTTAATTAGAGCCAATGCGGTTATTCTAATTATTCAAAACATCACAAGTATTTAGAATCCAACATGCGTGTAATCCTAAACATGGTACTAATCAGTTTAATAACACAATGCGTAGAAATTAAACACAATTAGTACATAAGCACAATATGTCGAATTGGAACATGTTAGCAAGTATGGCGTCAACCATCTCACATCGACATGTAAATTTCCATAATTACTCTTACCCTTAGATTAATACATGTCAAATCCAACATGCGTGTAATTCAACATGTATTAAATCGGAATATGAATTTAATACCTAGATAACACTCATGGCCATCGAATGCATCTAGATATCTCCTTCGGTTCCACACGAATTAAGGAAATAAACCTAATAAAAATCAAGAAAACATGCTAAAAACTACTGCCCATACAACATATTTAATTGTATCACATACATAAATCGGCAATCATATATAAAAATCCCAAACATTTGTAACAAAGATCCAAAGATCCCATATATGATTATCAATACCGAAATTAAATCCAAAAACCAAAACATACTTCATAGACAAAGTTATGTTTAAATACAAAGTAACAAAAACCAAAATAATACAATCCATGATTACAACCTTATGAAGATTTCGGCAAGGATTGGTGATGGTGGATTTTTGTGAGAGATGGAAGGTGGATTCGGCTTTGCTCCTTGGTATATAATTTGTGGAAATAAAATGGCAGGGATTCGGCAAGGTTAAAGTGAGGAAAGGGAGATCTTTTTTTCTGAAAATATGGGGAGGTATTTATAGAAGAGCAAGGGAACCTAGGGTTTTGTTAAAACCCTAGGGTTGTGCCGTGTGAATCATCCTCCTCTAGGGTTTCGGCAGCCCTCATCCTTCTCTTTAATTTCTGAAATTCTTTGGTCAAAATAGCTGGAAATGTGCAACAATATCTCTTGAATTATCTCTTATTATTTTCAGCAACAAGCTATTGAACCAAGCCTCCATTCAGTCCACATGCATCCCTTCTTTTCTCTTTTCTTCTTTTCCGAAATTCCTAGGATAATGGCTGAATAAGTCTTCATATTATCACTTGAATTATCCTTGAATTAATTCAGCAAAATACTTCCCCCTTTCTCTCAATTGCATTTACCGAAAATCCTTATAGATATTGCTGAATAATCTTCTAATTATCTCTTGAATTATTCTTGAATTAAATCAGCAATATCATCTTGAACCTTGCTTGAAATAAAGTCCACATTCGGTCCTTGCTTCTCTCTTCATAAATTTGCCGAAAATCCTTTGCTTATCTCTTCACAAATTCCTTGAATAATCAGAATTTATCCCCTCCTTTATCTTCAAATAAAATCTGAAAATAAAGAAAAGAAATAAAGAATTAATCCATGTATTAAACTTGTCCTAATCTAGACAAATGATGTCTTAACAAGACATATATGTAATAGATAAGATCATTAGATTAGGAAAGTTTCCAATTCAAATCAAGGAACTTACTAGATTGAGAAAGTTACTAGAATAGGAAAATCAAAATAGGAAAGTCGAAGAATAACAGTCATAGTTCAAGTAGGACTTTCCTAAACAGGACGATTCCTAATCCAAATAGGACTCTAAATTTTCCTCACATGTTTCAGAAACGACGAACAATAAAGATTTCTATTCCGACAAGTTTCATAGTCAAAACAGGTTTCCTAGTCCAAACAGGATTCCTAGTCAAATAAGGACTCTTCACATTTTCCGACAATTTCTACATTTTACGCTCAATTGTACACCAACTCTGCCAAAGACTCCAAACACGACTCAATGACTCTATATTACAACAATAAGGGTTAAGAATTGCATAAATGGGGGTAAAAACATATTAAGAACGTCGCATTTTATGCTCCTATCAGTTAAACGAATTTCAATTCACTTACGATCCGTAACTACTTTTTAAAATTTAGGGGAAAATAGAAAGAAATATGAAGGAAAATTAATGATATGACAAAAAAGTTCACTCCCGTTGGTATTAGGAGGTCTCTAGAAGGATAAAAAGTTGGGTTTTGGTGGATTGAAACGAACCTCAATTCACTTACGATCCTTAACTACTTTTTAAAATTTAAAGGAAAATTGAAAGAAATATGAGGGAAAATTAATGATATGACAAAAAAGTTCACTCCCGTTGGTATTAGGAGGTCTCTAGAAGGATAAAAAGTTGGGTTTTGGTGGATTTCGAGAACTTTAAAACTCCACCGAAACTTGATGACAATTTAAAATTCCAAGAAAAATTGTATGAAATTGAAGTAATGAGTTAAAAGATCATTCTTGTATGTTTTGGGAGGACCCTAGATGACTAAAAAGTTGGGTTTTTGAAGGAGTTAAACGAATTTCAATTCACTTACGATCCGTAACTACTTTTTAAAATTTAGGGGAAAATAGAAAGAAATATGAGGGAAAATTAATGATATGACAAAAAAGTTCACTCCCGTTGGTATTAGGTGGTCTCTAGAAGGATAAAAAGTTGGGTTTTGGTGGATTTCGAGAACTTTAAAACTCCACTTAAAATTGACGACAATTGAAATTTCCAAGAAAAATGGTTTGAAATTGAAGTAATGAGTTAAAAGATCATTCTTGTTTGTTTTGGGAGGACCCTAGATGACTAAAAAGTTGGGTTTTTGAAGGAGTTCAACGAATTTCAATTCACTTACGATCCTTAACTACTTTTTAAAATTTAGGGGAAAATAGAAAGAAATATGAGGGAAAATTAATGATATGACAAAAAAGTTCTCTCCCGTTGGTATTAGGATTCTCTAGAAAGATAAAAAGTTGGGTTTGGTGGATATCGAGAACGTTAAAACTCCACCGAAACTTGATGACTTATTAAAATTCCAAGAAAAATGGGATGAAATTGAAGTAATAAATTAAAAGATCATTCTTGTATGTTTTGGGAGGTCCATAGAAGACTAAAAAGTTGGGTTTTGGCGGATTGAAACGAACCTCAATTCACTTACGATCCTTAACTACTTTTTAAAATTTAGGGGAAAATAGAAAGAAATATGAGGGAAAATTAATGATATGACAAAAAAGTTCTCTCCCGTTGGTATTAGGAGGTCTCTAGAAGGATAAAAAGTTAGGTTTTGGTGGATTTCGAGAAGGTTAAACCTCCACCGAATCTTGATGACTTATTAAAATTCCAAGAAAAATGGGATGAAATTGAAGTAATGACTTAAATGATCATTCTTGTATGTTTTGGGAGGTCCCTAGAAGACTAAAGAGTTGGGTTTTGGTGGATTGAAACGAACCTCAATTCACTTACGATCCTTAACTACATTTTAAAATTTAGGTGCAAATAGAAAGAAATATGAGGGAAAATTAATGATATGACAAAAAAGTTTACTCTCGTTGGTATTAGGATTTGTCTAGAAGGATGAAAAGTTGGGTTTTGGTGGATTTCGAGAACTTCAAAACTCCACCGAAACTTGATGACTTACTGAAATTCGAAGAAAAATGGGATGAAATTGAAGTAATGAGTTAAAAGATCATTCTTGTATGTTTTGGGAGGTCCCTAGAAGACTAAAAAGTTGGGTTTTGGCGGATTGAAACGAACCTCAATTCACTTACGATCCTTAACTACTTTTTAAAATTTAGGGGAAAATAGAAAGAAATATGAGGGAAAATTAATGGTATGACAAAAAAGTTCACTCCCGTTGGTATTAGGAGGTCTCTAGAAGGATAAAAAGTTGGGTTTTGGTGGATTTCGAGGACGTCAAACCTCCACCGAAACTTGATGACTTATCAAAATTCCAAGAAAAATGGGATGAAATTGAAGTAATGAGTTTAAATATCATTCTTGTATGTTTTGGGAGGTCCCAAGAAGACTAAACAGTTGGGTTTTGGCGGATTGAAACGAACCTCAATTCACTTACGATCCTTAACTACATTTTAAAGTTTAGGTGCAAATAGAAAGAAATATGAGGGAAAATTAATGATATGACAAAAAAGTTTACTCTCGTTGGTATAAGGATTTGTCTAGAAGGATGAAAAGTTGGGTTTTGGTGGATTTCGAGAACTTCAAAACTCCACCGAAACTGGATGACTTATTGAAATTCGAAGAAAAATGGGATGAAATTGAAGTAATGAGTTAAAAGATCATTCTTGTATGTTTTGGGAGGTCCCTAGAAGACTAAAGAGTTGGGTTTTGGTGGATTGAAACGAACCTCAATTCACTACGATCCTTAACTACTTTTTAAAATTTAGGGGAAAATAGAAAGAAATATGAGGGAAAATTAATGGTATGACAAAAAAGTTCACTCCCGTTGGTATTAGGAGGTCTCTAGAAGGATAAAAAGTTGGGTTTTGGTGGATTTCGAGGACGTCAAACCTCCACCGAAACTTGGTGACTTATCAAAATTCCAAGAAAAATGGGATGAAATTGAAGTAATGAGTTTAAATATCATTCTTGTATGTTTTGGGAGGTCCCAAGAAGACTAAACAGTTGGGTTTTGGCGGATTGAAACGAACCTCAATTCACTTACGATCCTTAACAACATTTTAAAGTTTAGGTGCAAATAGAAAGAAATATGAGGGAAAATTAATGATATGACAAAAAAGTTTACTCTCGTTGGTATAAGGATTTGTCTAGAAGGATGAAAAGTTGGGTTTTGGTGGATTTCGAGAACTTCAAAACTCCACCGAAACTTGATGACTTATTGAAATTCGAAGAAAAATGGGATGAAATTGAAGTAATGAGTTAAAAGATCATTCTTGTATGTTTTGGGAGGTCCCTAGAAGACTAAAAAGTTGGGTTTTGGCGGATTGAAACGAACCTCAATTCACTTACGATCCTTAACTACTTTTTAAAATTTAGGGGAAAATAGAAAGAAATATGAGGGAAAATTAATGGTATGACAAAAAAGTTCACTCCCGTTGGTATTAGGAGGTCTCTAGAAGGATAAAAAGTTGGGTTTTGGTGGATTTCGAGGACGTCAAAACTCCACCGAAACTTGATGACTTATCGAAATTCCAAGAAAAATGGGATGAAATTGAAGTAATGAGTTAAAAGATCATTCTTGTATGTTTTGGGAGGTCCCTAGAAGACTAAAAAGTTGGGTTTTGGCGGATTGAAACGAACCTCAATTCACTTACGATCCTTAACTACTTTTTAAAATTTAGGGGAAAATAGAAAGAAATATGAGGGAAAATTAATGGTATGACAAAAAAGTTCACTCCCGTTGGTATTAGGAGGTCTCTAGAAGGATAAAAAGTTGGGTTTTGGTGGATTTCGAGGACGTCAAACCTCCACCGAAACTTGATGACTTATCAAAATTCCAAGAAAAATGGGATGAAATTGAAGTAATGAGTTTAAATATCATTCTTGTATGTTTTGGGAGGTCCCAAGAAGACTAAACAGTTGGGTTTTGGCGGATTGAAACGAACCTCAATTCACTTACGATCCTTAACTACATTTTAAAGTTTAGGTGCAAATAGAAAGAAATATGAGGGAAAATTAATGATATGACAAAAAAGTTTACTCTCGTTGGTATAAGGATTTGTCTAGAAGGATGAAAAGTTGGGTTTTGGTGGATTTCGAGAACTTCAAAACTCCACCGAAACTGGATGACTTATTGAAATTCGAAGAAAAATGGGATGAAATTGAAGTAATGAGTTAAAAGATCATTCTTGTATGTTTTGGGAGGTCCCTAGAAGACTAAAGAGTTGGGTTTTGGTGGATTGAAACGAACCTCAATTCACTACGATCCTTAACTACTTTTTAAAATTTAGGGGAAAATAGAAAGAAATATGAGGGAAAATTAATGGTATGACAAAAAAGTTCACTCCCGTTGGTATTAGGAGGTCTCTAGAAGGATAAAAAGTTGGGTTTTGGTGGATTTCGAGGACGTCAAACCTCCACCGAAACTTGGTGACTTATCAAAATTCCAAGAAAAATGGGATGAAATTGAAGTAATGAGTTTAAATATCATTCTTGTATGTTTTGGGAGGTCCCAAGAAGACTAAACAGTTGGGTTTTGGCGGATTGAAACGAACCTCAATTCACTTACGATCCTTAACAACATTTTAAAGTTTAGGTGCAAATAGAAAGAAATATGAGGGAAAATTAATGATATGACAAAAAAGTTTACTCTCGTTGGTATAAGGATTTGTCTAGAAGGATGAAAAGTTGGGTTTTGGTGGATTTCGAGAACTTCAAAACTCCACCGAAACTTGATGACTTATTGAAATTCGAAGAAAAATGGGATGAAATTGAAGTAATGAGTTAAAAGATCATTCTTGTATGTTTTGGGAGGTCCCTAGAAGACTAAAAAGTTGGGTTTTGGCGGATTGAAACGAACCTCAATTCACTTACGATCCTTAACTACTTTTTAAAATTTAGGGGAAAATAGAAAGAAATATGAGGGAAAATTAATGGTATGACAAAAAAGTTCACTCCCGTTGGTATTAGGAGGTCTCTAGAAGGATAAAAAGTTGGGTTTTGGTGGATTTCGAGGACGTCAAAACTCCACCGAAACTTGATGACTTATCAAAATTCCAAGAAAAATGGGATGAAATTGAAGTAATGAGTTAAAAGATCATTCTTGTATGTTTTGGGAGGTCCCTAGAAGACTAAAAAGTTGGGTTTTGGCGGATTGAAACGAACCTCAATTCACTTACGATCCTTAACTACTTTTTAAAATTTAGGGGAAAATAGAAAGAAATATGAGGGAAAATTAATGGTATGACAAAAAAGTTCACTCCCGTTGGTATTAGGAGGTCTCTAGAAGGATAAAAAGTTGGGTTTTGGTGGATTTCGAGGACGTCAAACCTCCACCGAAACTTGATGACTTATCAAAATTCCAAGAAAAATGGGATGAAATTGAAGTAATGAGTTTAAATATCATTCTTGTATGTTTTGGGAGGTCCCAAGAAGACTAAACAGTTGGGTTTTGGCGGATTGAAACGAACCTCAATTCACTTACGATCCTTAACTACATTTTAAAGTTTAGGTGCAAATAGAAAGAAATATGAGGGAAAATTAATGATATGACAAAAAAGTTTACTCTCGTTGGTATAAGGATTTGTCTAGAAGGATGAAAAGTTGGGTTTTGGTGGATTTCGAGAACTTCAAAACTCCACCGAAACTGGATGACTTATTGAAATTCGAAGAAAAATGGGATGAAATTGAAGTAATGAGTTAAAAGATCATTCTTGTATGTTTTGGGAGGTCCCTAGAAGACTAAAGAGTTGGGTTTTGGTGGATTGAAACGAACCTCAATTCACTACGATCCTTAACTACTTTTTAAAATTTAGGGGAAAATAGAAAGAAATATGAGGGAAAATTAATGGTATGACAAAAAAGTTCACTCCCGTTGGTATTAGGAGGTCTCTAGAAGGATAAAAAGTTGGGTTTTGGTGGATTTCGAGGACGTCAAACCTCCACCGAAACTTGGTGACTTATCAAAATTCCAAGAAAAATGGGATGAAATTGAAGTAATGAGTTTAAATATCATTCTTGTATGTTTTGGGAGGTCCCAAGAAGACTAAACAGTTGGGTTTTGGCGGATTGAAACGAACCTCAATTCACTTACGATCCTTAACAACATTTTAAAGTTTAGGTGCAAATAGAAAGAAATATGAGGGAAAATTAATGATATGACAAAAAAGTTTACTCTCGTTGGTATAAGGATTTGTCTAGAAGGATGAAAAGTTGGGTTTTGGTGGATTTCGAGAACTTCAAAACTCCACCGAAACTTGATGACTTATTGAAATTCGAAGAAAAATGGGATGAAATTGAAGTAATGAGTTAAAAGATCATTCTTGTATGTTTTGGGAGGTCCCTAGAAGACTAAAAAGTTGGGTTTTGGCGGATTGAAACGAACCTCAATTCACTTACGATCCTTAACTACTTTTTAAAATTTAGGGGAAAATAGAAAGAAATATGAGGGAAAATTAATGGTATGACAAAAAAGTTCACTCCCGTTGGTATTAGGAGGTCTCTAGAAGGATAAAAAGTTGGGTTTTGGTGGATTTCGAGGACGTCAAAACTCCACCGAAACTTGATGACTTATCGAAATTCCAAGAAAAATGGGATGAAATTGAAGTAATGAGTTAAAAGATCATTCTTGTATGTTTTGGGAGGTCCCTAGAAGACTAAAAAGTTGGGTTTTGGCGGATTGAAACGAACCTCAATTCACTTACGATCCTTAACTACTTTTTAAAATTTAGGGGAAAATAGAAAGAAATATGAGGGAAAATTAATGGTATGACAAAAAAGTTCACTCCCGTTGGTATTAGGAGGTCTCTAGAAGGATAAAAAGTTGGGTTTTGGTGGATTTCGAGGACGTCAAACCTCCACCGAAACTTGATGACTTATCAAAATTCCAAGAAAAATGGGATGAAATTGAAGTAATGAGTTTAAATATCATTCTTGTATGTTTTGGGAGGTCCCAAGAAGACTAAACAGTTGGGTTTTGGCGGATTGAAACGAACCTCAATTCACTTACGATCCTTAACTACATTTTAAAGTTTAGGTGCAAATAGAAAGAAATATGAGGGAAAATTAATGATATGACAAAAAAGTTTACTCTCGTTGGTATAAGGATTTGTCTAGAAGGATGAAAAGTTGGGTTTTGGTGGATTTCGAGAACTTCAAAACTCCACCGAAACTGGATGACTTATTGAAATTCGAAGAAAAATGGGATGAAATTGAAGTAATGAGTTAAAAGATCATTCTTGTATGTTTTGGGAGGTCCCTAGAAGACTAAAGAGTTGGGTTTTGGTGGATTGAAACGAACCTCAATTCACTACGATCCTTAACTACTTTTTAAAATTTAGGGGAAAATAGAAAGAAATATGAGGGAAAATTAATGGTATGACAAAAAAGTTCACTCCCGTTGGTATTAGGAGGTCTCTAGAAGGATAAAAAGTTGGGTTTTGGTGGATTTCGAGGACGTCAAACCTCCACCGAAACTTGGTGACTTATCAAAATTCCAAGAAAAATGGGATGAAATTGAAGTAATGAGTTTAAATATCATTCTTGTATGTTTTGGGAGGTCCCAAGAAGACTAAACAGTTGGGTTTTGGCGGATTGAAACGAACCTCAATTCACTTACGATCCTTAACAACATTTTAAAGTTTAGGTGCAAATAGAAAGAAATATGAGGGAAAATTAATGATATGACAAAAAAGTTTACTCTCGTTGGTATAAGGATTTGTCTAGAAGGATGAAAAGTTGGGTTTTGGTGGATTTCGAGAACTTCAAAACTCCACCGAAACTTGATGACTTATTGAAATTCGAAGAAAAATGGGATGAAATTGAAGTAATGAGTTAAAAGATCATTCTTGTATGTTTTGGGAGGTCCCTAGAAGACTAAAAAGTTGGGTTTTGGCGGATTGAAACGAACCTCAATTCACTTACGATCCTTAACTACTTTTTAAAATTTAGGGGAAAATAGAAAGAAATATGAGGGAAAATTAATGGTATGACAAAAAAGTTCACTCCCGTTGGTATTAGGAGGTCTCTAGAAGGATAAAAAGTTGGGTTTTGGTGGATTTCGAGGACGTCAAAACTCCACCGAAACTTGATGACTTATCAAAATTCCAAGAAAAATGGGATGAAATTGAAGTAATGAGTTAAAAGATCATTCTTGTATGTTTTGGGAGGTCCCTAGAAGACTAAAAAGTTGGGTTTTGGCGGATTGAAACGAACCTCAATTCACTTACGATCCTTAACTACTTTTTAAAATTTAGGGGAAAATAGAAAGAAATATGAGGGAAAATTAATGGTATGACAAAAAAGTTCACTCCCGTTGGTATTAGGAGGTCTCTAGAAGGATAAAAAGTTGGGTTTTGGTGGATTTCGAGGACGTCAAACCTCCACCGAAACTTGATGACTTATCAAAATTCCAAGAAAAATGGGATGAAATTGAAGTAATGAGTTTAAATATCATTCTTGTATGTTTTGGGAGGTCCCAAGAAGACTAAACAGTTGGGTTTTGGCGGATTGAAACGAACCTCAATTCACTTACGATCCTTAACTACATTTTAAAGTTTAGGTGCAAATAGAAAGAAATATGAGGGAAAATTAATGATATGACAAAAAAGTTTACTCTCGTTGGTATAAGGATTTGTCTAGAAGGATGAAAAGTTGGGTTTTGGTGGATTTCGAGAACTTCAAAACTCCACCGAAACTGGATGACTTATTGAAATTCGAAGAAAAATGGGATGAAATTGAAGTAATGAGTTAAAAGATCATTCTTGTATGTTTTGGGAGGTCCCTAGAAGACTAAAGAGTTGGGTTTTGGTGGATTGAAACGAACCTCAATTCACTACGATCCTTAACTACTTTTTAAAATTTAGGGGAAAATAGAAAGAAATATGAGGGAAAATTAATGGTATGACAAAAAAGTTCACTCCCGTTGGTATTAGGAGGTCTCTAGAAGGATAAAAAGTTGGGTTTTGGTGGATTTCGAGGACGTCAAACCTCCACCGAAACTTGGTGACTTATCAAAATTCCAAGAAAAATGGGATGAAATTGAAGTAATGAGTTTAAATATCATTCTTGTATGTTTTGGGAGGTCCCAAGAAGACTAAACAGTTGGGTTTTGGCGGATTGAAACGAACCTCAATTCACTTACGATCCTTAACAACATTTTAAAGTTTAGGTGCAAATAGAAAGAAATATGAGGGAAAATTAATGATATGACAAAAAAGTTTACTCTCGTTGGTATAAGGATTTGTCTAGAAGGATGAAAAGTTGGGTTTTGGTGGATTTCGAGAACTTCAAAACTCCACCGAAACTTGATGACTTATTGAAATTCGAAGAAAAATGGGATGAAATTGAAGTAATGAGTTAAAAGATCATTCTTGTATGTTTTGGGAGGTCCCTAGAAGACTAAAAAGTTGGGTTTTGGCGGATTGAAACGAACCTCAATTCACTTACGATCCTTAACTACTTTTTAAAATTTAGGGGAAAATAGAAAGAAATATGAGGGAAAATTAATGGTATGACAAAAAAGTTCACTCCCGTTGGTATTAGGAGGTCTCTAGAAGGATAAAAAGTTGGGTTTTGGTGGATTTCGAGGACGTCAAAACTCCACCGAAACTTGATGACTTATCAAAATTCCAAGAAAAATGGGATGAAATTGAAGTAATGAGTTAAAAGATCATTCTTGTATGTTTTGGGAGGTCCCTAGAAGACTAAAAAGTTGGGTTTTGGCGGATTGAAACGAACCTCAATTCACTTACGATCCTTAACTACTTTTTAAAATTTAGGGGAAAATAGAAAGAAATATGAGGGAAAATTAATGGTATGACAAAAAAGTTCACTCCCGTTGGTATTAGGAGGTCTCTAGAAGGATAAAAAGTTGGGTTTTGGTGGATTTCGAGGACGTCAAACCTCCACCGAAACTTGATGACTTATCAAAATTCCAAGAAAAATGGGATGAAATTGAAGTAATGAGTTTAAATATCATTCTTGTATGTTTTGGGAGGTCCCAAGAAGACTAAACAGTTGGGTTTTGGCGGATTGAAACGAACCTCAATTCACTTACGATCCTTAACTACATTTTAAAGTTTAGGTGCAAATAGAAAGAAATATGAGGGAAAATTAATGATATGACAAAAAAGTTCTCTCCCGTTGGTATTAGGAGGTCTCTAGAAGGATAAAAAGTTGGGTTTTGGTGGATTTCGAGAACGTTAAACCTCCACCAAATCTTGATGACTTATTAAAATTCTAAGAAAAATGGGATGAAATTGAAGTAATGAATTAAAAGATCATTCTTGTATGTTTTGGGAGGTCCATAGAAGACTAAAAAATTCACTTACGATCCTTAACTACTTTTTAAAATTTAGGGTAAAATAGAAAGAAATATGAGGGAAAATTAATGATATGACAAAAAAGTTCTCTCCCGCTGGTATTAGGACGTCTCTAGAAGGATAAAAAGTTAGGTTTTGGTGGATTTCGAGAAGGTTAAACCTCCACCGAATCTTGATGACTTTTTAAATTCCAAGAAAAATGGGATGAAATTGAAGTAATGACTTAAATGATCATTCTTGTATGTTTTGGGAGGTCCCTAGAAGACTAAAGAGTTGGGTTTTGGTGGATTGAAACGAACCTCAATTCACTTACGATCCTTAACTACATTTTAAAATTTAGGTGCAAATAGAAAGAAATATGAGGGAAAATTAATGATATGACAAAAAAGTTTACTCTCGTTGGTATTAGGATTTGTCTAGAAGGATGAAAAGTTGGGTTTTGGTGGATTTCGAGAACTTCAAAACTCCACCGAAACTTGATGACTTACTGAAATTCGAAGAAAAATGGGATGAAATTGAAGTAATGAGTTAAAAGATCATTCTTGTATGTTTTGGGAGGTCCCTAGAAGACTAAAAAGTTGGGTTTTGGCGGATTGAAACGAACCTCAATTCACTTACGATCCTTAACTACTTTTTAAAATTTAGGGGAAAATAGAAAGAAATATGAGGGAAAATTAATGGTATGACAAAAAAGTTCACTCCCGTTGGTATTAGGAGGTCTCTAGAAGGATAAAAAGTTGGGTTTTGGTGGATTTCGAGGACGTCAAAACTCCACCGAAACTTGATGACTGATCAAAATTCCAAGAAAAATAGGATGAAATTGAAGTAATGACTTAAATGATCATTCTTGTATGTTTTGGGAGGTCCCTAGAAGACTAAAGAGTTGGGTTTTGGTGGATTGAAACGAACCTCAATTCACTTACGATCCTTAACTACTTTTTAAAATATAGGGGAAAATAGAAACAAATATGAGGGAAAATTAATGATATGACAAAAAAGTTCACTCCCGTTGGTATTATGAGGTCTCTAGAAGGATAAAAAGTTGGGTTTTGGTGGATTTCGAGAAATTCAAAACTCCACCGAAACTTGATGACTTATTGAAATTCGAAGAAAAATGGGATGAAATTGAAGTAATGAGTTAAAAGATCATTCTTGTATGTTTTCGGAGGTCCCTAGAAGACTAAAAAGTTGGGTTTTGGCGGATTGAAACGAACCTCAATTCACTTACGATCCTTAACTACTTTTTAAAATTTAGGGGAAATAGAAAGAAATATGAGGGAAAATTAATGATATGACAAAAAAGTTCTCTCCCGTTGGTATTAGGACGTCTCTAGAAGGTTAAAAAGTTAGGTTTTGGTGGATTTCGAGAAGGTTAAACCTCCACCGAATCTTGATGACTTATTAAAATTCCAAGAAAAATGGGATGAAATTGAAGTAATGACTTAAATGATCATTCTTGTATGTTTTGGGAGGTCCCTAGAAGACTAAAGAGTTGGGTTTTGGTGGATTGAAACGAACCTCAATTCACTTACGATCCTTAACTACATTTTAAAATTTAGGTGCAAATAGAAAGAAATATGTGGGAAAATTAATGATATGACAAAAAAGTTTACTCTCGTTGGTATTAGGATTTGTCTAGAAGGATGAAAACTTGGGTTTTGGTGGATTTCGAGAACTTCAAAACTCCACCGAAACTGGATGACTTATTGAAATTCGAAGAAAAATGGGATGAAATTGAAGTAATGAGTTAAAAGATCATTCTTGTATGTTTTGGGAGGTCCCTAGAAGACTAAAGAGTTGGGTTTTGGTGGATTGAAACGAACCTCAATTCACTTACGATCCTTAACTACATTTTAAAATTTAGGTGCAAATAGAAAGAAATATGAGGGAAAATTAATGATATGACAAAAAAGTTTACTCTCGTTGGTATTAGGATTTGTCTAGAAGGATGAAAAGTTGGGTTTTGGTGGATTTCGAGAACTTCAAAACTCCACCGAAACTTGATGACTTACTGAAATTCGAAGAAAAATGGGATGAAATTGAAGTAATGAGTTAAAAGATCATTCTTGTATGTTTTGGGAGGTCCCTAGAAGACTAAAAAGTTGGGTTTTGGCGGATTGAAACGAACCTCAATTCACTTACGATCCTTAACTACTTTTTAAAATTTAGGTGCAAATAGAAAGAAATATGAGGGAAAATTAATGATATGACCAAAAAGTTTACTCTCGTTGGTATAAGGATTTGTCTAGAAGGATGAAAACTTGGGTTTTGGTGGATTTCGAGAACTTCAAAACTCCACCGAAACTGGATGACTTATTGAAATTCGAAGAAAAATGGGATGAAATTAAAGTAATGAGTTAAAAGATCATTCTTGTATGTTTTGGGAGGTCCCTAGAAGACTAAAGAGTTGGGTTTTGGTGGATTGAAACGAACCTCAATTCACTACGATCCTTAACTACTTTTTAAAATTTAGGGGAAAATAGAAAGAAATATGAGGGAAAATTAATGGTATGACAAAAAAGTTCACTCCCGTTGGTATTAGGAGGTCTCTAGAAGGATAAACAGTTAGGTTTTGGTGGATTTCGAGAAGGTTAAACCTCCACCGAATCTTGATGACTTATTAAAATTCCAAGAAAAATGGGATGAAATTGAAGTAATGACTAAAATGATCATTCTTGTATGTTTTGGGAGGTCCCTAGAAGACTAAAGAGTTGGGTTTTGGCGGATTGAAACGAACCTCAATTCACTTACGATCCTTAACTACTTTTTAAAATTTAGGGGAAAATAGAAAGAAATATGAGGGAAAATTAATGGTATGACAAAAAAGTTCACTCCCGTTGGTATTAGGAGGTCTCTAGAAGGATAAAAAGTTGGGTTTTGGTGGATTTCGAGGACGTCAAAACTCCACCGAAACTTGATGACTTATCAAAATTCCAAGAAAAATGGGATGAAATTGAAGTAATGAGTTTAAATACCATTCTTGTATGTTTTGGGAGGTCCCAAGAAGACTAAAGAGTTGGGTTTTGGCGGATTGAAACGAACCTCAATTCACTTACGATCCTTAACTACTTTTTAAAATTTAGGGGAAAATAGAAAGAAATATGAGGGAAAATTAATGATATGACAAAAAAGTTCTCTCCCGTTGGTATTAGGAGCTCTCTAGAAGGATAAAAAGTTAGGTTTTGGTGGATTTCGAGAACGTTAAACCTCCACCGAATCTTGATGACTTATTAAAATTCCAAGAAAAATGGGATGAAATTGAAGTAATGTCTTAAATGATCATTCTTGTATGTTTTGGGAGGTCCCTAGAAGACTAAAGAGTTGGGTTTTGGCGGATTGAAACGAACCTCAATTCACTTACGATCCTTAACTACTTTTTAAAATTTAGGGGAAAATAGAAAGAAATATGAGGGAAAATTAATGATATGACAAAAAAGTTCTCTCCCGCTGGTATTAAGACGTCTCTAGAAGGATAAAAAGTTAGGTTTTGGTGGATTTCGAGAAGGTTAAACCTCCACCGAATCTTGATGACTTATTAAAATTCCAAGAAAAATGGGATGAAATTGAAGTAATGACTTAAATGATCATTCTTGTATGTTTTGGGAGGTCCCTAGAAGACTAAAGAGTTGGGTTTTGGTGGATTGAAACGAACCTCAATTCACTTACGATCCTTAACTACATTTTAAAATTTAGGTGCAAATAGAAAGAAATATGAGGGAAAATTAATGATATGACAAAAAAGTTTACTCTCGTTGGTATTAGGATTTGTCTAGAAGGATGAAAAGTTGGGTTTTGGTGGATTTCGAGAACTTCAAAACTCCACCGAAACTTGATGACTTACTGAAATTCGAAGAAAAATGGGATGAAATTGAAGTAATGAGTTAAAAGATCATTCTTGTATGTTTTGGGAGGTCCCTAGAAGACTAAAAAGTTGGGTTTTGGCGGATTGAAACGAACCTCAATTCACTTACGATCCTTAACTACTTTTTAAAATTTAGGTGCAAATAGAAAGAAATATGAGGGAAAATTAATGATATGACCAAAAAGTTTACTCTCGTTGGTATAAGGATTTGTCTAGAAGGATGAAAACTTGGGTTTTGGTGGATTTCGAGAACTTCAAAACTCCACCGAAACTGGATGACTTATTGAAATTCGAAGAAAAATGGGATGAAATTAAAGTAATGAGTTAAAAGATCATTCTTGTATGTTTTGGGAGGTCCCTAGAAGACTAAAGAGTTGGGTTTTGGTGGATTGAAACGAACCTCAATTCACTACGATCCTTAACTACTTTTTAAAATTTAGGGGAAAATAGAAAGAAATATGAGGGAAAATTAATGGTATGACAAAAAAGTTCACTCCCGTTGGTATTAGGAGGTCTCTAGAAGGATAAACAGTTAGGTTTTGGTGGATTTCGAGAAGGTTAAACCTCCACCGAATCTTGATGACTTATTAAAATTCCAAGAAAAATGGGATGAAATTGAAGTAATGACTTAAATGATCATTCTTGTATGTTTTGGGAGGTCCCTAGAAGACTAAAGAGTTGGGTTTTAGCGGATTGAAACGAGCCTCAATTCACTTACGATCCTTAACTACTTTTTAAAATTTAGGGGAAAATAGAAAGAAATATGAGGGAAAATTAATGGTATGACAAAAAAGTTCACTCCCGTTGGTATTAGGAGGTCTCTAGAAGGATAAAAAGTTGGGTTTTGGTGGATTTCGAGGACGTCAAAACTCCACCGAAACTTGATGACTTATCAAAATTCCAAGAAAAATGGGATGAAATTGAAGTAATGAGTTAAAAGATCATTCTTGTATGTTTTGGGAGGTCCCTAGAAGACTAAAAAGTTGGGTTTTGGCGGATTGAAACGAACCTTAATTCACTTACGATCCTTAACTACTTTTTAAAATATAGGGGAAAATAGAAACAAATATGAGGGAAAATTAATGATATGACAAAAAAGTTCACTCCCGTTGGTATTATGAGGTCTCTAGAAGGATAAAAAGTTGGGTTTTGGTGGATTTCGAGAAATTCAAAACTCCACCGAAACTTGATGACTTATTGAAATTCGAAGAAAAATGGGATGAAATTGAAGTAATGAGTTAAAAGATCATTCTTGTATGTTTTGGGAGGTCCCTAGAAGACTAAAAAGTTGGGTTTTGGCGGATTGAAACGAACCTCAATTCACTTACGATCCTTAACTAATTTTTAAAATTTAGTGGAAATAGAAAGAAATATGAGGGAAAATTAATGATATGACAAAAAAGTTCTCTCCCGTTGGTATTAGGACGTCTCTAGAAGGATAAAAAGTTAGGTTTTGGTGGATTTCGAGAAGGTTAAACCTCCACCGAATCTTGATGACTTATTAAAATTCCAAGAAAAATGGGATGAAATTGAAGTAATGACTTAAATGATCATTCTTGTATGTTTTGGGAGGTCCCTAGAAGACTAAAGAGTTGGGTTTTGGTGGATTGAAACGAACCTCAATTCACTTACGATCCTTAACTACATTTTAAAATTTAGGTGCAAATAGAAAGAAA
Organism: Potentilla sterilis; assembly: GCA_963682095.1. Taxonomy (NCBI): domain Eukaryota; kingdom Viridiplantae; phylum Streptophyta; class Magnoliopsida; order Rosales; family Rosaceae; genus Potentilla; species Potentilla sterilis. The sequence continues at coordinate 29,951,590 of OY821762.1, forward strand.
TATGTGGGAAAATTAATGATATGACAAAAAAGTTTACTCTCGTTGGTATTAGGATTTGTCTAGAAGGATGAAAACTTGGGTTTTGGTGGATTTCGAGAACTTTAAAACTCCACCGAAACTGGATGACTTATTGAAATTCGAAGAAAAATGGGATGAAATTGAAGTAATGAGTTAAAAGATCATTCTTGTATGTTTTGGGAGGTCCCTAGAAGACTAAAGAGTTGGGTTTTGGTGGATTGAAACGAACCTCAATTCACTACGATCCTTAACTACTTTTTAAAATTTAGGGGAAAATAGAAAGAAATATGAGGGAAAATTAATGGTATGACAAAAAAGTTCACTCCCGTTGGTATTAGGAGGTCTCTAGAAGGATAAAAAGTTAGGTTTTGGTGGATTTCGAGAAGGTTAAACCTCCACCGAATCTTGATGACTTATTAAAATTCCAAGAAAAATGGGATGAAATTGAAGTAATGACTAAAATGATCATTCTTGTATGTTTTGGGAGGTCCCTAGAAGACTAAAGAGTTGGGTTTTGGCGGATTGAAACGAACCTCAATTCACTTACGATCCTTAACTACTTTTTAAAATTTAGGGGAAAATAGAAAGAAATATGAGGGAAAATTAATGGTATGACAAAAAAGTTCACTCCCGTTGGTATTAGGAGGTCTCTACAAGGATAAAAAGTTGGGTTTTGGTGGATTTCGAGGACGTCAAAACTCCACCGAAACTTGATGACTTATCAAAATTCCAAGAAAAATGGGATGAAATTGAAGTAATGAGTTTAAATACCATTCTTGTATGTTTTGGGAGGTCCCAAGAAGACTAAAGAGTTGGGTTTTGGCGGATTGAAACGAACCTCAATTCACTTACGATCCTTAACTACTTTTTAAAATTTAGGGGAAAATAGAAAGAAATATGAGGGAAAATTAATGATATGACAAAAAAGTTCTCTCCCGTTGGTATTAGGAGGTCTCTAGAAGGATAAAAAGTTAGGTTTTGGTGGATTTCGAGAACGTTAAACCTCCACCGAATCTTGATGACTTATTAAAATTCCAAGAAAAATGGGATGAAATTGAAGTAATGTCTTAAATGATCATTCTTGTATGTTTTGGGAGGTCCCTAGAAGACTAAAGAGTTGGGTTTTGGCGGATTGAAACGAACCTCAATTCACTTACGATCCTTAACTACTTTTTAAAATTTAGGGGAAAATAGAAAGAAATATGAGGGAAAATTAATGATATGACAAAAAAGTTCTCTCCCGCTGGTATTAAGACGTCTCTAGAAGGATAAAAAGTTAGGTTTTGGTGGATTTCGAGAAGGTTAAACCTCCACCGAATCTTGATGACTTATTAAAATTCCAAGAAAAATGGGATGAAATTGAAGTAATGACTTAAATGATCATTCTTGTATGTTTTGGGAGGTCCCTAGAAGACTAAAGAGTTGGGTTTTGGTGGATTGAAACGAACCTCAATTCACTTACGATCCTTAACTACATTTTAAAATTTAGGTGCAAATAGAAAGAAATATGAGGGAAAATTAATGATATGACAAAAAAGTTTACTCTCGTTGGTATTAGGATTTGTCTAGAAGGATGAAAAGTTGGGTTTTGGTGGATTTCGAGAACTTCAAAACTCCACCGAAACTTGATGACTTACTGAAATTCGAAGAAAAATGGGATGAAATTGAAGTAATGAGTTAAAAGATCATTCTTGTATGTTTTGGGAGGTCCCTAGAAGACTAAAAAGTTGGGTTTTGGCGGATTGAAACGAACCTCAATTCACTTACGATCCTTAACTACTTTTTAAAATTTAGGTGCAAATAGAAAGAAATATGAGGGAAAATTAATGATATGACCAAAAAGTTTACTCTCGTTGGTATAAGGATTTGTCTAGAAGGATGAAAACTTGGGTTTTGGTGGATTTCGAGAACTTCAAAACTCCACCGAAACTGGATGACTTATTGAAATTCGAAGAAAAATGGGATGAAATTAAAGTAATGAGTTAAAAGATCATTCTTGTATGTTTTGGGAGGTCCCTAGAAGACTAAAGAGTTGGGTTTTGGTGGATTGAAACGAACCTCAATTCACTACGATCCTTAACTACTTTTTAAAATTTAGGGGAAAATAGAAAGAAATATGAGGGAAAATTAATGGTATGACAAAAAAGTTCACTCCCGTTGGTATTAGGAGGTCTCTAGAAGGATAAACAGTTAGGTTTTGGTGGATTTCGAGAAGGTTAAACCTCCACCGAATCTTGATGACTTATTAAAATTCCAAGAAAAATGGGATGAAATTGAAGTAATGACTTAAATGATCATTCTTGTATGTTTTGGGAGGTCCCTAGAAGACTAAAGAGTTGGGTTTTAGCGGATTGAAACGAGCCTCAATTCACTTACGATCCTTAACTACTTTTTAAAATTTAGGGGAAAATAGAAAGAAATATGAGGGAAAATTAATGGTATGACAAAAAAGTTCACTCCCGTTGGTATTAGGAGGTCTCTAGAAGGATAAAAAGTTGGGTTTTGGTGGATTTCGAGGACGTCAAAACTCCACCGAAACTTGATGACTTATCAAAATTCCAAGAAAAATGGGATGAAATTGAAGTAATGAGTTAAAAGATCATTCTTGTATGTTTTGGGAGGTCCCTAGAAGACTAAAAAGTTGGGTTTTGGCGGATTGAAACGAACCTTAATTCACTTACGATCCTTAACTACTTTTTAAAATATAGGGGAAAATAGAAACAAATATGAGGGAAAATTAATGATATGACAAAAAAGTTCACTCCCGTTGGTATTATGAGGTCTCTAGAAGGATAAAAAGTTGGGTTTTGGTGGATTTCGAGAAATTCAAAACTCCACCGAAACTTGATGACTTATTGAAATTCGAAGAAAAATGGGATGAAATTGAAGTAATGAGTTAAAAGATCATTCTTGTATGTTTTGGGAGGTCCCTAGAAGACTAAAAAGTTGGGTTTTGGCGGATTGAAACGAACCTCAATTCACTTACGATCCTTAACTAATTTTTAAAATTTAGTGGAAATAGAAAGAAATATGAGGGAAAATTAATGATATGACAAAAAAGTTCTCTCCCGTTGGTATTAGGACGTCTCTAGAAGGATAAAAAGTTAGGTTTTGGTGGATTTCGAGAAGGTTAAACCTCCACCGAATCTTGATGACTTATTAAAATTCCAAGAAAAATGGGATGAAATTGAAGTAATGACTTAAATGATCATTCTTGTATGTTTTGGGAGGTCCCTAGAAGACTAAAGAGTTGGGTTTTGGTGGATTGAAACGAACCTCAATTCACTTACGATCCTTAACTACATTTTAAAATTTAGGTGCAAATAGAAAGAAATATGTGGGAAAATTAATGATATGACAAAAAAGTTTACTCTCGTTGGTATTAGGATTTGTCTAGAAGGATGAAAACTTGGGTTTTGGTGGATTTCGAGAACTTTAAAACTCCACCGAAACTGGATGACTTATTGAAATTCGAAGAAAAATGGGATGAAATTGAAGTAATGAGTTAAAAGATCATTCTTGTATGTTTTGGGAGGTCCCTAGAAGACTAAAGAGTTGGGTTTTGGTGGATTGAAACGAACCTCAATTCACTACGATCCTTAACTACTTTTTAAAATTTAGGGGAAAATAGAAAGAAATATGAGGGAAAATTAATGGTATGACAAAAAAGTTCACTCCCGTTGGTATTAGGAGGTCTCTAGAAGGATAAAAAGTTAGGTTTTGGTGGATTTCGAGAAGGTTAAACCTCCACCGAATCTTGATGACTTATTAAAATTCCAAGAAAAATGGGATGAAATTGAAGTAATGACTAAAATGATCATTCTTGTATGTTTTGGGAGGTCCCTAGAAGACTAAAGAGTTGGGTTTTGGCGGATTGAAACGAACCTCAATTCACTTACGATCCTTAACTACTTTTTAAAATTTAGGGGAAAATAGAAAGAAATATGAGGGAAAATTAATGGTATGACAAAAAAGTTCACTCCCGTTGGTATTAGGAGGTCTCTACAAGGATAAAAAGTTGGGTTTTGGTGGATTTCGAGGACGTCAAAACTCCACCGAAACTTGATGACTTATCAAAATTCCAAGAAAAATGGGATGAAATTGAAGTAATGAGTTTAAATACCATTCTTGTATGTTTTGGGAGGTCCCAAGAAGACTAAAGAGTTGGGTTTTGGCGGATTGAAACGAACCTCAATTCACTTACGATCCTTAACTACTTTTTAAAATTTAGGGGAAAATAGAAAGAAATATGAGGGAAAATTAATGATATGACAAAAAAGTTCTCTCCCGTTGGTATTAGGAGGTCTCTAGAAGGATAAAAAGTTAGGTTTTGGTGGATTTCGAGAACGTTAAACCTCCACCGAATCTTGATGACTTATTAAAATTCCAAGAAAAATGGGATGAAATTGAAGTAATGTCTTAAATGATCATTCTTGTATGTTTTGGGAGGTCCCTAGAAGACTAAAGAGTTGGGTTTTGGCGGATTGAAACGAACCTCAATTCACTTACGATCCTTAACTACTTTTTAAAATTTAGGGGAAAATAGAAAGAAATATGAGGGAAAATTAATGATATGACAAAAAAGTTCTCTCCCGCTGGTATTAAGACGTCTCTAGAAGGATAAAAAGTTAGGTTTTGGTGGATTTCGAGAAGGTTAAACCTCCACCGAATCTTGATGACTTATTAAAATTCCAAGAAAAATGGGATGAAATTGAAGTAATGACTTAAATGATCATTCTTGTATGTTTTGGGAGGTCCCTAGAAGACTAAAGAGTTGGGTTTTGGTGGATTGAAACGAACCTCAATTCACTTACGATCCTTAACTACATTTTAAAATTTAGGTGCAAATAGAAAGAAATATGAGGGAAAATTAATGATATGACAAAAAAGTTTACTCTCGTTGGTATTAGGATTTGTCTAGAAGGATGAAAAGTTGGGTTTTGGTGGATTTCGAGAACTTCAAAACTCCACCGAAACTTGATGACTTACTGAAATTCGAAGAAAAATGGGATGAAATTGAAGTAATGAGTTAAAAGATCATTCTTGTATGTTTTGGGAGGTCCCTAGAAGACTAAAAAGTTGGGTTTTGGCGGATTGAAACGAACCTCAATTCACTTACGATCCTTAACTACTTTTTAAAATTTAGGTGCAAATAGAAAGAAATATGAGGGAAAATTAATGATATGACCAAAAAGTTTACTCTCGTTGGTATAAGGATTTGTCTAGAAGGATGAAAACTTGGGTTTTGGTGGATTTCGAGAACTTCAAAACTCCACCGAAACTGGATGACTTATTGAAATTCGAAGAAAAATGGGATGAAATTAAAGTAATGAGTTAAAAGATCATTCTTGTATGTTTTGGGAGGTCCCTAGAAGACTAAAGAGTTGGGTTTTGGTGGATTGAAACGAACCTCAATTCACTACGATCCTTAACTACTTTTTAAAATTTAGGGGAAAATAGAAAGAAATATGAGGGAAAATTAATGGTATGACAAAAAAGTTCACTCCCGTTGGTATTAGGAGGTCTCTAGAAGGATAAACAGTTAGGTTTTGGTGGATTTCGAGAAGGTTAAACCTCCACCGAATCTTGATGACTTATTAAAATTCCAAGAAAAATGGGATGAAATTGAAGTAATGACTTAAATGATCATTCTTGTATGTTTTGGGAGGTCCCTAGAAGACTAAAGAGTTGGGTTTTAGCGGATTGAAACGAGCCTCAATTCACTTACGATCCTTAACTACTTTTTAAAATTTAGGGGAAAATAGAAAGAAATATGAGGGAAAATTAATGGTATGACAAAAAAGTTCACTCCCGTTGGTATTAGGAGGTCTCTAGAAGGATAAAAAGTTGGGTTTTGGTGGATTTCGAGGACGTCAAAACTCCACCGAAACTTGATGACTTATCAAAATTCCAAGAAAAATGGGATGAAATTGAAGTAATGAGTTAAAAGATCATTCTTGTATGTTTTGGGAGGTCCCTAGAAGACTAAAAAGTTGGGTTTTGGCGGATTGAAACGAACCTTAATTCACTTACGATCCTTAACTACTTTTTAAAATATAGGGGAAAATAGAAACAAATATGAGGGAAAATTAATGATATGACAAAAAAGTTCACTCCCGTTGGTATTATGAGGTCTCTAGAAGGATAAAAAGTTGGGTTTTGGTGGATTTCGAGAAATTCAAAACTCCACCGAAACTTGATGACTTATTGAAATTCGAAGAAAAATGGGATGAAATTGAAGTAATGAGTTAAAAGATCATTCTTGTATGTTTTGGGAGGTCCCTAGAAGACTAAAAAGTTGGGTTTTGGCGGATTGAAACGAACCTCAATTCACTTACGATCCTTAACTAATTTTTAAAATTTAGTGGAAATAGAAAGAAATATGAGGGAAAATTAATGATATGACAAAAAAATTCTCTCCCGTTGGTATTAGGACGTCTCTAGAAGGATAAAAAGTTAGGTTTTGGTGGATTTCGAGAAGGTTAAACCTCCACCGAATCTTGATGACTTATTAAAATTCCAAGAAAAATGGGATGAAATTGAAGTAATGACTTAAATGATCATTCTTGTATGTTTTGGGAGGTCCCTAGAAGACTAAAGAGTTGGGTTTTGGTGGATTGAAACGAACCTCAATTCACTTACGATCCTTAACTACATTTTAAAATTTAGGTGCAAATAGAAAGAAATATGTGGGAAAATTAATGATATGACAAAAAAGTTTACTCTCGTTGGTATTAGGATTTGTCTAGAAGGATGAAAACTTGGGTTTTGGTGGATTTCGAGAACTTTAAAACTCCACCGAAACTGGATGACTTATTGAAATTCGAAGAAAAATGGGATGAAATTGAAGTAATGAGTTAAAAGATCATTCTTGTATGTTTTGGGAGGTCCCTAGAAGACTAAAGAGTTGGGTTTTGGTGGATTGAAACGAACCTCAATTCACTACGATCCTTAACTACTTTTTAAAATTTAGGGGAAAATAGAAAGAAATATGAGGGAAAATTAATGGTATGACAAAAAAGTTCACTCCCGTTGGTATTAGGAGGTCTCTAGAAGGATAAACAGTTAGGTTTTGGTGGATTTCGAGAAGGTTAAACCTCCACCGAATCTTGATGACTTATTAAAATTCCAAGAAAAATGGGATGAAATTGAAGTAATGACTAAAATGATCATTCTTGTATGTTTTGGGAGGTCCCTAGAAGACTAAAAAGTTGGGTTTTGGCGGATTGAAACGAACCTCAATTCACTTACGATCCTTAACTACTTTTTAAAATTTAGGTGCAAATAGAAAGAAATATGAGGGAAAATTAATGATATGACCAAAAAGTTTACTCTCGTTGGTATAAGGATTTGTCTAGAAGGATGAAAACTTGGGTTTTGGTGGATTTCGAGAACTTCAAAACTCCACCGAAACTGGATGACTTATTGAAATTCGAAGAAAAATGGGATGAAATTAAAGTAATGAGTTAAAAGATCATTCTTGTATGTTTTGGGAGGTCCCTAGAAGACTAAAGAGTTGGGTTTTGGTGGATTGAAACGAACCTCAATTCACTACGATCCTTAACTACTTTTTAAAATTTAGGGGAAAATAGAAAGAAATATGAGGGAAAATTAATGGTATGACAAAAAAGTTCACTCCCGTTGGTATTAGGAGGTCTCTAGAAGGATAAACAGTTAGGTTTTGGTGGATTTCGAGAAGGTTAAACCTCCACCGAATCTTGATGACTTATTAAAATTCCAAGAAAAATGGGATGAAATTGAAGTAATGACTAAAATGATCATTCTTGTATGTTTTGGGAGGTCCCTAGAAGACTAAAGAGTTGGGTTTTGGCGGATTGAAACGAACCTCAATTCACTTACGATCCTTAACTACTTTTTAAAATTTAGGGGAAAATAGAAAGAAATATGAGGGAAAATTAATGATATGACAAAAAAGTTCACTCCCGTTGGTATTAGGAGGTCTCTAGAAAGATAAAAAGTTGGGTTTTGGTGGATTTCGAGAACTTTAAAACTCCACCGAAACTTGATGACAATTTAAAATTCCAAGAAAAATGGTGTGAAATTGAAGTAATGAGTTAAAAGATCATTCTTGTATGTTTTGGGAGGACCCTAGATGACTAAAAAGTTGGGTTTTTGAAGGAGTTAAACGAATTTCAATTCACTTACGATCCGTAACTACTTTTTAAAATTTAGGGGAAAATAGAAAGAAATATGAGGGAAAATTAATGATATGACAAAAAAGTTCAGTCCCGTTGGTATTAGGTGGTCTCTAGAAGGATAAAAAGTTGGGTTTTGGTGGATTTCGAGAACTTTAAAACTCCACTTAAAATTGATGACAATTGAAAATTCCAAGAAAAATGGTGTGAAATTGAAGTAATGAGTTAAAAGATCATTCTTGTTTATTTTGGGAGGAAGATGACTAAAAAGTTGGGTTTTTGAAGGAGTTAAACGAATTTCAATTCACTTACGATCCTTAACTACTTTTTAAAATTTAGGGGAAAATAGAAAGAAATATGAGGGAAAATTAATGATATGACAAAAAAGTTCTCTCCCGTTGGTATTAGGAGGTCTCTAGAAGGATAAAAAGTTAGGTTTTGGTGGATTTCGAGAACGTTAAACCTCCACCGAATCTTGATGACTTATTAAAATTCCAAGAAAAATGGGATGAAATTGAAGTAATGTCTTAAATGATCATTCTTGTATGTTTTGGGAGGTCCCTAGAAGACTAAAGAGTTGGGTTTTGGCGGATTGAAACGAACCTCAATTCACTTACGATCCTTAACTACTTTTTAAAATTTAGGGGAAAATAGAAAGAAATATGAGGGAAAATTAATGATATGACAAAAAAGTTCTCTCCCGCTGGTATTAAGACGTCTCTAGAAGGATAAAAAGTTAGGTTTTGGTGGATTTCGAGAAGGTTAAACCTCCACCGAATCTTGATGACTTATTAAAATTCCAAGAAAAATGGGATGAAATTGAAGTAATGACTTAAATGATCATTCTTGTATGTTTTGGGAGGTCCCTAGAAGACTAAAGAGTTGGGTTTTGGTGGATTGAAACGAACCTCAATTCACTTACGATCCTTAACTACATTTTAAAATTTAGGTGCAAATAGAAAGAAATATGAGGGAAAATTAATGATATGACAAAAAAGTTTACTCTCGTTGGTATTAGGATTTGTCTAGAAGGATGAAAAGTTGGGTTTTGGTGGATTTCGAGAACTTCAAAACTCCACCGAAACTTGATGACTTACTGAAATTCGAAGAAAAATGGGATGAAATTGAAGTAATGAGTTAAAAGATCATTCTTGTATGTTTTGGGAGGTCCCTAGAAGACTAAAAAGTTGGGTTTTGGCGGATTGAAACGAACCTCAATTCACTTACGATCCTTAACTACTTTTTAAAATTTAGGTGCAAATAGAAAGAAATATGAGGGAAAATTAATGATATGACCAAAAAGTTTACTCTCGTTGGTATAAGGATTTGTCTAGAAGGATGAAAACTTGGGTTTTGGTGGATTTCGAGAACTTCAAAACTCCACCGAAACTGGATGACTTATTGAAATTCGAAGAAAAATGGGATGAAATTAAAGTAATGAGTTAAAAGATCATTCTTGTATGTTTTGGGAGGTCCCTAGAAGACTAAAGAGTTGGGTTTTGGTGGATTGAAACGAACCTCAATTCACTACGATCCTTAACTACTTTTTAAAATTTAGGGGAAAATAGAAAGAAATATGAGGGAAAATTAATGGTATGACAAAAAAGTTCACTCCCGTTGGTATTAGGAGGTCTCTAGAAGGATAAACAGTTAGGTTTTGGTGGATTTCGAGAAGGTTAAACCTCCACCGAATCTTGATGACTTATTAAAATTCCAAGAAAAATGGGATGAAATTGAAGTAATGACTTAAATGATCATTCTTGTATGTTTTGGGAGGTCCCTAGAAGACTAAAGAGTTGGGTTTTAGCGGATTGAAACGAGCCTCAATTCACTTACGATCCTTAACTACTTTTTAAAATTTAGGGGAAAATAGAAAGAAATATGAGGGAAAATTAATGGTATGACAAAAAAGTTCACTCCCGTTGGTATTAGGAGGTCTCTAGAAGGATAAAAAGTTGGGTTTTGGTGGATTTCGAGGACGTCAAAACTCCACCGAAACTTGATGACTTATCAAAATTCCAAGAAAAATGGGATGAAATTGAAGTAATGAGTTAAAAGATCATTCTTGTATGTTTTGGGAGGTCCCTAGAAGACTAAAAAGTTGGGTTTTGGCGGATTGAAACGAACCTTAATTCACTTACGATCCTTAACTACTTTTTAAAATATAGGGGAAAATAGAAACAAATATGAGGGAAAATTAATGATATGACAAAAAAGTTCACTCCCGTTGGTATTATGAGGTCTCTAGAAGGATAAAAAGTTGGGTTTTGGTGGATTTCGAGAAATTCAAAACTCCACCGAAACTTGATGACTTATTGAAATTCGAAGAAAAATGGGATGAAATTGAAGTAATGAGTTAAAAGATCATTCTTGTATGTTTTGGGAGGTCCCTAGAAGACTAAAAAGTTGGGTTTTGGCGGATTGAAACGAACCTCAATTCACTTACGATCCTTAACTAATTTTTAAAATTTAGTGGAAATAGAAAGAAATATGAGGGAAAATTAATGATATGACAAAAAAATTCTCTCCCGTTGGTATTAGGACGTCTCTAGAAGGATAAAAAGTTAGGTTTTGGTGGATTTCGAGAAGGTTAAACCTCCACCGAATCTTGATGACTTATTAAAATTCCAAGAAAAATGGGATGAAATTGAAGTAATGACTTAAATGATCATTCTTGTATGTTTTGGGAGGTCCCTAGAAGACTAAAGAGTTGGGTTTTGGTGGATTGAAACGAACCTCAATTCACTTACGATCCTTAACTACATTTTAAAATTTAGGTGCAAATAGAAAGAAATATGTGGGAAAATTAATGATATGACAAAAAAGTTTACTCTCGTTGGTATTAGGATTTGTCTAGAAGGATGAAAACTTGGGTTTTGGTGGATTTCGAGAACTTTAAAACTCCACCGAAACTGGATGACTTATTGAAATTCGAAGAAAAATGGGATGAAATTGAAGTAATGAGTTAAAAGATCATTCTTGTATGTTTTGGGAGGTCCCTAGAAGACTAAAGAGTTGGGTTTTGGTGGATTGAAACGAACCTCAATTCACTACGATCCTTAACTACTTTTTAAAATTTAGGGGAAAATAGAAAGAAATATGAGGGAAAATTAATGGTATGACAAAAAAGTTCACTCCCGTTGGTATTAGGAGGTCTCTAGAAGGATAAACAGTTAGGTTTTGGTGGATTTCGAGAAGGTTAAACCTCCACCGAATCTTGATGACTTATTAAAATTCCAAGAAAAATGGGATGAAATTGAAGTAATGACTAAAATGATCATTCTTGTATGTTTTGGGAGGTCCCTAGAAGACTAAAAAGTTGGGTTTTGGCGGATTGAAACGAACCTCAATTCACTTACGATCCTTAACTACTTTTTAAAATTTAGGTGCAAATAGAAAGAAATATGAGGGAAAATTAATGATATGACCAAAAAGTTTACTCTCGTTGGTATAAGGATTTGTCTAGAAGGATGAAAACTTGGGTTTTGGTGGATTTCGAGAACTTCAAAACTCCACCGAAACTGGATGACTTATTGAAATTCGAAGAAAAATGGGATGAAATTAAAGTAATGAGTTAAAAGATCATTCTTGTATGTTTTGGGAGGTCCCTAGAAGACTAAAGAGTTGGGTTTTGGTGGATTGAAACGAACCTCAATTCACTACGATCCTTAACTACTTTTTAAAATTTAGGGGAAAATAGAAAGAAATATGAGGGAAAATTAATGGTATGACAAAAAAGTTCACTCCCGTTGGTATTAGGAGGTCTCTAGAAGGATAAACAGTTAGGTTTTGGTGGATTTCGAGAAGGTTAAACCTCCACCGAATCTTGATGACTTATTAAAATTCCAAGAAAAATGGGATGAAATTGAAGTAATGACTAAAATGATCATTCTTGTATGTTTTGGGAGGTCCCTAGAAGACTAAAGAGTTGGGTTTTGGCGGATTGAAACGAACCTCAATTCACTTACGATCCTTAACTACTTTTTAAAATTTAGGGGAAAATAGAAAGAAATATGAGGGAAAATTAATGATATGACAAAAAAGTTCACTCCCGTTGGTATTAGGAGGTCTCTAGAAAGATAAAAAGTTGGGTTTTGGTGGATTTCGAGAACTTTAAAACTCCACCGAAACTTGATGACAATTTAAAATTCCAAGAAAAATGGTGTGAAATTGAAGTAATGAGTTAAAAGATCATTCTTGTATGTTTTGGGAGGACCCTAGATGACTAAAAAGTTGGGTTTTTGAAGGAGTTAAACGAATTTCAATTCACTTACGATCCGTAACTACTTTTTAAAATTTAGGGGAAAATAGAAAGAAATATGAGGGAAAATTAATGATATGACAAAAAAGTTCAGTCCCGTTGGTATTAGGTGGTCTCTAGAAGGATAAAAAGTTGGGTTTTGGTGGATTTCGAGAACTTTAAAACTCCACTTAAAATTGATGACAATTGAAAATTCCAAGAAAAATGGTGTGAAATTGAAGTAATGAGTTAAAAGATCATTCTTGTTTATTTTGGGAGGAAGATGACTAAAAAGTTGGGTTTTTGAAGGAGTTAAACGAATTTCAATTCACTTACGATCCTTAACTACTTTTTAAAATTTAGGGGAAAATAGAAAGAAATATGAGGGACAATTAATGATATGACAAAAAAGTTCACTCCCGTTGGTATTAGGTGGTCTCTAGAAGGATAAAAAGTTGGGTTTTGGTGGATTACGAGAACTTTAAAACTCCACCGATACATGATGACAATTTAAAATTCCAAGAAAAATGGTGTGAAATTGAAGTAATGAGTTAAAAGACCATTCTTGTATGTTTTGGGAGGACCCTAGATGACTAAAAAGTTGGGTTTTTGAAGGAGTTAAACGAATTTCAATTCACTTACGATCCTTAATTACTTTTTAAAATTTAGGGGAAAATAGAAAGAAATATGAGGAAAAATTAATGAAATGACAAAAAAGTTCACTCCCGTTGGTATTAGGAGGTCTCTAGAAGGATAAAAAGTTGGGTTTTGGTGGATTGAAACGAACCTCAATTCACTTACGATCCTTAACTACTTTTTAAAATTTAAGGGAAAATTTAAAGAAATATGAGGGAAAATTAATGATATGACAAAAAAGTTCACTCCCGTTGGTATTAGGAGGTCTCTAGAAGGATAAAAAGTTTAGTTTTGGTAGATTTCGAGAACTTTAAAACTCCACCGAAACTTGATGACAATTTAAAATTCCTAGAAAAATGGTGTGAAATTGAAGTAATGAGTTAAAAGATCTTTCTTGTATGTTTTGGCAGTACCCTAGATGACTAAAAAGTTGGGTTTTTGAAGGAGTTAAACGAATTTCAATTCACTTACGATCATTAGCTACTTTTTAAAATTTCGGGGAAAATAGAATCAAATATGAGGGAAAATTAATGATATGACAAAAAAGTTCACTCCCGTTGGTATTAGGTGGTCTCTAGAAGGATAAAAAGTTGGATTTTGGTGGATTTCGAGAACTTTAAAACTCCACCGAAAATTGATGACAATTTAAAATTCCAAGAAAAATGGTGTGAAATTGAAGTAATGAGTTAAAAGATCATTCTTGTATGTTTTGGGAGGACCCTAGATGACTAAAAAGTTGGGTTTTTGAAGGAGTTAAACGAATTTCAATTCACTTACGATCCTTAACTACTTTTTAAAATTTAGGGGAAAATAGAAAGAAATATGAGGGAAAATTAATGATATGACAAAAAAGTTCACGCCCGTTGGTATTAGGAGGTCTCTAGAAGGATAAAAAGTTGGGTTTTGGTGGATTTCGAAAACTTTAAAACTCCACCGAAACTTGATGACAATTTAAAATTCCAAGAAAAATGGTGTGAAATTGAAGTAATGAGTTAAAAGATCATTCTTGTATGTTTTGGGAGGACCCTAGATGACTAAAAAGTTGGGTTTTTGAAGGAGTTAAACGAATTTCAATTCACTTACGATCCTTAACTACTTATTAAAATTTAGGGGAAAATAGAAAGAAATATGACGGAAAATAAATGATATGACAAAAAAGTTCACTCCCGTTGGTATTAGGAGGTCTCTAGAAGGATAAAAAGTTGGGTTTTGGTGAATTTCGAGAACTTTAAAACTCCACCGAAACTTGAAGACAATTTAAAATTCCAAGAAAAATGGTGTGAAATTGAAGTAATGAGTTAAAAGATCATTCTTGTATGTTTTGGGAGGACTAAAAAGTTGGGTTTTTGAAGGAGTTAAACGAATTTCAATTCACTTACGATCCGTAACTACTTTTTAAAATTTAGGGGAAAATAGAAAGAAATATGAGGGAAAATTAATGATATGACAAAAAAGTTCACTCCCGTTGGTATTAGGAGGACTCTAGAAGGATTAAAAGTTGGGTTTTGGTGGATTGAAACGAACCTCAATTCACTTACGATCCTTAACTACTTTTTAAAATTTAAGAGAAAATTGAAAGAAATATGAGGGAAAATTAATGATATGACAAAAAAGTTCACTCCCGTTGGTATTAGGAGGTCTCTAGAAGGATAAAAAGTTGGATTTTGGTGGATTTCGAGAACTTTAAAACTCCACCGAAAATTGATGACAATTTAAAATTCCAAGAAAAATGGTGTGAAATTGAAGTAATGAGTTAAAAGATCATTCTTGTATGTTTTGGGAGGACCCTAGATGACTAAAAAGTTGGGTTTTTGAAGGAGTTAAACGAATTTCAATTCACTTACGATCCTTAATTACTTTTTAAAATTTAGGGGAAAATAGAAAGAAATATGAGGAAAAATTAATGAAATGACAAAAAAGTTCACTCCCGTTGGTATTAGGAGGTCTCTAGAAGGATAAAAAGTTGGGTTTTGGTGGATTGAAACGAACCTCAATTCACTTACGATCCTTAACTACTTTTTAAAATTTAAGGGAAAATTTAAAGAAATATGAGGGAAAATTAATGATATGACAAAAAAGTTCACTCCCGTTGGTATTAGGAGGTCTCTAGAAGGATAAAAAGTTTAGTTTTGGTAGATTTCGAGAACTTTAAAACTCCACCGAAACTTGATGACAATTTAAAATTCCTAGAAAAATGGTGTGAAATTGAAGTAATGAGTTAAAAGATCTTTCTTGTATGTTTTGGCAGTACCCTAGATGACTAAAAAGTTGGGTTTTTGAAGGAGTTAAACGAATTTCAATTCACTTACGATCATTAGCTACTTTTTAAAATTTCGGGGAAAATAGAATCAAATATGAGGGAAAATTAATGATATGACAAAAAAGTTCACTCCCGTTGGTATTAGGTGGTCTCTAGAAGGATAAAAAGTTGGATTTTGGTGGATTTCGAGAACTTTAAAACTCCACCGAAAATTGATGACAATTTAAAATTCCAAGAAAAATTGTGTGAAATTGAAGTAATGAGTTAAAAGATCATTCTTGTATGTTTTGGGAGGACCCTAGATGACTAAAAAGTTGGGTTTTTGAAGGAGTTAAACGAATTTCAATTCACTTACGATCCTTAACTACTTTTTAAAATTTAGGGGAAAATAGAAAGAAATATGAGGGAAAATTAATGATATGACAAAAAAGTTCACGCCCGTTGGTATTAGGAGGTCTCTAGAAGGATAAAAAGTTGGGTTTTGGTGGATTTCGAAAACTTTAAAACTCCACCGAAACTTGATGACAATTTAAAATTCCAAGAAAAATGGTGTGAAATTGAAGTAATGAGTTAAAAGATCATTCTTGTATGTTTTGGGAGGACCCTAGATGACTAAAAAGTTGGGTTTTTGAAGGAGTTAAACGAATTTCAATTCACTTACGATCCTTAACTACTTATTAAAATTTAGGGGAAAATAGAAAGAAATATGACGGAAAATAAATGATATGACAAAAAAGTTCACTCCCGTTGGTATTAGGAGGTCTCTAGAAGGATAAAAAGTTGGGTTTTGGTGAATTTCGAGAACTTTAAAACTCCACCGAAACTTGAAGACAATTTAAAATTCCAAGAAAAATGGTGTGAAATTGAAGTAATGAGTTAAAAGATCATTCTTGTATGTTTTGGGAGGACTAAAAAGTTGGGTTTTTGAAGGAGTTAAACGAATTTCAATTCACTTACGATCCGTAACTACTTTTTAAAATTTAGGGGAAAATAGAAAGAAATATGAGGGAAAATTAATGATATGACAAAAAAGTTCACTCCCGTTGGTATTAGGAGGACTCTAGAAGGATTAAAAGTTGGGTTTTGGTGGATTGAAACGAACCTCAATTCACTTACGATCCTTAACTACTTTTTAAAATTTAAGAGAAAATTGAAAGAAATATGAGGGAAAATTAATGATATGACAAAAAAGTTCACTCCCGTTGGTATTAGGAGGTCTCTAGAAGGATAAAAAGTTGGGTTTTGGTGGATTTCGAGATCTTTAAAACTCCACCGAAACTTGATGACAATTTAAAATTCCAAGAAAAATGGTGTGAAATTGAAGTAATGAGTTAAAAGATCATTCTTGTATGTTTTGGGAGGACCCTAGATGACTAAAAAGTTGGGTTTTTGAAGGAGTTAAACGAATTTCAATTCACTTACGATCCGTAACTACTTTTTAAAATTTAGGGGAAAATAGAAAGAAATATGAGGGAAAATTAATGATATGACAAAAAAGTTCACTCCCGTTGGTATTAGGTGGTCTCTAGAAGGATAAAAAGTTGGGTTTTGGTGGATTTCGAGAACTTTAAAACTCCACTTAAAATTGATGACAATTGAAATTTCCAAGAAAAATGTTTTGAAATTGAAGTAATGAGTTAAAAGATCATTCTTGTATGTTTTGGGAGGACCCTAGATGACTAAAAAGTTGGGTTTTTGAAGGAGTTAAACGAATTTCAATTCACTTACGATCCTTAACTACTTTTTAAAATTTAGGGGAAAATAGAAAGAAATATGAGGGAAAATTAATGATATGACAAAAAAGTTCACGCCCGTTGGTATTAGGAGGTCTCTAGAAGGATAAAAAGTTGGGTTTTGGTGGATTTCGAAAACTTTAAAACTCCACCGAAACTTGATGACAATTTAAAATTCCAAGAAAAATGGTGTGAAATTGAAGTAATGAGTTAAAAGATCATTCTTGTATGTTTTGGGAGGACCCTAGATGACTAAAAAGTTGGGTTTTTGAAGGAGTTAAACGAATTTCAATTCACTTACGATCCTTAACTACTTATTAAAATTTAGGGGAAAATAGAAAGAAATATGACAAAAAAGTTCACTCCCGTTGGTATTAGGTGGTCTCTAGAAGGATAAAAAGTTGGATTTTGGTGGATTTCGAGAACTTTAAAACTCCACCGAAAATTGATGACAATTTAAAATTCCAAGAAAAATGGTGTGAAATTGAAGTAATGAGTTAAAAGATCATTCTTGTATGTTTTGGGAGGACCCTAGATGACTAAAAAGTTGGGTTTTTGAAGGAGTTAAACGAATTTCAATTCACTTACGATCCTTAACTACTTTTTAAAATTTAGGGGAAAATAGAAAGAAATATGAGGGAAAATTAATGATATGACAAAAAAGTTCACGCCCGTTGGTATTAGGAGGTCTCTAGAAGGATAAAAAGTTGGGTTTTGGTGGATTTCGAAAACTTTAAAACTCCACCGAAACTTGATGACAATTTAAAATTCCAAGAAAAATGGTGTGAAATTGAAGTAATGAGTTAAAAGATCATTCTTGTATGTTTTGGGAGGACCCTAGATGACTAAAAAGTTGGGTTTTTGAAGGAGTTAAACGAATTTCAATTCACTTACGATCCTTAACTACTTATTAAAATTTAGGGGAAAATAGAAAGAAATATGACAAAAAAGTTCACTCCCGTTGGTATTAGGTGGTCTCTAGAAGGATAAAAAGTTGGATTTTGGTGGATTTCGAGAACTTTAAAACTCCACCGAAAATTGATGACAATTTAAAATTCCAAGAAAAATGGTGTGAAATTGAAGTAATGAGTTAAAAGATCATTCTTGTATGTTTTGGGAGGACCCTAGATGACTAAAAAGTTGGGTTTTTGAAGGAGTTAAACGAATTTCAATTCACTTACGATCCTTAACTACTTATTAAAATTTAGGGGAAAATAGAAAGAAATATGACGGAAAATAAATGATATGACAAAAAAGTTCACTCCCGTTGGTATTAGGAGGTCTCTAGAAGGATAAAAAGTTGGGTTTTGGTGAATTTCGAGAACTTTAAAACTCCACCGAAACTTGAAGACAATTTAAAATTCCAAGAAAAATGGTGTGAAATTGAAGTAATGAGTTAAAAGATCATTCTTGTATGTTTTGGGAGGACCCTAGATGACTAAAAAGTTGGGTTTTTGAAGGAGTTAAACGAATTTCAATTCACTTACGATCCGTAACTACTTTTTAAAATTTAGGGGAAAATAGAAAGAAATATGAGGGAAAATTAATGATATGACAAAAAAGTTCACTCCCGTTGGTATTAGGTGGTCTCTAGAAGGATAAAAAGTTGGGTTTTGGTGGATTTCGAGAACTTTAAAACTCCACTTAAAATTGATGGCAATTGAAATTTCCAAGAAAAATGTTTTGAAATTGAAGTAATGAGTTAAAAGACCATTCTTGTATGTTTTGGGAGGACCCTAGATGACTAAAAAGTTGGGTTTTTGAAGGAGTTAAACGAATTTCAATTCACTTACGATCCTTAATTACTTTTTAAAATTTAGGGGAAAATAGAAAGAAATATGAGGAAAAATTAATGAAATGACAAAAAAGTTCACTCCCGTTGGTATTAGGAGGTCTCTAGAAGGATAAAAAGTTGGGTTTTGGTGAATTTCGAGAACTTTAAAACTCCACCGATACTTGATGACAATTTAAAATTCCAAGAAAAATGGTGTGAAATTGAAGTAATGAGTTAAAAGATCATTCTTGTATGTTTTGGGAGGACCCTAGATGACTAAAAAGTTGGGTTTTTGAAGGAGTTAAACGAATTTCAATTCACTTACGATCATTAGCTACTTTTTAAAATTTCGGGGAAAATAGAATCAAATATGAGGGAAAATTAATGATATGACAAAAAAGTTCACTCCCGTTGGTATTAGGTGGTCTCTAGAAGGATAAAAAGTTGGATTTTGGTGGATTTCGAGAACTTTAAAACTCCACCGAAAATTGATGACAATTTAAAATTCCAAGAAAAATGGTGTGAAATTGAAGTAATGAGTTAAAAGATCATTCTTGTATGTTTTGGGAGGACCCTAGATGACTAAAAAGTTGGGTTTTTGAAGGAGTTAAACGAATTTCAATTCACTTACGATCCTTAACTACTTTTTAAAATTTAGGGGAAAATAGAAAGAAATATGAGGGAAAATTAATGATATGACAAAAAAGTTCACTCCCGTTGGTATTAGGAGGTCTCTAGAAGGATAAAAAGTTGGGTTTTGGTGGATTGAAACGAACCTCAATTCACTTACGATCCTTAACTACTTTTTAAAATTTAAGGGAAAATTGAAAGAAATATGAGGGAAAATTAATGATATGACAAAAAAGTTCACGCCCGTTGGTATTAGGAGGTCTCTAGAAGGATAAAAAGTTGGGTTTTGGTGGATTTCGAAAACTTTAAAACTCCACCGAAACTTGATGACAATTTAAAATTCCAAGAAAAATGGTGTGAAATTGATGTAATGAGTTAAAAGATCATTCTTGTATGTTTTGGGAGGACCCTAGATGACTAAAAAGTTGGGTTTTTGAAGGAGTTAAACGAATTTCAATTCACTTACGATCCTTAACTACTTATTAAAATTTAGGGGAAAATTGAAAGAAATATGACGGAAAATAAATGATATGACAAAAAAGTTCACTCCCGTTGGTATTAGGAGGTCTCTAGAAGGATAAAAAGTTGGGTTTTGGTGAATTTCGAGAACTTTAAAACTCCACCGAAACTTGAAGACAATTTAAAATTCCAAGAAAAATGGTGTGAAATTGAAGTAATGAGTTAAAAGATCATTCTTGTATGTTTTGGGAGGACCCTAGATGACTAAAAAGTTGGGTTTTTGAAGGAGTTAAACGAATTTCAATTCACTTACGATCATTAGCTACTTTTTAAAATTTCGGGGAAAATAGAATCAAATATGAGGGAAAATTAATGATATGACAAAAAAGTTCACTCCCGTTGGTATTAGGTGGTCTCTAGAAGGATAAAAAGTTGGATTTTGGTGGATTTCGAGAACTTTAAAACTCCACCGAAAATTGATGACAATTTAAAATTCCAAGAAAAATGGTGTGAAATTGAAGTAATGAGTTAAAAGATCATTCTTGTATGTTTTGGGAGGACCCTAGATGACTAAAAAGTTGGGTTTTTGAAGGAGTTAAACGAATTTCAATTCACTTACGATCCTTAACTACTTTTTAAAATTTAGGGGAAAATAGAAAGGCATATGAGGGAAAATTAATGATATGACAAAAAAGTTCACTCCCGTTGGTATTAGGTGGTCTCTAGAAGGATAAAAAGTTGGGTTTTGGTGGATTTCGAGAACTTTAAAACTCCACCGAAACTTGATGACAATTTAAAATTCCAAGAAAAATGGTGTGAAATTGAAGTAATGAGTTAAAAGACCATTCTTGTATGTTTTGGGAGGACCCTAGATGACTAAAAAGTTGGGTTTTTGAAGGAGTTAAACGAATTTCAATTCACTTACGATCCTTAATTACTTTTTAAAATTTAGGGGAAAATAGAAAGAAATATGAGGAAAAATTAATGAAATGACAAAAAAGTTCACTCCCGTTGGTATTAGGAGGTCTCTAGAAGGATAAAAAGTTGGGTTTTGGTGAATTTCGAGAACTTTAAAACTCCACCGATACTTGATGACAATTTAAAATTCCAAGAAAAATGGTGTGAAATTGAAGTAATGAGTTAAAAGATCATTCTTGTATGTTTTGGGAGGACCCTAGATGACTAAAAAGTTGGGTTTTTGAAGGAGTTAAACGAATTTCAATTCACTTACGATCATTAGCTACTTTTTAAAATTTCGGGGAAAATAGAATCAAATATGAGGGAAAATTAATGATATGACAAAAAAGTTCACTCCCGTTGGTATTAGGTGGTCTCTAGAAGGATAAAAAGTTGGATTTTGGTGGATTTCGAGAACTTTAAAACTCCACCGAAAATTGATGACAATTTAAAATTCCAAGAAAAATGGTGTGAAATTGAAGTAATGAGTTAAAAGATCATTCTTGTATGTTTTGGGAGGACCCTAGATGACTAAAAAGTTGGGTTTTTGAAGGAGTTAAACGAATTTCAATTCACTTACGATCCTTAACTACTTTTTAAAATTTAGGGGAAAATAGAAAGAAATATGAGGGAAAATTAATGATATGACAAAAAAGTTCACTCCCGTTGGTATTAGGAGGTCTCTAGAAGGATAAAAAGTTGGGTTTTGGTGGATTGAAACGAACCTCAATTCACTTACGATCCTTAACTACTTTTTAAAATTTAAGGGAAAATTGAAAGAAATATGAGGGAAAATTAATGATATGACAAAAAAGTTCACGCCCGTTGGTATTAGGAGGTCTCTAGAAGGATAAAAAGTTGGGTTTTGGTGGATTTCGAAAACTTTAAAACTCCACCGAAACTTGATGACAATTTAAAATTCCAAGAAAAATGGTGTGAAATTGATGTAATGAGTTAAAAGATCATTCTTGTATGTTTTGGGAGGACCCTAGATGACTAAAAAGTTGGGTTTTTGAAGGAGTTAAACGAATTTCAATTCACTTACGATCCTTAACTACTTATTAAAATTTAGGGGAAAATTGAAAGAAATATGACGGAAAATAAATGATATGACAAAAAAGTTCACTCCCGTTGGTATTAGGAGGTCTCTAGAAGGATAAAAAGTTGGGTTTTGGTGAATTTCGAGAACTTTAAAACTCCACCGAAACTTGAAGACAATTTAAAATTCCAAGAAAAATGGTGTGAAATTGAAGTAATGAGTTAAAAGATCATTCTTGTATGTTTTGGGAGGACCCTAGATGACTAAAAAGTTGGGTTTTTGAAGGAGTTAAACGAATTTCAATTCACTTACGATCATTAGCTACTTTTTAAAATTTCGGGGAAAATAGAATCAAATATGAGGGAAAATTAATGATATGACAAAAAAGTTCACTCCCGTTGGTATTAGGTGGTCTCTAGAAGGATAAAAAGTTGGATTTTGGTGGATTTCGAGAACTTTAAAACTCCACCGAAAATTGATGACAATTTAAAATTCCAAGAAAAATGGTGTGAAATTGAAGTAATGAGTTAAAAGATCATTCTTGTATGTTTTGGGAGGACCCTAGATGACTAAAAAGTTGGGTTTTTGAAGGAGTTAAACGAATTTCAATTCACTTACGATCCTTAACTACTTTTTAAAATTTAGGGGAAAATAGAAAGAAATATGAGGGAAAATTAATGATATGACAAAAAAGTTCACGCCCGTTGGTATTAGGAGGTCTCTAGAAGGATAAAAAGTTGGGTTTTGGTGGATTTCGAAAACTTTAAAACTCCACCGAAACTTGATGACAATTTAAAATTCCAAGAAAAATGGTGTGAAATTGAAGTAATGAGTTAAAAGATCATTCTTGTATGTTTTGGGAGGACCCTAGATGACTAAAAAGTTGGGTTTTTGAAGGAGTTAAACGAATTTCAATTCACTTACGATCCTTAACTACTTATTAAAATTTAGGGGAAAATAGAAAGAAATATGACGGAAAATAAATGATATGACAAAAAAGTTCACTCCCGTTGGTATTAGGAGGTCTCTAGAAGGATAAAAAGTTGGGTTTTGGTGAATTTCGAGAACTTTAAAACTCCACCGAAACTTGAAGACAATTTAAAATTCCAAGAAAAATGGTGTGAAATTGAAGTAATGAGTTAAAAGATCATTCTTGTATGTTTTGGGAGGACCCTAGATGACTAAAAAGTTGGGTTTTTGAAGGAGTTAAACGAATTTCAATTCACTTACGATCCGTAACTACTTTTTAAAATTTAGGGGAAAATAGAAAGAAATATGAGGGAAAATTAATGATATGACAAAAAAGTTCACTCCCGTTGGTATTAGGTGGTCTCTAGAAGGATAAAAAGTTGGGTTTTGGTGGATTTCGAGAACTTTAAAACTCCACTTAAAATTGATGACAATTGAAATTTCCAAGAAAAATGTTTTGAAATTGAAGTAATGAGTTAAAAGATCATTCTTGTTTGTTTTGGGAGGACCCTAGATGACTAAAAAGTTGGGTTTTTGAAGGAGTTAAACGAATTTCAATTCACTTACGATCCTTAACTACTTTTTAAAATTTAGGGGAAAATAGAAAGGCATATGAGGGAAAATTAATGATATGACAAAAAAGTTCACTCCCGTTGGTATTAGGTGGTCTCTAGAAGGATAAAAAGTTGGGTTTTGGTGGATTTCGAGAACTTTAAAACTCCACCGAAACTTGATGACAATTTAAAATTCCAAGAAAAATGGTGTGAAATTGAAGTAATGAGTTAAAAGACCATTCTTGTATGTTTTGGGAGGACCCTAGATGACTAAAAAGTTGGGTTTTTGAAGGAGTTAAACGAATTTCAATTCACTTACGATCCTTAATTACTTTTTAAAATTTAGGGGAAAATAGAAAGAAATATGAGGAAAAATTAATGAAATGACAAAAAAGTTCACTCCCGTTGGTATTAGGAGGTCTCTAGAAGGATAAAAAGTTGGGTTTTGGTGAATTTCGAGAACTTTAAAACTCCACCGATACTTGATGACAATTTAAAATTCCAAGAAAAATGGTGTGAAATTGAAGTAATGAGTTAAAAGATCATTCTTGTATGTTTTGGGAGGACCCTAGATGACTAAAAAGTTGGGTTTTTGAAGGAGTTAAACGAATTTCAATTCACTTACGATCATTAGCTACTTTTTAAAATTTCGGGGAAAATAGAATCAAATATGAGGGAAAATTAATGATATGACAAAAAAGTTCACTCCGTTGGTATTAGGTGGTCTCTAGAAGGATAAAAAGTTGGATTTTGGTGGATTTCGAGAACTTTAAAACTCCACCGAAAATTGATGACAATTTAAAATTCCAAGAAAAATGGTGTGAAATTGAAGTAATGAGTTAAAAGATCATTCTTGTATGTTTTGGGAGGACCCTAGATGACTAAAAAGTTGGGTTTTTGAAGGAGTTAAACGAATTTCAATTCACTTACGATCCTTAACTACTTTTTAAAATTTAGGGGAAAATAGAAAGAAATATGAGGGAAAATTAATGATATGACAAAAAAGTTCACGCCCGTTGGTATTAGGAGGTCTCTAGAAGGATAAAAAGTTGGGTTTTGGTGGATTTCGAAAACTTTAAAACTCCACCGAAACTTGATGACAATTTAAAATTCCAAGAAAAATGGTGTGAAATTGAAGTAATGAGTTAAAAGATCATTCTTGTATGTTTTGGGAGGACCCTAGATGACTAAAAAGTTGGGTTTTTGAAGGAGTTAAACGAATTTCAATTCACTTACGATCCTTAACTACTTATTAAAATTTAGGGGAAAATAGAAAGAAATATGACGGAAAATAAATGATATGACAAAAAAGTTCACTCCCGTTGGTATTAGGAGGTCTCTAGAAGGATAAAAAGTTGGGTTTTGGTGAATTTCGAGAACTTTAAAACTCCACCGAAACTTGAAGACAATTTAAAATTCCAAGAAAAATGGTGTGAAATTGAAGTAATGAGTTAAAAGATCATTCTTGTATGTTTTGGGAGGACCCTAGATGACTAAAAAGTTGGGTTTTTGAAGGAGTTAAACGAATTTCAATTCACTTACGATCCGTAACTACTTTTTAAAATTTAGGGGAAAATAGAAAGAAATATGAGGGAAAATTAATGATATGACAAAAAAGTTCACTCCCGTTGGTATTAGGTGGTCTCTAGAAGGATAAAAAGTTGGGTTTTGGTGGATTTCGAGAACTTTAAAACTCCACTTAAAATTGATGACAATTGAAATTTCCAAGAAAAATGTTTTGAAATTGAAGTAATGAGTTAAAAGATCATTCTTGTTTGTTTTGGGAGGACCCTAGATGACTAAAAAGTTGGGTTTTTGAAGGAGTTAAACGAATTTCAATTCACTTACGATCCTTAACTACTTTTTAAATTTAGGGGAAAATAGAAAGGCATATGAGGGAAAATTAATGATATGACAAAAAAGTTCACTCCCGTTGGTATTAGGTGGTCTCTAGAAGGATAAAAAGTTGGGTTTTGGTGGATTTCGAGAACTTTAAAACTCCACCGAAACTTGATGACAATTTAAAATTCCAAGAAAAATGGTGTGAAATTGAAGTAATGAGTTAAAAGACCATTCTTGTATGTTTTGGGAGGACCCTAGATGACTAAAAAGTTGGGTTTTTGAAGGAGTTAAACGAATTTCAATTCACTTACGATCCTTAATTACTTTTTAAAATTTAGGGGAAAATAGAAAGAAATATGAGGAAAAATTAATGAAATGACAAAAAAGTTCACTCCCGTTGGTATTAGGAGGTCTCTAGAAGGATAAAAAGTTGGGTTTTGGTGAATTTCGAGAACTTTAAAACTCCACCGATACTTGATGACAATTTAAAATTCCAAGAAAAATGGTGTGAAATTGAAGTAATGAGTTAAAAGATCATTCTTGTATGTTTTGGGAGGACCCTAGATGACTAAAAAGTTGGGTTTTTGAAGGAGTTAAACGAATTTCAATTCACTTACGATCATTAGCTACTTTTTAAAATTTCGGGGAAAATAGAATCAAATATGAGGGAAAATTAATGATATGACAAAAAAGTTCACTCCCGTTGGTATTAGGTGGTCTCTAGAAGGATAAAAAGTTGGATTTTGGTGGATTTCGAGAACTTTAAAACTCCACCGAAAATTGATGACAATTTAAAATTCCAAGAAAAATGGTGTGAAATTGAAGTAATGAGTTAAAAGATCATTCTTGTATGTTTTGGGAGGACCCTAGATGACTAAAAAGTTGGGTTTTTGAAGGAGTTAAACGAATTTCAATTCACTTACGATCCTTAACTACTTTTTAAAATTTAGGGGAAAATAGAAAGAAATATGAGGGAAAATTAATGATATGACAAAAAAGTTCACGCCCGTTGGTATTAGGAGGTCTCTAGAAGGATAAAAAGTTGGGTTTTGGTGGATTTCGAAAACTTTAAAACTCCACCGAAACTTGATGACAATTTAAAATTCCAAGAAAAATGGTGTGAAATTGAAGTAATGAGTTAAAAGATCATTCTTGTATGTTTTGGGAGGACCCTAGATGACTAAAAAGTTGGGTTTTTGAAGGAGTTAAACGAATTTCAATTCACTTACGATCCTTAACTACTTATTAAAATTTAGGGGAAAATAGAAAGAAATATGACGGAAAATAAATGATATGACAAAAAAGTTCACTCCCGTTGGTATTAGGAGGTCTCTAGAAGGATAAAAAGTTGGGTTTTGGTGAATTTCGAGAACTTTAAAACTCCACCGAAACTTGAAGACAATTTAAAATTCCAAGAAAAATGGTGTGAAATTGAAGTAATGAGTTAAAAGATCATTCTTGTATGTTTTGGGAGGACCCTAGATGACTAAAAAGTTGGGTTTTTGAAGGAGTTAAACGAATTTCAATTCACTTACGATCCGTAACTACTTTTTAAAATTTAGGGGAAAATAGAAAGAAATATGAGGGAAAATTAATGATATGACAAAAAAGTTCACTCCCGTTGGTATTAGGTGGTCTCTAGAAGGATAAAAAGTTGGGTTTTGGTGGATTTCGAGAACTTTAAAACTCCACTTAAAATTGATGACAATTGAAATTTCCAAGAAAAATGTTTTGAAATTGAAGTAATGAGTTAAAAGATCATTCTTGTTTGTTTTGGGAGGACCCTAGATGACTAAAAAGTTGGGTTTTTGAAGGAGTTAAACGAATTTCAATTCACTTACGATCCTTAACTACTTTTTAAAATTTAGGGGAAAATAGAAAGGCATATGAGGGAAAATTAATGATATGACAAAAAAGTTCACTCCCGTTGGTATTAGGTGGTCTCTAGAAGGATAAAAAGTTGGGTTTTGGTGGATTTCGAGAACTTTAAAACTCCACCGAAACTTGATGACAATTTAAAATTCCAAGAAAAATGGTGTGAAATTGAAGTAATGAGTTAAAAGACCATTCTTGTATGTTTTGGGAGGACCCTAGATGACTAAAAAGTTGGGTTTTTGAAGGAGTTAAACGAATTTCAATTCACTTACGATCCTTAATTACTTTTTAAAATTTAGGGGAAAATAGAAAGAAATATGAGGAAAAATTAATGAAATGACAAAAAAGTTCACTCCCGTTGGTATTAGGAGGTCTCTAGAAGGATAAAAAGTTGGGTTTTGGTGAATTTCGAGAACTTTAAAACTCCACCGATACTTGATGACAATTTAAAATTCCAAGAAAAATGGTGTGAAATTGAAGTAATGAGTTAAAAGATCATTCTTGTATGTTTTGGGAGGACCCTAGATGACTAAAAAGTTGGGTTTTTGAAGGAGTTAAACGAATTTCAATTCACTTACGATCATTAGCTACTTTTTAAAATTTCGGGGAAAATAGAATCAAATATGAGGGAAAATTAATGATATGACAAAAAAGTTCACTCCCGTTGGTATTAGGTGGTCTCTAGAAGGATAAAAAGTTGGATTTTGGTGGATTTCGAGAACTTTAAAACTCCACCGAAAATTGATGACAATTTAAAATTCCAAGAAAAATGGTGTGAAATTGAAGTAATGAGTTAAAAGATCATTCTTGTATGTTTTGGGAGGACCCTAGATGACTAAAAAGTTGGGTTTTTGAAGGAGTTAAACGAATTTCAATTCACTTACGATCCTTAACTACTTTTTAAAATTTAGGGGAAAATAGAAAGAAATATGAGGGAAAATTAATGATATGACAAAAAAGTTCACGCCCGTTGGTATTAGGAGGTCTCTAGAAGGATAAAAAGTTGGGTTTTGGTGGATTTCGAAAACTTTAAAACTCCACCGAAACTTGATGACAATTTAAAATTCCAAGAAAAATGGTGTGAAATTGATGTAATGAGTTAAAAGATCATTCTTGTATGTTTTGGGAGGACCCTAGATGACTAAAAAGTTGGGTTTTTGAAGGAGTTAAACGAATTTCAATTCACTTACGATCCTTAACTACTTATTAAAATTTAGGGGAAAATTGAAAGAAATATGACGGAAAATAAATGATATGACAAAAAAGTTCACTCCCGTTGGTATTAGGAGGTCTCTAGAAGGATAAAAAGTTGGGTTTTGGTGAATTTCGAGAACTTTAAAACTCCACCGAAACTTGAAGACAATTTAAAATTCCAAGAAAAATGGTGTGAAATTGAAGTAATGAGTTAAAAGATCATTCTTGTATGTTTTGGGAGGACCCTAGATGACTAAAAAGTTGGGTTTTTGAAGGAGTTAAACGAATTTCAATTCACTTACGATCATTAGCTACTTTTTAAAATTTCGGGGAAAATAGAATCAAATATGAGGGAAAATTAATGATATGACAAAAAAGTTCACTCCCGTTGGTATTAGGTGGTCTCTAGAAGGATAAAAAGTTGGATTTTGGTGGATTTCGAGAACTTTAAAACTCCACCGAAAATTGATGACAATTTAAAATTCCAAGAAAAATGGTGTGAAATTGAAGTAATGAGTTAAAAGATCATTCTTGTATGTTTTGGGAGGACCCTAGATGACTAAAAAGTTGGGTTTTTGAAGGAGTTAAACGAATTTCAATTCACTTACGATCCTTAATTACTTTTTAAAATTTAGGGGAAAATAGAAAGAAATATGAGGAAAAATTAATGAAATGACAAAAAAGTTCACTCCCGTTGGTATTAGGAGGTCTCTAGAAGGATAAAAAGTTGGGTTTTGGTGAATTTCGAGAACTTTAAAACTCCACCGATACTTGATGACAATTTAAAATTCCAAGAAAAATGGTGTGAAATTGAAGTAATGAGTTAAAAGATCATTCTTGTATGTTTTGGGAGGACCCTAGATGACTAAAAAGTTGGGTTTTTGAAGGAGTTAAACGAATTTCAATTCACTTACGATCATTAGCTACTTTTTAAAATTTCGGGGAAAATAGAATCAAATATGAGGGAAAATTAATGATATGACAAAAAAGTTCACTCCCGTTGGTATTAGGAGGTCTCTAGAAGGATAAAAAGTTGGGTTTTGGTGAATTTCGAGAACTTTAAAACTCCACCGATACTTGATGACAATTTAAAATTCCAAGAAAAATGGTGTGAAATTGAAGTAATGAGTTAAAAGATCATTCTTGTATGTTTTGGGAGGACCCTAGATGACTAAAAAGTTGGGTTTTTGAAGGAGTTAAACGAATTTCAATTCACTTACGATCATTAGCTACTTTTTAAAATTTCGGGGAAAATAGAATCAAATATGAGGGAAAATTAATGATATGACAAAAAAGTTCACTCCCGTTGGTATTAGGTGGTCTCTAGAAGGATAAAAAGTTGGATTTTGGTGGATTTCGAGAACTTTAAAACTCCACCGAAAATTGATGACAATTTAAAATTCCAAGAAAAATGGTGTGAAATTGAAGTAATGAGTTAAAAGATCATTCTTGTATGTTTTGGGAGGACCCTAGATGACTAAAAAGTTGGGTTTTTGAAGGAGTTAAACGAATTTCAATTCACTTACGATCCTTAACTACTTTTTAAAATTTAGGGGAAAATAGAAAGAAATATGAGGGAAAATTAATGATATGACAAAAAAGTTCACGCCCGTTGGTATTAGGAGGTCTCTAGAAGGATAAAAAGTTGGGTTTTGGTGGATTTCGAAAACTTTAAAACTCCACCGAAACTTGATGACAATTTAAAATTCCAAGAAAAATGGTGTGAAATTGAAGTAATGAGTTAAAAGATCATTCTTGTATGTTTTGGGAGGACCCTAGATGACTAAAAAGTTGGGTTTTTGAAGGAGTTAAACGAATTTCAATTCACTTACGATCCTTAACTACTTATTAAAATTTAGGGGAAAATAGAAAGAAATATGACGGAAAATAAATGATATGACAAAAAAGTTCACTCCCGTTGGTATTAGGAGGTCTCTAGAAGGATAAAAAGTTGGGTTTTGGTGAATTTCGAGAACTTTAAAACTCCACCGAAACTTAAAGACAATTTAAAATTCCAAGAAAAATGGTGTGAAATTGAAGTAATGAGTTAAAAGATCATTCTTGTATGTTTTGGGAGGACCCTAGATGACTAAAAAGTTGGGTTTTTGAAGGAGTTAAACGAATTTCAATTCACTTACGATCCGTAACTACTTTTTAAAATTTAGGGGAAAATAGAAAGAAATATGAGGGAAAATTAATGATATGACAAAAAAGTTCACTCCCGTTGGTATTAGGTGGTCTCTAGAAGGATAAAAAGTTGGGTTTTGGTGGATTTCGAGAACTTTAAAACTCCACTTAAAATTGATGACAATTGAAATTTCCAAGAAAAATGTTTTGAAATTGAAGTAATGAGTTAAAAGATCATTCTTGTTTGTTTTGGGAGGACCCTAGATGACTAAAAAGTTGGGTTTTTGAAGGAGTTAAACGAATTTCAATTCACTTACGATCCTTAACTACTTTTTAAAATTTAGGGGAAAATAGAAAGGCATATGAGGGAAAATTAATGATATGACAAAAAAGTTCACTCCCGTTGGTATTAGGTGGTCTCTAGAAGGATAAAAAGTTGGGTTTTGGTGGATTTCGAGAACTTTAAAACTCCACCGAAACTTGATGACAATTTAAAATTCCAAGAAAAATGGTGTGAAATTGAAGTAATGAGTTAAAAGACCATTCTTGTATGTTTTGGGAGGACCCTAGATGACTAAAAAGTTGGGTTTTTGAAGGAGTTAAACGAATTTCAATTCACTTACGATCCTTAATTACTTTTTAAAATTTAGGGGAAAATAGAAAGAAATATGAGGAAAAATTAATGAAATGACAAAAAAGTTCACTCCCGTTGGTATTAGGAGGTCTCTAGAAGGATAAAAAGTTGGGTTTTGGTGAATTTCGAGAACTTTAAAACTCCACCGATACTTGATGACAATTTAAAATTCCAAGAAAAATGGTGTGAAATTGAAGTAATGAGTTAAAAGATCATTCTTGTATGTTTTGGGAGGACCCTAGATGACTAAAAAGTTGGGTTTTTGAAGGAGTTAAACGAATTTCAATTCACTTACGATCATTAGCTACTTTTTAAAATTTCGGGGAAAATAGAATCAAATATGAGGGAAAATTAATGATATGACAAAAAAGTTCACTCCCGTTGGTATTAGGTGGTCTCTAGAAGGATAAAAAGTTGGATTTTGGTGGATTTCGAGAACTTTAAAACTCCACCGAAAATTGATGACAATTTAAAATTCCAAGAAAAATGGTGTGAAATTGAAGTAATGAGTTAAAAGATCATTCTTGTATGTTTTGGGAGGACCCTAGATGACTAAAAAGTTGGGTTTTTGAAGGAGTTAAACGAATTTCAATTCACTTACGATCCTTAACTACTTTTTAAAATTTAGGGGAAAATAGAAAGAAATATGAGGGAAAATTAATGATATGACAAAAAAGTTCACGCCCGTTGGTATTAGGAGGTCTCTAGAAGGATAAAAAGTTGGGTTTTGGTGGATTTCGAAAACTTTAAAACTCCACCGAAACTTGATGACAATTTAAAATTCCAAGAAAAATGGTGTGAAATTGATGTAATGAGTTAAAAGATCATTCTTGTATGTTTTGGGAGGACCCTAGATGACTAAAAAGTTGGGTTTTTGAAGGAGTTAAACGAATTTCAATTCACTTACGATCCTTAACTACTTATTAAAATTTAGGGGAAAATTGAAAGAAATATGACGGAAAATAAATGATATGACAAAAAAGTTCACTCCCGTTGGTATTAGGAGGTCTCTAGAAGGATAAAAAGTTGGGTTTTGGTGAATTTCGAGAACTTTAAAACTCCACCGAAACTTGAAGACAATTTAAAATTCCAAGAAAAATGGTGTGAAATTGAAGTAATGAGTTAAAAGATCATTCTTGTATGTTTTGGGAGGACCCTAGATGACTAAAAAGTTGGGTTTTTGAAGGAGTTAAACGAATTTCAATTCACTTACGATCATTAGCTACTTTTTAAAATTTCGGGGAAAATAGAATCAAATATGAGGGAAAATTAATGATATGACAAAAAAGTTCACTCCCGTTGGTATTAGGTGGTCTCTAGAAGGATAAAAAGTTGGATTTTGGTGGATTTCGAGAACTTTAAAACTCCACCGAAAATTGATGACAATTTAAAATTCCAAGAAAAATGGTGTGAAATTGAAGTAATGAGTTAAAAGATCATTCTTGTATGTTTTGGGAGGACCCTAGATGACTAAAAAGTTGGGTTTTTGAAGGAGTTAAACGAATTTCAATTCACTTACGATCCTTAACTACTTTTTAAAATTTAGGGGAAAATAGAAAGAAATATGAGGGAAAATTAATGATATGACAAAAAAGTTCACGCCCGTTGGTATTAGGAGGTCTCTAGAAGGATAAAAAGTTGGGTTTTGGTGGATTTCGAAAACTTTAAAACTCCACCGAAACTTGATGACAATTTAAAATTCCAAGAAAAATGGTGTGAAATTGAAGTAATGAGTTAAAAGATCATTCTTGTATGTTTTGGGAGGACCCTAGATGACTAAAAAGTTGGGTTTTTGAAGGAGTTAAACGAATTTCAATTCACTTACGATCCTTAACTACTTATTAAAATTTAGGGGAAAATAGAAAGAAATATGACGGAAAATAAATGATATGACAAAAAAGTTCACTCCCGTTGGTATTAGGAGGTCTCTAGAAGGATAAAAAGTTGGGTTTTGGTGAATTTCGAGAACTTTAAAACTCCACCGAAACTTGAAGACAATTTAAAATTCCAAGAAAAATGGTGTGAAATTGAAGTAATGAGTTAAAAGATCATTCTTGTATGTTTTGGGAGGACCCTAGATGACTAAAAAGTTGGGTTTTTGAAGGAGTTAAACGAATTTCAATTCACTTACGATCCGTAACTACTTTTTAAAATTTAGGGGAAAATAGAAAGAAATATGAGGGAAAATTAATGATATGACAAAAAAGTTCACTCCCGTTGGTATTAGGTGGTCTCTAGAAGGATAAAAAGTTGGGTTTTGGTGGATTTCGAGAACTTTAAAACTCCACTTAAAATTGATGACAATTGAAATTTCCAAGAAAAATGTTTTGAAATTGAAGTAATGAGTTAAAAGATCATTCTTGTTTGTTTTGGGAGGACCCTAGATGACTAAAAAGTTGGGTTTTTGAAGGAGTTAAACGAATTTCAATTCACTTACGATCCTTAACTACTTTTTAAAATTTAGGGGAAAATAGAAAGGCATATGAGGGAAAATTAATGATATGACAAAAAAGTTCACTCCCGTTGGTATTAGGTGGTCTCTAGAAGGATAAAAAGTTGGGTTTTGGTGGATTTCGAGAACTTTAAAACTCCACCGAAACTTGATGACAATTTAAAATTCCAAGAAAAATGGTGTGAAATTGAAGTAATGAGTTAAAAGACCATTCTTGTATGTTTTGGGAGGACCCTAGATGACTAAAAAGTTGGGTTTTTGAAGGAGTTAAACGAATTTCAATTCACTTACGATCCTTAATTACTTTTTAAAATTTAGGGGAAAATAGAAAGAAATATGAGGAAAAATTAATGAAATGACAAAAAAGTTCACTCCCGTTGGTATTAGGAGGTCTCTAGAAGGATAAAAAGTTGGGTTTTGGTGAATTTCGAGAACTTTAAAACTCCACCGATACTTGATGACAATTTAAAATTCCAAGAAAAATGGTGTGAAATTGAAGTAATGAGTTAAAAGATCATTCTTGTATGTTTTGGGAGGACCCTAGATGACTAAAAAGTTGGGTTTTTGAAGGAGTTAAACGAATTTCAATTCACTTACGATCATTAGCTACTTTTTAAAATTTCGGGGAAAATAGAATCAAATATGAGGGAAAATTAATGATATGACAAAAAAGTTCACTCCCGTTGGTATTAGGTGGTCTCTAGAAGGATAAAAAGTTGGATTTTGGTGGATTTCGAGAACTTTAAAACTCCACCGAAAATTGATGACAATTTAAAATTCCAAGAAAAATGGTGTGAAATTGAAGTAATGAGTTAAAAGATCATTCTTGTATGTTTTGGGAGGACCCTAGATGACTAAAAAGTTGGGTTTTTGAAGGAGTTAAACGAATTTCAATTCACTTACGATCCTTAACTACTTTTTAAAATTTAGGGGAAAATAGAAAGAAATATGAGGGAAAATTAATGATATGACAAAAAAGTTCACGCCCGTTGGTATTAGGAGGTCTCTAGAAGGATAAAAAGTTGGGTTTTGGTGGATTTCGAAAACTTT
Source organism: Potentilla sterilis (assembly GCA_963682095.1). Taxonomy (NCBI): domain Eukaryota; kingdom Viridiplantae; phylum Streptophyta; class Magnoliopsida; order Rosales; family Rosaceae; genus Potentilla; species Potentilla sterilis. The sequence continues at coordinate 29,986,189 of OY821762.1, forward strand.
AAAACTCCACCGAAACTTGATGACAATTTAAAATTCCAAGAAAAATGGTGTGAAATTGAAGTAATGAGTTAAAAGATCATTCTTGTATGTTTTGGGAGGACCCTAGATGACTAAAAAGTTGGGTTTTTGAAGGAGTTAAACGAATTTCAATTCACTTACGATCCTTAACTACTTATTAAAATTTAGGGGAAAATAGAAAGAAATATGACGGAAAATAAATGATATGACAAAAAAGTTCACTCCCGTTGGTATTAGGAGGTCTCTAGAAGGATAAAAAGTTGGGTTTTGGTGAATTTCGAGAACTTTAAAACTCCACCGAAACTTGAAGACAATTTAAAATTCCAAGAAAAATGGTGTGAAATTGAAGTAATGAGTTAAAAGATCATTCTTGTATGTTTTGGGAGGACCCTAGATGACTAAAAAGTTGGGTTTTTGAAGGAGTTAAACGAATTTCAATTCACTTACGATCCGTAACTACTTTTTAAAATTTAGGGGAAAATAGAAAGAAATATGAGGGAAAATTAATGATATGACAAAAAAGTTCACTCCCGTTGGTATTAGGTGGTCTCTAGAAGGATAAAAAGTTGGGTTTTGGTGGATTTCGAGAACTTTAAAACTCCACTTAAAATTGATGACAATTGAAATTTCCAAGAAAAATGTTTTGAAATTGAAGTAATGAGTTAAAAGATCATTCTTGTTTGTTTTGGGAGGACCCTAGATGACTAAAAAGTTGGGTTTTTGAAGGAGTTAAACGAATTTCAATTCACTTACGATCCTTAACTACTTTTTAAAATTTAGGGGAAAATAGAAAGGCATATGAGGGAAAATTAATGATATGACAAAAAAGTTCACTCCCGTTGGTATTAGGTGGTCTCTAGAAGGATAAAAAGTTGGGTTTTGGTGGATTTCGAGAACTTTAAAACTCCACCGAAACTTGATGACAATTTAAAATTCCAAGAAAAATGGTGTGAAATTGAAGTAATGAGTTAAAAGACCATTCTTGTATGTTTTGGGAGGACCCTAGATGACTAAAAAGTTGGGTTTTTGAAGGAGTTAAACGAATTTCAATTCACTTACGATCCTTAATTACTTTTTAAAATTTAGGGGAAAATAGAAAGAAATATGAGGAAAAATTAATGAAATGACAAAAAAGTTCACTCCCGTTGGTATTAGGAGGTCTCTAGAAGGATAAAAAGTTGGGTTTTGGTGGATTGAAACGAACCTCAATTCACTTACGATCCTTAACTACTTTTTAAAATTTAAGGGAAAATTGAAAGAAATATGAGGGAAAATTAATGATATGACAAAAAAGTTCACTCCCGTTGGTATTAGGAGGTCTCTAGAAAGATAAAAAGTTGGGTTTTGGTGGATTTCGAGAACTTTAAAACTCCACCGAAACTTGATGACAATTTAAAATTCCAAGAAAAATGGTGTTAAATTGAAGTAATGAGTTAAAAGATCATTCTTGTATGTTTTGGGAGGACCCTAGATGACTAAAAAGTTGGGTTTTTGAAGGAGTTAAACGAATTTCAATTCACTTACGATCCGTAACTACTTTTTAAAATTTAGGGGAAAATAGAAAGAAATATGAGGGAAAATTAATGATATGACAAAAAAGTTCAGTCCCGTTGGTATTAGGTGGTCTCTAGAAGGATAAAAAGTTGGGTTTTGTTGGATTTCGAGAACTTTAAAACTCCACTTAAAATTGATGACAATTGAAAATTCCAAGAAAAATGGTGTGAAATTGAAGTAATGAGTTAAAAGATCATTCTTGTATGTTTTGGGAGGACCCCAGATGACTAAAAAGTTGGGTTTTTGAAGGAGTTAAACGAATTTCAATTCACTTACGATCCTTAACTACTTATTAAAATTTAGGGGAAAATAGAAAGAAATATGACGGAAAATAAATGATATGACAAAAAAGTTCACTCCCGTTGGTATTAGGAGGTCTCTAGAAGGATAAAAAGTTGGGTTTTGGTGGATTTCGAGAACTTTAAAACTCCACCGAAACTTGAAGACAATTTAAAATTCCAAGAAAAATGGTGTGAAATTGAAGTAATGAGTTAAAAGATCATTCTTGTATGTTTTGGGAGGACTAAAAAGTTGGGTTTTTGAAGGAGTTAAACGAATTTCAATTCACTTACGATCCGTAACTACTTTTTAAAATTTAGGGGAAAATAGAAAGAAATATGAGGGAAAATTAATGATATGACAAAAAAGTTCACTCCCGTTGGTATTAGGAGGACTCTAGAAGGATAAAAAGTTGGGTTTTGGTGGATTGAAACGAACCTCAATTCACTTACGATCCTTAACTACTTTTTAAAATTTAAGAGAAAATTGAAAGAAATATGAGGGAAAATTAATGATATGACAAAAAAGTTCACTCCTGTTGGTATTAGGAGGTCTCTAGAAGGATAAAAAGTTGGGTTTTGGTGGATTTCGAGAACTTTAAAACTCCACCGAAACTTGATGACAATTTAAAATTCCAAGAAAAATGGTGTGAAATTGAAGTAATGAGTTAAAAGATCATTCTTGTATGTTTTGGGAGGACCCTAGATGACTAAAAAGTTGGGTTTTTGAAGGAGTTAAACGAATTTCAATTCACTTACGATCCGTAACTACTTTTTAAAATTTAGGGGAAAATAGAAAGAAATATGAGGGAAAATTAATGATATGACAAAAAAGTTCACTCCCGTTGGTATTAGGTGGTCTCTAGAAGGATAAAAAGTTGGGTTTTGGTGGATTTCGAGAACTTTAAAACTCCACTTAAAATTGATGACAATTGAAATTTCCAAGAAAAATGTTTTGAAATTGAAGTAATGAGTTAAAAGATCATTCTTGTTTGTTTTGGGAGGACCCTAGATGACTAAAAAGTTGGGTTTTTGAAGGAGTTAAACAAATTTCAATTCACTTACGATCCTTAACTACTTTTTAAAATTTAGGGGAAAATAGAAAGAAATATGAGGGACAATTAATGATATGACAAAAAAGTTCACTCCCGTTGGTATTAGGTGGTCTCTAGAAGGATAAAAAGTTGAGTTTTGGTGGATTTCGAGAACTTTAAAACTCCACTTAAAATTGATGACAATTGAAAATTCCAAGAAAAATGGTGTGAAATTGAAGTAATGAGTTAAAAGATCATTCTTGTTTATTTTGGGAGGACCCTTGATGACTAAAAAGTTGGGTTTTTGAAGGAGTTAAACGAATTTCAATTCACTTACGATCCTTAACTACTTATTAAAATTTAGGGGAAAATAGAAAGAAATATGACGGAAAATAAATGATATGACAAAAAAGTTCACTCCCGTTGGTATTAGGAGGTCTCTAGAAGGATAAAAAGTTGGGTTTTGGTGAATTTCGAGAACTTTAAAACTCCACCGAAACTTGAAGACAATTTAAAATTCCAAGAAAAATGGTGTGAAATTGAAGTAATGAGTTAAAAGATCATTCTTGTATGTTTTGGGAGGACTAAAAAGTTGGGTTTTTGAAGGAGTTAAACGAATTTCAATTCACTTACGATCCGTAACTACTTTTTAAAATTTAGGGGAAAATAGAAAGAAATATGAGGGAAAATTAATGATATGACAAAAAAGTTCACTCCCGTTGGTATTAGGAGGACTCTAGAAGGATTAAAAGTTGGGTTTTGGTGGATTGAAACGAACCTCAATTCACTTACGATCCTTAACTACTTTTTAAAATTTAAGAGAAAATTGAAAGAAATATGAGGGAAAATTAATGATATGACAAAAAAGTTCACTCCCGTTGGTATTAGGAGGTCTCTAGAAGGATAAAAAGTTGGATTTTGGTGGATTTCGAGAACTTTAAAACTCCACCGAAAATTGATGACAATTTAAAATTCCAAGAAAAATGGTGTGAAATTGAAGTAATGAGTTAAAAGATCATTCTTGTATGTTTTGGGAGGACCCTAGATGACTAAAAAGTTGGGTTTTTGAAGGAGTTAAACGAATTTCAATTCACTTACGATCCTTAATTACTTTTTAAAATTTAGGGGAAAATAGAAGAAATATGAGGAAAAATTAATGAAATGACAAAAAAGTTCACTCCCGTTGGTATTAGGAGGTCTCTAGAAGGATAAAAAGTTGGGTTTTGGTGGATTGAAACGAACCTCAATTCACTTACGATCCTTAACTACTTTTTTAAATTTAAGGGAAAATTTAAAGAAATATGAGGGAAAATTAATGATATGACAAAAAAGTTCACTCCCGTTGGTATTAGGAGGTCTCTAGAAGGATAAAAAGTTTAGTTTTGGTAGATTTCGAGAACTTTAAAACTCCACCGAAACTTGATGACAATTTAAAATTCCTAGAAAAATGGTGTGAAATTGAAGTAATGAGTTAAAAGATCTTTCTTGTATGTTTTGGCAGTACCCTAGATGACTAAAAAGTTGGGTTTTTGAAGGAGTTAAACGAATTTCAATTCACTTACGATCATTAGCTACTTTTTAAAATTTCGGGGAAAATAGAATCAAATATGAGGGAAAATTAATGATATGACAAAAAAGTTCACTCCCGTTGGTATTAGGTGGTCTCTAGAAGGATAAAAAGTTGGATTTTGGTGGATTTCGAGAACTTTAAAACTCCACCGAAAATTGATGACAATTTAAAATTCCAAGAAAAATGGTGTGAAATTGAAGTAATGAGTTAAAAGATCATTCTTGTATGTTTTGGGAGGACCCTAGATGACTAAAAAGTTGGGTTTTTGAAGGAGTTAAACGAATTTCAATTCACTTACGATCCTTAACTACTTTTTAAAATTTAGGGGAAAATAGAAAGAAATATGAGGGAAAATTAATGATATGACAAAAAAGTTCACGCCCGTTGGTATTAGGAGGTCTCTAGAAGGATAAAAAGTTGGGTTTTGGTGGATTTCGAAAACTTTAAAACTCCACCGAAACTTGATGACAATTTAAAATTCCAAGAAAAATGGTGTGAAATTGAAGTAATGAGTTAAAAGATCATTCTTGTATGTTTTGGGAGGACCCTAGATGACTAAAAAGTTGGGTTTTTGAAGGAGTTAAACGAATTTCAATTCACTTACGATCCTTAACTACTTATTAAAATTTAGGGGAAAATAGAAAGAAATATGACGGAAAATAAATGATATGACAAAAAAGTTCACTCCCGTTGGTATTAGGAGGTCTCTAGAAGGATAAAAAGTTGGGTTTTGGTGAATTTCGAGAACTTTAAAACTCCACCGAAACTTGAAGACAATTTAAAATTCCAAGAAAAATGGTGTGAAATTGAAGTAATGAGTTAAAAGATCATTCTTGTATGTTTTGGGAGGACTAAAAAGTTGGGTTTTTGAAGGAGTTAAACGAATTTCAATTCACTTACGATCCGTAACTACTTTTTAAAATTTAGGGGAAAATAGAAAGAAATATGAGGGAAAATTAATGATATGACAAAAAAGTTCACTCCCGTTGGTATTAGGAGGACTCTAGAAGGATTAAAAGTTGGGTTTTGGTGGATTGAAACGAACCTCAATTCACTTACGATCCTTAACTACTTTTTAAAATTTAAGAGAAAATTGAAAGAAATATGAGGGAAAATTAATGATATGACAAAAAAGTTCACTCCCGTTGGTATTAGGAGGTCTCTAGAAGGATAAAAAGTTGGGTTTTGGTGGATTTCGAGAACTTTAAAACTCCACCGAAACTTGATGACAATTTAAAATTCCAAGAAAAATGGTGTTAAATTGAAGTAATGAGTTAAAAGATCATTCTTGTATGTTTTGGGAGGACCCTAGATGACTAAAAAGTTGGGTTTTTGAAGGAGTTAAACGAATTTCAATTCACTTACGATCCGTAACTACTTTTTAAAATTTAGGGAAAATAGAAAGAAATATGAGGGAAAATTAATGATATGACAAAAAAGTTCAGTCCCGTTGGTATTAGGTGGTCTCTAGAAGGATAAAAAGTTGGGTTTTGGTGGATTTCGAGAACTTTAAAACTCCACCGAAACTTGAAGACAATTTAAAATTCCAAGAAAAATGGTGTGAAATTGAAGTAATGAGTTAAAAGATCATTCTTGTATGTTTTGGGAGGACTAAAAAGTTGGGTTTTTGAAGGAGTTAAACGAATTTCAATTCACTTACGATCCGTAACTACTTTTTAAAATTTAGGGGAAAATAGAAAGAAATATGAGGGAAAATTAATGATATGACAAAAAAGTTCACTCCCGTTGGTATTAGGAGGACTCTAGAAGGATAAAAAGTTGGGTTTTGGTGGATTGAAACGAACCTCAATTCACTTACGATCCTTAACTACTTTTTAAAATTTAAGAGAAAATTGAAAGAAATATGAGGGAAAATTAATGATATGACAAAAAAGTTCACTCCTGTTGGTATTAGGAGGTCTCTAGAAGGATAAAAAGTTGGGTTTTGGTGGATTTCGAGAACTTTAAAACTCCACCGAAACTTGATGACAATTTAAAATTCCAAGAAAAATGGTGTGAAATTGAAGTAATGAGTTAAAAGATCATTCTTGTATGTTTTGGGAGGACCCTAGATGACTAAAAAGTTGGGTTTTTGAAGGAGTTAAACGAATTTCAATTCACTTACGATCCTTAATTACTTTTTAAAATTTAGGGGAAAATAGAAAGAAATATGAGGAAAAATTAATGAAATGACAAAAAAGTTCACTCCCGTTGGTATTAGGAGGTCTCTAGAAGGATAAAAAGTTGGGTTTTGGTGGATTGAAACGAACCTCAATTCACTTACGATCCTTAACTACTTTTTTAAATTTAAGGGAAAATTTAAAGAAATATGAGGGAAAATTAATGATATGACAAAAAAGTTCACTCCCGTTGGTATTAGGAGGTCTCTAGAAGGATAAAAAGTTTAGTTTTGGTAGATTTCGAGAACTTTAAAACTCCACCGAAACTTGATGACAATTTAAAATTCCTAGAAAATGGTGTGAAATTGAAGTAATGAGTTAAAAGATCTTTCTTGTATGTTTTGGCAGTACCCTAGATGACTAAAAAGTTGGGTTTTTGAAGGAGTTAAACGAATTTCAATTCACTTACGATCATTAGCTACTTTTTAAAATTTCGGGGAAAATAGAATCAAATATGAGGGAAAATTAATGATATGACAAAAAAGTTCACTCCCGTTGGTATTAGGTGGTCTCTAGAAGGATAAAAAGTTGGATTTTGGTGGATTTCGAGAACTTTAAAACTCCACCGAAAATTGATGACAATTTAAAATTCCAAGAAAAATGGTGTGAAATTGAAGTAATGAGTTAAAAGATCATTCTTGTATGTTTTGGGAGGACCCTAGATGACTAAAAAAGTTGGGTTTTTGAAGGAGTTAAACGAATTTCAATTCACTTACGATCCTTAACTACTTTTTAAAATTTAGGGGAAAATAGAAAGAAATATGAGGGAAAATTAATGATATGACAAAAAAGTTCACGCCCGTTGGTATTAGGAGGTCTCTAGAAGGATAAAAAGTTGGGTTTTGGTGGATTTCGAAAACTTTAAAACTCCACCGAAACTTGATGACAATTTAAATTCCAAGAAAAATGGTGTGAAATTGAAGTAATGAGTTAAAAGATCATTCTTGTATGTTTTGGGAGGACCCTAGATGACTAAAAAGTTGGGTTTTGAAGGAGTTAAACGAATTTCAATTCACTTACGATCCTTAACTACTTATTAAAATTTAGGGGAAAATAGAAAGAAATATGACGGAAAATAAATGATATGACAAAAAAGTTCACTCCCGTTGGTATTAGGAGGTCTCTAGAAGGATAAAAAGTTGGGTTTTGGTGAATTTCGAGAACTTTAAAACTCCACCGAAACTTGAAGACAATTTAAAATTCCAAGAAAAATGGTGTGAAATTGAAGTAATGAGTTAAAAGATCATTCTTGTATGTTTTGGGAGGACTAAAAAGTTGGGTTTTTGAAGGAGTTAAACGAATTTCAATTCACTTACGATCCGTAACGATCCTTAACTACTTTTTAAAATTTAGGGGAAAATAGAAAGAAATATGAGGGACAATTAATGATATGACAAAAAAGTTCACTCCCGTTGGTATTAGGAGGTCTCTAGAAGGATAAAAAGTTGGGTTTTGGTGAATTTCGAGAACTTTAAAACTCCACCGAAACTTGAAGACAATTTAAAATTCCAAGAAAAATGGTGTGAAATTGAAGTAATGAGTTAAAAGATCATTCTTGTATGTTTTGGGAGGACCCTAGATGACTAAAAAGTTGGGTTTTTGAAGGGGTTAAACGAATTTCAATTCACTTACGATCCGTAACTAATTTTTAAAATTTAGGGGAAAATAGAAAGAAATATGAGGGAAAATTAATGATATGACAAAAAAGTTCACTCCTGTTGGTATTAGGTGGTCTCTAGAAGGATAAAAAGTTGGGTTTTGGTGGATTTCGAGAACTTTAAAACTCCACTTAAAATTGATGACAATTGAAATTTCCAAGAAAAATGTTTTGAAATTGAAGTAATGAGTTAAAAGATTATTCTTGTTTGTTTTGGGAGGACCCTAGATGACTAAAAAGTTGGGTTTTTGAAGGAGTTAAACAAATTTCAATTCACTTACGATCCTTAACTACTTTTTAAAATTTAGGGGAAAATAGAAAGAAATATGAGGGACAATTAATGATATGACAAAAAAGTTCACTCCCGTTGGTATTAGGTGGTCTCTAGAAGGATAAAAAGTTGAGTTTTGGTGGATTTCGAGAACTTTAAAACTCCACCGATACTTGATGACAATTTAAAATTCCAAGAAAAATGGTGTGAAATTGAAGTAATGAGTTAAAAGATCATTCTTGTATGTTTTGGGAGGACCCTAGATGACTAAAAAGTTGGGTTTTTGAAGGAGTTAAACGAATTTCAATTCACTTACGATCCTTAACTACTTTTTAAAATTTAGGGGAAAATAGAAAGAAATATTAGGGACAATTAATGATATGACAAAAAAGTTCACTCCCGTTGGTATTAGCTGGTCTCTAGAAGGATAAAAAGTTGGGTTTTGGTGGATTTCGAGAACTTTAAAACTCCACCGATACTTGATGACAATTTAAAATTCCAAGAAAAATGGTGTGAAATTGAAGTAATGAGTTAAAAGATCATTCTTGTATGTTTTGGGAGGACCCTAGATGACTAAAAAGTTGGGTTTTTGAAGGAGTTAAACGAATTTCAATTCACTTACGATCCTTAACTACTTTTTAAAATTTAGGGGAAAATAGAAAGAAATATGAGGGAAAATTAATGATATGACAAAAAAGTTCTCTCCCGTTGGTATTAGGATTCTCTAGAAAGATAAAAAGTTGGGTTTGGTGGATATCGAGAACGTTAAAACTCCACCGAAACTTGATGACTTATTAAAATTCCAAGAAAAATGGGATGAAATTGAAGTAATAAATTAAAAGATCATTCTTGTATGTTTTGGGAGGTCCATAGAAGACTAAAAAGTTGGGTTTTGGCGGATTGAAACGAACCTCAATTCACTTACGATCCTTAACTACTTTTTAAAATTTAGGGGAAAATAGAAAGAAATATGAGGGAAAATTAATGATATGATAAAAAAGTTCTCTCCCGTTGGTATTAGGAGGTCTCTAGAAGGATAAAAATTAGGTTTTGGTGGATTTCGAGAAGGTTAAACCTCCACCGAATCTTGATGACTTATTAAAATTCCAAGAAAAATGGGATGAAATTGAAGTAATGACTTAAATGATCATTCTTGTATGTTTTGGGAGGTCCCTAGAAGACTAAAGAGTTGGGTTTTGGCGGATTGAAACGAACCTCAATTCACTTACGATCCTTAACTACATTTTAAAGTTTAGGTGCAAATAGAAAGAAATATGAGGGAAAATTAATGATATGACAAAAAAGTTTACTCTCGTTGGTATAAGGATTTGTCTAGAAGGATGAAAAGTTGGGTTTTGGTGGATTTCGAGAACTTCAAAACTCCACCGAAACTTGATGACTTATTGAAATTCGAAGAAAAATGGGATGAAATTGAAGTAATGAGTTAAAAAGTCATTCTTGTATGTTTTGGGAGGTCCCTAGAAGACTAAAAAGTTGGGTTTTGGCGGATTGAAACGAACCTCAATTCACTTACGATCCTTAACTACATTTTAACGTTTAGGTGCAAATAGAAAGAAATATGAGGGAAAATTAATGATATGACAAAAAAGTTTACTCTCGTTGGTATAAGGATTTGTCTAGAAGGATAAAAAGTTGGGTTTTGGTGGATTTCGAGGACGTCAAAACTCCACCGAAACTTGATGACTTATCAAAATTCGAAGAAAAATGGGATGAAATTGAAGTAATGACTTAAATGATCATTCTTGTATGTTTTGGGAGGTCCCTAGAAGACTAAAGAGTTGGGTTTTGGTGGATTGAAACGAACCTCAATTCACTACGATCCTTAACTACTTTTTAAAATTTAGGGGAAAATAGAAAGAAATATGAGGGAAAATTAATGGTATGACAAAAAAGTTCACTCCCGTTGGTATTAGGACGTCTCTAGAAGGATAAAAAGTCAGGTTTTGGTGGATTTCGAGAAGGTTAAACCTCCACCGAATTTTGATGACTTATTAAAATTCCAAGAAAAATGGGTTGAAATTGAAGTAATGAGTTTAAATATCATTCTTGTATGTTTTGGGAGGTCCCAAGAAGACTAAACAGTTGGGTTTTGGCGGATTGAAACGAACCTCAATTCACTTACGATCCTTAACTACTTTTTATAATTTATGGGAAATTAGAAAGAAATATGAGGGAAAATTAATGATATGACAAAAAAATTCTCTCCCGTTGGTATTAGGACGTCTCTAGAAGGATAAAAAGTTAGGTTTTGGTGGATTTCGAGAAGGTTAAACCTCCACCGAATCTTGATGACTTATTAAAATTCCAAGAAAAATAGGATGAAATTGAAGTAATGACTTAAATGATCATTCTTGTATGTTTTGGGTGGTCCCTAGAAGACTAAAGAGTTGGGTTTTGGTGGATTGAAACGAACCTCAATTCACTTACGATCCTTAACTACATTTTAAAATTTAGGTGCAAATAGAAAGAAATATGTGGGAAAATTAATGATATGACAAAAAAGTTTACTCTCGTTGGTATTAGGATTTGTCTAGAAGGATGAAAAGTTGGGTTTTGGTGGATTTCGAGAACTTCAAAACTCCACCGAAACTTGATGACTTATTGAAATTCGAAGAAAAATGGGATGAAATTGATGTAATGAGTTAAAAGATCATTCTTGTATGTTTTGGGAGGTCCCTAGAAGACTAAAAAGTTGGGTTTTGGCGGATTGAAACGAACCTCAATTCACTTACGATCCTTAACTACTTTTTAAAATTTAGGGGAAATTAGAAAGAAATATGAGGGAAAATTAATGATATGACAAAAAAGTTCTCTCCCGTTGGTATTAGGACGTCTCTAGAAGGATAAAAAGTTAGGTTTTGGTGGATTTCGAGAAGGTTAAACCTCCACCGAATCTTGATGACTTATTAAAATTCCAAGAAAAATAGGATGAAATTGAAGTAATGACTTAAATGATCATTCTTGTATGTTTTCGGTGGTCCCTAGAAGACTAAAGAGTTGGGTTTTGGTGGATTGAAACGAACCTCAATTCACTTACGATCCTTAACTACATTTTAAAATTTAGGTGCAAATAGAAAGAAATATGTGGGAAAATTAATGATATGACAAAAAAGTTTACTCTCGTTGGTATTAGGATTTGTCTAGAAGGATGAAAAGTTGGGTTTTGGTGGATTTCGAGAACTTCAAAACTCCACCGAAACTTGATGACTTATTGAAATTCGAAGAAAAATGGGATGAAATTGAAGTAATGAGTTAAAAGATCATTCTTGTATGTTTTGGGAGGTCCCTAGAAGACTAAAAAGTTGGGTTTTGGCGGATTGAAACGAACCTCAATTCACTTACGATCCTTAACTACTTTTTAAAATTTAGGGGAAAATAAAAAGAAATATGAGGGAAAATTAATGATATGACAAAAAATTTCTCTCCCGTTGGTATTAGGACGTCTCTAGAAGGATAAAAAGTCAGGTTTTGGTGGATTTCGAGAAGGTTAAACCTCCACCGAATTTTGATGACTTATTAAAATTCCAAGAAAAATGGGATGAAATTGATGTAATGACTTAAATGATCATTCTTTTATGTTTTGGGAGGTCCCTAGAAGACTAAAGAGTTGGGTTTTGGTGGATTGAAACGAACCTCAATTCACTTACGATCCTTAACTACATTTTAAAATTTAGGTGCAAATAGAAAGAAATATGTGGGAAAATTAATGAAATGACAAAAAAGTTTACTCTCGTTGATATTAGGATTTGTCTAGAAGGATGAAAAGTTGGATTTTGGTGGATTTCGAGAACTTCAAAACTCCACCGAAACTTGATGACTTATTGAAATTCGAAGAAAAATGGGATGAAATTGAAGTAATGAGTTAAAAGATCATTCTTGTATGTTTTGGGAGGTCCCTAGAAGCCTAAAAAGTTAGGTTTTGGCGGATTGAAACGAACCTCAATTCACTTACGATCCTTAACTACTTTTTAAAATTTTGGGGAAAATAGAAAGAAATATGAGGGAAAATTAATGGTATGAAAAAAAAGTTCACTCCCGTTGGTATTAGGAGGTCTCTAGAAGGATAAAAAGTTGGGTTTTGGTGGATTTCGAGGACGTCAAAACTCCACCGAAACTTGATGACTTATCAAAATTCCAAGAAAAATGGGATGAAATTGAAGTAATGAGTTTAAATATCATTCTTGTATGTTTTGGGAGGTCCCAAGAAGACTAAACAGTTGGGTTTTGGCGGATTGAAACGAACCTCAATTCACTTACGATCCTTAACTACATTTTAAAATTTAGGTGCAAATAGAAAGAAATATGTGGGAAAATTAATGATATGACAAAAAAGTTTACTCTCGTTGGTATTAGGATTTGTCTAGAAGGATGAAAAGTTGGGTTTTGGTGGATTTCGAGAACTTCAAAACTCCACCGAAACTTGATGACTTATTGAAATTCGAAGAAAAATGGGATGAAATTGAAGTAATGAGTTAAAAGATCATTCTCGTATGTTTTGGGTTCCCTAGAAGACTAAAAAGTTGGGTTTTGGCGGATTGAAACGAACCTCAATTCACTTACGATCCTTAACTACTTTTTAAAATTTAGGGGAAAATAAAAAGAAATATGAGGGAAAATTAATGATATGACAAAAAATTTCTCTCCCGTTGGTATTAGGACGTCTCTAGAAGGATAAAAAGTCAGGTTTTGGTGGATTTCGAGAAGGTTAAACCTCCACCGAATTTTGATGACTTATTAAAATTCCAAGAAAAATGGGATGAAATTGATGTAATGACTTAAATGATCATTCTTTTATGTTTTGGGAGGTCCCTAGAAGACTAAAGAGTTGGGTTTTGGTGGATTGAAACGAACCTCAATTCACTTACGATCCTTAACTACATTTTAAAATTTAGGTGCAAATAGAAAGAAATATGTGGGAAAATTAATGAAATGACAAAAAAGTTTACTCTCGTTGATATTAGGATTTGTCTAGAAGGATGAAAAGTTGGATTTTGGTGGATTTCGAGAACTTCAAAACTCCACCGAAACTTGATGACTTATTGAAATTCGAAGAAAAATGGGATGAAATTGAAGTAATGAGTTAAAAGATCATTCTTGTATGTTTTGGGAGGTCCCTAGAAGCCTAAAAAGTTAGGTTTTGGCGGATTGAAACGAACCTCAATTCACTTACGATCCTTAACTACTTTTTAAAATTTTGGGGAAAATAGAAAGAAATATGAGGGAAAATTAATGGTATGAAAAAAAAGTTCACTCCCGTTGGTATTAGGAGGTCTCTAGAAGGATAAAAAGTTGGGTTTTGGTGGATTTCGAGGACGTCAAAACTCCACCGAAACTTGATGACTTATCAAAATTCCAAGAAAAATGGGATGAAATTGAAGTAATGAGTTTAAATATCATTCTTGTATGTTTTGGGAGGTCCCAAGAAGACTAAACAGTTGGGTTTTGGCGGATTGAAACGAACCTCAATTCACTTACGATCCTTAACTACATTTTAAAATTTAGGTGCAAATTGAAAGAAATATGAGGGAAAATTAATGATATGACAAAAAAGTTTACTCTCGTTGGTATTAGGATTTGTCTAGAAGGATGAAAAGTTGGGTTTTGGTGGATTTCGAGAACTTCAAAACTCCACCGAAACTTGATGACTTATTGAAATTCGAAGAAAAATGGGATGAAATTGATGTAATGAGTTAAAAGATCATTCTTGTATGTTTTGGGAGGTCCTTAGAAGACTAAAAAGTTGGGTTTTGGCGGATTGAAACGAACCTCAATTCAGTTACGATCCTTAACTACTTTTTAAAATTTATGGGAAATTAGAAAGAAATATGAGGGAAAATTAATGATATGACAAAAAAGTTCTCTCCCGTTGGTATTAGGACGTCTCTAGAAGGATAAAAAGTTAGGTTTTGGTGGATTTCGAGAAGGTTAAACCTCCACCGAATCTTGATGACTTATTAAAATTCCAAGAAAAATAGGATGAAATTGAAGTAATGACTTGAATGATCATTCTTGTATGTTTTGGGTGGTCCCTAGAAGACTAAAGAGTTGGGTTTTGGTGGATTGAAACGAACCTCAATTCACTTACGATCCTTAACTACATTTTAAAATTTAGGTGCAAATAAAAAGAAATATGTGGGAAAATTAATGATATGACAAAAAAGTTTACTCTCGTTGGTATTAGGATTTATCTAGAAGGATGAAAAGTTGGGTTTTGGTGGATTTCGAGAACTTCAAAACTCCACCGAAACTTGATGACTTATTGAAATTCGAAGAAAAATGGGATGAAATTGAAATAATGAGTTAAAAGATCATTCTTGTATGTTTTGGGAGGTCCCTAGAAGACTAAAAAGTTGGGTTTTGGCGGATTGAAACGAACCTCAATTCACTTACGATCCTTAACTACTTTTTAAAATTTTGGGGAAAATAGAAAGAAATATGAGGGAAAATTAATGATATGACAAAAAAGTTCTCTCCCGTTGGTATTAGGACGTCTCTAGAAGGATAAAAAGTTAGGTTTTGGTGGATTTCGAGAAGGGTAAACCTCCACCGAATCTTGATGACTTATTAAAATTCCAAGAAAAATGGGATGAAATTGAAGTAATGACTTAAATGATCATTCTTGTATGTTTTGGGAGGTCCCAAGAAGACTAAACAGTTGGGTTTTGGCGGATTGAAACGAACCTCAATTCACTTACGATCCTTAACTACATTTTAAAATTTAGGTGCAAATAGAAAAAAATATGTGGGGAAATTAATGATATGACAAAAAAGTTTACTCTCGTTGGTATTAGGATTTGTCTAGAAGGATGAAAAGTTGGGTTTTGGTGGATTTCGTGAACTTCAAAACTCCACCGAAACTTGATGACTTATTGAAATTCGAAGAAAAATGGGATGAAATTGAAGTAATGAGTTAAAAGATCATTCTTGTATGTTTTGGGAGGTCCCTAGAAGACTAAAAAGTTGGGTTTTGGCGGATTGAAACGAACCTCAATTCACTTACGATCCTTAACTACTTTTTAAAATTTTGGGGAAAATAGAAAGAAATATGAGGGAAAATTAATGATATGACAAAAAAGTTCTCTCCCGTTGGTATTAGGACGTCTCTAGAAGGATAAAAAGTTAGGTTTTGGTGGATTTCGAGAAGGTTAAACCTCCACCGAATCTTGATGACTTATTAAAATTCCAAGAAAAATGGGATGAAATTGAAGTAATGACTTAAATGATCATTCTTGTATGTTTTGGGAGGTCCCTAGAAGACTAAAGAGTTGGGTTTTGGCGGATTGAAACGAACCTCAATTCACTTACGATCCTTAACTACTTTTTAAAATTTAGGGGAAAATAGAAAGAAATATGAGGGAAAATTAATGGTATGACAAAAAAGTTCACTCCCGTTGGTATTAGGAGGTCTCTAGAAGGATAAAAAGTTGGGTTTTGGTGGATTTCGAGGACGTCAAAACTCCACCGAAACTTGATGACTTATCAAAATTCCAAGAAAAATGGGATGAAATTGAAGTAATGAGTTTAAATATCATTCTTGTATGTTTTGGGAGGTCCCAAGAAGACTAAACAGTTGGGTTTTGGCGGATTGAAACGAACCTCAATTCACTTACGATCCTTAACTACATTTTAAAATTTAGGTGCAAATAGAAAGAAATATGTGGGAAAATTAATGATATGACAAAAAAGTTTACTCTCGTTGGTATTAGGATTTGTCTAGAAGGATGAAAAGTTGGGTTTTGGTGGATTTCGAGAACTTCAAAACTCCACCGAAACTTGATGACTTAATGAAATTCGAAGAAAAATGGGATGAAATTGAAGTAATGAGTTAAAAGATCATTCTTGTATGTTTTGGGAGGTCCCTAGAAGACTAAAAAGTTGGGTTTTGGCGGATTGAAACGAACCTCAATTCACTTACGATCCTTAACTACTTTTTAAAATTTTGGGGAAAATAGAAAGAAATATGAGGGAAAATTAATGATATGACAAAAAAGTTCTCTCCCGTTGGTATTAGGACGTCTCTAGAAGGATAAAAAGTTAGGTTTTGGTGGATTTCGAGAAGGTTAAACCTCCACCGAATCTTGATGACTTATTAAAATTCCAAGAAAAATGGGATGAAATTGAAGTAATGACTTAAATGATCATTCTTGTATGTTTTGGGAGGTCCCAAGAAGACTAAACAGTTGGGTTTTGGCGGATTGAAACGAACCTCAATTCACTTACGATCCTTAACTACATTTTAAAATTTAGGTGCAAATAGAAAAAAATATGTGGGAAAATTAATGATATGACAAAAAAGTTTACTCTCGTTGGTATTAGGATTTGTCTAGAAGGATGAAAAGTTGGGTTTTGGTGGATTTCGAGAACTTCAAAACTCCACCGAAACTTGATGACTTAATGAAATTCGAAGAAAAATGGGATGAAATTGAAGTAATGAGTTAAAAGATCATTCTTGTATGTTTTGGGAGGTCCCTAGAAGACTAAAAAGTTAGGTTTTGGCGGATTGAAACGAACCTCAATTCACTTACGATCCTTAACTACTTTTTAAAATTTAGGGGAAAATAAAAAGAAATATGAGGGAAAATTAATGATATGACAAAAAATTTCTCTCCCGTTGGTATAAGGACGTCTCTAGAAGGATAAAAAGTTAGGTTTTGGTGGATTTCGAGAAGGTTAAACCTCCACCGAATCTTGATGACTTATTAAAATTCCAAGAAAAATGGGATGAAATTGAAGTAATGACTTAAATGATCATTCTTGTATGTTTTGGGAGGTCCCTAGAAGACTAAAGAGTTGGGTTTTGGCGGATTGAAACGAACCTCAATTCACTTACGATCCTTAACTACTTTTTAAAATTTAGGGGAAAATAGAAAGAAATATGAGGGAAAATTAATGGTATGACAAAAAAGTTCACTCCCGTTGGTATTAGGAGGTCTCTAGAAGGATAAAAAGTTGGGTTTTGGTGGATTTCGAGGACGTCAAAACTCCACCGAAACTTGATAACTTATCAAAATTCCAAGAAAAATGGGTTGAAATTGAACTAATGAGTTTAAATATCATTCTTGTATGTTTTGGGAGGTCCCAAGAAGACTAAACAGTTGGGTTTTGGCGGATTGAAACGAACCTCAATTCACTTACGATCCTTAACTACTTTTTAAAATTTAGGGGAAAATAGAAAGAAATATGAGGGAAAATTAAAGATATGACAAAAAAGTTCTCTCCCGTTGGTATTAGGAGGTCTCTAGAAGGATAAAAAGTTGGGTTTTGGTGGATTTCGAGAACGTTAAACCTCCACCGAATCTTGATGACTTATTAAAATTCTAAGAAAAATGGGATGAAATTGAAGTAATGAATTAAAAGATCATTCTTGTATGTTTTGGAAGGTCCATAGAAGACTAAAGAGTTGGGTTTTGGCGGATTGAAACGAACCTCAATTCACTTACGATCCTTAACTACTTTTTAAAATTTAGCTGAAAATAGAAAGAAATATGAGGGAAAATTAATGGTATGCCAAAAAACTTCACTCCCGTTGGTATTAGGAGGTCTCTAGAATGATAAAAAGTAGGGTTTTGGTGGATTTCGAGGACGTCAAAACTCCACCGAAACTTGATGACTTATCAAAATTCCAAGAAAAATGGGATGAAATTGAAGTAATGAGTTTAAATATCATTCTTGTATGTTTTGGGAGGTCCCAAGAAGACTAAACAGTTGGGTTTTGGCGGATTGAAACGAACCTCAATTCACTTACGATACTTAACTACTTTTTAAAAAATTTAGGGTAAAATAGAAAGAAATATGTTGGAAAATTAATGATATGACAAAAAATTTCTCTCCCGTTGGTATTAGGATTCTCTAGAAAGATAAAAAGTTGGGTTTGGTGGATATCGAGAACGTTAAAACTCCACCGAAACTTGATGACTTATTAAAATTCCAAGAAAAATTTGATGAAATTGAAGTAATGAATTAAAAGATCATTCTTGTATGTTTTGGGAGGTCCCTAGAAGACTAAAAAGTTGGGTTTTGGTGGATTGAAACGAACCTCAATTCACTTACGATCCTTAACTACTTTTTAAAATTTAGGGGAAAATAGAAAGAAATATGAGGGAAAATTAATGGTATGACAAAAAAGTTCACTCCCGTTGGTATTAGGAGGTCTCTAGAAGGATAAAAAGTTGTGTTTTGGTGGATTTCGAGGACGTCAAAACTCCACCGAAACTTGATGACTTATCAAAATTCCAAGAAAAATGGGATGAAATTGAAGTAATGAGTTTAAATATCATTCTTGTATGTTTTGGGAGGTCCCAAGAAGACTAAACAGTTGGGTTTTGGCGGATTGAAACGAACCTCAATTCACTTACGATCCTTAACTACATTTTAAAATTTAGGTGCAAATAGAAAGAAATATGTGGGAAAATTAATGATATGACAAAAAAGTTTACTCTCGTTGGTATTAGGATTAGTCTAGAAGGATGAAAAGTTGGGTTTTGGTGGATTTCGAGAACTTCAAAACTCCACCGAAACTTGATGACTTATTGAAATTCGAAGAAAAATGGGATGAAATTGAAGTAATGAGTTAAAAGATCTTTCTTGTATGTTTTGGGAGGTCCCTAGAAGACTAAAAAGTTGGGTTTTGGCGGATTGAAACGAACCTCAATTCACTTACGATCCTTAACTACTTTTTAAAATATAGGGGAAAATAGAAACAAATATGAGGGAAAATTAATGATATGACAAAAAAGTTCACTCCCGTTGGTATTATGAGGTCTCTAGAAGGATAAAAAGTTGGGTTATGGTGGATTTGAGAAATTCAAAACTCCACCGAAACTTGATGACTTATTGAAATTCGAAGAAAAATGGGATGAAATTGAAGTAATGAGTTTAAATATCATTCTTGTATGTTTTGGGAGGTCCCAAGAAGACTAAACAGTTGGGTTTTGGCGGATTGAAACGAACCTCAATTCACTTACGATCCTTAACTACATTTTAAAATTTAGGTGCAAATAGAAAGAAATATGTGGGAAAATTAATGATATGACAAAAAAGTTTACTCTCGTTGGTATTAGGATTAGTCTAGAAGGATGAAAAGTTGGGTTTTGGTGGATTTCGAGAACTTCAAAACTCCACCGAAACTTGATGACTTATTGAAATTCGAAGAAAAATGGGATGAAATTGAAGTAATGAGTTAAAAGATCTTTCTTGTATGTTTTGGGAGGTCCCTAGAAGACTAAAAAGTTGGGTTTTGGCGGATTGAAACGAACCTCAATTCACTTACGATCCTTAACTACTTTTTAAAATATAGGGGAAAATAGAAACAAATATGATGGAAAATTAATGGTATGACAAAAAAGTTCACTCCCGTTGGTATTAGGAGGTCTCTAGAAGGATAAAAAGTTTGGTTTTGGTGGATTTCGAGAAGGTTAAACCTCCACCGAATCTTGATGACTTATTAAAATTCCAAGAAAAATGGGATGAAATTGAAGTAATGACTTAAATGATCATTCTTGTATGTTTTGGGAGGTCCCTAGAAGACTAAAGAGTTGGGTTTTGGCGGATTGATACGAACCTCAATTCACTTACGATCCTTAACTACTTTTTAAAATATAGGGGAAAATAGAAACAAATATGAGGGAAAATTAATGATATGACAAAAAAGTTCACTCCCGTTGGTATTATGAGGTCTCTAGAAGGATAAAAAGTGGGGTTTTGGTGGATTTCGAGAAATTCAAAACTCCACCGAAACTTGATGACTTATTGAAATTCGAAGAAAAATGGGATGAAATTGAAGTAATGAGTTAAAAGATCATTCTTGTATGTTTTGGGAGGTCCCTAGAAGACTAAAAAGTTGGGTTTTGGCGGATTGAAACGAACCTCAATTCACTTACGATCCTTAACTACTTTTTAAAATTTAGGGGAAAATAGAAAGAAATATGAGGGAAAATTAAAGATATGACAAAAAAGTTCTCTCCCGTTGGTATTAGGAGGTCTCTAGAAGGATAAAAAGTTGGGTTTTGGTGGATTTCGAGAACGTTAAACCTCCACCGAATCTTGATGACTTATTAAAATTCTAAGAAAAATGGGATGAAATTGAAGTAATGAATTAAAAGATCATTCTTGTATGTTTTGGGAGGTCCATAGAAGACTAAAGAGTTGGGTTTTGGCGGATTGAAACGAACCTCAATTCACTTACGATCCTTAACTACTTTTTAAAATTTAGCTGAAAATAGAAAGAAATATGAGGGAAAATTAATGGTATGCCAAAAAAGTTCACTCCCGTTGGTATTAGGAGGTCTCTAGAATGATAAAAAGTAGGGTTTTGGTGGATTTCGAGGACGTCAAAACTCCACCGAAACTTGATGACTTATCAAAATTCCAAGAAAAATGGTATGAAATTGAAGTAATGAGTTTAAATATCATTCTTGTATGTTTTGGGAGGTCCCAAGAAGACTAAACAGTTGGGTTTTGGCGGATTGAAACGAACCTCAATTCACTTACGATCCTTAACTACTTTTTAAAAAATTTAGGGTAAAATAGAAAGAAATATGTTGGAAAATTAATGATATGACAAAAAATTTCTCTCCCGTTGGTATTAGGATTCTCTAGAAAGATAAAAAGTTGGGTTTGGTGGATATCGAGAACGTTAAAACTCCACCGAAACTTGATGACTTATTAAAATTCCAAGAAAAATTTGATGAAATTGAAGTAATGAATTAAAAGATCATTCTTGTATGTTTTGGGAGGTCCCTAGAAGACTAAAAAGTTGGGTTTTGGTGAATTGAAACGAACCTCAATTCACTTACGATCCTTAACTACTTTTTAAAATTTAGGGGAAAATAGAAAGAAATATGAGGGAAAATTAATGGTATGACAAAAAAGTTCACTCCCGTTGGTATTAGGAGGTCTCTAGAAGGATAAAAAGTTTTGTTTTGGTGGATTTCGAGGACGTCAAAACTCCACCGAAACTTGATGACTTATCAAAATTCCAAGAAAAATGGGATGAAATTGAAGTAATGAGTTTAAATATCATTCTTGTATGTTTTGGGAGGTCCCAAGAAGACTAAACAGTTGGGTTTTGGCGGATTGAAACGAACCTCAATTCACTTACGATCCTTAACTACATTTTAAAATTTAGGTGCAAATAGAAAGAAATATGAGGGAAAATTAATGATATGACAAAAAAGTTTACTCTCGTTGGTATTAGGATTTGTCTAGAAGGATGAAAAGTTGGGTTTTGGGGGATTTCGAGAACTTCAAAACTCCACCGAAACTTGATGACTTATTGAAATTCGAAGAAAAATGGGATGAAATTGAAGTAATGAGTTAAAAGATCATTCTTGTATGTTTTGGGAGGTCCCTAGAAGACTAAAAAGTTGGGTTTTGGCGGATTGAAACGAACCTCAATTCACTTACGATCCTTAACTACTTTTTAAAATATAGGGGAAAATAGAAACAAATATGACGGAAAATTAATGGTATGACAAAAAAGTTCACTCCCGTTGGTATTAGGAGGTCTCTAGAAGGATAAAAAGTTGGGTTTTGGTGGATTTCGAGAAGGTTAAACCTCCACCGAATCTTGATGACTTATTAAAATTCCAAGAAAAATGGGATGAAATTGAAGTAATGACTTAAATGATCATTCTTGTATGTTTTGGGAGGTCCCTAGAAGACTAAAGAGTTGGGTTTTGGCGGATTGAAACGAACCTCAATTCACTTACGATCCTTAACTACTTTTTAAAATATAGGGGAAAATAGAAACAAATATGAGGGAAAATTAATGGTATGACAAAAAAGTTCACTCCCGTTGGTATTAGGAGGTCTCTAGAAGGATAAAAAGTTTGGTTTTGGTGGATTTCGAGAAGGTTAAACCTCCACCGAATCTTGATGACTTATTAAAATTCCAAGAAAAATGGGATGAAATTGAAGTAATGACTTAAATGATCATTCTTGTATGTTTTGGGAGGTCCCTAGAAGACTAAAGAGTTGGGTTTTGGCGGATTGATACGAACCTCAATTCACTTACGATCCTTAACTACTTTTTAAAATATAGGGGAAAATAGAAACAAATATGAGGGAAAATTAATGATATGACAAAAAAGTTCACTCCCGTTGGTATTATGAGGTCTCTAGAAGGATAAAAAGTTGGGTTTTGGTGGATTTCGAGAAGGTTAAACCTCCACCGAATCTTGATGACTTATTAAAATTCCAAGAAAAATGGGATGAAATTGAAGTAATGACTTAAATGATCATTCTTGTATGTTTTGGGAGGTCCCTAGAAGACTAAAGAGTTGGGTTTTGGCGGATTGATACGAACCTCAATTCACTTACGATCCTTAACTACTTTTTAAAATATAGGGGAAAATAGAAACAAATATGAGGGAAAATTAATGATATGACAAAAAAGTTCACTCCCGTTGGTATTATGAGGTCTCTAGAAGGATAAAAAGTTGGGTTTTGGTGGATTTCGAGAAATTCAAAACTCCACCGAAACTTGATGACTTATTGAAATTCGAAGAAAAATGGGATGAAATTGAAGTAATGAGTTAAAAGATCATTCTTGTATGTTTTGGGAGGTCCCTAGAAGACTAAAAAGTTGGGTTTTGGCGGATTGAAACGAACCTCAATTCACTTACGATCCTTAACTACTTTTTAAAATTTAGGGGAAAATAAAAAGAAATATGAGGGAAAATTAATGATATGACAAAAAATTTCTCTCCCGTTGGTATTAGGACGTCTCTAGAAGGATAAAAAGTCAGGTTTTGGTGGATTTCGAGAAGGTTAAACCTCCACCGAATCTTGATGACTTATTAAAATTCCAAGAAAAATGGGATGAAATTGAAGTAATGACTTAAATGATCATTCTTGTATGTTTTGGGAGGTCCCTAGAAGACTAAAGAGTTGGGTTTTGGCGGATTGAAACGAACCTCAATTCACTTACGATCCTTAACTACTTTTTAAAATATAGGGGAAAATAGAAACAAATATGAGGGAAAATTAATGATATGACAAAAAAGTTCACTCCCGTTGGTATTATGAGGTCTCTAGAAGGATAAAAAGTTGGGTTTTGGTGGATTTCGAGAAATTCAAAACTCCACCGAAGCTTGATGACTTATTGAAATTCGAAGAAAAATGGGATGAAATTGAAGTAATGAGTTAAAAGATCATTCTTGTATGTTTTGGGAGGTCCCTAGAAGACTAAAGAGTTGGGTTTTGGCGGATTGAAACGAACCTCAATTCACTTACGATCCTTAACTACTTTTTAAAATTTAGGGGAAAATAGAAAGAAATATGAGGGAAAATTAATGGTATGACAAAAAAGTTCACTCCCGTTGGTATTATGAGGTCTCTAGAAGGATAAAAAGTTGGGTTTTGGTGGATTTCGAGAAATTCAAAACTCCACCGAAACTTGATGACTTATTGAAATTCGAAGAAAAATGGGATGAAATTGAAGTAATGAGTTAAAAGATCATTCTTGTATGTTTTGGGAGGTCCCTAGAAGACTAAAAAGTTGGGTTTTGGCGGATTGAAACGAACCTCAATTCACTTACGATCCTTAACTACTTTTTAAAATATAGGGGAAAATAGAAACAAATATGAGGGAAAATTAATGGTATGACAAAAAAGTTCACTCCCGTTGGTATTAGGAGGTCTCTAGAAGGATAAAAAGTTTGGTTTTGGTGGATTTCGAGAAGGTTAAACCTCCACCGAATCTTGATGACTTATTAAAATTCCAAGAAAAATGGGATGAAATTGAAGTAATGACTTAAATGATCATTCTTGTATGTTTTGGGAGGTCCCTAGAAGACTAAAGAGTTGGGTTTTGGCGGATTGAAACGAACCTCAATTCACTTACGATCCTTAACTACTTTTTAAAATATAGGGGAAAATAGAAACAAATATGAGGGAAAATTAATGATATGACAAAAAAGTTCACTCCCGTTGGTATTAGGAGGTCTCTAGAAGGATAAAAAGTTGGGTTTTGGTGGATTTCGAGGACGTCAAAACTCCACCGAAACTTGATGACTTATCAAAATTCCAAGAAAAATGGGATGAAATTGAAGTAATGAGTTTAAATATCATTCTTGTATGTTTTGGGAGGTCCCAAGAAGACTAAACAGTTGGGTTTTGGCGGATTGAAACGAACCTCAATTCACTTACGATCCTTAACTACTTTTTAAAAAATTTAGGGTAAAATAGAAAGAAATATGTTGGAAAATTAATGATATGACAAAAAATTTCTCTCCCGTTGGTATTAGGATTCTCTAGAAAGATAAAAAGTTGGGTTTGGTGGATATCGAGAACGTTAAAACTCCACCGAAACTTGATGACTTATTAAAATTCCAAGAAAAATTTGATGAAATTGAAGTAATGAATTAAAATATCATTCTTGTATGTTTTGGGAGGTCCCTAGAAGACTAAAAAGTTGGGTTTTGGTGGATTGAAACGAACCTCAATTCACTTACGATCCTTAACTAGTTTTTAAAATTTAGGGGAAAATAGAAAGAAATATGAGGGAAAATTAATGGTATGACAAAAAAGTTCACTCCCGTTGGTATTAGGAGGTCTCTAGAAGGATAAAAAGTTGTGTTTTGGTGGATTTCGAGGACGTCAAAACTCCACCGAAACTTGATGACTTATCAAAATTCCAAGAAAAATGGGATGAAATTGAAGTAATGAGTTTAAATATCATTCTTGTATGTTTTGGGAGGTCCCAAGAAGACTAAACAGTTGGGTTTTGGCGGATTGAAACGAACCTCAATTCACTTACGATCCTTAACTACATTTTAAAATTTACGTGCAAATAGAAAGAAATATGAGGGAAAATAAATGATATGACAAAAAAGTTTACTCTCGTTGGTATTAGGATTTGTCTAGAAGGATGAAAAGTTGGGTTTTGGTGGATTTCGAGAACTTCAAAACTCCACCGAAACTTGATGACTTATTGAAATTCGAAGAAAAATGGGATGAAATTGAAGTAATGAGTTAAAAGATCAATCTTGTATGTTTTGGGAGGTCCCTAGAAGACTAAAAAGTTGGGTTTTGGCGGATTGAAACGAACCTCAATTCACTTACGATCCTTAACTACTTTTTAAAATATAGGGGAAAATAGAAACAAATATGAGGGAAAATTAATGGTATGACAAAAAAGTTCACTCCCGTTGGTATTAGGAGGTCTCTAGAAGGATAAAAAGTTGGGTTTTGGTGGATTTCGAGAAGGTTAAACCTCCACCGAATCTTGATGACTTATTAAAATTCCAAGAAAAATGGGATGAAATTGAAGTAATGACTTAAATGATCATTCTTGTATGTTTTGGGAGGTCCCTAGAAGACTAAAGAGTTGGGTTTTGGCGAATTGAAACGAACCTCAATTCACTTACGATCCTTAACTACTTTTTAAAATATAGGGGAAAATAGAAACAAATATGTGGGAAATTTAATGATATGACAAAAAAGTTCACTCCCGTTGGTATTATGAGGTCTCTAGAAGGATAAAAAGTTGGGTTTTGGTGTATTTCGAGAAATTCAAAACTCCTTCGAAAGTTGATGACTTATTGAAATTCGAAGAAAAATGGGATGAAATTGAAGTAATGAGTTAAAAGATCATTCTTGTATGTTTTGGGAGGTCCCTACAAGACTCAAAAGTTGGGTTTTGGCGGATTGAAACGAACCTCAATTCACTTACGATCCTTAACTACTTTTTAAAATTTAGGGGAAAATAGAAAGAAATATGAGGGAAAATTAATGATATGACAAAAAATGTCACTCCCGTTGGTATTAGGATTCTCTAGAAAGATAAAAAGTTGGGTTTTGGTGGATTTCGAGAACGTTAAAACTCCACCGAAACTTGATGACTTATTAAAATTCCAAGAAAAATTTGATGAAATTGAAGTAATGAATTAAAAGATCATTCTTGTATGTTTTGGGAGGTCCCTAGAAGACTAAAGAGTTGGGTTTTGGTGGATTGAAACGAACCTCAATTCACTTACGATCCTTAACTACTTTTTAAAATATAGGGGAAAATAGAAACAAATATGAGGGAAAATTAATGATATGACAAAAAAGTTCACTCCCGTTGGTATTATGAGGTCTCTAGAAGGATAAAAAGTTGGGTTTTGGTGTATTTCGAGAAATTCAAAACTCCATCGAAACTTGATGGCTTATTGAAATTCGAAGAAAAATGGGATGAAATTGAAGTAATGAGTTAAAAGATCATTCTTGTATGTTTTGGGAGGTCCCTAGAAGACTAAAAAGTTGGGTTTTGGCGGATTGAAACGAACCTCAATTCACTTACGATCCTTAACTACTTTTTAAAATTTATGGGAAAATAGATAGAAATATGAGGGAAAATTATTGATATGACGAAAAAGTTCACTCCCGTTGGTATTAGGAGGTCTCTAGAAAGATAAAAAGTTGGGTTTTGGTAGATTTCGAGAAAGTTAAACCTCCACCGAATCTTGATGACTTATTAAAATTCCAAGAAAAATGGGATGAAATTGAAGTAATGAGTTTAAATATCATTCTTGTATGTTTTGGGAGGTCCCTAAAAGACTAAAAAGTTGGGTTTTGGCGGATTGAAACGAACCTGAATTCACTTACGATCCTTAACTATTTTTTAAAATATAGGAGAAAATAGAAACAAATATGAGGGAAAATTAATGATATGACAAAAAAGTTCACTCCCGTTGGTATTATGAGGTCTCTAGAAGGATAAAAAGTTGGGTTTTGGTGTATTTCGAGAAATTCAAAACTCCACCGAAACTTGATGACTTATTGAAATTCGAAGAAAAATGGGATGAAATTGAAGTAATGAGTTAAAAGATCATTCTTTTATGTTTTGGGAGGTCCCTAGAAGACTAAAAAGTTGGGTTTTGGCGGATTGAAACGAACCTCAATTCACTTACGATCATTAACTACTTTTTAAAATTTAGGGGAAAATAGAAAGAAATATGAGGGAAAATTAATGATATGACAAAAAATTTCACTCCCGTTGGTATTAGGATTCTCTAGAAAGATAAAAAGTTGGGTTTCGGTGGATTTCGAGAACGTTAAAACTCCACCGAAACTTGATGACTTATTAAAATTCCAAGAAAAATTTGATGAAATTCAAGTAATGAATTAAAAGATCATTCTTGTATGTTTTGGGAGGTCCCTAAAAGACTAAAAAGTTGGGTTTTGGCAGATTGAAACGAACCTCAATTCACTTACGATCCTTAACTACTTTTTAAAATATAGGGGAAAATAGAAACAAATATGTGGGAAAATTAATGATATGACAAAAAAGTTCACTCCCGTTGGTATTATGAGGTCTCTAGAAGGATAAAAAGTTGGGTTTTGGTGTATTTCGAGAAATTCAAAACTCCACCGAAACTTGATGACTTATTGAAATTCGAAGAAAAATGGGATGAAATTGAAGTAATGAGTTAAAAGATCATTCTTTTATGTTTTGGGAGGTCCCTAGAAGACTAAAAAGTTGGGTTTTGGCGGATTGAAACGAACCTCAATTCACTTACGATCATTAACTACTTTTTAAAATTTAGGGGAAAATAGAAAGAAATATGAGGGAAAATTAATGATATGACAAAAAATTTCACTCCCGTTGGTATTAGGATTCTCTAGAAAGATAAAAAGTTGGGTTTTGGTGGATTTCGAGAACGTTAAAACTCCACCGAAACTTGATGACTTATTAAAATTCCAAGAAAAATGGGATGAAATTGAAGTAATGAATTAAATGATCATTCTTGTATGTTTTGGGAGGTCCCAAGAAGACTAACCAGTTGGGTTTTGGCGGATTGAAACGAACCTGAATTCACTTACGATCCTTAACTATTTTTTAAAATATAGGAGAAAATAGAAACAAATATGAGGGAAAATTAATGATATGACAAAAAAGTTCACTCCCGTTGGTATTATGAGGTCTCTAGAAGGATAAAAAGTTGGGTTTTGGTGTATTTCGAGAAATTCAAAACTCCACCGAAACTTGATGACTTATTGAAATTCGAAGAAAAATGGGATGAAATTGAAGTAATGAGTTAAAAGATCATTCTTGTATGTTTTGGGAGGTCCCTACAAGACTAAAAAGTTGGGTTTTGGCGGATTGAAACGAACCTCAATTCACTTACGATCGTTAACAATTTTTTAAAATATAGGAGAAAATATAAACAAATATGAGGGAAAATTAATGATATGACAAAAAAGTTCACTCCCGTTGGTATTATGAGGTCTCTAGAAGGATAAAAAGTTGGGTTTTGGTGTATTTCGAGAAATTCAAAACTCCACCGAAACTTGATGACTTATTGAAATTCGAAGAAAAATGGGATGAAATTGAAGTAATGAGTTAAAAGATCATTCTTGTATGTTTTGGGAGGTCCCTAGAAGACTAAAAAGTTGGGTTTTGGCGGATTGAAACGAACCTCAATTCACTTACGATCCTTAACTACTTTTTAAAATTTAGGGGAAAATAGAAAGAAATATGAGGGAAAATTAATGATATGACAAAAAATTTCACTCCCGTTGGTATTAGGAGGTCTCTAGAAGGATAAAAAGTTGGGTTTTGGTGGATTTCGAGAAAGTTAAACCTCCACCGAATCTTGATGACTTATTAAAATTCCATGAAAAATGGGATGAAATTGAAGTAATGAATTAAATGATCATTCTTGTATGTTTTGGGAGGTCCCTAGAAGACTAAAAAGCTGGGTTTTGGCGGATTGAAACGAACCTCAATTCACTTACGATCCTTAACTACTTTTTAAAATTTAGGAGAAAATAGAAAGAAATATGAGGGAAAATTTATGATATGACAAAAAAGTTCACTCCCGTTGGTATTAGGATTCTCTAGAAAGATAAAAAGTTGGGTTTTGGTGGATTTCGAGAACGTTAAAACTCCACCGAAACTTGATGACTTATCAAAATTCCAAGAAAAATGGGATGAAATTGAAGTAATGAGTTTAAATATGATTCTTGTATGTTTTGGGAGGTCCCAAGAAGACTAAACAGTTGGGTTTTGGCGGATTGAAACGAACCTCAATTCACTTACGATCCTTAACTACTTTTTAAAATTTAGGGGAAAATAGAAAGAAATATGAGGGAAAATTAATGATATGACAAAAAAGTTCTCTCCCGTTGGTATTAGGATTCTCTAGAAAGATAAAAAGTTGGGTTTGGTGGATATCGAGAACGTTAAAACTCCACCGAAACTTGATAACTTATTAAAATTCCAAGAAAAATTTGATGAAATTGAAGTAATGAATTAAAAGATCATTCTTGTATGTTTTTGGAGGTCCCTAGAAGACTAAAGAGTTGGGTTTTGGTGGATTGAAACGAACCTCAATTCACTTACGATCCTTAACTACATTTTAAAATTTAGGTGCAAATAGAAAGAAATATGAGGGAAAATTAATGATATGACAAAAAAGTTTACTCTCGTTGGTATTAGGATTTGTCTAGAAGGATGAAAAGTTGGGTTTTGGTGGATTTCGAGAACTTCAAAACTCCACCGAAACTTGATGACTTATTGAAATTCCAAGAAAAATGGGATGAAATTGAAGTAATGAATTAAAAGATCATTCTTGTATGTTTTGGGAGGTCCCTAAAAGACTAAAAAGTTGGGTTTTGGCAGATTGAAACGAACCTCAATTCACTTACGATCCTTAACTACTTTTTAAAATATAGGGGAAAATAGAAACAAATATGTGGGAAAATTAATGATATGACAAAAAAGTTCACTCCCGTTGGTTTATGAGGTCTCTAGAAGGATAAAATGTTGGGTTTTGGTGTATTTCGAGAAATTCAAAACTCCATCGAAACTTGATGACTTATTGAAATTCGAAGAAAAATGGGATGAAATTGAAGTAATGAGTTAAAAGATCATTCTTGTATGTTTTGGGAGGTCCCTACAAGACTAAAAAGTTGGGTTTTGGCGGATTGAAACGAACCTCAATTCACTTACGATCCTTAACTACTTTTTAAAATTTAGGGGAAAATAGAAAGAAATATGAGGGAAAATTAATGATATGACAAAAAATTTCACTCCCGTTGGTATTAGGATTCTCTAGAAAGATAAAAAGTTGGGTTTTGGTGGATTTCGAGAACGTTAAAACTCCACCGAAACTTGATGACTTATTAAAATTCCAAGAAAAATTTGATGAAATTCAAGTAATGAATTAAAAGATCATTCTTGTATGTTTTGGGAGGTCCCTAAAAGACTAAAAAGTTGGGTTTTGGCAGATTGAAACGAACCTCAATTCACTTACGATCCTTAACTACTTTTTAAAATATAGGGGAAAATAGAAACAAATATGTGGGAAAATTAATGATATGACAAAAAAGTTCACTCCCGTTGGTATTATGAGGTCTCTAGAAGGATAAAAAGTTGGGTTTTGGTGTATTTCGAGAAATTCAAAACTCCACCGAAACTTGATGACATATTTAAATTCGAAGAAAAATGGGATGAAATTGAAGTAATGAGTTAAAAGATCATTCTTTTATGTTTTGGGAGGTCCCTAGAAGACTAAAAAGTTGGGTTTTGGCGGATTGAAACGAACCTCAATTCACTTACGATCATTAACTACTTTTTAAAATTTAGGGAAAAATAGAAAGAAATATGAGGGAAAATTAATGATATGACAAAAAATTTCACTCCCGTTGGTATTAGGATTCTCTAGAAAGATAAAAAGTTGGGTTTTGGTGGATTTCGAGAACGTTAAAACTCCACCGAAACTTGATGACTTATTAAAATTCCAAGAAAAATGGGATGAAATTGTAGTAATGAATTAAATGATCATTCTTGTATGTTTTGGGAGGTCCCAAGAAGACTAACCAGTTGGGTTTTGGCGGATTGAAACGAACCTGAATTCACTTACGATCCTTAACTATTTTTTAAAATATAGGAGAAAATAGAAACAAATATGAGGGAAAATTAATGATATGACAAAAAAGTTCACTCCCGTTGGTATTATGAGGTCTCTAGAAGGATAAAAAGTTGGGTTTTGGTGTATTTCGAGAAATTCAAAACTCCACCGAAACTTGATGACTTATTGAAATTCGAAGAAAAATGGGATGAAATTGAAGTAATGAGTTAAAAGATCATTCTTGTATGTTTTGGGAGGTCCCTACAAGACTAAAAAGTTGGGTTTTGGCGGATTGAAACGAACCTCAATTCACTTACGATCGTTAATAATTTTTTAAAATATAGGAGAAAATATAAACAAATATGAGGGAAAATTAATGATATGACAAAAAAGTTCACTCCCGTTGGTATTATGAGGTCTCTAGAAGGATAAAAAGTTGGGTTTTGGTGTATTTCGAGAAATTCAAAACTCCACCGAAACTTGATGACTTATTGAAATTCAAAGAAAAATGGGATGAAATTGAAGTAATGAGTTAAAAGATCATTCTTGTATGTTTTGGGAGGTCCCTAGAAGACTAAAAAGTTGGGTTTTGGCGGATTGAAACGAACCTCAATTCACTTACGATCCTTAACTACTTTTTAAAATTTAGGGGAAAATAGAAAGAAATATGAGGGAAAATTAATGATATGACAAAAAATTTCACTCCCGTTGGTATTAGGAGGTCTCTAGAAGGATAAAAAGTTGGGTTTTGGTGGATTTCGAGAAAGTTAAACCTCCACCGAATCTTGATGACTTATTAAAATTCCATGAAAAATGGGATGAAATTGAAGTAATGAATTAAATGATCATTCTTGTATGTTTTGGGAGGTCCCTAGAAGACTAAAAAGCTGGGTTTTGGCGGATTGAAACGAACCTCAATTCACTTACGATCCTTAACTACTTTTTAAAATTTAGGAGAAAATAGAAATTCCACCATCTCTCACGAAATTCATTCACCATCTCTCACGAAATTCCACCATCACCAATCCTTGCCGAAATCTTCATAAGGTTGTAATCATGGATTGTATTTTATTGGTTTTTGTTTCTTTGTATTTAAACATAACTTTGTCTATGAAGTATGTTTTGGTTTCTGAATTTTATTTTGGTATTGATAATCATATATGGGATCTTTGGATCTTTGTTATAAATGTTTGGGATTTTCATATATGATTGCCGATTTATGCATGTGATATGATTAAATATGTTGTATGGGCAGTAGGTTTTGAATGTGTTCTTGATTTTAATTAGGTTTATTTCCTTAATTCGTGTGGAACCGAAGGAGATATCTAGATGCATTCGATGGCCATGAGTGTTATCTAGGTATTAAATTCATATGCCGATTTAATACATGTTGAATTACACGCATGTTGGATTTGACATGTATTAATCTAAGGGTAAGAGTAATTATGGAAATTTACATGTCGATGTGAGATGGGTGACGCCATACTTGCTAACATGTTCCAATTCGACATATTGTGCTTATGTGCTAATTGTGTTTAATTTCTACGCATTGTGTTATTAAACTGATTAGTACCATGTTTAGGATTACACGCATGTTGGATTCTAAATACTTGTGATGTTTTGAATAATTAGAATAACCGCATTGGCTCTAATTAAATTGGAACTTAATTGATCTTGAATTCGATATTTGCTGCTGCCCTATTACTTGTTTTAATTATATTGCATGTGTAATGTGATTTGTGTTTGGTGATTGTGTGAAAGGTGATGATCAATTGTATATAATAATTTAGGTTTTAGAATTTGTAAAAATTCAGTAGGTAATTAGTTATAAAAATCGACACCCCCTTTATTTGCAATACTTTATGTGATTAAAAGCCCTTGATTTCCCCGGATAGAACGATCCCTACTTGTCAATACTACACTCGACAAAAGAAGGGTATTATTTGTATGAGATTGTTTTGCAGGTACAAATTGTGCACGCATGAGATCCCATCAAATGCGACGTTCTTAATATGTTTTTATCCCCATTTATGCATTTCTTATCCCTTATTGTTGTAATATAGAGTCATTGAGTCGTGTTAGAGTCGTTGGCAAGTGTTGGTGAATAAACTGAGCTAAAAATGCAGAAATGTCGATTTTTGAAGAGTTTTAGTTTAAGTAGGACTCCTTGTTGTACTAGGAATCCTGTTTGGACTAGGAAACCTGTTTTGACTAGGAAACTTGTCGGAATTGATTTCTTTATCTTTCGTTGTTTCTAATATTTGTGTGGATCGGTTTTGTGCTATAAATGTTAAAAATGCATAATTATGGTGGAGTCCTTATTGAACTAGGATTCCTAATAAGAGTTTGATTTGACTAAGACTCCTTTTTCAACTAGAAGTCTATTTGGAAAAGGAATCCTTACTAAAGTAGGAATCCCAGTTGGATAAGGATTCTACGAGTTTGAGTACTAATTGAAGTCTACGAGTGAAGAATTTTAGTCGAACAAGGAGTCTACAAACGCTCGACGTTTTTGAATCGTCGAAAGAATTTCATTGAAAATACAACTCCTTGTTGGACTAGGATTCCTTATCTATCTAGGACTCTTACTCATGATAATTGTGCTACACATTTTTGTCTTCTTCTTGATTTATTTCATAATCATATTTTCAGGAAATCATGAGAAGACAATGGAAGAATTTTCGGTGGAATATGAAGATGCCATGCCGTGTAGATCAAGAAATTGAAATCCAAAATGGATTTGATATTACTTGGAGATAAAGGAGGAGTTTTTATCTTTATATTAAAGATAATTTTCGGCAAGGAGAGAAGACTTGTGCCGTGCACTTTCAAGGATGAAGAATTGGATTAGAAGACCACATGGCCGGCCAAGATGAAGATTTAATTGAAGAATTAATTCTATTATTTTTGATAGAATTTTGGAAAAGAAGAAAAGAAAGGAGGAGTCTTGGCGTGAAAGAAAAGAAGGATGAAACCAATTCGGTTTTGGTCTCCTTATGCCGTGCTTCAATTCAGAAATCCTAGAGGATTTAATTCCGATTTTCCTTGGATTATATCTTGGATAATGCATGAATTAGAGATTAAATGGAGGAGGACTTTCGGCAAGATTAAAAGAGAACAAAGCTTGGATGAATTTGGACTTAATTGAAGCCTTGTACAACTACTTGTTGCCGAATTTAAAGAGAAGACTTAAGAGATTATTTTGCAACAATTCAGTTTTTGTTCAAGAGATAATTCGGTGGAGTTCCTTGGAGATTAAATTTGCCGAATACAAAACCAAGTAGGTTTCGGTTTGCTTGTGCTTCACCCTTGCCGAACCCTAGCTCTCCTTTGCCTCTATAAATACCACACTTTGGTATTCAGAAAATGATCTCCCTTTCCTCACTTTAACCTTGCCGAATCCCTGCCATTTTATTTCCACAAATTATATACCAAGGAGCAAAGCCGAATCCACCTTCCATCTCTCACAAAAATCCACCATCACCAATCCTTGCCGAAATCTTCATAAGGTTGTAATCATGGATTGTATTATTTTGGTTTTTGTTACTTTGTATTTAAACATAACTTTGTCTATGAAGTATGTTTTGGTTTATGGATTTAATTTCGGTATTGATAATCATATATGGGATCTTTGGATCTTTGTTATAAATGTTTGGGATTTTTATATATGATTGCCGATTTATGCATGTGATATGATTAAATATGTTGTATGGGCAGTAGTTTTTAGCATGTTTTCTTGATTTTTATTAGGTTTATTTCCTTAATTCGTGTGGAACCGAAGGAGATATCTAGATGCATTCGATGGCCATGAGTGTTATCTAGGTATTAAATTCATATTCCGATTTAATACATGTTGAATTACACGCATGTTGGATTTGACATGTATTAATCTAAGGGTAAGAGTAATTATGGAAATTTACATGTCGATGTGAGATGGGTGACGCCATACTTGCTAACATGTTCCAATTCGACATATTGTGCTTATGTGCTAATTGTGTTTAATTTCTACGCATTGTGTTATTAAACTGATTAGTACCATGTTTAGGATTACACGCATGTTGGATTCTAAATACTTGTGATGTTTTGAATAATTAGAATAACCGCATTGGCTCTAATTAAATTGGAACTTAATTGATCTTGAATTTGATATTTGCTGCTGCCCTATTACTTGTTTTAATTATATTGCATGTGTAATGTGATTTGTGTTTGGTGATTGTGTGAAAGGTGATGATCAATTGTATATAATAGCTTAGGTTTTGTAAAAATCGTAAAAATTCAGTAGGTTATTAGATAAAAATCGTAACCCCCTTTAGTACAATACTTTGTGTGATTAAAATCCCTTGATTTCCCCGGATAGAACGATCCCTACTTGTCAATACTACACTCGACAAAAGAAGGGTATTATTTGTATGAGATTGTTTTGCAGGTACAAATTGTGCACGCATGTGATCCCATCAGAGGTCCCTAGAAGACTAAAAAGCTGGGTTTTGGCGGATTGAAACGAACCTCAATTCACTTACGATCCTTAACTACTTTTTAAAATTTAGGAGAAAATAGAAAGAAATATGAGGGAAAATTTATGATATGACAAAAAAGTTCACTCCCGTTGGTATTAGGATTCTCTAGAAAGATAAAAAGTTGGGTTTTGGTGGATTTCGAGAACGTTAAAACTCCACCGAAACTTGATGACTTATCAAAATTCCAAGAAAAATGGGATGAAATTGAAGTAATGAGTTTAAATATGATTCTTGTATGTTTTGGGAGGTCCCAAGAAGACTAAACAGTCGGGTTTTGGCGGATTGAAACGAACCTCAATTCACTTACGATCCTTAACTACTTTTTAAAATTTAGGGGAAAATAGAAAGAAATATGAGGGAAAATTAATGATATGACAAAAAAGTTCTCTCCCGTTGGTATTAGGATTCTCTAGAAAGATAAAAAGTTGGGTTTGGTGGATATCGAGAACGTTAAAACTCCACCGAAACTTGATGACTTATTAAAATTCCAAGAAAAATTTGATGAAATTGAAGTAATGAATTAAAAGATCATTCTTGTATGTTTTGGGAGGTCCCTAGAAGACTAAAAAGTTGGGTTTTGGCGGATTGAAACGAACCTCAATTCACTTACGATCCTTAAGTACTTTTTAAAATATAGGGGGAAATAGAAACAAATATGAGGGAAAATTAATGATATGACAAAAAAGTTCTCTCCCGTTGGTATTAGGATTCTCTAGAAGGATAAAAAGTTGGGTTTTGGTGGATTTCGAGAAAGTTAAACCTCCACCGAATCTTGATGACTTATTAAAATTCCAAGAAAAATGGGATGAAATTGAAGTAATGAATTAAATGATCATTCTTGTATGTTTTGGGAGGTCCCTAGAAGACTAAAGAGTTGGGTTTTGGCGGATTGAAACGAACCTCAATTCACTACGATCCTTAACTACTTTTTGAAATTTAGGGGAAAATAGAAAGAAATATGAGGGAAAATTAATGATATGACAAAAAAGTTCACTCCCGCTGGTATTAGGAGGTCTCTAGAAGGATAAAAAGTTGGGTTTTGGTGGATTTCGAGGACGTCAAAACTCCACCGAAACTTGATGACTTATCAAAATTCCAAGAAAAATGGGATGAAATTGAAGTAATGAATTAAATGATCATTCTTGTATATTTTGGGAGGTCCCAAGAAGACTAAACAGTTGGGTTTTGGCGGATTGAAACGAACCTCAATTCACTTACGATCCTTAACTACTTTTTAAAATTTAGGGGAAAATAGAAAGAAATATGAGGGAAAATTAATGATATGACAAAAAAGTTCTCTCCCGTTGGTATTAGGTGATGCGACCAAAATGCGAGCACAATTTGTACCTGCAAAATAATCTCATACACATAATACCCTTCTTGTGTCGATTGTAGTATTGACAAGTAGGGATCGTTCTATCCGGGGAAATCAAGGGCTTTTAATCATATAAAGTATTGCAAATAAAGGGGGTGTCGATTTTTATAACTAATTTACCTACTGATTTTACTAAATTTAAATCCTAAATTATTATATACAATTGATCAACATCTTCCACACAATCACTAAACACAAAACTCATTAAACATGCAACAAAATTAAACAAAGTAATAGGGGCAGCAAGCTAAAATCGGATCCAAGATTCAATTAAGTTCCAATTTAATTAGAGCCTTCGCGGTATATCTAATTATTCAAAACATCATAAGTATTTAGAATCAACTTCGCGTGTAATCCTAAACATGGTACTAATCGGTTTAATAACACTTCGCGTAGAAATTAAACACAAAAAGCACATAAGCACAGTATGTCGAATTGGAAACATGTTAGCAAGTATGTCGTCACTCATCTCACATCGACATGTAAATTTCCAGAATTATTCTAGCCCTCAGATAAATACAAATTAAAACCAACTTCGCGTATGATTCAACTTGTATTAAATCGGCATGTGAAACCAGCACACAAAGAATAGTCATGGCCTAGACTACCTTCATGTACACGGTTTTTGTGCACACAAATTCAGAAAATAAACCAAATTAAATCAAGAACACATGCAAAAACCTACTGCCCATAACACTAAATTTGATTTATTACATGCATAATTCGGAAATTAAACCAAGAGAAAACCAAATCATATAACAAAAATTCGGAAATCCAAAGAATAATTCATAAAACCAAAATTACAACTACAAATCCATACAAATCTCATAGACAAAATATTGTATTGATACAAAAGAATAAAAGCCATAAGAAAATTACAATCACAATTGAGAACCTTTGAAGAATTCGGCAAGAGGATTGGTGATGGTGATTGGAAGGATATTTTGGAAAGGTGATGGAGATGGTTCGGCTTAGATCTTTTGTGAGGATTTATGGAGGAAATTCGGCAGAGCTTTGGTAAGTTTAAGTGAGGAAGAGAAGATGATTATTCTGAAATTATGGAGGAGTATTTATAGAGGAGAGGGGAGCATTAGGGTTCGGCAAAAGAATTCTCTTCACTTCAATTCAGCCGAAATATCTCTTGGTCAAAGGCTGAATTGTGCAACAATATCCCATGAATTTAATCAATTTAATTCAGCAACAAGTAATTGAACCAAGCTTCCATCAAGTCCACATTCATCCCTTGCTTTTCTTTTTTCTTCTTTTCCGAAAATCCCATAGATAATTGCTGAATGAGTCTTCTATTTATCTCTTAATTTAATCAACAAATAATCCAGCAATATTATCTTGAACCTTGCTTGAAATAGTGTCCACATTCATCCCTTGCTTTCTCCTCCATTCTCTCCATATTGCTGCCGAATTCTTCACATAATCTCTTGAATTAAATCAGTTTAATCTCCTATGGAAGTTACCATGGTAATTTCGGCAGTAAGTTTCTTGAATAAAAAGATATTATCTCCTCCTTTATCTCCAAATAAAATCTGAAAATAAAGAAAAGAAATAAAGAATTAATCCATGTATTAAACTTGTCCTAATCTAGACAAATGATGTCTTAAAAAGACATGTATGTAATAGATAAGATCATTAGATTAGGAAAGTTTCCAATTCAAATCAAGGAACTTACTAGATCGAGAAAGTTGCTAGAATAGGAAATTCGAAGTAGGAAAGTCACAAAATATACAGTTATAATTCAAGTAGGACTTTCCTAAACAGGACATTTCCTAATCCAAACAGGATTCTAAATTTTCCACACATGTTTCAGAAACGACAAACAATAAAGAATTCTATTCCGACAAGTTTCCTAGTCAAAACAGGTTTCCTAGTCCAAACAGGTTTCCTAGTCTAAACAGGACTCCTACTCAAACTAGAACTCTTCACATACCGACAATTTCTGCATTTTTAGCTCAATTTATACACCAACTCTGCCAAAGACTCCAAACACGACTCAATGACTCTATATTACAATAATAAGGGTTAAGAATTGCATAAATGGGGGTAAAAACATATTAAGAACGTCGCATTTTATGCTCCTATCAACTACCCCACACTTAGCTTTTGCTAGTCCCTTAGCAAAACAAACAAAAAGACTCAACACTACTGCCCCTAAATAATTGTCCCAGGATCTTTAAACACATAGCTTTCAAGTTAAGCATTCAATGTAAGCACAATAATCCCAAGCGTCATAGACATGTATCATAGTATGAACAAGTAAGAAACGAAAATAGCAAGCAATGACATGTTATGTTGATTTCATCCTCCTCACTAGGCATACTCTCTTCTTTTCACTCTTGATATGGCAATTCACTCAAAGTATATGCAAGAGAACAAATTGTAAGGCAACAAATAGCTCGCATATTTCATCAGATAAAAGCACTTTGTGAATTAATCTTTCAGGAAAAACTTCATGTAACAACTATGTGCACAAATGAACCAAAGCCATATGCTCACTCTTGACAAAAATCTCCACACATCAAAGTTTACCTATTTTAAGAATCATGAAAAGATCAACATAAAGGTTATAACGGGGATTGGCATAAGGCATTCACATTTAGGAAGGTGGTGATAGAATGTCACCAAGACTTAGCAAAATTCAATACTCCTTATGACTTCACTTCAAAGGCCAAATTTCATTATGTTGGGCCCAATCTTCATTCTTTTTCTTCCCCAAAACATAGTGAATATGAATAAAGGTCAAATATAGCAATGTAAGACCTTTAATTATCAAACAATCTCCAAATTCACCACAAGAACTCATCAACTTATTTTTCTTTTCACTTCATTGCCGAAATTTTCTTTATTTTTCATTTTAATTCGGCACAATTTTTTTTTGTTTTCTTTTTTCTGTCCGAATTCTCTTCTTTGTCTTTTTAATTTCGGCAACAACACTCTTTTCATGCAATTGGACAAGTTCACCCCACACTTACTTCATAACATCACTTCAAATAACAAATTCCAAATAAACTTTACCAAGTCTTGACAACAATGGAAATGATAAACTGTTCTAAGCTCAAGGAAAGTGTATCATGGTGATAAAATAAAATGGCACAATATCAGCTCAAAGGGGTTAAAACTAAGGAGTCCCATGACGGGCACAAATTAGGCATAAGCTTTATTTGGCATTGGTGGTAATCCTAACATGATCTTTTCAATCCTTTTCAAAATCAAGGCATTTTATGAATAATAGTCTCAAAAATTGTCAAGAGCAAGTTCTAGCATTCTAGAGTTCATTAAAATCTATGGCACATAGTCATTGAATATTCAAAGAATGATGAAGTTTTGAAAAATTCTGCCCATTTTTATCGCTCAAGAAGAAAAGTATATGGCATCAAAGCTCACATAGGTTATTATG
Source organism: Potentilla sterilis (assembly GCA_963682095.1). NCBI lineage: Eukaryota > Viridiplantae > Streptophyta > Magnoliopsida > Rosales > Rosaceae > Potentilla > Potentilla sterilis. The sequence continues at coordinate 30,026,911 of OY821762.1, forward strand.
GAACAAAATCAACACAACATACATGCTTATTACACAAATAAGTCCAAGTCTCAAATGTTCATACTAATCACAAAGTCCATGAAACTCACAATTATTTTCAAGATTATGCAAAACCATCATCTATGCATTCAAAGATATATTCATCATCGACTATTTAGGGGCACCTAAGACTCAAAAATAAAAATAAAAAGCAACGAAAATTTAAACAAAAAGCAACGAATTTTCTGATTTTTTTTTTCTTTTCTTTTTATGACTCTAAACAAAAACTCAAAACAAAACAAAAACATGTGAAACATATATTCCCTACCCCACACTTAGAAAATTACATTGTCCTCAATGTAAACCAGAAATAATGTTGTAATTTCTAAGCATATGATAAAATTAACAAGTTCCACATTATACAATTCAACCAAAAAGAGTTTAGGGATTTAGAAAATTCAAACTCTCGTAGACGGCTCCTTCACAATTTTGGTTGAAATGGGTTGCCTCCCATGCAGCGCTTAATGTTTATAGTCTACTCAGCCTAGACTCTTCACTTCTTAATCAAGTTGTGGGCGACGCCTTTTGGAGTGCGCACTCCAAATTCGTGCCTCCTTACAATGGCTATCATAACTCGATGCATGATTACTCCACTCTTCAACTGCATCACATCAAGATAATGAAATTTAGAAGAGTGGAGATGAGAATTCAAAGAATAAGTTAGTAGTGAGTTAGTGAATTAGCTAAAGTTAGAAGTTAGTGTATAAATATACAACAATTAGCTACGTAGAATTTAATTGCAAATCATGAACAAAAGTTTAGAGTGGTGAAGCTCGTTTCTTGCAACACTTGTCGTCCTTCCCAAGTCAATGAGAGCTTCAATCAACTGTTTACAATGTAATTCTTCACCTCTTCCTTATGATCTGCAACTAACAATTAAACTCTACAAGAATCATGAGAATCAATATGTATAGGTTAGAAAGAATGAATTAGAATAAGTTAGAGTATAGGTTAGAAATAAGTTAGAAGTAATGTAAAATTTTGAAACTATAAATGTATCATACGAATTCTCTATAAGTATATATTACACACGATTTATGCAAGTATAAGTTTCACGAAAATTTACAAGTATCACACAATGGATCGGTCCTAGTCTTTTCAAAGTATTTGAATCATGTGATATGTGAGTTTGCGGAATCCTAGAGTTTAATTTCTTTTATTCACACAATTTTAAAATTTGAGGTACGTGGAGTAGAGGAGATAACAGTGCAATGGACTGATGCAGCCCAAGGTAGTATCATGCTTATTCCGATATACCTAAAAAATCAAAGACTAATTTTGGTTTTGAAGAAAATAGATTCACGTATGTTCAAGTTATCTTCTAGCGTCTAAAGTGAGGTGATGCTTCGGCACAAGCTTTTGTCTAAGGTCGAGCGTATTTTACTTTTCAAAGGCGATGTTGTTAAGATTCACGAAGAGCGAACTCCCTACAGGAACCAGGCAGGTCTCGTTGTTGGACACCACGGAGGACAAGTCCCCTATCGACTCACTCACCGAGAATGAACATCAGTCTGTGGGCCTTGAGAACCAGTTAAACAAACCTGAGAACCATATCAATGAAAATAACTTGCCCCATACTTTGTAAAATAAACTCGGATCCCTAGCAGTCTACAAGTGTTGATCAAAGCCGCCCTCAACCTCATAAAAACGGATCTGCTAAAAAGCATCGTTCGTATGAAGGGTTTAGGTTAAGATCAACAAAAGAGGCTTCACCTACATGTTACACTTTAGAAACTACAATAAACTTAAGCATACATAAAACTATCAACTTCCTAGAAATTATCTAAGTGTTACAAACATTCACACATATTTTTACATCACATAATTCGGCATACTCAAAGTTACAAGCTAAATTAAACAATCTGAAATTTACAAAGTTACAAGCAACACTTTATGAATCAAAATATTATAATTTCCCCGGCAACGGCGCCAAAAATTGATGCGACCAAAATGCGAGCACAATTTGTACCTGCAAAATAATCTCATACACATAATACCCTTCTTGTGTCGATTGTAGTATTGACAAGTAGGGATCGTTCTATCCGGGGAAATCAAGGGCTTTTAATCATATAAAGTATTGCAAATAAAGGGGGTGTCGATTTTTATAACTAATTTACCTACTGATTTTACTAAATTTAAATCCTAAATTATTATATACAATTGATCAACATCTTCCACACAATCACTAAACACAAAACTCATTAAACATGCAACAAAATTAAACAAAGTAATAGGGGCAGCAAGCTAAAATCGGATCCAAGATTCAATTAAGTTCCAATTTAATTAGAGCCTTCGCGGTATATCTAATTATTCAAAACATCATAAGTATTTAGAATCAACTTCGCGTGTAATCCTAAACATGGTACTAATCGGTTTAATAACACTTCGCGTAGAAATTAAACACAAAAAGCACATAAGCACAGTATGTCGAATTGGAAACATGTTAGCAAGTATGTCGTCACTCATCTCACATCGACATGTAAATTTCCAGAATTATTCTAGCCCTCAGATAAATACAAATTAAAACCAACTTCGCGTATGATTCAACTTGTATTAAATCGGCATGTGAAACCAGCACACAAAGAATAGTCATGGCCTAGACTACCTTCATGTACACGGTTTTTGTGCACACAAATTCAGAAAATAAACCAAATTAAATCAAGAACACATGCAAAAACCTACTGCCCATAACACTAAATTTGATTTATTACATGCATAATTCGGAAATTAAACCAAGAGAAAACCAAATCATATAACAAAAATTCGGAAATCCAAAGAATAATTCATAAAACCAAAATTACAACTACAAATCCATACAAATCTCATAGACAAAATATTGTATTGATACAAAAGAATAAAAGCCATAAGAAAATTACAATCACAATTGAGAACCTTTGAAGAATTCGGCAAGAGGATTGGTGATGGTGATTGGAAGGATATTTTGGAAAGGTGATGGAGATGGTTCGGCTTAGATCTTTTGTGAGGATTTATGGAGGAAATTCGGCAGAGCTTTGGTAAGTTTAAGTGAGGAAGAGAAGATGATTATTCTGAAATTATGGAGGAGTATTTATAGAGGAGAGGGGAGCATTAGGGTTCGGCAAAAGAATTCTCTTCACTTCAATTCAGCCGAAATATCTCTTGGTCAAAGGCTGAATTGTGCAACAATATCCCATGAATTTAATCAATTTAATTCAGCAACAAGTAATTGAACCAAGCTTCCATCAAGTCCACATTCATCCCTTGCTTTTCTTTTTTCTTCTTTTCCGAAAATCCCATAGATAATTGCTGAATGAGTCTTCTATTTATCTCTTAATTTAATCAACAAATAATCCAGCAATATTATCTTGAACCTTGCTTGAAATAGTGTCCACATTCATCCCTTGCTTTCTCCTCCATTCTCTCCATATTGCTGCCGAATTCTTCACATAATCTCTTGAATTAAATCAGTTTAATCTCCTATGGAAGTTACCATGGTAATTTCGGCAGTAAGTTTCTTGAATAAAAAGATATTATCTCCTCCTTTATCTCCAAATAAAATCTGAAAATAAAGAAAAGAAATAAAGAATTAATCCATGTATTAAACTTGTCCTAATCTAGACAAATGATGTCTTAAAAAGACATGTATGTAATAGATAAGATCATTAGATTAGGAAAGTTTCCAATTCAAATCAAGGAACTTACTAGATCGAGAAAGTTGCTAGAATAGGAAATTCGAAGTAGGAAAGTCACAAAATATACAGTTATAGTTCAAGTAGGACTTTCCTAAACAGGACATTTCCTAATCCAAACAGGATTCTAAATTTTCCACACATGTTTCAGAAACGACAAACAATAAAGAATTCTATTCCGACAAGTTTCCTAGTCAAAACAGGTTTCCTAGTCCAAACAGGTTTCCTAGTCTAAACAGGACTCCTACTCAAACTAGAACTCTTCACATACCGACAATTTCTGCATTTTTAGCTCAATTTATACACCAACTCTGCCAAAGACTCCAAACACGACTCAATGACTCTATATTACAATAATAAGGGTTAAGAATTGCATAAATGGGGGTAAAAACATATTAAGAACGTCGCATTTTATGCTCCTATCATTAGGATTCTCTAGAAAGATAAAAAGTTGGGTTTGGTGGATATAGAGAACGTTAAAACTCCACCGAAACTTGATGACTTATTAAAATTCCAAGAAAAATTTGATGAAATTGAAGTAATGAATTAAAAGATCATTCTTGTATGTTTTGGGAGGTCCCAAGAAGACTAACCAGTTGGGTTTTGGCGGATTGAAACGAACCTCAATTCACTTACGATCCTTAACTACTTTTTAAAATATAGGGGAAAATAGAAACAAATATGAGGGAAAATTAATGATATGACAAAAAGTTCACTTCCGCTGGTATTGAGGTCTCTAGAAGGATAAAAAGTTGGGTTTTGGTGGATTTCGAGAAAGTTAAACCTCCACCGAATCTTGATGACTTATTAAAATTCCAAGAAAAATGGGATGAAATTGAAGTAATGAATTAAATGATCATTCTTGTATGTTTTGGGAGGTCCCTAGAAGACTAAAGAGTTGGGTTTTGGCGGATTGAAACGAACCTCAATTCACTACGATCCTTAACTACTTTTTAAAATTTAGGGGAAAATAGAAAGAAATATGAGGGAAAATTAATGATATGACAAAAAAGTTCACTCCCGTTGGTATTAGGAGGTCTCTAGAAGGATAAAAAGTTGGGTTTTGGTGGATTTCGAGAAAGTTAAACCTCCACCGAAACTTGATGACTTATTAAAATTCCATGAAAAATGGGATGAAATTGAAGTAATGAATTAAATGATCATTCTTGTATGTTTTGGGAGGTCCCTAGAAGACTAAAGAGTTGGGTTTTGGTGGATTGAAACGAACCTCAATTCTCTTACGATCCTTAACTACATTTTAAAATTTAGGTGCAATTAGAAAGAAATATGAGGGAAAATTAATGATATAACAAAAAAGTTCACTCCCGTTGGTATTAGGAGGTCTCTAGAAGGATAAAAAGTTGGGTTTTGGTGGATTTCGAGGACGTCAAAACTCCACCGAAACTTGATGACTTATCAAAATTCCAAGAAAAAGGGGATGAAATTGAAGTAATGAGTTTAAATATCATTCTTGTATGTTTTGGGAGGTCCCAAGAAGACTAACCAGTTGGGTTTTGGCGGATTGAAACGAACCTCAATTCACTTACGATCCTTAACTACTTTTTAAAATATAGGGGAAAATAGAAACAAATATGAGGGAAAATTAATGATATGACAAAAAGTTCACTCCCGCTGGTATTGAGGTCTCTAGAAGGATAAAAAGTTGGGTTTTGGTGGATTTCGAGAAAGTTAAACCTCCACCGAATCTTGATGACTTATTAAAATTCCAAGAAAAATGGGATGAAATTGAAGTAATGAATTAAATGATCATTCTTGTATGTTTTGGGAGGTCCCTAGAAGACTAAAGAGTTAGGTTTTGGCGGATTGAAACGAACCTCAATTCACTACGATCCTTAACTACTTTTTAAAATTTAGGGGAAAATAGAAAGAAATATGAGGGAAAATTAATGGTATGACAAAAAAGTTCACTCCCGTTGGTATTAGGAGGTCTCTAGAAGGATAAAAAGTTGGGTTTTGGTGGATTTCGAAAGTTCACTCCCGTTGGTATTAGGATTCTCAAGAAAGATAAAAAGTTGGGTTTTGGTGGATTTCGAGAACGTTAAAACTCCACCGAAACTTCATGACTTATTAAAATTCCAAGAAAAATTTGATGAAATTCAAGTAATGAATTAAAAAATCATTCTTGTATGTTTTGGGAGGTCCCTAGAAGACTAAAGAGTTGGGTTTTGGTGGATTGAAACGAACCTCAATTCACTTACGATCCTTAACTACATTTTAAAATTTAGGTGCAAATAGAAAGAAATATGAGGGAAAATTAATGATATGACAAAAAAGTTCTCTCCCGTTGGTATTAGGATTCTCTAGAAAGATAAAAAGTTGGGTTTGGTGGATATCGAGAACGTTAAAACTCCACCGAAACTTGATGACTTATTAAAATTCCAAGAAAAATTTGATGAAATTGAAGTAATGAATTAAAAGATCATTCTTGTATGTTTTGGGAGGTCCCTAGAAGACTAAAAAGTTGGGTTTTGGCGGATTGAAACGAACCTCAATTCACTTACGATCCTTAACTACTTTTTAAAATATAGGGGGAAATAGAAACAAATATGAGGGAAAATTAATGATATGACAAAAAAGTTCACTCCCGCTGGTATTATGAGGTCTCTAGAAGGATAAAAAGTTGGGTTTTGGTGGATTTCGAGAAAGGTAAACCTCCACCGAATCTTGATGACTTATTAAAATTCCAAGAAAAATGGGATGAAATTGAAGTAATGAATTAAATGATCTTTCTTGTATGTTTTGGGAGGTCCCTAGAAGACTAAAGAGTTGGGTTTTGGCGGATTGAAACGAACCTCAATTCACTACGATCCTTAACTACTTTTTAAAATTTAGGGGAAAATAGAAAGAAATATGAGGGAAAATTAATGGTATGACAAAAAGGTTCACTCCCGTTGGTATTAGGAGGTCTCTAGAAGGATAAAAAGTTGGGTTTTGGTGGATTTCGAAAGTTCACTCCCGTTGGTATTAGGATTCCCAAGAAAGATAAAAAGTTGGGTTTTGGTGGATTTCGAGAACGTTAAAACTCCACCGAAACTTGATGACTTATTAAAATTCCAAGAAAAATTTGATGAAATTGAAGTAATGAATTAAAAGATCATTCTTGTATGTTTTGGGGGGTCCCTAGAAGACTAAAGAGTTGGGTTTTGGTGGATTGAAACGAACCTCAATTCACTTACGATCCTTAACTACATTTTAAAATTTAGGTGCAAATAGAAAGAAATATGAGGGAAAATTAATGATATGACAAAAAAGTTCTCTCCCGTTGGTATTAGGATTCTCTAGAAAGATAAAAAGTTGGGTTTGGTGGATATCGAGAACGTTAAAACTCCACCGAAACTTGATAACTTATTAAAATTCCAAGAAAAATTTGATGAAATTGAAGTAATGAATTAAAAGATCATTCTTGTATGTTTTGGGAGGTCCCTAGAAGACTAAAGAGTTGGGTTTTGGTGGATTGAAACGAACCTCAATTCACTTACGATCCTTAACTACATTTTAAAATTTAGGTGCAAATAGAAAGAAATATGAGGGAAAATTAATGATATGACATAAAAGTTTACTCTCGTTGGTATTAGGGTTTGTCTAGAAGGATGAAAAGTTGTGTTTTGGTGGATTTCGAGAACTTCAAAACTCCACCGAAACTTGATGACTTATTGAAATTCCAAGAAAAATGGGATGAAATTGAAGTAATGAATTAAAAGATCATTCTTGTATGTTTTGGGAGGTCCCTAAAAGACTAAAAAGTTGGGTTTTGGCAGATTGAAACGAACCTCAATTCACTTACGATCCTTAATTACTTTTTAAAATATAGGGGAAAATAGAAACAAATATGTGGGAAAATTAATGATATGACAAAAAAGTTCACTCCCGTTGGTATTATGAGGTCTCTAGAAGGATAAAAAGTTGGGTTTTAGTGTTTTTCGAGAAATTCAAAACTCCATCGAAACTTGATGACTTATTGAAATTCGAAGAAAAATGGGATGAAATTGAAGTAATGAGTTAAAAGATCATTCTTGTATGTTTTGGGAGGTCCCTACAAGACAAAAAAGTTGGGTTTTGGCGGATTGAAACGAACCTCAATTCACTTACGATCCTTAACTACTTTTTAAAATTTAGGGGAAAATAGAAAGAAATATGAGGGAAAATTAATGATATGACAAAAAATTTCACTCCCGTTGGTATTAGGCTTCTCTAGAAAGATAAAAAGTTGGGTTTTGGTGGATTTCGAGAACGTTAAAACTCCACCGAAACTTGATGACATATTAAAATTCCAAGAAAAATTTGATGAAATTGAAGTAATGAATTAAAAGATCATTCTTGTATGTTTTGGGAGGTCCCTAGAAGACTAAAGAGTTGGGTTTTGGTGGATTGAAACGAACCTCAATTCACTTACGATCCTTAACTACTTTTTAAAATATAGGGGAAAATAGAAACAAATATGAGGGAAAATTAATGATATGACAAAAAAGTTCACTCCCGTTGGTATTATGAGGTCTCTAGAAGGATAAAAAGTTGGGTTTTGGTGTATTTCGAGAAATTCAAAACTCCACCGAAACTTGATGGCTTATTGAAATTCGAAGAAAAATGGGATGAAATTGAAGTAATGAGTTAAAAGATCATTCTTGTATGTTTTGGGAGGTCCCTAGAAGACTAAAAAGTTGGGTTTTGGCGGATTGAAACGAACCTCAATTCACTTACGATCCTTAACTACTTTTTAAAATTTAGGGGAAAATAGAAAGAAATATGAGGGAAAATTATTGATATGACAAAAAAGTTCACTCCCGTTGGTATTAGGAGGTCTCTAGAAAGATAAAAAGTTGGGTTTTGGTGGATTTCGAGAAAGTTAAACCTCCACCGAATCTTGATGACTTATTAAAATTCCAAGAAAAATGGGATGAAATTGAAGTAATGAGTTTAAATATCATTCTTGTATGTTTTGGGAGGTCCCTAAAAGACTAAAAAGTTGGGTTTTGGCGGATTGAAACGAACCTCAATTCACTTACGATCCTTAACTATTTTTTAAAATATAGGAGAAAATAGAAACAAATATGAGGGAAAATTAATGATATGACAAAAAAGTTCACTCCCGTTGGTATTATGAGGTCTCTAGAAGGATAAAAAGTTGGGTTTTGGTGGATTTCGAGAAAGTTAAACCTCCACCGAATCTTGATGACTTATTAAAATTCCATGAAAAATGGGATGAAATTGAAGTAATGAATTAAATGATCATTCTTGTATGTTTTGGGAGGTCCAAAGAAGACTAAACAGTTGGGTTTTGGCGGATTGAAACGAACCTCAATTCACTTACGATCCTTAACTACATTTTAAAATTTAGGTGCAAATAGAAAGAAATATGAGGGAAAATTAATGATATGACATAAAAGTTTACTCTCGTTGGTATTAGGGTTTGTCTAGAAGGATGAAAAGTTGTGTTTTGGTGGATTTCGAGAACGTTAAAACTCCACCGAAACTTGATGACTTATCAAAATTCGAAGAAAAATGGGATGAAATTGAAGTAATGAGTTTAAATATGATTCTTGTATGTTTTGGGAGGTCCCAAGAAGACTAAACAGTTGGGTTTTGGCGGATTGAAACGAACCTCAATTCACTTACGATCCTTAACTACTTTTTAAAATTTAGGGGAAAATAGAAAGAAATATGAGGGAAAATTAATGATATGACAAAAAAGTTCACTCCCGTTGGTATTAGGTGGTCTCTAGAAGGATAAAAAGTTGGGTTTTGTTGGATTTCGAGAACTTTAAAACTCCACCGAAACTTGATGACAATTGAAAATTCCAAGAAAAATGGTGTGAAATTGAAGTAATGAGTTAAAAGATCATTCTTGTATGTTTTGGGAGGACCCTAGATGACTAAAAAGTTGGGTTTTTGAAGGAGTTAAACGAATTTCAATTCACTTACGATCCTTAACTACTTTTTAAAATTTAGGGGAAAATAAAAAGAAATATGAGGGAAAATTAATGATATGACAAAAAAGTTCTCTCCCGTTGGTATTAGGTTCTCTAGAAAGATAAAAAGTTGGGTTTGGTGGATATCGAGAACGTTAAAACTCCACCGAAACTTGATGACTTATTAAAATTCCAAGAAAAATTTGATGAAATTGAAGTAATGAATTAAAAGATCATTCTTGTATGTTTTGGGAGGTCCCTAGAAGACTAAAAAGTTGGGTTTTGGCGGATTGAAACGAACCTCAATTCACTTACGATCCTTAACTACTTTTTAAAATATAGGGGGAAATAGAAACAAATATGTGGGAAAATTAATGATATGACAAAAAAGTTCACTCCCGTTGGTATTGAGGTCTCTAGAAGGATAAAAAGTTGGGTTTTGGTGGATTTCGAGAAAGTTAAACCTCCACCGAATCTTGATGACTTATTATAATTCCAAGAAAAATGGGATGAAATTGAAGTAATGAATTAAATGATCATTCTTGTATGTTTTGGGAGGTCCCTAGAAGACTAAAGAGTTGGGTTTTGGCGGATTGAAACGAACCTCAATTCACTACGATCCTTAACTACATTTTAAAATTTAGGGGAAAATAGAAAGGAATATGAGGGAAAATTAATGGTATGACAAAAAAGTTCACTCCCGTTGGTATTAGGAGGTCTCTATAAGGATAAAAAGTTGGGTTTTGGTGGATTTCGAAAGTTCACTCCCGTTGGTATTAGGATTCTCAAGAAAGATAAAAAGTTGGGTTTTGGTGGATTTCGAGAACGTTAAAACTCCACCGAAACTTGATGACTTATTAAAATTCCAAGAAAAATTTGATGAAATTCAAGTAATGAATTAAAAGATCATTCTTGTATGTTTTGGGAGGTCCCTAGAAGACTAAAGACTTGGGTTTTGGTGGATTGAAACGAACCTCAATTCACTTACGATCCTTAACTACTTTTTAAAATTTAGGGGAAAATAGAAAGAAATATGAGGGAAAATTAATGATATGACAAAAAATTTCACTCCCGTTGGTATTTGGAGGTCTCTAGAAGGATAAAAAGTGTGGTTTTGGTGGATTTCGAGAAAGTTAAACCTCCACCGAATCTTGATGACTTATTAAAATTCCATGAAAAATGGGATGAAATTGAAGTAATGAATTAAATGATCATTCTTGTATGTTTTGGGAGGTCCCTAGAAGACTAAAAAGTTGGGTTTTGGCGGATTGAAACGAACCTCAATTCACTTACGATCCTTAACTACTTTTTAAAATTTAGGGGAAAATAGAAAGAAATATGAGGGAAAATTAATGATATGACAAAAAAGTTCACTCCCGTTGGTATTAGGATTCTCTAGAAAGATAAAAAGTTGGGTTTTGGTGGATTTCGAGAACGTTAAAACTCCACCGAAACTTGATGACTTATCAAAATTCCAAGAAAAATGGGATGAAATTGAAGTAATGAGTTTAAATATGATTCTTGTATGTTTTGGGATGTCCCAAGAAGACTAAACAGTTGGGTTTTGGCGGATTGAAACGAACCTCAATTCACTTACGATCCTTAACTACATTTTAAAATTTAGGGGAAAATAGAAAGAAATATGAGGGAAAATTAATGATATGACAAAAAAGTTCTCTCCCGTTGGTATTAGGATTCTCTAGAAAGATAAAAAGTTGGGTTTGGTGGATATCGAGAACGTTAAAACTCCACCGAAACTTGATGACTTATTAAAATTCCAAGAAAAATTTGATGAAATTGAAGTAATGATTTAAATGATCATTCTTGTATGTTTTGGGAGGTCCCAAGAAGACTAAACAGTTGGGTTTTGGCCGATTGAAACGAACCTCAATTCACTTACGATCCTTAACTACTTTTTAAAATTTAGGGGAAAATAGAAAGAAATATGAGGGAAAATTAATGATATGACAAAAAAGTTCACTCCCGTTGGTATTAGGAGGTCTCTAGAAGGATAAAAAGTTGGGTTTTGGTGGATTTCGAGAAAGTTAAACCTCCACCGAAACTTGATGACTTATTAAAATTCCAAGAAAAATTTGATGAAATTGAAGTAATGAATTAAAAGATCATTCTTGTATGTTTTGGGAGGTCCCTAGAAGACTAAAGAGTTGGGTTTTGGTGGATTGAAACGAACCTCAATTGACTTACGATCCTTAACTACATTTTAAAATTTAGGTGCAATTAGAAAGAAATATGAGGGAAAATTAATGATATAACAAAAAAGTTCACTCCCGTTGGTATTAGGAGGTCTCTAGAAGGATAAAAAGTTGGGTTTTGGTGGATTTCGAGGACGTCAAAACTCCACCGAAACTTGATGACTTATCAAAATTCCAAGAAAAAGGGGATGAAATTGAAGTAATGAGTTTAAATATCATTCTTGTATGTTTTGGGAGGTCCCAAGAAGACTAACCAGTTGGGTTTTGGCGGATTGAAACGAACCTCAATTCACTTACGATCCTTAACTACTTTTTAAAATATAGGGGAAAATAGAAACAAATATGAGGGAAAATTAATGATATGACAAAAAGTTCACTCCTGTTGGTATTATGAGGTCTCTAGAAGGATAAAAAGTTGGGTTTTGGTGGATTTCGAGAAAGTTAAACCTCCACCGAATCTAGATGACTTATTAAAATTCCAAGAAAAATGGGATGAAATTGAAGTAATGAATTAAATGATCATTCTTGTATGTTTTGGGAGGTCCCTAGAAGAATAAAGAGTTGGGTTTTGGCGGATTGAAACGAACCTCAATTCACTACGATCCTTAACTACTTTTTAAAATTTAGGGGAAAATAGAAAGAAATATGAGGGAAAATTAATGGTATGACAAAAAAGTTCACTCCCGTTGGTATTAGGAGGTCTCTAGAAGGATAAAAAGTTGGGTTTTGGTGGATTTCGAAAGTTCACTCCCGTTGGTATTAGGATTCTCAAGAAAGATAAAATGCGACGTCCTTAATATGTTTTTACCCCCATTTATGCAATTCTTAACCCTTATTGCTGTAATATAGAGTCATTGTGTCGTGTTTGGAGTCTTTGGCAGAGTTGGTGGACAAATTGAGCTTAAAATACAGAATTGTCGAATTTTGAAGAGTTTTAGTTTGAGTAGGAGTCCTTGTTGTACTAGGAATCCTGTTTGGACTAGGAAACCTGTTTTGACTAGGAAACTTGTCGGAATAGAATTCGTTTTTTGTTCGTCGTTTCTGAAACATGTGTGGAAAATTTGGAATCCTGTTTGGATTAGGAAATGTCCTGTTTAGGAAAGTCCTACTTGAACTATAACTGTATATTTTGTGACTTTCCTATTTCGGTTTTCCTATTCTAGAAACTTTCTCGATCTAGTAAGTCCCTCGATTTGAATTGGAAACTTTCCTAATCTAATGATCTTATCTATTACATGTATGTCTTTTTAAGACAATATTTGACTAGATTAGGACAAGTTTATTACATGAATTAATTCTCTATTTTCTTGTCTTTATTTTCAGATTTTATATGGAAATAATGAGGGGATGAAATCTGAAATTAATGAGGATTATTCAGCCGATTTGGAGGAGATTTTCAAGGGAAGAAAAATTGATTTTTACTATGGTAAATTCATGGTTAATTCGGCTGAATGAGAAAAACAAGGGAATTAGGAGACTTCAATGCCAAAAATAAAAGGAAGGTACATGGATAAGGTAATTGCCGAAATTTGCAAGGAGGAATTCAAAGAGTCCTAAAGCTACAAGGGAAGAAACTCACGGCAATGGAAAGGAATTGAAGAAGATATTTTGCTGAATTAAGTTAATGATCATAGAAGAGATAAAGAAGGATTTAATTCGGCAAAGCAAGGAGAGAAAAGAGGGAGAGAATCAAGGGAAGTGCTTGACCGAATGTGGACCAATTCATGCCTAGGTTCATTGATAATTGCTGAATTAATTCAAGATTAAATCAAGAGATAATTTGAAGAATTGTTCAGCCATTATCTCTTGGATTTTCGGCAACAATAAAGAGGAGTTATTGTTGCACATTTTCAGCCATGTTGACCAAGAATTTCAGCAAATAAAGAGAAGATAGAGGAATGCCGAATCTTGTGAAGGAAAAAGTCTTGGACGGCATCACAACAACCCTAGGGTTTTGGCATATAGGGGACTTGTCCTCCGTGGTTAAAAACTTTGAGACCTGCCTTGTTCCTAAAGAGAGTTTACTCTCCGTGAATCTTAACGACACCGCCTTAGAAAAGTAAAGTATGCTCGACCTAGACAACAGCTTGTGCCGAAGCATCACCTCACTTTAGACGCTAGAAAATAACTTGAGCATATGTGGAATCTATTTTTCTTCAAAAGATAAAATTCGTCTTTAATTTTTGAGGTATATCGGATCAAGCATGATACTACCAGGGGCTGCATCAGTCCATTGCACTGTTAACTCCTCTGCTCCACGTACCTCAAATTTTAAAGTTGTGTGAATAAAAGACACCTAGAAACCCTAAGTTTCGGCAATTACAATACTTACATAATTGATGTAATCTAAAAACCGAACCAACATAGATATTTGTACAAATTTCGTGTGCTTTGTATAACTAGTTTAAATTGCTAGGGAGTTTTAAAAAGTCTATTTGTGTTAAGTTTGTTTATGGTTTTGAGGGGAAGAGGAATAGGTAAGGTCACTAATGTTGGTATTAGCCTTAACCCTTCATATTTGCGCTTGCGTTTTTATGAGGTTGAGGGCGGCTTTTATGCACTTTAGTGGTACTGACAACACAAGGTTCTCAACAGAGTAAGGGGCATTCATAGTTCGTTTGTTCTAATTTTGGTTTTGAGGTTTGTTTAACTAGATCTCAAGGCCCACAGACTGATGTTCATTCTCGGTGAGTGAGTCGATAGGGAGTTCGCTCTCCGTGGTGTCCAACAACGAGTCTTGCCTCACTCCATTATTAGTACTTTCGTTCTAGCCTTCTGAAACCACAGAATCTTGTGTCTAGTCGATAGACCTAGGCCGCACGTCCACCGAGCTTCGAAACCTTAAATGAGTTTGACATAAGTAAATTTTTAATCTCAAAAGAAAACGTTTCTTGGTTTGAATTTTCGAGGTATATCGGATTAAGCATGATACTACCGGGGGCTGTATCAGTCCATTGCACCGTTATCTCCTCTGCTCCACGTACTTTGAAAATTCAAACAAATCATATAGCAATTTAACTAAGGATACATAAAACACATCTTTGATTCTTTTGTTTATACTTGTGAAATCGTGTGAGCCATGTTTGTAATATTGTGTATGACGTTTTCTTTGTAATATACTTGCATTATACCTATACTCTTACACGTTTGAATCTTTGAATTTTTCGTACATACTCTAAATTTCGTGTAACATTATACTTGAATTTTCGTTAATATAGTTGTATGATATTCTTACCCTAACACTAATTGTTACATACTAACTATACACGCTTTTAATTCATTGGTTAAACACCTTGAAATTTTAATAATTTCAGGTACATGAATCTTGGTTGGTCACAAGAAATTGAGGACAGATTGAAAAGAATTTGCAACCAAGAAGAAGAAGAGCCAGTTTTGCCGAGCACTTCTACACCAGAACATCAGTTTGTTTCTCCCACCTCATCACTTTTTGACCGAAATTTTGTTGCACCACCATCACCATTTCCATCAGAAGCTTCGTGTGAACTAAACCCTTTGTTTCACGAAGAACCAGAATTTGAGCTACTCCAAAGTCCCATACCAATTCAGTACTTGAACTTTGATTTACCTGATCCTACATTCAGAATGACTTCACTAAGGGAGGAGAATGGACAGGTAGATGCGCCACAAGGAGGAGTGGTGAGACCAAGTAATGTGGCATATCCTGCAGTTGCACCTGGCAAATCAGGAGAATTTGAGCTGAAGGGTGGATTTATCCACCAACTGCCTAAGTTTTATGGACTCAGTGGAGAGGATCCGAATCGCCATATTCAGAAGTTTGAATTTAGATGTGAGTCAATGTGCCCAACTGGGGCAGACTTACAACATGTAAGAATGAAGGCGTTTCCTTTTTCACTTGAAGATAGGGCGCAGGAGTGGTTTTATGCTATACCACCTGGGAAGATGGTTTCTTGGACTTCAATGGTGAGGGAATTTCTCACCAAGTACTTTCCTTCATCAAGGGTGACGCAGATCAGGAAGGAGATCACCTCGATCAGACAAGAGCCAGATGAAAGCTTCGACGTGTACTATGACAGGTACAAGGCTTTGGTTGCAACGTGTCCTAATCATGGGATACGTGAGGGTCTTCTATTGCAGTATTTCTATGAAGGGTTGCGTCCCTTAGAGCGGAGATTTTTAGATTCAGCAGCTGGTGGATCTTTAATGGAGAAGAGCAGAGAGGAGGTTAAGAACTTGTTGGAGATGCATTTCACCAATCAACAACAGTTCGGGTCTACTTCCTCAAGGCGAGTCAGTGAGGCCAGCGGTTATGAGGAATCTAGTGCAGTGAAGGAGCTCAAGGAAGATGTGGGGAAACTCACTGAGATGATGTCCCAGTTTATGAAGCAGAAACATGCCCAAGTCTGTGGGGTGTGTAGTATGGAGGGGCATTCGGCTGATGTGTGTCCACAAGTTGGTGGAGGTGAAAATTTTGAGGAAGCCAATGCGATTGGTTTTCAGGGGCAGCAACGTTCCAACTTCCCTAACTTCAACCCCAGATTCAACGATCATCCCAATTTCAGATGGGCCAATAATGACAATGTGCTTAGGCCAAATGTTCAACAAAATGCACTCTATCAACCTAGAGGTGCCGTACCATTTCAGAGGCAACAAGGACAATTTGTGCCGAATCAGCCCATGCAGCCCATGCAAGCTCAAATGCCACCAAGCAATACCAATTATGATGCCATCATACAATCACTTTCAAGTGCTACTCAGACATTGCTTGCTGGACAACAAACCACCAACAAAGATGTTGCTGAGCTTAAAAATCAAATGGGCCAAGTGGTGGATTTCATGGGGAAGTTCAATGAACAAGGGAAGCTACCCTCAAATGTGATTAAAACCCCAAAGAATGAGCAAGCACAATCCATCACAACAAGAAGTGGAAAAGTCATAGAAGGGCCGGCACCCAAGAAGGTGGAAGACGTGATTTTGGAGTGTGTTGATGAGGAGACACACGGCAATGGTGAAGAAATACACGGCAATGAGGTCAAGAATAGTGTTGAACCGAGCAAGGCTGAGCTCGATGTGATGAGGAAGAGAGATTTGGAGAAGGATCCAGCAACCTCCAAGATGGAGGCACCTAAGGTTAATGACCCTAATTCTATTGATTTAGTTAAGGCTAATCAATTTTCTTGTTTACCTTTTCCCTCCAGGTTCGCAAAGTCCAGGAAGGACAAATCTGATGAGGAGGTGTTGGATATCTTTAGGAAAGTGGAGGTGAACATACCATTGCTTGAGTGCATCAAGCAAATTCCCAAGTATGCCAAGTTTTTAAAGGAGCTGTGCACAACAAGGAGGCATACTCGTGAAGAGCAGGTGGTCAAGATGAGTGAGACGGTTTCAGCCGTTCTCCAAAGAAAGCTCCCACCCAAAATGAAAGACCCTGGCAGCTTTTCTGTACCTTGTAAAATTGGACAATCATTTTTTGATAAAGTTTTGCTAGATCTAGGGGCTTCTATTAATGTCATGCCTTATAATGTGTATAAGTCCCTAGGTTTGGGCGAGTTGAAAAAGGACAATGTAATCATTCAACTCGCCGATAGGTCTAACAAATATCCTGAGGGATATGTTGAGGATGTTCTTGTGCAGGTAAATAATCTGATATTTCCTGCAGATTTCTATGTGCTTCAGATGGAAGAGTCGCCCCTTAATTCCACTCAACTTTTGTTGGGGCGACCATTCATGAGGACAGCAAGAACGAAGATAGATGTGGCTGAAGGGAACCTCACCATGGAGTTCGATGGTGAAGTGATTGGCTTCAACATCTTTGAAGCCATGAGGTATCCAGTTTCTGATCTAAAACCTTGCTATAATATTGATGTAATTGATTCTATTGCGCAAGTTTTGTCAGAAACTTTGGATCAATAGCAACTAGCTATTGAGCAAGGGGCCGGAATTGACACAAATGGGGACAAGATTTCCAAGGAGGCACGGCTCAAACTTGAGCCGAGCATGATGAGCATTGTTGCCGAGCTAGAGGCAACACCCCACATAAAAAAGCCATGTAAGTATATGTCAATTCCCATTTCCACTAATAAAATTCTACCATCTGTGGAACAGGCCCCTATTCTAGAACTCAAGTTGCTTCCGGATCATTTGAAGTATGTGTACTTGGGAGACGATGACACACTACCAGTTATTGTGTCATCACAGCTGAGTGAGCAGCAGGAAGCACGTTTAACTAGCATGCTGAAGAGGAACAAGACCGCCATTGGATGGACGTTGGCGGATATCAAGGGAATCAGCCCTACAACTTTTGTCCATAGGATCTTGCTTGAGGAAGGAGCCAAGCCTACTAGGGAGGGTCAGAGACGATTACACCCCCCTATGATGAAGATTGTGAAGGACGAGGTGATCAAATTGCTGGATTGTGGAGTCATATATCCCATTTCAGATAGCCAGTGGATTGCACCTGTCCAGGTTGTACCCAAGAAGAGTGGAGTCACAGTTGTGAAGAACGATAAGGATGAGCTCGTGCCCCAACGATTGGTGACAGGTCATAGGATGTGTATCGACTACAGAAAGTTGAATGCTACTACACGCAAAGATCACATGCCTTTGCCTTTCATGGACCAGATGTTGGAGAGATTAGCTGGGCACGAATTCTATTGCTTCTTGGATGGGTACAGCGGTTACAATCAGATATGCATTCACCCAGATGATCAGGAGAAGACGACGTTCACATGTCCCTTTGGTACGTTTGCCTATCGACGCATGCCTTTTGGTTTATGCAACGCACCAGGTACATTCCAACGTTGTATGTATTCCATTTTCAGCGATTATATTGAGAATATCATTGAAGTCTTTATGGAAAAGACTTTGATGCATGTTTAGAGAATTTGGAATTAATCCTGAAAAGATGTGTAGAAACTAACCTTGTACTTAATTGGGAAAAGTGTCATTTCATGGTAAAACAAGGGATAGTTCTAGGACACATTATATCTGCAAAGGGTATTGAGGTAGATAGGGCCAAGATTGATATTATGCTTCACTTACCCTCCCCTACAACTGTAAGGGAGGTACGTTCGTTTCTTGGCCATGCAGGTTTTTACAGGAGGTTCATCAAGGATTTTTCGTTGGTGACCAAGCCTATTTGTGCCCTCTTGCAGAAGGATGTTCCATTCGTATGGGACAAAAAGTGTGAAGATGCATTTTTGAGGTTGAAGGAATTGCTGACATCGGCACCAATAATGGCGCCACCTGACTGGAGCCTACCATTTGAGATCATGTGTGATGCTTCAGACTATGCAGTTGGAGCAGTGCTTGGAGAGAGAAAGGAGAAGAGGCCGAATGCCATATATTATGCCTCTAGAACACTTAATGATGCTCAATTAAATTACTCTACAACTGAAAAAGAATTGTTGGCTGTGATATTTGCTTTAGAAAAATTTCGTTCATATCTTTTGAATTCTAAAGTAGTTGTTTATTCTGATCATGCAGCCCTAAGATATTTGATGAAGAAGAAGGACGCCAAGCCACGTTTGATTCGATGGATTCTCTTACTCCAAGAGTTTGACATCGAAATCAAGGACAAGAAGGGGAGCGAGAATGTTGTGGCGGATCACTTGAGCAGAATTGTGAGAGAAGAGGAAAAGTTACCACTTCAGGAAACTTTCCCAGATGAGCAGCTTTTTCAAGTGGACACAAAAGAACCTTGGTATGCAGACATTGTCAATTATTTAGTTATTAAAACTTTTCCAAGTACATGTTTGCAGGCAGCCAAGACGAGGATCAAAAAGAATGCAAGACACTACATATGGGACGATCCCTATCTATGGAGGACGTGTAGTGATCAGGTGATTAGACGTTGTGTGCCACAAGAGGAGCATAGGCCGATCCTTGCATTTTGCCACAATGAGGCGTGTGGAGGACACTTTGGAGCTAAGAGGACAGCACTCAAGGTATTAGAAAGCGGATTTTATTGGCCCACGATTTTCAAGGATGCATACACATTTTGTATGACATGTGA
Source organism: Potentilla sterilis (assembly GCA_963682095.1). NCBI lineage: Eukaryota > Viridiplantae > Streptophyta > Magnoliopsida > Rosales > Rosaceae > Potentilla > Potentilla sterilis. The sequence goes on from OY821762.1 coordinate 30,046,751, forward strand.
TAGGTGCCAAAGGACAGGTAACATTAGTAAGAGAGACCAAATGCCCCTAAATCCTATAATGTTTGTTGAAATTTTTGATGTTTGGGGTATAGATTTTATGGGACCTTTTCCTTCATCTAAGGGCTTTCTTTATATCTTGTTGGCTGTTGATTATGTGTCTAAATGGGTGGAGGCGAAAGCCACAAGGACTAATGATTCTAAAGTTGTTGCAGGTTTCTTGAGAACTAACATATTTTCCAGGTTTGGAGTACCTCGTGTGTTTATAAGCGATGGAGGTTCTCATTTCTGCAACAGAACAATAGAGGCTTTGCTCAGAAGATATGGAGTCACCCATAAGGTATCCACACCTTATCATCCTCAGACGAGCGGAATGGCAGAAGTGTCCAACAGAGAGATCAAGAGCATATTGGAGAAAACTGTGGGCCCATCAAGGAGAGATTGGAGTGATAGACTTGATGATGCACTTTGGGCTTACAGAACGGCATACAAGACACCCATTGGGATGTCTCCATTTCGGCTTACATATGGCAAGGCGTGCCATCTTCCAGTAGAGTTGGAGCACAAGGCATGGTGGGCGGTCAAGCAATTCAACATGGAACTTGACAAGGCTGGACTTCACAGGAAATTGCAGCTGAGCGAACTTGAGGAAATCAGAAATGAAGCATATGATGCTGCGTGGATTTACAAGGAGAAGACGAAATTGTATCATGACAAGATGATAAGAGGCAAAACGTTTCATATTGGCCAGAAAGTTTTGTTATTTCATTCTCGTCTTAAATTATTTCCTGGCAAATTGCGTTCTCGTTGGGTAGGACCATATATTGTTACTAATGTGTTTTCTCATGGTGCTATTTAAATTCAGAGTACGGAATCAGGAAAAGCATTCAAGGTGAATGGTCATCGACTTAAGCCTTACTACGAACCTTTTGAGGAGCACACCATTGAAGAAATAGCAGTTAGAGACGCACCAAGATCCTGATGATATGGAGAAGAGTCTAGGCTGAGTAGACTGTAAACATTAAGCGCTGCATGGGAGGCAACCCATTTCAACCAAAATGGTGAAGGAGCCGTCTACGAGAGTTTGAATTTCTAATCCCTAAACTCTTTATGGTTGAATTGTATAAATGTGGAACTTGTGAATTATCAAATGCTTAGAAATTACTACATAATTCTTGTATACCTTGAGGACAATGTAATTTTCTAAGTGTGGGGTAGGGATACATGTTTCACATGCTTTTGTCTTTGTTTCGAATCATAAAAAGAAAAGAAAAAAAAAAATCAGAACAGCAAAAAAAAAAAAAAAAAAAAAAATTTTCGTTGCTTTTGTCTTTATTTTTCGTTGCTTTTTAATTTTGTTTTTGTTTTTGAGTCTTAGGATGCCCCTAAATAGTCTATGATGATTATATCTTTGAATGCATAGATGATGGTTTAGCATAATCTTGAAAATAATTGTGAGTTTCATGGACTTTGTGATTGGTATGAACATTTGAGACTTGGACTTAATTGTGAAATAAGCATGTATGTTGTGTTGATTTTGTTCCATAATAACCTATGTGAGCTTTGATGCCATATACTTTCTTCTTGAGTGATAAAACTGGGCAGAATTTTTCAAAACTTCATTATTCTTTGATTATTCAATGACTATGTGCCATAGCTTTTAATGAACTCTAGAATGCTAGAACTTACTCTTGACAATTTTTGAAACTATTATTCATGAAATACCTTGATTTTGAAAAGGATTGAAAAGATCATGTTAGGATTACCACCAATGCCAAACAAAGCTTATGCCTAATTTGTGCCCGTCGTGGGACTCCTTAGTTTTAACCCCTTTGAGCTGACAATAAACCATTTATTTCATCACCATGATACACTTTCCTTGAGCTTAGAACAGTTTAACCTTACCATTGTTGTCAAGACTTGGTAAAATTTAATGGAATTTGTTATTTGAAGTGATGTTGTGAAGTAAGTGTGGGGTGAACTTGTCCAATTATATGAAAAATTTATGTGTTGCCGAACAAAAGAAAAGAAAAGAAAAATCGGACAGAAAAAAAAAAAAAAAATTTGATCCGAGAAAAAATACAAGGGATTCGGCAATGGAGGAATATTTGGACGAGATTCTTGTGGTGAATTTGGAATTTTATGACTATTTGAAGGTCTAACATTGCTATACTTGACCTTTGTTCATATTCACTATGTTATGGGGAAGAAAAGAATGAAGTTTGGGCCCAACATGATAAAATTTGGCCCTTTGAAGTGAAGTCATAAGGAGGATTGAATTTTGCCAAGTCTTGGTGACGTTTAATCACCACTTCCTAAATGAGAATGCCTTATGCCAATCCCCATTATTTCCTTTTTGTTGATCTTTTCATGAATCTTAAAATAGGTGAACTTTGATTTGTGGAGATTTTTGTCAAGAATTGAGCATATGGCTTTGGTTCATTTGTGCACATAGTTGTTATATGAAGTTTTTCCTGAAAGATTAATTCACAAAGTGCTTTTATTTGATGAAATATGCGAGCTATTTGTTGCCTTACAATCTGTTCTCTTGCATATACTTTGAGTGAATTGCCATATCATGAGTGAAAAGAAGAGAGTATGCCTAGTGAGGAGGATGAAATCAACATAACATGTCACTGCTTGCTATTTTTGTTTCTTACTTGTTCATGCTATGATACATGTCTATGACGCTTGGGATTATTGTGCTTACATTGAATGCTTAACTTGAAAGCTATGTGTTTAAAGATCCTGAGACAATCATTTTAGGGGCAGTAGTGTTGAGTCTTTTTATTTGTTTTGCTAAGGGACTAGCAAAAGCTAAGTGTGGGGTAGTTGATAGGAGCATAAAATGCGACGTCCTTAATATGTTTTTACCCCCATTTATGCAATTCTTAACCCTTATTGTTGTAATATAGAGTCATTGTGTCGTGTTTGGAGTCTTTGGCAGAGTTGGTGGACAAATTGAGCTTAAAATACAGAATTGTCGAATTTTGAAGAGTTTTAGTTTGAGTAGGAGTCCTTGTTGTACTAGGAATCCTGTTTGGACTAGGAAACCTGTTTTGACTAGGAAACTTGTCGGAATAGAATTCTTTTTTTGTTCGTCGTTTCTGAAACATGTGTGGAAAATTTGGAATCCTGTTTGGATTAGGAAATGTCCTGTTTAGGAAAGTCCTACTTGAACTATAACTGTATATTTTGTGACTTTCCTATTTCGGTTTTCCTATTCTAGAAACTTTCTCGATCTAGTAAGTCCCTCGATTTGAATTGGAAACTTTCCTAATCTAATGATCTTATCTATTACATGTATGTCTTTTTAAGACAATATTTGACTAGATTAGGACAAGTTTATTACATGAATTAATTCTCTATTTTCTTGTCTTTATTTTCAGATTTTATATGGAAATAATGAGGGGATGAAATCTGAAATTAATGAGGATTATTCAGCCGATTTGGAGGAGATTTTCAAGGGAAGAAAAATTGATTTTTACCATGGTAAATTCATGGTTAATTCGGCTGAATGAGAAAAACAAGGGAATTAGGAGACTTCAATGCCAAAAATAAAAGGAAGGTACATGGATAAGGTAATTGCCGAAATTTGCAAGGAGGAATTCAAGGAGTCCTAAAGCTACAAGGGAAGAAACTCACGGCAATGGAAAGGAATTGAAGAAGATATTTTGCTGAATTAAGTTAATGATCATAGAAGAGATAAAGAAGGATTTAATTCGGCAAAGCAAGGAGAGAAAAGAGGGAGAGAATCAAGGGAAGTGCTTGACCGAATGTGGACCAATTCATGCCTAGGTTCATTGATAATTGCTGAATTAATTCAAGATTAAATCAAGAGATAATTTGAAGAATTGTTCAGCCATTATCTCTTGGATTTTCGGCAACAATAAAGAGGAGTTATTGTTGCACATTTTCAGCCATGTTGACCAAGAATTTCAGCAAATAAAGAGAAGATAGAGGAATGCCGAATCTTGTGAAGGAAAAAGTCTTGGACGGCATCACAACAACCCTAGGGTTTTGGCTGAACCCTAGGTTTCCATGCTCCTCTATAAATACCACACTTGGTATTCAGAAGAGATAATCATCTCTCTCTCCACAAAAGCTCTGCCGAATCCCTGCCAAATTTATTCCACAAATTACATACCAAGACTCAAAGCCGAATCCACCACCTCTCATAACAATTCAATCATCCTTCACCAATCCTTGCCGAATCTTAATCAAGGTTGTAACATGGATTGTATTACATTGGTTTTTGATTCTTTGTATTTAAACATAACTTTGTCTATGAAGTATGTTTTGATTTTTGGTTTTAATTTCGGTATTGATATTTACATATGAGATTTTCGGATCTTTGTTATACATGTTTGGATATTTTGTATGTGAATGCCGAATTATGCATGCTCTTAATTGAATATGGTATGTTGGACAGCAAGCTTTAGCATGTTTTCTTGATTTTAATTAGGTTTATTTCCTTAATTCGTGTGGAACCGAAGGAGATATCTAGATGCACTCGATGGCCATGAGTGTTATCTAGGTGTCAAATTCATATGCCGATTTAATACATGTTGAATTACACGCATGTTGGATTTAATATGTATTAATCTAAGGGTCAGAGTAATTCTGGAAATTTACATGTCGATGTGAGATGAGTGACGCCATACTTGCTAACATGTTCCAATTCGACATATTGTGCTTATGTGCTATTTGTGTTTAATTTCTACGCATTGTGTTATTAAACCGATTAGTACCATGTTTAGGATTACACGCATGTTGGATTCTAAATACTTGTGATGTTTTGAATAATTAGAATAACCGCATTGGCTCTAATTAAATTGGAACTTAATTGATCTTGAATTCGATATTTGCTGCTGCCCCTATTACTTGTTTTAATTTTATTGCATGTGTAATGAGATTCGTGTTTGGTAATTGTGTGAAAGGTGATGATCAATTGTATATAATAGTTTAGGTTTTAGAATTTGTAAAAATTCAGTAGGTAATTAATCATAAATTTCGACAACCCCCCTTTTATGCAATACTTTGTGTGATTGAAAGCCCTTGATTTCCCCGGATAGAACGATCCCTACTTGTCCTAACTACAATTGACAAAAGAAGGGTATTATTTGTATGAGATTGTTTTGCAAGTACAAATTGTGCACGCATGCGATCCCATCAGTCAAAACTCCACCGAAAATTGATGACTTATCAAAATTCCAAGAAAAATGGGATGAAATTGAAGTAATGAATTAAATGATCATTCTTGTATGTTTTGGGAGGTCCCAAGAAGACTAAACAGTTGGGTTTTGGCGGATTGAAACGAACCTCAATTCACTTACGATCCTTAACTACTTTTTAAAATTTAGGGGAAAATAGAAAGAAATATGAGGGAAAATTAATGATATGAGAAAAAAGTTCCCTCCCGTTGGTATTAGGATTCTCTAGAAAGATAAAAAGTTGGGTTTTGGTGTATTTCCAGAACGTTAAAACTCCACCGAAACTTGATGACTTATTAAAATTCCAAGAAAAATTTGATGAAATTCAAGTAATGAATTAAAAGATCATTCTTGTATGTTTTGGGTGGTCCCTAGAAGACTAAAGAGTTGGGTTTTGGTGGATTGAAACGAACTTCAATTCACTTACGATCCTTAACTACATTTTAAAATTTAGGTGCAATTAGAAAGAAATATGAGGGAAAATTAATGATATAACAAAAAAGTTCACTCCCGTTGGTATTAGGAGGTCTCTAGAAGGATAAAAAGTTGGGTTTTGGTGGATTTCGAGGACGTCAAAACTCCACCGAAACTTGATGACTTATCAAAATTCCAAGAAAAAAGGGATGAAATTGAAGCAATGAGTTTAAATATCATTCTTGTATGTTTTGGGAGGTCCCAAGAAGACTAACCAGTTGGGTTTTGGCGGATTGAAACGAACCTCAATTCACTTACGATCCTTAACTACTTTTTAAAATATAGGGGAAAATAGAAACAAATATGAGGGAAAATTAATGATATGACAAAAAAGTTCACTCCCGTTGGTATTATGAGGTCTCTAAAAGGATAAAAAGTTGGGTTTTGGTGGATTTCGAGAAAGTTAAACCTCCACCGAATCTAGATGACTTATTAAAATTCCAAGAAAAATGGGATGAAATTGAAGTAATGAATTAAATGATCATTCTTGTATGTTTTGGGAGGTCCCTAGAAGACTAAAGAGTTGGGTTTTGGCGGATTGAAACGAACCTCAATTCACTACGATCCTTAACTACTTTTTAAAGTTTAGGGGAAAATAGAAAGAAATATGAGGGAAAATTAATGGTATGGCAAAAAAGTTCACTCCCGTTGGTATTAGGAGGTCTCTAGAAGGATAAAAAGTTGGGTTTTGGTGGATTTCGAAAGTTCACTCCCGTTGGTATTAGGATTCTCAAGAAAGATAAAAAGTTGGGTTTTGGTGGATTTCGAGAACGTTAAAACTCCACCGAAACTTGATGACTTATTAAAATTCCAAGAAAAATTTGATGAAATTGAAGTAATGAATTAAAAGATCATACTTGTATGTTTTGGGAGGTGCCTAGAAGACTAAAGAGTTGGGTTTTGGTGGATTGAAACGAACCTCAATTCACTTACGATCCTTAACTACTTTTTAAAATTTAGGGGAAAATAGAAAGGAATATGAGGGAAAATTAATGATATGATAAAAAATTTCACTCCCGTTGGTATTAGGAGGTCTCTAGAAGGATAAAAAGTTGGGTTTTGGTGGATTTCGAGAAAGTTAAACCTCCACCGAATCTTGATGACTTATTAAAATTCCATGAAAAATGGGATGAAATTGAAGTAATGAATTAAATGATCATTCTTGTATGTTTTGGGAGGTCCCTAGATGACTAAAAAGTTGGGTTTTGGCGGATTGAAACGAACCACAATTCACTTACGATCCTTAACTACTTTTTAAAATTTAGGGGAAAATAGAGAGAAATATGAGGGAAAATTAATGATATGACAAAAAAGTTCACTCCCGTTGGTATTAGGATTCTCTAGAAAGATAAAAAGTTGGGTTTTGGTGGATTTCGAGAACGTTAAAACTCCACCGAAACTTGATGACTTATCAAAATTCCAAGAAAAAGGGGATGAAATTGAAGCAATGAGTTTAAATATCATTCTTGTATGTTTTGGGAGGTCCCAAGAAGACTACCCAGTTGGGTTTTGGCGGATTGAAACGAACCTCAATTCACTTACGATTCTTAACTACTTTTTAAAATATAGGGGAAAATAGAAACAAATATGAGGGAAAATTAATGATATGACAAAAAAGTTCACTCCCGTTGGTATTATGAGGTCTCTAGAAGGATAAAAAGTTGGGTTTTGGTGGATTTCGAGAAAGTTAAACCTCCACCGAATCTAGATGACTTATTAAAATTCCAAGAAAAATGGGATGAAATTGAAGTAATGAATTAAATGATCATTCTTGTATGTTTTGGGAGGTCCCTAGCAGACTAAAGAGTTGGGTTTTGGCGGATTGAAACGAACCTCAATTCACTACGATCCTTAACTACTTTTTAAAGTTTAGGGGAAAATAGAAAGAAATATGAGGGAAAATTAATGATATGACAAAAAAGTTCACTCCCGTTGGTATTAGGAGGTCTCTAGAAGGATAAAAAGTTGGGTTTTGGTGGATTTCGAGAAAGTTAAACCTCCACCGAATCTTGATGACTTATTAAAATTCCAAGAAAAATGGGATGAAATTGAAGTAATGAATTAAATGATCATTCTTGTATGTTTTGGGAGGTCCCTAGAAGACTAAAGAGTTGGGTTTTGGCGGATTGAAACGAACCTCAATTCACTACGATCCTTAACTACTTTTTAAAATTTAGGGGAAAATAGAAAGAAATATGAGGGAAAATTAATGGTATGACAAAAAAGTTCACTCCCGTTGGTATTAGGAGGTCTCTAGAAGGATAAAAAGTTGGGTTTTGGTGGATTTCGAGGACGTCAAAACTCCACCGAAACTTGATGACTTATCAAAATTCCAAGAAAAATGGGGTGAAATTGAAGTAATGAATTAAATGATCATTCTTGTATGTTTTGGGAGGTCCAAAGAAGACTAAACAGTTGGGTTTTGGCGGATTGAAACGAACCTCAATTCACTTACGATCCTTAACTACTTTTTAAAATTTAGGGGAAAATAGAAAGAAATATGAGGGAAAATTAATGATATGACAAAAAAGTTCACTCCCGTTGGTATTAGGATTCTCTAGAAAGATAAAAAGTTGGGTTTTGGTGTATTTCGAGAACGTTAAAACTCCACCGAAACTTGATGACTTATTAAAATTCAAAGAAAAATTTGATGAAATTAAAGTAATGAATTAAAAGATCATTCTTGTATGTTTTGGGAGGTCCCTAGAAGACTAAAGAGTTGGGTTTTGGTGGATTGAGACGAACCTCAATTCACTTACTATCCTTAACTACATTTTAAAATTTAGGTGCAATTAGAAAGAAATATGAGGGAAAATTAATGATATAACAAAAAAGTTCACTCCCGTTGGTATTAGGAGGTCTCTAGAAGGATAAAAAGTTGGGTTTTGGTGGATTTCGAGGACGTCAAAACTCCACCGATACTTGATGACTTATCAAAATTCCAAGAAAAAGGGGATGAAATTGAGGCAATGAGTTTAAATATCATTCTTGTATGTTTTGGGAGGTCCCAAGAAGACTAACCAGTTGGGTTTTGGCGGATTGAAACGAACCTCAATTCACTTACGATCCTTAATTACTTTTTAAAATATAGGGGAAAATAGAAACAAATATGAGGGAAAATTAATGATATGACAAAAAAGTTCACTCCCGTTGGTATTAGGAGGTCTCTAGAAGGATAAAAAGTTGGGTTTTGGTGGATTTCGAGGACGTCAAAACTTCACCGAAACTTGATGACTTATCAAAATTCCAAGAAAAAGGGGATGAAATTGAAGTAATGAGTTTAAATATCATTCTTGTATGTTTTGGGAGGTCCCAAGAAGACTACCCAGTTGGGTTTTGGCGGATTGAAACGAACCTCAATTCACTTACGATCCTTAACTACTTTTTAAAATATAGGGGAAAATAGAAACAAATATGAGGGAAAATTAATGATATGACAAAAAAGTTCACTCCCGTTGGTATTATGAGGTCTCTAGAAGGATAAAAAGTTGGGTTTTGGTGGATTTCGAGAAAGTTAAACTTCCACCGAATCTAGATGACTTATTAAAATTCCAAGAAAAATGGGATGAAATTGAAGTAATGAATTAAATGATCATTCTTGTATGTTTTAGGAGGTCCCTAGAAGACTAAAGAGTTGGGTTTTGGCGGATTGAAACGAACCTCAATTCACTACGATCCTTAACTACTTTTTAAAATTTAGGGGAAAATAGAAAGAAATATGAGGGAAAATTAATGGTATGACAAAAAAGTTCAATCCCGTTGGTATTAGGAGGTCTCTAGAAGGATAAAAAGTTGGGTTTTGGTGGATTTCGAGAACGTTAAAACTCCACCGAAACTTGATGACTTATTAAAATTCCAAGAAAAATTTGATGAAATTGAAGTAATGAATTAAAAGATCATTCTTGTATGTTTTGGGAGGTCCCTAGAAGACTAAAGAGTTGGGTTTTGGTGGATTGAAACGAACCTCAATTCACTTACGATCCTTAACTACATTTTAAAATTTAGGTGCAAATAGAAAGAAATATGAGGGAAAATTAATGATATGACAAAAAAGTTTACTCTCGTTGGTATTAGGATATGTCTAGAAGGATGAAAACTTGGGTTTTGGTGGATTTCGAAAACATCAATACTCCACCGAAACTTGATGACTTATTGAAATTCGAAGAAAAATGGGATGAAATTGAAGTAATGAGTTAAAAGATCATTCTTGTATGTTTTGGGAGGTCCCAAGAAGACTAAACAGTTGGGTTTTGGCGAATTGAAACGAACCTCAATTCACTTACGATCCTTAACTACTTTTTAAAATTTAGGGAAAAATTGAAAGAAATATGAGGGAAAATTAATGATATGACAAAAAAGTTCTCTCCCGTTGGTATTAGGATTCTCTAGAAAGATAAAAAGTTGGGTTTGGTGGATATCGAGAACGTTAAAACTCCACCGAAACTTGATGACTTATTAAAATTCCAAGAAAAATTTGATGAAATTGAAGTAATGAATTAAAAGATCATTCTTGTATGTTTTAGGAGGTCCCTAGAAGACTAAAAAGTTGGGTTTTGGCGGATTGAAACGAACCTCAATTCACTTACGATCCTTAACTACTTTTTAAAATATAGGGGGAAATAGAAACAAATATGAGGGAAAATTAATGATATGACAAAAAAGTTTACTCTCGTTGGTATTAGGATTTGTCTAGAAGGATGAAAAGTTGGGTTTTGGTGGATTTCGAGAACTTCAAAACTCCACCGAAACTTGATGACTTATTGAAATTCGAAGAAAAATGGGATGAAATTGATGTAATGAGTTAAAAGATCATTCTTGTATGTTTTGGGAGGTCCCTAGAAGACTAAAAAGTTGGGTTTTGGCGGATTGAAACGAACCTCAATTCACTTACGATCCTTAACTACTTTTTAAAATTTAGGGGAAAATAGAAAGAAATATGAGGGAAAATTAATGATATGACAAAAAAGTTCCCTCCCGTTGGTATTAGGATTCTCTAGAAAGATAAAAAGTTGGGTTTTGGTGTATTTCGAGAACGTTAAAACTCCACCGAAACTTGATGACTTATTAAAATTCCAAGAAAAATTTGATGAAATTCAAGTAATGAATTAAAAGATCATTCTTGTATGTTTTGGGTGGTCCCTAGAAGACTAAAGAGTTGGGTTTTGGTGGATTGAAACGAACTTCAATTCACTTACGATCCTTAACTACATTTTAAAATTTAGGTGCAATTAGAAAGAAATATGAGGGAAAATTAATGATATAACAAAAAAGTTCACTCCCGTTGGTATTAGGAGGTCTCTAGAAGGATAAAAAGTTGGGTTTTGGTGAATTTCGAGGACGTCAAAACTCCACCGAAACTTGATGACTTATCAAAATTCCAAGAAAAAAGGGATGAAATTGAAGCAATGAGTTTAAATATCATTCTTGTATGTTTTGGGAGGTCCCAAGAAGACTAACCAGTTGGGTTTTGGCGGATTGAAACGAACCTCAATTCACTTACGATCCTTAACTACTTTTTAAAATATAGGGGAAAATAAAAACAAATATGAGGGAAAATTAATGATATGACAAAAAAGTTCACTCCCGTTGGTATTATGAGGTCTCTAAAAGGATAAAAAGTTGGGTTTTGGTGGATTTCGAGAAAGTTAAACCTCCACCGAATCTAGATGACTTATTAAAATTCCAAGAAAAATGGGATGAAATTGAAGTAATGAATTAAATGATCATTCTTGTATGTTTTGGGAGGTCCCTAGAAGACTAAAGAGTTGGGTTTTGGTGGATTGAAACGAACCTCAATTCACTTACGATCCTTAACTACATTTTAAAATTTAGGTGCAAATAGAAAGAAATATGAGGGAAAATTAATGATATGACAAAAAAGTTTACTCTCGTTGGTATTAGGATTTGTCTAGAAGGATGAAAACTTGGGTTTTGGTGGATTTCGAAAACATCAATACTCCACCGAAACTTGATGACTTATTGAAATTCGAAGAAAAATGGGATGAAATTGAAGTAATGAGTTAAAAGATCATTCTTGTATGTTTTGGGAGGTCCCTAGAAGACTAAAAAGTTGGGTTTTGGCGGATTGAAACGAACCTCAATTCACTTACGATCCTTAACTACTTCTTAAAATATAGGGGAAACTAGAAACAAAAATGAGGGAAAATTAATGATATGACAAAAAAGTTCACTCCCGTTGGTATTAGGATTCTCTAGAAAGATAAAAAGTTGGGTTTTGGTGGATTTCGAGAACGTTAAAACTCCACCGAAACTTGATGACTTATCAAAATTCCAAGAAAAATGGGATGAAATTGAAGTAATGAGTTTAAATATGATTCTTGTATGTTTTGGGAGGTCCCAAGAAGACTAAACAGTTGGGTTTTGGCGAATTGAAACGAACCTCAATTCACTTACGATCCTTAACTACTTTTTAAAATTTAGGGAAAAATTGAAAGAAATATGAGGGAAAATTAATGATATGACAAAAAAGTTCTCTCCCGTTGGTATTAGGATTCTCAAGAAAGATAAAAAGTTGGGTTTGGTGGATATCGAGAACGTTAAAACTCCACCGAAACTTGATGACTTATTAAAATTCCAAGAAAAATTTGATGAAATTGAAGTAATGAATTAAAAGATCATTCTTGTATGTTTTAGGAGGTCCCTAGAAGACTAAAAAGTTGGGTTTTGGCGGATTGAAACGAACCTCAATTCACTTACGATCCTTAACTACTTTTTAAAATATAGGGGGAAATAGAAACAAATATGAGGGAAAATTAATGATATGACAAAAAAGTTTACTCTCGTTGGTATTAGGATTTGTCTAGAAGGATGAAAAGTTGGGTTTTGGTGGATTTCGAGAACTTCAAAACTCCACCGAAACTTGATGACTTATTGAAATTCGAAGAAAAATGGGATGAAATTGATGTAATGAGTTAAAAGATCATTCTTGTATGTTTGGGAGGTCCCTAGAAGACTAAAAAGTTGGGTTTTGGCGGATTGAAACGAACCTCAATTCACTTACGATCCTTAACTACTTTTTAAAATTTAGGGGAAAATAGAAAGAAATATGAGGGAAAATTAATGATATGACAAAAAAGTTCCCTCCCGTTGGTATTAGGATTCTCTAGAAAGATAAAAAGTTGGGTTTTGGTGTATTTCGAGAACGTTAAAACTCCACCGAAACTTGATGACTTATTAAAATTCCAAGAAAAATTTGATGAAATTCAAGTAATGAATTAAAAGATCATTCTTGTATGTTTTGGGAGGTCCCTAGAAGACTAAAGAGTTGGGTTTTGGCGGATTGAAACGAACCTCAATTCACTACGATCCTTAACTACTTTTTAAAATTTAGGGGAAAATAGAAAGAAATATGAGGGAAAATTAATGGTATGACAAAAAAGTTCACTCCCGTTGGTATTAGGAGGTCTCTAGAAGGATAAAAAGTTGGGTTTTGGTGGATTTCGAGGACGTCAAAACTCCACCGAAACTTGATGACTTATCAAAATTCCAAGAAAAAAGGGATGAAATTGAAGCAATGAGTTTAAATATCATTCTTGTATGTTTTGGGAGGTCCCAAGAAGACTAACCAGTTGGGTTTTGGCGGATTGAAACGAACCTCAATTCACTTACGATCCTTAACTACTTTTTAAAATATAGGGGAAAATAGAAACAAATATGAGGGAAAATTAATGATATGACAAAAAAGTTCACTCCCGTTGGTATTATGAGGTCTCTAAAAGGATAAAAAGTTGGGTTTTGGTGGATTTCGAGAAAGTTAAACCTCCACCGAATCTAGATGACTTATTAAAATTCCAAGAAAAATGGGATGAAATTGAAGTAATGAATTAAATGATCATTCTTGTATGTTTTGGGAGGTCCCTAGCAGACTAAAGAGTTGGGTTTTGGCGGATTGAAACGAACCTCAATTCACTACGATCCTTAACTACTTTTTAAAGTTTAGGGGAAAATAGAAAGAAATATGAGGGAAAATTAATGGTATGGCAAAAAAGTTCACTCCCGTTGGTATTAGGAGGTCTCTAGAAGGATAAAAAGTTGGGTTTTGGTGGATTTCGAAAGTTCACTCCCGTTGGTATTAGGATTCTCAAGAAAGATAAAAAGTTGGGTTTTGGTGGATTTCGAGAACGTTAAAACTCCACCGAAACTTGATGACTTATTAAAATTCCAAGAAAAATTTGATGAAATTGAAGTAATGAATTAAAAGATCATTCTTGTATGTTTTGGGAGGTGCCTAGAAGACTAAAGAGTTGGGTTTTGGTGGATTGAAACGAACCTCAATTCACTTACGATCCTTAACTACTTTTTAAAATTTAGGGGAAAATAGAAAGGAATATGAGGGAAAATTAATGATATGATAAAAAATTTCACTCCCGTTGGTATTAGGAGGTCTCTAGAAGGATAAAAAGTTGGGTTTTGGTGGATTTCGAGAAAGTTAAACCTCCACCGAATCTTGATGACTTATTAAAATTCCATGAAAAATGGGATGAAATTGAAGTAATGAATTAAATGATCATTCTTGTATGTTTTGGGAGGTCCCTAGAAGACTAAAAAGTTGGGTTTTGGCGGATTGAAACGAACCACAATTCACTTACGATCCTTAACTACTTTTTAAAATTTAGGGGAAAATAGAGAGAAATATGAGGGAAAATTAATGATATGACAAAAAAGTTCACTCCCGTTGGTATTAGGATTCTCTAGAAAGATAAAAAGTTGGGTTTTGGTGGATTTCGAGAACGTTAAAACTCCACCGAAACTTGATGACTTATCAAAATTCCAAGAAAAAGGGGATGAAATTGAAGCAATGAGTTTAAATATCATTCTTGTATGTTTTGGGAGGTCCCAAGAAGACTACCCAGTTGGGTTTTGGCGGATTGAAACGAACCTCAATTCACTTACGATCCTTAACTACTTTTTAAAATATAGGGGAAAATAGAAACAAATATGAGGGAAAATTAATGATATGACAAAAAAGTTCACTCCCGTTGGTATTATGAGGTCTCTAGAAGGATAAAAAGTTGGGTTTTGGTGGATTTCGAGAAAGTTAAACCTCCACCGAATCTAGATGACTTATTAAAATTCCAAGAAAAATGGGATGAAATTGAAGTAATGAATTAAATGATCATTCTTGTATGTTTTGGGAGGTCCCTAGCAGACTAAAGAGTTGGGTTTTGGCGGATTGAAACGAACCTCAATTCACTACGATCCTTAACTACTTTTTAAAGTTTAGGGGAAAATAGAAAGAAATATGAGGGAAAATTAATGATATGACAAAAAAGTTCACTCCCGTTGGTATTAGGAGGTCTCTAGAAGGATAAAAAGTTGGGTTTTGGTGGATTTCGAGAAAGTTAAACCTCCACCGAATCTTGATGACTTATTAAAATTCCAAGAAAAATGGGATGAAATTGAAGTAATGAATTAAATGATCATTCTTGTATGTTTTGGGAGGTCCCTAGAAGACTAAAGAGTTGGGTTTTGGCGGATTGAAACGAACCTCAATTCACTACGATCCTTAACTACTTTTTAAAATTTAGGGGAAAATAGAAAGAAATATGAGGGAAAATTAATGGTATGACAAAAAAGTTCACTCCCGTTGGTATTAGGAGGTCTCTAGAAGGATAAAAAGTTGGGTTTTGGTGGATTTCGAGGACGTCAAAACTCCACCGAAACTTGATGACTTATCAAAATTCCAAGAAAAATGGGATGAAATTGAAGTAATGAATTAAATGATCATTCTTGTATGTTTTGGGAGGTCCAAAGAAGACTAAACAGTTGGGTTTTGGCGGATTGAAACGAACCTCAATTCACTTACGATCCTTAACTACTTTTTAAAATTTAGGGGAAAATAGAAAGAAATATGAGGGAAAATTAATGATATGACAAAAAAGTTCACTCCCGTTGGTATTAGGATTCTCTAGAAAGATAAAAAGTTGGGTTTTGGTGCATTTCGAGAACGTTAAAACTCCACCGAAACTTGATGACTTATTAAAATTCCAAGAAAAATTTGATGAAATTAAAGTAATGAATTAAAAGATCATTCTTGTATGTTTTGGGAGGTCCCTAGAAGACTAAAGAGTTGGGTTTTGGTGGATTGAAACGAACCTCAATTCACTTACTATCCTTAACTACATTTTAAAATTTAGGTGCAATTAGAAAGAAATATGAGGGAAAATTAATGATATAACAAAAAAGTTCACTCCCGTTGGTATTAGGAGGTCTCTAGAAGGATAAAAAGTTGGGTTTTGGTGGATTTCGAGGACGTCAAAACTCCACCGATACTTGATGACTTATCAAAATTCCAAGAAAAAGGGGATGAAATTGAGGCAATGAGTTTAAATATCATTCTTGTATGTTTTTGGAGGTCCCAAGAAGACTAACCAGTTGGGTTTTGGCGGATTGAAACGAACCTCAATTCACTTACGATCCTTAACTACTTTTTAAAATATAGGGGAAAATAGAAACAAATATGAGGGAAAATTAATGATATGACAAAAAAGTTCACTCCCGTTGGTATTAGGAGGTCTCTAGAAGGATAAAAAGTTGGGTTTTGGTGGATTTCGAGGACGTCAAAACTTCACCGAAACTTGATGACTTATCAAAATTCCAAGAAAAAGGGGATGAAATTGAAGTAATGAGTTTAAATATCATTCTTGTATGTTTTGGGAGGTCCCAAGAAGACTACCCAGTTGGGTTTTGGCGGATTGAAACGAACCTCAATTCACTTACGATCCTTAACTACTTTTTAAAATATAGGGGAAAATAGAAACAAATATGAGGGAAAATTAATGATATGACAAAAAAGTTCACTCCCGTTGGTATTATGAGGTCTCTAAAAGGATAAAAAGTTGGGTTTTGGTGGATTTCGAGAAAGTTAAACCTCCACCGAATCTAGATGACTTATTAAAATTCCAAGAAAAATGGGATGAAATTGAAGTAATGAATTAAATGATCATTCTTGTATGTTTTGGGAGGTCCCTAGCAGACTAAAGAGTTGGGTTTTGGCGGATTGAAACGAACCTCAATTCACTTACGATCCTTAACTACTTTTTAAAATTTAGGGGAAAATAGAAAGAAATATGAGGGAAAATTAATGGTATGACAAAAAAGTTCAATCCCGTTGGTATTAGGATGTCTCTAGAAGGATAAAAAGTTGGGTTTTGGTGGATTTCGAGAACGTTAAAACTCCACCGAAACTTGATGACTTATTAAAATTCCAAGAAAAATTTGATGAAATTGAAGTAATGAATTAAAAGATCATTCTTGTATGTTTTGGGAGGTCCCTAGAAGACTAAAGAGTTGGGTTTTGGTGGATTGAAGCGAACCTCAATTCACTTACGATCCTTAACTACATTTTAAAATTTAGGTGCAAATAGAAAGAAATATGAGGGAAAATTAATGATATGACAAAAAAGTTTACTCTCGTTGGTATTAGGATTTGTCTAGAAGGATGAAAACTTGGGTTTTGGTGGATTTCGAAAACTTCAATACTCCACCGAAACTTGATGACTTATTGAAATTCGAAGAAAAATGGGATGAAATTGAAGTAATGAGTTAAAAGATCATTCTTGTATGTTTTGGGAGGTCCCTAGAAGACTAAAAAGTTGGGTTTTGGCGGATTGAAACGAACCTCAATTCACTTACGATCCTTAACTACTTCTTAAAATATAGGGGAAACTAGAAACAAAAATGAGGGAAAATTAATGATATGACAAAAAAGTTCACTCCCGTTGGTATTAGGATTCTCTAGAAAGATAAAAAGTTGGGTTTTGGTGGATTTCGAGAACGTTAAAACTCCACCGAAACTTGATGACTTATCAAAATTCCAAGAAAAATGGGATGAAATTGAAGTAATGAGTTTAAATATGATTCTTGTATGTTTTGGGAGGTCCCAAGAAGACTAAACAGTTGGGTTTTGGCGAATTGAAACGAACCTCAATTCACTTACGATCCTTAACTACTTTTTAAAATTTAGGGAAAAATTGAAAGAAATATGAGGGAAAATTAATGATATGACAAAAAAGTTCTCTCCCGTTGGTTTTAGGATTCTCTAGAAAGATAAAAAGTTGGGTTTGGTGGATATCGAGAACGTTAAAACTCCACCGAAACTTGATGACTTATTAAAATTCCAAGAAAAATTTGATGAAATTGAAGTAATGAATTAAAAGATCATTCTTGTATGTTTTAGGAGGTCCCTAGAAGACTAAAAAGTTGGGTTTTGGCGGATTGAAACGAACCTCAATTCACTTACGATCCTTAACTACTTTTTAAAATATAGGGGGAAATAGAAACAAATATGAGGGAAAATTAATGATATGACAAAAAAGTTCACTCCCGTTGGTATTATGAGGTCTCTAGAAGGATAAAAAGTTGGGTTTTGGTGGATTTCGAGAAAGTTAAACCTCCACCGAATCTTGATGACTTATTAAAATTCCAAGAAAAATTTGATGAAATTGAAGTAATGAATTAAAAGATCATTCTTGTATGTTTTGGGAGGTCCCTAGAAGACTAAAGAGTTTGGTTTTGGCGGATTGAAACGAACCTCAATTCACTACGATCCTTAACTACTTTTTAAAATTTAGGGGAAAATAGAAAGAAATATGAGGGAAAATTAATGGTATGACAAAAAAGTTCACTCTCGTTGGTATTAGGAGGTCTCTAGAAGGATAAAAAGTTGGGTTTTGGTGGATTTCGAGGACGTCAAAACTCCACCGAAACTTGATGACTTATCAAAATTCCAAGAAAAATGGGATGAAATTGAAGTAATGAATTAAATGATCATTCTTGTATGTTTTGGGAGGTCCCAAGAAGACTAAACAGTTGGGTTTTGGCGGATTGAAACGAACCTCAATTCACTTACGATCCTTAACTACTTTTTAAAATTTAGGGGAAAATAGAGAGAAATATGAGGGAAATTTAATGATATGACAAAAAAGTTCACTCCCGTTGGTATTAGGATTCTCTAGAAAGATAAAAAGTTGGGTTTTGGTGTATTTCGAGAACGTTAAAACTCCACCGAAACTTGATGACTTATTAAAATTCCAAGAAAAATTTGATGAAATTGAAGTAATGAATTAAAAGATCATTCTTGTATGTTTTGGGAGGTCCCTAGAAGACTAAAGAGTTGGGTTTTGGTGGATTGAAACGAACCTCAATTCACTTACGATCCTTAATTACATTTTAAAATTTAGGTGCAATTAGAAAGAAATATGAGGGAAAATTAATGATATAACAAAAAAGTTCACTCCCGTTGGTATTAGGAGGTCTCTAGAAGGATAAAAAGTTGGGTTTTGGTGGATTTCGAGGACGTCAAAACTCCACCGAAACTTGATGACTTATCAAAATTCCAAGAAAAAGGGGATGAAATTGAAGCAATGAGTTTAAATATCATTCTTGTATGTTTTGGGAGGTCCCAAGAAGACTAACCAGTTGGGTTTTGGCGGATTGAAACGAACCTCAATTCACTTACGATCCTTAACTACTTTTTAAAATATAGGGGTAAATAGAAAGAAATATGAGGGAAAATTAATGATATGACAAAAAAGTTCACTCCCGTTGGTATTATGAGGTCTCTAAAAGGATAAAAAGTTGGGTTTTGGTGGATTTCGAGAAAGTTAAACCTCCACCGAATCTAGATGACTTATTAAAATTCCAAGAAAAATGGGATGAAATTGAAGTAATGAATTAAATGATCATTCTTGTATGTTTTGGGAGGTCCCTAGAAGACTAAAGAGTTGGGTTTTGGCGGATTGAAACGAACCTCAATTCACTACGATCCTTAACTACTTTTTAAAATTTAGGGGAAAATAGAAAGAAATATGAGGGAAAATTAATGGTATGACAAAAAAGTTCACTCCCGTTGGTATTAGGAGGTCTCTAGAAGGATAAAAAGTTGGGTTTTGGTGGATTTCGAAAGTTCACTCCCGTTGGTATTAGGATTCTCAAGAAAGATAAAAAGTTGGGTTTTGGTGGATTTCGAGAACGTTAAAACTCCACCGAAACTTGATTACTTATTAAAATTCCAAGAAAAATTTGATTAAATTGAAGTAATGAATTAAAATATCATTCTTGTATGTTTTGGGAGGTCCATAGAAGACTAAAGAGTTGGGTTTTGGTGGATTGAAACGAACCTCAATTCACTTACGATCCTTAACTACTTTTTAAAATTTAGGGGAAAATAGAAAGGAATATGAGGGAAAATTAATTATATGACAAAAAATTTCACTCCCGTTGGTATTAGGAGGTCTCTAGAAGGATAAAAAGTTGGGTTTTGGTGGATTTCGAGAAAGTTAAACATCCACCGAATCTTGATGACTTATTAAAATTCCATGAAAAATGGGATGAAATTGAAGTAATGAATTAAATGATCATTCTTGTATGTTTTGGGAGGTCCCAAGAAGACTAAAAAGTTGGGTTTTGGCGGATTGAAACGAACCTCAATTCACTTACGATCCTTAACTACTTTTTAAAATATAGGGGGAAATAGAAACAAATATGAAGGAAAATTAATGATATGACAAAAAAGTTCACTCCCGTTGGTATTAGGAGGTCTCTAGAAGGATAAAAAGTTGGGTTTGGGTGGATTTCGAGAAAGTTAAACCTCCACCGAATCTTGATGACTTATTAAAATTCCAAGAAAAATGGGATGAAATTGAAGTAATGAATTAAATGATCATTCTTGTATGTTTTGGGAGGTCCCTAGAAGACTAAAGAGTTGGGTTTTGGCGGATTGAAACGAACCTCAATTCACTACGATCCTTAACTACTTTTTATAATTTAGGGGAAAATAGAAAGAAATATGAGGGAAAATTAATGGTATGACAAAAAAGTTCACTCCCGTTGGTATTAGGAGGTCTCTAGAAGGATAAAAAGTTGGGTTTTGGTGGATTTCGAAAGTTAACTCCCGTTGGTATTAGGATTCTCAAGAAAGATAAAAAGTTGGGTTTTGGTGGATTTCGAGAACGTTAAAACTCCACCGAAACTTGATGACTTATTAAAATTCCAAGAAAAATTTGATGAAATTGAAGTAATGAATTAAAAGATCATTCTTGTATGTTTTGGGAGGTCCCTAGAAGACTAAAGAGTTGGGTTTTGGCGGATTGAAACGAACCTCAATTCACTACGATCCTTAACTACTTTTTAAAATATAGGGGGAAATAGAAACAAATATGAAGGAAAATTAATGATATGACAAAAAAGTTCACTCCCGTTGGTATTAGGAGGTCTCTAGAAGGATAAAAAGTTGGATTTGGGTGGATTTCGAGAAAGTTAAACCTCCACCGAATCTTGATGACTTATTAAAATTCCAAGAAAAATGGGATGAAATTGAAGTAATGAATTAAATGATCATTCTTGTATGTTTTGGGAGGTCCCTAGAAGACTAAAGAGTTGGGTTTTGGCGGATTGAAACGAACCTCAATTCACTACGATCCTTAACTACTTTTTAAAATTTAGGGGAAAATAGAAAGAAATATGAGGGAAAATTAATGGTATGACAAAAAAGTTCACTCCCGTTGGTATTAGGAGGTCTCTAGAAGGATAAAAAGTTGGGTTTTGGTGGATTTCGAAAGTTCACTCCCGTTGGTATTAGGATTCTCAAGAAAGATAAAAAGTTGGGTTTTGGTGGATTTCGAGAACGTTAAAACTCCACCGAAACTTGATGACTTATTAAAATTCCAAGAAAAATTTGATGAAATTGAAGTAATGAATTAAAATATCATTCTTGTATGTTTTGGGAGGTCCCTAGAAGACTAAAGAGTTGGGTTTTGGTGGATTGAAACGAACCTCAATTCACTTACGATCCTTAACCACTTTTTAAAATTTAGGGGAAAATAGAAAGGAATATGAGGGAAAATTAATGGTATGACAAAAAAGTTCACTCCCGTTGGTATTAGGAGGTCTCTAGAAGGATAAAAAGTTGGGTTTTGGTGGATTTCGAAAGTTAACTCCCGTTGGTATTAGGATTCTCAAGAAAGATAAAAAGTTGGGATTTGGTGGATTTCGAGAACGTTAAAACTCCACCGAAACTTGATGACTTATTAAAATTCCAAGAAAAATTTGATGAAATTGAAGTAATGAATTAAAAGATCATTCTTGTATGTTTTGGGAGGTTTCTAGAAGACTAAAGAGTTGGGTTTTGGCGGATTGAAACGAACCTCAATTCACTTACGATCCTTAACTACTTTTTAAAATAAAGGGGTAAATAGAAACAAATATGAAGGAAAATTAATGATATGACAAAAAAGTTCACTCCCGTTGGTATTAGGAGGTCTCTAGAAGGATAAAAAGTTGGGTTTCGGTGGATTTCGAGAAAGTTAATCCTCCACCGAATCTTGATGACTTATTAAAATTCCAAGAAAAATGGGATGAAATTGAAGTAATGAATTAAATGATCATTCTTGTATGTTTTGGGAGGTCCCAAGAAGACTAAAAAGTTGGGTTTTGGCGGATTGAAACGAACCTCAATTCACTTACGATCCTTAACTACTTTTTAAAATATAGGGGGAAATAGAAACAAATATGAAGGAAAATTAATGATATGACAAAAAAGTTCACTCCCGTTGGTATTAGGAGGTCTCTAGAAGGATAAAAAGTTGGGTTTGGGTGGATTTCGAGAAAGTTAAACCTCCACCGAATCTTGATGACTTATTAAAATTCCAAGAAAAATGGGATGAAATTGAAGTAATGAATTAAATGATCATTCTTGTATGTTTTGGGAGGTCCCTAGAAGACTAAAGAGTTGGGTTTTGGCGGATTGAAACGAACCTCAATTCACTACGATCCTTAACTACTTTTTAAAATTTAGGGGAAAATAGAAAGAAATATGAGGGAAAATTAATGGTATGACAAAAAAGTTCACTCCCGTTGGTATTAGGAGGTCTCTAGAAGGATAAAAAGTTGGGTTTTGGTGGATTTCGAAAGTTAACTCCCGTTGGTATTAGGATTCTCAAGAAAGATAAAAAGTTGGGTTTTGGTGGATTTCGAGAACGTTAAAACTCCACCGAAACTTGATGACTTATTAAAATTCCAAGAAAAATTTGATGAAATTGAAGTAATGAATTAAAAGATCATTCTTGTATGTTTTGGGAGGTCCCTAGAAGACTAAAGAGTTGGGTTTTGGCGGATTGAAACGAACCTCAATTCACTACGATCCTTAACTACTTTTTAAAATATAGGGGGAAATAGAAACAAATATGAAGGAAAATTAATGATATGACAAAAAAGTTCACTCCCGTTGGTATTAGGAGGTCTCTAGAAGGATAAAAAGTTGGATTTGGGTGGATTTCGAGAAAGTTAAACCTCCACCGAATCTTGATGACTTATTAAAATTCCAAGAAAAATGGGATGAAATTGAAGTAATGAATTAAATGATCATTCTTGTATGTTTTGGGAGGTCCCTAGAAGACTAAAGAGTTGGGTTTTGGCGGATTGAAACGAACCTCAATTCACTACGATCCTTAACTACTTTTTAAAATTTAGGGGAAAATAGAAAGAAATATGAGGGAAAATTAGTGGTACGACAAAAAAGTTCACTCCCGTTGGTATTAGGAGGTCTCTAGAAGGATAAAAAGTTGGGTTTTGGTGGATTTCGAAAGCGTTAAAACTCCACCGAAACTTGATGACTTATTAAAATTCCAAGAAAAATGGGATGAAATTGAAGTAATGAATTAAATGATCATTCTTGTATGTTTTGGGAGGTCCCAAGAAGACTAAAAAGTTGGGTTTTGGCGGATTGAAACGAACCTCAATTCACTACGATCCTTAACTACTTTTTAAAATTTAGGGGAAAATAGAAAGAAATATGTGGGAAAATTAATGGTATGACAAAAAAGTTCACTCCCGTTGGTATTAGGAGGTCTCTAGAAGGAAAAAAAAGTTGGGTTTCGGTGGATTTCGAGAAAGTTAAACCTCCACCGAATCTTGATGACTTATTAAAATTCTAAGAAAAATGGGATGAAATTGAAGTAATGAATTAAATGATCATTCTTGTATGTTTTGGGAGGTCCCTAGAAGACTAAAGAGTTGGGTTTTGGCGGATTGAAACGAACCTCAATTCACTACGATCCTTAACTACTTTTTAAAATTTAGGGGAAAATAGAAAGAAATATGAGGGAAAATTAGTGGTACGACAAAAAAGTTCACTCCCGTTGGTATTAGGAGGTCTCTAGAAGGATAAAAAGTTGGGTTTTGGTGGATTTCGAAAGCGTTAAAACTCCACCGAAACTTGATGACTTATTAAAATTCCAAGAAAAATGGGATGAAATTGAAGTAATGAATTAAATGATCATTCTTGTATGTTTTGGGAGGTCCCAAGAAGACTAAAAAGTTGGGTTTTGGCGGATTGAAACGAACCTCAATTCACTACGATCCTTAACTACTTTTTAAAATTTAGGGGAAAATAGAAAGAAATATGAGGGAAAATTAATGGTATGACAAAAAAGTTCACTCCCGTTGGTATTAGGAGGTCTCTAGAAGGAAAAAAAGTTGGGTTTCGGTGGATTTCGAGAAAGTTAAACCTCCACCGAATCTTGATGACTTATTAAAATTCTAAGAAAAATGGGATGAAATTGAAGTAATGAATTAAATGATCATTCTTGTATGTTTTGGGAGGTCCCTAGAAGACTAAAGAGTTGGGTTTTGGCGGATTGAAACGAACCTCAATTCACTACGATCCTTAACTACTTTTTAAAATTTAGGGGAAAATAGAAAGAAATATGAGGGAAAATTAGTGGTACGACAAAAAAGTTCACTCCCGTTGGTATTAGGAGGTCTCTAGAAGGATAAAAAGTTGGGTTTTGGTGGATTTCGAAAGCGTTAAAACTCCACCGAAACTTGATGACTTATTAAAATTCCAAGAAAAATGGGATGAAATTGAAGTAATGAATTAAATGATCATTCTTGTATGTTTTGGGAGGTCCCAAGAAGACTAAAAAGTTGGGTTTTGGCGGATTGAAACGAACCTCAATTCACTTACGATCCTTAACTACTTTTTAAAATATAGGGGGAAATAGAAACAAATATGAAGGAAAATTAATGATATGACAAAAAAGTTCACTCCCGTTGGTATTAGGAGGTCTCTAGAAAGATAAAAAGTTGGGTTTGGGTGGATTTCGAGAAAGTTAAACCTCCACCGAATCTTGATGACTTATTAAAATTCCAAGAAAAATGGGATGAAATTGAAGTAATGAATTAAATGATCATTCTTGTATGTTTTGGGAGGTCCCTAGAAGACTAAAGAGTTGGGTTTTGGCGGATTGAAACGAACCTCAATTCACTACGATCCTTAACTACTTTTTAAAATTTAGGGGAAAATAGAAAGAAATATGAGGGAAAATTAATGGTATGACAAAAAAGTTCACTCCCGTTGGTATTAGGAGGTCTCTAGAAGGATAAAAAGTTGGGTTTTGGTGGATTTCGAAAGTTAACTCCCGTTGGTATTAGGATTCTCAAGAAAGATAAAAAGTTGGGTTTTGGTGGATTTCGAGAACGTTAAAACTCCACCGAAACTTGATGACTTATTAAAATTCCAAGAAAAATTTG
This sequence comes from Potentilla sterilis, assembly GCA_963682095.1. Taxonomy (NCBI): domain Eukaryota; kingdom Viridiplantae; phylum Streptophyta; class Magnoliopsida; order Rosales; family Rosaceae; genus Potentilla; species Potentilla sterilis. The sequence continues at coordinate 30,071,986 of OY821762.1, forward strand.
ATGAAATTGAAGTAATGAATTAAAAGATCATTCTTGTATGTTTTGGGAGGTCCCTAGAAGACTAAAGAGTTGGGTTTTGGCGGATTGAAACGAACCTCAATTCACTTACGATCCTTAACTACTTTTTAAAATATAGGGGGAAATAGAAACAAATATGAAGGAAAATTAATGATATGACAAAAAAGTTCACTCCCGTTGGTATTAGGAGGTCTCTAGAAGGATAAAAAGTTGGGTTTCGGTGGATTTCGAGAAAGTTAATCCTCCACCGAATCTTGATGACTTATTAAAATTCCAAGAAAAATGGGATGAAATTGAAGTAATGAATTAAATGATCATTCTTGTATGTTTTGGGAGGTCCCAAGAAGACTAAAAAGTTGGGTTTTGGCGGATTGAAACGAACCTCAATTCACTACGATCCTTAACTACTTTTTAAAATTTAGGGGAAAATAGAAAGAAATATGAGGGAAAATTAATGGTATGACAAAAAAGTTCACTCCCGTTGGTATTAGGAGGTCTCTAGAAGGAAAAAAAGTTGGGTTTTGGTGGATTTCGAAAGCGTTAAAACTCCACCGAAACTTGATGACTTATTAAAATTCCAAGAAAAATGGGATGAAATTGAAGTAATGAATTAAATGATCATTCTTGTATGTTTTGGGAGGTCCCAAGAAGACTAAAAAGTTGGGTTTTGGCGGATTGAAACGAACCTCAATTCACTTACGATCCTTAACTACTTTTTAAAATATAGGGGGAAATAGAAACAAATATGAAGGAAAATTAATGATATGACAAAAAAGTTCACTCCCGTTGGTATTAGGAGGTCTCTAGAAAGATAAAAAGTTGGGTTTGGGTGGATTTCGAGAAAGTTAAACCTCCACCGAATCTTGATGACTTATTAAAATTCCAAGAAAAATGGGATGAAATTGAAGTAATGAATTAAATGATCATTCTAGTATGTTTTGGGAGGTCCCTAGAAGACTAAAGAGTTGGGTTTTGGCGGATTGAAACGAACCTCAATTCACTACGATCCTTAACTACTTTTTAAAATTTAGGGGAAAATAGAAAGAAATATGAGGGAAAATTAATGGTATGACAAAAAAGTTCACTCCCGTTGGTATTAGGAGGTCTCTAGAAGGAAAAAAAGTTGGGTTTCGGTGGATTTCGAGAAAGTTAAACCTCCACCGAATCTTGATGACTTATTAAAATTCCAAGAAAAATGGGATGAAATTGAAGTAATGAATTAAATGATCATTCTTGTATGTTTTGGGAGGTCCCAAGAAGACTAAAAAGTTGGGTTTTGGCGGATTGAAACGAACCTCAATTCACTTACGATCCTTAACTACTTTTTAAAATATAGGGGGAAATAGAAACAAATATGAAGGAAAATTAATGATATGACAAAAAAGTTCACTCCCGTTGGTATTAGGAGGTCTCTAGAAGGATAAAAAGTTGGATTTGGGTGGATTTCGAGAAAGTTAAACCTCCACCGAATCTTGATGACTTATTAAAATTCCAAGAAAAATGGGATGAAATTGAAGTAATGAATTAAATGATCATTCTTGTATGTTTTGGGAGGTCCCTAGAAGACTAAAGAGTTGGGTTTTGGCGGATTGAAACGAACCTCAATTCACTACGATCCTTAACTACTTTTTAAAATTTAGGGGAAAATAGAAAGAAATATGAGGGAAAATTAGTGGTACGACAAAAAAGTTCACTCCCGTTGGTATTAGGAGGTCTCTAGAAGGATAAAAAGTTGGGTTTTGGTGGATTTCGAAAGCGTTAAAACTCCACCGAAACTTGATGACTTATTGAAATTCCAAGAAAAATGGGATGAAATTGAAGTAATGAATTAAATGATCATTCTTGTATGTTTTGGGAGGTCCCAAGAAGACTAAAAAGTTGGGTTTTGGCGGATTGAAACGAACCTCAATTCACTTACGATCCTTAACTACTTTTTAAAATATAGGGGGAAATAGAAACAAATATGAAGGAAAATTAATGATATGACAAAAAAGTTCAGTCCCGTTGGTATTAGGAGGTCTCTAGAAGGATAAAAAGTTGGGTTTGGGTGGATTTCGAGAAAGTTAAACCTCCACCGAATCTTGATGACTTATTAAAATTCCAAGAAAAATGGGATGAAATTGAAGTAATGAATTAAATGATCATTCTTGTATGTTTTGGGAGGTCCCTAGAAGACTAAAGAGTTGGGTTTTGGCGGATTGAAACGAACCTCAATTCACTACGATCCTTAACTACTTTTTAAAATTTAGGGGAAAATAGAAAGAAATATGAGGGAAAATTAATGGTATGACAAAAAAGTTCACTCCCGTTGGTATTAGGAGGTCTCTAGAAGGAAAAAAAGTTGGGTTTCGGTGGATTTCGAGAAAGTTAAACCTCCACCGAATCTTGATGACTTATTAAAATTCCAAGAAAAATGGGATGAAATTGAAGTAATGAATTAAATGATCATTCTTGTATGTTTTGGGAGGTCCCTAGAAGACTAAAGAGTTGGGTTTTGGCGGATTGAAACGAACCTCAATTCACTACGATCCTTAACTACTTTTTAAAATTTAGGGGAAAATAGAAAGAAATATGAGGGAAAATTAGTGGTACGACAAAAAAGTTCACTCCCGTTGGTATTAGGAGGTCTCTAGAAGGATAAAAAGTTGGGTTTTGGTGGATTTCGAAAGCGTTAAAACTCCACCGAAACTTGATGACTTATTAAAATTCCAAGAAAAATGGGATGAAATTGAAGTAATGAATTAAATGATCATTCTTGTATGTTTTGGGAGGTCCCAAGAAGACTAAAAAGTTGGGTTTTGGCGGATTGAAACGAACCTCAATTAACTACGATCCTTAACTACTTTTTAAAATTTAGGGGAAAATAGAAAGAAATATGAGGGAAAATTAATGGTATGACAAAAAAGTTCACTCCCGTTGGTATTAGGAGGTCTCTAGAAGGAAAAAAAAGTTGGGTTTCGGTGGATTTCGAGAAAGTTAAACCTCCACCGAATATTGATGACTTATTAAAATTCTAAGAAAAATGGGATGAAATTGAAGTAATGAATTAAATGATCATTCTTGTATGTTTTGGGAGGTCCCTAGAAGACTAAAGAGTTGGGTTTTGGCGGATTGAAACGAACCTCAATTCACTACGATCCTTAACTACTTTTTAAAATTTAGGGGAAAATAGAAAGAAATATGAGGGAAAATTAGTGGTACGACAAAAAAGTTCACTCCCGTTGGTATTAGGAGGTCTCTAGAAGGATAAAAAGTTGGGTTTTGGTGGATTTCGAAAGCGTTAAAACTCCACCGAAACTTGATGACTTATTAAAATTCCAAGAAAAATGGGATGAAATTGAAGTAATGAATTAAATGATCATTCTTGTATGTTTTGGGAGGTCCCAAGAAGACTAAAAAGTTGGGTTTTGGCGGATTGAAACGAACCTCAATTCACTACGATCCTTAACTACTTTTTAAAATTTAGGGGAAAATAGAAAGAAATATGTGGGAAAATTAATGGTATGACAAAAAAGTTCACTCCCGTTGGTATTAGGAGGTCTCTAGAAGGAAAAAAAAGTTGGGTTTCGGTGGATTTCGAGAAAGTTAAACCTCCACCGAATCTTGATGACTTATTAAAATTCTAAGAAAAATGGGATGAAATTGAAGTAATGAATTAAATGATCATTCTTGTATGTTTTGGGAGGTCCCTAGAAGACTAAAGAGTTGGGTTTTGGCGGATTGAAACGAACCTCAATTCACTACGATCCTTAACTACTTTTTAAAATTTAGGGGAAAATAGAAAGAAATATGAGGGAAAATTAGTGGTACGACAAAAAAGTTCACTCCCGTTGGTATTAGGAGGTCTCTAGAAGGATAAAAAGTTGGGTTTTGGTGGATTTCGAAAGCGTTAAAACTCCACCGAAACTTGATGACTTATTAAAATTCCAAGAAAAATGGGATGAAATTGAAGTAATGAATTAAATGATCATTCTTGTATGTTTTGGGAGGTCCCAAGAAGACTAAAAAGTTGGGTTTTGGCGGATTGAAACGAACCTCAATTCACTACGATCCTTAACTACTTTTTAAAATTTAGGGGAAAATAGAAAGAAATATGAGGGAAAATTAATGGTATGACAAAAAAGTTCACTCCCGTTGGTATTAGGAGGTCTCTAGAAGGAAAAAAAGTTGGGTTTCGGTGGATTTCGAGAAAGTTAAACCTCCACCGAATCTTGATGACTTATTAAAATTCTAAGAAAAATGGGATGAAATTGAAGTAATGAATTAAATGATCATTCTTGTATGTTTTGGGAGGTCCCTAGAAGACTAAAGAGTTGGGTTTTGGCGGATTGAAACGAACCTCAATTCACTACGATCCTTAACTACTTTTTAAAATTTAGGGGAAAATAGAAAGAAATATGAGGGAAAATTAGTGGTACGACAAAAAAGTTCACTCCCGTTGGTATTAGGAGGTCTCTAGAAGGATAAAAAGTTGGGTTTTGGTGGATTTCGAAAGCGTTAAAACTCCACCGAAACTTGATGACTTATTAAAATTCCAAGAAAAATGGGATGAAATTGAAGTAATGAATTAAATGATCATTCTTGTATGTTTTGGGAGGTCCCAAGAAGACTAAAAAGTTGGGTTTTGGCGGATTGAAACGAACCTCAATTCACTTACGATCCTTAACTACTTTTTAAAATATAGGGGGAAATAGAAACAAATATGAAGGAAAATTAATGATATGACAAAAAAGTTCACTCCCGTTGGTATTAGGAGGTCTCTAGAAAGATAAAAAGTTGGGTTTGGGTGGATTTCGAGAAAGTTAAACCTCCACCGAATCTTGATGACTTATTAAAATTCCAAGAAAAATGGGATGAAATTGAAGTAATGAATTAAATGATCATTCTTGTATGTTTTGGGAGGTCCCTAGAAGACTAAAGAGTTGGGTTTTGGCGGATTGAAACGAACCTCAATTCACTACGATCCTTAACTACTTTTTAAAATTTAGGGGAAAATAGAAAGAAATATGAGGGAAAATTAATGGTATGACAAAAAAGTTCACTCCCGTTGGTATTAGGAGGTCTCTAGAAGGATAAAAAGTTGGGTTTTGGTGGATTTCGAAAGTTAACTCCCGTTGGTATTAGGATTCTCAAGAAAGATAAAAAGTTGGGTTTTGGTGGATTTCGAGAACGTTAAAACTCCACCGAAACTTGATGACTTATTAAAATTCCAAGAAAAATTTGATGAAATTGAAGTAATGAATTAAAAGATCATTCTTGTATGTTTTGGGAGGTCCCTAGAAGACTAAAGAGTTGGGTTTTGGCGGATTGAAACGAACCTCAATTCACTTACGATCCTTAACTACTTTTTAAAATATAGGGGGAAATAGAAACAAATATGAAGGAAAATTAATGATATGACAAAAAAGTTCACTCCCGTTGGTATTAGGAGGTCTCTAGAAGGATAAAAAGTTGGGTTTCGGTGGATTTCGAGAAAGTTAATCCTCCACCGAATCTTGATGACTTATTAAAATTCCAAGAAAAATGGGATGAAATTGAAGTAATGAATTAAATGATCATTCTTGTATGTTTTGGGAGGTCCCAAGAAGACTAAAAAGTTGGGTTTTGGCGGATTGAAACGAACCTCAATTCACTACGATCCTTAACTACTTTTTAAAATTTAGGGGAAAATAGAAAGAAATATGAGGGAAAATTAATGGTATGACAAAAAAGTTCACTCCCGTTGGTATTAGGAGGTCTCTAGAAGGAAAAAAAGTTGGGTTTTGGTGGATTTCGAAAGCGTTAAAACTCCACCGAAACTTGATGACTTATTAAAATTCCAAGAAAAATGGGATGAAATTGAAGTAATGAATTAAATGATCATTCTTGTATGTTTTGGGAGGTCCCAAGAAGACTAAAAAGTTGGGTTTTGGCGGATTGAAACGAACCTCAATTCACTTACGATCCTTAACTACTTTTTAAAATATAGGGGGAAATAGAAACAAATATGAAGGAAAATTAATGATATGACAAAAAAGTTCACTCCCGTTGGTATTAGGAGGTCTCTAGAAAGATAAAAAGTTGGGTTTGGGTGGATTTCGAGAAAGTTAAACCTCCACCGAATCTTGATGACTTATTAAAATTCCAAGAAAAATGGGATGAAATTGAAGTAATGAATTAAATGATCATTCTAGTATGTTTTGGGAGGTCCCTAGAAGACTAAAGAGTTGGGTTTTGGCGGATTGAAACGAACCTCAATTCACTACGATCCTTAACTACTTTTTAAAATTTAGGGGAAAATAGAAAGAAATATGAGGGAAAATTAATGGTATGACAAAAAAGTTCACTCCCGTTGGTATTAGGAGGTCTCTAGAAGGAAAAAAAGTTGGGTTTCGGTGGATTTCGAGAAAGTTAAACCTCCACCGAATCTTGATGACTTATTAAAATTCCAAGAAAAATGGGATGAAATTGAAGTAATGAATTAAATGATCATTCTTGTATGTTTTGGGAGGTCCCAAGAAGACTAAAAAGTTGGGTTTTGGCGGATTGAAACGAACCTCAATTCACTTACGATCCTTAACTACTTTTTAAAATATAGGGGGAAATAGAAACAAATATGAAGGAAAATTAATGATATGACAAAAAAGTTCACTCCCGTTGGTATTAGGAGGTCTCTAGAAGGATAAAAAGTTGGATTTGGGTGGATTTCGAGAAAGTTAAACCTCCACCGAATCTTGATGACTTATTAAAATTCCAAGAAAAATGGGATGAAATTGAAGTAATGAATTAAATGATCATTCTTGTATGTTTTGGGAGGTCCCTAGAAGACTAAAGAGTTGGGTTTTGGCGGATTGAAACGAACCTCAATTCACTACGATCCTTAACTACTTTTTAAAATTTAGGGGAAAATAGAAAGAAATATGAGGGAAAATTAGTGGTACGACAAAAAAGTTCACTCCCGTTGGTATTAGGAGGTCTCTAGAAGGATAAAAAGTTGGGTTTTGGTGGATTTCGAAAGCGTTAAAACTCCACCGAAACTTGATGACTTATTGAAATTCCAAGAAAAATGGGATGAAATTGAAGTAATGAATTAAATGATCATTCTTGTATGTTTTGGGAGGTCCCAAGAAGACTAAAAAGTTGGGTTTTGGCGGATTGAAACGAACCTCAATTCACTTACGATCCTTAACTACTTTTTAAAATATAGGGGGAAATAGAAACAAATATGAAGGAAAATTAATGATATGACAAAAAAGTTCAGTCCCGTTGGTATTAGGAGGTCTCTAGAAGGATAAAAAGTTGGGTTTGGGTGGATTTCGAGAAAGTTAAACCTCCACCGAATCTTGATGACTTATTAAAATTCCAAGAAAAATGGGATGAAATTGAAGTAATGAATTAAATGATCATTCTTGTATGTTTTGGGAGGTCCCTAGAAGACTAAAGAGTTGGGTTTTGGCGGATTGAAACGAACCTCAATTCACTACGATCCTTAACTACTTTTTAAAATTTAGGGGAAAATAGAAAGAAATATGAGGGAAAATTAATGGTATGACAAAAAAGTTCACTCCCGTTGGTATTAGGAGGTCTCTAGAAGGAAAAAAAGTTGGGTTTCGGTGGATTTCGAGAAAGTTAAACCTCCACCGAATCTTGATGACTTATTAAAATTCCAAGAAAAATGGGATGAAATTGAAGTAATGAATTAAATGATCATTCTTGTATGTTTTGGGAGGTCCCTAGAAGACTAAAGAGTTGGGTTTTGGCGGATTGAAACGAACCTCAATTCACTACGATCCTTAACTACTTTTTAAAATTTAGGGGAAAATAGAAAGAAATATGAGGGAAAATTAGTGGTACGACAAAAAAGTTCACTCCCGTTGGTATTAGGAGGTCTCTAGAAGGATAAAAAGTTGGGTTTTGGTGGATTTCGAAAGCGTTAAAACTCCACCGAAACTTGATGACTTATTAAAATTCCAAGAAAAATGGGATGAAATTGAAGTAATGAATTAAATGATCATTCTTGTATGTTTTGGGAGGTCCCAAGAAGACTAAAAAGTTGGGTTTTGGCGGATTGAAACGAACCTCAATTAACTACGATCCTTAACTACTTTTTAAAATTTAGGGGAAAATAGAAAGAAATATGAGGGAAAATTAATGGTATGACAAAAAAGTTCACTCCCGTTGGTATTAGGAGGTCTCTAGAAGGAAAAAAAAGTTGGGTTTCGGTGGATTTCGAGAAAGTTAAACCTCCACCGAATATTGATGACTTATTAAAATTCTAAGAAAAATGGGATGAAATTGAAGTAATGAATTAAATGATCATTCTTGTATGTTTTGGGAGGTCCCTAGAAGACTAAAGAGTTGGGTTTTGGCGGATTGAAACGAACCTCAATTCACTACGATCCTTAACTACTTTTTAAAATTTAGGGGAAAATAGAAAGAAATATGAGGGAAAATTAGTGGTACGACAAAAAAGTTCACTCCCGTTGGTATTAGGAGGTCTCTAGAAGGATAAAAAGTTGGGTTTTGGTGGATTTCGAAAGCGTTAAAACTCCACCGAAACTTGATGACTTATTAAAATTCCAAGAAAAATGGGATGAAATTGAAGTAATGAATTAAATGATCATTCTTGTATGTTTTGGGAGGTCCCAAGAAGACTAAAAAGTTGGGTTTTGGCGGATTGAAACGAACCTCAATTCACTACGATCCTTAACTACTTTTTAAAATTTAGGGGAAAATAGAAAGAAATATGAGGGAAAATTAATGGTATGACAAAAAAGTTCACTCCCGTTGGTATTAGGAGGTCTCTAGAAGGAAAAAAAGTTGGGTTTCGGTGGATTTCGAGAAAGTTAAACCTCCACCGAATCTTGATGACTTATTAAAATTCTAAGAAAAATGGGATGAAATTGAAGTAATGAATTAAATGATCATTCTTGTATGTTTTGGGAGGTCCCTAGAAGACTAAAGAGTTGGGTTTTGGCGGATTGAAACGAACCTCAATTCACTACGATCCTTAACTACTTTTTAAAATTTAGGGGAAAATAGAAAGAAATATGAGGGAAAATTAGTGGTACGACAAAAAAGTTCACTCCCGTTGGTATTAGGAGGTCTCTAGAAGGATAAAAAGTTGGGTTTTGGTGGATTTCGAAAGCGTTAAAACTCCACCGAAACTTGATGACTTATTAAAATTCCAAGAAAAATGGGATGAAATTGAAGTAATGAATTAAATGATCATTCTTGTATGTTTTGGGAGGTCCCAAGAAGACTAAAAAGTTGGGTTTTGGCGGATTGAAACGAACCTCAATTCACTTACGATCCTTAACTACTTTTTAAAATATAGGGGGAAATAGAAACAAATATGAAGGAAAATTAATGATATGACAAAAAAGTTCACTCCCGTTGGTATTAGGAGGTCTCTAGAAAGATAAAAAGTTGGGTTTGGGTGGATTTCGAGAAAGTTAAACCTCCACCGAATCTTGATGACTTATTAAAATTCCAAGAAAAATGGGATGAAATTGAAGTAATGAATTAAATGATCATTCTTGTATGTTTTGGGAGGTCCCTAGAAGACTAAAGAGTTGGGTTTTGGCGGATTGAAACGAACCTCAATTCACTACGATCCTTAACTACTTTTTAAAATTTAGGGGAAAATAGAAAGAAATATGAGGGAAAATTAATGGTATGACAAAAAAGTTCACTCCCGTTGGTATTAGGAGGTCTCTAGAAGGATAAAAAGTTGGGTTTTGGTGGATTTCGAAAGTTAACTCCCGTTGGTATTAGGATTCTCAAGAAAGATAAAAAGTTGGGTTTTGGTGGATTTCGAGAACGTTAAAACTCCACCGAAACTTGATGACTTATTAAAATTCCAAGAAAAATTTGATGAAATTGAAGTAATGAATTAAAAGATCATTCTTGTATGTTTTGGGAGGTCCCTAGAAGACTAAAGAGTTGGGTTTTGGCGGATTGAAACGAACCTCAATTCACTTACGATCCTTAACTACTTTTTAAAATATAGGGGGAAATAGAAACAAATATGAAGGAAAATTAATGATATGACAAAAAAGTTCACTCCCGTTGGTATTAGGAGGTCTCTAGAAGGATAAAAAGTTGGGTTTCGGTGGATTTCGAGAAAGTTAATCCTCCACCGAATCTTGATGACTTATTAAAATTCCAAGAAAAATGGGATGAAATTGAAGTAATGAATTAAATGATCATTCTTGTATGTTTTGGGAGGTCCCAAGAAGACTAAAAAGTTGGGTTTTGGCGGATTGAAACGAACCTCAATTCACTTACGATCCTTAACTACTTTTTAAAATATAGGGGGAAATAGAAACAAATATGAAGGAAAATTAATGATATGACAAAAAAGTTCACTCCCGTTGGTATTAGGAGGTCTCTAGAAGGATAAAAAGTTGGGTTTGGGTGGATTTCGAGAAAGTTAAACCTCCACCGAATCTTGATGACTTATTAAAATTCCAAGAAAAATGGGATGAAATTGAAGTAATGAATTAAATGATCATTCTTGTATGTTTTGGGAGGTCCCTAGAAGACTAAAGAGTTGGGTTTTGGCGGATTGAAACGAACCTCAATTCACTACGATCCTTAACTACTTTTTAAAATTTAGGGGTAAATAGAAAGAAATATGAGGGAAAATTAATGGTATGACAAAAAAGTTCACTCCCGTTGGTATTAGGAGGTCTCTAGAAGGATAAAAAGTTGGGTTTTGGTGGATTTCGAAAGTTAACTCCCGTTGGTATTAGGATTCTCAAGAAAGATAAAAAGTTGGGTTTTGGTGGATTTCGAGAACGTTAAAACTCCACCGAAACTTGATGACTTATTAAAATTCCAAGAAAAATTTGATGAAATTGAAGTAATGAATTAAAAGATCATTCTTGTATGTTTTGGGAGGTCCCTAGAAGACTAAAGAGTTGGGTTTTGGCGGATTGAAACGAACCTCAATTCACTTACGATCCTTAACTACTTTTTAAAATATAGGGGGAAATAGAAACAAATATGAAGGAAAATTAATGATATGACAAAAAAGTTCACTCCCGTTGGTATTAGGAGGTCTCTAGAAGGATAAAAAGTTGGGTTTCGGTGCATTTCGAGAAAGTTAATCCTCCACCGAATCTTGATGACTTATTAAAATTCCAAGAAAAATGGGATGAAATTGAAGTAATGAATTAAATGATCATTCTTGTATGTTTTGGGAGGTCCCAAGAAGACTAAAAAGTTGGGTTTTGGCGGATTGAAACGAACCTCAATTCACTTACGATCCTTAACTACTTTTTAAAATATAGGGGGAAATAGAAACAAATATGAAGGAAAATTAATGATATGACAAAAAAGTTCACTCCCGTTGGTATTAGGAGGTCTCTAGAAGGATAAAAAGTTGGATTTGGGTGGATTTCGAGAAAGTTAAACCTCCACCGAATCTTGATGACTTATTAAAATTCCAAGAAAAATGGGATGAAATTGAAGTAATGAATTAAATGATCATTCTTGTATGTTTTGGGAGGTCCCTAGAAGACTAAAGAGTTGGGTTTTGGCGGATTGAAACGAACCTCAATTCACTACGATCCTTAACTACTTTTTAAAATTTAGGGGAAAATAGAAAGAAATATGAGGGAAAATTAATGGTATGACAAAAAAGTTCACTCCCGTTGGTATTAGGAGGTCTCTAGAAGGAAAAAAAGTTGGGTTTCGGTGGATTTCGAGAAAGTTAAACCTCCACCGAATCTTGATGACTTATTAAAATTCCAAGAAAAATGGGATGAAATTGAAGTAATGAATTAAATGATCATTCTTGTATGTTTTGGGAGGTCCCAAGAAGACTAAAAAGTTGGGTTTTGGCGGATTGAAACGAACCTCAATTCACTTACGATCCTTAACTACTTTTTAAAATATAGGGGGAAATAGAAACAAATATGAAGGAAAATTAATGATATGACAAAAAAGTTCACTCCCGTTGGTATTAGGAGGTCTCTAGAAGGATAAAAAGTTGGATTTGGGTGGATTTCGAGAAAGTTAAACCTCCACCGAATCTGGATGACTTATTAAAATTCCAAGAAAAATGGGATGAAATTGAAGTAATGAATTAAATGATCATTCTTGTATGTTTTGGGAGGTCCCTAGAAGACTAAAGAGTTGGGTTTTGGCGGATTGAAACGAACCTCAATTCACTACGATCCTTAACTACTTTTTAAAATTTAGGGGAAAATAGAAAGAAATATGAGGGAAAATTAGTGGTACGACAAAAAAGTTCACTCCCGTTGGTATTAGGAGGTCTCTAGAAGGATAAAAAGTTGGGTTTTGGTGGATTTCGAGAAAGTTAAACCTCCACCGAATCTTGATGACTTATTAAAATTCCAAGAAAAATGGGATGAAATTGAAGTAATGAATTAAATGATCATTCTTGTATGTTTTGGGAGGTCCCTAGAAGACTAAAGAGTTGGGTTTTGGCGGATTGAAACGAACCTCAATTCACTACGATCCTTAACTACTTTTTAAAATTTAGGGGAAAATAGAAAGAAATATGAGGGAAAATTAATGGTATGACAAAAAAGTTCACTCCCGTTGGTATTAGGAGGTCTCTAGAAGGAAAAAAAGTTGGGTTTCGGTGGATTTCGAGAAAGTTAAACCTCCACCGAATCTTGATAACTTATTAAAATTCCAAGAAAAATGGGATGAAATTGAAGTAATGAATTAAATGATCATTCTTGTATGTTTTGGGAGGTCCCAAGAAGACTAAAAAGTTGGGTTTTGGCGGATTGAAACGAACCTCAATTCACTTACGATCCTTAACTACTTTTTAAAATATAGGGGGAAATAGAAACAAATATGAAGGAAAATTAATGATATGACAAAAAAGTTCACTCCCGTTGGTATTAGGAGGTCTCTAGAAGGATAAAAAGTTGGATTTGGGTGGATTTCGAGAAAGTTAAACCTCCACCGAATCTTGATGACTTATTAAAATTCCAAGAAAAATGGGATGAAATTGAAGTAATGAATTAAATGATCATTCTTGTATGTTTTGGGAGGTCCCTAGAAGACTAAAGAGTTGGGTTTTGGCGGATTGAAACGAACCTCAATTCACTACGATCCTTAACTACTTTTTAAAATTTAGGGGAAAATAGAAAGAAATATGAGGGAAAATTAGTGGTACGACAAAAAAGTTCACTCCCGTTGGTATTAGGAGGTCTCTAGAAGGATAAAAAGTTGGGTTTTGGTGGATTTCGAAAGCGTTAAACCTCCACCGAATCTTGATGACTTATTAAAATTCCAAGAAAAATGGGATGAAATTGAAGTAATGAATTAAATGATCATTCTTGTATGTTTTGGGAGGTCCCTAGAAGACTAAAGAGTTGGGTTTTGGCGGATTGAAACGAACCTCAATTCACTACGATCCTTAACTACTTTTTAAAATTTAGGGGTAAATAGAAAGAAATATGAGGGAAAATTAATGGTATGACAAAAAAGTTCACTCCCGTTGGTATTAGGAGGTCTCTAGAAGGATAAAAAGTTGGGTTTTGGTGGATTTCGAAAGTTAACTCCCGTTGGTATTAGGATTCTCAAGAAAGATAAAAAGTTGGGTTTTGGTGGATTTCGAGAACGTTAAAACTCCACCGAAACTTGATGACTTATTAAAATTCCAAGAAAAATTTGATGAAATTGAAGTAATGAATTAAAAGATCATTCTTGTATGTTTTGGGAGGTCCCTAGAAGACTAAAGAGTTGGGTTTTGGCGGATTGAAACGAACCTCAATTCACTTACGATCCTTAACTACTTTTTAAAATATAGGGGGAAATAGAAACAAATATGAAGGAAAATTAATGATATGACAAAAAAGTTCACTCCCGTTGGTATTAGGAGGTCTCTAGAAGGATAAAAAGTTGGGTTTCGGTGGATTTCGAGAAAGTTAATCCTCCACCGAATCTTGATGACTTATTAAAATTCCAAGAAAAATGGGATGAAATTGAAGTAATGAATTAAATGATCATTCTTGTATGTTTTGGGAGGTCCCAAGAAGACTAAAAAGTTGGGTTTTGGCGGATTGAAACGAACCTCAATTCACTTACGATCCTTAACTACTTTTTAAAATATAGGGGGAAATAGAAACAAATATGAAGGAAAATTAATGATATGACAAAAAAGTTCACTCCCGTTGGTATTAGGAGGTCTCTAGAAGGATAAAAAGTTGGATTTGGGTGGATTTCGAGAAAGTTAAACCTCCACCGAATCTTGATGACTTATTAAAATTCCAAGAAAAATGGGATGAAATTGAAGTAATGAATTAAATGATCATTCTTGTATGTTTTGGGAGGTCCCTAGAAGACTAAAGAGTTGGGTTTTGGCGGATTGAAACGAACCTCAATTCACTACGATCCTTAACTACTTTTTAAAATTTAGGGGAAAATAGAAAGAAATATGAGGGAAAATTAATGGTATGACAAAAAAGTTCACTCCCGTTGGTATTAGGAGGTCTCTAGAAGGAAAAAAAGTTGGGTTTCGGTGGATTTCGAGAAAGTTAAACCTCCACCGAATCTTGATGACTTATTAAAATTCCAAGAAAAATGGGATGAAATTGAAGTAATGAATTAAATGATCATTCTTGTATGTTTTGGGAGGTCCCAAGAAGACTAAAAAGTTGGGTTTTGGCGGATTGAAACGAACCTCAATTCACTTACGATCCTTAACTACTTTTTAAAATATAGGGGGAAATAGAAACAAATATGAAGGAAAATTAATGATATGACAAAAAAGTTCACTCCCGTTGGTATTAGGAGGTCTCTAGAAGGATAAAAAGTTGGATTTGGGTGGATTTCGAGAAAGTTAAACCTCCACCGAATCTGGATGACTTATTAAAATTCCAAGAAAAATGGGATGAAATTGAAGTAATGAATTAAATGATCATTCTTGTATGTTTTGGGAGGTCCCTAGAAGACTAAAGAGTTGGGTTTTGGCGGATTGAAACGAACCTCAATTCACTACGATCCTTAACTACTTTTTAAAATTTAGGGGAAAATAGAAAGAAATATGAGGGAAAATTAGTGGTACGACAAAAAAGTTCACTCCCGTTGGTATTAGGAGGTCTCTAGAAGGATAAAAAGTTGGGTTTTGGTGGATTTCGAGAAAGTTAAACCTCCACCGAATCTTGATGACTTATTAAAATTCCAAGAAAAATGGGATGAAATTGAAGTAATGAATTAAATGATCATTCTTGTATGTTTTGGGAGGTCCCTAGAAGACTAAAGAGTTGGGTTTTGGCGGATTGAAACGAACCTCAATTCACTACGATCCTTAACTACTTTTTAAAATTTAGGGGAAAATAGAAAGAAATATGAGGGAAAATTAATGGTATGACAAAAAAGTTCACTCCCGTTGGTATTAGGAGGTCTCTAGAAGGAAAAAAAGTTGGGTTTCGGTGGATTTCGAGAAAGTTAAACCTCCACCGAATCTTGATAACTTATTAAAATTCCAAGAAAAATGGGATGAAATTGAAGTAATGAATTAAATGATCATTCTTGTATGTTTTGGGAGGTCCCAAGAAGACTAAAAAGTTGGGTTTTGGCGGATTGAAACGAACCTCAATTCACTTACGATCCTTAACTACTTTTTAAAATATAGGGGGAAATAGAAACAAATATGAAGGAAAATTAATGATATGACAAAAAAGTTCACTCCCGTTGGTATTAGGAGGTCTCTAGAAGGATAAAAAGTTGGATTTGGGTGGATTTCGAGAAAGTTAAACCTCCACCGAATCTTGATGACTTATTAAAATTCCAAGAAAAATGGGATGAAATTGAAGTAATGAATTAAATGATCATTCTTGTATGTTTTGGGAGGTCCCTAGAAGACTAAAGAGTTGGGTTTTGGCGGATTGAAACGAACCTCAATTCACTACGATCCTTAACTACTTTTTAAAATTTAGGGGAAAATAGAAAGAAATATGAGGGAAAATTAGTGGTACGACAAAAAAGTTCACTCCCGTTGGTATTAGGAGGTCTCTAGAAGGATAAAAAGTTGGGTTTTGGTGGATTTCGAAAGCGTTAAACCTCCACCGAATCTTGATGACTTATTAAAATTCCAAGAAAAATGGGATGAAATTGAAGTAATGAATTAAATGATCATTCTTGTATGTTTTGGGAGGTCCCTAGAAGACTAAAGAGTTGGGTTTTGGCGGATTGAAACGAACCTCAATTCACTACGATCCTTAACTACTTTTTAAAATTTAGGGGTAAATAGAAAGAAATATGAGGGAAAATTAATGGTATGACAAAAAAGTTCACTCCCGTTGGTATTAGGAGGTCTCTAGAAGGATAAAAAGTTGGGTTTTGGTGGATTTCGAAAGTTAACTCCCGTTGGTATTAGGATTCTCAAGAAAGATAAAAAGTTGGGTTTTGGTGGATTTCGAGAACGTTAAAACTCCACCGAAACTTGATGACTTATTAAAATTCCAAGAAAAATTTGATGAAATTGAAGTAATGAATTAAAAGATCATTCTTGTATGTTTTGGGAGGTCCCTAGAAGACTAAAGAGTTGGGTTTTGGCGGATTGAAACGAACCTCAATTCACTTACGATCCTTAACTACTTTTTAAAATATAGGGGGAAATAGAAACAAATATGAAGGAAAATTAATGATATGACAAAAAAGTTCACTCCCGTTGGTATTAGGAGGTCTCTAGAAGGATAAAAAGTTGGGTTTCGGTGGATTTCGAGAAAGTTAATCCTCCACCGAATCTTGATGACTTATTAAAATTCCAAGAAAAATGGGATGAAATTGAAGTAATGAATTAAATGATCATTCTTGTATGTTTTGGGAGGTCCCAAGAAGACTAAAAAGTTGGGTTTTGGCGGATTGAAACGAACCTCAATTCACTTACGATCCTTAACTACTTTTTAAAATATAGGGGGAAATAGAAACAAATATGAAGGAAAATTAATGATATGACAAAAAAGTTCAGTCCCGTTGGTATTAGGAGGTCTCTAGAAGGATAAAAAGTTGGGTTTGGGTGGATTTCGAGAAAGTTAAACCTCCACCGAATCTTGATGACTTATTAAAATTCCAAGAAAAATGGGATGAAATTGAAGTAATGAATTAAATGATCATTCTTGTATGTTTTGGGAGGTCCCTAGAAGACTAAAGAGTTGGGTTTTGGCGGATTGAAACGAACCTCAATTCACTACGATCCTTAACTACTTTTTAAAATTTAGGGGTAAATAGAAAGAAATATGAGGGAAAATTAATGATATGACAAAAAAGTTCACTCCCGTTGGTATTAGGAGGTCTCTAGAAGGATAAAAAGTTGGGTTTTGGTGGATTTCGAAAGTTAACTCCCGTTGGTATTAGGATTCTCAAGAAAGATAAAAAGTTGGGTTTTGGTGGATTTCGAGAACGTTAAAACTCCACCGAAACTTGATGACTTATTAAAATTCCAAGAAAAATTTGATGAAATTGAAGTAATGAATTAAAAGATCATTCTTGTATGTTTTGGGAGGTCCCTAGAAGACTAAAGAGTTGGGTTTTGGCGGATTGAAACGAACCTCAATTCACTTACGATCCTTAACTACTTTTTAAAATATAGGGGGAAATAGAAACAAATATGAAGGAAAATTAATGATATGACAAAAAAGTTCACTCCCGTTGGTATTAGGAGGTCTCTAGAAGGATAAAAAGTTGGGTTTCGGTGGATTTCGAGAAAGTTAATCCTCCACCGAATCTTGATGACTTATTAAAATTCCAAGAAAAATGGGATGAAATTGAAGTAATGAATTAAATGATCATTCTTGTATGTTTTGGGAGGTCCCAAGAAGACTAAAAAGTTGGGTTTTGGCGGATTGAAACGAACCTCAATTCACTTACGATCCTTAACTACTTTTTAAAATATAGGGGGAAATAGAAACAAATATGAAGGAAAATTAATGATATGACAAAAAAGTTCACTCCCGTTGGTATTAGGAGGTCTCTAGAAGGATAAAAAGTTGGATTTGGGTGGATTTCGAGAAAGTTAAACCTCCACCGAATCTTGATGACTTATTAAAATTCCAAGAAAAATGGGATGAAATTGAAGTAATGAATTAAATGATCATTCTTGTATGTTTTGGGAGGTCCCTAGAAGACTAAAGAGTTGGGTTTTGGCGGATTGAAACGAACCTCAATTCACTACGATCCTTAACTACTTTTTAAAATTTAGGGGAAAATAGAAAGAAATATGAGGGAAAATTAATGGTATGACAAAAAAGTTCACTCCCGTTGGTATTAGGAGGTCTCTAGAAGGAAAAAAAGTTGGGTTTCGGTGGATTTCGAGAAAGTTAAACCTCCACCGAATCTTGATGACTTATTAAAATTCCAAGAAAAATGGGATGAAATTGAAGTAATGAATTAAATGATCATTCTTGTATGTTTTGGGAGGTCCCAAGAAGACTAAAAAGTTGGGTTTTGGCGGATTGAAACGAACCTCAATTCACTTACGATCCTTAACTACTTTTTAAAATATAGGGGGAAATAGAAACAAATATGAAGGAAAATTAATGATATGACAAAAAAGTTCACTCCCGTTGGTATTAGGAGGTCTCTAGAAGGATAAAAAGTTGGATTTGGGTGGATTTCGAGAAAGTTAAACCTCCACCGAATCTGGATGACTTATTAAAATTCCAAGAAAAATGGGATGAAATTGAAGTAATGAATTAAATGATCATTCTTGTATGTTTTGGGAGGTCCCTAGAAGACTAAAGAGTTGGGTTTTGGCGGATTGAAACGAACCTCAATTCACTACGATCCTTAACTACTTTTTAAAATTTAGGGGAAAATAGAAAGAAATATGAGGGAAAATTAGTGGTACGACAAAAAAGTTCACTCCCGTTGGTATTAGGAGGTCTCTAGAAGGATAAAAAGTTGGGTTTTGGTGGATTTCGAGAAAGTTAAACCTCCACCGAATCTTGATGACTTATTAAAATTCCAAGAAAAATGGGATGAAATTGAAGTAATGAATTAAATGATCATTCTTGTATGTTTTGGGAGGTCCCTAGAAGACTAAAGAGTTGGGTTTTGGCGGATTGAAACGAACCTCAATTCACTACGATCCTTAACTACTTTTTAAAATTTAGGGGAAAATAGAAAGAAATATGAGGGAAAATTAATGGTATGACAAAAAAGTTCACTCCCGTTGGTATTAGGAGGTCTCTAGAAGGAAAAAAAGTTGGGTTTCGGTGGATTTCGAGAAAGTTAAACCTCCACCGAATCTTGATAACTTATTAAAATTCCAAGAAAAATGGGATGAAATTGAAGTAATGAATTAAATGATCATTCTTGTATGTTTTGGGAGGTCCCAAGAAGACTAAAAAGTTGGGTTTTGGCGGATTGAAACGAACCTCAATTCACTTACGATCCTTAACTACTTTTTAAAATATAGGGGGAAATAGAAACAAATATGAAGGAAAATTAATGATATGACAAAAAAGTTCACTCCCGTTGGTATTAGGAGGTCTCTAGAAGGATAAAAAGTTGGATTTGGGTGGATTTCGAGAAAGTTAAACCTCCACCGAATCTTGATGACTTATTAAAATTCCAAGAAAAATGGGATGAAATTGAAGTAATGAATTAAATGATCATTCTTGTATGTTTTGGGAGGTCCCTAGAAGACTAAAGAGTTGGGTTTTGGCGGATTGAAACGAACCTCAATTCACTACGATCCTTAACTACTTTTTAAAATTTAGGGGAAAATAGAAAGAAATATGAGGGAAAATTAGTGGTACGACAAAAAAGTTCACTCCCGTTGGTATTAGGAGGTCTCTAGAAGGATAAAAAGTTGGGTTTTGGTGGATTTCGAAAGCGTTAAAACTCCACCGAAACTTGATGACTTATTGAAATTCCAAGAAAAATGGGATGAAATTGAAGTAATGAATTAAATGATCATTCTTGTATGTTTTGGGAGGTCCCAAGAAGACTAAAAAGTTGGGTTTTGGCGGATTGAAACGAACCTCAATTCACTTACGATCCTTAACTACTTTTTAAAATATAGGGGGAAATAGAAACAAATATGAAGGAAAATTAATGATATGACAAAAAAGTTCAGTCCCGTTGGTATTAGGAGGTCTCTAGAAGGATAAAAAGTTGGGTTTGGGTGGATTTCGAGAAAGTTAAACCTCCACCGAATCTTGATGACTTATTAAAATTCCAAGAAAAATGGGATGAAATTGAAGTAATGAATTAAATGATCATTCTTGTATGTTTTGGGAGGTCCCTAGAAGACTAAAGAGTTGGGTTTTGGCGGATTGAAACGAACCTCAATTCACTACGATCCTTAACTACTTTTTAAAATTTAGGGGTAAATAGAAAGAAATATGAGGGAAAATTAATGATATGACAAAAAAGTTCACTCCCGTTGGTATTAGGAGGTCTCTAGAAGGATAAAAAGTTGGGTTTTGGTGGATTTCGAAAGTTAACTCCCGTTGGTATTAGGATTCTCAAGAAAGATAAAAAGTTGGGTTTTGGTGGATTTCGAGAACGTTAAAACTCCACCGAAACTTGATGACTTATTAAAATTCCAAGAAAAATTTGATGAAATTGAAGTAATGAATTAAAAGATCATTCTTGTATGTTTTGGGAGGTCCCTAGAAGACTAAAGAGTTGGGTTTTGGCGGATTGAAACGAACCTCAATTCACTTACGATCCTTAACTACTTTTTAAAATATAGGGGGAAATAGAAACAAATATGAAGGAAAATTAATGATATGACAAAAAAGTTCACTCCCGTTGGTATTAGGAGGTCTCTAGAAGGATAAAAAGTTGGGTTTCGGTGGATTTCGAGAAAGTTAATCCTCCACCGAATCTTGATGACTTATTAAAATTCCAAGAAAAATGGGATGAAATTGAAGTAATGAATTAAATGATCATTCTTGTATGTTTTGGGAGGTCCCAAGAAGACTAAAAAGTTGGGTTTTGGCGGATTGAAACGAACCTCAATTCACTTACGATCCTTAACTACTTTTTAAAATATAGGGGGAAATAGAAACAAATATGAAGGAAAATTAATGATATGACAAAAAAGTTCACTCCCGTTGGTATTAGGAGGTCTCTAGAAGGATAAAAAGTTGGATTTGGGTGGATTTCGAGAAAGTTAAACCTCCACCGAATCTTGATGACTTATTAAAATTCCAAGAAAAATGGGATGAAATTGAAGTAATGAATTAAATGATCATTCTTGTATGTTTTGGGAGGTCCCTAGAAGACTAAAGAGTTGGGTTTTGGCGGATTGAAACGAACCTCAATTCACTACGATCCTTAACTACTTTTTAAAATTTAGGGGAAAATAGAAAGAAATATGAGGGAAAATTAATGGTATGACAAAAAAGTTCACTCCCGTTGGTATTAGGAGGTCTCTAGAAGGAAAAAAAGTTGGGTTTCGGTGGATTTCGAGAAAGTTAAACCTCCACCGAATCTTGATGACTTATTAAAATTCCAAGAAAAATGGGATGAAATTGAAGTAATGAATTAAATGATCATTCTTGTATGTTTTGGGAGGTCCCAAGAAGACTAAAAAGTTGGGTTTTGGCGGATTGAAACGAACCTCAATTCACTTACGATCCTTAACTACTTTTTAAAATATAGGGGGAAATAGAAACAAATATGAAGGAAAATTAATGATATGACAAAAAAGTTCACTCCCGTTGGTATTAGGAGGTCTCTAGAAGGATAAAAAGTTGGATTTGGGTGGATTTCGAGAAAGTTAAACCTCCACCGAATCTTGATGACTTATTAAAATTCCAAGAAAAATGGGATGAAATTGAAGTAATGAATTAAATGATCATTCTTGTATGTTTTGGGAGGTCCCTAGAAGACTAAAGAGTTGGGTTTTGGCGGATTGAAACGAACCTCAATTCACTACGATCCTTAACTACTTTTTAAAATTTAGGGGAAAATAGAAAGAAATATGAGGGAAAATTAGTGGTACGACAAAAAAGTTCACTCCCGTTGGTATTAGGAGGTCTCTAGAAGGATAAAAAGTTGGGTTTTGGTGGATTTCGAGACAGTTAAACCTCCACCGAATCTTGATGACTTATTAAAATTCCAAGAAAAATGGGATGAAATTGAAGTAATGAATTAAATGATCATTCTTGTATGTTTTGGGAGGTCCCTAGAAGACTAAAGAGTTGGGTTTTGGCGGATTGAAACGAACCTCAATTCACTACGATCCTTAACTACTTTTTAAAATTTAGGGGAAAATAGAAAGAAATATGAGGGAAAATTAATGGTATGACAAAAAAGTTCACTCCCGTTGGTATTAGGAGGTCTCTAGAAGGAAAAAAAGTTGGGTTTCGGTGGATTTCGAGAAAGTTAAACCTCCACCGAATCTTGATGACTTATTAAAATTCCAAGAAAAATGGGATGAAATTGAAGTAATGAATTAAATGATCATTCTTGTATGTTTTGGGAGGTCCCAAGAAGACTAAAAAGTTGGGTTTTGGCGGATTGAAACGAACCTCAATTCACTTACGATCCTTAACTACTTTTTAAAATATAGGGGGAAATAGAAACAAATATGAAGGAAAATTAATGATATGACAAAAAAGTTCACTCCCGTTGGTATTAGGAGGTCTCTAGAAGGATAAAAAGTTGGATTTGGGTGGATTTCGAGAAAGTTAAACCTCCACCGAATCTTGATGACTTATTAAAATTCCAAGAAAAATGGGATGAAATTGAAGTAATGAATTAAATGATCATTCTTGTATGTTTTGGGAGGTCCCTAGAAGACTAAAGAGTTGGGTTTTGGCGGATTGAAACGAACCTCAATTCACTACGATCCTTAACTACTTTTTAAAATTTAGGGGAAAATAGAAAGAAATATGAGGGAAAATTAGTGGTACGACAAAAAAGTTCACTCCCGTTGGTATTAGGAGGTCTCTAGAAGGATAAAAAGTTGGGTTTTGGTGGATTTCGAGAAAGTTAAACCTCCACCGAATCTTGATGACTTATTAAAATTCCAAGAAAAATGGGATGAAATTGAAGTAATGAATTAAATGATCATTCTTGTATGTTTTGGGAGGTCCCTAGAAGACTAAAGAGTTGGGTTTTGGCGGATTGAAACGAACCTCAATTCACTACGATCCTTAACTACTTTTTAAAATTTAGGGGAAAATAGAAAGAAATATGAGGGAAAATTAATGGTATGACAAAAAAGTTCACTCCCGTTGGTATTAGGAGGTCTCTAGAAGGAAAAAAAGTTGGGTTTCGGTGGATTTCGAGAAAGTTAAACCTCCACCGAATCTTGATGACTTATTAAAATTCCAAGAAAAATGGGATGAAATTGAAGTAATGAATTAAATGATCATTCTTGTATGTTTTGGGAGGTCCCAAGAAGACTAAAAAGTTGGGTTTTGGCGGATTGAAACGAACCTCAATTCACTTACGATCCTTAACTACTTTTTAAAATATAGGGGGAAATAGAAACAAATATGAAGGAAAATTAATGATATGACAAAAAAGTTCACTCCCGTTGGTATTAGGAGGTCTCTAGAAGGATAAAAAGTTGGATTTGGGTGGATTTCGAGAAAGTTAAACCTCCACCGAATCTTGATGACTTATTAAAATTCCAAGAAAAATGGGATGAAATTGAAGTAATGAATTAAATGATCATTCTTGTATGTTTTGGGAGGTCCCTAGAAGACTAAAGAGTTGGGTTTTGGCGGATTGAAACGAACCTCAATTCACTACGATCCTTAACTACTTTTTAAAATTTAGGGGAAAATAGAAAGAAATATGAGGGAAAATTAGTGGTACGACAAAAAAGTTCACTCCCGTTGGTATTAGGAGGTCTCTAGAAGGATAAAAAGTTGGGTTTTGGTGGATTTCGAAAGCGTTAAAACTCCACCGAAACTTGATGACTTATTGAAATTCCAAGAAAAATGGGATGAAATTGAAGTAATGAATTAAATGATCATTCTTGTATGTTTTGGGAGGTCCCAAGAAGACTAAAAAGTTGGGTTTTGGCGGATTGAAACGAACCTCAATTCACTTACGATCCTTAACTACTTTTTAAAATATAGGGGGAAATAGAAACAAATATGAAGGAAAATTAATGATATGACAAAAAAGTTCAGTCCCGTTGGTATTAGGAGGTCTCTAGAAGGATAAAAAGTTGGGTTTGGGTGGATTTCGAGAAAGTTAAACCTCCACCGAATCTTGATGACTTATTAAAATTCCAAGAAAAATGGGATGAAATTGAAGTAATGAATTAAATGATCATTCTTGTATGTTTTGGGAGGTCCCTAGAAGACTAAAGAGTTGGGTTTTGGCGGATTGAAACGAACCTCAATTCACTACGATCCTTAACTACTTTTTAAAATTTAGGGGAAAATAGAAAGAAATATGAGGGAAAATTAATGGTATGACAAAAAAGTTCACTCCCGTTGGTATTAGGAGGTCTCTAGAAGGAAAAAAAGTTGGGTTTCGGTGGATTTCGAGAAAGTTAAACCTCCACCGAATCTTGATGACTTATTAAAATTCCAAGAAAAATGGGATGAAATTGAAGTAATGAATTAAATGATCATTCTTGTATGTTTTGGGAGGTCCCTAGAAGACTAAAGAGTTGGGTTTTGGCGGATTGAAACGAACCTCAATTCACTACGATCCTTAACTACTTTTTAAAATTTAGGGGAAAATAGAAAGAAATATGAGGGAAAATTAGTGGTACGACAAAAAAGTTCACTCCCGTTGGTATTAGGAGGTCTCTAGAAGGATAAAAAGTTGGGTTTTGGTGGATTTCGAGAAAGTTAAACCTCCACCGAATCTTGATGACTTATTAAAATTCCAAGAAAAATGGGATGAAATTGAAGTAATGAATTAAATGATCATTCTTGTATGTTTTGGGAGGTCCCTAGAAGACTAAAGAGTTGGGTTTTGGCGGATTGAAACGAACCTCAATTCACTACGATCCTTAACTACTTTTTAAAATTTAGGGGAAAATAGAAAGAAATATGAGGGAAAATTAATGGTATGACAAAAAAGTTCACTCCCGTTGGTATTAGGAGGTCTCTAGAAGGAAAAAAAGTTGGGTTTCGGTGGATTTCGAGAAAGTTAAACCTCCACCGAATCTTGATGACTTATTAAAATTCCAAGAAAAATGGGATGAAATTGAAGTAATGAATTAAATGATCATTCTTGTATGTTTTGGGAGGTCCCAAGAAGACTAAAAAGTTGGGTTTTGGCGGATTGAAACGAACCTCAATTCACTTACGATCCTTAACTACTTTTTAAAATATAGGGGGAAATAGAAACAAATATGAAGGAAAATTAATGATATGACAAAAAAGTTCACTCCCGTTGGTATTAGGAGGTCTCTAGAAGGATAAAAAGTTGGGTTTCGGTGGATTTCGAGAAAGTTAAACCTCCACCGAATCTTGATGACTTATTAAAATTCCAAGAAAAATGGGATGAAATTGAAGTAATGAATTAAATGATCATTCTTGTATGTTTTGGGAGGTCCCTAGAAGACTAAAGAGTTGGGTTTTGGCGGATTGAAACGAACCTCAATTCACTACGATCCTTAACTACTTTTTAAAATTTAGGGGAAAATAGAAAGAAATATGAGGGAAAATTAGTGGTACGACAAAAAAGTTCACTCCCGTTGGTATTAGGAGGTCTCTAGAAGGATAAAAAGTTGGGTTTTGGTGGATTTCGAAAGCGTTAAAACTCCACCGAAACTTGATGACTTATTGAAATTCCAAGAAAAATGGGATGAAATTGAAGTAATGAATTAAATGATCATTCTTGTATGTTTTGGGAGGTCCCAAGAAGACTAAAAAGTTGGGTTTTGGCGGATTGAAACGAACCTCAATTCACTTACGATCCTTAACTACTTTTTAAAATATAGGGGGAAATAGAAACAAATATGAAGGAAAATTAATGATATGACAAAAAAGTTCAGTCCCGTTGGTATTAGGAGGTCTCTAGAAGGATAAAAAGTTGGGTTTGGGTGGATTTCGAGAAAGTTAAACCTCCACCGAATCTTGATGACTTATTAAAATTCCAAGAAAAATGGGATGAAATTGAAGTAATGAATTAAATGATCATTCTTGTATGTTTTGGGAGGTCCCTAGAAGACTAAAGAGTTGGGTTTTGGCGGATTGAAACGAACCTCAATTCACTACGATCCTTAACTACTTTTTAAAATTTAGGGGAAAATAGAAAGAAATATGAGGGAAAATTAATGGTATGACAAAAAAGTTCACTCCCGTTGGTATTAGGAGGTCTCTAGAAGGAAAAAAAGTTGGGTTTCGGTGGATTTCGAGAAAGTTAAACCTCCACCGAATCTTGATGACTTATTAAAATTCCAAGAAAAATGGGATGAAATTGAAGTAATGAATTAAATGATCATTCTTGTATGTTTTGGGAGGTCCCTAGAAGACTAAAGAGTTGGGTTTTGGCGGATTGAAACGAACCTCAATTCACTACGATCCTTAACTACTTTTTAAAATTTAGGGGAAAATAGAAAGAAATATGAGGGAAAATTAGTGGTACGACAAAAAAGTTCTCTCCCGTTGGTATTAGGAGGTCTCTAGAAGGATAAAAAGTTGGGTTTTGGTGGATTTCGAAAGCGTTAAAACTCCACCGAAACTTGATGACTTATTAAAATTCCAAGAAAAATGGGATGAAATTGAAGTAATGAATTAAATGATCATTCTTGTATGTTTTGGGAGGTCCCAAGAAGACTAAAAAGTTGGGTTTTGGCGGATTGAAACGAACCTCAATTCACTACGATCCTTAACTACTTTTTAAAATTTAGGGGAAAATAGAAAGAAATATGAGGGAAAATTAATGGTATGACAAAAAAGTTCACTCCCGTTGGTATTAGGAGGTCTCTAGAAGGAAAAAAAGTTGGGTTTCGGTGGATTTCGAGAAAGTTAAACCTCCACCGAATCTTGATGACTTATTAAAATTCTAAGAAAAATGGGATGAAATTGAAGTAATGAATTAAATGATCATTCTTGTATGTTTTGGGAGGTCCCTAGAAGACTAAAGAGTTGGGTTTTGGCGGATTGAAACGAACCTCAATTCACTACGATCATTAACTACTTTTTAAAATTTAGGGGAAAATAGAAAGAAATATGAGGGAAAATTAGTGGTACGACAAAAAAGTTCACTCCCGTTGGTATTAGGAGGTCTCTAGAAGGATAAAAAGTTGGGTTTTGGTGGATTTCGAAAGCGTTAAAACTCCACCGAAACTTGATGACTTATTAAAATTCCAAGAAAAATGGGATGAAATTGAAGTAATGAATTAAATGATCATTCTTGTATGTTTTGGGAGGTCCCAAGAAGACTAAAAAGTTGGGTTTTGGCGGATTGAAACGAACCTCAATTCACTACGATCCTTAACTACTTTTTAAAATTTAGGGGAAAATAGAAAGAAATATGAGGGAAAATTAATGGTATGACAAAAAAGTTCACTCCCGTTGGTATTAGGAGGTCTCTAGAAGGAAAAAAAGTTGGGTTTCGGTGGATTTCGAGAAAGTTAAACCTCCACCGAATCTTGATGACTTATTAAAATTCTAAGAAAAATGGGATGAAATTGAAGTAATGAATTAAATGATCATTCTTGTATGTTTTGGGAGGTCCCTAGAAGACTAAAGAGTTGGGTTTTGGCGGATTGAAACGAACCTCAATTCACTACGATCCTTAACTACTTTTTAAAATTTAGGGGAAAATAGAAAGAAATATGAGGGATGATGGGATCACATGCGTGCACAATTTGTACCTGCAAAACAATCTCATACAAATAATACCCTTCTTTTGTCGAGTGTAGTATTGACAAGTAGGGATCGTTCTATCCGGGGAAATCAAGGGATTTTAATCACACAAAGTATTGTACTAAAGGGGGTTACGATTTTTATCTAATAACCTACTGAATTTTTACGATTTTTACAAAACCTAAGCTATTATATACAATTGATCATCACCTTTCACACAATCACCAAACACAAATCACATTACACATGCAATATAATTAAAACAAGTAATAGGGCAGCAGCAAATATCAAATTCAAGATCAATTAAGTTCCAATTTAATTAGAGCCAATGCGGTTATTCTAATTATTCAAAACATCACAAGTATTTAGAATCCAACATGCGTGTAATCCTAAACATGGTACTAATCAGTTTAATAACACAATGCGTAGAAATTAAACACAATTAGCACATAAGCACAATATGTCGAATTGGAACATGTTAGCAAGTATGGCGTCACCCATCTCACATCGACATGTAAATTTCCATAATTACTCTTACCCTTAGATTAATACATGTCAAATCCAACATGCGTGTAATTCAACATGTATTAAATCGGAATATGAATTTAATACCTAGATAACACTCATGGCCATCGAATGCATCTAGATATCTCCTTCGGTTCCACACGAATTAAGGAAATAAACCTAATAAAAATCAAGAAAACATGCTAAAAACTACTGCCCATACAACATATTTAATCATATCACATGCATAAATCGGCAATCATATATAAAAATCCCAAACATTTATAACAAAGATCCAAAGATCCCATATATGATTATCAATACCGAAATTAAATCCATAAACCAAAACATACTTCATAGACAAAGTTATGTTTAAATACAAAGTAACAAAAACCAAAATAATACAATCCATGATTACAACCTTATGAAGATTTCGGCAAGGATTGGTGATGGTGGATTTTTGTGAGAGATGGAAGGTGGATTCGGCTTTGCTCCTTGGTATATAATTTGTGGAAATAAAATGGCAGGGATTCGACAAGGTTAAAGTGAGGAAAGGGAGATCATTTTCTGAATACCAAAGTGTGGTATTTATAGAGGCAAAGGAGAGCTAGGGTTCGGCAAGGGTGAAGCACAAGCAAACCGAAACCTACTTGGTTTTGTATTCGGCAAATTTAATCTCCAAGGAACTCCACCGAATTATCTCTTGAACAAAAACTGAATTGTTGCAAAATAATCTCTTAAGTCTTCTCTTTAAATTCGGCAACAAGTAGTTGTACAAGGCTTCAATTAAGTCCAAATTCATCCAAGCTTTGTTCTCTTTTAATCTTGCCGAAAGTCCTCCTCCATTTAATCTCTAATTCATGCATTATCCAAGATATAATCCAAGGAAAATCGGAATTAAATCCTCTAGGATTTCTGAATTGAAGCACGGCATAAGGAGACCAAAACCGAATTGGTTTCATCCTTCTTTTCTTTCACGCCAAGACTCCTCCTTTCTTTTCTTCTTTTCCAAAATTCTATCAAAAATAATAGAATTAATTCTTCAATTAAATCTTCATCTTGGCCGGCCATGTGGTCTTCTAATCCAATTCTTCATCCTTGAAAGTGCACGGCACAAGTCTTCTCTCCTTGCCGAAAATTATCTTTAATATAAAGATAAAAACTCCTCCTTTATCTCCAAGTAATATCAAATCCATTTTGGATTTCAATTTCTTGATCTACACGGCATGGCATCTTCATATTCCACCGAAAATTCTTCCATTGTCTTCTCATGATTTCCTGAAAATATGATTATGAAATAAATCAAGAAGAAGACAAAAATGTGTAGCACAATTATCATGAGTAAGAGTCCTAGATAGATAAGGAATCCTAGTCCAACAAGGAGTTGTATTTTCAATGAAATTCTTTCGACGATTCAAAAACGTCGAGCGTTTGTAGACTCCTTGTTCGACTAAAATTCTTCACTCGTAGACTTCAATTAGTACTCAAACTCGTAGAATCCTTATCCAACTGGGATTCCTACTTTAGTAAGGATTCCTTTTCCAAATAGACTTCTAGTTGAAAAAGGAGTCTTAGTCAAATCAAACTCTTATTAGGAATCCTAGTTCAATAAGGACTCCACCATAATTATGCATTTTTAACATTTATAGCACAAAACCGATCCACACAAATATTAGAAACAACGAAAGATAAAGAAATCAATTCCGACAAGTTTCCTAGTCAAAACAGGTTTCCTAGTCCAAACAGGATTCCTAGTACAACAAGGAGTCCTACTTAAACTAAAACTCTTCAAAAATCGACATTTCTGCATTTTTAGCTCAGTTTATTCACCAACACTTGCCAACGACTCTAACACGACTCAATGACTCTATATTACAACAATAAGGGATAAGAAATGCATAAATGGGGATAAAAACATATTAAGAACGTCGCATTTTATGCTCCTATCAACTACCCCACACTTAGCCTTTGCTAGTCCCTTAGCAAAACAAACAAAAAGACTCAACACTACAGCCCCTAAAATGATTGTCTCAGGATCTTTAAACACATAGCTTTCAAGTTAAGCATTCGATGTAAGCACAATAATCCCAAGCGTCATAGACATGTATCATAGCATGAATAAGTAAGAAACGATAATCACAAGCAATAACATGTTATGTTGATTTCATCCTCCTCACTAGGCATACTCTCTTCTTTTCACTCATGATATGGCAATTCACTCAAAGTATATGCAAGCGAATAGATTAAGAGTTACAAAGAGTAACTTGCATATTTCATCAATTAAAAGCACTTTGTGAATTAATATTTCAGGAAAAACTTCATATAACAACTATGTGCACAAATGAACCAAAGCCATATGCTCATTCTTGACAAAAATCTCCACTTAATCAAAGTTTACCTATTTTAAGAATCATGAAAAGATCAACATAATGGTGATAATGGGGATTGGCATAAGGCATTCGCATTTAGGAAGTGGTGATAGAATGTCACCAAAACTTGGCAAAATTCAATCCTCCTTATGACTTCTCTTCAAAAGGGCCAAGTTTCAACTTGTTGGACCCAAACTTCATTCTTTTCTTCCCCATAAAATAGTGATCAAGGACAAAGGTCAAATATAACAACAATAGACCTTCAATTATCACACAAACTCCAATTTCACGATCACAACTTCGTCCAAATATTTTTTTCTATTGCCGAATTAATTTAATTTTTTCTTTCTCGGATCAATTATTTTTCTTCTTTTTCTATCCGATTTTTTCTCTTTTTCTCTTCTTTTATTCGGCAACACCTTTTCTTTTCTTAATAATTGGACAAGATCACCCCACACTTACTTCTCATCATCACATCAATTCACAAATTCCATTAAATTTTACCAAGTCTTGACAACAATGGCAAGGATAAAATATTCTAAGCTCAAGGAAAGTGTATCAAGGTGATGAAATAAATGGCTCAATGTTGGCTCAAGGGGGTTAAAACTAAGGAGTCCCACGATGGGCACAAATTAGGCATAAGCTTTGTTTGGCACTGGTGGTAATCCTAACATGATCTTTTCAATCCTTTTCAAAATCAAGGCATTTCATGAATAATAGTCTCAAAAATTGTCAAAAGTGAGTTCTAGCATTCTAGAGTTCATTAAAATCTATGGCACATAGTCATTGAATGTTCAAAGAATGATGAAGTTTTGAAAAATTCTGCCCATTTTTATCACTCAAGAAGAAAGTATATATGGCAATCAAAGCTCACAAAGGTTATTATGGAACAAAATCAACACAACAAACATGCTTCTTACACAATTAAGTTCAAGTCTCAAATGTTCATACCAATCACAAAGTCCATGAAACTCACAATTATTTCAAGATTATGCAAAACCATCATCTATGTACTCAAAGATATAATCATCATAGACTATTTAGGGGCACCTAAGACTCAATAATTAAAAACAAAATTAAAAAGCAACGAAAATAGCACCGAAATTTTTTTAAATTTTTCTGATTTTCTGATTTTTTTTTTTTTTTTTTCTTTTCTTTTTATGACTCAAAACAAATACAAACATGTGAAACATGTATCCCTACCCCACACTTAGAAAATTACATTGTCCTCAATGTACACATATTATGTAGTAATTTCTAAGCATTTGATAATTCACAAGTTCCACATTCATACAATTCAAGCAAAAAGAGTTTAGGGATTTAGAAAATTCAAACTCTCGTAGACGGCTCCTTCACAATTTTGGTTGAAATGGGTTGCCTCCCATGCAGCGCTTAATTGTTTATAGTCCTTTAGCCTAGACTCTTCTCCATATCATCAGGATCTTGGTGCGTCTCTGAATTGTATCTCCTCAATGGTGTGCTCCTAAAATCCTGCATGGCCAAGAAACGAACGTACCTCCCTTACAGTTGTAGGGGAGGGTAAGTGAAGCATAATATCAATCTTGGCCCTATCTACCTCAATACCCTTTGCAGATATAATGTGTCCTAGAACTATCCCTTGTGTTACCATAAAATGACACTTTTCCCAATTAAGTACAAGGTTAGTTTCTACACATCTTTTCAGGATTAATTCCAAATTCTCTAAGCATACATCAAAGTCTTTTCCATAAACGCTAAAATCATCCATAAAGACTTCAATGATATTCTCAATATAATCGCTGAAAATGGAATACATACAACGTTGAAATGTACCTGGTGCGTTGCATAAACCAAATGGCATGCGTCGATAGGCAAACGTACCAAAGGGACATGTGAACGTTGTCTTTTCCTGATCATCTGGGTGAATGCATATCTGATTGTAACCGCTGTACCCATCCAAGAAGCAATAGAATTCGTGTCCAGCTAATCTCTCCAACATCTGGTCCATGAAAGGCAATGGCATGTGATCCTTGCGTGTAGTAGCATTCAACTTTCTGTAGTCGATACACATCCTATGACCTGTCACCAATCGTTGGGGCACGAGTTCATCCTTGTCATTCTTCACAACTGTGACTCCACTCTTCTTAGGTACAACTTGAACAGGTGCAATCCACTGGCTATCTGAGATGGGATAAATGACTCCACAATCCAGCAATTTGATCACCTCGTCCTTCACAATCTTCATCATTGGAGGGTGCAATCGTCTCTGACCCTCCCTAGTAGGCTTGGCTCCTTCTTCAAGCAAGATCCTATGGACACAAGTTGTAGGGCTAATTCCCTTGATATCCGCCAACGTCCATCCAATGGCGGTTTTGTTCCTCTTCAACATGCTAGTCAAACGTGCTTCCTGCTGCTCACTCAGCTGTGATGACACAATAACTGGTAGTGTGTCATCGTCTCCCAAGTATACATACTTCAAATGATCCGGAAGCACCTTCAGTTCTAAAATAGGGGCCTGTTCCACAGATGGTAAAATTTTATTAGTGGAAATGGGAATTGACATATACTTACATTGCTTTTTCACATGGGATGCTGCCTCTAGCTCGGCAACAATATGCATTAGGCTCGGCTCAAGTTTGAGCCGTTCCTCCTTGGTAATTCTTTCCCCATTTGTGTCAATTCCGGCCCCTTGCTCAATAGCTAGTTGCTATTGATCCAAAGTTTCTGACAAAACCTGCGCAATAGAATCAACTACATCAACATTATAGCAAGGTTTTAAATCAGAAATTGGATACCTCATGGCCTCAAAGATGTTGAAGCCAATCACTTCACCATCGAACTCCATGGTGAGGTTGCCTTCAGCCACATCAATTTTCGTTCTTGCTGTCCTCATAAATGGTCGCCCCAACAATAGTTGAGTGGAATTAATGGGCGACTCCTCCATTTGAAGCACATAGAAATCTGCAGGAAATATCAGATTATTCACCTGCACAAGAACATCCTCAACATATCCCTCAGGATACTTGTTAGACCTATCGGCGAGTTGAATGATCACATTGTCCTTTTTCAACTCGCCTAAACCTAGGGACTTATACACATTATAAGGCATGACATTAATAGAAGCCCCTAGATCTAGCAAAACTTTATCAAAAAATGATTGTCCAATTTTACATGGCACAGAAAAGCTGCCAGGGTCTTTCATTTTAGGTGGAAGCTTTCTTTGGAGAACGGCTGAGACCGTCTCACTCATCTTCACCACCTGCTCCTCCCTAGTATGCCTCCTTGTTGTGCACAGTTCCTTTAAGAACTTGGCATACTTTGGAATCTGCTTGATGCATTCCAAAAGGGGAATATTCACCTCCACACGCCTGAAGATATCAAGTACCTCCTCATCTGATTTCTCCTTCTTTGATTTGGCAAACCTAGAAGGAAAAGGCAAACTCGAAGATTGGTTAGCATTAACTAATCCACTTGAGTCAGATTTTACCTTAAGTGTCTCTGAGGTAGCGGGATCTTTTTCCATGTCCCTATTCTTCATTTTCTCAAGCTCAGCTTTGCTCGGTTCACCTCTCTTGTCCTCATTGCCGTGTGCCTCCTCCTCATTGCCGTGTATCTCCTCCTCATTGCCGAGTATCTCTTTGTTGCCATTGCCGAGTATCACATTGTTGTGCTCGGCATCACCACTCTCAGCATCATCACCAAAAATCTCGTCTCCTCTCTTCATGCTCGGCCCCTCCACAACCTTACCACTCCTTGTGGTAATTGCATTTGCTTGCTCATTCTTGGGGTTCTTTATTACTCCTCCAGGTAATCTTCCTTGTTCCTGAATCTGCCCCATGAAATCCACAACCTTCCCCATCTGATTCTTCAACTCAGAAATGTCCTTGGTGTTCGAGGTTGTAGATTGCAACAATGTATGAGTTGCATCGTTCAAAGACTTAAGCATGGCGTCATAGTTGGGATTTGACGATGCTTGTGCATTATTGTTGTAGAATTGTTGCTGCTGGGGTCTTGCAAATCCTTGGTATTGCCCTTGAGGTCTTGGTTGAAACACCATTCCTCCTTGATTAGCTTGTGGTGGCGCCACATGTGTAGGGTTCTGCACATTGTTGTTGTTAGCCCACCTAAAATTAGGGTGATCATTAAATCTGGGGTTGAAGTTCTGAAAAGTGGGACGTTGCTGCCCTTGAAAACCAATTGCATTGGCTTCCTCAAAATTATCTCCTCCACCAACTTGTGGACACACATCTGATGAATGCCCCTCCATGCTACATACCCCACAGACTTGGGCATGTTTCTGCTTCATAAACTGAGACATCATCTGAGTGAGTTTCCCCACATCTTCCTTAAGCTCCTTGACAACACTTGATTCCTCATAACCGCTGGCCTCACTGACTCGCCTAGAGGAAGTAGACCCGAATTGTTGTTGATTGGTGAAATGCATCTCCAACAAATTCTTAACCTCCTCTCTACTTTTCTCCATTAAAGATCCACCAGCTGCTGAATCTAAGAATCTCCGCTCCAAGGGACGCAACCCTTCATAAAAGTATTGTAGAAGAAGACCCTCACGTATCCCATGATTAGGACACGTTGCCACCAAAGCCTTGTACCTATCATAGTACACATCGAAGCTCTCATCTGGCTCTTGTCTGATCGAGGTGATCTCCTTCCTGATCTGTGTCACCCTTGATGATGGAAAGTATTTTGTGAGAAATTCTCTCACCATTGTAGTCCAAGACACCATCTTCCCAGGTGGTATAGCATAAAACCACTCTTGCGCCCTATCCTCCAATGAAAAAGGAAACGCCTTCATTCTCACATGTTGTAAGTCTGCTCCAGTTGGGCACATTGATTCACATCTGAATTCGAATTTCTGAATGTGGCGGTTGGGATCCTCTCCACTGAGTCCATAAAACTTAGGCAATTGGTGGATAAATCCACCCTTCAGCTCAAATTCTCCTGACTTGCCAGGTGCAACTGCAGGATATGTTACATTACTTGGTCTTACTACTCCTCCTTGTGGCGCATCTACCTGACCATTCTCCTCTCTTAGTGAAGTCATTCTGAATGTAGGATCAGGTAAATCAAAGTTCAAGTACTGAATTGGTATTGGACTATGGAGTAGCTCAAATTCTGGTTCTTCGTGAAACAAGGGGTTTAGTTCACACGAAGCTTCTGATGGAAATGGTGATGGTGGTGCAACAAAATTTCGGTCAAAAAGTGATGAGGTGGGAGAAACAAACTGATGTTCTGGTGTAGAAGTGCTCGGCAAAACTGGCTCTTCTTCTTCTTGGTTGCAAATTCTTTTCAATCTATCCTCAATCTCTTGTGACCAACCAAGATTCATGTACCTGAAATTATTTAAATTTCGAGGTGTTTAACAAATGAATTTATAAAGAAAACAAACGTGTATAGTTAGTATGTAACAAATATTGTTAAGGTAAGAATATTATACAAGTATAAGTATTAACGAAAATTCAACTATAAATATGTAAAAATGTTACACGAAATTTCAGGTATGTATAAGTGTAAGAAAAATTCAAAGTATATTTCATAAAAGTTCAATGTGTATATGTATAATGACAAACGTAAATTTGCAAGTATATGTGTTACATGAAAAAGTTACAAGTATATTACAAAGATGTATATTACACGAAAATTTACAAATAAGGCTCACACAATTTCACAAGTATAAACAAAAGAAAAATGTGTTTTATGTATCCCTAGTTAAATTGCTATATGATTTGTTCGAATTTTCAAAGTACGTGGAGCAGAGGAGATAACGGTGCAATGGACTGATACAGCCCCCGGTAGTATCATGCTTATTCCGATATACCTCAAAAATTCAAACCAAGAAACATTTTCTTGTGAGATTAAAAATTTACTTATGTCAAACTCATTTAAGATTCTGAAGCTCGGTGGACGTGCGGCCTAGGTCTATCGACTAGACACAAGATTCCGTGGTTTCAGAAGGCTAGAACGAAAGTACTAATAATGGAGTGAGGCAAGACTCGTTGTTGGTTACCACGGAGAGCGAACTCCCAATCGACTCACTCACAGGGAATGAACATCAGTCTGTGGGCCTTGAGATCTAGTTAAACAAACCTCAATACCAAAATTAGAACAAACGAACTATGATTGCCCCTTACTCAGTTGAGAACCTTATGTTGTCAGTTCCACTAAAGTGCATAAAAGCCGCCCTCAACCTCATAAAAACGCAAGCGCTAGTATGAAGGGTTAAGGCTAAAAGCAACATTAGTGACCTTACCTATTCCTCTTCCCCTCAAAACCATAAACAAACTTAACACAAATAGACTTTTAAAACTCCCTAACAATTTAAACTAGTTATGCACATCACACGAAAATTTTTGTACAAGTATCTATGTTGGTTTGGTTTTTAGTTACATCGATTATGTAAGTATTATGATTGCCGAACTTAGGATTTCTAGGTGTCTTTTATTCACACAACTTTAAAATTCGAGGTACGTGGAGCAGAGGAGATAACAGTGCAATGGGCTGAAACAGTCCAAGGTAGTATCATGCTTATTCCGATATACCTCAAAAATTAAAGACGAATTTTACCTTTTTGAAGAAAAATAGATTCCACATATGCTTAAGTTATTTTCTAGCGTCTAAAGTGAGGTGATGCTTCGGCACAAGCTGTCGTCTAGGTCGAACGTATTTTACTTTTCTAAGGCGATGTCGTTAAGATTCACGGAGAGTAAACTCTCTTTAGGAACAAGGCAGGTCTCAAAGTTTTTAACCACGGAGGACAAGTCCCCTTTCGACTCACTCACAGAGAATGAACGTCAGTCTATGGGTCTTGAGAACCAGTTTTACAAACCTCGCACCATTCAATGAAAATAACTTGCCCTATACTTGGTAAAATAAACTCGGATCCCTAGCGGTCTCAAGTGTTGATTAAAACCGCCCTCAACCTCATAAAAATAATACCAAGTTAGCGTCTTTATGCGTGGGGGGCCAACGATGGACTAATTCCAACATTGCAGGGCCCGTTTCCCAATCTACACAAAAACATACCTAACATGGCATCACTCATATGAAGGGTTATGGTTATGATCAACAAAAGAGGCTTCACCTACATGTTACACTTTAGAAACTACAATAAACTACAAGCATACACAAAAACTACCAACTTCCTAGAAATTATCTAGGTGTATCAACATCACAATAATATCACACAAAAATCGGCAATTAAGAGCAAAAACCAAAAACCAAAAATAAAAACAAAAATAAAAATCGGAAAATTAACCTATTTACTATTACATTTCCAAAAATCCTATTAATACAATTCCCAAAACTATTGCAGAAATTAAATAATTTACAATTATACAAAGTTACAAACAACACTTTATGAATCAAAAATTTATAATTTCCCCGGCAACGGCGCCAAAAACTGATGGGATCACATGCGTGCACAATTTGTACCTGCAAAACAATCTCATACAAATAATACCCTTCTTTTGTCGAGTGTAGTATTGACAAGTAGGGATCGTTCTATCCGGGGAAATCAAGGGATTTTAATCACACAAAGTATTGTACTAAAGGGGGTTACGATTTTTATCTAATAACCTACTGAATTTTTACGATTTTTACAAAACCTAAGCTATTATATACAATTGATCATCACCTTTCACACAATCACCAAACACAAATCACATTACACATGCAATATAATTAAAACAAGTAATAGGGCAGCAGCAAATATCAAATTCAAGATCAATTAAGTTCCAATTTAATTAGAGCCAATGCGGTTATTCTAATTATTCAAAACATCACAAGTATTTAGAATCCAACATGCGTGTAATCCTAAACATGGTACTAATCAGTTTAATAACACAATGCGTAGAAATTAAACACAATTAGCACATAAGCACAATATGTCGAATTGGAACATGTTAGCAAGTATGGCGTCACCCATCTCACATCGACATGTAAATTTCCATAATTACTCTTACCCTTAGATTAATACATGTCAAATCCAACATGCGTGTAATTCAACATGTATTAAATCGGAATATGAATTTAATACCTAGATAACACTCATGGCCATCGAATGCATCTAGATATCTCCTTCGGTTCCACACGAATTAAGGAAATAAACCTAATAAAAATCAAGAAAACATGCTAAAAACTACTGCCCATACAACATATTTAATCATATCACATGCATAAATCGGCAATCATATATAAAAATCCCAAACATTTATAACAAAGATCCAAAGATCCCATATATGATTATCAATACCGAAATTAAATCCATAAACCAAAACATACTTCATAGACAAAGTTATGTTTAAATACAAAGTAACAAAAACCAAAATAATACAATCCATGATTACAACCTTATGAAGATTTCGGCAAGGATTGGTGATGGTGGATTTTTGTGAGAGATGGAAGGTGGATTCGGCTTTGCTCCTTGGTATATAATTTGTGGAAATAAAATGGCAGGGATTCGGCAAGGTTAAAGTGAGGAAAGGGAGATCATTTTCTGAATACCAAAGTGTGGTATTTATAGAGGCAAAGGAGAGCTAGGGTTCGGCAAGGGTGAAGCACAAGCAAACCGAAACCTACTTGGTTTTGTATTCGGCAAATTTAATCTCCAAGGAACTCCACCGAATTATCTCTTGAACAAAAACTGAATTGTTGCAAAATAATCTCTTAAGTCTTCTCTTTAAATTCGGCAACAAGTAGTTGTACAAGGCTTCAATTAAGTCCAAATTCATCCAAGCTTTGTTCTCTTTTAATCTTGCCGAAAGTCCTCCTCCATTTAATCTCTAATTCATGCATTATCCAAGATATAATCCAAGGAAAATCGGAATTAAATCCTCTAGGATTTCTGAATTGAAGCACGGCATAAGGAGACCAAAACCGAATTGGTTTCATCCTTCTTTTCTTTCACGCCAAGACTCCTCCTTTCTTTTCTTCTTTTCCAAAATTCTATCAAAAATAATAGAATTAATTCTTCAATTAAATCTTCATCTTGGCCGGCCATGTGGTCTTCTAATCCAATTCTTCATCCTTGAAAGTGCACGGCACAAGTCTTCTCTCCTTGCCGAAAATTATCTTTAATATAAAGATAAAAACTCCTCCTTTATCTCCAAGTAATATCAAATCCATTTTGGATTTCAATTTCTTGATCTACACGGCATGGCATCTTCATATTCCACCGAAAATTCTTCCATTGTCTTCTCATGATTTCCTGAAAATATGATTATGAAATAAATCAAGAAGAAGACAAAAATGTGTAGCACAATTATCATGAGTAAGAGTCCTAGATAGATAAGGAATCCTAGTCCAACAAGGAGTTGTATTTTCAATGAAATTCTTTCGACGATTCAAAAACGTCGAGCGTTTGTAGACTCCTTGTTCGACTAAAATTCTTCACTCGTAGACTTCAATTAGTACTCAAACTCGTAGAATCCTTATCCAACTGGGATTCCTACTTTAGTAAGGATTCCTTTTCCAAATAGACTTCTAGTTGAAAAAGGAGTCTTAGTCAAATCAAACTCTTATTAGGAATCCTAGTTCAATAAGGACTCCACCATAATTATGCATTTTTAACATTTATAGCACAAAACCGATCCACACAAATATTAGAAACAACGAAAGATAAAGAAATCAATTCCGACAAGTTTCCTAGTCAAAACAGGTTTCCTAGTCCAAACAGGATTCCTAGTACAACAAGGAGTCCTACTTAAACTAAAACTCTTCAAAAATCGACATTTCTGCATTTTTAGCTCAGTTTATTCACCAACACTTGCCAACGACTCTAACACGACTCAATGACTCTATATTACAACAATAAGGGATAAGAAATGCATAAATGGGGATAAAAACATATTAAGAACGTCGCATTTGATGGGATCTCATGCGTGCACAATTTGTACCTGCAAAACAATCTCATACAAATAATACCCTTCTTTTGTCGAGTGTAGTATTGACAAGTAGGGATCGTTCTATCCGGGGAAATCAAGGGCTTTTAATCACATAAAGTATTGCAAATAAAGGGGGTGTCGATTTTTATAACTAATTACCTACTGAATTTTTACAAATTCTAAAACCTAAATTATTATATACAATTGATCATCACCTTTCACACAATCACCAAACACAAATCACATTACACATGCAATATAATTAAAACAAGTAATAGGGCAGCAGCAAATATCGAATTCAAGATCAATTAAGTTCCAATTTAATTAGAGCCAATGCGGTTATTCTAATTATTCAAAACATCACAAGTATTTAGAATCCAACATGCGTGTAATCCTAAACATGGTACTAATCAGTTTAATAACACAATGCGTAGAAATTAAACACAATTAGCACATAAGCACAATATGTCGAATTGGAACATGTTAGCAAGTATGGCGTCACCCATCTCACATCGACATGTAAATTTCCATAATTACTCTTACCCTTAGATTAATACATGTCAAATCCAACATGCGTGTAATTCAACATGTATTAAATCGGCATATGAATTTAATACCTAGATAACACTCATGGCCATCGAATGCATCTAGATATCTCCTTCGGTTCCACACGAATTAAGGAAATAAACCTAATTAAAATCAAGAACACATTCAAAACCTACTGCCCATACAACATATTTAATCATATCACATGCATAAATCGGCAATCATATATGAAAATCCCAAACATTTATAACAAAGATCCAAAGATCCCATATATGATTATCAATACCAAAATAAAATTCAGAAACCAAAACATACTTCATAGACAAAGTTATGTTTAAATACAAAGAAACAAAAACCAATAAAATACAATCCATGATTACAACCTTATGAAGATTTCGGCAAGGATTGGTGATGGTGGAATTTCGTGAGAGATGGTGAATGGATTCGGCAAAGCTTCTTGGTAGAATTTCTGGAATTAATTTGGCAGGGATTCGGCAAGGTAAAAGTGAGGAAAAGGGAGATGATTTTTATGAATACAAAGTGTGTATATATAGAGGAGAGAAAGGAGCTAGGGTTCGGCAACTTGGTCTCCAAGAAAACCAAAACCATTTAGGTTTTGGTTTCGGCAAACATTATCTTCTTGAAACCGAAATATCATGTCTTCTTTTAATTCGGCTAGGTCTTCTTTTCCATGTAATTTCCGAATTAAATCTTCAATTTTCTTCAAGTAAAACTTCTTTAATTCGGCACCAAGTTATTGAACAAAGCCATAATTCAGTCCACATGCATTCCCCTCTTTTCTCTTTTCTTTTCTTTTCCGAAAATTCTATGTAAAAT
Organism: Potentilla sterilis; assembly: GCA_963682095.1. Taxonomy (NCBI): domain Eukaryota; kingdom Viridiplantae; phylum Streptophyta; class Magnoliopsida; order Rosales; family Rosaceae; genus Potentilla; species Potentilla sterilis. The sequence continues at coordinate 30,113,860 of OY821762.1, forward strand.
AGAATTAATTCTTCCTCCTTCTCTTATCTTGGCCGGCCTCCTTGATTTATCTTCAATAAGTTCTCCTTTAATTCGGCAAAGAGTCCCTTGCAAAATGTTACAAGGAAACCAAATCCAATTTGGTTTCCTCCTTCTCATATCTTGGCCGGCAAGCATCATTTCTTTTCCACCGAAAATTCTCTCAAAAATCCTCCATTAATCTTCTCTTTAATTCCTGAAAATAAGAATAAGAATTAAATTAAAAAGAAGATAAAAAGATGTAGCACAATTATCATGAGTAAGAGTTCTAGATAGATAAGGAATCCTAGTCCAACAAGGAGTTGTATTTTCAATGAAATTCTTTCGACGATTCAAAAACGTCGAGCGTTTGTAGACTCCTTGTTCGACTAAAATTCTTCACTCGTAGACTTCAATTAGTACTCAAACTCGTAGAATCCTTGTTCAACTGGGATTCCTACTTTAGTAAGGATTCCTTTTCCAAATAGACTTCTACTTGAAAAAGGAGTCCTAGTCAAATCAAACTCTTATTAGGAATCCTAGTTCAATAAGGACTCCACCATAATTATGCAATTTAACATTTTATAGCACAAACCGATCCACCATGATTATTAGAAACGACGAAAGATAAAGAAATCAATTCCGACAAGTTTCCTAGTCAAAACAGGTTTCCTAGTCCAAACAGGATTCCTAGTACAACAAGGAGTCCTACTCAAACTAAAACTCTTCAAAAATCGACATTTCTGCATTTTTAGCTCAATTTATTCACCAACACTTGCCAACGACTCTAACATGACTCAATGACTCTATAATACAACAATAAGGAATAAGAAATGCATAAATGGGGATAAAAACATATTAAGAACGTCGCATTTTATGCTCCTATCAAGGGAAAATTAGTGGTACGACAAAAAAGTTCACTCCCGTTGGTATTAGGAGGTCTCTAGAAGGATAAAAAGTTGGGTTTTGGTGGATTTCGAAAGCGTTAAAACTCCACCGAAACTTGATGACTTATTAAAATTCCAAGAAAAATGGGATGAAATTGAAGTAATGAATTAAATGATCATTCTTGTATGTTTTGGGAGGTCCCAAGAAGACTAAAAAGTTGGGTTTTGGCGGATTGAAACGAACCTCAATTCACTACGATCCTTAACTACTTTTTAAAATTTAGGGGAAAATAGAAAGAAATATGAGGGAAAATTAATGGTATGACAAAAAAGTTCACTCCCGTTGGTATTAGGAGGTCTCTAGAAGGAAAAAAAGTTGGGTTTCGGTGGATTTCGAGAAAGTTAAACCTCCACCGAATCTTGACGACTTATTAAAATTCTAAGAAAAATGGGATGAAATTGAAGTAATGAATTAAATGATCATTCTTGTATGTTTTGGGAGGTCCCTAGAAGACTAAAGAGTTGGGTTTTGGCGGATTGAAACGAACCTCAATTCACTACGATCCTTAACTACTTTTTAAAATTTAGGGGAAAATAGAAAGAAATATGAGGGAAAATTAGTGGTACGACAAAAAAGTTCACTCCCGTTGGTATTAGGAGGTCTCTAGAAGGAAAAAAAGTTGGGTTTCGGTGGATTTCGAGAAAGTTAAACCTCCACCGAATCTTGATGACTTATTAAAATTCTAAGAAAAATGGGATGAAATTGAAGTAATGAATTAAATGATCATTCTTGTATGTTTTGGGAGGTCCCTAGAAGACTAAAGAGTTGGGTTTTGGCGGATTGAAACGAACCTCAATTCACTACGATCCTTAACTACTTTTTAAAATTTAGGGGAAAATAGAAAGAAATATGAGGGAAAATTAGTGGTACGACAAAAAAGTTCACTCCCGTTGGTATTAGGAGGTCTCTAGAAGGATAAAAAGTTGGGTTTTGGTGGATTTCGAAAGCGTTAAAACTCCACCGAAACTTGATGACTTATTAAAATTCCAAGAAAAATGGGATGAAATTGAAGTAATGAATTAAATGATCATTCTTGTATGTTTTGGGAGGTCCCAAGAAGACTAAAAAGTTGGGTTTTGGCGGATTGAAACGAACCTCAATTCACTTACGATCCTTAACTACTTTTTAAAATATAGGGGGAAATAGAAACAAATATGAAGGAAAATTAATGATATGACAAAAAAGTTCACTCCCGTTTGTATTAGGAGGTCTCTAGAAGGATAAAAAGTTGGGTTTCGGTGGATTTCGAGAAAGTTAATCCTCCACCGAATCTTGATGACTTATTAAAATTCCAAGAAAAATGGGATGAAATTGAAGTAATGATTTAAATGATCATTCTTGTATGTTTTGGGAGGTCCCAAGAAGACTAAAAAGTTGGGTTTTGGCGGATTGAAACGAACCTCAATTCACTTACGATCCTTAACTACTTTTTAAAATATAGGGGGAAATAGAAACAAATATGAAGGAAAATTAATGATATGACAAAAAAGTTCACTCCCGTTGGTATTAGGAGGTCTCTAGAAGGATAAAAAGTTGGGTTTGGGTGGATTTCGAGAAAGTTAAACCTCCACCGAATCTTGATGACTTATTAAAATTCCAAGAAAAATGGGATGAAATTGAAGTAATGAATTAAATGATCATTCTTGTATGTTTTGGGAGGTCCCAAGAAGACTAAAAAGTTGGGTTTTGGCGGATTGAAACGAACCTCAATTCACTTACGATCCTTAACTACTTTTTAAAATATAGGGGGAAATAGAAACAAATATGAAGGAAAATTAATGATATGACAAAAAAGTTCAGTCCCGTTGGTATTAGGAGGTCTCTAGAAGGATAAAAAGTTGGGTTTGGGTGGATTTCGAGAAAGTTAAACCTCCACCGAATCTTGATGACTTATTAAAATTCCAAGAAAAATGGGATGAAATTGAAGTAATGAATTAAATGATCATTCTTGTATGTTTTGGGAGGTCCCAAGAAGACTAAAAAGTTGGGTTTTGGTGGATTTCGAAAGTTAACTCCCGTTGGTATTAGGATTCTCAAGAAAGATAAAAAGTTGGGTTTTGGTGGATTTCGAGAACGTTAAAACTCCACCGAAACTTGATGACTTATTAAAATTCCAAGAAAAATTTGATGAAATTGAAGTAATGAATTAAAAGATCATTCTTGTATGTTTTGGGAGGTCCCTAGAAGACTAAAGAGTTGGGTTTTGGCGGATTGAAACGAACCTCAATTCACTTACGATCCTTAACTACTTTTTAAAATATAGGGGGAAATAGAAACAAATATGAAGGAAAATTAATGATATGACAAAAAAGTTCACTCCCGTTGGTATTAGGAGGTCTCTAGAAGGATAAAAAGTTGGGTTTGGGTGGATTTCGAGAAAGTTAAACCTCCACCGAATCTTGATGACTTATTAAAATTCCAAGAAAAATGGGATGAAATTGAAGTAATGAATTAAATGATCATTCTTGTATGTTTTGGGAGGTCCCAAGAAGACTAAAAAGTTGGGTTTTGGCGGATTGAAACGAACCTCAATTCACTACGATCCTTAACTACTTTTTAAAATTTAGGGGAAAATAGAAAGAAATATGAGGGAAAATTAATGGTATGACAAAAAAGTTCACTCCCGTTGGTATTAGGAGGTCTCTAGAAGGAAAAAAAGTTGGGTTTCGGTGGATTTCGAGAAAGTTAAACCTCCACCGAATCTTGATGACTTATTAAAATTCTAAGAAAAATGGGATGAAATTGAAGTAATGAATTAAATGATCATTCTTGTATGTTTTGGGAGGTCCCTAGAAGACTAAAGAGTTGGGTTTTGGCGGATTGAAACGAACCTCAATTCACTACGATCCTTAACTACTTTTTAAAATTTAGGGGAAAATAGAAAGAAATATGAGGGAAAATTAGTGGTACGACAAAAAAGTTCACTCCCGTTGGTATTAGGAGGTCTCTAGAAGGATAAAAAGTTGGGTTTTGGTGGATTTCGAAAGCGTTAAAACTCCACCGAAACTTGATGACTTATTAAAATTCCAAGAAAAATGGGATGAAATTGAAGTAATGAATTAAATGATCATTCTTGTATGTTTTGGGAGGTCCCAAGAAGACTAAAAAGTTGGGTTTTGGCGGATTGAAACGAACCTCAATTCACTTACGATCCTTAACTACTTTTTAAAATATAGGGGGAAATAGAAACAAATATGAAGGAAAATTAATGATATGACAAAAAAGTTCACTCCCGTTGGTATTAGGAGGTCTCTAGAAGGATAAAAAGTTGGGTTTTGGTGGATTTCGAAAGTTAACTCCCGTTGGTATTAGGATTCTCTAGAAAGATAAAAAGTTGGGTTTGGGTGGATTTCGAGAAAGTTAAACCTCCACCGAATCTTGATGACTTATTAAAATTCCAAGAAAAATGGGATGAAATTGAAGTAATGAATTAAATGATCATTCTTGTATGTTTTGGGAGGTCCCAAGAAGACTAAAAAGTTGGGTTTTGGCGGATTGAAACGAACCTCAATTCACTTACGATCCTTAACTACTTTTTAAAATATAGGGGGAAATAGAAACAAATATGAAGGAAAATTAATGATATGACAAAAAAGTTCACTCCCGTTGGTATTAGGAGGTCTCTAGAAAGATAAAAAGTTGGGTTTGGGTGGATTTCGAGAAAGTTAAACCTCCACCGAATCTTGATGACTTATTAAAATTCCAAGAAAAATGGGATGAAATTGAAGTAATGAATTAAATGATCATTCTTGTATGTTTTGGGAGGTCCCTAGAAGACTAAAGAGTTGGGTTTTGGCGGATTGAAACGAACCTCAATTCACTACGATCCTTAACTACTTTTTAAAATTTAGGGGAAAATAGAAAGAAATATGAGGGAAAATTAATGGTATGACAAAAAAGTTCACTCCCGTTGGTATTAGGAGGTCTCTAGAAGGATAAAAAGTTGGGTTTTGGTGGATTTCGAAAGTTAACTCCCGTTGGTATTAGGATTCTCAAGAAAGATAAAAAGTTGGGTTTTGGTGGATTTCGAGAACGTTAAAACTCCACCGAAACTTGATGACTTATTAAAATTCCAAGAAAAATTTGATGAAATTGAAGTAATGAATTAAAAGATCATTCTTGTATGTTTTGGGAGGTCCCTAGAAGACTAAAGAGTTGGGTTTTGGCGGATTGAAACGAACCTCAATTCACTTACGATCCTTAACTACTTTTTAAAATATAGGGGGAAATAGAAACAAATATGAAGGAAAATTAATGATATGACAAAAAAGTTCACTCCCGTTGGTATTAGGAGGTCTCTAGAAGGATAAAAAGTTGGGTTTCGGTGGATTTCGAGAAAGTTAATCCTCCACCGAATCTTGATGACTTATTAAAATTCCAAGAAAAATGGGATGAAATTGAAGTAATGAATTAAATGATCATTCTTGTATGTTTTGGGAGGTCCCTAGAAGACTAAAGAGTTGGGTTTTGGCGGATTGAAACGAACCTCAATTCACTACGATCCTTAACTACTTTTTAAAATTTAGGGGAAAATAGAAAGAAATATGAGGGAAAATTAAAGATATGACAAAAAAGTTCTCTCCCGTTGGTATTAGGAGGTCTCTAGAAAGATAAAAAGTTGGGTTTGGGTGGATTTCGAGAAAGTTAAACCTCCACCGAATCTTGATGACTTATTAAAATTCCAAGAAAAATGGGATGAAATTGAAGTAATGAATTAAATGATCATTCTTGTATGTTTTGGGAGGTCCCAAGAAGACTAAAAAGTTGGGTTTTGGCGGATTGAAACGAACCTCAATTCACTTACGATCCTTAACTACTTTTTAAAATATAGGGGGAAATAGAAACAAATATGAAGGAAAATTAATGATATGACAAAAAAGTTCACTCCCGTTGGTATTAGGAGGTCTCTAGAAAGATAAAAAGTTGGGTTTGGGTGGATTTCGAGAAAGTTAAACCTCCACCGAATCTTGATGACTTATTAAAATTCCAAGAAAAATGGGATGAAATTGAAGTAATGAATTAAATGATCATTCTTGTATGTTTTGGGAGGTCCCTAGAAGACTAAAGAGTTGGGTTTTGGCGGATTGAAACGAACCTCAATTCACTACGATCCTTAACTACTTTTTAAAATTTAGGGGAAAATAGAAAGAAATATGAGGGAAAATTAATGGTATGACAAAAAAGTTCACTCCCGTTGGTATTAGGAGGTCTCTAGAAGGAAAAAAAGTTGGGTTTGGGTGGATTTCGAGAAAGTTAAACCTCCACCGAATCTTGATGACTTATTAAAATTCCAAGAAAAATGGGATGAAATTGAAGTAATGAATTAAATGATCATTCTTGTATGTTTTGGGAGGTCCCAAGAAGACTAAAAAGTTGGGTTTTGGCGGATTGAAACGAACCTCAATTCACTTACGATCCTTAACTACTTTTTAAAATATAGGGGGAAATAGAAACAAATATATAGGAAAATTAATGATATGACAAAAAAGTTCACTCCCGTTGGTATTAGGAGGTCTCTAGAAGGATAAAAAGTTGGGTTTTGGTGGATTTCGAAAGCGTTAAAACTCCACCGAAACTTGATGACTTATTAAAATTCCAAGAAAAATGGGATGAAATTGAAGTAATGAATTAAATGATCATTCTTGTATGTTTTGGGAGGTCCCAAGAAGACTATAAAGTTGGGTTTTGGCGGATTGAAACGAACCTCAATTCACTTACGATCCTTAACTACTTTTTAAAATATAGGGGGAAATAGAAACAAATATGAAGGAAAATTAATGATATGACAAAAAAGTTCACTCCCGTTGGTATTAGGAGGTCTCTAGAAAGATAAAAAGTTGGGTTTGGGTGGATTTCGAGAAAGTTAAACCTCCACCGAATCTTGATGACTTATTAAAATTCCAAGAAAAATGGGATGAAATTGAAGTAATGAATTAAATGATCATTCTTGTATGTTTTGGGAGGTCCCTAGAAGACTAAAGAGTTGGGTTTTGGCGGATTGAAACGAACCTCAATTCACTACGATCCTTAACTACTTTTTAAAATTTAGGGGAAAATAGAAAGAAATATGAGGGAAAATTAATGGTATGACAAAAAAGTTCACTCCCGTTGGTATTAGGAGGTCTCTAGAAGGATAAAAAGTTGGGTTTTGGTGGATTTCGAAAGTTAACTCCCGTTGGTATTAGGATTCTCAAGAAAGATAAAAAGTTGGGTTTTGGTGGATTTCGAGAACGTTAAAACTCCACCGAAACTTGATGACTTATTAAAATTCCAAGAAAAATTTGATGAAATTGAAGTAATGAATTAAAAGATCATTCTTGTATGTTTTGGGAGGTCCCTAGAAGACTAAAGAGTTGGGTTTTGGCGGATTGAAACGAACCTCAATTCACTTACGATCCTTAACTACTTTTTAAAATATAGGGGGAAATAGAAACAAATATGAAGGAAAATTAATGATATGACAAAAAAGTTCACTCCCGTTGGTATTAGGAGGTCTCTAGAAGGATAAAAAGTTGGGTTTCGGTGGATTTCGAGAAAGTTAATCCTCCACCGAATCTTGATGACTTATTAAAATTCCAAGAAAAATGGGATGAAATTGAAGTAATGAATTAAATGATCATTCTTGTATGTTTTGGGAGGTCCCAAGAAGACTAAAAAGTTGGGTTTTGGCGGATTGAAACGAACCTCAATTCACTTACGATCCTTAACTACTTTTTAAAATATAGGGGGAAATAGAAACAAATATGAAGGAAAATTAATGATATGACAAAAAAGTTCACTCCCGTTGGTATTAGGAGGTCTCTAGAAGGATAAAAAGTTGGGTTTGGGTGGATTTCGAGAAAGTTAAACCTCCACCGAATCTTGATGACTTATTAAAATTCCAAGAAAAATGGGATGAAATTGAAGTAATGAATTAAATGATCATTCTTGTATGTTTTGGGAGGTCCCTAGAAGACTAAAGAGTTGGGTTTTGGCGGATTGAAACGAACCTCAATTCACTACGATCCTTAACTACTTTTTAAAATTTAGGGGAAAATAGAAAGAAATATGAGGGAAAATTAATGGTATGACAAAAAAGTTCACTCCCGTTGGTATTAGGAGGTCTCTAGAAGGAAAAAAAGTTGGGTTTCGGTGGATTTCGAGAAAGTTAAACCTCCACCGAATCTTGATGACTTATTAAAATTCCAAGAAAAATGGGATGAAATTGAAGTAATGAATTAAATGATCATTCTTGTATGTTTTGGGAGGTCCCTAGAAGACTAAAGAGTTGGGTTTTGGCGGATTGAAACGAACCTCAATTCACTACGATCCTTAACTACTTTTTAAAATTTAGGGGAAAATAGAAAGAAATATGAGGGAAAATTAATGGTATGACAAAAAAGTTCACTCCCGTTGGTATTAGGAGGTCTCTAGAAGGAAAAAAAGTTGGGTTTCGGTGGATTTCGAGAAAGTTAAACCTCCACCGAATCTTGATGACTTATTAAAATTCCAAGAAAAATGGGATGAAATTGAAGTAATGAATTAAATGATCATTCTTGTATGTTTTGGGAGGTCCCTAGAAGACTAAAGAGTTGGGTTTTGGCGGATTGAAACGAACCTCAATTCACTACGATCCTTAACTACTTTTTAAAATTTAGGGGAAAATAGAAAGAAATATGAGGGAAAATTAGTGGTACGACAAAAAAGTTCACTCCCGTTGGTATTAGGAGGTCTCTAGAAGGATAAAAAGTTGGGTTTTGGTGGATTTCGAAAGCGTTAAAACTCCACCGAAACTTGATGACTTATTAAAATTCCAAGAAAAATGGGATGAAATTGAAGTAATGAATTAAATGATCATTCTTGTATGTTTTGGGAGGTCCCAAGAAGACTAAAAAGTTGGGTTTTGGCGGATTGAAACGAACCTCAATTCACTTACGATCCTTAACTACTTTTTAAAATATAGGGGGAAATAGAAACAAATATGAAGGAAAATTAATGATATGACAAAAAAGTTCACTCCCGTTGGTATTAGGAGGTCTCTAGAAAGATAAAAAGTTGGGTTTGGGTGGATTTCGAGAAAGTTAAACCTCCACCGAATCTTGATGACTTATTAAAATTCCAAGAAAAATGGGATGAAATTGAAGTAATGAATTAAATGATCATTCTTGTATGTTTTGGGAGGTCCCTAGAAGACTAAAGAGTTGGGTTTTGGCGGATTGAAACGAACCTCAATTCACTACGATCCTTAACTACTTTTTAAAATTTAGGGGAAAATAGAAAGAAATATGAGGGAAAATTAATGGTATGACAAAAAAGTTCACTCCTGTTGGTATTAGGAGGTCTCTAGAAGGATAAAAAGTTGGGTTTTGGTGGATTTCGAAAGTTAACTCCCGTTGGTATTAGGATTCTCAAGAAAGATAAAAAGTTGGGTTTTGGTGGATTTCGAGAACGTTAAAACTCCACCGAAACTTGATGACTTATTAAAATTCCAAGAAAAATTTGATGAAATTGAAGTAATGAATTAAAAGATCATTCTTGTATGTTTTGGGAGGTCCCTAGAAGACTAAAGAGTTGGGTTTTGGCGGATTGAAACGAACCTCAATTCACTTACGATCCTTAACTACTTTTTAAAATATAGGGGGAAATAGAAACAAATATGAAGGAAAATTAATGATATGACAAAAAAGTTCACTCCCGTTGGTATTAGGAGGTCTCTAGAAGGATAAAAAGTTGGGTTTCGGTGGATTTCGAGAAAGTTAATCCTCCACCGAATCTTGATGACTTATTAAAATTCCAAGAAAAATGGGATGAAATTGAAGTAATGAATTAAATGATCATTCTTGTATGTTTTGGGAGGTCCCTAGAAGACTAAAGAGTTGGGTTTTGGCGGATTGAAACGAACCTCAATTCACTACGATCCTTAACTACTTTTTAAAATTTAGGGGAAAATAGAAAGAAATATGAGGGAAAATTAATGGTATGACAAAAAAGTTCACTCCCGTTGGTATTAGGAGGTCTCTAGAAGGAAAAAAAGTTGAGTTTGGGTGGATTTCGAGAAAGTTAAACCTCCACCGAATCTTGATGACTTATTAAAATTCCAAGAAAAATGGGATGAAATTGAAGTAATGAATTAAATGATCATTCTTGTATGTTTTGGGAGGTCCCAAGAAGACTAAAAAGTTGGGTTTTGGCGGATTGAAACGAACCTCAATTCACTTACGATCCTTAACTACTTTTTAAAATATAGGGGGAAATAGAAACAAATATGAAGGAAAATTAATGATATGACAAAAAAGTTCACTCCCGTTGGTATTAGGAGGTCTCTAGAAGGATAAAAAGTTGGGTTTTGGTGGATTTCGAAAGCGTTAAAACTCCACCGAAACTTGATGACTTATTAAAATTCCAAGAAAAATGGGATGAAATTGAAGTAATGAATTAAATGATCATTCTTGTATGTTTTGGGAGGTCCCTAGAAGACTAAAGAGTTGGGTTTTGGCGGATTGAAACGAACCTCAATTCACTACGATCCTTAACTACTTTTTAAAATTTAGGGGAAAATAGAAAGAAATATGAGGGAAAATTAGTGGTACGACAAAAAAGTTCACTCCCGTTGGTATTAGGAGGTCTCTAGAAGGATAAAAAGTTGGGTTTTGGTGGATTTCGAAAGCGTTAAAACTCCACCGAAACTTGATGACTTATTAAAATTCCAAGAAAAATGGGATGAAATTGAAGTAATGAATTAAATGATCATTCTTGTATGTTTTGGGAGGTCCCAAGAAGACTAAAAAGTTGGGTTTTGGCGGATTGAAACGAACCTCAATTCACTTACGATCCTTAACTACTTTTTAAAATATAGGGGGAAATAGAAACAAATATGAAGGAAAATTAATGATATGACAAAAAAGTTCACTCCCGTTGGTATTAGGAGGTCTCTAGAAAGATAAAAAGTTGGGTTTGGGTGGATTTCGAGAAAGTTAAACCTCCACCGAATCTTGATGACTTATTAAAATTCCAAGAAAAATGGGATGAAATTGAAGTAATGAATTAAATGATCATTCTTGTATGTTTTGGGAGGTCCCTAGAAGACTAAAGAGTTGGGTTTTGGCGGATTGAAACGAACCTCAATTCACTACGATCCTTAACTACTTTTTAAAATTTAGGGGAAAATTGAAAGAAATATGAGGGAAAATTAATGGTATGACAAAAAAGTTCACTCCCGTTGGTATTAGGAGGTCTCTAGAAGGATAAAAAGTTGGGTTTTGGTGGATTTCGAAAGTTAACTCCCGTTGGTATTAGGATTCTCAAGAAAGATAAAAAGTTGGGTTTTGGTGGATTTCGAGAACGTTAAAACTCCACCGAAACTTGATGACTTATTAAAATTCCAAGAAAAATTTGATGAAATTGAAGTAATGAATTAAAAGATCATTCTTGTATGTTTTGGGAGGTCCCTAGAAGACTAAAGAGTTGGGTTTTGGCGGATTGAAACGAACCTCAATTCACTTACGATCCTTAACTACTTTTTAAAATATAGGGGGAAATAGAAACAAATATGAAGGAAAATTAATGATATGACAAAAAAGTTCACTCCCGTTGGTATTAGGAGGTCTCTAGAAGGATAAAAAGTTGGGTTTCGGTGGATTTCGAGAAAGTTAATCCTCCACCGAATCTTGATGACTTATTAAAATTCCAAGAAAAATGGGATGAAATTGAAGTAATGAATTAAATGATCATTCTTGTATGTTTTGGGAGGTCCCTAGAAGACTAAAGAGTTGGGTTTTGGCGGATTGAAACGAACCTCAATTCACTACGATCCTTAACTACTTTTTAAAATTTAGGGGAAAATAGAAAGAAATATGAGGGAAAATTAATGGTATGACAAAAAAGATCACTCCCGTTGGTATTAGGAGGTCTCTAGAAGGAAAAAAAGTTGGGTTTGGGTGGATTTCGAGAAAGTTAAACCTCCACCGAATCTTGATGACTTATTAAAATTCCAAGAAAAATGGGATGAAATTGAAGTAATGAATTAAATGATCATTCTTGTATGTTTTGGGAGGTCCCAAGAAGACTAAAAAGTTGGGTTTTGGCGGATTGAAACGAACCTCAATTCACTTACGATCCTTAACTACTTTTTAAAATATAGGGGGAAATAGAAACAAATATGAAGGAAAATTAATGATATGACAAAAAAGTTCACTCCCGTTGGTATTAGGAGGTCTCTAGAAGGATAAAAAGTTGGGTTTTGGTGGATTTCGAAAGCGTTAAAACTCCACCGAAACTTGATGACTTATTAAAATTCCAAGAAAAATGGGATGAAATTGAAGTAATGAATTAAATGATCATTCTTGTATGTTTTGGGAGGTCCCTAGAAGACTAAAGAGTTGGGTTTTGGCGGATTGAAACGAACCTCAATTCACTACGATCCTTAACTACTTTTTAAAATTTAGGGGAAAATAGAAAGAAATATGAGGGAAAATTAGTGGTACGACAAAAAAGTTCACTCCCGTTGGTATTAGGAGGTCTCTAGAAGGATAAAAAGTTGGGTTTTGGTGGATTTCGAAAGCGTTAAAACTCCACCGAAACTTGATGACTTATTAAAATTCCAAGAAAAATGGGATGAAATTGAAGTAATGAATTAAATGATCATTCTTGTATGTTTTGGGAGGTCCCAAGAAGACTAAAAAGTTGGGTTTTGGCGGATTGAAACGAACCTCAATTCACTTACGATCCTTAACTACTTTTTAAAATATAGGGGGAAATAGAAACAAATATGAAGGAAAATTAATGATATGACAAAAAAGTTCACACCCGTTGGTATTAGGAGGTCTCTAGAAAGATAAAAAGTTGGGTTTGGGTGGATTTCGAGAAAGTTAAACCTCCACCGAATCTTGATGACTTATTAAAATTCCAAGAAAAATGGGATGAAATTGAAGTAATGAATTCAATGATCATTCTTGTATGTTTTGGGAGGTCCCTAGAAGACTAAAGAGTTGGGTTTTGGCGGATTGAAACGAACCTCAATTCACTACGATCCTTAACTACTTTTTAAAATTTAGGGGAAAATAGAAAGAAATATGAGGGAAAATTAATGGTATGACAAAAAAGTTCACTCCCGTTGGTATTAGGAGGTCTCTAGAAGGATAAAAAGTTGGGTTTTGGTGGATTTCGAAAGTTAACTCCCGTTGGTATTAGGATTCTCAAGAAAGATAAAAAGTTGGGTTTTGGTGGATTTCGAGAACGTTAAAACTCCACCGAAACTTGATGACTTATTAAAATTCCAAGAAAAATTTGATGAAATTGAAGTAATGAATTAAAAGATCATTCTTGTATGTTTTGGGAGGTCCCTAGAAGACTAAAGAGTTGGGTTTTGGCGGATTGAAACGAACCTCAATTCACTTACGATCCTTAACTACTTTTTAAAATATAGGGGGAAATAGAAACAAATATGAAGGAAAATTAATGATATGACAAAAAAGTTCACTCCCGTTTGTATTAGGAGGTCTCTAGAAGGATAAAAAGTTGGGTTTCGGTGGATTTCGAGAAAGTTAATCCTCCACCGAATCTTGATGACTTATTAAAATTCCAAGAAAAATGGGATGAAATTGAAGTAATGAATTAAATGATCATTCTTGTATGTTTTGGGAGGTCCCTAGAAGACTAAAGAGTTGGGTTTTGGCGGATTGAAACGAACCTCAATTCACTACGATCCTTAACTACTTTTTAAAATTTAGGGGAAAATAGAAAGAAATATGAGGGAAAATTAATGGTATGACAAAAAAGTTCACTCCCGTTGGTATTAGGAGGTCTCTAGAAGGAAAAAAAGTTGGGTTTGGGTGGATTTCGAGAAAGTTAAACCTCCACCGAATCTTGATGACTTATTAAAATTCCAAGAAAAATGGGATGAAATTGAAGTAATGAATTAAATGATCATTCTTGTATGTTTTGGGAGGTCCCAAGAAGACTAAAAAGTTGGGTTTTGGCGGATTGAAACGAACCTCAATTCACTTACGATCCTTAACTACTTTTTAAAATATAGGGGGAAATAGAAACAAATATGAAGGAAAATTAATGATATGACAAAAAAGTTCACTCCCGTTGGTATTAGGAGGTCTCTAGAAGGATAAAAAGTTGGGTTTTGGTGGATTTCGAAAGCGTTAAAACTCCACCGAAACTTGATGACTTATTAAAATTCCAAGAAAAATGGGATGAAATTGAAGTAATGAATTAAATGATCATTCTTGTATGTTTTGGGAGGTCCCAAGAAGACTAAAAAGTTGGGTTTTGGCGGATTGAAACGAACCTCAATTCACTTACGATCCTTAACTACTTTTTAAAATATAGGGGGAAATAGAAACAAATATGAAGGAAAATTAATGATATGACAAAAAAGTTCACTCCCGTTGGTATTAGGAGGTCTCTAGAAAGATAAAAAGTTGGGTTTGGGTGGATTTCGAGAAAGTTAAACCTCCACCGAATCTTGATGACTTATTAAAATTCCAAGAAAAATGGGATGAAATTGAAGTAATGAATTAAATGATCATTCTTGTATGTTTTGGGAGGTCCCTAGAAGACTAAAGAGTTGGGTTTTGGCGGATTGAAACGAACCTCAATTCACTACGATCCTTAACTACTTTTTAAAATTTAGGGGAAAATAGAAAGAAATATGAGGGAAAATTAATGGTATGACAAAAAAGTTCACTCCCGTTGGTATTAGGAGGTCTCTAGAAGGATAAAAAGTTGGGTTTTGGTGGATTTCGAAAGTTAACTCCCGTTGGTATTAGGATTCTCAAGAAAGATAAAAAGTTGGGTTTTGGTGGATTTCGAGAACGTTAAAACTCCACCGAAACTTGATGACTTATTAAAATTCCAAGAAAAATTTGATGAAATTGAAGTAATGAATTAAAAGATCATTCTTGTATGTTTTGGGAGGTCCCTAGAAGACTAAAGAGTTGGGTTTTGGCGGATTGAAACGAACCTCAATTCACTTACGATCCTTAACTACTTTTTAAAATATAGGGGGAAATAGAAACAAATATGAAGGAAAATTAATGATATGACAAAAAAGTTCACTCCCATTGGTATTAGGAGGTCTCTAGAAGGATAAAAAGTTGGGTTTCGGTGGATTTCGAGAAAGTTAATCCTCCACCGAATCTTGATGACTTATTAAAATTCCAAGAAAAATTGGATGAAATTGAAGTAATGAATTAAATGATCATTCTTGTATGTTTTGGGAGGTCCCTAGAAGACTAAAGAGTTGGGTTTTGGCGGATTGAAACGAACCTCAATTCACTACGATCCTTAACTACTTTTTAAAATTTAGGGGAAAATAGAAAGAAATATGAGGGAAAATTAATGGTATGACAAAAAAGTTCACTCCCGTTGGTATTAGGAGGTCTCTAGAAGGAAAAAAAGTTGGGTTTGGGTGGATTTCGAGAAAGTTAAACCTCCACCGAATCTTGATGACTTATTAAAATTCCAAGAAAAATGGGATGAAATTGAAGTAATGAATTAAATGATCATTCTTGTATGTTTTGGGAGGTCCCAAGAAGACTAAAAAGTTGGGTTTTGGCGGATTGAAACGAACCTCAATTCACTTACGATCCTTAACTACTTTTTAAAATATAGGGGGAAATAGAAACAAATATGAAGGAAAATTAATGATATGACAAAAAAGTTCACTCCCGTTGGTATTAGGAGGTCTCTAGAAGGATAAAAAGTTGGGTTTTGGTGGATTTCGAAAGCGTTAAAACTCCACCGAAACTTGATGACTTATTAAAATTCCAAGAAAAATGGGATGAAATTGAAGTAATGAATTAAATGATCATTCTTGTATGTTTTGGGAGGTCCCTAGAAGACTAAAGAGTTGGGTTTTGGCGGATTGAAACGAACCTCAATTCACTACGATCCTTAACTACTTTTTAAAATTTAGGGGAAAATAGAAAGAAATATGAGGGAAAATTAGTGGTACGACAAAAAAGTTCACTCCCGTTGGTATTAGGAGGTCTCTAGAAGGATAAAAAGTTGGGTTTTGGTGGATTTCGAAAGCGTTAAAACTCCACCGAAACTTGATGACTTATTAAAATTCCAAGAAAAATGGGATGAAATTGAAGTAATGAATTAAATGATCATTCTTGTATGTTTTGGGAGGTCCCAAGAAGACTAAAAAGTTGGGTTTTGGCGGATTGAAACGAACCTCAATTCACTTACGATCCTTAACTACTTTTTAAAATATAGGGGGAAATAGAAACAAATATGAAGGAAAATTAATGATATGACAAAAAAGTTCACACCCGTTGGTATTAGGAGGTCTCTAGAAAGATAAAAAGTTGGGTTTGGGTGGATTTCGAGAAAGTTAAACCTCCACCGAATCTTGATGACTTATTAAAATTCCAAGAAAAATGGGATGAAATTGAAGTAATGAATTCAATGATCATTCTTGTATGTTTTGGGAGGTCCCTAGAAGACTAAAGAGTTGGGTTTTGGCGGATTGAAACGAACCTCAATTCACTACGATCCTTAACTACTTTTTAAAATTTAGGGGAAAATAGAAAGAAATATGAGGGAAAATTAATGGTATGACAAAAAAGTTCACTCCCGTTGGTATTAGGAGGTCTCTAGAAGGATAAAAAGTTGGGTTTTGGTGGATTTCGAAAGTTAACTCCCGTTGGTATTAGGATTCTCAAGAAAGATAAAAAGTTGGGTTTTGGTGGATTTCGAGAACGTTAAAACTCCACCGAAACTTGATGACTTATTAAAATTCCAAGAAAAATTTGATGAAATTGAAGTAATGAATTAAAAGATCATTCTTGTATGTTTTGGGAGGTCCCTAGAAGACTAAAGAGTTGGGTTTTGGCGGATTGAAACGAACCTCAATTCACTTACGATCCTTAACTACTTTTTAAAATATAGGGGGAAATAGAAACAAATATGAAGGAAAATTAATGATATGACAAAAAAGTTCACTCCCGTTTGTATTAGGAGGTCTCTAGAAGGATAAAAAGTTGGGGTTCGGTGGATTTCGAGAAAGTTAATCCTCCACCGAATCTTGATGACTTATTAAAATTCCAAGAAAAATGGGATGAAATTGAAGTAATGAATTAAATGATCATTCTTGTATGTTTTGGGAGGTCCCTAGAAGACTAAAGAGTTGGGTTTTGGCGGATTGAAACGAACCTCAATTCACTACGATCCTTAACTACTTTTTAAAATTTAGGGGAAAATAGAAAGAAATATGAGGGAAAATTAATGGTATGACAAAAAAGTTCACTCCCGTTGGTATTAGGAGGTCTCTAGAAGGAAAAAAAGTTGGGTTTGGGTGGATTTCGAGAAAGTTAAACCTCCACCGAATCTTGATGACTTATTAAAATTCCAAGAAAAATGGGATGAAATTGAAGTAATGAATTAAATGATCATTCTTGTATGTTTTGGGAGGTCCCAAGAAGACTAAAAAGTTGGGTTTTGGCGGATTGAAACGAACCTCAATTCACTTACGATCCTTAACTACTTTTTAAAATATAGGGGGAAATAGAAACAAATATGAAGGAAAATTAATGATATGACAAAAAAGTTCACTCCCGTTGGTATTAGGAGGTCTCTAGAAGGATAAAAAGTTGGGTTTTGGTGGATTTCGAAAGCGTTAAAACTCCACCGAAACTTGATGACTTATTAAAATTCCAAGAAAAATGGGATGAAATTGAAGTAATGAATTAAATGATCATTCTTGTATGTTTTGGGAGGTCCCAAGAAGACTAAAAAGTTGGGTTTTGGCGGATTGAAACGAACCTCAATTCACTTACGATCCTTAACTACTTTTTAAAATATAGGGGGAAATAGAAACAAATATGAAGGAAAATTAATGATATGACAAAAAAGTTCACTCCCGTTGGTATTAGGAGGTCTCTAGAAAGATAAAAAGTTGGGTTTGGGTGGATTTCGAGAAAGTTAAACCTCCACCGAATCTTGATGACTTATTAAAATTCCAAGAAAAATGGGATGAAATTGCAGTAATGAATTAAATGATCATTCTTGTATGTTTTGGGAGGTCCCTAGAAGACTAAAGAGTTGGGTTTTGGCGGATTGAAACGAACCTCAATTCACTACGATCCTTAACTACTTTTTAAAATTTAGGGGAAAATAGAAAGAAATATGAGGGAAAATTAATGGTATGACAAAAAAGTTCACTCCCGTTGGTATTAGGAGGTCTCTAGAAGGATAAAAAGTTGGGTTTTGGTGGATTTCGAAAGTTAACTCCCGTTGGTATTAGGATTCTCAAGAAAGATAAAAAGTTGGGTTTTGGTGGATTTCGAGAACGTTAAAACTCCACCGAAACTTGATGACTTATTAAAATTCCAAGAAAAATTTGATGAAATTGAAGTAATGAATTAAAAGATCATTCTTGTATGTTTTGGGAGGTCCCTAGAAGACTAAAGAGTTGGGTTTTGGCGGATTGAAACGAACCTCAATTCACTTACGATCCTTAACTACTTTTTAAAATATAGGGGGAAATAGAAACAAATATGAAGGAAAATTAATGATATGACAAAAAAGTTCACTCCCGTTGGTATTAGGAGGTCTCTAGAAGGATAAAAAGTTGGGTTTCGGTGGATTTCGAGAAAGTTAATCCTCCACCGAATCTTGATGACTTATTAAAATTCCAAGAAAAATGGGATGAAATTGAAGTAATGAATTAAATGATCATTCTTGTATGTTTTGGGAGGTCCCAAGAAGACTAAAAAGTTGGGTTTTGGCGGATTGAAACGAACCTCAATTCACTTACGATCCTTAACTACTTTTTAAAATATAGGGGGAAATAGAAACAAATATGAAGGAAAATTAATGATATGACAAAAAAGTTCACTCCCGTTGGTATTAGGAGGTCTCTAGAAGGATAAAAAGTTGGGTTTGGGTGGATTTCGAGAAAGTTAAACCTCCACCGAATCTTGATGACTTATTAAAATTCCAAGAAAAATGGGATGAAATTGAAGTAATGAATTAAATGATCATTCTTGTATGTTTTGGGAGGTCCCTAGAAGACTAAACAGTTGGGTTTTGGCGGATTGAAACGAACCTCAATTCACTACGATCCTTAACTACTTATTAAAATTTAGGGGAAAATAGAAAGAAATATGAGGGAAAATTAATGGTATGACAAAAAAGTTCACTCCCGTTGGTATTAGGAGGTCTCTAGAAGGAAAAAAAGTTGGGTTTGTGTGGATTTCGAGAAAGTTAAACTTCCACCGAATCTTGATGACTTATTAAAATTCCAAGAAAAATGGGATGAAATTGAAGTAATGAATTAAATGATCATTCTTGTATGTTTTGGGAGGTCCCAAGAAGACTAAAAAGTTGGGTTTTGGCGGATTGAAACGAACCTCAATTCACTTACGATCCTTAACTACTTTTTAAAATATAGGGGGAAATAGAAACAAATATGAAGGAAAATTAATGATATGACAAAAAAGTTCACTCCCGTTGGTATTAGGAGGTCTCTAGAAGGATAAAAAGTTGGGTTTGGGTGGATTTCGAGAAAGTTAAACCTCCACCGAATCTTGATGACTTATTAAAATTCCAAGAAAAATGGGATGAAATTGAAGTAATGAATTAAATGATCATTCTTGTATGTTTTGGGAGGTCCCTAGAAGACTTAAGAGTTGGGTTTTGGCGGATTGAAACGAACCTCAATTCACTACGATCCTTAACTACTTTTTAAAATTTAGGGGAAAATAGAAAGAAATATGAGGGAAAATTAATGGTATGACAAAAAAGTTCACTCCCGTTGGTATTAGGAGGTCTCTAGAAGGTTAAAAAGTTGGGTTTTGGTGGATTTCGAAAGTTAACTCCCGTTGGTATTAGGATTCTCAAGAAAGATAAAAAGTTGGGTTTTGGTGGATTTCGAGAACGTTAAAACTCCACCGAAACTTGATGACTTATTTAAATTCCAAGAAAAATTTGATGAAATTGAAGTAATGAATTAAAAGATCATTCTTGTATGTTTTGGGAGGTCCCTAGAAGACTAAAGAGTTGGGTTTTGGTGGATTGAAACGAACCTCAATTCACTTACGATCCTTAACTACATTTTAAAATTTAGGTGCAATTAGAAAGAAATATGAGGGAAAATTAATGATATAACAAAAAAGTTCACTCCCGTTGGTATTAGGAGGACTCTAGAAGGATAAAAAGTTGGGTTTTGGTGGATTTCGAGGACGTCAAAACTCCACCGAAACTTGATGACTTATCAAAATTCCAAGAAAAAGGGGATGAAATTGAAGTAATGAGTTTAAATATCGTTCTTGTATGTTTTGGGAGGTCCCAAGAAGACTAACCAGTTGGGTTTTGGCGGATTGAAACGAACCTCAATTCACTTACGATCCTTAACTACTTTTTAAAATATAGGGGAAAATAAAAAGAAATATGAGGGAAAATTAATGATATGACAAAAAGTTCACTCCCGTTGGTATTAGGAGGTCTCTAGAAGGATAAAAAGTTGGGTTTTGGGGGATTTCGAGGACGTCAAAACTCCACCGAAACTTGATGACTTATCAAAATTCCAAGAAAAATGGGATGAAATTGAAGTAATGAATTAAATGATCATTCTTGTATGTTTTGGGAGGTCCCAAGAAGACTAAACAGTTGGGTTTTGGCGGATTGAAACGAACCTCAATTCACTTACGATCCTTAACTACTTTTTAAAATTTAGGGGAAAATTAATGATATGACAAAAAAGTTCATTCCCGTTGGTATTAGGATTCTCTAGAAAGATAAAAAGTTGGGTTTTGGTGTATTTCGAGAACGTTAAAACTCCACCGAAACTTGATGACTTATTAAAATTCCAAGAAAAATTTGATGAAAATGAAGTAATGAATTAAAAGATCATTCTTGTATGTTTTGGGAGGTCCCTAGAAGACTAAAGAGTTGGGTTTTGGTGGATTGAAACGAACCTCAATTCACTTACGATCCTTAATTACATTTTAAAATTTAGGTGCAATTAGAAAGAAATATGAGGGAAAATTAATGATATAACAAAAAAGTTCACTCCCGTTGGTATTAGGAGGTCTCTAGAAGGATAAAAAGTTGGGTTTTGGTGGATTTCGAGGACGTCAAAACTCCACCGAAACTTGATGACTTATCAAAATTCCAAGAAAAAGGGGATGAAATTGAAGTAATGACTTTAAATATCATTCTTGTATGTTTTGGGAGGTCCCAAGAAGACTAACCAGTTGGGTTTTGGCGGATTGAAACGAACCTCAATTCACTTACGATCCTTAACAACTTTTTAAAATATAGGGGGAAATAGAAACAAATATGAAGGAAAATTAATGATATGACAAAAAAGTTCACTCCCGTTGGTATTAGGAGGTCTCTAGAAGGATAAAAAGTTGGGTTTGGGTGGATTTCGAGAAAGTTAAACCTCCACCGAATCTTGATGACTTATTAAAATTCCAAGAAAAATGGGATGAAATTGAAGTAATGAATTAAATGATCATTCTTGTATGTTTTTGGAGGTCCCTAGAAGACTAAAAAGTTGGGTTTTGGCGGATTGAAACGAACCTCAATTCACTACGATCCTTAACTACTTTTTAAAATTTAGGGGAAAATAGAAAGAAATATGAGGGAAAATTAATGGTATGACAAAAAAGTTCACTCCCGTTGGTATTAGGAGGTCTCTAGAAGGAAAAAAAGTTGGGTTTCGGTGGATTTCGAGAAAGTTAAACCTCCACCGAATCTTGATGACTTATTAAAATTCCAAGAAAAATGGGATGAAATTGAAGTAATGAATTAAATGATCATTCTTGTATGTTTTGGGAGGTCCCAAGAAGACTAAAAAGTTGGGTTTTGGCGGATTGAAACGAACCTCAATTCACTTACGATCCTTAACTACTTTTTAAAATATAGGGGGAAATAGAAACAAATATGAAGGAAAATTAATGATATGACAAAAAAGTTCACTCCCGTTGGTATTAGGAGGTCTCTAGAAGGATAAAAAGTTGGGTTTGGGTGGATTTCGAGAAAGTTAAACCTCCACCGAATCTTGATGACTTATTAAAATTCCAAAAAAAATGGGATGAAATTGAAGTAATGAATTAAATGATCATTCTTGTATGTTTTGGGAGGTCCCAAGAAGACTAAACAGTTGGGTTTTGGCGGATTGAAACGAACCTCAATTCACTTACGATCCTTAACTACTTTTTAAAATTTAGGGGAAAATAGAAAGAAATATGAGGGAAAATTAATGATATGACAAAAAAGTTCACTCCCGTTGGTATTAGGATTCTCTAGAAAGATAAAAAGTTGGGTTTTGGTGTATTTCGAGAACGTTAAAACTCCACCGAAACTTGATGACTTATTAAAATTCCAAGAAAAATTTGATGAAAATGAAGTAATGAATTAAAAGATCATTCTTGTATGTTTTGGGAGGTCCCTAGAAGACTAAAGAGTTGGGTTTTGGTGGATTGAAACGAACCTCAATTCACTTACGATCCTTAATTACATTTTAAAATTTAGGTGCAATTAGAAAGAAATATGAGGGAAAATTAATGATATGACAAAAAAGTTCACTCCCGTTGGTATTAGGATTCTCTAGAAAGATAAAAAGTTGGGTTTTGGTGTATTTCGAGAACGTTAAAACTCCACCGAAACTTGATGACTTATTAAAATTCCAAGAAAAATTTGATGAAATTGAAGTAATGAATTAAAAGATCATTCTTGTATGTTTTGGGAGGTCCCTAGAAGACTAAAGAGTTGGGTTTTGGCGGATTGAAACGAACCTCAATTCACTTACGATCCTTAACTACTTTTTAAAATATAGGGGGAAATAGAAACAAATATGAAGGAAAATTAATGATATGACAAAAAAGTTCACTCCCGTTGGTATTAGGAGGTCTCTAGAAGGATAAAAAGTTGGGTTTCGGTGGATTTCGAGAAAGTTAATCCTCCACCGAATCTTGATGACTTATTAAAATTCCAAGAAAAATGGGATGAAATTGAAGTAATGAATTAAATGATCATTCTTGTATGTTTTGGGAGGTCCCAAGAAGACTAAAAAGTTGGGTTTTGGCGGATTGAAACGAACCTCAATTCACTTACGATCCTTAACTACTTTTTAAAATATAGGGGGAAATAGAAACAAATATGAAGGAAAATTAATGATATGACAAAAAAGTTCACTCCCGTTGGTATTAGGAGGTCTCTAGAAGGATAAAAAGTTGGGTTTGGGTGGATTTCGAGAAAGTTAAACCTCCACCGAATCTTGATGACTTATTAAAATTCCAAGAAAAATGGGATGAAATTGAAGTAATGAATTAAATGATCATTCTTGTATGTTTTGGGAGGTCCCTAGAAGACTAAACAGTTGGGTTTTGGCGGATTGAAACGAACCTCAATTCACTACGATCCTTAACTACTTATTAAAATTTAGGGGAAAATAGAAAGAAATATGAGGGAAAATTAATGGTATGACAAAAAAGTTCACTCCCGTTGGTATTAGGAGGTCTCTAGAAGGAAAAAAAGTTGGGTTTGTGTGGATTTCGAGAAAGTTAAACTTCCACCGAATCTTGATGACTTATTAAAATTCCAAGAAAAATGGGATGAAATTGAAGTAATGAATTAAATGATCATTCTTGTATGTTTTGGGAGGTCCCAAGAAGACTAAAAAGTTGGGTTTTGGCGGATTGAAACGAACCTCAATTCACTTACGATCCTTAACTACTTTTTAAAATATAGGGGGAAATAGAAACAAATATGAAGGAAAATTAATGATATGACAAAAAAGTTCACTCCCGTTGGTATTAGGAGGTCTCTAGAAGGATAAAAAGTTGGGTTTGGGTGGATTTCGAGAAAGTTAAACCTCCACCGAATCTTGATGACTTATTAAAATTCCAAGAAAAATGGGATGAAATTGAAGTAATGAATTAAATGATCATTCTTGTATGTTTTGGGAGGTCCCTAGAAGACTTAAGAGTTGGGTTTTGGCGGATTGAAACGAACCTCAATTCACTACGATCCTTAACTACTTTTTAAAATTTAGGGGAAAATAGAAAGAAATATGAGGGAAAATTAATGGTATGACAAAAAAGTTCACTCCCGTTGGTATTAGGAGGTCTCTAGAAGGTTAAAAAGTTGGGTTTTGGTGGATTTCGAAAGTTAACTCCCGTTGGTATTAGGATTCTCAAGAAAGATAAAAAGTTGGGTTTTGGTGGATTTCGAGAACGTTAAAACTCCACCGAAACTTGATGACTTATTTAAATTCCAAGAAAAATTTGATGAAATTGAAGTAATGAATTAAAAGATCATTCTTGTATGTTTTGGGAGGTCCCTAGAAGACTAAAGAGTTGGGTTTTGGTGGATTGAAACGAACCTCAATTCACTTACGATCCTTAACTACATTTTAAAATTTAGGTGCAATTAGAAAGAAATATGAGGGAAAATTAATGATATAACAAAAAAGTTCACTCCCGTTGGTATTAGGAGGACTCTAGAAGGATAAAAAGTTGGGTTTTGGTGGATTTCGAGGACGTCAAAACTCCACCGAAACTTGATGACTTATCAAAATTCCAAGAAAAAGGGGATGAAATTGAAGTAATGAGTTTAAATATCGTTCTTGTATGTTTTGGGAGGTCCCAAGAAGACTAACCAGTTGGGTTTTGGCGGATTGAAACGAACCTCAATTCACTTACGATCCTTAACTACTTTTTAAAATATAGGGGAAAATAAAAAGAAATATGAGGGAAAATTAATGATATGACAAAAAGTTCACTCCCGTTGGTATTAGGAGGTCTCTAGAAGGATAAAAAGTTGGGTTTTGGGGGATTTCGAGGACGTCAAAACTCCACCGAAACTTGATGACTTATCAAAATTCCAAGAAAAATGGGATGAAATTGAAGTAATGAATTAAATGATCATTCTTGTATGTTTTGGGAGGTCCCAAGAAGACTAAACAGTTGGGTTTTGGCGGATTGAAACGAACCTCAATTCACTTACGATCCTTAACTACTTTTTAAAATTTAGGGGAAAATTAATGATATGACAAAAAAGTTCATTCCCGTTGGTATTAGGATTCTCTAGAAAGATAAAAAGTTGGGTTTTGGTGTATTTCGAGAACGTTAAAACTCCACCGAAACTTGATGACTTATTAAAATTCCAAGAAAAATTTGATGAAAATGAAGTAATGAATTAAAAGATCATTCTTGTATGTTTTGGGAGGTCCCTAGAAGACTAAAGAGTTGGGTTTTGGTGGATTGAAACGAACCTCAATTCACTTACGATCCTTAATTACATTTTAAAATTTAGGTGCAATTAGAAAGAAATATGAGGGAAAATTAATGATATAACAAAAAAGTTCACTCCCGTTGGTATTAGGAGGTCTCTAGAAGGATAAAAAGTTGGGTTTTGGTGGATTTCGAGGACGTCAAAACTCCACCGAAACTTGATGACTTATCAAAATTCCAAGAAAAAGGGGATGAAATTGAAGTAATGACTTTAAATATCATTCTTGTATGTTTTGGGAGGTCCCAAGAAGACTAACCAGTTGGGTTTTGGCGGATTGAAACGAACCTCAATTCACTTACGATCCTTAACAACTTTTTAAAATATAGGGGGAAATAGAAACAAATATGAAGGAAAATTAATGATATGACAAAAAAGTTCACTCCCGTTGGTATTAGGAGGTCTCTAGAAGGATAAAAAGTTGGGTTTGGGTGGATTTCGAGAAAGTTAAACCTCCACCGAATCTTGATGACTTATTAAAATTCCAAGAAAAATGGGATGAAATTGAAGTAATGAATTAAATGATCATTCTTGTATGTTTTTGGAGGTCCCTAGAAGACTAAAAAGTTGGGTTTTGGCGGATTGAAACGAACCTCAATTCACTACGATCCTTAACTACTTTTTAAAATTTAGGGGAAAATAGAAAGAAATATGAGGGAAAATTAATGGTATGACAAAAAAGTTCACTCCCGTTGGTATTAGGAGGTCTCTAGAAGGAAAAAAAGTTGGGTTTCGGTGGATTTCGAGAAAGTTAAACCTCCACCGAATCTTGATGACTTATTAAAATTCCAAGAAAAATGGGATGAAATTGAAGTAATGAATTAAATGATCATTCTTGTATGTTTTGGGAGGTCCCAAGAAGACTAAAAAGTTGGGTTTTGGCGGATTGAAACGAACCTCAATTCACTTACGATCCTTAACTACTTTTTAAAATATAGGGGGAAATAGAAACAAATATGAAGGAAAATTAATGATATGACAAAAAAGTTCACTCCCGTTGGTATTAGGAGGTCTCTAGAAGGATAAAAAGTTGGGTTTGGGTGGATTTCGAGAAAGTTAAACCTCCACCGAATCTTGATGACTTATTAAAATTCCAAAAAAAATGGGATGAAATTGAAGTAATGAATTAAATGATCATTCTTGTATGTTTTGGGA
Source organism: Potentilla sterilis (assembly GCA_963682095.1). Taxonomy (NCBI): domain Eukaryota; kingdom Viridiplantae; phylum Streptophyta; class Magnoliopsida; order Rosales; family Rosaceae; genus Potentilla; species Potentilla sterilis. The sequence goes on from OY821762.1 coordinate 30,140,197, forward strand.
GGTCCCAAGAAGACTAAACAGTTGGGTTTTGGCGGATTGAAACGAACCTCAATTCACTTACGATCCTTAACTACTTTTTAAAATTTAGGGGAAAATAGAAAGAAATATGAGGGAAAATTAATGATATGACAAAAAAGTTCACTCCCGTTGGTATTAGGATTCTCTAGAAAGATAAAAAGTTGGGTTTTGGTGTATTTCGAGAACGTTAAAACTCCACCGAAACTTGATGACTTATTAAAATTCCAAGAAAAATTTGATGAAAATGAAGTAATGAATTAAAAGATCATTCTTGTATGTTTTGGGAGGTCCCTAGAAGACTAAAGAGTTGGGTTTTGGTGGATTGAAACGAACCTCAATTCACTTACGATCCTTAATTACATTTTAAAATTTAGGTGCAATTAGAAAGAAATATGAGGGAAAATTAATGATATAACAAAAAAGTTCACTCCCGTTGGTATTAGGAGGTCTCTAGAAGGAAAAAAAGTTGGGTTTCGGTGGATTTCGAGAAAGTTAAACCTCCACCGAATCTTGATGACTTATTAAAATTCCAAGAAAAATGGGATGAAATTGAAGTAATGAATTAAATGATCATTCTTGTATGTTTTGGGAGGTCCCAAGAAGACTAAAAAGTTGGGTTTTGGCGGATTGAAACGAACCTCAATTCACTTACGATCCTTAACTACTTTTTAAAATATAGGGGGAAATAGAAACAAATATGAAGGAAAATTAATGATATGACAAAAAAGTTCACTCCCGTTGGTATTAGGAGGTCTCTAGAAGGATAAAAAGTTGGGTTTGGGTGGATTTCGAGAAAGTTAAACCTCCACCGAATCTTGATGACTTATTAAAATTCCAAGAAAAATGGGATGAAATTGAAGTAATGAATTAAATGATCATTCTTGTATGTTTTGGGAGGTCCCTAGAAGACTTAAGAGTTGGGTTTTGGCGGATTGAAACGAACCTCAATTCACTACGATCCTTAACTACTTTTTAAAATTTAGGGGAAAATAGAAAGAAATATGAGGGAAAATTAATGGTATGACAAAAAAGTTCACTCCCGTTGGTATTAGGAGGTCTCTAGAAGGTTAAAAAGTTGGGTTTTGGTGGATTTCGAAAGTTAACTCCCGTTGGTATTAGGATTCTCAAGAAAGATAAAAAGTTGGGTTTTGGTGGATTTCGAGAACGTTAAAACTCCACCGAAACTTGATGACTTATTTAAATTCCAAGAAAAATTTGATGAAATTGAAGTAATGAATTAAAAGATCATTCTTGTATGTTTTGGGAGGTCCCTAGAAGACTAAAGAGTTGGGTTTTGGTGGATTGAAACGAACCTCAATTCACTTACGATCCTTAACTACATTTTAAAATTTAGGTGCAATTAGAAAGAAATATGAGGGAAAATTAATGATATAACAAAAAAGTTCACTCCCGTTGGTATTAGGAGGACTCTAGAAGGATAAAAAGTTGGGTTTTGGTGGATTTCGAGGACGTCAAAACTCCACCGAAACTTGATGACTTATCAAAATTCCAAGAAAAAGGGGATGAAATTGAAGTAATGAGTTTAAATATCGTTCTTGTATGTTTTGGGAGGTCCCAAGAAGACTAACCAGTTGGGTTTTGGCGGATTGAAACGAACCTCAATTCACTTACGATCCTTAACTACTTTTTAAAATATAGGGGAAAATAAAAAGAAATATGAGGGAAAATTAATGATATGACAAAAAGTTCACTCCCGTTGGTATTAGGAGGTCTCTAGAAGGATAAAAAGTTGGGTTTTGGGGGATTTCGAGGACGTCAAAACTCCACCGAAACTTGATGACTTATCAAAATTCCAAGAAAAATGGGATGAAATTGAAGTAATGAATTAAATGATCATTCTTGTATGTTTTGGGAGGTCCCAAGAAGACTAAACAGTTGGGTTTTGGCGGATTGAAACGAACCTCAATTCACTTACGATCCTTAACTACTTTTTAAAATTTAGGGGAAAATTAATGATATGACAAAAAAGTTCATTCCCGTTGGTATTAGGATTCTCTAGAAAGATAAAAAGTTGGGTTTTGGTGTATTTCGAGAACGTTAAAACTCCACCGAAACTTGATGACTTATTAAAATTCCAAGAAAAATTTGATGAAAATGAAGTAATGAATTAAAAGATCATTCTTGTATGTTTTGGGAGGTCCCTAGAAGACTAAAGAGTTGGGTTTTGGTGGATTGAAACGAACCTCAATTCACTTACGATCCTTAATTACATTTTAAAATTTAGGTGCAATTAGAAAGAAATATGAGGGAAAATTAATGATATAACAAAAAAGTTCACTCCCGTTGGTATTAGGAGGTCTCTAGAAGGATAAAAAGTTGGGTTTTGGTGGATTTCGAGGACGTCAAAACTCCACCGAAACTTGATGACTTATCAAAATTCCAAGAAAAAGGGGATGAAATTGAAGTAATGACTTTAAATATCATTCTTGTATGTTTTGGGAGGTCCCAAGAAGACTAACCAGTTGGGTTTTGGCGGATTGAAACGAACCTCAATTCACTTACGATCCTTAACAACTTTTTAAAATATAGGGGGAAATAGAAACAAATATGAAGGAAAATTAATGATATGACAAAAAAGTTCACTCCCGTTGGTATTAGGAGGTCTCTAGAAGGATAAAAAGTTGGGTTTGGGTGGATTTCGAGAAAGTTAAACCTCCACCGAATCTTGATGACTTATTAAAATTCCAAGAAAAATGGGATGAAATTGAAGTAATGAATTAAATGATCATTCTTGTATGTTTTTGGAGGTCCCTAGAAGACTAAAAAGTTGGGTTTTGGCGGATTGAAACGAACCTCAATTCACTACGATCCTTAACTACTTTTTAAAATTTAGGGGAAAATAGAAAGAAATATGAGGGAAAATTAATGGTATGACAAAAAAGTTCACTCCCGTTGGTATTAGGAGGTCTCTAGAAGGAAAAAAAGTTGGGTTTCGGTGGATTTCGAGAAAGTTAAACCTCCACCGAATCTTGATGACTTATTAAAATTCCAAGAAAAATGGGATGAAATTGAAGTAATGAATTAAATGATCATTCTTGTATGTTTTGGGAGGTCCCAAGAAGACTAAAAAGTTGGGTTTTGGCGGATTGAAACGAACCTCAATTCACTTACGATCCTTAACTACTTTTTAAAATATAGGGGGAAATAGAAACAAATATGAAGGAAAATTAATGATATGACAAAAAAGTTCACTCCCGTTGGTATTAGGAGGTCTCTAGAAGGATAAAAAGTTGGGTTTGGGTGGATTTCGAGAAAGTTAAACCTCCACCGAATCTTGATGACTTATTAAAATTCCAAAAAAAATGGGATGAAATTGAAGTAATGAATTAAATGATCATTCTTGTATGTTTTGGGAGGTCCCAAGAAGACTAAACAGTTGGGTTTTGGCGGATTGAAACGAACCTCAATTCACTTACGATCCTTAACTACTTTTTAAAATTTAGGGGAAAATAGAAAGAAATATGAGGGAAAATTAATGATATGACAAAAAAGTTCACTCCCGTTGGTATTAGGATTCTCTAGAAAGATAAAAAGTTGGGTTTTGGTGTATTTCGAGAACGTTAAAACTCCACCGAAACTTGATGACTTATTAAAATTCCAAGAAAAATTTGATGAAAATGAAGTAATGAATTAAAAGATCATTCTTGTATGTTTTGGGAGGTCCCTAGAAGACTAAAGAGTTGGGTTTTGGTGGATTGAAACGAACCTCAATTCACTTACGATCCTTAATTACATTTTAAAATTTAGGTGCAATTAGAAAGAAATATGAGGGAAAATTAATGATATAACAAAAAAGTTCACTCCCGTTGGTATTAGGAGGTCTCTAGAAGGATAAAAAGTTGGGTTTTGGTGGATTTCGAGGACGTCAAAACTCCACCGAAACTTGATGACTTATCAAAATTCCAAGAAAAAGGGGATGAAATTGAAGTAATGACTTTAAATATCATTCTTGTATGTTTTGGGAGGTCCCAAGAAGACTAACCAGTTGGGTTTTGGCGGATTGAAACGAACCTCAATTCACTTACGATCCTTAACAACTTTTTAAAATATAGGGGGAAATAGAAACAAATATGAAGGAAAATTAATGATATGACAAAAAAGTTCACTCCCGTTGGTATTAGGAGGTCTCTAGAAGGATAAAAAGTTGGGTTTGGGTGGATTTCGAGAAAGTTAAACCTCCACCGAATCTTGATGACTTATTAAAATTCCAAGAAAAATGGGATGAAATTGAAGTAATGAATTAAATGATCATTCTTGTATGTTTTTGGAGGTCCCTAGAAGACTAAAAAGTTGGGTTTTGGCGGATTGAAACGAACCTCAATTCACTACGATCCTTAACTACTTTTTAAAATTTAGGGGAAAATAGAAAGAAATATGAGGGAAAATTAATGGTATGACAAAAAAGTTCACTCCCGTTGGTATTAGGAGGTCTCTAGAAGGAAAAAAAGTTGGGTTTCGGTGGATTTCGAGAAAGTTAAACCTCCACCGAATCTTGATGACTTATTAAAATTCCAAGAAAAATGGGATGAAATTGAAGTAATGAATTAAATGATCATTCTTGTATGTTTTGGGAGGTCCCAAGAAGACTAAAAAGTTGGGTTTTGGCGGATTGAAACGAACCTCAATTCACTTACGATCCTTAACTACTTTTTAAAATATAGGGGGAAATAGAAACAAATATGAAGGAAAATTAATGATATGACAAAAAAGTTCACTCCCGTTGGTATTAGGAGGTCTCTAGAAGGATAAAAAGTTGGGTTTGGGTGGATTTCGAGAAAGTTAAACCTCCACCGAATCTTGATGACTTATTAAAATTCCAAAAAAAATGGGATGAAATTGAAGTAATGAATTAAATGATCATTCTTGTATGTTTTGGGAGGTCCCAAGAAGACTAAACAGTTGGGTTTTGGCGGATTGAAACGAACCTCAATTCACTTACGATCCTTAACTACTTTTTAAAATTTAGGGGAAAATAGAAAGAAATATGAGGGAAAATTAATGATATGACAAAAAAGTTCACTCCCGTTGGTATTAGGATTCTCTAGAAAGATAAAAAGTTGGGTTTTGGTGTATTTCGAGAACGTTAAAACTCCACCGAAACTTGATGACTTATTAAAATTCCAAGAAAAATTTGATGAAAATGAAGTAATGAATTAAAAGATCATTCTTGTATGTTTTGGGAGGTCCCTAGAAGACTAAAGAGTTGGGTTTTGGTGGATTGAAACGAACCTCAATTCACTTACGATCCTTAATTACATTTTAAAATTTAGGTGCAATTAGAAAGAAATATGAGGGAAAATTAATGATATAACAAAAAAGTTCACTCCCGTTGGTATTAGGAGGTCTCTAGAAGGATAAAAAGTTGGGTTTTGGTGGATTTCGAGGACGTCAAAACTCCACCGAAACTTGATGACTTATCAAAATTCCAAGAAAAAGGGGATGAAATTGAAGTAATGACTTTAAATATCATTTTTGTATGTTTTGGGAGGTCCCAAGAAGACTAACCAGTTGGGTTTTGGCGGATTGAAACGAACCTCAATTCACTTACGATCCTTAACAACTTTTTAAAATATAGGGGGAAATAGAAACAAATATGAAGGAAAATTAATGATATGACAAAAAAGTTCACTCCCGTTGGTATTAGGAGGTCTCTAGAAGGATAAAAAGTTGGGTTTGGGTGGATTTCGAGAAAGTTAAACCTCCACCGAATCTTGATGACTTATTAAAATTCCAAGAAAAATGGGATGAAATTGAAGTAATGAATTAAATGATCATTCTTGTATGTTTTTGGAGGTCCCTAGAAGACTAAAAAGTTGGGTTTTGGCGGATTGAAACGAACCTCAATTCACTACGATCCTTAACTACTTTTTAAAATTTAGGGGAAAATAGAAAGAAATATGAGGGAAAATTAATGGTATGACAAAAAAGTTCACTCCCGTTGGTATTAGGAGGTCTCTAGAAGGAAAAAAAGTTGGGTTTCGGTGGATTTCGAGAAAGTTAAACCTCCACCGAATCTTGATGACTTATTAAAATTCCAAGAAAAATGGGATGAAATTGAAGTAATGAATTAAATGATCATTCTTGTATGTTTTGGGAGGTCCCAAGAAGACTAAAAAGTTGGGTTTTGGCGGATTGAAACGAACCTCAATTCACTTACGATCCTTAACTACTTTTTAAAATATTGGGGGAAATAGAAACAAATATGAAGGAAAATTAATGATATGACAAAAAAGTTCACTCCCGTTGGTATTAGGAGGTCTCTAGAAGGATAAAAAGTTGGGTTTGGGTGGATTTCGAGAAAGTTAAACCTCCACCGAATCTTGATGACTTATTAAAATTCCAAGAAAAATGGGATGAAATTGAAGTAATGAATTAAATGATCATTCTTGTATGTTTTGGGATGTCCCTAGAAGACAAAAGAGTTGGGTTTTGGCGGATTGAAACGAACCTCAATTCACTACGATCCTTAACTACTTTTTAAAATTTAGGGGAAAATAGAAAGAAATATGAGGGAAAATTAATGGTATGACAAAAAAGTTCACTCCCGTTGGTATTAGGAGGTCTCTAGAAGGATAAAAAGTTGGGTTTTGGTGGATTTCGAAAGTTAACTCCCGTTGGTATTAGGATTCTCAAGAAAGATAAAAAGTTGGGTTTTGGTGGATTTCGAGAACGTTAAAACTCCACCGAAACTTGATGACTTATTAAAATTCCAAGAAAAATTTGATGAAATTGAAGTAATGAATTAAAAGATCATTCTTGTATGTTTTGGGAGGTCCCTAGAAGACTAAAGAGTTGGGTTTTGGCGGATTGAAACGAACCTCAATTCACTTACGATCCTTAACTACTTTTTAAAATATAGGGGGAAATAGAAACAAATATGAAGGAAAATTAATGATATGACAAAAAAGTTCACTCCCGTTGGTATTAGGAGGTCTCTAGAAGGATAAAAAGTTGGGTTTCGGTGGATTTCGAGAAAGTTAATCCTCCACCGAATCTTGATGACTTATTAAAATTCCAAGAAAAATGGGATGAAATTGAAGTAATGAATTAAATGATCATTCTTGTATGTTTTGGGAGGTCCCAAGAAGACTAAAAAGTTGGGTTTTGGCGGATTGAAACGAACCTCAATTCACTTACGATCCTTAACTACTTTTTAAAATATAGGGGGAAATAGAAACAAATATGAAGGAAAATTAATGATATGACAAAAAAGTTCACTCCCGTTGGTATTAGGAGGTCTCTAGAAGAATAAAAAGTTGGGTTTGGGTGGATTTCGAGAAAGTTAAACCTCCACCGAATCTTGATGACTTATTAAAATTCCAAGAAAAATGGGATGAAATTGAAGTAATGAATTAAATGATCATTCTTGTATGTTTTGGGAGGTCCCTAGAAGACTAAAGAGTTGGGTTTTGGCGGATTGAAACGAACCTCAATTCACTACGATCCTTAACTACTTTTTAAAATTTAGGGGAAAATAGAAAGAAATATGAGGGAAAATTAATGGTATGACAAAAAAGTTCACTCCCGTTGGTATTAGGAGGTCTCTAGAAGGAAAAAAAGTTGGGTTTCGGTGGATTTCGAGAAAGTTAAACCTCCACCGAATCTTGATGACTTATTAAAATTCCAAGAAAAATGGGATGAAATTGAAGTAATGAATTAAATGATCATTCTTGTATGTTTTGGGAGGTCCCAAGAAAACTAAAAAGTTGGGTTTTGGCGGATTGAAACGAACCTCAATTCACTTACGATCCTTAACTACTTTTTAAAATATAGGGGGAAATAGAAACAAATATGAAGGAAAATTAATGATATGACAAAAAAGTTCACTCCCGTTGGTATTAGGAGGTCTCTAGAAGGATAAAAAGTTGGGTTTGGGTGGATTTCGAGAAAGTTAAACCTCCACCGAATCTTGATGACTTATTAAAATTCCAAGAAAAATGGGATGAAATTGAAGTAATGAATTAAATGACCATTCTTGTATGTTTTGGGAGGTCCCTAGAAGACTAAAGAGTTGGGTTTTGGCGGATTGAAACGAACCTCAATTCACTACGATCCTTAACTACTTTTTAAAATTTAGGGGAAAATAGAAAGAAATATGAGGGAAAATTAATAGTATGACAAAAAAGTTCACTCCCGTTGGTATTAGGAGGTCTCTAGAAGGAAAAAAAGTTGGGTTTCGGTGGATTTCGAGAAAGTTAAACCTCCACCGAATCTTGATGACTTATTAAAATTCCAAGAAAAATGGGATGAAATTGAAGTAATGAATTAAATGATCATTCTTGTATGTTTTGGGAGGTCCCAAGAAGACTAAAAAGTTGGGTTTTGGCGGATTGAAACGAACCTCAATTCACTTACGATCCTTAACTACTTTTTAAAATATAGGGGGAAATAGAAACAAATATGAAGGAAAATTTATGATATGACAAAAAAGTTCACTCCCGTTGGTATTAGGAGGTCTCTAGAAGGATAAAAAATTGGGTTTGGGTGGATTTCGAGAAAGTTAAACCTCCACCGAATCTTGATGACTTATTAAAATTCCAAGAAAAATGGGATGAAATTGAAGTAATGAATTAAATGACCATTCTTGTATGTTTTGGGAGGTCCCTAGAAGACTAAAGAGTTGTGTTTTGGCGGATTGAAACGAACCTCAATTCACTACGATCCTTAACTACTTTTTAAAATTTAGGGGAAAATAGAAAGAAATATGAGGTAAAATTAATGGTATGACAAAAAAGTTCACTCCCGTTGGTATTAGGAGGTCTCTAGAAGGATAAAAAGTTGGGTTTCGGTGGATTTCGAGAAAGTTAATCCTCCACCGAATCTTGATGACTTATTAAAATTCCAAGAAAAATGGGATGAAATTGAAGTAATGAATTAAATGATCATTCTTGTATGTTTTGGGAGGTCCCAAGAAGACTAAAAAGTTGGGTTTTGGCGGATTGAAACGAACCTCAATTCACTTACGATCCTTAACTACTTTTTAAAATATAGGGGGAAATAGAAACAAATATGAAGGAAAATTAATGATATGACAAAAAAGTTCACTCCCGTTGGTATTAGGAGGTCTCTAGAAGGATAAAAAGTTGGGTTTCGGTGGATTTCGAGAAAGTTAATCCTCCACCGAATCTTGATGACTTATTAAAATTCCAAGAAAAATGGGATGAAATTGAAGTAATGAATTAAATGATCATTCTTGTATGTTTTGGGAGGTCCCTAGAAGACTAAAGAGTTGGGTTTTGGCGGATTGAAACGAACCTCAATTCACTACGATCCTTAACTACTTTTTAAAATATAGGGGGAAATAGAAACAAATATGAAGGAAAATTAATGATATGACAAAAAAGTTCACTCCCGTTGGTATTAGGAGGTCTCTAGAAGGATAAAAAGTTGGGTTTTGGTGGATTTCGAAAGTTAACTCCCGTTGGTATTAGGATTCTCAAGAAAGATAAAAAGTTGGGTTTTGGTGGATTTCGAGAACGTTAAAACTCCACCGAAACTTGATGACTTATTAAAATTCCAAGAAAAATTTGATGAAATTGAAGTAATGAATTAAAAGATCATTCTTGTATGTTTTGGGAGGTCCCTAGAAGACTAAAGAGTTGGGTTTTGGCGGATTGAAACGAACCTCAATTCACTTACGATCCTTAACTACTTTTTAAAATATAGGGGGAAATAGAAACAAATATGAAGGAAAATTAATGATATGACAAAAAAGTTCACTCCCGTTGGTATTAGGAGGTCTCTAGAAGGATAAAAAGTTGGGTTTCGGTGGATTTCGAGAAAGTTAATCCTCCACCGAATCTTGATGACTTATTAAAATTCCAAGAAAAATGGGATGAAATTGAAGTAATGAATTAAATGATCATTCTTGTATGTTTTGGGAGGTCCCAAGAAGACTAAAAAGTTGGGTTTTGGCGGATTGAAACGAACCTCAATTCACTTACGATCCTTAACTACTTTTTAAAATATAGGGGGAAATAGAAACAAATATGAAGGAAAATTAATGATATGACAAAAAAGTTCACTCCCGTTGGTATTAGGAGGTCTCTAGAAGAATAAAAAGTTGGGTTTGGGTGGATTTCGAGAAAGTTAAACCTCCACCGAATCTTGATGACTTATTAAAATTCCAAGAAAAATGGGATGAAATTGAAGTAATGAATTAAATGATCATTCTTGTATGTTTTGGGAGGTCCCTAGAAGACTAAAGAGTTGGGTTTTGGCGGATTGAAACGAACCTCAATTCACTACGATCCTTAACTACTTTTTAAAATTTAGGGGAAAATAGAAAGAAATATGAGGGAAAATTAATGGTATGACAAAAAAGTTCACTCCCGTTGGTATTAGGAGGTCTCTAGAAGGAAAAAAAGTTGGGTTTCGGTGGATTTCGAGAAAGTTAAACCTCCACCGAATCTTGATGACTTATTAAAATTCCAAGAAAAATGGGATGAAATTGAAGTAATGAATTAAATGATCATTCTTGTATGTTTTGGGAGGTCCCAAGAAAACTAAAAAGTTGGGTTTTGGCGGATTGAAACGAACCTCAATTCACTTACGATCCTTAACTACTTTTTAAAATATAGGGGGAAATAGAAACAAATATGAAGGAAAATTAATGATATGACAAAAAAGTTCACTCCCGTTGGTATTAGGAGGTCTCTAGAAGGATAAAAAGTTGGGTTTGGGTGGATTTCGAGAAAGTTAAACCTCCACCGAATCTTGATGACTTATTAAAATTCCAAGAAAAATGGGATGAAATTGAAGTAATGAATTAAATGACCATTCTTGTATGTTTTGGGAGGTCCCTAGAAGACTAAAGAGTTGGGTTTTGGCGGATTGAAACGAACCTCAATTCACTACGATCCTTAACTACTTTTTAAAATTTAGGGGAAAATAGAAAGAAATATGAGGGAAAATTAATGGTATGACAAAAAAGTTCACTCCCGTTGGTATTAGGAGGTCTCTAGAAGGAAAAAAAGTTGGGTTTCGGTGGATTTCGAGAAAGTTAAACCTCCACCGAATCTTGATGACTTATTAAAATTCCAAGAAAAATGGGATGAAATTGAAGTAATGAATTAAATGATCATTCTTGTATGTTTTGGGAGGTCCCAAGAAGACTAAAAAGTTGGGTTTTGGCGGATTGAAACGAACCTCAATTCACTTACGATCCTTAACTACTTTTTAAAATATAGGGGGAAATAGAAACAAATATGAAGGAAAATTTATGATATGACAAAAAAGTTCACTCCCGTTGGTATTAGGAGGTCTCTAGAAGGATAAAAAATTGGGTTTGGGTGGATTTCGAGAAAGTTAAACCTCCACCGAATCTTGATGACTTATTAAAATTCCAAGAAAAATGGGATGAAATTGAAGTAATGAATTAAATGACCATTCTTGTATGTTTTGGGAGGTCCCTAGAAGACTAAAGAGTTGTGTTTTGGCGGATTGAAACGAACCTCAATTCACTACGATCCTTAACTACTTTTTAAAATTTAGGGGAAAATAGAAAGAAATATGAGGTAAAATTAATGGTATGACAAAAAAGTTCACTCCCGTTGGTATTAGGAGGTCTCTAGAAGGATAAAAAGTTGGGTTTCGGTGGATTTCGAGAAAGTTAATCCTCCACCGAATCTTGATGACTTATTAAAATTCCAAGAAAAATGGGATGAAATTGAAGTAATGAATTAAATGATCATTCTTGTATGTTTTGGGAGGTCCCAAGAAGACTAAAAAGTTGGGTTTTGGCGGATTGAAACGAACCTCAATTCACTTACGATCCTTAACTACTTTTTAAAATATAGGGGGAAATAGAAACAAATATGAAGGAAAATTAATGATATGACAAAAAAGTTCACTCCCGTTGGTATTAGGAGGTCTCTAGAAGGATAAAAAGTTGGGTTTCGGTGGATTTCGAGAAAGTTAATCCTCCACCGAATCTTGATGACTTATTAAAATTCCAAGAAAAATGGGATGAAATTGAAGTAATGAATTAAATGATCATTCTTGTATGTTTTGGGAGGTCCCTAGAAGACTAAAGAGTTGGGTTTTGGCGGATTGAAACGAACCTCAATTCACTACGATCCTTAACTACTTTTTAAAATATAGGGGGAAATAGAAACAAATATGAAGGAAAATTAATGATATGACAAAAAAGTTCACTCCCGTTGGTATTAGGAGGTCTCTAGAAGGATAAAAAGTTGGGTTTTGGTGGATTTCGAAAGTTAACTCCCGTTGGTATTAGGATTCTCAAGAAAGATAAAAAGTTGGGTTTTGGTGGATTTCGAGAACGTTAAAACTCCACCGAAACTTGATGACTTATTAAAATTCCAAGAAAAATTTGATGAAATTGAAGTAATGAATTAAAAGATCATTCTTGTATGTTTTGGGAGGTCCCTAGAAGACTAAAGAGTTGGGTTTTGGCGGATTGAAACGAACCTCAATTCACTTACGATCCTTAACTACTTTTTAAAATATAGGGGGAAATAGAAACAAATATGAAGGAAAATTAATGATATGACAAAAAAGTTCACTCCCGTTGGTATTAGGAGGTCTCTAGAAGGATAAAAAGTTGGGTTTCGGTGGATTTCGAGAAAGTTAATCCTCCACCGAATCTTGATGACTTATTAAAATTCCAAGAAAAATGGGATGAAATTGAAGTAATGAATTAAATGATCATTCTTGTATGTTTTGGGAGGTCCCAAGAAGACTAAAAAGTTGGGTTTTGGCGGATTGAAACGAACCTCAATTCACTTACGATCCTTAACTACTTTTTAAAATATAGGGGGAAATAGAAACAAATATGAAGGAAAATTAATGATATGACAAAAAAGTTCACTCCCGTTGGTATTAGGAGGTCTCTAGAAGAATAAAAAGTTGGGTTTGGGTGGATTTCGAGAAAGTTAAACCTCCACCGAATCTTGATGACTTATTAAAATTCCAAGAAAAATGGGATGAAATTGAAGTAATGAATTAAATGATCATTCTTGTATGTTTTGGGAGGTCCCTAGAAGACTAAAGAGTTGGGTTTTGGCGGATTGAAACGAACCTCAATTCACTACGATCCTTAACTACTTTTTAAAATTTAGGGGAAAATAGAAAGAAATATGAGGGAAAATTAATGGTATGACAAAAAAGTTCACTCCCGTTGGTATTAGGAGGTCTCTAGAAGGAAAAAAAGTTGGGTTTCGGTGGATTTCGAGAAAGTTAAACCTCCACCGAATCTTGATGACTTATTAAAATTCCAAGAAAAATGGGATGAAATTGAAGTAATGAATTAAATGATCATTCTTGTATGTTTTGGGAGGTCCCAAGAAAACTAAAAAGTTGGGTTTTGGCGGATTGAAACGAACCTCAATTCACTTACGATCCTTAACTACTTTTTAAAATATAGGGGGAAATAGAAACAAATATGAAGGAAAATTAATGATATGACAAAAAAGTTCACTCCCGTTGGTATTAGGAGGTCTCTAGAAGGATAAAAAGTTGGGTTTGGGTGGATTTCGAGAAAGTTAAACCTCCACCGAATCTTGATGACTTATTAAAATTCCAAGAAAAATGGGATGAAATTGAAGTAATGAATTAAATGACCATTCTTGTATGTTTTGGGAGGTCCCTAGAAGACTAAAGAGTTGGGTTTTGGCGGATTGAAACGAACCTCAATTCACTACGATCCTTAACTACTTTTTAAAATTTAGGGGAAAATAGAAAGAAATATGAGGGAAAATTAATGGTATGACAAAAAAGTTCACTCCCGTTGGTATTAGGAGGTCTCTAGAAGGAAAAAAAGTTGGGTTTCGGTGGATTTCGAGAAAGTTAAACCTCCACCGAATCTTGATGACTTATTAAAATTCCAAGAAAAATGGGATGAAATTGAAGTAATGAATTAAATGATCATTCTTGTATGTTTTGGGAGGTCCCAAGAAGACTAAAAAGTTGGGTTTTGGCGGATTGAAACGAACCTCAATTCACTTACGATCCTTAACTACTTTTTAAAATATAGGGGGAAATAGAAACAAATATGAAGGAAAATTTATGATATGACAAAAAAGTTCACTCCCGTTGGTATTAGGAGGTCTCTAGAAGGATAAAAAATTGGGTTTGGGTGGATTTCGAGAAAGTTAAACCTCCACCGAATCTTGATGACTTATTAAAATTCCAAGAAAAATGGGATGAAATTGAAGTAATGAATTAAATGACCATTCTTGTATGTTTTGGGAGGTCCCTAGAAGACTAAAGAGTTGTGTTTTGGCGGATTGAAACGAACCTCAATTCACTACGATCCTTAACTACTTTTTAAAATTTAGGGGAAAATAGAAAGAAATATGAGGTAAAATTAATGGTATGACAAAAAAGTTCACTCCCGTTGGTATTAGGAGGTCTCTAGAAGGAAAAAAAGTTGGGTTTCGGTGGATTTCGAGAAAGTTAAACCTCCACCGAATCTTGATGACTTATTAAAATTCCAAGAAAAATGGGATGAAATTGAAGTAATGAATTAAATGATCATTCTTGTATGTTTTGGGAGGTCCCAAGAAAACTAAAAAGTTGGGTTTTGGCGGATTGAAACGAACCTCAATTCACTTACGATCCTTAACTACTTTTTAAAATATAGGGGGAAATAGAAACAAATATGAAGGAAAATTAATGATATGACAAAAAAGTTCACTCCCGTTGGTATTAGGAGGTCTCTAGAAGGATAAAAAGTTGGGTTTGGGTGGATTTCGAGAAAGTTAAACCTCCACCGAATCTTGATGACTTATTAAAATTCCAAGAAAAATGGGATGAAATTGAAGTAATGAATTAAATGATCATTCTTGTATGTTTTGGGATGTCCCTAGAAGACTAAAGAGTTGGGTTTTGGCGGATTGAAACGAACCTCAATTCACTACGATCCTTAACTACTTTTTAAAATTTAGGGGAAAATAGAAAGAAATATGAGGGAAAATTAATGGTATGACAAAAAAGTTCACTCCCGTTGGTATTAGGAGGTCTCTAGAAGGATAAAAAGTTGGGTTTTGGTGGATTTCGAAAGTTAACTCCCGTTGGTATTAGGATTCTCAAGAAAGATAAAAAGTTGGGTTTTGGTGGATTTCGAGAACGTTAAAACTCCACCGAAACTTGATGACTTATTAAAATTCCAAGAAAAATTTGATGAAATTGAAGTAATGAATTAAAAGATCATTCTTGTATGTTTTGGGAGGTCCCTAGAAGACTAAAGAGTTGGGTTTTGGCGGATTGAAACGAACCTCAATTCACTTACGATCCTTAACTACTTTTTAAAATATAGGGGGAAATAGAAACAAATATGAAGGAAAATTAATGATATGACAAAAAAGTTCACTCCCGTTGGTATTAGGAGGTCTCTAGAAGGATAAAAAGTTGGGTTTCGGTGGATTTCGAGAAAGTTAATCCTCCACCGAATCTTGATGACTTATTAAAATTCCAAGAAAAATGGGATGAAATTGAAGTAATGAATTAAATGATCATTCTTGTATGTTTTGGGAGGTCCCAAGAAGACTAAAAAGTTGGGTTTTGGCGGATTGAAACGAACCTCAATTCACTTACGATCCTTAACTACTTTTTAAAATATAGGGTGAAATAGAAACTAATATGAAGGAAAATTAATGATATGACAAAAAAGTTCACTCCCGTTGGTATTAGGAGGTCTCTAGAAGAATAAAAAGTTGGGTTTGGGTGGATTTCGAGAAAGTTAAACCTCCACCGAATCTTGATGACTTATTAAAATTCCAAGAAAAATGGGATGAAATTGAAGTAATGAATTAAATGATCATTCTTGTATGTTTTGGGAGGTCCCTAGAAGACTAAAGAGTTGGGTTTTGGCGGATTGAAACGAACCTCAATTCACTACGATCCTTAACTAGTTTTTAAAATTTAGGGGAAAATAGAAAGAAATATGAGGGAAAATTAATGGTATGACAAAAAAGTTCACTCCCGTTGGTATTAGGAGGTCTCTAGAAGGAAAAAAAGTTGGGTTTCGGTGGATTTCGAGAAAGTTAAACCTCCACCGAATCTTGATGACTTATTAAAATTCCAAGAAAAATGGGATGAAATTGAAGTAATGAATTAAATGACCATTCTTGTATGTTTTGGGAGGTCCCTAGAAGACTAAAGAGTTGGGTTTTGGCGGATTGAAACGAACCTCAATTCACTACGATCCTTAACTACTTTTTAAAATTTAGGGGAAAATAGAAAGAAATATGAGGTAAAATTAATGGTATGACAAAAAAGTTCACTCCCGTTGGTATTAGGAGGTCTCTAGAAGGATAAAAAGTTGGGTTTCGGTGGATTTCGAGAAAGTTAAACCTCCACCGAATCTTGATGACTTATTAAAATTCCAAGAAAAATGGGATGAAATTGAAGTAATGAATTAAATGATCATTCTTGTATGTTTTGGGAGGTCCCAAGAAAACTAAAAAGTTGGGTTTTGGCGGATTGAAACGAACCTCAATTCACTTACGATCCTTAACTACTTTTTAAAATATAGGGGGAAATAGAAACAAATATGAAGGAAAATTAATGATATGACAAAAAAGTTCACTCCCGTTGGTATTAGGAGGTCTCTAGAAGGATAAAAAGTTGGGTTTGGGTGGATTTCGAGAAAGTTAAACCTCCACCGAATCTTGATGACTTATTAAAATTCCAAGAAAAATGGGATGACATTCAAGTAATGAATTAAATGATCATTCTTGTACGTTTTGGGAGGTCCCTAGAAGACTAAAGAGTTGGGTTTTGGCGGATTGAAACGAACCTCAATTCACTACGATCCTTAACTACTTTTTAAAATTTAGGGGAAAATAGAAAGAAATATGAGGGAAAATTAATGGTATGACAAAAAAGTTCACTCCCGTTGGTATTAGGAGGTCTCTAGAAGGAAAAAAAGTTGGGTTTCGGTGGATTTCGAGAAAGTTAAACCTCCACCGAATCTTGATGACTTATTAAAATTCCAAGAAAAATGGGATGAAATTGAAGTAATGAATTAAATGATCATTCTTGTATGTTTTGGGAGGTCCCAAGAAGACTAAAAAGTTGGGTTTTGGCGGATTGAAACGAACCTCAATTCACTTACGATCCTTAACTACTTTTTAAAATATAGGGGGAAATAGAAACAAATATGAAGGAAAATTAATGATATGACAAAAAAGTTCACTCCCGTTGGTATTAGGAGGTCTCTAGAAGGATAAAAAGTTGGGTTTGGGTGGATTTCGAGAAAGTTAAACCTCCACCGAATCTTGATGACTTATTAAAATTCCAAGAAAAATGGGATGAAATTGAAGTAATGAATTAAATGATCATTCTTGTATGTTTTGGGAGGTCCCTAGAAGACTAAAGAGTTGGGTTTTGGCGGATTGAAACGAACCTCAATTCACTACGATCCTTAACTACTTTTTAAAATTTAGGGGAAAATAGAAAGAAATATGAGGGAAAATTAATGGTATGACAAAAAAGTTCACTCCCGTTGGTATTAGGAGGTCTCTAGAAGGATAAAAAGTTGGGTTTTGGTGGATTTCGAAAGTTAACTCCCGTTGGTATTAGGATTCTCAAGAAAGATAAAAAGTTGGGTTTTGGTGGATTTCGAGAACGTTAAAACTCCACCGAAACTTGATGACTTATTAAAATTCCAAGAACAATTTGATGAAATTGAAGTAATGAATTAAAAGATCATTCTTGTATGTTTTGGGAGGTCCCTAGAAGACTAAAGAGTTGGGTTTTGGCGGATTGAAACGAACCTCAATTCACTTACGATCCTTAACTACTTTTTAAAATATAGGGGGAAATAGAAACAAATATGAAGGTAAATTAATGATATGACAAAAAAGTTCACTCCCGTTGGTATTAGGAGGTCTCTAGAAGGATAAAAAGTTGGGTTTCGGTGGATTTCGAGAAAGTTAATCCTCCACCGAATCTTGATGACTTATTAAAATTCCAAGAAAAATGGGATGAAATTGAAGTAATGAATTAAATGATCATTCTTGTATGTTTTGGGAGGTCCCAAGAAGACTAAAAAGTTGGGTTTTGGCGGATTGAAACGAACCTCAATTCACTTACGATCCTTAACTACTTTTTAAAATATAGGGGGAAATAGAAACAAATATGAAGGAAAATTAATGATATGACAAAAAAGTTCACTCCCGTTGGTATTAGGAGGTCTCTAGAAGAATAAAAAGTTGGGTTTGGGTGGATTTCGAGAAAGTTAAACCTCCACCGAATCTTGATGACTTATTAAAATTCCAAGAAAAATGGGATGAAATTGAAGTAATGAATTAAATGATCATTCTTGTATGTTTTGGGAGGTCCCTAGAAGACTAAAGAGTTGGGTTTTGGCGGATTGAAACGAACCTCAATTCACTACGATCCTTAACTACTTTTTAAAATTTAGGGGAAAATAGAAAGAAATATGAGGGAAAATTAATGGTATGACAAAAAAGTTCACTCCCGTTGGTATTAGGAGGTCTCTAGAAGGAAAAAAAGTTGGGTTTCGGTGGATTTCGAGAAAGTTAAACCTCCACCGAATCTTGATGACTTATTAAAATTCCAAGAAAAATGGGATGAAATTGAAGTAATGAATTAAATGATCATTCTTGTATGTTTTGGGAGGTCCCAAGAAAACTAAAAAGTTGGGTTTTGGCGGATTGAAACGAACCTCAATTCACTTACGATCCTTAACTACTTTTTAAAATATAGGGGGAAATAGAAACAAATATGAAGGAAAATTAATGATATGACAAAAAAGTTCACTCCCGTTGGTATTAGGAGGTCTCTAGAAGGATAAAAAGTTGGGTTTGGGTGGATTTCGAGAAAGTTAAACCTCCACCGAATCTTGATGACTTATTAAAATTCCAAGAAAAATGGGATGAAATTGAAGTAATGAATTAAATGACCATTCTTGTATGTTTTGGGAGGTCCCTAGAAGACTAAAGAGTTGGGTTTTGGCGGATTGAAACGAACCTCAATTCACTACGATCCTTAACTACTTTTTAAAATTTAGGGGAAAATAGAAAGAAATATGAGGGAAAATTAATGGTATGACAAAAAAGTTCACTCCCGTTGGTATTAGGAGGTCTCTAGAAGGAAAAAAAGTTGGGTTTCGGTGGATTTCGAGAAAGTTAAACCTCCACCGAATCTTGATGACTTATTAAAATTCCAAGAAAAATGGGATGAAATTGAAGTAATGAATTAAATGATCATTCTTGTATGTTTTGGGAGGTCCCAAGAAGACTAAAAAGTTGGGTTTTGGCGGATTGAAACGAACCTCAATTCACTTACGATCCTTAACTACTTTTTAAAATATAGGGGGAAATAGAAACAAATATGAAGGAAAATTTATGATATGACAAAAAAGTTCACTCCCGTTGGTATTAGGAGGTCTCTAGAAGGATAAAAAATTGGGTTTGGGTGGATTTCGAGAAAGTTAAACCTCCACCGAATCTTGATGACTTATTAAAATTCCAAGAAAAATGGGATGAAATTGAAGTAATGAATTAAATGACCATTCTTGTATGTTTTGGGAGGTCCCTAGAAGACTAAAGAGTTGTGTTTTGGCGGATTGAAACGAACCTCAATTCACTACGATCCTTAACTACTTTTTAAAATTTAGGGGAAAATAGAAAGAAATATGAGGTAAAATTAATGGTATGACAAAAAAGTTCACTCCCGTTGGTATTAGGAGGTCTCTAGAAGGATAAAAAGTTGGGTTTCGGTGGATTTCGAGAAAGTTAAACCTCCACCGAATCTTGATGACTTATTAAAATTCCAAGAAAAATGGGATGAAATTGAAGTAATGAATTAAATGATCATTCTTGTATGTTTTGGGAGGTCCCAAGAAAACTAAAAAGTTGGGTTTTGGCGGATTGAAACGAACCTCAATTCACTTACGATCCTTAACTACTTTTTAAAATATAGGGGGAAATAGAAACAAATATGAAGGAAAATTAATGATATGACAAAAAAGTTCACTCCCGTTGGTATTAGGAGGTCTCTAGAAGGATAAAAAGTTGGGTTTGGGTGGATTTCGAGAAAGTTAAACCTCCACCGAATCTTGATGACTTATTAAAATTCCAAGAAAAATGGGATGAAATTGAAGTAATGAATTAAATGATCATTCTTGTATGTTTTGGGATGTCCCTAGAAGACTAAAGAGTTGGGTTTTGGCGGATTGAAACGAACCTCAATTCACTACGATCCTTAACTACTTTTTAAAATTTAGGGGAAAATAGAAAGAAATATGAGGGAAAATTAATGGTATGACAAAAAAGTTCACTCCCGTTGGTATTAGGAGGTCTCTAGAAGGATAAAAAGTTGGGTTTTGGTGGATTTCGAAAGTTAACTCCCGTTGGTATTAGGATTCTCAAGAAAGATAAAAAGTTGGGTTTTGGTGGATTTCGAGAACGTTAAAACTCCACCGAAACTTGATGACTTATCAAAATTCCAAGAAAAATTTGATGAAATTGAAGTAATGAATTAAAAGATCATTCTTGTATGTTTTGGGAGGTCCCTAGAAGACTAAAGAGTTGGGTTTTGGCGGATTGAAACGAACCTCAATTCACTTACGATCCTTAACTACTTTTTAAAATATAGGGGGAAATAGAAACAAATATGAAGGAAAATTAATGATATGACAAAAAAGTTCACTCCCGTTGGTATTAGGAGGTCTCTAGAAGGATAAAAAGTTGGGTTTCGGTGGATTTCGAGAAAGTTAATCCTCCACCGAATCTTGATGACTTATTAAAATTCCAAGAAAAATGGGATGAAATTGAAGTAATGAATTAAATGATCATTCTTGTATGTTTTGGGAGGTCCCAAGAAGACTAAAAAGTTGGGTTTTGGCGGATTGAAACGAACCTCAATTCACTTACGATCCTTAACTACTTTTTAAAATATAGGGGGAAATAGAAACTAATATGAAGGAAAATTAATGATATGACAAAAAAGTTCACTCCCGTTGGTATTAGGAGGTCTCTAGAAGAATAAAAAGTTGGGTTTGGGTGGATTTCGAGAAAGTTAAACCTCCACCGAATCTTGATGACTTATTAAAATTCCAAGAAAAATGGGATGAAATTGAAGTAATGAATTAAATGATCATTCTTGTATGTTTTGGGAGGTCCCTAGAAGACTAAAGAGTTGGGTTTTGGCGGATTGAAACGAACCTCAATTCACTACGATCCTTAACTACTTTTTAAAATTTAGGGGAAAATAGAAAGAAATATGAGGGAAAATTAATGGTATGACAAAAAAGTTCACTCCCGTTGGTATTAGGAGGTCTCTAGAAGGAAAAAAAGTTGGGTTTCGGTGGATTTCGAGAAAGTTAAACCTCCACCGAATCTTGATGACTTATTAAAATTCCAAGAAAAATGGGATGAAATTGAAGTAATGAATTAAATGACCATTCTTGTATGTTTTGGGAGGTCCCTAGAAGACTAAAGAGTTGGGTTTTGGCGGATTGAAACGAACCTCAATTCACTACGATCCTTAACTACTTTTTAAAATTTAGGGGAAAATAGAAAGAAATATGAGGTAAAATTAATGGTATGACAAAAAAGTTCACTCCCGTTGGTATTAGGAGGTCTCTAGAAGGATAAAAAGTTGGGTTTCGGTGGATTTCGAGAAAGTTAAACCTCCACCGAATCTTGATGACTTATTAAAATTCCAAGAAAAATGGGATGAAATTGAAGTAATGAATTAAATGATCATTCTTGTATGTTTTGGGAGGTCCCAAGAAAACTAAAAAGTTGGGTTTTGGCGGATTGAAACGAACCTCAATTCACTTACGATCCTTAACTACTTTTTAAAATATAGGGGGAAATAGAAACAAATATGAAGGAAAATTAATGATATGACAAAAAAGTTCACTCCCGTTGGTATTAGGAGGTCTCTAGAAGGATAAAAAGTTGGGTTTGGGTGGATTTCGAGAAAGTTAAACCTCCACCGAATCTTGATGACTTATTAAAATTCCAAGAAAAATGGGATGACATTCAAGTAATGAATTAAATGATCATTCTTGTACGTTTTGGGAGGTCCCTAGAAGACTAAAGAGTTGGGTTTTGGCGGATTGAAACGAACCTCAATTCACTACGATCCTTAACTACTTTTTAAAATTTAGGGGAAAATAGAAAGAAATATGAGGGAAAATTAATGGTATGACAAAAAAGTTCACTCCCGTTGGTATTAGGAGGTCTCTAGAAGGAAAAAAAGTTGGGTTTCGGTGGATTTCGAGAAAGTTAAACCTCCACCGAATCTTGATGACTTATTAAAATTCCAAGAAAAATGGGATGAAATTGAAGTAATGAATTAAATGATCATTCTTGTATGTTTTGGGAGGTCCCAAGAAGACTAAAAAGTTGGGTTTTGGCGGATTGAAACGAACCTCAATTCACTTACGATCCTTAACTACTTTTTAAAATATAGGGGGAAATAGAAACAAATATGAAGGAAAATTAATGATATGACAAAAAAGTTCACTCCCGTTGGTATTAGGAGGTCTCTAGAAGGATAAAAAGTTGGGTTTGGGTGGATTTCGAGAAAGTTAAACCTCCACCGAATCTTGATGACTTATTAAAATTCCAAGAAAAATGGGATGAAATTGAAGTAATGAATTAAATGATCATTCTTGTATGTTTTGGGAGGTCCCTAGAAGACTAAAGAGTTGGGTTTTGGCGGATTGAAACGAACCTCAATTCACTACGATCCTTAACTACTTTTTAAAATTTAGGGGAAAATAGAAAGAAATATGAGGGAAAATTAATGGTATGACAAAAAAGTTCACTCCCGTTGGTATTAGGAGGTCTCTAGAAGGATAAAAAGTTGGGTTTTGGTGGATTTCGAAAGTTAACTCCCGTTGGTATTAGGATTCTCAAGAAAGATAAAAAGTTGGGTTTTGGTGGATTTCGAGAACGTTAAAACTCCACCGAAACTTGATGACTTATTAAAATTCCAAGAAAAATTTGATGAAATTGAAGTAATGAATTAAAAGATCATTCTTGTATGTTTTGGGAGGTCCCTAGAAGACTAAAGAGTTGGGTTTTGGCGGATTGAAACGAACCTCAATTCACTTACGATCCTTAACTACTTTTTAAAATATAGGGGGAAATAGAAACAAATATGAAGGAAAATTAATGATATGACAAAAAAGTTCACTCCCGTTGGTATTAGGAGGTCTCTAGAAGGATAAAAAGTTGGGTTTCGGTGGATTTCGAGAAAGTTAATCCTCCACCGAATCTTGATGACTTATTAAAATTCCAAGAAAAATGGGATGAAATTGAAGTAATGAATTAAATGATCATTCTTGTATGTTTTGGGAGGTCCCTAGAAGACTAAAGAGTTGGGTTTTGGCGGATTGAAACGAACCTCAATTCACTACGATCCTTAACTACTTTTTAAAATTTAGGGGAAAATAGAAAGAAATATGAGGGAAAATTAATGGTATGACAAAAAAGTTCACTCCCGTTGGTATTAGGAGGTCTCTAGAAGGAAAAAAAGTTGGGTTTGGGTGGATTTCGAGAAAGTTAAACCTCCACCGAATCTTGATGACTTATTAAAATTCCAAGAAAAATGGGATGAAATTGAAGTAATGAATTAAATGATCATTCTTGTATGTTTTGGGAGGTCCCAAGAAGACTAAAAAGTTGGGTTTTGGCGGATTGAAACGAACCTCAATTCACTTACGATCCTTAACTACTTTTTAAAATATAGGGGGAAATAGAAACAAATATGAAGGAAAATTAATGATATGACAAAAAAGTTCACTCCCGTTGGTATTAGGAGGTCTCTAGAAGGATAAAAAGTTGGGTTTTGGTGGATTTCGAAAGCGTTAAAACTCCACCGAAACTTGATGACTTATTAAAATTCCAAGAAAAATGGGATGAAATTGAAGTAATGAATTAAATGATCATTCTTGTATGTTTTGGGAGGTCCCAAGAAGACTAAAAAGTTGGGTTTTGGCGGATTGAAACGAACCTCAATTCACTTACGATCCTTAACTACTTTTTAAAATATAGGGGGAAATAGAAACAAATATGAAGGAAAATTAATGATATGACAAAAAAGTTCACTCCCGTTGGTATTAGGAGGTC
This sequence comes from Potentilla sterilis, assembly GCA_963682095.1. Taxonomy (NCBI): domain Eukaryota; kingdom Viridiplantae; phylum Streptophyta; class Magnoliopsida; order Rosales; family Rosaceae; genus Potentilla; species Potentilla sterilis. The sequence continues at coordinate 30,164,316 of OY821762.1, forward strand.
TCTAGAAAGATAAAAAGTTGGGTTTGGGTGGATTTCGAGAAAGTTAAACCTCCACCGAATCTTGATGACTTATTAAAATTCCAAGAAAAATGGGATGAAATTGAAGTAATGAATTAAATGATCATTCTTGTATGTTTTGGGAGGTCCCTAGAAGACTAAAGAGTTGGGTTTTGGCGGATTGAAACGAACCTCAATTCACTACGATCCTTAACTACTTTTTAAAATTTAGGGGAAAATAGAAAGAAATATGAGGGAAAATTAATGGTATGACAAAAAAGTTCACTCCCGTTGGTATTAGGAGGTCTCTAGAAGGATAAAAAGTTGGGTTTTGGTGGATTTCGAAAGTTAACTCCCGTTGGTATTAGGATTCTCAAGAAAGATAAAAAGTTGGGTTTTGGTGGATTTCGAGAACGTTAAAACTCCACCGAAACTTGATGACTTATTAAAATTCCAAGAAAAATTTGATGAAATTGAAGTAATGAATTAAAAGATCATTCTTGTATGTTTTGGGAGGTCCCTAGAAGACTAAAGAGTTGGGTTTTGGCGGATTGAAACGAACCTCAATTCACTTACGATCCTTAACTACTTTTTAAAATATAGGGGGAAATAGAAACAAATATGAAGGAAAATTAATGATATGACAAAAAAGTTCACTCCCGTTGGTATTAGGAGGTCTCTAGAAGGATAAAAAGTTGGGTTTCGGTGGATTTCGAGAAAGTTAATCCTCCACCGAATCTTGATGACTTATTAAAATTCCAAGAAAAATGGGATGAAATTGAAGTAATGAATTAAATGATCATTCTTGTATGTTTTGGGAGGTCCCAAGAAGACTAAAAAGTTGGGTTTTGGCGGATTGAAACGAACCTCAATTCACTTACGATCCTTAACTACTTTTTAAAATATAGGGGGAAATAGAAACAAATATGAAGGAAAATTAATGATATGACAAAAAAGTTCACTCCCGTTGGTATTAGGAGGTCTCTAGAAGGATAAAAAGTTGGGTTTGGGTGGATTTCGAGAAAGTTAAACCTCCACCGAATCTTGATGACTTATTAAAATTCCAAGAAAAATGGGATGAAATTGAAGTAATGAATTAAATGATCATTCTTGTATGTTTTGGGAGGTCCCTAGAAGACTAAAGAGTTGGGTTTTGGCGGATTGAAACGAACCTCAATTCACTACGATCCTTAACTACTTTTTAAAATTTAGGGGAAAATAGAAAGAAATATGAGGGAAAATTAATGGTATGACAAAAAAGTTCACTCCCGTTGGTATTAGGAGGTCTCTAGAAGGAAAAAAAGTTGGGTTTCGGTGGATTTCGAGAAAGTTAAACCTCCACCGAATCTTGATGACTTATTAAAATTCCAAGAAAAATGGGATGAAATTGAAGTAATGAATTAAATGATCATTCTTGTATGTTTTGGGAGGTCCCAAGAAGACTAAAAAGTTGGGTTTTGGCGGATTGAAACGAACCTCAATTCACTTACGATCCTTAACTACTTTTTTAAATATAGGGGGAAATAGAAACAAATATGAAGGAAAATTAATGATATGACAAAAAAGTTCACTCCCGTTGGTATTAGGAGGTCTCTAGAAGGAAAAAAAGTTGGGTTTCGGTGGATTTCGAGAAAGTTAAACCTCCACCGAATCTTGATGACTTATTAAAATTCCAAGAAAAATGGGATGAAATTGAAGTAATGAATTAAATGATCATTCTTGTATGTTTTGGGAGGTCCCTAGAAGACTAAAGAGTTGGGTTTTGGCGGATTGAAACGAACCTCAATTCACTACGATCCTTAACTACTTTTTAAAATTTAGGGGAAAATAGAAAGAAATATGAGGGAAAATTAATGGTATGACAAAAAAGTTCACTCCCGTTGGTATTAGGAGGTCTCTAGAAGGATAAAAAGTTGGGTTTTGGTGGATTTCGAAAGTTAACTCCCGTTGGTATTAGGATTCTCAAGAAAGATAAAAAGTTGGGTTTTGGTGGATTTCGAGAACGTTAAAACTCCACCGAAACTTGATGACTTATTAAAATTCCAAGAAAAATTTGATGAAATTGAAGTAATGAATTAAAAGATCATTCTTGTATGTTTTGGGAGGTCCCTAGAAGACTAAAGAGTTGGGTTTTGGCGGATTGAAACGAACCTCAATTCACTTACGATCCTTAACTACTTTTTAAAATATAGGGGGAAATGGAAACAAATATGAAGGAAAATTAATGATATGACAAAAAAGTTCACTCCCGTTGGTATTAGGAGGTCTCTAGAAGGATAAAAAGTTGGGTTTCTGTGGATTTCGAGAAAGTTAATCCTCCACCGAATCTTGATGACTTATTAAAATTCCAAGAAAAATGGGATGAAATTGATGTAATGAATTAAATGATCAATCTTGTATGTTTTGGGAGGTCCCAAGAAGACTAAAAAGTTGGGTTTTGGCGGATTGAAACGAACCTCAATTCACTTACGATCCTTAACTACTTTTTAAAATATAGGGGGAAATAGAAACAAATATGAAGGAAAATTAATGATATGACAAAAAAGTTCACTCCCGTTGGTATTAGGAGGTCTCTAGAAGGATAAAAAGTTAGGTTTGGGTGGATTTCGAGAAAGTTAAACCTCCACCGAATCTTGATGACTTATTAAAATTCCAAGAAAAATGGGATGAAATTGAAGTAATGAATTAAATGATCATTCTTGTATGTTTTGGGAGGTCCCTAGAAGACTAAAGAGTTGGGTTTTGGCGGATTGAAACGAACCTCAATTCACTACGATCCTTAACTACTTTTTAAAATTTAGGGGAAAATAGAAAGAAATATGAGGGAAAATTAATGGTATGACAAAAAAGTTCACTCCCGTTGGTATTAGGAGGTCTCTAGAAGGAAAAAAAGTTGGGTTTCGGTGGATTTCGAGAAAGTTAAACCTCCACCGAATCTTGATGACTTATTAAAATTCCAAGAAAAATGGGATGAAATTGTAGTAATGAATTAAATGATCATTCTTGTATGTTTTGGGAGGTCCCAAGAAGACTAAAAAGTTGGGTTTTGGCGGATTGAAACGAACCTCAATTCACTTACGATCCTTAACTACTTTTTAAAATATAGGGGGAAATAGAAACAAATATGAAGGAAAATTAATGATATGACAAAAAAGTTCACTCCCGTTGGTATTAGGAGGTCTCTAGAAGGATAAAAAGTTGGGTTTGGGTGGATTTCGAGAAAGTTAAACCTCCACCGAATCTTGATGACTTATTAAAATTCCAAGAAAAATGGGATGAAATTGAAGTAATGAATTAAATGATCATTCTTGTATGTTTTGGGAGGTCCCTAGAAGACTAAAGAGTTGGGTTTTGGCGGATTGAAACGAACCTCAATTCACTACGATCCTTAACTACTTTTTAAAATTTAGGGGAAAATAGAAAGAAATATGAGGGAAAATTAATGGTATGACAAAAAAGTTCACTCCCGTTGGTATTAGGAGGTCTCTAGAAGGATAAAAAGTTGGGTTTTGGTGGATTTCGAAAGTTAACTCCCGTTGGTATTAGGATTCTCAAGAAAGATAAAAAGTTGGGTTTTGGTGGATTTCGAGAACGTTAAAACTCCACCGAAACTTGATGACTTATTAAAATTCCAAGAAAAATTTGATGAAATTGAAGTAATGAATTAAAAGATCATTCTTGTATGTTTTGGGAGGTCCCTAGAAGACTAAAGAGTTGGGTTTTGGCGGATTGAAACGAACCTCAATTCACTTACGATCCTTAACTACTTTTTAAAATATAGGGGGAAATGGAAACAAATATGAAGGAAAATTAATGATATGACAAAAAAGTTCACTCCCGTTGGTATTAGGAGGTCTCTAGAAGGATAAAAAGTTGGGTTTCGGTGGATTTCGAGAAAGTTAATCCTCCACCGAATCTTGATGACTTATTAAAATTCCAAGAAAAATGGGATGAAATTGAAGTAATGAATTAAATGATCATTCTTGTATGTTTTGGGAGGTCCCAAGAAGACTAAAAAGTTGGGTTTTGGCGGATTGAAACGAACCTCAATTCACTTACGATCCTTAACTACTTTTTAAAATATAGGGGGAAATAGAAACAAATATGAAGGAAAATTAATGATATGACAAAAAAGTTCACTCCCGTTGGTATTAGGAGGTCTCTAGAAGGATAAAAAGTTGGGTTTGGGTGGATTTCGAGAAAGTTAAACCTCCACCGAATCTTGATGACTTATTAAAATTCCAAGAAAAATGGGATGAAATTGAAGTAATGAATTAAATGATCATTCTTGTATGTTTTGGGAGGTCCCAAGAAGACTAAAAAGTTGGGTTTTGGCGGATTGAAACGAACCTCAATTCACTTACGATCCTTAACTACTTTTTAAAATATAGGGGGAAATAGAAACAAATATGAAGGAAAATTAATGATATGACAAAAAAGTTCACTCCCGTTGGTATTAGGAGGTCTCTAGAAGGATAAAAAGTTGGGTTTGGGTGGATTTCGAGAAAGTTAAACCTCCACCGAATCTTGATGACTTATTAAAATTCCAAGAAAAATGGGATGAAATTGAAGTAATGAATTAAATGATCATTCTTGTATGTTTTGGGAGGTCCCTAGAAGACTAAAGAGTTGGGTTTTGGCGGATTGAAACGAACCTCAATTCACTTACGATCCTTAACTACTTTTTAAAATATAGGGGGAAATAGAAACAAATATGAAGGAAAATTAATGATATGACAAAAAAGTTCACTCCCGTTGGTATTAAGAGGTCTCTAGAAGGATAAAAAGTTGGGTTTGGGTGGATTTCGAGAAAGTTAAACCTCCACCGAATCTTGATGACTTATTAAAATTCCAAGAAAAATGGGATGAAATTGAAGTAATGAATTAAATGATCATTCTTGTATGTTTTGGGAGGTCCCTAGAAGACTAAAGAGTTGGGTTTTGGCGGATTGAAACGAACCTCAATTCACTACGATCCTTAACTACTTTTTAAAATTTAGGGGAAAATAGAAAGAAATATGAGGGAAAATTAATGGTATGACAAAAAAGTTCACTCCCGTTGGTATTAGGAGGTCTCTAGAAGGATAAAAAGTTGGGTTTTGGTGGATTTCGAAAGTTAACTCCCGTTGGTATTAGGATTCTCAAGAAAGATAAAAAGTTGGGTTTTGGTGGATTTTGAGAACGTTAAAACTCCACCGAAACTTGATGACTTATTAAAATTCCAAGAAAAATTTGATGAAATTGAAGTAATGAATTTAAAGATCATTCTTGTATGTTTTGGGAGGTCCCTAGAAGACTAAAGAGTTGGGTTTTGGTGGATTGAAACGAACCTCAATTCACTTACGATCCTTAACTACATTTTAAAATTTAGGTGCAATTAAAAAGAAATATGAGGGAAAATTAATGATATAACAAAAAAGTTCACTCCCGTTGGTATTAGGAGGTCTCTAGAAGGATAAAAAGTTGGGTTTTGGTGGATTTCGAGGACGTCAAAACTCCACCGAAACTTGATGACTTATCAAAATTCCAAGAAAAAGGGGATGAAATTAAAGTAATGAGTTTAAATATCGTTCTTGTATGTTTTGGGAGGTCCCAAGAAGACTAACCAGTTGGGTTTTGGCGGATTGAAACGAACCTCAATTTACTTACGATCCTTAACTACTTTTTAAAATATAGGGGAAAATAAAAAGAAATATGAGGGAAAATTAATGATATGACAAAAAGTTCACTCCCGTTGGTATTAGGAGGTCTCTAGAAGGATAAAAAGTTGGGTTTTGGGGGATTTCGAGGACGTCAAAACTCCACCGAAACTTGATGACTTATCAAAATTCCAAGAAAAATGGGATGAAATTGAAGTAATGAATTAAATGATCATTCTTGTATGTTTTGGGAGGTCCCAAGAAGACTAAACAGTTGGGTTTTGGCGGATTGAAACGAACCTCAATTCACTTACGATCCTTAACTACTTTTTAAAATTTAGGGGAAAATAGAAAGAAATATGAGGGAAAATTACTGATATGACAAAAAAGTTCACTCCCGTTGGTATTAGGATTCTCTAGAAAGATAAAAAGTTGGGTTTTGGTGTATTTCGAGAACGTTAAAACTCCACCGAAACTTGATGACTTATTAAAATTCCAAGAAAAATTTGATGAAAATGAAGTAATGAATTAAAAGATCATTCTTGTATGTTTTGGGAGGTCCCTAGAAGACTAAAGAGTTGGGTTTTGGTGGATTGAAACGAACCTCAATTCACTTACGATCCTTAATTACATTTTAAAATTTAGGTGCAATTAGAAAGAAATATGAGGGAAAATTAATGATAAAACAAAAAAGTTCACTCCCGTTGGTATTAGGAGGTCTCTAGAAGGATAAAAAGTTGGGTTTTGGTGGATTTCGAGGACGTCAAAACTCCACCGAAACTTGATGACTTATCAAAATTCCAAGAAAAAGGGGATGAAATTGAAGTAATGACTTTAAATATCATTCTTGTATGTTTTGGGAGGTCCCAAGAAGACTAACCAGTTGGGTTTTGGCGGATTGAAACGAACCTCAATTCACTTACGATCCTTAACAACTTTTAAAAATATAGGGGGAAATAGAAACAAATATGAAGGAAAATTAATGATATGACAAAAAAGTTCACTCCCGTTGGTATTAGGAGGTCTCTAGAAGGATAAAAAGTTGGGTTTGGGTGGATTTCGAGAAAGTTAAACCTCCACCGAATCTTGATGACTTATTAAAATTCCAAGAAAAATGGGATGAAATTGAAGTAATGAATTAAATGATCATTCTTGTATGTTTTTGGAGGTCCCTAGAAGACTAAAAAGTTGGGTTTTGGCGGATTGAAACGAACCTCAATTCACTACGATCCTTAACTACTTTTTAAAATTTAGGGGAAAATAGAAAGAAATATGAGGGAAAATTAATGGTATGACAAAAAAGTTCACTCCCGTTGGTATTAGGAGGTCTCTAGAAGGAAAAAAAGTTGGGTTTCGGTGGATTTCGAGAAAGTTAAACCTCCACCGAATCTTGATGACTTATTAAAATTCCAAGAAAAATGGGATGAAATTGAAGTAATGAATTAAATGATCATTCTTGTATGTTTTGGGAGGTCCCAAGAAGACTAAAAAGTTGGGTTTTGGCGGATTGAAACGAACCTCAATTCACTACGATCCTTAACTACTTTTTAAAATTTAGGGGAAAATAGAAAGAAATATGAGGGAAAATTAATGGTATGACAAAAAAGTTCACTCCCGTTGGTATTAGGAGGTCTCTAGAAGGATAAAAAGTTGGGTTTTGGTGGATTTCGAAAGTTAACTCCCGTTGGTATTAGGATTCTCAAGAAAGATAAAAAGTTGGGTTTTGGTGGATTTCGAGAACGTTAAAACTCCACCGAAACTTGATGACTTATTAAAATTCCAAGAAAAATTTGATGAAATTGAAGTAATGAATTAAAAGATCATTCTTGTATGTTTTGGGAGGTCCCTAGAAGACTAAAGAGTTGGGTTTTGGCGGATTGAAACGAACCTCAATTCACTTACGATCCTTAACTACTTTTTAAAATGTAGGGGGAAATAGAAACAAATATGAAGGAAAATTAATGATATGACAAAAAAGTTCACTCCCGTTGGTATTAGGAGGTCTCTAGAAGGATAAAAAGTTGGGTTTCGGTGGATTTCGAGAAAGTTAATCCTCCACCGAATCTTGATGACTTATTAAAATTCCAAGAAAAATGGGATGAAATTGAAGTAATGAATTAAATGATCATTCTTGTATGTTTTGGGAGGTCCCAAGAAGACTAAAAAGTTGGGTTTTGGCGGATTGAAACGAACCTCAATTCACTTACGATCCTTAACTACTTTTTAAAATATAGGGGGAAATAGAAACAAATATGAAGGAAAATTAATGATATGACAAAAAAGTTCACTCCCGTTGGTATTAGGAGGTCTCTAGAAGGATAAAAAGTTGGGTTTGGGTGGATTTCGAGAAAGTTAAACCTCCACCGAATCTTGATGACTTATTAAAATTCCAAGAAAAATGGGATGAAATTGAAGTAATGAATTAAATGATCATTCTTGTATGTTTTGGGAGGTCCCTAGAAGACTAAAGAGTTGGGTTTTGGCGGATTGAAACGAACCTCAATTCACTACGATCCTTAACTACTTTTTAAAATTTAGGGGAAAATAGAAAGAAATATGAGGGAAAATTAATGGTATGACAAAAAAGTTCACTCCCGTTGGTATTAGGAGGTCTCTAGAAGGAAAAAAAGTTGGGTTTCGGTGGATTTCGAGAAAGTTAAACCTCCACCGAATCTTGATGACTTATTAAAATTCCAAGAAAAATGGGATGAAATTGAAGTAATGAATTAAATGATCATTCTTGTATGTTTTGGGAGGTCCCAAGAAAACTAAAAAGTTGGGTTTTGGCGGATTGAAACGAACCTCAATTCACTTACGATCCTTAACTACTTTTTAAAATATAGGGGGAAATAGAAACAAATATGAAGGAAAATTAATGATATGACAAAAAAGTTCACTCCCGTTGGTATTAGGAGGTCTCTAGAAGGATAAAAAGTTGGGTTTGGGTGGATTTCGAGAAAGTTAAACCTCCACCGAATCTTGATGACTTATTAAAATTCCAAGAAAATGGGATGAAATTGAAGTAATGAATTAAATGATCATTCTTGTATGTTTTGGGAGGTCCCTAGAAGACTAAAGAGTTGGGTTTTGGCGGATTGAAACGAACCTCAATTCACTACGATCCTTAACTACTTTTTAAAATTTAGGGGAAAATAGAAAGAAATATGAGGGAAAATTAATGGTATGACAAAAAAGTTCACTCCCGTTGGTATTAGGAGGTCTCTAGAAGGAAAAAAAGTTGGGTTTCGGTGGATTTCGAGAAAGTTAAACCTCCACCGAATCTTGATGACTTATTAAAATTCCAAGAAAAATGGGATGAAATTGAAGTAATGAATTAAATGATCATTCTTGTATGTTTTGGGAGGTCCCAAGAAGACTAAAAAGTTGGGTTTTGGCGGATTGAAACGAACCTCAATTCACTTACGATCCTTAACTACTTTTTAAAATATAGGGGGAAATAGAAACAAATATGAAGGAAAATTAATGATATGACAAAAAAGTTCACTCCCGTTGGTATTAGGAGGTCTCTAGAAGGATAAAAAGTTGGGTTTGGGTGGATTTCGAGAAAGTTAAACCTCCACCGAATCTTGATGACTTATTAAAATTCCAAGAAAAATGGGATGAAATTGAAGTAATGAATTAAATGATCATTCTTGTATGTTTTGGGAGGTCCCTAGAAGACTAAAGAGTTGGGTTTTGGCGGATTGAAACGAACCTCAATTCACTACGATCCTTAACTACTTTTTAAAATTTAGGGGAAAATAGAAAGAAATATGAGGGAAAATTAATGGTATGACAAAAAAGTTCACTCCCGTTGGTATTAGGAGGTCTCTAGAAGGATAAAAAGTTGGGTTTTGGTGGATTTCGAAAGTTAACTCCCGTTGGTATTAGGATTCTCAAGAAAGATAAAAAGTTGGGTTTTGGTGGATTTCGAGAACGTTAAAACTCCACCGAAACTTGATGACTTATTAAAATTCCAAGAAAAATTTGATGAAATTGAAGTAATGAATTAAAAGATCATTCTTGTATGTTTTGGGAGGTCCCTAGAAGACTAAAGAGTTGGGTTTTGTCGGATTGAAACGAACCTCAATTCACTTACGATCCTTAACTACTTTTTAAAATATAGGGGGAAATAGAAACAAATATGAAGGAAAATTAATGATATGACAAAAAAGTTCACTCCCGTTGGTATTAGGAGGTCTCTAGAAGGATAAAAAGTTGGGTTTCGGTGGATTTCGAGAAAGTTAATCCTCCACCGAATCTTGATGACTTATTAAAATTCCAAGAAAAATGGGATGAAATTGAAGTAATGAATTAAATGATCATTCTTGTATGTTTTGGGAGGTCCCAAGAAGACTAAAAAGTTGGGTTTTGGCGGATTGAAACGAACCTCAATTCACTTACGATCCTTAACTACTTTTTAAAATATAGGGGGAAATAGAAACAAATATGAAGGAAAATTAATGATATGACAAAAAAGTTCACTCCCGTTGGTATTAGGAGGTCTCTAGAACGATAAAAAGTTGGGTTTGGGTGGATTTCGAGAAAGTTAAACCTCCACCGAATCTTGATGACTTATTAAAATTCCAAGAAAAATGGGATGAAATTGAAGTAATGAATTAAATGATCATTCTTGTATGTTTTGGGAGGTCCCTAGAAGACTAAAGAGTTGGGTTTTGGCGGATTGAAACGAACCTCAATTCACTACGATCCTTAACTACTTTTTAAAATTTAAGGGAAAATAGAAAGAAATATGAGGGAAAATTAATGGTATGACAAAAAAGTTCACTCCCGTTGGTATTAGGAGGTCTCTAGAAGGAAAAAAAGTTGGGTTTCGGTGGATTTCGAGAAAGTTAAACCTCCACCGAATCTTGATGACTTATTAAAATTCCAAGAAAAATGGGATGAAATTGAAGTAATGAATTAAATGATCATTCTTGTATGTTTTGGGAGGTCCCAAGAAAACTAAAAAGTTGGGTTTTGGCGGATTGAAACGAACCTCAATTCACTTACGATCCTTAACTACTTTTTAAAATTTAGGGGAAAATAGAAAGAAATATGAGGGAAAATTAATGGTATGACAAAAAAGTTCACTCCCGTTGGTATTAGGAGGTCTCTAGAAGGATAAAAAGTTGGGTTTTGGTGGATTTCGAAAGTTAACTCCCGTTGGTATTAGGATTCTCAAGAAAGATAAAAAGTTGGGTTTTGGTGGATTTCGAGAACGTTAAAACTCCACCGAAACTTGATGACTTATTAAAATTCCAAGAAAAATTTGATGAAATTGAAGTAATGAATTTAAAGATCATTCTTGTATGTTTTGGGAGGTCCCTAGAAGACTAAAGAGTTGGGTTTTGGTGGATTGAAACGAACCTCAATTCACTTACGATCCTTAACTACATTTTAAAATTTAGGTGCAATTAAAAAGAAATATGAGGGAAAATTAATGATATAACAAAAAAGTTCACTCCCGTTGGTATTAGGAGGTCTCTAGAAGGATAAAAAGTTGGGTTTTGGTGGATTTCGAGGACGTCAAAACTCCACCGAAACTTGATGACTTATCAAAATTCCAAGAAAAAGGGGATGAAATTGAAGTAATGAGTTTAAATATCGTTCTTGTATGTTTTGGGAGGTCCCAAGAAGACTAACCAGTTGGGTTTTGGCGGATTGAAACGAACCTCAATTTACTTACGATCCTTAACTACTTTTTAAAATATAGGGGAAAATAAAAAGAAATATGAGGGAAAATTAATGATATGACAAAAAGTTCACTCCCGTTGGTATTAGGAGGTCTCTAGAAGGATAAAAAGTTGGGTTTTGGGGGATTTCGAGGACGTCAAAACTCCACCGAAACTTGATGACTTATCAAAATTCCAAGAAAAATGAGATGAAATTGAAGTAATGAATTAAATGATCATTCTTGTATGTTTTGGGAGGTCCCAAGAAGACTAAACAGTTGGGTTTTGGCGGATTGAAACGAACCTCAATTCACTTACGATCCTTAACTACTTTTTAAAATTTAGGGGAAAATAGAAAGAAATATGAGGGAAAATTACTGATATGACAAAAAAGTTCACTCCCGTTGGTATTAGGATTCTCTAGAAAGATAAAAAGTTGGGTTTTGGTGTATTTCGAGAACGTTAAAACTCCACCGAAACTTGATGACTTGTTAAAATTCCAAGAAAAATTTGATGAAAATGAAGTAATGAATTAAAAGATCATTCTTGTATGTTTTGGGAGGTCCCTAGAAGACTAAAGAGTTGGGCTTTGGTGGATTGAAACGAACCTCAATTCACTTACGATCCTTAATTACATTTTAAAATTTAGGTGCAATTAGAAAGAAATATGAGGGAAAATTAATGATAAAACAAAAAAGTTCACTCCCGTTGGTATTAGGAGGTCTCTAGAAGGATAAAAAGTTGGGTTTTGGTGGATTTCGAGGACGTCAAAACTCCACCGAAACTTGATGACTTATCAAAATTCCAAGAAAAAGGGGATGAAATTGAAGTAATGACTTTAAATATCATTCTTGTATGTTTTGGGAGGTCCCAAGAAGACTAACCAGTTGGGTTTTGGCGGATTGAAACGAACCTCAATTCACTTACGATCCTTAACAACTTTTTAAAATATAGGGGGAAATAGAAACAAATATGAAGGAAAATTAATGATATGACAAAAAAGTTCACTCCCGTTGGTATTAGGAGGTCTCTAGAAGGATAAAAAGTTGGGTTTGGGTGGATTTCGAGAAAGTTAAACCTCCACCGAATCTTGATGACTTATTAAAATTCCAAGAAAAATGGGATGAAATTGAAGTAATGAATTAAATGATCATTCTTGTATGGTTTTGGAGGTCCCTAGAAGACTAAAAAGTTGGGTTTTGGCGGATTGAAACGAACCTCAATTCACTACGATCCTTAACTACTTTTTAAAATTTAGGGGAAAATAGAAAGAAATATGAGGGAAAATTAATGGTATGACAAAAAAGTTCACTCCCGTTGGTATTAGGAGGTCTCTAGAAGGAAAAAAAGTTGGGTTTCGGTGGATTTCGAGAAAGTTAAACCTCCACCGAATCTTGATGACTTATTAAACTTCCAAGAAAAATGGGATGAAATTGAAGTAATGAATTAAATGATCATTCTTGTATGTTTTGGGAGGTCCCAAGAAGACTAAAAAGTTGGGTTTTGGCGGATTGAAACGAACCTCAATTCACTTACGATCCTTAACTACTTTTTAAAATATAGGGGGAAATAGAAACAAATATGAAGGAAAATTAATGATATGACAAAAAAGTTCACTCCCGTTGGTATTAGGAGGTCTCTAGAAGGATAAAAAGTTGGGTTTGGGTGGATTTCGAGAAAGTTAAACCTCCACCGAATCTTGATGACTTATTAAAATTCCAAGAAAAATGGGATGAAATTGAAGTAATGAATTAAATGATCATTCTTGTATGTTTTGGGAGGTCCCTAGAAGACTAAAGAGTTGGGTTTTGGCGGATTGAAACGAACCTCAATTCACTACGATCCTTAACTACTTTTTAAAATTTAGGGGAAAATAGAAAGAAATATGAGGGAAAATTAATGGTATGACAAAAAAGTTCACTCCCGTTGGTATTAGGAGGTCTCTAGAAGGAAAAAAAGTTGGGTTTCGGTGGATTTCGAGAAAGTTAAACCTCCACCGAATCTTGATGACTTATTAAACTTCCAAGAAAAATGGGATGAAATTGAAGTAATGAATTAAATGATCATTCTTGTATGTTTTGGGAGGTCCCAAGAAAACTAAAAAGTTGGGTTTTGGCGGATTGAAACGAACCTCATTCACTTACGATCCTTAACTACTTTTTAAAATATAGGGGGAAATAGAAACAAATATGAAGGAAAATTAATGATATGACAAAAAAGTTCACTCCCGTTGGTATTAGGAGGTCTCTAGAAGGATAAAAAGTTGGGTTTCGGTGGATTTCGAGAAAGTTAATCCTCCACCGAATCTTGATGACTTATTAAAATTCCAAGAAAAATGGGATGAAATTGAAGTAATGAATTAAATGATCATTCTTGTATGTTTTGGGAGGTCCCTAGAAGACTAAAGAGTTGGGTTTTGGCGGATTGAAACGAACCTCAATTCACTACGATCCTTAACTACTTTTTAAAATTTAGGGGAAAATAGAAAGAAATATGAGGGAAAATTAATGGTATGACAAAAAAGTTCACTCCCGTTGGTATTAGGAGGTCTCTAGAAGGATAAAAAGTTGGGTTTTGGTGGATTTCGAGGACGTCAAAACTCCACCGAAACTTGATGACTTATCAAAATTCCAAGAAAAAGGGGATGAAATTGAAGTAATGACTTTAAATATCATTCTTGTATGTTTTGGGAGGTCCCAAGAAGACTAACCAGTTGGGTTTTGGCGGATTGAAACGAACCTCAATTCACTTACGATCCTTAACAACTTTTTAAAATATAGGGGGAAATAGAAACAAATATGAAGGAAAATTAATGATATGACAAAAAAGTTCACTCCCGTTGGTATTAGGAGGTCTCTAGAAGGATAAAAAGTTGGGTTTCGGTGGATTTCGAGAAAGTTAATCCTCCACCGAATCTTGATGACTTATTAAAATTCCAAGAAAAATGGGATGAAATTGAAGTAATGAATTAAATGATCATTCTTGTATGTTTTGGGAGGTCCCAAGAAGACTAAAAAGTTGGGTTTTGGCGGATTGAAACGAACCTCAATTCACTTACGATCCTTAACTACTTTTTAAAATATAGGGGGAAATAGAAACAAATATGAAGGAAAATTAATGATATGACAAAAAAGTTCACTCCCGTTGGTATTAGGAGGTCTCTAGAAGGATAAAAGGTTGGGTTTGGGTGGATTTCGAGAAAGTTAAACCTCCACCGAATCTTGATGACTTATTAAAATTCCAAGAAAAATGGGATGAAATTGAAGTAATGAATTAAATGATCATTCTTGTATGTTTTGGGAGGTCCCTAGAAGACTAAAGAGTTGGGTTTTGGCGGATTGAAACGAACCTCAATTCACTACGATCCTTAACTACTTTTTAAAATTTAGGGGAAAATAGAAAGAAATATGAGGGAAAATTAATGGTATGACAAAAAAGTTCACTCCCGTTGGTATTAGGAGGTCTCTAGAAGGAAAAAAAGTTGGGTTTCGGTGGATTTCGAGAAAGTTAAACCTCCACCGAATCTTGATGACTTATTAAAATTCCAAGAAAAATGGGATGAAATTGAAGTAATGAATTAAATGATCATTCTTGTATGTTTTGGGAGGTCCCAAGAAAACTAAAAAGTTGGGTTTTGGCGGATTGAAACGAACCTCAATTCACTTACGATCCTTAACTACTTTTTAAAATATAGGGGGAAATAGAAACAAATATGAAGGAAAATTAATGATATGACAAAAAAGTTCACTCCCGTTGGTATTAGGAGGTCTCTAGAAGGATAAAAAGTTGGGTTTGGGTGGATTTCGAGAAAGTTAAACCTCCACCGAATCTTGATGACTTATTAAAATTCCAAGAAAAATGGGATGAAATTGAAGTAATGAATTAAATGATCATTCTTGTATGTTTTGGGAGGTCCCTAGAAGACTAAAGAGTTGGGTTTTGGCGGATTGAAACGAACCTCAATTCACTACGATCCTTAACTACTTTTTAAAATTTAGGGGAAAATAGAAAGAAATATGAGGGAAAATTAATGGTATGACAAAAAAGTTCACTCCCGTTGGTATTAGGAGGTCTCTAGAAGGAAAAAAAGTTGGGTTTCGGTGGATTTCGAGAAAGTTAAACCTCCACCGAATCTTGATGACTTATTAAAATTCCAAGAAAAATGGGATGAAATTGAAGTAATGAATTAAATGATCATTCTTGTATGTTTTGGGAGGTCCCAAGAAGACTAAAAAGTTGGGTTTTGGCGGATTGAAACGAACCTCAATTCACTTACGATCCTTAACTACTTTTTAAAATATAGGGGGAAATAGAAACAAATATGAAGGAAAATTAATGATATGACAAAAAAGTTCACTCCCGTTGGTATTAGGAGGTCTCTAGAAGGATAAAAAGTTGGGTTTGGGTGGATTTCGAGAAAGTTAAACCTCCACCGAATCTTGATGACTTATTAAAATTCCAAGAAAAATGGGATGAAATTGAAGTAATGAATTAAATGATCATTCTTGTATGTTTTGGGAGGTCCCTAGAAGACTAAAGAGTTGGGTTTTGGCGGATTGAAACGAACCTCAATTCACTACGATCCTTAACTACTTTTTAAAATTTAGGGGAAAATAGAAAGAAATATGAGGGAAAATTAATGGTATGACAAAAAAGTTCACTCCCGTTGGTATTAGGAGGTCTCTAGAAGGATAAAAAGTTGGGTTTTGGTGGATTTCGAAAGTTAACTCCCGTTGGTATTAGGATTCTCAAGAAAGATAAAAAGTTGGGTTTTGGTGGATTTCGAGAACGTTAAAACTCCACCGAAACTTGATGACTTATTAAAATTCCAAGAAAAATTTGATGAAATTGAAGTAATGAATTAAAAGATCATTCTTGTATGTTTTGGGAGGTCCCTAGAAGACTAAAGAGTTGGGTTTTGGCGGATTGAAACGAACCTCAATTCACTTACGATCCTTAACTACTTTTTAAAATATAGGGGGAAATAGAAACAAATATGAAGGAAAATTAATGATATGACAAAAAAGTTCACTCCCGTTGGTATTAGGAGGTCTCTAGAAGGATAAAAAGTTGGGTTTCGGTGGATTTCGAGAAAGTTAATCCTCCACCGAATCTTGATGACTTATTAAAATTCCAAGAAAAATGGGATGAAATTGAAGTAATGAATTAAATGATCATTCTTGTATGTTTTGGGAGGTCCCAAGAAGACTAAAAAGTTGGGTTTTGGCGGATTGAAACGAACCTCAATTCACTTACGATCCTTAACTACTTTTTAAAATATAGGGGGAAATAGAAACAAATATGAAGGAAAATTAATGATATGACAAAAAAGTTCACTCCCGTTGGTATTAGGAGGTCTCTAGAAGGATAAAAAGTTGGGTTTGGGTGGATTTCGAGAAAGTTAAACCTCCACCGAATCTTGATGACTTATTAAAATTCCAAGAAAAATGGGATGAAATTGAAGTAATGAATTAAATGATCATTCTTGTATGTTTTGGGAGGTCCCTAGAAGACTAAAGAGTTGGGTTTTGGCGGATTGAAACGAACCTCAATTCACTACGATCCTTAACTACTTTTTAAAATTTAGGGGAAAATAGAAAGAAATATGAGGGAAAATTAATGGTATGACAAAAAAGTTCACTCCCGTTGGTATTAGGAGGTCTCTAGAAGGAAAAAAAGTTGGGTTTCGGTGGATTTCGAGAAAGTTAAACCTCCACCGAATCTTGATGACTTATTAAAATTCCAAGAAAAATGGGATGAAATTGAAGTAATGAATTAAATGATCATTCTTGTATGTTTTGGGAGGTCCCAAGAAAACTAAAAAGTTGGGTTTTGGCGGATTGAAACGAACCTCAATTCACTTACGATCCTTAACTACTTTTTAAAATATAGGGGGAAATAGAAATAAATATGAAGGAAAATTAATGATATGACAAAAAAGTTCACTCCCGTTGGTATTAGGAGGTCTCTAGAAGGATAAAAAGTTGGGTTTGGGTGGATTTCGAGAAAGTTAAACCTCCACCGAATCTTGATGACTTATTAAAATTCCAAGAAAAATGGGATGAAATTGAAGTAATGAATTAAATGATCATTCTTGTATGTTTTGGGAGGTCCCTAGAAGACTAAAGAGTTGGGTTTTGGCGGATTGAAACGAACCTCAATTCACTACGATCCTTAACTACTTTTTAAAATTTAGGGGAAAATAGAAAGAAATATGAGGGAAAATTAATGGTATGACAAAAAAGTTCACTCCCGTTGGTATTAGGAGGTCTCTAGAAGGAAAAAAAGTTGGGTTTCGGTGGATTTCGAGAAAGTTAAACCTCCACCGAATCTTGATGACTTATTAAAATTCCAAGAAAAATGGGATGAAATTGAAGTAATGAATTAAATGATCATTCTTGTATGTTTTGGGAGGTCCCAAGAAGACTAAAAAGTTGGGTTTTGGCGGATTGAAACGAACCTCAATTCACTTACGATCCTTAACTACTTTTTAAAATATAGGGGGAAATAGAAACAAATATGAAGGAAAATTAATGATATGACAAAAAAGTTCACTCCCGTTGGTATTAGGAGGTCTCTAGAAGGATAAAAAGTTGGGTTTGGGTGGATTTCGAGAAAGTTAAACCTCCACCGAATCTTGATGACTTATTAAAATTCCAAGAAAAATGGGATGAAATTGAAGTAATGAATTAAATGATCATTCTTGTATGTTTTGGGAGGTCCCTAGAAGACTAAAGAGTTGGGTTTTGGCGGATTGAAACGAACCTCAATTCACTACGATCCTTAACTACTTTTTAAAATTTAGGGGAAAATAGAAAGAAATATGAGGGAAAATTAATGGTATGACAAAAAAGTTCACTCCCGTTGGTATTAGGAGGTCTCTAGAAGGATAAAAAGTTGGGTTTTGGTGGATTTCGAAAGTTAACTCCCGTTGGTATTAGGATTCTCAAGAAAGATAAAAAGTTGGGTTTTGGTGGATTTCGAGAACGTTAAAACTCCACCGAAACTTGATGACTTATTAAAATTCCAAGAAAAATTTGATGAAATTGAAGTAATGAATTAAAAGATCATTCTTGTATGTTTTGGGAGGTCCCTAGAAGACTAAAGAGTTGGGTTTTGGCGGATTGAAACGAACCTCAATTCACTTACGATCCTTAACTACTTTTTAAAATATAGGGGGAAATAGAAACAAATATGAAGGAAAATTAATGATATGACAAAAAAGTTCACTCCCGTTGGTATTAGGAGGTCTCTAGAAGGATAAAAAGTTGGGTTTCGGTGGATTTCGAGAAAGTTAATCCTCCACCGAATCTTGATGACTTATTAAAATTCCAAGAAAAATGGGATGAAATTGAAGTAATGAATTAAATGATCATTCTTGTATGTTTTGGGAGGTCCCAAGAAGACTAAAAAGTTGGGTTTTGGCGGATTGAAACGAACCTCAATTCACTTACGATCCTTAACTACTTTTGAAAATATAGGGGGAAATAGAAACAAATATGAAGGAAAATTAATGATATGACAAAAAAGTTCACTCCCGTTGGTATTAGGAGGTCTCTAGAAGGATAAAAAGTTGGGTTTGGGTGGATTTCGAGAAAGTTAAACCTCCACCGAATCTTGATGACTTATTAAAATTCCAAGAAAAATGGGATGAAATTGAAGTAATGAATTAAATGATCATTCTTGTATGTTTTGGGAGGTCCCTAGAAGACTAAAGAGTTGGGTTTTGGCGGATTGAAACGAACCTCAATTCACTACGATCCTTAACTACTTTTTAAAATTTAGGGGAAAATAGAAAGAAATATGAGGGAAAATTAATGGTATGACAAAAAAGTTCACTCCCGTTGGTATTAGGAGGTCTCTAGAAGGATAAAAAGTTGGGTTTTGGTGGATTTCGAAAGTTAACTCCCGTTGGTATTAGGATTCTCAAGAAAGATAAAAAGTTGGGTTTTGGTGGATTTCGAGAACGTTAAAACTCCACCGAAACTTGATGACTTATTAAAATTCCAAGAAAAATTTGATGAAATTGAAGTAATGAATTAAAAGATCATTCTTGTATGTTTTGGGAGGTCCCTAGAAGACTAAAGAGTTGGGTTTTGGCGGATTGAAACGAACCTCATTCACTTACGATCCTTAACTACTTTTTAAAATATAGGGGGAAATAGAAACAAATATGAAGGAAAATTAATGATATGACAAAAAAGTTCACTCCCGTTGGTATTAGGAGGTCTCTAGAAGGATAAAAAGTTGGGTTTCGGTGGATTTCGAGAAAGTTAATCCTCCACCGAATCTTGATGACTTATTAAAATTCCAAGAAAAATGGGATGAAATTGAAGTAATGAATTAAATGATCATTCTTGTATGTTTTGGGAGGTCCCAAGAAGACTAAAAAGTTGGGTTTTGGCGGATTGAAACGAACCTCAATTCACTTACGATCCTTAACTACTTTTTAAAATATAGGGGGAAATAGAAACAAATATGAAGGAAAATTAATGATATGACAAAAAAGTTCACTCCCGTTGGTATTAGGAGGTCTCTAGAAGGATAAAAAGTTGGGTTTGGGTGGATTTCGAGAAAGTTAAACCTCCACCGAATCTTGATGACTTATTAAAATTCCAAGAAAAATGGGATGAAATTGAAGTAATGAATTAAATGATCATTCTTGTATGTTTTGGGAGGTCCCTAGAAGACTAAAGAGTTGGGTTTTGGCGGATTGAAACGAACCTCAATTCACTACGATCCTTAACTACTTTTTAAAATTTAGGGGAAAATAGAAAGAAATATGAGGGAAAATTAATGGTATGACAAAAAAGTTCACTCCCGTTGGTATTAGGAGGTCTCTAGAAGGATAAAAAGTTGGGTTTTGGTGGATTTCGAAAGTTAACTCCCGTTGGTATTAGGATTCTCAAGAAAGATAAAAAGTTGGGTTTTGGTGGATTTCGAGAACGTTAAAACTCCACCGAAACTTGATGACTTATTAAAATTCCAAGAAAAATTTGATGAAATTGAAGTAATGAATTAAAAGATCATTCTTGTATGTTTTGGGAGGTCCCTAGAAGACTAAAGAGTTGGGTTTTGGCGGATTGAAACGAACCTCAATTCACTACGATCCTTAACTACTTTTTAAAATTTAGGGGAAAATAGAAAGAAATATGAGGGAAAATTAATGGTATGACAAAAAAGTTCACTCCCGTTGGTATTAGGAGGTCTCTAGAAGGATAAAAAGTTGGGTTTTGGTGGATTTCGAAAGTTAACTCCCGTTGGTATTAGGATTCTCAAGAAAGATAAAAAGTTGGGTTTTGGTGGATTTCGAGAACGTTAAAACTCCACCGAAACTTGATGACTTATTAAAATTCCAAGAAAAATTTGATGAAATTGAAGTAATGAATTAAAAGATCATTCTTGTATGTTTTGGGAGGTCCCTAGAAGACTAAAGAGTTGGGTTTTGGCGGATTGAAACGAACCTCAATTCACTTACGATCCTTAACTACTTTTTAAAATATAGGGGGAAATAGAAACAAATATGAAGGAAAATTAATGATATGACAAAAAAGTTCACTCCCGTTGGTATTAGGAGGTCACTAGAAGGATAAAAAGTTGGGTTTCGGTGGATTTCGAGAAAGTTAATCCTCCACCGAATCTTGATGACTTATTAAAATTCCAAGAAAAATGGGATGAAATTGAAGTAATGAATTAAATGATCATTCTTGTATGTTTTGGGAGGTCCCAAGAAGACTAAAAAGTTGGGTTTTGGCGGATTGAAACGAACCTCAATTCACTTACGATCCTTAACTACTTTTTAAAATATAGGGGGAAATAGAAACAAATATGAAGGAAAATTAATGATATGACAAAAAAGTTCACTCCCGTTGGTATTAGGAGGTCTCTATAAGGATAAAAAGTTGGGTTTCGGTGGATTTCGAGAAAGTTAATCCTCCACCGAATCTTGATGACTTATTAAAATTCCAAGAAAAATGGGATGAAATTGAAGTAATGAATTAAATGATCATTCTTGTATGTTTTGGGAGGTCCCTAGAAGACTAAAGAGTTGGGTTTTGGCGGATTGAAACGAACCTCAATTCACTACGATCCTTAACTACTTTTTAAAATTTAGGGGAAAATAGAAAGAAATATGAAGGAAAATTAATGGTATGACAAAAAAGTTCACTCCCGTTGGTATTAGGAGGTCTCTAGAAGGATAAAAAGTTGGGTTTTGGTGGATTTCGAAAGTTAACTCCCGTTGGTATTAGGATTCTCAAGAAAGATAAAAAGTTGGGTTTTGGTGGATTTCGAGAACGTTAAAACTCCACCGAAACTTGATGACTTATTAAAATTCCAAGAAAAATTTGATGAAATTGAAGTAATGAATTAAAAGATCATTCTTGTATGTTTTGGGAGGTCCCTAGAAGACTAAAGAGTTGGGTTTTGGCGGATTGAAACGAACCTCATTCACTTACGATCCTTAACTACTTTTTAAAATATAGGGGGAAATAGAAACAAATATGAAGGAAAATTAATGATATGACAAAAAAGTTCACTCCCGTTGGTATTAGGAGGTCTCTAGAAGGATAAAAAGTTGGGTTTCGGTGGATTTCGAGAAAGTTAATCCTCCACCGAATCTTGATGACTTATTAAAATTCCAAGAAAAATGGGATGAAATTGAAGTAATGAATTAAATGATCATTCTTGTATGTTTTGGGAGGTCCCAAGAAGACTAAAAAGTTGGGTTTTGGCGGATTGAAACGAACCTCAATTCACTTACGATCCTTAACTACTTTTTAAAATATAGGGGGAAATAGAAACAAATATGAAGGAAAATTAATGATATGACAAAAAAGTTCACTCCCGTTGGTATTAGGAGGTCTCTAGAAGGATAAAAAGTTGGGTTTGGGTGGATTTCGAGAAAGTTAAACCTCCACCGAATCTTGATGACTTATTAAAATTCCAAGAAAAATGGGATGAAATTGAAGTAATGAATTAAATGATCATTCTTGTATGTTTTGGGAGGTCCCTAGAAGACTAAAGAGTTGGGTTTTGGCGGATTGAAACGAACCTCAATTCACTACGATCCTTAACTACTTTTTAAAATTTAGGGGAAAATAGAAAGAAATATGAGGGAAAATTAATGGTATGACAAAAAAGTTCACTCCCGTTGGTATTAGGAGGTCTCTAGAAGGATAAAAAGTTGGGTTTTGGTGGATTTCGAGAAAGTTAAACCTCCACCGAATCTTGATGACTAATTAAAATTCCAAGAAAAATGGGATGAAATTGAAGTAATGAGTTTAAATATCATTCTTGTATGTTTTGGGAGGTCCCAAGAAGACTAACCAGTTGGGTTTTGGCGGATTGAAACGAACCTCAATTCACTTACGATCCTTAACTACTTTTTAAAATATAGGGGAAAATAGAAACAAATATGAGGGAAAATTAATGATATGACAAAAAAGTTCACTCCCGTTGGTATTATGAGGTCTCTAGAAGGATAAAAAGTTGGATTTTGGTGGATTTCGAGAAAGTTAAACCTCCACCGAATCTTGATGACTTATTAAAATTCCAAGAAAAATGGGATGAAATTGAAGTAATGAATTAAATGATCATTCTTGTATGTTTTGGGAGGTCCCTAGAAGACTAAAGAGTTGGGTTTTGGCGGATTGAAACGAACCTCAATTCACTACGATCCTTAACTACGTTTTAAAATTTAGGGGAAAATAGAAAGAAATATGAGGGAAAATTAATGGTATGACAAAAAAGTTCACTCCCGTTGGTATTAGGAGGTCTCTAGAAGGATAAAAAGTTGGGTTTTTGTGGATTTCGAAAGTTCACTCCCGTTGGTATTAGGATTCTCTAGAAAGATAAAAAGTTGGGTTTTGGTGGATTTCGAGAACTTTAAAACTCCACCAAAACTTGATGACTTATTAAAATTCCAAGAAAAATGGGATGAAATTGAAGTAATGTGTTAAAAGATCATTCTTGTATGTTTTGGGAGGTCCCTAGAAGACTAAAAAGTTGGGTTTTGGCAGATTGAAACGAACCTCAATTCACTTACGATCCTGAACTACTTTTTAAAATTTAGGGGAAAATAGAAAGAAATATGAGGGAAAATTAATGATATGACAAAAAAGTTCACTCCCGTTGGTATTAGGATTCTCTAGAAAGATAAAAAGTTGAGTTTTGGTGGATTTCGAGAACGTTAAAACTCCACCGAAACTTGATGACTTATTAAAATTCCAAGAAAAATTTGATGAAATTGAAGTGATGAGTTTAAATATCATTCTTGTATGTTTTGGGAGGTCCCAAGAAGACTAACCAGTTGGGTTTTGGCGGATTGAAACGAACCTCAATTCACTTACGATCCTTAACTACTTTTTAAAATATAGGGGAAACTAGAAACAAATATGAGCGAAAATTAATGATATGACAAAAAAGTTCACTCCCGTTGGTATTATGAGGTCTCTAGAAGGATAAAAAGTTGGGTTTTGGTGGATTTCGAGAAAGTTAAACCTCCACCGAATCTTGATGACTTATTAAAATTCCAAGAAAATTGGGAAGAAATTGAAGTAATGAGTTTAAATATCATTCTTGTATGTTTTGGGAGGTCCCAAGAAGACTAACCAGTTGGGTTTTGGCGGATTGAAACGAACCTCAATTCACTTACGATCCTTAACTACTTTTTAAAATATAGGGGAAAATAGAAACAAATATGAGGGAAAATTAATGATATGACAAAAAAGTTCACTCCCGTTGGTATTATGAGGTCTCTAGAAGGATAAAAAGTTGGGTTTTGGTGGATTTCGAGAAAGTTAAACCTCCACCGAATCTTGATGACTTATTAAAATTCCAAGAAAAATGGGATGAAATTGAAGTAATGAATTAAATGATCATTCTTGTATGTTTTGGGAGGTCCCTAGAAGACTAAAGAGTTGGGTTTTGGCGGATTGAAACGAACCTCAATTCACTTACGATCCTTAACTACTTTTTAAAATATAGGGGAAAATAGAAACAAATATGAGGGAAAATTAATGATATGACAAAAAAGTTCACTCCCGTTGGTATTATGAGGTCTCTAGAAGGATAAAAAGTTGGGTTTTGGTGGATTTCGAGAAAGTTAAACCTCCACCGAATCTTGATGACTTATTAAAATTCCAAGAAAAATGGGATGAAATTGAAGTAATGAATTAAATGAGCATTCTTGTATGTTTTGGGAGGTCCCTAGAAGACTAAAGAGTTGGGTTTTGGCGGATTGAAACGAACCTCAATTCACTACGATCCTTAACTACTTTTTAAAATTTAGGGGAAAATAGAAAGAAATATGAGGGAAAATTAATGGTATGACAAAAAAGTTCACTCCCGTTGGTATTAGGTGGTCTCTAGAAGGATAAAAAGTTGGGTTTTGGTGGATTTCGAGGACGTCAAAACTCCACCGAAACTTGATGACTTATCAAAATTCCAAGAAAAATGGGATGAAATTGAAGTAATGAATTAAATGATCATTCTTGTATGTTTTGGGAGGTCCCAAGAAGACTAAACAGTTGGGTTTTGGCGGATTGAAACGAACCTCAATTCACTTACGATCCTTAACTACTTTTTAAAATATAGGGGGAAATAGAAACAAATATGAGGGAAAATTAATGATATGACATAAAAGTTCACTCCCGTTGGTATTATGAGGTCTCTAGAAGGATAAAAAGTTGGGTTTTGGTGGATTTCAAGAAAGTTAAACCTCCACCGAATCTTGATGACTTATTAAAATTCCAAGAAAAATGGGATGAAATTGAAGTAATGAATTAAATGATTATTCTTGTATGTTTTGGGAGGTCCCTAGAAGACTAAAGAGTTGGGTTTTGGCGGATTGAAACGAACCTCAATTCACTACGATCCTTAACTACTTTTTAAAATTTAGGGGAAAATAGAAAGAAATATGAGGGAAAATTAATGGTATGACAAAAAAGTTCACTCCCGTTGGTATTAGGAGGTCTCTAGAAGGATAAAAAGTTGGGTTTTGGTGGATTTCGAGAAAGTTAAACCTCCACCGAATCTTGATGACTAATTAAAATTCCAAGAAAAATGGGATGAAATTGAAGTAATGAGTTTAAATATCATTCTTGTATGTTTTGGGAGGTCCCAAGAAGACTAACCAGTTGGGTTTTGGCGGATTGAAACGAACCTCAATTCACTTACGATCCTTAACTACTTTTTAAAATATAGGGGAAAATAGAAACAAATATGAGGGAAAATTAATGATATGACAAAAAAGTTCACTCCCGTTGGTATTATGAGGTCTCTAGAAGGATAAAAAGTTGGGTTTTGGTGGATTTCGAGAAAGTTAAACCTCCACCGAATCTTGATGACTTATTAAAATTCCAAGAAAAATGGGATGAAATTGAAGTAATGAATTAAATGATCATTCTTGTATGTTTTGGGAGGTCCCTAGAAGACTAAAGAGTTGGGTTTTGGCGGATTGAAACGAACCTCAATTCACTACGATCCTTAACTACGTTTTAAAATTTAGGGGAAAATAGAAAGAAATATGAGGGAAAATTAATGGTATGACAAAAAAGTTCACTCCCGTTGGTATTAGGAGGTCTCTAGAAGGATAAAAAGTTGGGTTTTTGTGGATTTCGAAAGTTCACTCCCGTTGGTATTAGGATTCTCTAGAAAGATAAAAAGTTGGGTTTTGGTGGATTTCGAGAACTTTAAAACTCCACCAAAACTTGATGACTTATTAAAATTCCAAGAAAAATGGGATGAAATTGAAGTAATGTGTTAAAAGATCATTCTTGTATGTTTTGGGAGGTCCCTAGAAGACTAAAAAGTTGGGTTTTGGCAGATTGAAACGAACCTCAATTCACTTACGATCCTGAACTACTTTTTAAAATTTAGGGGAAAATAGAAAGAAATATGAGGGAAAATTAATGATATGACAAAAAAGTTCACTCCCGTTGGTATTAGGATTCTCTAGAAAGATAAAAAGTTGAGTTTTGGTGGATTTCGAGAACGTTAAAACTCCACCGAAACTTGATGACTTATTAAAATTCCAAGAAAAATTTGATGAAATTGAAGTGATGAGTTTAAATATCATTCTTGTATGTTTTGGGAGGTCCCAAGAAGACTAACCAGTTGGGTTTTGGCGGATTGAAACGAACCTCAATTCACTTACGATCCTTAACTACTTTTTAAAATATAGGGGAAACTAGAAACAAATATGAGCGAAAATTAATGATATGACAAAAAAGTTCACTCCCGTTGGTATTATGAGGTCTCTAGAAGGATAAAAAGTTGGGTTTTGGTGGATTTCGAGAAAGTTAAACCTCCACCGAATCTTGATGACTTATTAAAATTCCAAGAAAAATGGGATGAAATTGAAGTAATGAGTTAAAAGATCATTCTTGTATGGTTTGGGAGGTCCCTAGAAGACCAAAAAGTTGGGTTTTTGCAGATTGAAACGAACCTCAATTCACTTACGATCCTTAACTACTTTTTAAAATTTAGGGGAAAATAGAAAGAAATATGAGGGAAAATTAATGATATAACAAAAAAGTTCACTCCTGTTGGTATTAGGAGGTCTCTAGAAAGATAAAAAGTTGGGTTTGGTGGATTTCGAGAACTTCAAAACTCCACCGAAACTTGATGACTTATTGAAATTCGAAGAAAAATGGGATGAAATTGAAGTAATGAGTTAAAAGATCATTCTTATATGTTTTGGGAGGTCCCTAGAAGACTAAAAAGTTGGGTTTTGGCGGATTGAAACGAACCTCAATTCACTTACGATCCTTAACTACTTTTTAAAATATAGGGGAAAATAGAAACAAATATGAGGGAAAATTAATGATATGACAAAAAAGTTCACTCCCGTTGGTATTAGGAGGTCTCTAGAAGGATAAAAAGTTGGGTTTGGGTGGATTTCGAGAAAGTTAAACCTCCACCGAATCTTGATGACTTATTAAAATTCCAAGAAAAATGGGATGAAATTGAAGTAATGAATTAAATGATCATTCTTGTATGTTTTGGGAGGTCCATAGAAGTTTAAAAAGTTGGGTTTTGGCGGATTGAAACGAACCTCAATTCACTTACGATCCTTAACTACTTTTTAAAATTTAGGGGAAAATAGAAAGAAATATGAGGGAAAATTAATGATATGACAAAAAATTCACTCCCGTTGGTATTAGGAGGTCTCTAGAAAGATAAAAAGTTGGGTTTTGGTGGATTTCGAGAACATTAAAACTCCACCGAAACTTGATGACTTATCAAAATTCCAAGAAAAATGGGATGAAATTGGAGTAATGAGTTTAAATATCATTCTTGTATGTTTTGGGAGGTCCCAAGAAGACTAAACATTTGGGTTTTGGCGGATTGAAACGAACCTCAATACACTTACGATCCTTAACTACTTTTTAAAATTTAAGGGAAAATAGAAAGAAATATGAGGGAAAATTATTGATATGACAAAAAAGTTCTCTCCCGTTGGTATTAGGATTCTCTAGAAAGATAAAAAGTTGGGTTTGGTGGATATCGAGAACGTTAAAACTCCACCGAAACTTGATGACTTATTAAAATTCCCAGAAAAATTTGATGAAATTGAAGTAATGAATTAAAAGATCATTCTTGTATGTTTTGGGAGGTCCCTAGAAGACTAAAGAGTTGGGTTTTGGTGGATTGAAACGAACCTCAATTCACTTACGATCCTTAACTACATTTTAGAATTTTGGTGCAAATAGAAAGAAATATGAGGGAAAATTAATGATATGACAAAAAAGTTTACTCTCGTTGGTATTAGGATTTGTCTAGAAGGATGAAAACTTGGGTTTTGGTGGATTTCGAGAACTTCAAAACTCCACCGAAACTTGATGACTTATTGAAATTCGAAGAGAAATGGGATGAAATTGAAGTAATGAGTTAAAAGATCATTCTTGTATGTTTTGGGAGGTCCCTAGAAGACTAAAAAGTTGGGTTTTGGCGGATTGAAACGAACCTCAATTCACTTACGATCCTTAACTACTTTTTAAAATATAGGGGGAACTAGAAACAAATATGAGGGAAAATTAATGATATGACAAAAAAGTTCACTCCCGTTGGTATTATGAGGTCTCTAGAAGGATAAAAAGTTGGGTTTTGGTGGATTTCGAGAAAGTTAAACCTCCACCGAATCTTGATGACTTATTAAAATTCCAAGAAAAATGGGATGAAATTGAAGTAATGAATTAAATGATCATTCTTGTATGTTTTGGGAGGTCCCTAGAAGACTAAAGAGTTGGGTTTTGGCGGATTGAAACGAACCTCAATTCACTACGATCCTTAACTACTTTTTAAAATATAGGGGAAAATAGAAACAAATATGAGGGAAAATTAATGATATGACAAAAAATTTCACTCCCGTTGGTATTAGGAGGTCTCTAGAAGGATAAAAAGTTGGGTTTTGGTGGAATTTGAGAACTTCAAAACTCCACCGAAACTTGATGACTTATTGAAATTCGAAGAAAAATGGGATGAAATTGAAGTAATGAGTTAAAAGATCATTCTTGTATGTTTTGGGAGGTCCCTAGAAGACTAAAAAGTTGGGTTTTGGCGGATTGAAACGAACCTCAATTCACTTACGATCCTTAACTACTTTTTAAAATATAGGGAGGGAAAATTAATGATATGACAAAAAAGTTCAAGGAAGGTTAATTCCGTAACTTCTGAGGTGTGTCTTGCCCTAATAAGACTTGTAGTCTAGATACTCTATTAGATAGGGAATCCCTGTTCGCCAGGGATACTTGATGTAATGCCTATATAAAGGCCTCCTTATCAATGAATAAACATAGAGAGATTTATCAATCTATTTCTCCTACAACACGTTATCAGCACATTGCTCTAGCCTCCCGTCTAAAAAACCCTAGAAACCCTAATTCCGAATTTTTTTTTCGAAACCCTAACCTACCGTCGGCCGCCGATTCTTCCCTTCGGCACCGTCGGTCTCTTCTCAACAGCATCTGCGCTGCTCGCCTCCCGCACTGTACGTTCGAGTACTGCTCCTCCTCTGCCTCTAGGCAGACAACCCGCTCGCCAGCAGCTCTCCCTTGCGTGCTACTTTTTGCACGCATCTGCCAGAAGATCAAAATTGCTCGCAAGCCAAGCAAGCGATCCGCGAACCCTTATTCGTGGTTGAGAAGAAATCAAGAAAAATCGAAGAAAACAAGCTTCCCCAAGAGTCAAGTTTCGTTTAATCAAGCTTCTCTTGAAGAGGTAAATATTTTTATAAACGTTCCCGCTTATGAAAATTTCAATAGTTGGGTTTTGTTTTCTTCCGGGACCTTTCCGTGTCCCTGCTTCTTCATCCCGATTCTATCGCTTCTCGGGACGGCATACGGGGATTTAGTCACCCCGGTGCCAACGTTTATTGGGGTAACTGTGATGTTACCGGCCACCGTTATGCTTGTGACTGTGATGTCACTGTGAACCATAACGTATTATTCTTTTTTGGAAAGAAAACAAAGGGAAGATATCGATTGTGACTTGAAGTCACGTTAAGCATCGATTTATGTGACCATGATATATCTTGGCACTGTTCTAAAAGAACAATCAAACTTGATTAGTATTCAAACATACTAACGTCTCCCTGTTTGTGTTCTGTAGATGGCTGACACTCAGCGTCCAGAATTTGACATCTTGGATGTCCAAGGCAAGGAATACAAGAGGTGGGTCTCAGATGTTGAGAACACTTTCATTGGTAAAAGATTTACTGCCACCATCAACCCTCCTGAGGATGAAAGCTTACACGCTTCTGCTGAACAGAAAGCACAAGCCCTGATGTTTCTCAGGCGCCATATCCATCCAACGCTCAAGAAGCAATACCTGAGGAAAACTGATCCCAAAGAGCTATGGGATATCCTCAAGGACCGCTTCGACAATGTGCATGACGCACAACTCCCAGACCTCATGTCTGATTGGGAGCAAATCCGCTTACTGGATTTTGATTCCGTCCAGGAATATCATCAGACTATGCTAAACTTGCAATCTGATTTGAGCTTTTGTGGGGTCGAAAAGACCGATGATGATATGATGGAGAAGACTTTCACAACGTTCCCAGAATCTGCGTCCATGTTGTCGCATCAGTACCGCGATCTCCTCGAGAAAGGCACTATCAAAACCTTCAGCGATTTGATGAATGTCCTTCAGAGAAAGGAGAGGTACCATGAGTTGATTCTTACCACCAATAAGAGGCCTCGAGGACCGAAATTCATTGCGGAATCTCATCAAGCCCGTGGTAAAGCTTTTAAGCAGAAGCATCAACCTCATGAACGTCAAGCACCGCCACCACGTACGCCAAGAGCAATACGTGGCGGACGAGGAGGGAGAAGAGGCGTCGGCCGTGGCCGACCGCTTTCTTGGTCAAGGGATGATGGCAGAGCCGCCGCTCCCAGAGGGAGGAACAGTTTTGGTTCCGGTCCCAGGCGTGGTGGCCATACGCCGAACAATGCTTCGGCTCCTTGCTTCAAATGTGGTTCTAAGAATCATCTCCAACGCGATTGCATAGCAAGCAGAGATATTCAAGCCGCTTACAAGAAACACAAACAATACATAGAACAAGAAGCACACTATGTAGGAGACTTTGAGGAAGAAGTATACGATGAGGAAGATACGAACTTTGCCATCGATGACTTCCAACCTACCAAGAAACGTAGGACTCAGGAGTATGATACTCCAGACTATGAATAAGTATTTGACTTAGGTCATGAGATACGTGTTCAAGTTTGATTTTGATTGTTATTTTGACAGAATAGTCAATAAATCACGACTTTGTTCGATAAGTCGTTCTATTTAGAACAACCTTGATGTATTCTTGAGTTGTCATCAATAAAATCTATCTTATTCTACGAATGATTTGAGATTTTTACATCCCTGAAAGCAAAATTGGTTCAATGCGTCCAATTCTCAATGGCATAATCATTTTGAGTTCACCAAAATTCTGGTGATGTTAACTCATATCCGAAAAATCACAAAAGACAAAAGGAGAGATCCGCGATACGCGATACGCCATCCGCGATCCGCGATACGCCATCCGCGAGCCGCGATGCACGATCCGCGATCCGAGATCCGCGATCCGTGATCCGCGATCCGCTATCCGCCAACTTGGCCGCGATCCGCCAGGCCTCGCTCGCCATGTCTATTCGCCAACTAATCCGCGATCCGCGATCAGCGATCCGCCAACTTGGCTGCGATCCGCCAAACCTCGCTCGCCAAAGCCTAAGCGCTTGGCCTCGACTCGCTAGGCCTCACTCGCCATGGCCAATTGCCAGCTTGGCTCAGCACCGAATCCGGTTTTTGAAACCAACAATCGATAGCCTATCGAACAAATGCAACTTTTGCATCAATGGCTCGGCAACGAAGTGTCTTCGGACTCGTCATGCTTCGGATTTAGCTCAACCGTCGCATCGCATTGCCTCAATGCCTGACCGACTCTCACCACTCGCCTTGCTTCGGCTCGGCCTCTGGGTAGCTTTGGCCTTACCACAGCTTCGGCTTTGGCTTGGCCCCGGCCTTTGCCTTGGCTCGGCCACGCCACCTACGACGGTGTCCGGTCTCAATCTCTGACCTAGGCTATGATTATCAATGGTGATACTCGGTGATTAAAATGCGGCTTATATCTTTCTCTCAAGTTTTGTCGTTGCCATGGCTATGTTATTGGCCTTAATGCACTTCATTTTGTGATGATATATTGTCTCAGTACACTTACTTTAAAGTGTTCGCCAAAGTCTACAGTAGACTATTGATTCAATTTACATTGTTTTTGTAGATGTATCAAGGCGAGATTGAGTGTTTGTTGGATTGTGCAACAACTCACACGATTCTGAGAAATCGGCAATTGTTTTCGGATTTTACGCCAAGAGAATCGTCGTTATCTACGATGACAGGAACTGGACCCGTAATTAAGGGTCGTGGCACTGCTCAATTCTTACTGCCAAATGGCACTGAGATTCGGGTAGAGGACGCCCTATATGCGCCTAAGGCGCCAAGAACCTTGCTAGCTTTCAAGGATGTGCGTGACAATGACTATCACCTCAGCACTTATGTTGAAGATGGAACTGAATATCTGTTGATCACCTCCACTCAATCTATGCGCACTCGCATTGTGGAGAAGTGTAAGCGAGTTCGCAATGGCATGTATTTCACAACCATTCGAGCCAACGAATCTCATGTTGTTATATTATGTGATTCTGATGCTTATAAGCTTTGGCATGATAGACTCGGTCATCCGGGTCGTGATCTGATGATCCGTATTTTGAAATGCTCCCACGGTCATCCATTTTTCCGATCACAAAAGCACAGAGGGCGTCTCGGCCTCGGTTCGGCCGTGCCGTCGATAGCCGCCTCTCGGTTCCAAGGAGAGGTTCGGTCCCCTCCTGCTTCTCATGCTTCTGTAGCGATGTCTAATGCTCATCGTTCGTTTTGTAAAGCTTGTTCACTAGCAAAACTTCAAGCAAGACCATCTTTTGCTATTGATAATAAACAGAATATTCCGTTTCTACAACGAATACAAGGTGATATTTGTGGACCTATAACACCAGAATGCGGACCATTTCGATATTTCATGGTTCTGGTTGATGCATCAACGCGTTGGTCACACGTAGCGTTGTTGTCCACGAGGAATGCTGCATTCGCTAAACTCCTAGCTCAGATTATTAAGCTTCGGGCTCACCACCCGGACAATCCGATTAAGTCCATCAGACTGGATAATGCTGGAGAGTTTACCTCAAAGTGTTTTGATGACTATTGCATGTCAGTTGGGATTGAAGTTGAACATCCCGTACCCCACGTTCATTCTCAGAACGGTCTTGCAGAAGCCGCTATCAAGAGACTACAGCTTGTAGCTAGGTCTCTTGTCATGGCCACAAACTTGCCAGTTTCGGCATGGGGATATGCAATATTACATGCAGCTATGCTTATTCGTCTACGACCCACAGATAGCCAACCATTTAGTGCGTACCAGTTGGTAACTGGTTACGAGCCTGATATTTCGCATCTGCGTACTTTTGGTTGTGCCGTATATGTGCCTATCACGCCTCCACTGCGTACCAAGATGGGTCCACAACGACGATCAGCTATTTATGTTGGATATGAAGCACCAACTATTGTCCGCTATATAGAGCCTATGACAGGTGATCTATTTACTGCAAGATTTGCAGATTGTCACTTTGATGAGACATCCTTCCCGCCGTTAGGGGGAGATGGGGCCGCATCCGTCCCAAATGAACGTCAGGAATTGACGTGGTTCTCTCCCACTATGTCTCATTATGATCCCCGTACGTCTCAGTGTGAGACTGAAATACAACGCATATTAGAACTACAAAAGGTGGCGGATACGATGCCCGACTCCTTTACTGATATTGCGAAAGTGACAAGATCAACCATACCTGCTGCGAATGTACCTGCAAGGCTTAACATTCCTCGCCATGCGCGAGCACGCGCCGCCGGTCTCGGACCCGCAGCCCTAGGTGCCATCGGCAGCCTAGGCTCGGCACCTCCAAGTGGAGAGCCGGCGTCGACTTCGGATCCTCCTAGAAAGAGGGGGAGACCAATCGGTTCCAAAGACAATGTACCTAGAAAGAGGGCATGTGTCCAGGCACAAAGCGATCCGTTCATCATTGATACTGTGACGCCGTCACACGAGATTGTCTCCGACTATACCTATGTCCAAGAATCAACTCTGAATCATCTGGGGGACGCCTCAGACTCACTGTTGATGTTGGAGAACAAGGAAATCTCACTAAACTACTTATGCATGCACAATCTGATGGAAAGAAATTCCATGTATATCGATGATGCATTCGCTTACGCCGTTGCTCAAGAAGTTATTGACGACGACGATATGGAACCCCGCACTGTTGATGAATGTCAACGTAGGGCGGATTGGCCGAAGTGGGAAGAAGCAATCCAGGCTGAACTAGACTCTCTAAAGAAAAGGCAAGTTTTCGGACCGGTTGTGCCTACACCGCCGAACGTGAAGCCTGTTGGACATAAATGGGTCTTTGTCAGAAAGCGCAATGAGAATGGCGAAGTCCAGCGATATAAAGCTCGACTCGTGGCGCAAGGTTTTTCTCAACGCCCTGGAATTGATTATGAGGAGACGTATTCTCCTGTCATGGATACTATTACCTTCCGATACTTAATAAGTTTGGTAGTCTCAGAGAGACTCAATATGCAGCTTATGGATGTTGTAACTGCGTATCTTTATGGGGACCTAGATACGGAGATGTACATGAAAGTGCCAGAAGGACTTTCGTTACCCAAGTCAAGTGAGCAAAAACCACGAAGTTCATTTGCTATCAGGTTGAGACGATCTCTATATGGACTCCGACAATCTGGTAGGATGTGGTACACACGGTTAAGTGATTACTTGATTGGGAAAGGATACAAGAATGATGAGTTGTGCCCTTGTGTGTTCATAAAGAGAACAAGTTCAGGATTTGCCATTATAGCCGTCTATGTCGATGATATGAACATCATTGGAACTCTGAATGAGATCAATGAGACCGCTAACTATTTGAAATCCGAATTCGAGATGAAAGATCTGGGAAGGACTCGGTTTTGCCTAGGCTTAGAACTAGAGCACCGAAGTGGTGGAATTTTTATACACCAGTCTGCATATGTCCGAAAGATACTCAGGCGATTTAACATGGACAAAGTTATGCATCCTACAGGCACTCCCATGGTCGTTAGAAGTCTGGATATCAACAAAGATCCCTTTCGTCCGAAAGAAGATGACGAAGAGGTCTTGGGAGCTGAATATCCATATCTTAGTGCGATTGGAGCTTTGTTATACTTAGCTCAGTGTACTAGACCAGACATCGCTTTCTCTGTGAACTTGTTAGCTAGATTTAGCTCTGCGCCAACACAACGTCATTGGGTTGGAATCAAGAACATCTTCTGATACCTTAAAGGAACCCTTGATATGGGCTTGTACTATCGATACACTCATCAGGATTCGACACCTAGTCGATCTCTTGCATCTAACAGCACAAACCATGGCTCGGATTGCCATCCGCCAGCCATATCCGCCAAGACTGGCTTTGGTTCATCCATCCGCCATCTTGCAGCCATATCCGCCAACTTATCTTGACCCGCGGATGCTAAGTCGTGGTCCCGATACGGCTTTGGCGATACCCCCTCCTACTCAGATACACCAAATGATGTGATGGTAGGATTTGCTGATG
The DNA here is from genome assembly GCA_963682095.1 of Potentilla sterilis. Taxonomy (NCBI): domain Eukaryota; kingdom Viridiplantae; phylum Streptophyta; class Magnoliopsida; order Rosales; family Rosaceae; genus Potentilla; species Potentilla sterilis. The sequence goes on from OY821762.1 coordinate 30,199,818, forward strand.
CTGGATATTTGTCAGATCCACACAAAGGACGTTCCCAAACAGGTTATGTTTTTACCATTGGGAATACGGCGATATCTTGGAGATCAACCAAGCAAACCCTTGTTGCTACCTCCTCGAACCATGCTGAGATTATTGCACTACATGAAGCAGTCAAAGAATGTATTTGGCTTCGCTCAGTTATATCTCACATTCGAGAGTCTAGTGGACTTGAGTCTACTACGATGGGAGCAACTTGCATATTTGAAGATAATGCAGCATGCATTGAGCAGATGAAGTTGGGATACATTAAGGGTGACAATACTAAACACATTTCGCCTAAGTTCTTCTACAATCAGCAGCAGCAAGAGACTTTGAATATCCAGGTGAAGCAAGTCAGCTCAGAAGAAAATGCAGCAGATCTGTTCACCAAGTCTCTACCCAAATCTACATTTATGAAGCATGTAAAGCGCATTGGAATGTGTCGCTTATCCGAACTCGAAGACTGATTGACTATCAGGGGGAGTTCTCATCTAGACTTCAGGGGGAGCCTAGTTATGCATGTCTCACATACTTGTAGTTGGTGCGTTGTACTCTTTTTCCTTAGACCATGCTTTTATTTTTGCCCAAGAGGTTTTTGTTTGCTGGCAAAGGTTTTAACGAGGCAACGGTTCATGCACCATTGAGGACGCGACACAAGGGGGAGTGTTCAAGGAAGGTTAATTCCGTAACTTCCGAGGTGTGTCTTGCCCTAATAAGACTTGTAGTCTAGATACTCTATTAGATAGGGAATCCCTGTTCGCCAGGGATACTTGATGTAATGCCTATATAAAGGCCTCCTTATCAATGAATAAACATAGAGAGATTTATCAATCTATTTCTCCTACAACAGTAATGAGTTAAAAGATCATTCTTGTATGTTTTGGGAGGTCCCTAGAAGACTAAAAAGTTGGGTTATGGCGGATTGAAACGAACCTCAATTCACTACGATCCTTAACTACTTTTTAAAATTTAGGGGAAAATAGAAAGAAATATGAGGGAAAATTAATGGTATGACAAAAAAGTTCACTCCCGTTGGTACTAGGAGGTCTCTAGAAGGATAAAAAGTTGGGTTTTGGTGGATTTCGAAAGTTCACTCCCGCTGGTATTAGGATTCTCTAGAAAGATAAAAAGTTGGGTTTTGGTGGATTTCGAGAACGTTAAAACTCCACCGAAACTTGATGACTTATTAAATTCCAAGAAAAATTTGATGAAATTGAAGTAATGAATTAAAAGATCATTCTTGTATGTTTTGGGAGGTCCCTAGAAGACTAAAGAGTTGGGTTTTGGTGGATTGAAACGAACCTCAATTCACTTACGATCCTTAACTACATTTTAAAATTTAGGTGCAATTAGAAAGAAATATGAGGGAAAATTAATGATATAACAAAAAAGTCCACTCCCGTTGGTATTAGGGGGTCTCTAGAAGGATAAAAAGTTGGGTTTTGGTGGATTTCGAGGACGTCAAAACTCCACCGAAACTTGATGACTTATCAAAATTCCAAGAAAAAGGGGATGAAATTGAAGTAATGAGTTTAAATATCATTCTTGTATGTTTTGGGAGGTCCCAAGAAGACTACCCAGTTGGGTTTTGGCGGATTGAAACGAACCTCAATTCACTTACGATCCTTAACTAATTTTTAAAATATAGGGGAAAATAGAAACAAATATGAGGGAAAATTAATGATATTACAAAAAAGTTCACTCCCGTTGGTATTATGAGGTCTCTAGAAGGATAAAAAGTTGGGTTTTGGTGGATTTCGAGAAAGTTAAACCTCCACCGAATCTAGATGACTTATTAAAATTCCAAGAAAAATGGGATGAAATTGAAGTAATGAATTAAATGATCATTCTTGTATGTTTTGGGAGGTCCCTAGAAGACTAAAGAGTTGGGTTTTGGCGGATTGAAACGAACCTCAATTCACTACGATCCTTAACTACTTTTTAAAATTTAGGGGAAAATAGAAAGAAATATGAGGGAAAATTAATGGTATGACAAAAAAGTTCACTCCCGTTGGTATTAGGAGGTCTCTAGAAGGATAAAAAGTTGGGTTTTGGTGGATTTCGAAAGTTCACTCCCGTTGGTATTAGGATTCTCAAGAAAGATAAAAAGTTGGGTTTTGGTGGATTTCGAGAACGTTAAAACTCCACCGAAACTTGATGACTTATTAAAATTCCAAGAAAAATTTGATGAAATTGAAGTAATGAATTAAAAGATCATTCTTGTATGTTTTGGGAGGTCCCTAGAAGACTAAAGAGTTGGGTTTTGGTGGATTGAAACGAACCTCAATTCACTTACGATCCTTAACTACATTTTAAAATTTAGGTGCAATTAGAAAGAAATATGAGGGAAAATTAAAGATATAACAAAAAAGTTCACTCCCGTTGGTATTAGGAGGTCTCTAGAAGGATAAAAAGTTGGGTTTTGGTGGATTTCGAGGACGTCAAAACTCCACCGAAACTTGATGACTTATCAAAATTCCAAGAAAAATGGGATGAAATTGAAGTAATGAGTTTAAATATCATTCTTGTATGTTTTGGGAGGTCCCAAGAAGACTAACCAGTTGGGTTTTGGCGGATTGAAACGAACCTCAATTCACTTACGATCCTTAACTACTTTTTAAAATTTAGGGGAAAATAGAAAGAAATATGAGGGAAAATTAATGATATGACAAAAAAGTTCACTCCCGTTGGTATTAGGATTCTCTAGAAAGATAAAAAGTTGGGTTTTGGTGGATTTCGAGAACGTTAAAACTCCACCGAAACTTGATGACTTATTAAAATTCCAAGAAAAATTTGATGAAAATGAAGTAATGAGTTTAAATATCATTCTTGTATGTTTTGGGAGGTCCCAAGAAGACTAACCAGTTGGGGTTTGGCGGATTGAAACGAACCTCAATTCACTTACGATCCTTAACTACTTTTTAAAATATAGGGGAAAATAGAAACAAATATGAGGGAAAATTAATGATATGACAAAAAAGTTCACTCCCATTGGTATTATGAGGTCTCTAGAAGGATAAAAAGTTGGGTTTTGGTGGATTTCGAGAAAGTTAAACCTCCACCGAATCTTGATGACTTATTAAAATTCCAAGAAAATGGGATGAAATTGAAGTAATGAATTAAAAGATCATTCTTGTATGTTTTGGGAGGTCCCAAGAAGACTAACCAGTTGGGTTTTGGCGGATTGAAATGAACCTCAATTCACTTACGATCCTTAACTACTTTTTAAAATTTAGGGGAAAATAGAAAGAAATATGAGGGAAAATTAATGATATGACAAAAAAGTTCACTCCCGTTGGTAATAGGATTCTCTAGAAAGATAAAAAGTTGGGTTTTGGTGGATTTCGAGAACGTTAAAACTCCACCGAAACTTGATGACTTATTAAAATTCCAAGAAAAATTTGATGAAATTGAAGTAATGAATTAAAAGATCATTCTTGTATGTTTTGGGAGGTCCCTAGAAGACTAAAGAGTTTGGTTTTGGTGGATTGAAACGAACCTCAATTCACTTACGATCCTTAACTACATTTTAAAATTTAGGTGCAATTAGAAAGAAATATGAGGGAAAATTAATGATATAACAAAAAAGTTCACTCCCGTTGGTATTAGGAGGTCTCTAGAAGGATAAAAAGTTGGGTTTTGGTGGATTTCAGGACGTCAAAACTCCACCGAAACTTGATGACTTATCAAAATTCCAAGAAAAATGGGAAGAAATTGAAGTAATGAGTTTAAATATCATTCTTGTATGTTTTGGGAGGTCCCAAGAAGACTAACCAGTTGGGTTTTGGCGATTGAAACGAACCTCAATTCACTTACGATCCTTAACTACTTTTTAAAATATAGGGGGAACTAGAAACAAATATGAGGGAAAATTAATGATATGACAAAAAAGTTCACTCCCGTTGGTATTAGGATTCTCTAGAAAGATAAAAAGTTGGGTTTTGGTGGATTTCGAGAACGTTAAAACTCCACCGAAACTTGATGACTTATTAAAATTCCAAGAAAAATTTGATGAAAATGAAGTAATGAGTTTAAATATCATTCTTGTATGTTTTGGGAGGTCCCATGAAGACTAACCAGTTGGGTTTTGGCGGATTGAAACGAACCTCAATTCACTTACGATCCTTAACTACTTTTTAGAATTTAGGTGCAAATAGAAAGAAATATGAGGGAAAATTAATGATATGACAAAAAAGTTTACTCTCGTTGGTATTAGGATTTGTCTAGAAGGATGAAAACTTGGGTTTTGGTGGATTTCGAGAACTTCAAAACTCCACCGAAACTTGATGACTTATTGAAATTCGAAGAAAAATGGGATGAAATTGAAGTAATGAGTTAAAAGATCATTCTTGTATGTTTTGGGAGGTCCCTAGAAGACTAAAAAGTTGGGTTTTGGCGGATTGAAACGAACCTCAATTCACTTACGATCCTTAACTACTTTTTAAAATATAGGGGGAACTAGAAACAAATATGAGGGAAAATTAATGATATGACAAAAAAGTTCACTCCGTTGGTATTATGAGGTCTCTAGAAGGATAAAAAGTTGGGTTTTGGTGGATTTCGAGAAAGTTAAACCTTCACCGAATCTTGATGACTTATTAAAATTCCAAGAAAAATGGGATGAAATTGAAGTAATGAATTAAATGATCATTCTTGTATGTTTTGGGAGGTCCCTAGAAGACTAAAGAGTTGGGTTTTGGCGGATTGAAACGAACCTCAATTCACTACGATCCTTAACTACTTTTTAAAATATAGGGGAAAATAGAAACAAATATGAGGGAAAATTAATGATATGACAAAAAAGTTCACTCCCGTTGGTATTAGGAGGTCTCTAGAAGGATAAAAAGTTGGGTTTTGGTGGATTTTGAGAACTTCAAAACTCCACCGAAACTTGATGACTTATTGAAATTCGAAGAAAAATGGGATGAAATTGAAGTAATGAGTTAAAAGATCATTCTTGTATGTTTTGGGAGGTCCCTAGAAGACTAAAAAGTTGGGTTTTGGCGGATTGAAACGAACCTCAATTCACTTACGATCCTTAACTACTTTTTAAAATATAGGGGGAAATAGAAACAAATATGAGGGAAAATTAATGATATGACAAAAAAGTTCACTCCCGTTGGTATTATGAGGTCTCTAGAAGGATAAAAAGTTGGGTTTTGGTGGATTTCGAGAAAGTTAAACCTCCACCGAATCTTGATGACTTATTAAAATTCCAAGAAAAATGGGATGAAATTGAAGTAATGAATTAAATGATCATTCTTGTATGTTTTGGGAGGTCCCAAGAAGACTAAACAGTTGGGTTTTCGCGGATTGAAACGAACCTCAATTCACTTACGATCCTTAACTACTTTTTAAAATTAAGGGGAAAATAGAAAGAAATATGAGGGAAAATTAATGATATGACAAAAAAGTTCACTCCCGTTGGTATTAGGATTCTCTAGAAAGATAAAAAGTTGGGTTTTGGTGTATTTCGAGAACGTTAAAACTCCACCGAAACTTGATGACTTATTAAAATTCCAAGAAAAATTTGATGAAAATGAAGTAATGAGTTTAAATATCATTCTTGTATGTTTTGGGATGTCCCATGAAGACTAAAGAGTTGGGTTTTGGTGGATTGAAACGAACCTCAATTCACTTACGATCCTTAACTACATTTTAAAATTTAGGTGCAATTAGAAAGAAATATGAGGGAAAATTAATGATATAACAAAAAAGTTCACTCCCGTTGGTATTAGGGGGTCTCTAGAAGGATAAAAAGTTGGGTTTTGGTGGATTTCGAGGACGTCAAAACTCCACCGAAACTTGATGACTTATCAAAATTCCAAGAAAAAGGGGATGAAATTGAAGTAATGAGTTTAAATATCATTCTTGTATGTTTTGGGAGGTCCCAAGAAGACTACCCAGTTGGGTTTTGGCGGATTGAAACGAACCTCAATTCACTTACGATCCTTAACTACTTTTTAAAATATAGGGGAAAATAGAAACAAATATGAGGGAAAATTAATGATATGACAAAAAAGTTCACTCCCGTTGGTATTAGGATTCTCTAGAAAGATAAAAAGTTGGGTTTTGGTGGATTTCGAGAACGTTAAAACTCCACCGAAACTTGATGACTTATTAAAATTCCAAGAAAAATTTGATGAAAATGAAGTAATGAGTTTAAATATCATTCTTGTATGTTTTGGGAGGTCCCATGAAGACTAACCAGTTGGGTTTTGGCGGATTGAAACGAACCTCAATTCACTTACGATCCTTAACTACTTTTTAGAATTTAGGTGCAAATAGAAAGAAATATGAGGGAAAATTAATGATATGACAAAAAAGTTTACTCTCGTTGGTATTAGGATTTGTCTAGAAGGATGAAAACTTGGGTTTTGGTGGATTTCGAGAACTTCAAAACTCCACCGAAACTTGATGACTTATTGAAATTCGAAGAAAAATGGGATGAAATTGAAGTAATGAGTTAAAAGATCATTCTTGTATGTTTTGGGAGGTCCCTAGAAGACTAAAAAGTTGGGTTTTGGCGGATTGAAACGAACCTCAATTCACTTACGATCCTTAACTACTTTTTAAAATATAGGGGGAACTAGAAACAAATATGAGGGAAAATTAATGATATGACAAAAAAGTTCACTCCGTTGGTATTATGAGGTCTCTAGAAGGATAAAAAGTTGGGTTTTGGTGGATTTCGAGAAAGTTAAACCTTCACCGAATCTTGATGACTTATTAAAATTCCAAGAAAAATGGGATGAAATTGAAGTAATGAATTAAATGATCATTCTTGTATGTTTTGGGAGGTCCCTAGAAGACTAAAGAGTTGGGTTTTGGCGGATTGAAACGAACCTCAATTCACTACGATCCTTAACTACTTTTTAAAATATAGGGGAAAATAGAAACAAATATGAGGGAAAATTAATGATATGACAAAAAAGTTCACTCCCGTTGGTATTAGGAGGTCTCTAGAAGGATAAAAAGTTGGGTTTTGGTGGATTTTGAGAACTTCAAAACTCCACCGAAACTTGATGACTTATTGAAATTCGAAGAAAAATGGGATGAAATTGAAGTAATGAGTTAAAAGATCATTCTTGTATGTTTTGGGAGGTCCCTAGAAGACTAAAAAGTTGGGTTTTGGCGGATTGAAACGAACCTCAATTCACTTACGATCCTTAACTACTTTTTAAAATATAGGGGGAAATAGAAACAAATATGAGGGAAAATTAATGATATGACAAAAAAGTTCACTCCCGTTGGTATTATGAGGTCTCTAGAAGGATAAAAAGTTGGGTTTTGGTGGATTTCGAGAAAGTTAAACCTCCACCGAATCTTGATGACTTATTAAAATTCCAAGAAAAATGGGATGAAATTGAAGTAATGAATTAAATGATCATTCTTGTATGTTTTGGGAGGTCCCAAGAAGACTAAACAGTTGGGTTTTCGCGGATTGAAACGAACCTCAATTCACTTACGATCCTTAACTACTTTTTAAAATTTAGGGGAAAATAGAAAGAAATATGAGGGAAAATTAATGATATGACAAAAAAGTTCACTCCCGTTGGTATTAGGATTCTCTAGAAAGATAAAAAGTTGGGTTTTGGTGTATTTCGAGAACGTTAAAACTCCACCGAAACTTGATGACTTATTAAAATTCCAAGAAAAATTTGATGAAAATGAAGTAATGAGTTTAAATATCATTCTTGTATGTTTTGGGAGGTCCCAAGAAGACTAACCAGTTGGGGTTTGGCGGATTGAAACGAACCTCAATTCACTTACGATCCTTAACTACTTTTTAAAATTTAGGTGCAATTAGAAAGAAATATGAGGGAAAATTAATGATATCACAAAAAAGTTCACTCCCGTTGGTATTAGGGGGTCTCTAGAAGGATAAAAAGTTGGGTTTTGGTGGATTTCGAGGACGTCAAAACTCCACCGAAACTTGATGACTTATCAAAATTCCAAGAAAAAGGGGATGAAATTGAAGTAATGAGTTTAAATATCATTCTTGTATGTTTTGGGAGGTCCCAAGAAGACTACCCAGTTGGGTTTTGGCGGATTGAAACGAACCTCAATTCACTTACGATCCTTAACTACTTTTTAAAATATAGGGGAAAATAGAAACAAATATGAGGGAAAATTAATGATATGACAAAAAAGTTTACTCTCGTTGGTATTAGGATTTGTCTAGAAGGATGAAAACTTGGGTTTTGGTGGATTTCGAGAACTTCAAAACTCCACCGAAACTTGATGACTTATTGAAATTCGAAGAAAAATGGGATGAAATTGAAGTAATGAGTTAAAAGATCATTCTTGTATGTTTTGGGAGGTCCCTAGAAGACTAAAAAGTTGGGTTTTGGCGGATTGAAACGAACCTCAATTCACTTACGATCCTTAACTACTTTTTAAAATATAGGGGGAACTAGAAACAAATATGAGGGAAAATTAATGATATGACAAAAAAGTTCACTCCCGTTGGTATTATGAGGTCTCTAGAAGGATAAAAAGTTGGGTTTTGGTGGATTTCGAGAAAGTTAAACCTCCACCGAATCTAGATGACTTATTAAAATTCCAAGAAAAATGGGATGAAATTGAAGTAATGAATTAAATGATCATTCTTGTATGTTTTGGGAGGTCCCTAGAAGACTAAAGAGTTGGGTTTTGGCGGATTGAAACGAACCTCAATTCACTACGATCCTTAACTACTTTTTAAAATTTAGGGGAAAATAGAAAGAAATATGAGGGAAAATTAATGGTATGACAAAAAAGTTCACTCCCGTTGGTATTAGGAGGTCTCTAGAAGGATAAAAAGTTGGGTTTTGGTGGATTTCGAAAGTTCACTCCCGTTGGTATTAGGATTCTCAAGAAAGATAAAAAGTTGGGTTTTGGTGGATTTCGAGAACGTTAAAACTCCACCGAAACTTGATGACTTATTAAACTTCCAAGAAAAATTTGATGAAATTGAAGTAATGAATTAAAAGATCATTCTTGTATGTTTTGGGAGGTCCCTAGAAGACTAAAGAGTTGGGTTTTGGTGGATTGAAACAAACCTCAATTCACTTACGATCCTTAACTACATTTTAAAATTTAGGTGCAATTAGAAAGAAATATGAGGGAAAATTAAAGATATAACAAAAAAGTTCACTCCCGTTGGTATTAGGAGGTCTCTAGAAGGATAAAAAGTTGGGTTTTGGTGGATTTCGAGGACGTCAAAACTCCACCGAAACTTGATGACTAATCAAAATTCCAAGAAAAATGGGATGAAATTGAAGTAATGAGTTTAAATATCATTCTTGTATGTTTTGGGAGGTCCCAAGAAGACTAACCAGTTGGGTTTTGGCGGATTGAAACGAACCTCAATTCACTTACGATCCTTAACTACTTTTTAAAATTTAGGGGAAAATAGAAAGAAATATGAGGGAAAATTAATGATATGACAAAAAAGTTCACTCCCGTTGGTATTAGGATTCTCTAGAAAGATAAAAAGTTGGGTTTTGGTGGATTTCGAGAACGTTAAAACTCCACCGAAACTTGATGACTTATTAAAATTCCAAGAAAAATTTGATGAAAATGAAGTAATGAGTTTAAATATCATTCTTGTATGTTTTGGGAGGTCCCAAGAAGACTAACCAGTTGGGGTTTGGCGGATTGAAACGAACCTCAATTCACTTACGATCCTTAACTACTTTTTAAAATATAGGGGAAAATAGAAACAAATATGAGGGAAAATTAATGATATGACAAAAAAGTTCACTCCCATTGGTATTATGAGGTCTCTAGAAGGATAAAAAGTTGGGTTTTGGTGGATTTCGAGAAAGGTAAACCTCCACCGAATCTTGATGACTTATTAAAATTCCAAGAAAAATGGGATGAAATTGAAGTAATGAATTAAATGATCATTCTTGTATGTTTTGGGAGGTCCCTAGAAGACTAAAGAGTTGGGTTTTGGCGGATTGAAACGAACCTCAATTCACTACGATCCTTAACTACTTTTTAAAATTTAGGGGAAAATAGAAAGAAATATGAGGGAAAATTAATGGTATGACAAAAAAGTTCACTCCGTTGGTACTAGGAGGTCTCTAGAAGGATAAAAAGTTGGGTTTTGGTGGATTTCGAAAGTTCACTCCCGCTGGTATTAGGATTCTCTAGAAAGATAAAAAGTTGGGTTTTGGTGGATTTCGAGAACGTTAAAACTCCACCGAAACTTGATGACTTATTAAAATTCCAAGAAAAATTTGATGAAAATGAAGTAATGAGTTTAAATATCATTCTTGTATGTTTTGGGAGGTCCCAAGAAGACTAACCAGTTGGGGTTTGGCGGATTGAAACGAACCTCAATTCACTTACGATCCTTAACTACTTTTTAAAATATAGGGGAAAATAGAAACAAATATGAGGGAAAATTAATGATATGACAAAAAAGTTCACTCCCATTGGTATTATGAGGTCTCTAGAAGGATAAAAAGTTGGGTTTTGGTGGATTTCGAGAAAGTTAAACCTCCACCGAATCTTGATGACTTATTAAAATTCCAAGAAAAATGGGATGAAATTGAAGTAATGAATTAAATGATCATTCTTGTATGTTTTGGGAGGTCCCAAGAAGACTAACCAGTTGGGTTTTGGCGGATTGAAACGAACCTCAATTCACTTACGATCCTTAACTACTTTTTAAAATTTAGGGGAAAATAGAAAGAAATATGAGGGAAAATTAATGATATGACAAAAAAGTTCACTCCCGTTGGTATTAGGAGGTCTCTAGAAGGATAAAAAGTTGGGTTTTGGTGGATTTCAGGACGTCAAAACTCCACCGAAACTTGATGACTTATCAAAATTCCAAGAAAAATGGGATGAAATTGAAGTAATGAGTTTAAATATCATTCTTGTATGTTTTGGGAGGTCCCAAGAAGACTAACCAGTTGGGTTTTGGCGGATTGAAACGAACCTCAATTCACTTACGATCCTTAACTACTTTTTAAAATTTAGGGGAAAATAGAAAGAAATATGAGGGAAAATTAATGATATGACAAAAAAGTTCACTCCCGTTGGTATTAGGATTCTCTAGAAAGAAAAAAAGTTGGGTTTTGGTGGATTTCGAGAACGTTAAAACTCCACCGAAACTTGATGACTTATTAAAATTCCAAGAAAAATTTGATGAAAATGAAGTAATGAGTTTAAATATCATTCTTGTATGTTTTGGGAGGTCCCATGAAGACTAACCAGTTGGGTTTTGGCGGATTGAAACGAACCTCAATTCACTTACGATCCTTAACTACTTTTTAGAATTTAGGTGCAAATAGAAAGAAATATGAGGGAAAATTAATGATATGACAAAAAAGTTTACTCTCGTTGGTATTAGGATTTGTCTAGAAGGATGAAAACTTGGGTTTTGGTGGATTTCGAGAACTTCAAAACTCCACCGAAACTTGATGACTTATTGAAATTCGAAGAAAAATGGGATGAAATTGAAGTAATGAGTTAAAAGATCATTCTTGTATGTTTTGGGAGGTCCCTAGAAGACTAAAAAGTTGGGTTTTGGCGGATTGAAACGAACCTCAATTCACTTACGATCCTTAACTACTTTTTAAAATTTAGGGGAAAATAGAAAGAAATATGAGGGAAAATTAATGATATGACAAAAAAGTTCACTCCCGTTGGTATTAGGATTCTCTAGAAAGATAAAAAGTTGGGTTTTGGTGGATTTCGAGAACGTTAAAACTCCACCGAAACTTGATGACTTATTAAAATTCCAAGAAAAATTTGATGAAAATGAAGAAATGAGTTTAAATATCATTCTTGTATGTTTTGGGAGGTCCCATGAAGACTAACCAGTTGGGTTTTGGCGGATTGAAACGAACCTCAATTCACTTACGATCTTTAACTACTTTTTAGAATTTTGGTGCAAATAGAAAGAAATATGAGGGAAAATTAATGATATGACAAAAAAGTTTACTCTCGTTGGTATTAGGATTTGTCTAGAAGGATGAAAACTTGGGTTTTGGTGGATTTCGAGAACTTCAAAACTCCACCGAAACTTGATGACTTATTGAAATTCGAAGAAAAATGGGATGAAATTGAAGTAATGAGTTAAAAGATCATTCTTGTATGTTTTGGGAGGTCCCTAGAAGACTAAAAAGTTGGGTTTTGGCGGATTGAAACGAACCTCAATTCACTTACGATCCTTAACTACTTTTTAAAATTTAGGGGAAAATAGAAAGAAATATGAGGGAAAATTAATGATATGACAAAAAAGTTCACTCCCGTTGGTATTAGGATTCTCTAGAAAGATAAAAAGTTGGGTTTTGGTGGATTTCGAGAACGTTAAAACTCCACCGAAACTTGATGACTTATTAAAATTCCAAGAAAAATTTGATGAAAATGAAGAAATGAGTTTAAATATCATTCTTGTATGTTTTGGGAGGTCCCATGAAGACTAACCAGTTGGGTTTTGGCGGATTGAAACGAACCTCAATTCACTTACGATCTTTAACTACTTTTTAGAATTTAGGTGCAAATAGAAAGAAATATGAGGGAAAATTAATGATATGACAAAAAAGTTTACTCTCGTTGGTATTAGGATTTGTCTAGAAGGATGAAAACTTGGGTTTTGGTGGATTTCGAGAACTTCAAAACTCCACCGAAACTTGATGACTTATTGAAATTCGAAGAAAAATGGGATGAAATTGAAGTAATGAGTTAAAAGATCATTCTTGTATGTTTTGGGAGGTCCCTAGAAGACTAAAAAGTTGGGTTTTGGCGGATTGAAACGAACCTCAATTCACTTACGATCCTTAACTACTTTTTAAAATATAGGGGGAACTAGAAACAAATATGAGGGAAAATTAATGATATGACAAAAAAGTTCACTCCGTTGGTATTATGAGGTCTCTAGAAAGATAAAAAGTTGGGTTTTGGTGGATTTCGAGAACGTTAAAACTCCACCGAAACTTGATGACTTATTAAAATTCCAAGAAAAATTTGATGAAATTGAAGTAATGAATTAAAAGATCATTCTTGTATGTTTTAGGAGGTCCCTAGAAGACTAAAGAGTTGGGTTTTGGTGGATTGAAACGAACCTCAATTCACTTACGATCCTTAACTACATTTTAAAATTTAGGTGCAATTAGAAAGAAATATGAGGGAAAATTAATGATATAACAAAAAAGTTCACTCCCGTTGGTATTAGGAGGTCTCTAGAAGGATAAAAAGTTGGGTTTTGGTGGATTTCAGGACGTCAAAACTCCACCGAAACTTGATGACTTATCAAAATTCCAAGAAAAATGGGATGAAATTGAAGTAATGAGTTTAAATATCATTCTTGTATGTTTTGGGAGGTCCCAAGAAGACTAACCAGTTGGGTTTTGGCGGATTGAAACGAACCTCAATTCACTTACGATCCTTAACTACTTTTTCAAATTTAGGGGAAAATAGAAAGAAATATGAGGGAAAATTAATGATATGACAAAAAAGTTCACTCCCGTTGGTATTAGGATTCTCTAGAAAGATAAAAAGTTGGGTTTTGGTGGATTTCGAGAACGTTAAAACTCCACCGAAACTTGATGACTTATTAAAATTCCAAGAAAAATTTGATGAAAATGAAGTAATGAGTTTAAATATCATTCTTGTATGTTTTGGGAGGTCCCAAGAAGACTAACCAGTTGGGGTTTTGCGGATTGAAACGAACCTCAATTCACTTACGATCCTTAACTACTTTTTAAAATATAGGGGAAAATAGAAACAAATATGAGGGAAAATTAATGATATGACAAAAAAGTTCACTCCCGTTGGTATTAGGAGGTCTCTAGAAGGATAAAAAGTTGGGTTTTGGTGGATTTCAGGACGTCAAAACTCCACCGAAACTTGATGACTTATCAAAATTCCAAGAAAAATGGGATGAAATTGAAGTAATGAGTTAAAAGATCATTCTTGTATGTTTTGGGAGGTCCCTAGAAGACTAACCAGTTGGGTTTTGGCGGATTGAAACGAACCTCAATTCACTTACGATCCTTAACTACTTTTTAAAAATTTAGGGGAAAATAGAAAGAAATATGAGGGAAAATTAATGATATGACAAAAAAGTTCACTCCCGTTGGTATTAGGATTCTCTAGAAAGATAAAAAGTTGGGTTTTGGTGGATTTCGAGAACGTTAAAACTCCACCGAAACTTGATGACTTATTAAAATTCCAAGAAAAATTTGATGAAAATGAAGTAATGAGTTTAAATATCATTCTTGTATGTTTTGGGATGTCCCATGAAGACTAACCAGTTGGGTTTTGGCGGATTGAAACGAACCTCAATTCACTTACGATCCTTAACTACTTTTTAAAATATAGGGGGAACTAGAAACAAATATGAGGGAAAATTAATGATATGACAAAAAAGTTCACTCCGTTGGTATTATGAGGTCTCTAGAAAGATAAAAAGTTGGGTTTTGGTGGATGTCGAGAACGTTAAAACTCCACCGAAACTTGATGACTTTTTAAAATTCCAAGAAAAATTTGATGAAATTGAAGTAATGAATTAAAAGATCATTCTTGTATGTTTTAGGAGGTCCCTAGAAGACTAAAGAGTTGGGTTTTGGTGGATTGAAACGAACCTCAATTCACTTACGATCCTTAACTACATTTTAAAATTTAGGTGCAATTAGAAAGAAATATGAGGGAAAATTAATGATATAACAAAAAAGTTCACTCCCGTTGGTATTAGGAGGTCTCTAGAAGGATAAAAAGTTGGGTTTTGGTGGATTTCAGGACGTCAAAACTCCACCGAAACTTGATGAATTATCAAAATTCCAAGAAAAATGGGATGAAATTGAAGTAATGAGTTTAAATATCATTCTTGTATGTTTTGGGAGGTCCCAAGAAGACTAACCAGTTGGGTTTTGGCGGATTGAAACGAACCTCAATTCACTTACGATCCTTAACTACTTTTTAAAATTTAGGGGAAAATAGAAAGAAATATGAGGGAAAATTAATGATATGACAAAAAAGTTCACTCCCGTTGGTATTAGGATTCTCTAGAAAGATAAAAAGTTGGGTTTTGGTGGATTTCGAGAACGTTAAAACTCCACCGAAACTTGATGACTTATTAAAACTCCAAGAAAAATTTGATGAAAATGAAGTAATGAGTTTAAATATCATTCTTATATGTTTTGGGAGGTCCCATGAAGACTAACCAGTTGGGTTTTGGCGGATTGAAACGAACCTCAATTCACTTACGATCCTTAACTACTTTTTAAAATATAGGGGAAAATAGAAACAAATATGAGGGAAAATTAATGATATGACAAAAAAGTTCACTCCCGTTGGTATTAGGATTCTCTAGAAAGATAAAAAGTTGGGTTTTGGTGGATTTCGAGAACGTTAAAACTCCACCGAAACTTGATGACTTATTAAAATTCCAAGAAAAATTTGATGAAAATGAAGTAATGAGTTTAAATATCATTCTTGTATGTTTTGGGAGGTCCCATGAAGACTAACCAGTTGGGTTTTGGCGGATTGAAACGAACCTCAATTCACTTACGATCCTTAACTACTTTTTAGAATTTAGGTGCAAATAGAAAGAAATATGAGGGAAAATTATTGATATGACAAAAAAGTTTACTCTCGTTGGTATTAGGATTTGTCTAGAAGGATGAAAACTTGGGTTTTGGTGGATTTCGAGAACTTCAAAACTCCACCGAAACTTGATGACTTATTGAAATTCGAAGAAAAATGGGATGAAATTGAAGTAATGAGTTAAAAGATCATTCTTGTATGTTTTGGGAGGTCCCTAGAAGACTAAAAAGTTGGGGTTTTGCGGATTGAAACGAACCTCAATTCACTTACGATCCTTAACTACTTTTTAAAATATAGGGGAAAATAGAAACAAATATGAGGGAAAATTAATGATATGACAAAAAAGTTCACTCCCGTTGGTATTAGGAGGTCTCTAGAAGGATAAAAAGTTGGGTTTTGGTGGATTTCAGGACGTCAAAACTCCACCGAAACTTGATGACTTATCAAAATTCCAAGAAAAATGGGATGAAATTGAAGTAATGAGTTAAAAGATCATTCTTGTATGTTTTGGGAGGTCCCTAGAATACTAACCAGTTGGGTTTTGGCGGATTGAAACGAACCTCAATTCACTTACGATCCTTAACTACTTTTTAAAAATTTAGGGGAAAATAGAAAGAAATATGAGGGAAAATTAATGATATGACAAAAAAGTTCACTCCCGTTGGTATTAGGATTCTCTAGAAAGATAAAAAGTTGGGTTTTGGTGGATTTCGAGAACGTTAAAACTCCACCGAAACTTGATGACTTATTAAAATTCCAAGAAAAATTTGATGAAAATGAAGTAATGAGTTTAAATATCATTCTTGTATGTTTTGGGATGTCCCATGAAGACTAACCAGTTGGGTTTTGGCGGATTGAAACGAACCTCAATTCACTTACGATCCTTAACTACTTTTTAAAATATAGGGGGAACTAGAAACAAATATGAGGGAAAATTAATGATATGACAAAAAAGTTCACTCCGTTGGTATTATGAGGTCTCTAGAAAGATAAAAAGTTGGGTTTTGGTGGATGTCGAGAACGTTAAAACTCCACCGAAACTTGATGACTTTTTAAAATTCCAAGAAAAATTTGATGAAATTGAAGTAATGAATTAAAAGATCATTCTTGTATGTTTTAGGAGGTCCCTAGAAGACTAAAGAGTTGGGTTTTGGTGGATTGAAACGAACCTCAATTCACTTACGATCCTTAACTACATTTTAAAATTTAGGTGCAATTAGAAAGAAATATGAGGGAAAATTAATGATATAACAAAAAAGTTCACTCCCGTTGGTATTAGGAGGTCTCTAGAAGGATAAAAAGTTGGGTTTTGGTGGATTTCAGGACGTCAAAACTCCACCGAAACTTGATGAATTATCAAAATTCCAAGAAAAATGGGATGAAATTGAAGTAATGAGTTTAAATATCATTCTTGTATGTTTTGGGAGGTCCCAAGAAGACTAACCAGTTGGGTTTTGGCGGATTGAAACGAACCTCAATTCACTTACGATCCTTAACTACTTTTTAAAATTTAGGGGAAAATAGAAAGAAATATGAGGGAAAATTAATGATATGACAAAAAAGTTCACTCCCGTTGGTATTAGGATTCTCTAGAAAGATAAAAAGTTGGGTTTTGGTGGATTTCGAGAACGTTAAAACTCCACCGAAACTTGATGACTTATTAAAACTCCAAGAAAAATTTGATGAAAATGAAGTAATGAGTTTAAATATCATTCTTGTATGTTTTGGGAGGTCCCATGAAGACTAACCAGTTGGGTTTTGGCGGATTGAAACGAACCTCAATTCACTTACGATCCTTAACTACTTTTTAAAATATAGGGGAAAATAGAAACAAATATGAGGGAAAATTAATGATATGACAAAAAAGTTCACTCCCGTTGGTATTAGGATTCTCTAGAAAGATAAAAAGTTGGGTTTTGGTGGATTTCGAGAACGTTAAAACTCCACCGAAACTTGATGACTTATTAAAATTCCAAGAAAAATTTGATGAAAATGAAGTAATGAGTTTAAATATCATTCTTGTATGTTTTGGGAGGTCCCATGAAGACTAACCAGTTGGGTTTTGGCGGATTGAAACGAACCTCAATTCACTTACGATCCTTAACTACTTTTTAGAATTTAGGTGCAAATAGAAAGAAATATGAGGGAAAATTATTGATATGACAAAAAAGTTTACTCTCGTTGGTATTAGGATTTGTCTAGAAGGATGAAAACTTGGGTTTTGGTGGATTTCGAGAACTTCAAAACTCCACCGAAACTTGATGACTTATTGAAATTCGAAGAAAAATGGGATGAAATTGAAGTAATGAGTTAAAAGATCATTCTTGTATGTTTTGGGAGGTCCCTAGAAGACTAAAAAGTTGGGTTTTGGCGGATTGAAACGAACCTCAATTCACTTACGATCCTTAACTACTTTTTAAAATATAGGGGGAATTAGAAACAAATATGAGGGAAAATTAATGATATGACAAAAAAGTTCACTCCGTTGGTATTATGAGGTCTCTAGAAGGATAAAAAGTTGGGTTTTGGTGGATTTCGAGAAAGTTAAACCTCCACCGAATCTTGATGACTTATTAAAATTCCAAGAAAAATGGGATGAAATTGAAGTAATGAATTAAATGATCATTCTTGTATGTTTTGGGAGGTCCCAAGAAGACTAAACAGTTGGGTTTTCGCGGATTGAAACGAACCTCAATTCACTTACGATCCTTAACTACTTTTTAAAATTTAGGGGAAAATAGAAAGAAATATGAGGGAAAATTAATGATATGACAAAAAAGTTCACTCCCGTTGGTATTAGGATTCTCTAGAAAGATAAAAAGTTGGGTTTTGGTGTATTTCGAGAACGTTAAAACTCCACCGAAACTTGATGACTTATTAAAATTCCAAGAAAAATTTGATGAAAATGAAGTAATGAGTTTAAATATCATTCTTGTATGTTTTGGGATGTCCCATGAAGACTAAAGAGTTGGGTTTTGGTGGATTGAAACGAACCTCAATTCACTTACGATCCTTAACTACATTTTAAAATTTAGGTGCAATTAGAAAGAAATATGAGGGAAAATTAATGATATAACAAAAAAGTTCACTCCCGTTGGTATTAGGGGGTCTCTAGAAGGATAAAAAGTTGGGTTTTGGTGGATTTCGAGGATGTCAAAACTCCACCGAAACTTGATGACTTATCAAAATTCCAAGAAAAAGGGGATGAAATTGAAGTAATGAGTTTAAATATCATTCTTGTATGTTTTGGGAGGTCCCAAGAAGACTACCCAGTTGGGTTTTGGCGGATTGAAACGAACCTCAATTCACTTACGATCCTTAACTACTTTTTAAAATATAGGGGAAAATAGAAACAAATATGAGGGAAAATTAATGATATGACAAAAAAGTTCACTCCCGTTGGTATTATGAGGTCTCTAGAAGGATAAAAAGTTGGGTTTTGGTGGATTTCGAGAAAGTTAAACCTCCACCGAATCTAGATGACTTATTAAAATTCCAAGAAAAATGGGATGAAATTGAAGTAATGAATTAAATGATCATTCTTGTATGTTTTGGGAGGTCCCTAGAAGACTAAAGAGTTGGGTTTTGGCGGATTGAAACGAACCTCAATTCACTACGATCCTTAACTACTTTTTAAAATTTAGGGGAAAATAGAAAGAAATATGAGGGAAAATTAATGGTATGGCAAAAAAGTTCACTCCCGTTGGTATTAGGAGGTCTCTAGAAGGATAAAAAGTTGGGTTTTGGTGGATTTTGAGAACTTCAAAACTCCACCGAAACTTGATGACTTATTGAAATTCGAAGAAAAATGGGATGAAATTGAAGTAATGAGTTAAAAGATCATTCTTGTATGTTTTGGGAGGTCCCTAGAAGACTAAAAAGTTGGGTTTTGGCGGATTGAAACGAACCTCAATTCACTTACGATCCTTAACTAATTTTTAAAATATAGGGGGAAATAGAAACAAATATGAGGGAAAATTAATGATATGACAAAAAAGTTCACTCCCGTTGGTATTATGAGGTCTCTAGAAGGATAAAAAGTTGGGTTTTGGTGGATTTCGAGAAAGTTAAACCTCCACCGAATCTTGATGACTTATTAAAATTCCAAGAAAAATGGGATGAAATTGAAGTAATGAATTAAATGATCATTCTTGTATGTTTTGGGAGGTCCCAAGAAGACTAAACAGTTGGGTTTTCGCGGATTGAAACGAACCTCAATTCACTTACGATCCTTAACTACTTTTTAAAATTTAGGGGAAAATAGAAAGAAATATGAGGGAAAATTAATGATATGACAAAAAAGTTCACTCCCGTTGGTATTAGGATTCTCTAGAAAGATAAAAAGTTGGGTTTTGGTGTATTTCGAGAACGTTAAAACTCCACCGAAACTTGATGACTTATTAAAATTCCAAGAAAAATTTGATGAAAATGAAGTAATGAGTTTAAATATCATTCTTGTATGTTTTGGGAGGTCCCAAGAAGACTAACCAGTTGGGGTTTGGCGGATTGAAACGAACCTCAATTCACTTACGATCCTTAACTACTTTTTAAAATTTAGGTGCAATTAGAAAGAAATATGAGGGAAAATTAATGATATCACAAAAAAGTTCACTCCCGTTGGTATTAGGGGGTCTCTAGAAGGATAAAAAGTTGGGTTTTGGTGGATTTCGAGGACGTCAAAACTCCACCGAAACTTGATGACTTATCAAAATTCCAAGAAAAAGGGGATGAAATTGAAGTAATGAGTTTAAATATCATTCTTGTATGTTTTGGGAGGTCCCAAGAAGACTACCCAGTTGGGTTTTGGCGGATTGAAACGAACCTCAATTCACTTACGATCCTTAACTACTTTTTAAAATATAGGGGAAAATAGAAACAAATATGAGGGAAAATTAATGATATGACAAAAAAGTTTACTCTCGTTGGTATTAGGATTTGTCTAGAAGGATGAAAACTTGGGTTTTGGTGGATTTCGAGAACTTCAAAACTCCACCGAAACTTGATGACTTATTGAAATTCGAAGAAAAATGGGATGAAATTGAAGTAATGAGTTAAAAGATCATTCTTGTATGTTTTGGGAGGTCCCTAGAAGACTAAAGAGTTGGGTTTTGGCGGATTGAAACGAACCTCAATTCACTACGATCCTTAACTACTTTTTAAAATTTAGGGGAAAATAGAAAGAAATATGAGGGAAAATTAATGGTATGACAAAAAAGTTCACTCCCGTTGGTATTAGGAGGTCTCTAGAAGGATAAAAAGTTGGGTTTTGGTGGATTTCGAAAGTTCACTCCCGTTGGTATTAGGATTCTCAAGAAAGATAAAAAGTTGGGTTTTGGTGGATTTCGAGAACGTTAAAACTCCACCGAAACTTGATGACTTATTAAAATTCCAAGAAAAATTTGATGAAATTGAAGTAATGAATTAAAAGATCATTCTTGTATGTTTTGGGAGGTCCCTAGAAGACTAAAGAGTTGGGTTTTGGTGGATTGAAACGAACCACAATTCACTTACGATCCTTAACTACATTTTAAAATTTAGGTGCAATTAGAAAGAAATATGAGGGAAAATTAAAGATATAACAAAAAAGTTCACTCCCGTTGGTATTAGGAGGTCTCTAGAAGGATAAAAAGTTGGGTTTTGGTGGATTTCGAGGACGTCAAAACTCCACCGAAACTTGATGACTTATCAAAATTCCAAGAAAAATGGGATGAAATTGAAGTAATGAGTTTAAATATCATTCTTGTATGTTTTGGGAGGTCCCAAGAAGACTAACAGTTGGGTTTTGGCGGATTGAAACGAACCTCAATTCACTTACGATCCTTAACTACTTTTTAAAATTTAGGGGAAAATAGAAAGAAATATGAGGGAAAATTAATGATATGACAAAAAAGTTCACTCCCGTTGGTATTAGGATTCTCTAGAAAGATAAAAAGTTGGGTTTTGGTGGATTTCGAAAGTTCACTCCCGCTGGTATTAGGATTCTCTAGAAAGATAAAAAGTTGGGTTTTGGTGGATTTCGAGAACGTTAAAACTCCACCGAAACTTGATGACTTATTAAAATTCCAAGAAAAATTTGATGAAATTGAAGTAATGAATTAAAAGATCATTCTTGTTTGTTTTGAGAGGTCCCTAGAAGACTAAAGAGTTGGGTTTTGGTGGATTGAAACGAACCTCAATTCACTTACGATCCTTAACTACATTTTAAAATTTAGGTGCAATTAGAAAGAAATATGAGGGAAAATTAATGATATAACAAAAAAGTTCACTCCCGCTCGTATTAGGAGGTCTCTAGAAGGATAAAAAGTTGGGTTTGGTGGATTTCGAGAACTTCAAAACTCCACCGAAACTTGATGACTTATTGAAATTCGAAGAAACATGGGATGAAATTGAAGTAATGAGTTAAAAGATCATTCTTGTATGTTTTGGGAGGTCCCAAGAAGACTAACCAGTTGGGTTTTGGCGGATTGAAACGAACCTCAATTCACTTACGATCCTTAACTACTTTTTAAAATTTAGGGGAAAATAGAAAGAAATATGAGGGAAAATTAATCATATGACAAAAAAGTTCTCTCCCGTTGATATTAGGATTCTCTAGAAAGATAAAAAGTTGGGTTTGGTGGATTTCGAGAACTTCAAAACTCCACCGAAACTTGATGACTTATTGAAATTCGAAGAAAAATGGGATGAAATTGAAGTAATGAGTTAAAATATCATTCTTGTATGTTTTGGGAGGTCCCAAGAAGACTAACCAGTTGGGTTTTGGCGGATTGAAACGAACCTCAATTCACTTACGATCCTTAACTACTTTTTAAAATTTAGGGGAAAATAGAAAGAAATATGAGGGAAAATTAATCATATGACAAAAAAGTTCTCTCCCGTTGGTATTAGGATTCTCTAGAAGGATAAAAAGTTGGGTTTTGGTGGATTTCGAGAAAGTTAAACCTCCACCGAATCTAGATGACTTATTAAAATTCCAATAAAAATGGGATGAAATTGAAGTAATGAATTAAATGATCATTCTTGTATGTTTTGGGAGGTCCCTAGAAGACTAAAGAGTTGGGTTTTGGCGGATTGTAACGAACCTCAATTCACTACGATCCTTAACTACTTTTTAAAATTTAGGGGAAAATAGAAAGAAATATGAGGGAAAATTAATGGTATGACAAAAAAGTTCACTCCCGTTGGTATTAGGAGGTCTCTAGAAAGATAAAAAGTTGGGTTTTGGTGGGTTTCGAGAAAGTTAAACCTCCACCGAATCTTGATGACTTATTAAAATTCCAAGAAAAATGGGATGAAATTGAAGTAATGAATTAAATGATCATTCTTGTATGTTTTGGGAGGTCCCTAGAAGACTAAAGAGTTGGGTTTTGGCGGATTGAAACGAACCTCAATTCACTACGATCCTTAACTACTTTTTAAAAAATAGGGGAAAATAGAAACAAATATGAGGGAAAATTAATGATATGACAAAAAAGTTCACTCCCGTTGGTATTAGGAGGTCTCTAGAAGGATAAAAAGTTGGGTTTTGGTGGATTTTGAGAACTTCAAAACTCCACCGAAACTTGATGACTTATTGAAATTCGAAGAAAAATGGGATGAAATTGAAGTAATGAGTTAAAAGATCATTCTTGTATGTTTTGGGAGGTCCCTAGAAGACTAAAAAGTTGGGTTTTGGCGGATTGAAACGAACCTCAATTCACTTACGATCCTTAACTAATTTTTAAAATATAGGGGGAAATAAAAACAAATATGAGGGAAAATTAATGATATGACAAAAAAGTTCACTCCCGTTGGTATTATGAGGTCTCTAGAAGGATAAAAAGTTGGGTTTTGGTGGATTTCGAGAAAGTTAAACCTCCACCGAATCTTGATGACTTATTAAAATTCCAAGAAAAATGGGATGAAATTGAAGTAATGAATTAAATGATCATTCTTGTATGTTTTGGGAGGTCCCAAGAAGACTAAACAGTTGGGTTTTCGCGGATTGAAACGAACCTCAATTCACTTACGATCCTTAACTACTTTTTAAAATTTAGGGGAAAATAGAAAGAAATATGAGGGAAAATTAATGATATGACAAAAAAGTTCACTCCCGTTGGTATTAAGATTCTCTAGAAAGATAAAAAGTTGGGTTTTGGTGTATTTCGAGAACGTTAAAACTCCACCGAAACTTGATGACTTATTAAAATTCCAAGAAAAATTTGATGAAAATGAAGTAATGAGTTTAAATATCATTCTTGTATGTTTTGGGATGTCCCATGAAGACTAAAGAGTTGGGTTTTGGTGGATTGAAACGAACCTCAATTCACTTACGATCCTTAACTACATTTTAAAATTTAGGTGCAATTAGAAAGAAATATGAGGGAAAATTAATGATATAACAAAAAAGTTCACTCCCGTTGGTATTAGGGGGTCTCTAGAAGGATAAAAAGTTGGGTTTTGGTGGATTTCGAGGACGTCAAAACTCCACCGAAACTTGATGACTTATCAAAATTCCAAGAAAAAGGGGATGAAATTGAAGTAATGAGTTTAAATATCATTCTTGTATGTTTTGGGAGGTCCCAAGAAGACTACCCAGTTGGGTTTTGGCGGATTGAAACGAACCTCAATTCACTTACGATCCTTAACTACTTTTTAAAATATAGGGGAAAATAGAAACAAATATGAGGGAAAATTAATGATATGACAAAAAAGTTCACTCCCGTTGGTATTATGAGGTCTCTAGAAGGATAAAAAGTTGGGTTTTGGTGGATTTCGAGAAAGTTAAACCTCCACCGAATCTAGATGACTTATTAAAATTCCAAGAAAAATGGGATGAAATTGAAGTAATGAATTAAATGATCATTCTTGTATGTTTTGGGAGGTCCCTAGAAGACTAAAGAGTTGGGTTTTGGCGGATTGAAACGAACCTCAATTCACTACGATCCTTAACTACTTTTTAAAATTTAGGGGAAAATAGAAAGAAATATGAGGGAAAATTAATGGTATGACAAAAAAGTTCACTCCCGTTGGTATTAGGAGGTCTCTAGAAGGATAAAAAGTTGGGTTTTGGTGGATTTCGAAAGTTCACTCCCGTTGGTATTAGGATTCTCAAGAAAGATAAAAAGTTGGGTTTTGGTGGATTTCGAGAACGTTAAAACTCCACCGAAACTTGATGACTTATTAAAATTCCAAGAAAAATTTGATGAAATTGAAGTAATGAATTAAAAGATCATTCTTGTATGTTTTGGGAGGTCCCTAGAAGACTAAACAGTTGGGTTTTGGTGGATTGAAACGAACCACAATTCACTTACGATCCTTAACTACATTTTAAAATTTAGGTGCAATTAGAAAGAAATATGAGGGAAAATTAAAGATATAACAAAAAAGTTCACTCCCGTTGGTATTAGGAGGTCTCTAGAAGGATAAAAAGTTGGGTTTTGGTGGATTTCGAGGACGTCAAAACTCCACCGAAACTTGATGACTTATCAAAATTCCAAGAAAAATGGGATGAAATTGAAGTAATGAGTTTAAATATCATTCTTGTATGTTTTGGGAGGTCCCAAGAAGACTAACCAGTTGGGTTTTGGCGGATTGAAACGAACCTCAATTCACTTACGATCCTTAACTACTTTTTAAAATTTAGGGGAAAATAGAAAGAAATATGAGGGAAAATTAATGATATGACAAAAAAGTTCACTCCCGTTGGTATTAGGATTCTCTAGAAAGATAAAAAGTTGGGTTTTGGTGGATTTCGAAAGTTCACTCCCGCTGGTATTAGGATTCTATAGAAAGATAAAAAGTTGGGTTTTGGTGGATTTCGAGAACGTTAAAACTCCACCGAAACTTGATGACTTATTAAAATTCCAAGAAAAATTTGATGAAATTGAAGTAATGAATTAAAAGATCATTCTTGTTTGTTTTGAGAGGTCCCTAGAAGACTAAAGAGTTGGGTTTTGGTGGATTGAAACGAACCTCAATTCACTTACGATCCTTAACTACATTTTAAAATTTAGGTGCAATTAGAAAGAAATATGAGGGAAAATTAATGATATAACAAAAAAGTTCACTCCCGCTCGTATTAGGAGGTCTCTAGAAGGATAAAAAGTTGGGTTTGGTGGATTTCGAGAACTTCAAAACTCCACCGAAACTTGATGACTTATTGAAATTCGAAGAAACATGGGATGAAATTGAAGTAATGAGTTAAAAGATCATTCTTGTATGTTTTGGGAGGTCCCAAGAAGACTAACCAGTTGGGTTTTGGCGGATTGAAACGAACCTCAATTCACTTACGATCCTTAACTACTTTTTAAAATTTAGGGGAAAATAGAAAGAAATATGAGGGAAAATTAATCATATGACAAAAAAGTTCTCTCCCGTTGATATTAGGATTCTCTAGAAAGATAAAAAGTTGGGTTTGGTGGATTTCGAGAACTTCAAAACTCCACCGAAACTTGATGACTTATTGAAATTCGAAGAAAAATGGGATGAAATTGAAGTAATGAGTTAAAATATCATTCTTGTATGTTTTGGGAGGTCCCAAGAAGACTAACCAGTTGGGTTTTGGCGGATTGAAACGAACCTCAATTCACTTACGATCCTTAACTACTTTTTAAAATTTAGGGGAAAATAGAAAGAAATATGAGGGAAAATTAATCATATGACAAAAAAGTTCTCTCCCGTTGGTATTAGGATTCTCTAGAAGGATAAAAAGTTGGGTTTTGGTGGATTTCGAGAAAGTTAAACCTCCACCGAATCTAGATGACTTATTAAAATTCCAATAAAAATGGGATGAAATTGAAGTAATGAATTAAATGATCATTCTTGTATGTTTTGGGAGGTCCCTAGAAGACTAAAGAGTTGGGTTTTGGCGGATTGTAACGAACCTCAATTCACTACGATCCTTAACTACTTTTTAAAATTTAGGGGAAAATAGAAAGAAATATGAGGGAAAATTAATGGTATGACAAAAAAGTTCACTCCCGTTGGTATTAGGAGGTCTCTAGAAAGATAAAAAGTTGGGTTTTGGTGGGTTTCGAGAAAGTTAAACCTCCACCGAATCTTGATGACTTATTAAAATTCCAAGAAAAATGGGATGAAATTGAAGTAATGAATTAAATGATCATTCTTGTATGTTTTGGGAGGTCCCTAGAAGACTAAAGAGTTGGGTTTTGGCGGATTGAAACGAACCTCAATTCACTACGATCCTTAACTACTTTTTAAAATATAGGGGAAAATAGAAACAAATATGAGGGAAAATTAATGATATGACAAAAAAGTTCACTCCCGTTGGTATTAGGAGGTCTCTAGAAGGATAAAAAGTTGGGTTTTGGTGGATTTTGAGAACTTCAAAACTCCACCGAAACTTGATGACTTATTGAAATTCGAAGAAAAATGGGATGAAATTGAAGTAATGAGTTAAAAGATCATTCTTGTATGTTTTGGGAGGTCCCTAGAAGACTAAAAAGTTGGGTTTTGGCGGATTGAAACGAACCTCAATTCACTTACGATCCTTAACTAATTTTTAAAATATAGGGGGAAATAGAAACAAATATGAGGGAAAATTAATGATATGACAAAAAAGTTCACTCCCGTTGGTATTATGAGGTCTCTAGAAGGATAAAAAGTTGGGTTTTGGTGGATTTCGAGAAAGTTAAACCTCCACCGAATCTTGATGACTTATTAAAATTCCAAGAAAAATGGGATGAAATTGAAGTAATGAATTAAATGATCATTCTTGTATGTTTTGGGAGGTCCCAAGAAGACTAAACAGTTGGGTTTTCGCGGATTGAAACGAACCTCAATTCACTTACGATCCTTAACTACTTTTTAAAATTTAGGGGAAAATAGAAAGAAATATGAGGGAAAATTAATGATATGACAAAAAAGTTCACTCCCGTTGGTATTGGGATTCTCTAGAAAGATAAAAAGTTGGGTTTGGTGGATATCGAGAACGTTAAAACTCCACCGAAACTTGATGAATTATTAAAATTCCAAGAAAAATTTGATGAAATTGAAGTAATGAATTAAAAGATCATTCTTGTATGTTTTGGGAGGTCCCTAGAAGACTAAAGAGTTGGGTTTTGGTGGATTGAAACGAACCTCAATTCACTTACGATCCTTAACTACATTTTAAAATTTAGGTGCAAATAGAAAGAAATATGAGGGAAAATTAATGATATGAGAAAAAAGTTTACTCTCGTTGGTATTAGGATTTGTCTAGAAGGATGAAAACTTGGGTTTTGGTGGATTTCGAGAACTTCAAAACTCCACCGAAACTTGATGACTTATTGAAATTCGAAGAAAAATGGGATGAAATTGAAGTAATGAGTTAAAAGATCATTCTTGTATGTTTTGGGAGGTCCCTAGAAGACTAAAAAGTTGGGTTTTGGCGGATTGAAACGAACCTCAATTCACTTACGATCCTTAACTACTTTTTAAAATATAGGGGAAACTAGAAACAAATATGAGGGAAAATTAATGATATGACAAAAAAGTTCACTCCCGTTGGTATTATGAGGTCTCTAGAAGGATAAAAAGTTGGGTTTTGGTGGATTTCGAGAAAGTTAAACCTCCACCGAATCTTGATGACTTATTAAAATTCCAAGAAAAATGGGATGAAATTGAAGTAATGAATTAAATGATCATTCTTGTATATTTTGGGAGGTCCCAAGAAGACTAAACAGTTGGGTTTTCGCGGATTGAAACGAACCTCAATTCACTTACGATCCTTAACTACTTTTTAAAATTTAGGGGAAAATAGAAAGAAATATGAGGGAAAATTAATGATATGACAAAAAAGTTCACTCCCGTTGGTTTTAGGATTCTCTAGAAAGATAAAAAGTTGGGTTTTGGTGTATTTCGAGAACGTTAAAACTCCACCGAAACTTGATGACTTATTAAAATTCCAAGAAAAATTTGATGAAATTGAAGTAATGAATTAAAAGATCATTCTTGTATGTTTTGGGAGGTCCCTAGAAGACTAAAGAGTTGGGTTTTGGTGGATTGAAACGAACCTCAATTCACTTACGATCCTTAACTACATTTTAAAATTTAGGTGCAATTAGAAAGAAATATGAGGGAAAATTAATGATATAACAAAAAAGTTCACTCCCGTTGGTATTAGGGGGTGTCTAGAAGGATAAAAAGTTGGGTTTTGGTGGATTTCGAGGACGTCAAAACTCCACCGAAACTTGATGACTTATCAAAATTCCAAGAAAAAGGGGATGAAATTGAAGTAATGAGTTTAAATATCATTCTTGTATGTTTTGGGAGGTCCCAAGAAGACTACCCAGTTGGGTTTTGGCGGATTGAAACGAACCTCAATTCACTTACGATCCTTAACTACTTTTTAAAATATAGGGGAAAATAGAAACAAATATGAGGGAAAATTAATGATATGACAAAAAAGTTTACTCTCGTTGGTATTAGGATTTGTCTAGAAGGATGAAAACTTGGGTTTTGGTGGATTTCGAGAACTTCAAAACTCCACCGAAACTTGATGACTTATTGAAATTCGAAGAAAAATGGGATGAAATTGAAGTAATGAGTTAAAAGATCATTCTTGTATGTTTTGGGAGGTCCCTAGAAGACTAAAGAGTTGGGTTTTGGCGGATTGAAACGAACCTCAATTCACTACGATCCTTAACTACTTTTTAAAATTTAGGGGAAAATAGAAAGAAATATGAGGGAAAATTAATGGTATGACAAAAAAGTTCACTCCCGTTGGTATTAGGAGGTCTCTAGAAGGATAAAAAGTTGGGTTTTGGTGGATTTCGAAAGTTCACTCCCGTTGGTATTAGGATTCTCAAGAAAGATAAAAAGTTGGGTTTTGGTGGATTTCGAGAACGTTAAAACTCCACCGAAACTTGATGACTTATTAAAATTCCAAGAAAAATTTGATGAAATTGAAGTAATGAATTAAAAGATCATTCTTGTATGTTTTGGGAGGTCCCTAGAAGACTAAAGAGTTGGGTTTTGGTGGATTGAAACGAACCACAATTCACTTACGATCCTTAACTACATTTTAAAATTTAGGTGCAATTAGAAAGAAATATGAGGGAAAATTAAAGATATAACAAAAAAGTTCACTCCCGTTGGTATTAGGAGGTCTCTAGAAGGATAAAAAGTTGGGTTTTGGTGGATTTCGAGGACGTCAAAACTCCACCGAAACTTGATGACTTATCAAAATTCCAAGAAAAATGGGATGAAATTGAAGTAATGAGTTTAAATATCATTCTTGTATGTTTTGGGAGGTCCCAAGAAGACTAACCAGTTGGGTTTTGGCGGATTGAAACGAACCTCAATTCACTTACGATCCTTAACTACTTTTTAAAATTTAGGGGAAAATAGAAAGAAATATGAGGGAAAATTAATGATATGACAAAAAAGTTCACTCCCGTTGGTATTAGGATTCTCTAGAAAGATAAAAAGTTGGGTTTTGGTGGATTTCGAAAGTTCACTCCCGCTGGTATTAGGATTCTCTAGAAAGATAAAAAGTTGGGTTTTGGTGGATTTCGAGAACGTTAAAACTCCACCGAAACTTGATGACTTATTAAAATTCCAAGAAAAATTTGATGAAATTGAAGTAATGAATTAAAAGATCATTCTTGTTTGTTTTGAGAGGTCCCTAGAAGACTAAAGAGTTGGGTTTTGGTGGATTGAAACGAACCTCAATTCACTTACGATCCTTAACTACATTTTAAAATTTAGGTGCAATTAGAAAGAAATATGAGGGAAAATTAATGATATAACAAAAAAGTTCACTCCCGCTCGTATTAGGAGGTCTCTAGAAGGATAAAAAGTTGGGTTTGGTGGATTTCGAGAACTTCAAAACTCCACCGAAACTTGATGACTTATTGAAATTCGAAGAAACATGGGATGAAATTGAAGTAATGAGTTAAAAGATCATTCTTGTATGTTTTGGGAGGTCCCAAGAAGACTAACCAGTTGGGTTTTGGCGGATTGAAACGAACCTCAATTCACTTACGATCCTTAACTACTTTTTAAAATTTAGGGGAAAATAGAAAGAAATATGAGGGAAAATTAATCATATGACAAAAAAGTTCTCTCCCGTTGATATTAGGATTCTCTAGAAAGATAAAAAGTTGGGTTTGGTGGATTTCGAGAACTTCAAAACTCCACCGAAACTTGATGACTTATTGAAATTCGAAGAAAAATGGGATGAAATTGAAGTAATGAGTTAAAATATCATTCTTGTATGTTTTGGGAGGTCCCAAGAAGACTAACCAGTTGGGTTTTGGCGGATTGAAACGAACCTCAATTCACTTACGATCCTTAACTACTTTTTAAAATTTAGGGGAAAATAGAAAGAAATATGAGGGAAAATTAATCATATGACAAAAAAGTTCTCTCCCGTTGGTATTAGGATTCTCTAGAAGGATAAAAAGTTGGGTTTTGGTGGATTTCGAGAAAGTTAAACCTCCACCGAATCTAGATGACTTATTAAAATTCCAATAAAAATGGGATGAAATTGAAGTAATGAATTAAATGATCATTCTTGTATGTTTTGGGAGGTCCCTAGAAGACTAAAGAGTTGGGTTTTGGCGGATTGTAACGAACCTCAATTCACTACGATCCTTAACTACTTTTTAAAATTTAGGGGAAAATAGAAAGAAATATGAGGGAAAATTAATGGTATGACAAAAAAGTTCACTCCCGTTGGTATTAGGAGGTCTCTAGAAAGATAAAAAGTTGGGTTTTGGTGGGTTTCGAGAAAGTTAAACCTCCACCGAATCTTGATGACTTATTAAAATTCCAAGAAAAATGGGATGAAATTGAAGTAATGAATTAAATGATCATTCTTGTATGTTTTGGGAGGTCCCTAGAAGACTAAAGAGTTGGGTTTTGGCGGATTGAAACGAACCTCAATTCACTACGATCCTTAACTACTTTTTAAAATATAGGGGAAAATAGAAACAAATATGAGGGAAAATTAATGATATGACAAAAAAGTTCACTCCCGTTGGTATTAGGAGGTCTCTAGAAGGATAAAAAGTTGGGTTTTGGTGGATTTTGAGAACTTCAAAACTCCACCGAAACTTGATGACTTATTGAAATTCGAAGAAAAATGGGATGAAATTGAAGTAATGAGTTAAAAGATCATTCTTGTATGTTTTGGGAGGTCCCTAGAAGACTAAAAAGTTGGGTTTTGGCGGATTGAAACGAACCTCAATTCACTTACGATCCTTAACTAATTTTTAAAATATAGGGGGAAATAGAAACAAATATGAGGGAAAATTAATGATATGACAAAAAAGTTCACTCCCGTTGGTATTATGAGGTCTCTAGAAGGATAAAAAGTTGGGTTTTGGTGGATTTCGAGAAAGTTAAACCTCCACCGAATCTTGATGACTAATTAAAATTCCAAGAAAAATGGGATGAAATTGAAGTAATGAATTAAATGATCATTCTTGTATGTTTTGGGAGGTCCCAAGAAGACTAAACAGTTGGGTTTTCGCGGATTGAAACGAACCTCAATTCACTTACGATCCTTAACTACTTTTTAAAATTTAGGGGAAAATAGAAAGAAATATGAGGGAAAATTAATGATATGACAAAAAAGTTCACTCCCGTTGGTATTAAGATTCTCTAGAAAGATAAAAAGTTGGGTTTTGGTGTATTTCGAGAACGTTAAAACTCCACCGAAACTTGATGACTTATTAAAATTCCAAGAAAAATTTGATGAAAATGAAGTAATGAGTTTAAATATCATTCTTGTATGTTTTGGGATGTCCCATGAAGACTAAAGAGTTGGGTTTTGGTGGATTGAAACGAACCTCAATTCACTTACGATCCTTAACTACATTTTAAAATTTAGGTGCAATTAGAAAGAAATATGAGGGAAAATTAATGATATAACAAAAAAGTTCACTCCCGTTGGTATTAGGGGGTCTCTAGAAGGATAAAAAGTTGGGTTTTGGTGGATTTCGAGGACGTCAAAACTCCACCGAAACTTGATGA
This sequence comes from Potentilla sterilis, assembly GCA_963682095.1. Taxonomy (NCBI): domain Eukaryota; kingdom Viridiplantae; phylum Streptophyta; class Magnoliopsida; order Rosales; family Rosaceae; genus Potentilla; species Potentilla sterilis. The sequence goes on from OY821762.1 coordinate 30,232,347, forward strand.
CTTATCAAAATTCCAAGAAAAAGGGGATGAAATTGAAGTAATGAGTTTAAATATCATTCTTGTATGTTTTGGGAGGTCCCAAGAAGACTACCCAGTTGGGTTTTGGCGGATTGAAACGAACCTCAATTCACTTACGATCCTTAACTACTTTTTAAAATATAGGGGAAAATAGAAACAAATATGAGGGAAAATTAATGATATGACAAAAAAGTTCACTCCCGTTGGTATTATGAGGTCTCTAGAAGGATAAAAAGTTGGGTTTTGGTGGATTTCGAGAAAGTTAAACCTCCACCGAATCTAGATGACTTATTAAAATTCCAAGAAAAATGGGATGAAATTGAAGTAATGAATTAAATGATCATTCTTGTATGTTTTGGGAGGTCCCTAGAAGACTAAAGAGTTGGGTTTTGGCGGATTGAAACGAACCTCAATTCACTACGATCCTTAACTACTTTTTAAAATTTAGGGGAAAATAGAAAGAAATATGAGGGAAAATTAATGGTATGACAAAAAAGTTCACTCCCGTTGGTATTAGGAGGTCTCTAGAAGGATAAAAAGTTGGGTTTTGGTGGATTTCGAAAGTTCACTCCCGTTGGTATTAGGATTCTCAAGAAAGATAAAAAGTTGGGTTTTGGTGGATTTCGAGAACGTTAAAACTCCACCGAAACTTGATGACTTATTAAAATTCCAAGAAAAATTTGATGAAATTGAAGTAATGAATTAAAAGATCATTCTTGTATGTTTTGGGAGGTGCCTAGAAGACTAAAGAGTTGGGTTTTGGTGGATTGAAACGAACCTCAATTCACTTACGATCCTTAACTACTTTTTAAAATTTAGGGGAAAATAGAAAGGAATATGAGGGAAAATTAATGATATGATAAAAAATTTCACTCCCGTTGGTATTAGGAGGTCTCTAGAAGGATAAAAAGTTGGGTTTTGGTGGATTTCGAGAAAGTTAAACCTCCACCGAATCTTGATGACTTATTAAAATTCCATGAAAAATGGGATGAAATTGAAGTAATGAATTAAATGATCATTCTTGTATGTTTTGGGAGGTCCCTAGAAGACTAAACAGTTGGGTTTTGGTGGATTGAAACGAACCACAATTCACTTACGATCCTTAACTACATTTTAAAATTTAGGTGCAATTAGAAAGAAATATGAGGGAAAATTAAAGATATAACAAAAAAGTTCACTCCCGTTGGTATTAGGAGGTCTCTAGAAGGATAAAAAGTTGGGTTTTGGTGGATTTCGAGGACGTCAAAACTCCACCGAAACTTGATGACTTATCAAAATTCCAAGAAAAATGGGATGAAATTGAAGTAATGAGTTTAAATATCATTCTTGTATGTTTTGGGAGGTCCCAAGAAGACTAACCAGTTGGGTTTTGGCGGATTGAAACGAACCTCAATTCACTTACGATCCTTAACTACTTTTTAAAATTTAGGGGAAAATAGAAAGAAATATGAGGGAAAATTAATGATATGACAAAAAAGTTCACTCCCGTTGGTATTAGGATTCTCTAGAAAGATAAAAAGTTGGGTTTTGGTGGATTTCGAAAGTTCACTCCCGCTGGTATTAGGATTCTCTAGAAAGATAAAAAGTTGGGTTTTGGTGGATTTCGAGAACGTTAAAACTCCACCGAAACTTGATGACTTATTAAAATTCCAAGAAAAATTTGATGAAATTGAAGTAATGAATTAAAAGATCATTCTTGTTTGTTTTGAGAGGTCCCTAGAAGACTAAAGAGTTGGGTTTTGGTGGATTGAAACGAACCTCAATTCACTTACGATCCTTAACTACATTTTAAAATTTAGGTGCAATTAGAAAGAAATATGAGGGAAAATTAATGATATAACAAAAAAGTTCACTCCCGCTCGTATTAGGAGGTCTCTAGAAGGATAAAAAGTTGGGTTTGGTGGATTTCGAGAACTTCAAAACTCCACCGAAACTTGATGACTTATTGAAATTCGAAGAAACATGGGATGAAATTGAAGTAATGAGTTAAAAGATCATTCTTGTATGTTTTGGGAGGTCCCAAGAAGACTAACCAGTTGGGTTTTGGCGGATTGAAACGAACCTCAATTCACTTACGATCCTTAACTACTTTTTAAAATTTAGGGGAAAATAGAAAGAAATATGAGGGAAAATTAATCATATGACAAAAAAGTTCTCTCCCGTTGATATTAGGATTCTCTAGAAAGATAAAAAGTTGGGTTTGGTGGATTTCGAGAACTTCAAAACTCCACCGAAACTTGATGACTTATTGAAATTCGAAGAAAAATGGGATGAAATTGAAGTAATGAGTTAAAATATCATTCTTGTATGTTTTGGGAGGTCCCAAGAAGACTAACCAGTTGGGTTTTGGCGGATTGAAACGAACCTCAATTCACTTACGATCCTTAACTACTTTTTAAAATTTAGGGGAAAATAGAAAGAAATATGAGGGAAAATTAATCATATGACAAAAAAGTTCTCTCCCGTTGGTATTAGGATTCTCTAGAAGGATAAAAAGTTGGGTTTTGGTGGATTTCGAGAAAGTTAAACCTCCACCGAATCTAGATGACTTATTAAAATTCCAATAAAAATGGGATGAAATTGAAGTAATGAATTAAATGATCATTCTTGTATGTTTTGGGAGGTCCCTAGAAGACTAAAGAGTTGGGTTTTGGCGGATTGTAACGAACCTCAATTCACTACGATCCTTAACTACTTTTTAAAATTTAGGGGAAAATAGAAAGAAATATGAGGGAAAATTAATGGTATGACAAAAAAGTTCACTCCCGTTGGTATTAGGAGGTCTCTAGAAAGATAAAAAGTTGGGTTTTGGTGGGTTTCGAGAAAGTTAAACCTCCACCGAATCTTGATGACTTATTAAAATTCCAAGAAAAATGGGATGAAATTGAAGTAATGAATTAAATGATCATTCTTGTATGTTTTGGGAGGTCCCTAGAAGACTAAAGAGTTGGGTTTTGGCGGATTGAAACGAACCTCAATTCACTACGATCCTTAACTACTTTTTAAAATATAGGGGAAAATAGAAACAAATATGAGGGAAAATTAATGATATGACAAAAAAGTTCACTCCCGTTGGTATTAGGAGGTCTCTAGAAGGATAAAAAGTTGGGTTTTGGTGGATTTTGAGAACTTCAAAACTCCACCGAAACTTGATGACTTATTGAAATTCGAAGAAAAATGGGATGAAATTGAAGTAATGAGTTAAAAGATCATTCTTGTATGTTTTGGGAGGTCCCTAGAAGACTAAAAAGTTGGGTTTTGGCGGATTGAAACGAACCTCAATTCACTTACGATCCTTAACTAATTTTTAAAATATAGGGGGAAATAGAAACAAATATGAGGGAAAATTAATGATATGACAAAAAAGTTCACTCCCGTTGGTATTATGAGGTCTCTAGAAGGATAAAAAGTTGGGTTTTGGTGGATTTCGAGAAAGTTAAACCTCCACCGAATCTTGATGACTAATTAAAATTCCAAGAAAAATGGGATGAAATTGAAGTAATGAATTAAATGATCATTCTTGTATGTTTTGGGAGGTCCCAAGAAGACTAAACAGTTGGGTTTTCGCGGATTGAAACGAACCTCAATTCACTTACGATCCTTAACTACTTTTTAAAATTTAGGGGAAAATAGAAAGAAATATGAGGGAAAATTAATGATATGACAAAAAAGTTCACTCCCGTTGGTATTAAGATTCTCTAGAAAGATAAAAAGTTGGGTTTTGGTGTATTTCGAGAACGTTAAAACTCCACCGAAACTTGATGACTTATTAAAATTCCAAGAAAAATTTGATGAAAATGAAGTAATGAGTTTAAATATCATTCTTGTATGTTTTGGGATGTCCCATGAAGACTAAAGAGTTGGGTTTTGGTGGATTGAAACGAACCTCAATTCACTTACGATCCTTAACTACATTTTAAAATTTAGGTGCAATTAGAAAGAAATATGAGGGAAAATTAATGATATAACAAAAAAGTTCACTCCCGTTGGTATTAGGGGGTCTCTAGAAGGATAAAAAGTTGGGTTTTGGTGGATTTCGAGGACGTCAAAACTCCACCGAAACTTGATGACTTATCAAAATTCCAAGAAAAAGGGGATGAAATTGAAGTAATGAGTTTAAATATCATTCTTGTATGTTTTGGGAGGTCCCAAGAAGACTACCCAGTTGGGTTTTGGCGGATTGAAACGAACCTCAATTCACTTACGATCCTTAACTACTTTTTAAAATATAGGGGAAAATAGAAACAAATATGAGGGAAAATTAATGATATGACAAAAAAGTTCACTCCCGTTGGTATTATGAGGTCTCTAGAAGGATAAAAAGTTGGGTTTTGGTGGATTTCGAGAAAGTTAAACCTCCACCGAATCTAGATGACTTATTAAAATTCCAAGAAAAATGGGATGAAATTGAAGTAATGAATTAAATGATCATTCTTGTATGTTTTGGGAGGTCCCTAGAAGACTAAAGAGTTGGGTTTTGGCGGATTGAAACGAACCTCAATTCACTACGATCCTTAACTACTTTTTAAAATTTAGGGGAAAATAGAAAGAAATATGAGGGAAAATTAATGGTATGACAAAAAAGTTCACTCCCGTTGGTATTAGGAGGTCTCTAGAAGGATAAAAAGTTGGGTTTTGGTGGATTTCGAAAGTTCACTCCCGTTGGTATTAGGATTCTCAAGAAAGATAAAAAGTTGGGTTTTGGTGGATTTCGAGAACGTTAAAACTCCACCGAAACTTGATGACTTATTAAAATTCCAAGAAAAATTTGATGAAATTGAAGTAATGAATTAAAAGATCATTCTTGTATGTTTTGGGAGGTCCCTAGAAGACTAAAGAGTTGGGTTTTGGTGGATTGAAACGAACCTCAATTCACTTACGATCCTTAACTACATTTTAAAATTTAGGTGCAATTAGAAAGAAATATGAGGGAAAATTAATGATATAACAAAAAAGTTCACTCCCGTTGGTATTAGGGGGTGTCTAGAAGGATAAAAAGTTGGGTTTTGGTGGATTTCGAGGACGTCAAAACTCCACCGAAACTTGATGACTTATCAAAATTCCAAGAAAAAGGGGATGAAATTGAAGTAATGAGTTTAAATATCATTCTTGTATGTTTTGGGAGGTCCCAAGAAGACTACCCAGTTGGGTTTTGGCGGATTGAAACGAACCTCAATTCACTTACGATCCTTAACTACTTTTTAAAATATAAGGGAAAATAGAAACAAATATGAGGGAAAATTAATGATATGACAAAAAAGTTCACTCCCGTTGGTATTATGAGGTCTCTAGAAGGATAAAAAGTTGGGTTTTGGTGGATTTCGAGAAAGTTAAACCTCCACCGAATCTAGATGACTTATTAAAATTCCAAGAAAAATGGGATGAAATTGAAGTAATGAATTAAATGATCATTCTTGTATGTTTTGGGAGGTCCCTAGAAGACTAAAGAGTTGGGTTTTGGCGGATTGAAACGAACCTCAATTCACTACGATCCTTAACTACTTTTTAAAATTTAGGGGAAAATAGAAAGAAATATGAGGGAAAATTAATGGTATGACAAAAAAGTTCACTCCCGTTGGTATTAGGAGGTCTCTAGAAGGATAAAAAGTTGGGTTTTGGTGGATTTCGAAAGTTCACTCCCGTTGGTATTAGGATTCTCAAGAAAGATAAAAAGTTGAGTTTTGGTGGATTTCGAGAACGTTAAAACTCCACCGAAACTTGATGACTTATTAAAATTCCAAGAAAAATTTGATGAAATTGAAGTAATGAATTAAAAGATCATTCTTGTATGTTTTGGGAGGTCCCTAGAAGACTAAAGAGTTGGGTTTTGGTGGATTGAAACGAACCTCAATTCACTTACGATCCTTAACTACATTTTAAAATTTAGGTGCAATTAGAAAGAAATATGAGGGAAAATTAAAGATATAACAAAAAAGTTCACTCCCGTTGGTATTAGGAGGTCTCTAGAAGGATAAAAAGTTGGGTTTTGGTGGATTTCGAGGACGTCAAAACTCCACCGAAACTTGATGACTTATCAAAATTCCAAGAAAAATGGGATGAAATTGAAGTAATGAGTTTAAATATCATTCTTGTATGTTTTGGGAGGTCCCAAGAAGACTAACCAGTTGGGTTTTGGCGGATTGAAACGAACCTCAATTCACTTACGATCCTTAACTACTTTTTAAAATTTAGGGGAAAATAGAAAGAAATATGAGGGAAAATTAATGATATGACAAAAAAGTTCACTCCCGTTGGTATTAGGGGGTCTCTAGAAGGATAAAAAGTTGGGTTTTGGTGGATTTCGAGGACGTCAAAACTCCACCGAAACTTGATGACTTATCAAAATTCCAAGAAAAAGGGGATGAAATTGAAGTAATGAGTTTAAATATCATTCTTGTATGTTTTGGGAGGTCCCAAGAAGACTACCCAGTTGGGTTTTGGCGGATTGAAACGAACCTCAATTCACTTACGATCCTTAACTACTTTTTAAAATATAGGGGAAAATAGAAACAAATATGAGGGAAAATTAATGATATGACAAAAAAGTTCACTCCCGTTGGTATTATGAGGTCTCTAGAAGGATAAAAAGTTGGGTTTTGGTGGATTTCGAGAAAGTTAAACCTCCACCGAATCTAGATGACTTATTAAAATTCCAAGAAAAATGGGATGAAATTGAAGTAATGAATTAAATGATCATTCTTGTATGTTTTGGGAGGTCCCTAGAAGACTAAAGAGTTGGGTTTTGGCGGATTGAAACGAACCTCAATTCACTACGATCCTTAACTACTTTTTAAAATTTAGGGGAAAATAGAAAGAAATATGAGGGAAAATTAATGGTATGACAAAAAAGTTCACTCCCGTTGGTATTAGGAGGTCTCTAGAAGGATAAAAAGTTGGGTTTTGGTGGATTTCGAAAGTTCACTCCCGTTGGTATTAGGATTCTCAAGAAAGATAAAAAGTTGGGTTTTGGTGGATTTCGAGAACGTTAAAACTCCACCGAAACTTGATGACTTATTAAAATTCCAAGAAAAATTTGATGAAATTGAAGTAATGAATTAAAAGATCATTCTTGTATGTTTTGGGAGGTCCCTAGAAGACTAAAGAGTTGGGTTTTGGTGGATTGAAACGAACCTCAATTCACTTACGATCCTTAACTACATTTTAAAATTTAGGTGCAATTAGAAAGAAATATGAGGGAAAATTAATGATATAACAAAAAAGTTCACTCCCGTTGGTATTAGGGGGTGTCTAGAAGGATAAAAAGTTGGGTTTTGGTGGATTTCGAGGACGTCAAAACTCCACCGAAACTTGATGACTTATCAAAATTCCAAGAAAAAGGGGATGAAATTGAAGTAATGAGTTTAAATATCATTCTTGTATGTTTTGGGAGGTCCCAAGAAGACTACCCAGTTGGGTTTTGGCGGATTGAAACGAACCTCAATTCACTTACGATCCTTAACTACTTTTTAAAATATAAGGGAAAATAGAAACAAATATGAGGGAAAATTAATGATATGACAAAAAAGTTCACTCCCGTTGGTATTATGAGGTCTCTAGAAGGATAAAAAGTTGGGTTTTGGTGGATTTCGAGAAAGTTAAACCTCCACCGAATCTAGATGACTTATTAAAATTCCAAGAAAAATGGGATGAAATTGAAGTAATGAATTAAATGATCATTCTTGTATGTTTTGGGAGGTCCCTAGAAGACTAAAGAGTTGGGTTTTGGCGGATTGAAACGAACCTCAATTCACTACGATCCTTAACTACTTTTTAAAATTTAGGGGAAAATAGAAAGAAATATGAGGGAAAATTAATGGTATGACAAAAAAGTTCACTCCCGTTGGTATTAGGAGGTCTCTAGAAGGATAAAAAGTTGGGTTTTGGTGGATTTCGAAAGTTCACTCCCGTTGGTATTAGGATTCTCAAGAAAGATAAAAAGTTGAGTTTTGGTGGATTTCGAGAACGTTAAAACTCCACCGAAACTTGATGACTTATTAAAATTCCAAGAAAAATTTGATGAAATTGAAGTAATGAATTAAAAGATCATTCTTGTATGTTTTGGGAGGTCCCTAGAAGACTAAAGAGTTGGGTTTTGGTGGATTGAAACGAACCTCAATTCACTTACGATCCTTAACTACATTTTAAAATTTAGGTGCAATTAGAAAGAAATATGAGGGAAAATTAAAGATATAACAAAAAAGTTCACTCCCGTTGGTATTAGGAGGTCTCTAGAAGGATAAAAAGTTGGGTTTTGGTGGATTTCGAGGACGTCAAAACTCCACCGAAACTTGATGACTTATCAAAATTCCAAGAAAAATGGGATGAAATTGAAGTAATGAGTTTAAATATCATTCTTGTATGTTTTGGGAGGTCCCAAGAAGACTAACCAGTTGGGTTTTGGCGGATTGAAACGAACCTCAATTCACTTACGATCCTTAACTACTTTTTAAAATTTAGGGGAAAATAGAAAGAAATATGAGGGAAAATTAATGATATGACAAAAAAGTTCACTCCCGTTGGTATTAGGATTCTCTAGAAAGATAAAAAGTTGGGTTTTGGTGGATTTCGAGAACGTTAAAATTCCAAGAAAAATTTGATGAAAATGAAGTAATGAGTTTAAATATCATTCTTGTATGTTTTGGGAGGTCCCAAGAAGACTAACCAGTTGGGGTTTGGCGGATTGAAACGAACCTCAATTCACTTACGATCCTTAACTACTTTTTAAAATATAGGGGAAAATAGAAACAAATATGAGGGAAAATTAATGATATGCCAAAAAAGTTCACTCCCATTGGTATTATGAGGTCTCTAGAAGGATAAAAAGTTGGGTTTTGGTGGATTTCGAGAAAGTTAAACCTCCACCGAATCTTGATGACTTATTAAAATTCCAAGAAAAATGGGATGAAATTGAAGTAATGAATTAAATGATCATTCTTGTATGTTTTGGGAGGTCCCTAGAAGACTAAAGAGTTGGGTTTTGGCGGATTGAAACGAACCTCAATTCACTACGATCCTTAACTACATTTTAAAATATAGGGGAAAATAGAAACAAATATGAGGGAAAATTAATGATATGACAAAAAAGTTCACTCCCGTTGGTATTAGGAGGTCTCTAGAAGGATAAAAAGTTGGGTTTTGGTGGATTTTGAGAACTTCAAAACTCCACCGAAACTTGATGACTTATTGAAATTCGAAGAAAAATGGGATGAAATTGAAGTAATGAGTTAAAAGATCATTCTTGTATGTTTTGGGAGGTCCCTAGAAGACTAAAAAGTTGGGTTTTGGCGGATTGAAACGAACCTCAATTCACTTACGATCCTTAACTAATTTTTAAAATATAGGGGGAAATAGAAACAAATATGAGGGAAAATTAATGATATGACAAAAAAGTTCACTCCCGTTGGTATTATGAGGTCTCTAGAAGGATAAAAAGTTGGGTTTTGGTGGATTTCGAGAAAGTTAAACCTCCACCGAATCTTGATGACTTATTAAAATTCCAAGAAAAATGGGATGAAATTGAAGTAATGAATTAAATGATCATTCTTGTATGTTTTGGGAGGTCCCAAGAAGACTAAACAGTTGGGTTTTCGCGGATTGAAACGAACCTCAATTCACTTACGATCCTTAACTACTTTTTAAAATTTAGGGGAAAATAGAAAGAAATATGAGGGAAAATTAATGATATGACAAAAAAGTTCACTCCCGTTGGTATTGGGATTCTCTAGAAAGATAAAAAGTTGGGTTTGGTGGATATCGAGAACGTTAAAACTCCACCGAAACTTGATGAATTATTAAAATTCCAAGAAAAATTTGATGAAATTGAAGTAATGAATTAAAAGATCATTCTTGTATGTTTTGGGAGGTCCCTAGAAGACTAAAGAGTTGGGTTTTGGTGGATTGAAACGAACCTCAATTCACTTACGATCCTTAACTACATTTTAAAATTTAGGTGCAAATAGAAAGAAATATGAGGGAAAATTAATGATATGAGAAAAAAGTTTACTCTCGTTGGTATTAGGATTTGTCTAGAAGGATGAAAACTTGGGTTTTGGTGGATTTCGAGAACTTCAAAACTCCACCGAAACTTGATGACTTATTGAAATTCGAAGAAAAATGGGATGAAATTGAAGTAATGAGTTAAAAGATCATTCTTGTATGTTTTGGGAGGTCCCTAGAAGACTAAAAAGTTGGGTTTTGGCGGATTGAAACGAACCTCAATTCACTTACGATCCTTAACTACTTTTTAAAATATAGGGGAAACTAGAAACAAATATGAGGGAAAATTAATGATATGACAAAAAAGTTCACTCCCGTTGGTATTATGAGGTCTCTAGAAGGATAAAAAGTTGGGTTTTGGTGGATTTCGAGAAAGTTAAACCTCCACCGAATCTTGATGACTTATTAAAATTCCAAGAAAAATGGGATGAAATTGAAGTAATGAATTAAATGATCATTCTTGTATATTTTGGGAGGTCCCAAGAAGACTAAACAGTTGGGTTTTCGCGGATTGAAACGAACCTCAATTCACTTACGATCCTTAACTACTTTTTAAAATTTAGGGGAAAATAGAAAGAAATATGAGGGAAAATTAATGATATGACAAAAAAGTTCACTCCCGTTGGTTTTAGGATTCTCTAGAAAGATAAAAAGTTGGGTTTTGGTGTATTTCGAGAACGTTAAAACTCCACCGAAACTTGATGACTTATTAAAATTCCAAGAAAAATTTGATGAAATTGAAGTAATGAATTAAAAGATCATTCTTGTATGTTTTGGGAGGTCCCTAGAAGACTAAAGAGTTGGGTTTTGGTGGATTGAAACGAACCTCAATTCACTTACGATCCTTAACTACATTTTAAAATTTAGGTGCAATTAGAAAGAAATATGAGGGAAAATTAAAGATATAACAAAAAAGTTCACTCCCGTTGGTATTAGGAGGTCTCTAGAAGGATAAAAAGTTGGGTTTTGGTGGATTTCGAGAACGTCAAAACTCCACCGAAACTTGATGACTTATCAAAATTCCAAGAAAAATGGGATGAAATTGAAGTAATGAGTTTAAATATCATTCTTGTATGTTTTGGGAGGTCCCAAGAAGACTAACCAGTTGGGTTTTGGCGGATTGAAACGAACCTCAATTCACTTACGATCCTTAACTACTTTTTAAAATTTAGGGGAAAATAGAAAGAAATATGAGGGAAAATTAATGATATGACAAAAAAGTTCACTCCCGTTGGTATTAGGATTCTCTAGAAAGATAAAAAGTTGGGTTTTGGTGGATTTCGAGAACGTTAAAATTCCAAGAAAAATTTGATGAAAATGAAGTAATGAGTTTAAATATCATTCTTGTATGTTTTGGGAGGTCCCAAGAAGACTAACCAGTTGGGGTTTGGCGGATTGAAACGAACCTCAATTCACTTACGATCCTTAACTACTTTTTAAAATATAGGGGAAAATAGAAACAAATATGAGGGAAAATTAATGATATGCCAAAAAAGTTCACTCCCATTGGTATTATGAGGTCTCTAGAAGGATAAAAAGTTGGGTTTTGGTGGATTTCGAGAAAGTTAAACCTCCACCGAATCTTGATGACTTATTAAAATTCCAAGAAAAATGGGATGAAATTGAAGTAATGAATTAAATGATCATTCTTGTATGTTTTGGGAGGTCCCTAGAAGACTAAAGAGTTGGGTTTTGGCGGATTGAAACGAACCTCAATTCACTTACGATCCTTAACTACTTTTTAAAATATAGGGGAAAATAGAAAGAAATATGAGGGAAAATTAATGATATGACAAAAAAGTTCTCTCCCGCTGGTATTAGGACGTCTCTAGAAGGATAAAAAGTTGGGTTTTGGTGGATTTCGAGAAAGTTAAACCTCCACCGAATCTTGATGACTTATTAAAATTCCAAGAAAAATGGGATGAAATTGAAGTAATGAATTAAATGATCATTCTTGTATGTTTTGGGAGGTCCCTAGAAGACTAAAGAGTTGGGTTTTGGTGGATTGAAACGAACCTCAATTCACTTACGATCCTTAACTACATTTTAAAATTTAGGTGCAAATAGAAAGAAATATGAGGGAAAATTAATGATATGACAAAAAAGTTTACTCTCGTTGGTATTAGGATTTGTCTAGAAGGATGAAAACTTGGGTTTTGGTGGATTTCGAGAACTTCAAAACTCCACCGAAACTTGATGACTTATTGAAATTCGAAGAAAAATGGGATGAAATTGAAGTAATGAGTTAAAAGATCATTCTTGTATGTTTTGGGAGGTCCCTAGAAGACTAAAAAGTTGGATTTTGGCGGATTGAAACGAACCTCAATTCACTTACGATCCTTAACTACTTTTTAAAATATAGGGGAAACTAGAAACAAATATGAGGGAAAATTAATGATATGACAAAAAAGTTCACTGCCGTTGGTATTATGAGGTCTCTAGAAGGATAAAAAGTTGGGTTTTGGTGGATTTCGAGAAAGTTAAATCTCCACCGAATCTTGATGACTAATTAAAATTCCAAGAAAAATGGGATGAAATTGAAGTAATGAGTTTAAATATCATTCTTGTATGTTTTGGGAGGTCCCAAGAAGACTAACCAGTTGGGTTTTGGCGGATTGAAACAAACCTCAATTCACTTACGATCCTTAACTACTTTTTAAAATATAGGGGAAAATAGAAACAAATATGAGGGAAAATTAATGATATGACAAAAAAGTTCACTCCCGTTGGTATTATGAGGTCTCTAGAAGGATAAAAAGTTGGGTTTTGGTGGATTTCGAGAAAGTTAAACCTCCACCGAATCTTGATGACTTATTAAAATTCCAAGAAAAATGGGATGAAATTGAAGTAATGAGTTAAAAGATCATTCTTGTATGTTTTGGGAGGTCCCTAGAAGACTAAAAAGTTGGGTTTTGGCGGATTGAAACGAACCTCAATTCACTTACGATCCTTAACTACTTTTTAAAATATAGGGGAAACTAGAAACAAATATGAGGGAAAATTAATGATATGACAAAAAAGTTCACTCCCGTTGGTATTATGAGGTCTCTAGAAGGATAAAAAGTTGGGTTTTGGTGGATTTCGAGAAAGTTAAATCTCCACCGAATCTTGATGACTAATTAAAATTCCAAGAAAAATGGGATGAAATTGAAGTAATGAGTTTAAATATCATTCTTGTATGTTTTGGGAGGTCCCAAGAAGACTAACCAGTTGGGTTTTGGCGGATTGAAACAAACCTCAATTCACTTACGATCCTTAACTACTTTTTAAAATATAGGGGAAAATAGAAACAAATATGAGGGAAAATTAATGATATGACAAAAAAGTTCACTCCCGTTGGTAATAGGATTCTCTAGAAACATAAAAAGTTGGGTTTTGGTGGATTTCGAGAACGTTAAAACTCCACAGAAACTTGATGACTTATTAAAATTCCAAGCAAAATTTGATGAAAATGAAGTAATGAGTTTAAATATCATTCTTGTATGTTTTGGGAGGTCCCAAGAAGACTAACCAGTTGGGTTTTGGCGGATTGAAACGAACCTCAATTCACTTACGATCCTTAACTACTTTTTAAAATATAGGGGAAAATAGAAACAAATATGAGGGAAAATTAATGATATGACAAAAAAGTTCACTCCCATTGGTATTATGAGGTCTCTAGAAGGATAAAAAGTTGGGTTTTGGTGGATTTCGAGAAAGTTAAACCTCCACCGAATCTTGATGACTTATTAAAATTCCAAGAAAAATGGGATGAAATTGAAGTAATGAATTAAATGATCATTCTTGTATGTTTTGGGAGGTCCCAAGAAGACTAACCAGTTGGGTTTTGGCGGATTGAAACGAACCTCAATTCACTTACGATCCTTAACTACTTTTTAAAATTTAGGGGAAAATAGAAAGAAATATGAGGGAAAATTAATGATATGACAAAAAAGTTCACTCCCGTTGGTAATAGGATTCTCTAGAAACATAAAAAGTTGGGTTTTGGTGGATTTCGAGAACGTTAAAACTCCACAGAAACTTGATGACTTATTAAAATTCCAAGCAAAATTTGATGAAAATGAAGTAATGAGTTTAAATATTATTCTTGTATGTTTTGGGAGGTCCCAAGAAGACTAACCAGTTGGGTTTTGGCGGATTGAAACGAACCTCAATTCACTTACGATCCTTAACTACTTTTTAAAATATAGGGGAAAATAGAAACAAATATGAGGGAAAATTAATGATATGACAAAAAAGTTCACTCCCATTGGTATTATGAGGTCTCTAGAAGGATAAAAAGTTGGGTTTTGGTGGATTTCGAGAAAGTTAAACCTCCACCGAATCTTGATGACTTATTAAAATTCCAAGAAAAATGGGATGAAATTGAAGTAATGAATTAAATGATCATTCTTGTATGTTTTGGGAGGTCCCTAGAAGACTAAAGAGTTGGGTTTTGGTGGATTGAAACGAACCTCAATTCACTTACGATCCTTAACTACATTTTAAAATTTAGGTGCAATTAGAAAGAAATATGAGGGAAAATTAATGATATAACAAAAAAGTTCACTCCCGTTGGTATTAGGAGGTCTCTAGAAAGATAAAAAGTTGGGTTTTGGTGGATTTCAGGACGTTAAAACTCCACCGAAACTTGATGACTTATCAAAATTCCAAGAAAAATGGGATGAAATTGAAGTAATGAGTTTAAATATCATTCTTGTATGTTTTGGGAGGTCCCAAGAAGACTAACCAGTTGGGTTTTGGCGGATTGAAACGAACCTCAATTCACTTACGATCCTTAACTACTTTTTAAAATTTAGGGGAAAATAGAAAGAAATATGAGGGAAAATTAATGATATGACAAAAAAGTTCACTCCCATTGGTATTATGAGGTCTCTAGAAGGATAAAAAGTTGGGTTTTGGTGGATTTCGAGAAAGTTAAACCTCCACCGAATCTTGATGACTTATTAAAATTCCAAGAAAAATGGGATGAAATTGAAGTAATGAATTAAATGATCATTCTTGTATGTTTTGGGAGGTCCCTAGAAGACTAAAGAGTTGGGTTTTGGTGGATTGAAACGAACCTCAATTCACTTACGATCCTTAACTACATTTTAAAATTTAGGTGCAATTAGAAAGAAATATGAGGGAAAATTAATGATATAACAAAAAAGTTCACTCCGGTTGGTATTAGGAGGTCTCTAGAAGGATAAAAAGTTGGGTTTTGGTGGATTTCGGGACGTTAAAACTCCACCGAAACTTGATGACTTATCAAAATTCCAAGAAAAATGGGATGAAATTGAAGTAATGAGTTTAAATATCATTCTTGTATGTTTTGGGAGGTCCCAAGAAGACTAACCAGTTGGGTTTTGGCGGATTGAAACGAACCTCAATTCACTTACGATCCTTAACTACTTTTTAAAATTTAGGGGAAAATAGAAAGAAATATGAGGGAAAATTAATGATATGACAAAAAAGTTCACTCCCGTTGGTAATAGGATTCTCTAGAAACATAAAAAGTTGGGTTTTGGTGGATTTCGAGAACGTTAAAACTCCACAGAAACTTGATGACTTATTAAAATTCCAAGAAAAATTTGATGAAAATGAAGTAATGAGTTTAAATATCATTCTTGTATGTTTTGGGAGGTCCCAAGAAGACTAACCAGTTGGGTTTTGGCGGATTGAAACGAACCTCAATTCACTTACGATCCTTAACTACTTTTTAAAATATAGGGGAAAATAGAAACAAATATGAGGGAAAATTAATGATATGACAAAAAAGTTTACTCTCGTTGGTATTAGGATTTGTCTAGAAGGATGAAAACTTGGGTTTTGGTGGATTTCGAGAACTTCAAAACTCCACCGAAACTTGATGACTTATTGAAATTCGAAGAAAAATGGGATGAAATTGAAGTAATGAGTTAAAAGATCATTCTTGTATGTTTTGGGAGGTCCCTAGAAGACTAAAAAGTTGGGTTTTGGCGGATTGAAACGAACCTCAATTCACTTACGATCCTTAACTACTTTTTAAAATATAGGGGAAACTAGAAACAAATATGAGGGAAAATTATTGATATGACAAAAAAGTTCACTCCCGTTGGTATTATGAGGTCTCTAGAAGGATAAAAAGTTGGGTTTTGGTGGATTTCGAGAAAGTTAAATCTCCACCGAATCTTGATGACTAATTAAAATTCCAAGAAAAATGGGATGAAATTGAAGTAATGAGTTTAAATATCATTCTTGTATGTTTTGGGAGGTCCCAAGAAGACTAACCAGTTGGGTTTTGGCGGATTGAAACAAACCTCAATTCACTTACGATCCTTAACTACTTTTTAAAATATAGGGGAAAATAGAAACAAATATGAGGGAAAATTAATGATATGACAAAAAAGTTCACTCCCGTTGGTAATAGGATTCTCTAGAAACATAAAAAGTTGGGTTTTGGTGGATTTCGAGAACGTTAAAACTCCACAGAAACTTGATGACTTATTAAAATTCCAAGAAAAATTTGATGAAAATGAAGTAATGAGTTTAAATATCATTCTTGTATGTTTTGGGAGGTCCCAAGAAGACTAACCAGTTGGGTTTTGGCGGATTGAAACGAACCTCAATTCACTTACGATCCTTAACTACTTTTTAAAATATAGGGGAAAATAGAAACAAATATGAGGGAAAATTAATGATATGACAAAAAAGTTTACTCTCGTTGGTATTAGGATTTGTCTAGAAGGATGAAAACTTGGGTTTTGGTGGATTTCGAGAACTTCAAAACTCCACCGAAACTTGATGACTTATTGAAATTCGAAGAAAAATGGGATGAAATTGAAGTAATGAGTTAAAAGATCATTCTTGTATGTTTTGGGAGGTCCCTAGAAGACTAAAAAGTTGGGTTTTGGCGGATTGAAACGAACCTCAATTCACTTACGATCCTTAACTACTTTTTAAAATATAGGGGAAACTAGAAACAAATATGAGGGAAAATTATTGATATGACAAAAAAGTTCACTCCCGTTGGTATTATGAGGTCTCTAGAAGGATAAAAAGTTGGGTTTTGGTGGATTTCGAGAAAGTTAAATCTCCACCGAATCTTGATGACTAATTAAAATTCCAAGAAAAATGGGATGAAATTGAAGTAATGAGTTTAAATATCATTCTTGTATGTTTTGGGAGGTCCCAAGAAGACTAACCAGTTGGGTTTTGGCGGATTGAAACAAACCTCAATTCACTTACGATCCTTAACTACTTTTTAAAATATAGGGGAAAATAGAAACAAATATGAGGGAAAATTAATGATATGACAAAAAAGTTCACTCCCGTTGGTAATAGGATTCTCTAGAAACATAAAAAGTTGGGTTTTGGTGGATTTCGAGAACGTTAAAACTCCACAGAAACTTGATGACTTATTAAAATTCCAAGCAAAATTTGATGAAAATGAAGTAATGAGTTTAAATATCATTCTTGTATGTTTTGGGAGGTCCCAAGAAGACTAACCAGTTGGGTTTTGGCGGATTGAAACGAACCTCAATTCACTTACGATCCTTAACTACTTTTTAAAATATAGGGGAAACTAGAAACAAATATGAGGGAAAATTAATGATATGACAAAAAAGTTCACTCCCGTTGGTATTATGAGGTCTCTAGAAGGATAAAAAGTTGGGTTTTGGTGGATTTCGGGACGTTAAAACTCCACCGAAACTTGATGACTTATCAAAATTCCAAGAAAAATGGGATGAAATTGAAGTAATGAGTTTAAATATCATTCTTGTATGTTTTGGGAGGTCCCAAGAAGACTAACCAGTTGGGTTTTGGCGGATTGAAACGAACCTCAATTCACTTACGATCCTTAACTACTTTTTAAAATTTAGGGGAAAATAGAAAGAAATATGAGGGAAAATTAATGATATGACAAAAAAGTTCACTCCCGTTGGTAATAGGATTCTCTAGAAACATAAAAAGTTGGGTTTTGGTGGATTTCGAGAACGTTAAAACTCCACAGAAACTTGATGACTTATTAAAATTCCAAGAAAAATTTGATGAAAATGAAGTAATGAGTTTAAATATCATTCTTGTATGTTTTGGGAGGTCCCAAGAAGACTAACCAGTTGGGTTTTGGCGGATTGAAACGAACCTCAATTCACTTACGATCCTTAACTACTTTTTAAAATATAGGGGAAAATAGAAACAAATATGAGGGAAAATTAATGATATGACAAAAAAGTTTACTCTCGTTGGTATTAGGATTTGTCTAGAAGGATGAAAACTTGGGTTTTGGTGGATTTCGAGAACTTCAAAACTCCACCGAAACTTGATGACTTATTGAAATTCGAAGAAAAATGGGATGAAATTGAAGTAATGAGTTAAAAGATCATTCTTGTATGTTTTGGGAGGTCCCTAGAAGACTAAAAAGTTGGGTTTTGGCGGATTGAAACGAACCTCAATTCACTTACGATCCTTAACTACTTTTTAAAATATAGGGGAAACTAGAAACAAATATGAGGGAAAATTAATGATATGACAAAAAAGTTCACTCCCGTTGGTATTATGAGGTCTCTAGAAGGATAAAAAGTTGGGTTTTGGTGGATTTCGAGAAAGTTAAACCTCCACCGAATCTTGATGACTTATTAAAATTCCAAGAAAAATGGGATGAAATTGAAGTAATGAATTAAATGATCATTCTTGTATATTTTGGGAGGTCCCAAGAAGACTAAACAGTTGGGTTTTCGCAGATTGAAACGAACCTCAATTCACTTACGATCCTTAACTACTTTTTAAAATTTAGGGGAAAATAGAAAGAAATATGAGGGAAAATTAATGATATGACAAAAAAGTTCACTCCCGTTGGTAATAGGATTCTCTAGAAACATAAAAAGTTGGGTTTTGGTGGATTTCGAGAACGTTAAAACTCCACAGAAACTTGATGACTTATTAAAATTCCAAGCAAAATTTGATGAAAATGAAGTAATGAGTTTAAATATCATTCTTGTATGTTTTGGGAGGTCCCAAGAAGACTAACCAGTTGGGTTTTGGCGGATTGAAACGAACCTCAATTCACTTACGATCCTTAACTACTTTTTAAAATATAGGGGAAAATAGAAACAAATATGAGGGAAAATTAATGATATGACAAAAAAGTTCACTCCCATTGGTATTATGAGGTCTCTAGAAGGATAAAAAGTTGGGTTTTGGTGGATTTCGAGAAAGTTAAACCTCCACCGAATCTTGATGACTTATTAAAATTCCAAGAAAAATGGGATGAAATTGAAGTAATGAATTAAATGATCATTCTTGTATGTTTTGGGAGGTCCCTAGAAGACTAAAGAGTTGGGTTTTGGTGGATTGAAACGAACCTCAATTCACTTACGATCCTTAACTACATTTTAAAATTTAGGTGCAATTAGAAAGAAATATGAGGGAAAATTAATGATATAACAAAAAAGTTCACTCCCGTTGGTATTAGGAGGTCTCTAGAAAGATAAAAAGTTGGGTTTTGGTGGATTTCAGGACGTTAAAACTCCACCGAAACTTGATGACTTATCAAAATTCCAAGAAAAATGGGATGAAATTGAAGTAATGAGTTTAAATATCATTCTTGTATGTTTTGGGAGGTCCCAAGAAGACTAACCAGTTGGGTTTTGGCGGATTGAAACGAACCTCAATTCACTTACGATCCTTAACTACTTTTTAAAATTTAGGGGAAAATAGAAAGAAATATGAGGGAAAATTAATGATATGACAAAAAAGTTCACTCCCATTGGTATTATGAGGTCTCTAGAAGGATAAAAAGTTGGGTTTTGGTGGATTTCGAGAAAGTTAAACCTCCACCGAATCTTGATGACTTATTAAAATTCCAAGAAAAATGGGATGAAATTGAAGTAATGAATTAAATGATCATTCTTGTATGTTTTGGGAGGTCCCTAGAAGACTAAAGAGTTGGGTTTTGGTGGATTGAAACGAACCTCAATTCACTTACGATCCTTAACTACATTTTAAAATTTAGGTGCAATTAGAAAGAAATATGAGGGAAAATTAATGATATAACAAAAAAGTTCACTCCGGTTGGTATTAGGAGGTCTCTAGAAGGATAAAAAGTTGGGTTTTGGTGGATTTCGGGACGTTAAAACTCCACCGAAACTTGATGACTTATCAAAATTCCAAGAAAAATGGGATGAAATTGAAGTAATGAGTTTAAATATCATTCTTGTATGTTTTGGGAGGTCCCAAGAAGACTAACCAGTTGGGTTTTGGCGGATTGAAACGAACCTCAATTCACTTACGATCCTTAACTACTGTTTAAAATTTAGGGGAAAATAGAAACAAATATGAGGGAAAATTAATGATATGACAAAAAAGTTCACTCCCGTTGGTAATAGGATTCTCTAGAAACATAAAAAGTTGGGTTTTGGTGGATTTCGAGAACGTTAAAACTCCACAGAAACTTGATGACTTATTAAAATTCCAAGCAAAATTTGATGAAAATGAAGTAATGAGTTTAAATATCATTCTTGTATGTTTTGGGAGGTCCCAAGAAGACTAACCAGTTGGGTTTTGGCGGATTGAAACGAACCTCAATTCACTTACGATCCTTAACTACTTTTTAAAATATAGGGGAAACTAGAAACAAATATGAGGGAAAATTAATGATATGACAAAAAAGTTCACTCCCGTTGGTAATAGGATTCTCTAGAAACATAAAAAGTTGGGTTTTGGTGGATTTCGAGAACGTTAAAACTCCACAGAAACTTGATGACTTATTAAAATTCCAAGCAAAATTTGATGAAAATGAAGTAATGAGTTTAAATATCATTCTTGTATGTTTTGGGAGGTCCCAAGAAGACTAACCAGTTGGGTTTTGGCGGATTGAAACGAACCTCAATTCACTTACGATCCTTAACTACTTTTTAAAATATAGGGGAAACTAGAAACAAATATGAGGGAAAATTAATGATATGACAAAAAAGTTCACTCCCGTTGGTATTATGAGGTCTCTAGAAGGATAAAAAGTTGGGTTTTGGTGGATTTCGGGACGTTAAAACTCCACCGAAACTTGATGACTTATCAAAATTCCAAGAAAAATGGGATGAAATTGAAGTAATGAGTTTAAATATCATTCTTGTATGTTTTGGGAGGTCCCAAGAAGACTAACCAGTTGGGTTTTGGCGGATTGAAACGAACCTCAATTCACTTACGATCCTTAACTACTTTTTAAAATTTAGGGGAAAATAGAAAGAAATATGAGGGAAAATTAATGATATGACAAAAAAGTTCACTCCCGTTGGTAATAGGATTCTCTAGAAACATAAAAAGTTGGGTTTTGGTGGATTTCGAGAACGTTAAAACTCCACAGAAACTTGATGACTTATTAAAATTCCAAGAAAAATTTGATGAAAATGAAGTAATGAGTTTAAATATCATTCTTGTATGTTTTGGGAGGTCCCAAGAAGACTAACCAGTTGGGTTTTGGCGGATTGAAACGAACCTCAATTCACTTACGATCCTTAACTACTTTTTAAAATATAGGGGAAAATAGAAACAAATATGAGGGAAAATTAATGATATGACAAAAAAGTTTACTCTCGTTGGTATTAGGATTTGTCTAGAAGGATGAAAACTTGGGTTTTGGTGGATTTCGAGAACTTCAAAACTCCACCGAAACTTGATGACTTATTGAAATTCGAAGAAAAATGGGATGAAATTGAAGTAATGAGTTAAAAGATCATTCTTGTATGTTTTGGGAGGTCCCTAGAAGACTAAAAAGTTGGGTTTTGGCGGATTGAAACGAACCTCAATTCACTTACGATCCTTAACTACTTTTTAAAATATAGGGGAAACTAGAAACAAATATGAGGGAAAATTAATGATATGACAAAAAAGTTCACTCCCGTTGGTATTATGAGGTCTCTAGAAGGATAAAAAGTTGGGTTTTGGTGGATTTCGAGAAAGTTAAACCTCCACCGAATCTTGATGACTTATTAAAATTCCAAGAAAAATGGGATGAAATTGAAGTAATGAATTAAATGATCATTCTTGTATATTTTGGGAGGTCCCAAGAAGACTAAACAGTTGGGTTTTCGCAGATTGAAACGAACCTCAATTCACTTACGATCCTTAACTACTTTTTAAAATTTAGGGGAAAATAGAAAGAAATATGAGGGAAAATTAATGATATGACAAAAAAGTTCACTCCCGTTGGTAATAGGATTCTCTAGAAACATAAAAAGTTGGGTTTTGGTGGATTTCGAGAACGTTAAAACTCCACAGAAACTTGATGACTTATTAAAATTCCAAGCAAAATTTGATGAAAATGAAGTAATGAGTTTAAATATCATTCTTGTATGTTTTGGGAGGTCCCAAGAAGACTAACCAGTTGGGTTTTGGCGGATTGAAACGAACCTCAATTCACTTACGATCCTTAACTACTTTTTAAAATATAGGGGAAAATAGAAACAAATATGAGGGAAAATTAATGATATGACAAAAAAGTTCACTCCCATTGGTATTATGAGGTCTCTAGAAGGATAAAAAGTTGGGTTTTGGTGGATTTCGAGAAAGTTAAACCTCCACCGAATCTTGATGACTTATTAAAATTCCAAGAAAAATGGGATGAAATTGAAGTAATGAATTAAATGATCATTCTTGTATGTTTTGGGAGGTCCCTAGAAGACTAAAGAGTTGGGTTTTGGTGGATTGAAACGAACCTCAATTCACTTACGATCCTTAACTACATTTTAAAATTTAGGTGCAATTAGAAAGAAATATGAGGGAAAATTAATGATATAACAAAAAAGTTCACTCCCGTTGGTATTAGGAGGTCTCTAGAAAGATAAAAAGTTGGGTTTTGGTGGATTTCAGGACGTTAAAACTCCACCGAAACTTGATGACTTATCAAAATTCCAAGAAAAATGGGATGAAATTGAAGTAATGAGTTTAAATATCATTCTTGTATGTTTTGGGAGGTCCCAAGAAGACTAACCAGTTGGGTTTTGGCGGATTGAAACGAACCTCAATTCACTTACGATCCTTAACTACTTTTTAAAATTTAGGGGAAAATAGAAAGAAATATGAGGGAAAATTAATGATATGACAAAAAAGTTCACTCCCATTGGTATTATGAGGTCTCTAGAAGGATAAAAAGTTGGGTTTTGGTGGATTTCGAGAAAGTTAAACCTCCACCGAATCTTGATGACTTATTAAAATTCCAAGAAAAATGGGATGAAATTGAAGTAATGAATTAAATGATCATTCTTGTATGTTTTGGGAGGTCCCTAGAAGACTAAAGAGTTGGGTTTTGGTGGATTGAAACGAACCTCAATTCACTTACGATCCTTAACTACATTTTAAAATTTAGGTGCAATTAGAAAGAAATATGAGGGAAAATTAATGATATAACAAAAAAGTTCACTCCGGTTGGTATTAGGAGGTCTCTAGAAGGATAAAAAGTTGGGTTTTGGTGGATTTCGGGACGTTAAAACTCCACCGAAACTTGATGACTTATCAAAATTCCAAGAAAAATGGGATGAAATTGAAGTAATGAGTTTAAATATCATTCTTGTATGTTTTGGGAGGTCCCAAGAAGACTAACCAGTTGGGTTTTGGCGGATTGAAACGAACCTCAATTCACTTACGATCCTTAACTACTGTTTAAAATTTAGGGGAAAATAGAAAGAAATATGAGGGAAAATTAATGATATGATAAAAAAGTTCACTCCCGTTGGTAATAGGATTCTCTAGAAAGATAAAAAGTTGGGTTTTGGTGGATTTCGAGAACGTTAAAACTCCACAGAAACTTGATGACTTATTAAAATTCCAAGAAAAATTTGATGAAATTGAAGTAATGAGTTTAAATATCATTCTTGTATGTTTTGGGAGGTCCCAAGAAGACTAACCAGTTGGGTTTTGGCGGATTGAAACGAACCTCAATTCACTTACGATCCTTAACTACTTTTTAAAATATAGGGGAAAATAGAAACAAATATGAGGGAAAATTATGATATGACAAAAAAGTTCACTCCCATTGGTATTATGAGGTCTCTAGAAGGATAAAAATTTGGGTTTTGGTGGATTTCGAGAAAGTTAAACCTCCACCGAATCTTGATGACTTATTAAAATTCCAAGAAAAATGGGATGAAATTGAAGTAATGAATTAAATGATCATTCTTGTATGTTTTGGGAGGTCCCAAGAAGACTAACCAGTTGGGTTTTGGCGGATTGAAACGAACCTCAATTCACTTACGATCCTTAACTACTTTTTAAAATTTAGGGGAAAATAGAAAGAAATATGAGGGAAAATTAATGATATGACAAAAAAGTTCACTCCCGTTGGTAATAGGATTCTCTAGAAACATAAAAAGTTGGGTTTTGGTGGATTTCGAGAACGTTAAAACTCCACAGAAACTTGATGACTTATTAAAATTCCAAGAAAAATTTGATGAAAATGAAGTAATGAGTTTAAATATCATTCTTGTATGTTTTGGGAGGTCCCAAGAAGACTAACCAGTTGGGTTTTGGCGGATTGAAACGAACCTCAATTCACTTACGATCCTTAACTACTTTTTAAAATATAGGGGAAAATAGAAACAAATATGAGGGAAAATTAATGATATGACAAAAAAGTTCACTCCCATTGGTATTATGAGGTCTCTAGAAGGATAAAAAGTTGGGTTTTGGTGGATTTCGAGAAAGTTAAACCTCCACCGAATCTTGACGACTTATTAAAATTCCAAGAAAAATGGGATGAAATTGAAGTAATGAATTAAATGATCATTCTTGTATGTTTTGGGAGGTCCCTAGAAGACTAAAGAGTTGGGTTTTGGTGGATTGAAACGAACCTCAATTCACTTACGATCCTTAACTACATTTTAAAATTTAGGTGCAATTAGAAAGAAATATGAGGGAAAATTAATGATATAACAAAAAAGTTCACTCCGGTTGGTATTAGGAGGTCTCTAGAAGGATAAAAAGTTGGGTTTTGGTGGATTTCGGGACGTTAAAACTCCACCGAAACTTGATGACTTATCAAAATTCCAAGAAAAATGGGATGAAATTGAAGTAATGAGTTTAAATATCATTCTTGTATGTTTTGGGAGGTCCCAAGAAGACTAACCAGTTGGGTTTTGGCGGATTGAAACGAACCTCAATTCACTTACGATCCTTAACTACTGTTTAAAATTTAGGGGAAAATAGAAAGAAATATGAGGGAAAATTAATGATATGATAAAAAAGTTCACTCCCGTTGGTAATAGGATTCTCTAGAAAGATAAAAAGTTGGGTTTTGGTGGATTTCGAGAACGTTAAAACTCCACAGAAACTTGATGACTTATTAAAATTCCAAGAAAAATTTGATGAAATTGAAGTAATGAGTTTAAATATCATTCTTGTATGTTTTGGGAGGTCCCAAGAAGACTAACCAGTTGGGTTTTGGCGGATTGAAACGAACCTCAATTCACTTACGATCCTTAACTACTTTTTAAAATATAGGGGAAAATAGAAACAAATATGAGGGAAAATTATGATATGACAAAAAAGTTCACTCCCATTGGTATTATGAGGTCTCTAGAAGGATAAAAATTTGGGTTTTGGTGGATTTCGAGAAAGTTAAACCTCCACCGAATCTTGATGACTTATTAAAATTCCAAGAAAAATGGGATGAAATTGAAGTAATGAATTAAATGATCATTCTTGTATGTTTTGGGAGGTCCCAAGAAGACTAACCAGTTGGGTTTTGGCGGATTGAAACGAACCTCAATTCACTTACGATCCTTAACTACTTTTTAAAATTTAGGGGAAAATAGAAAGAAATATGAGGGAAAATTAATGATATGACAAAAAAGTTCACTCCCGTTGGTAATAGGATTCTCTAGAAACATAAAAAGTTGGGTTTTGGTGGATTTCGAGAACGTTAAAACTCCACAGAAACTTGATGACTTATTAAAATTCCAAGCAAAATTTGATGAAAATGAAGTAATGAGTTTAAATATCATTCTTGTATGTTTTGGGAGGTCCCAAGAAGACTAACCAGTTGGGTTTTGGCGGATTGAAACGAACCTCAATTCACTTACGATCCTTAACTACTTTTTAAAATATAGGGGAAAATAGAAACAAATATGAGGGAAAATTAATGATATGACAAAAAAGTTCACTCCCATTGGTATTATGAGGTCTCTAGAAGGATAAAAAGTTGGGTTTTGGTGGATTTCGAGAAAGTTAAACCTCCACCGAATCTTGATGACTTATTAAAATTCCAAGAAAAATGGGATGAAATTGAAGTAATGAATTAAATGATCATTCTTGTATGTTTTGGGAGGTCCCTAGAAGACTAAAGAGTTGGGTTTTGGTGGATTGAAACGAACCTCAATTCACTTACGATCCTTAACTACATTTTAAAATTTAGGTGCAATTAGAAAGAAATATGAGGGAAAATTAATGATATAACAAAAAAGTTCACTCCCGTTGGTATTAGGAGGTCTCTAGAAAGATAAAAAGTTGGGTTTTGGTGGATTTCAGGACGTTAAAACTCCACCGAAACTTGATGACTTATCAAAATTCCAAGAAAAATGGGATGAAATTGAAGTAATGAGTTTAAATATCATTCTTGTATGTTTTGGGAGGTCCCAAGAAGACTAACCAGTTGGGTTTTGGCGGATTGAAACGAACCTCAATTCACTTACGATCCTTAACTACTTTTTAAAATTTAGGGGAAAATAGAAAGAAATATGAGGGAAAATTAATGATATGACAAAAAAGTTCACTCCCGTTGGTAATAGGATTCTCTAGAAAGATAAAAAGTTGGGTTTTGGTGGATATCGAGAACGTTAAAACTCCACAGAAACTTGATGACTTATTAAAATTCCAAGAAAAATTTGATGAAATTGAAGTAATGAGTTTAAATATCATTCTTGTATGTTTTGGGAGGTCCCAAGAAGACTAACCAGTTGGGTTTTGGCGGATTGAAACGAACCTCAATTCACTTACGATCCTTAACTACTTTTTAAAATATAGGGGAAAATAGAAACAAATATGAGGGAAAATTATGATATGACAAAAAAGTTCACTCCCATTGGTATTATGAGGTCTCTAGAAGGATAAAAATTTGG
The DNA here is from genome assembly GCA_963682095.1 of Potentilla sterilis. Taxonomy (NCBI): domain Eukaryota; kingdom Viridiplantae; phylum Streptophyta; class Magnoliopsida; order Rosales; family Rosaceae; genus Potentilla; species Potentilla sterilis. The sequence continues at coordinate 30,259,430 of OY821762.1, forward strand.
GTTTTGGTGGATTTCGAGAAAGTTAAACCTCCACCGAATCTTGATGACTTATTAAAATTCCAAGAAAAATGGGATGAAATTGAAGTAATGAATTAAATGATCATTCTTGTATGTTTTGGGAGGTCCCAAGAAGACTAACCAGTTGGGTTTTGGCGGATTGAAACGAACCTCAATTCACTTACGATCCTTAACTACTTTTTAAAATTTAGGGGAAAATAGAAAGAAATATGAGGGAAAATTAATGATATGACAAAAAAGTTCACTCCCGTTGGTAATAGGATTCTCTAGAAACATAAAAAGTTGGGTTTTGGTGGATTTCGAGAACGTTAAAACTCCACAGAAACTTGATGACTTATTAAAATTCCAAGAAAAATTTGATGAAAATGAAGTAATGAGTTTAAATATCATTCTTGTATGTTTTGGGAGGTCCCAAGAAGACTAACCAGTTGGGTTTTGGCGGATTGAAACGAACCTCAATTCACTTACGATCCTTAACTACTTTTTAAAATATAGGGGAAAATAGAAACAAATATGAGGGAAAATTAATGATATGACAAAAAAGTTTACTCTCGTTGGTATTAGGATTTGTCTAGAAGGATGAAAACTTGGGTTTTGGTGGATTTCGAGAACTTCAAAACTCCACCGAAACTTGATGACTTATTGAAATTCGAAGAAAAATGGGATGAAATTGAAGTAATGAGTTAAAAGATCATTCTTGTATGTTTTGGGAGGTCCCTAGAAGACTAAAAAGTTGGGTTTTGGCGGATTGAAACGAACCTCAATTCACTTACGATCCTTAACTACTTTTTAAAATATAGGGGAAACTAGAAACAAATATGAGGGAAAATTATTGATATGACAAAAAAGTTCACTCCCGTTGGTATTATGAGGTCTCTAGAAGGATAAAAAGTTGGGTTTTGGTGGATTTCGAGAAAGTTAAATCTCCACCGAATCTTGATGACTAATTAAAATTCCAAGAAAAATGGGATGAAATTGAAGTAATGAGTTTAAATATCATTCTTGTATGTTTTGGGAGGTCCCAAGAAGACTAACCAGTTGGGTTTTGGCGGATTGAAACAAACCTCAATTCACTTACGATCCTTAACTACTTTTTAAAATATAGGGGAAAATAGAAACAAATATGAGGGAAAATTAATGATATGACAAAAAAGTTCACTCCCGTTGGTAATAGGATTCTCTAGAAACATAAAAAGTTGGGTTTTGGTGGATTTCGAGAACGTTAAAACTCCACAGAAACTTGATGACTTATTAAAATTCCAAGCAAAATTTGATGAAAATGAAGTAATGAGTTTAAATATCATTCTTGTATGTTTTGGGAGGTCCCAAGAAGACTAACCAGTTGGGTTTTGGCGGATTGAAACGAACCTCAATTCACTTACGATCCTTAACTACTTTTTAAAATATAGGGGAAAATAGAAACAAATATGAGGGAAAATTAATGATATGACAAAAAAGTTCACTCCCATTGGTATTATGAGGTCTCTAGAAGGATAAAAAGTTGGGTTTTGGTGGATTTCGAGAAAGTTAAACCTCCACCGAATCTTGATGACTTATTAAAATTCCAAGAAAAATGGGATGAAATTGAAGTAATGAATTAAATGATCATTCTTGTATGTTTTGGGAGGTCCCTAGAAGACTAAAGAGTTGGGTTTTGGTGGATTGAAACGAACCTCAATTCACTTACGATCCTTAACTACATTTTAAAATTTAGGTGCAATTAGAAAGAAATATGAGGGAAAATTAATGATATAACAAAAAAGTTCACTCCGGTTGGTATTAGGAGGTCTCTAGAAGGATAAAAAGTTGGGTTTTGGTGGATTTCGGGACGTTAAAACTCCACCGAAACTTGATGACTTATCAAAATTCCAAGAAAAATGGGATGAAATTGAAGTAATGAGTTTAAATATCATTCTTGTATGTTTTGGGAGGTCCCAAGAAGACTAACCAGTTGGGTTTTGGCGGATTGAAACGAACCTCAATTCACTTACGATCCTTAACTACTGTTTAAAATTTAGGGGAAAATAGAAAGAAATATGAGGGAAAATTAATGATATGATAAAAAAGTTCACTCCCGTTGGTAATAGGATTCTCTAGAAAGATAAAAAGTTGGGTTTTGGTGGATTTCGAGAACGTTAAAACTCCACAGAAACTTGATGACTTATTAAAATTCCAAGAAAAATTTGATGAAATTGAAGTAATGAGTTTAAATATCATTCTTGTATGTTTTGGGAGGTCCCAAGAAGACTAACCAGTTGGGTTTTGGCGGATTGAAACGAACCTCAATTCACTTACGATCCTTAACTACTTTTTAAAATATAGGGGAAAATAGAAACAAATATGAGGGAAAATTATGATATGACAAAAAAGTTCACTCCCATTGGTATTATGAGGTCTCTAGAAGGATAAAAATTTGGGTTTTGGTGGATTTCGAGAAAGTTAAACCTCCACCGAATCTTGATGACTTATTAAAATTCCAAGAAAAATGGGATGAAATTGAAGTAATGAATTAAATGATCATTCTTGTATGTTTTGGGAGGTCCCAAGAAGACTAACCAGTTGGGTTTTGGCGGATTGAAACGAACCTCAATTCACTTACGATCCTTAACTACTTTTTAAAATTTAGGGGAAAATAGAAAGAAATATGAGGGAAAATTAATGATATGACAAAAAAGTTCACTCCCGTTGGTAATAGGATTCTCTAGAAACATAAAAAGTTGGGTTTTGGTGGATTTCGAGAACGTTAAAACTCCACAGAAACTTGATGACTTATTAAAATTCCAAGAAAAATTTGATGAAAATGAAGTAATGAGTTTAAATATCATTCTTGTATGTTTTGGGAGGTCCCAAGAAGACTAACCAGTTGGGTTTTGGCGGATTGAAACGAACCTCAATTCACTTACGATCCTTAACTACTTTTTAAAATATAGGGGAAAATAGAAACAAATATGAGGGAAAATTAATGATATGACAAAAAAGTTCACTCCCATTGGTATTATGAGGTCTCTAGAAGGATAAAAAGTTGGGTTTTGGTGGATTTCGAGAAAGTTAAACCTCCACCGAATCTTGACGACTTATTAAAATTCCAAGAAAAATGGGATGAAATTGAAGTAATGAATTAAATGATCATTCTTGTATGTTTTGGGAGGTCCCTAGAAGACTAAAGAGTTGGGTTTTGGCGGATTGAAACGAACCTCAATTCACTACGATCCTTAACTACTTTTTAAAATTTAGGAGAAAATAGAAAGAAATATGAGGGAAAATTAATGATATGACAAAAAAGTTCACTCCCGTTGGTAATAGGATTCTCTAGAAAGATAAAAAGTTCGGTTTAGGTGGATTTCGAGAACGTTAAAACTCCACAGAAACTTGATGACTTATTAAAATTCCAAGAAAAATTTGATGAAATTGAAGTAATGAGTTTAAATATCATTCTTGTATGTTTTGGGAGGTCCCAAGAAGACTAACCAGTTGGGTTTTGGCGGATTGAAATGAACCTCAATTCACTTACGATCCTTAACTACTTTTTAAAATATAGGGGAAAATAGAAACAAATATGAGGGAAAATTAATGATATGACAAAAAAGTTCACTCCCATTGGTATTATGAGGTCTCTAGAAGGATAAAAATTTGGGTTTTGGTGGATTTCGAGAAAGTTAAACCTCCACCGAATCTTGATGACTTATTAAAATTCCAAGAAAAATGGGATGAAATTGAAGTAATGAATTAAATGATCATTCTTGTATGTTTTGGGAGGTCCCAAGAAGACTAAACAGTTGGGTTTTCGCGGATTGAAACGAACCTCAATTCACTTACGATCCTTAACTACTTTTTAAAATTTAGGGGAAAATAGAAAGAAATATGAGGGAAAATTAATGATATGACAAAAAAGTTCACTCCCGTTGGTATTAGGATTCTCTAGAAAGATAAAAAGTTGGTTTTTGGTGTATTTCGAGAACGTTAAAACTCCACCGAAACTTGATGACTTATTAAAATTCCAAGAAAAATTTGATGAAATTGAAGTAATGAATTAAAAGATCATTCTTGTATGTTTTGGGAGGTCCCTAGAAGACTAAAGAGTTGGGTTTTGGTGGATTGAAACGAACCTCAATTCACTTACGATCCTTAACTACATTTTAAAATTTAGGTGCAATTAGAAAGAAATATGAGGGAAAATTAATGATATAACAAAAAAGTTCACTCCCGTTGGTATTAGGAGGTCTCTAGAAGGATAAAAAGTTGGGTTTTGGTGGATTTCAGGACGTCAAAACTCCACCGAAACTTGATGACTTATCAAAATTCCAAGAAAAATGGGATGAAATTGAAGTAATGAGTTTAAATATCATTCTTGTATGTTTTGGGAGGTCCCAAGAAGACTAACCAGTTGGGTTTTGGCGGATTGAAACGAACCTCAATTCACTTACGATCCTTAACTACATTTTAAAATTTAGGTGCAATTAGAAAGAAATATGAGGGAAAATTAATGATATAACAAAAAAGTTCACTCCCGTTGGTATTAGGAGGTCTCTAGAAGGATAAAAAGTTGGGTTTTGGTGGATTTCAGGACGTTAAAACTCCACCGAAACTTGATGACTTATCAAAATTCCAAGAAAAATGGGATGAAATTGAAGTAATGAGTTTAAATATCATTCTTGTATGTTTTGGGAGGTCCCAAGAAGACTAACCAGTTGGGTTTTGGCGGATTGAAACGAACCTCAATTCACTTACGATCCTTAACTACTTTTTAAAATTTAGGGGAAAATAGAAAGAAATATGAGGGAAAATTAATGATATGACAAAAAAGTTCACTCCCATTGGTATTATGAGGTCTCTAGAAGGATAAAAAGTTGGGTTTTGGTGGATTTCGAGAAAGTTAAACCTCCACCGAATCATGACGACTTATTAAAATTCCAAGAAAAATGGGATGAAATTGAAGTAATGAATTAAATGATCATTCTTGTATGTTTTGGGAGGTCCCTAGAAGACTAAAGAGTTGGGTTTTGGCGGATTGAAACGAACCTCAATTCACTACGATCCTTAACTACTTTTTAAAATTTAGGGGAAAATAGAAAGAAATATGAGGGAAAATTAATGATATGACAAAAAAGTTCACTCCCGTTGGTAATAGGATTCTCTAGAAAGATAAAAAGTTCGGTTTTGGTGGATTTCGAGAACGTTAAAACTCCACAGAAACTTGATGACTTATTAAAATTCCAAGAAAAATTTGATGAAATTGAAGTAATGAGTTTAAATATCATTCTTGTATGTTTTGGGAGGTCCCAAGAAGACTAACCAGTTGGGTTTTGGCGGATTGAAATGAACCTCAATTCACTTACGATCCTTAACTACTTTTTAAAATATAGGGGAAAATAGAAACAAATATGAGGGAAAATTAATGATATGACAAAAAAGTTCACTCCCATTGGTATTATGAGGTCTCTAGAAGGATAAAAATTTGGGTTTTGGTGGATTTCGAGAAAGTTAAACCTCCACCGAATATTGATGACTTATTAAAATTCCAAGAAAAATGGGATGAAATTGAAGTAATGAATTAAATGATCATTCTTGTATGTTTTGGGAGGTCCCTAGAAGACTAAAGAGTTGGGTTTTGGCGGATTGAAACGAACCTCAATTCACTACGATCCTTAACTACTTTTTAAAATTTAGGGGAAAATAGAAAGAAATATGAGGGAAAATTAATGATATGACAAAAAAGTTCACTCCCGTTGGTAATAGGATTCTCTAGAAAGATAAAAAGTTCGGTTTTGGTGGATTTCGAGAACGTTAAAACTCCACCGAAACTTGATGTCTTATCAAAATTCCAAGAAAAATGGGATGAAATTGAAGTAATGAGTTTAAAAATCATTCTTGTATGTTTTGGGAGGTCCCAAGAAGACTAACCAGTTGGGTTTTGGCGGATTGAAACGAACCTCAATTCACTTACGATCCTTAACTACTTTTTAAAATATAGGGGAAAATAGAAACAAATATGAGGGAAAATTAATGATATGACAAAAAAGTTCACTCCCATTGGTATTATGAGGTCTCTAGAAGGATAAAAAGTTGGGTTTTGGTGGATTTCGAGAAAGTTAAACCTCCACCGAATCTTGATGACTTATTAAAATTCCAAGAAAAATGGGATGAAATTGAAGTAATGAATTAAATGATCATTCTTGTATGTTTTGGGAGGTCCCAAGAAGACTAACCAGTTGGGTTTTGGCGGATTGAAACGAACCTCAATTCACTTACGATCCTTAACTACTTTTTAAAATTTAGGGGAAAATAGAAAGAAATATGAGGGAAAATTAATGATATGACAAAAAAGTTCACTCCCGTTGGTAATAGGATTCTCTAGAAACATAAAAAGTTGGGTTTTGGTGGATTTCGAGAACGTTAAAACTCCACAGAAACTTGATGACTTATTAAAATTCCAAGAAAAATTTGATGAAAATGAAGTAATGAGTTTAAATATCATTCTTGTATGTTTTGGGAGGTCCCAAGAAGACTAACCAGTTGGGTTTTGGCGGATTGAAACGAACCTCAATTCACTTACGATCCTTAACTACTTTTTAAAATATAGGGGAAAATAGAAACAAATATGAGGGAAAATTAATGATATGACAAAAAAGTTCACTCCCATTGGTATTATGAGGTCTCTAGAAGGATAAAAAGTTGGGTTTTGGTGGATTTCGAGAAAGTTAAACCTCCACCGAATCTTGACGACTTATTAAAATTCCAAGAAAAATGGGATGAAATTGAAGTAATGAATTAAATGATCATTCTTGTATGTTTTGGGAGGTCCCTAGAAGACTAAAGAGTTGGGTTTTGGCGGATTGAAACGAACCTCAATTCACTACGATCCTTAACTACTTTTTAAAATTTAGGGGAAAATAGAAAGAAATATGAGGGAAAATTAATGATATGACAAAAAAGTTCACTCCCGTTGGTAATAGGATTCTCTAGAAAGATAAAAAGTTCGGTTTTGGTGGATTTCGAGAACGTTAAAACTCCACAGAAACTTGATGACTTATTAAAATTCCAAGAAAAATTTGATGAAATTGAAGTAATGAGTTTAAATATCATTCTTGTATGTTTTGGGAGGTCCCAAGAAGACTAACCAGTTGGGTTTTGGCGGATTGAAATGAACCTCAATTCACTTACGATCCTTAACTACTTTTTAAAATATAGGGGAAAATAGAAACAAATATGAGGGAAAATTAATGATATGACAAAAAAGTTCACTCCCATTGGTATTATGAGGTCTCTAGAAGGATAAAAATTTGGGTTTTGGTGGATTTCGAGAAAGTTAAACCTCCACCGAATCTTGATGACTTATTAAAATTCCAAGAAAAATGGGATGAAATTGAAGTAATGAATTAAATGATCATTCTTGTATGTTTTGGGAGGTCCCAAGAAGACTAAACAGTTGGGTTTTCGCGGATTGAAACGAACCTCAATTCACTTACGATCCTTAACTACTTTTTAAAATTTAGGGGAAAATAGAAAGAAATATGAGGGAAAATTAATGATATGACAAAAAAGTTCACTCCCGTTGGTATTAGGATTCTCTAGAAAGATAAAAAGTTGGTTTTTGGTGTATTTCGAGAACGTTAAAACTCCACCGAAACTTGATGACTTATTAAAATTCCAAGAAAAATTTGATGAAATTGAAGTAATGAATTAAAAGATCATTCTTGTATGTTTTGGGAGGTCCCTAGAAGACTAAAGAGTTGGGTTTTGGTGGATTGAAACGAACCTCAATTCACTTACGATCCTTAACTACATTTTAAAATTTAGGTGCAATTAGAAAGAAATATGAGGGAAAATTAATGATATAACAAAAATGTTCACTCCCGTTGGTATTAGGAGGTCTCTAGAAGGATAAAAAGTTGGGTTTTGGTGGATTTCAGGACGTTAAAACTCCACCGAAACTTGATGACTTATCAAAATTCCAAGAAAAATGGGATGAAATTGAAGTAATGAGTTTAAATATCATTCTTGTATGTTTTGGGAGGTCCCAAGAAGACTAACCAGTTGGGTTTTGGCGGATTGAAACGAACCTCAATTCACTTACGATCCTTAACTACTTTTTAAAATTTAGGGGAAAATAGAAAGAAATATGAGGGAAAATTAATGATATGACAAAAAAGTTCACTCCCATTGGTATTATGAGGTCTCTAGAAGGATAAAAAGTTGGGTTTTGGTGGATTTCGAGAAAGTTAAACCTCCACCGAATCATGACGACTTATTAAAATTCCAAGAAAAATGGGATGAAATTGAAGTAATGAATTAAATGATCATTCTTGTATGTTTTGGGAGGTCCCTAGAAGACTAAAGAGTTGGGTTTTGGCGGATTGAAACGAACCTCAATTCACTACGATCCTTAACTACTTTTTAAAATTTAGGGGAAAATAGAAAGAAATATGAGGGAAAATTAATGATATGACAAAAAAGTTCACTCCCGTTGGTAATAGGATTCTCTAGAAAGATAAAAAGTTCGGTTTTGGTGGATTTCGAGAACGTTAAAACTCCACAGAAACTTGATGACTTATTAAAATTCCAAGAAAAATTTGATGAAATTGAAGTAATGAGTTTAAATATCATTCTTGTATGTTTTGGGAGGTCCCAAGAAGACTAACCAGTTGGGTTTTGGCGGATTGAAATGAACCTCAATTCACTTACGATCCTTAACTACTTTTTAAAATATAGGGGAAAATAGAAACAAATATGAGGGAAAATTAATGATATGACAAAAAAGTTCACTCCCATTGGTATTATGAGGTCTCTAGAAGGATAAAAATTTGGGTTTTGGTGGATTTCGAGAAAGTTAAACCTCCACCGAATATTGATGACTTATTAAAATTCCAAGAAAAATGGGATGAAATTGAAGTAATGAATTAAATGATCATTCTTGTATGTTTTGGGAGGTCCCAAGAAGACTAAACAGTTGGGTTTTCGCGGATTGAAACGAACCTTAATTCACTTACGATCCTTAACTACTTTTTAAAATTTAGGGGAAAATAGAAAGAAATATGAGGGAAAATTAATGATATGACAAAAAAGTTCACTCCCGTTGGTATTAGGATTCTCTAGAAAGATAAAAAGTTGGGTTTTGGTGTATTTCGAGAACGTTAAAACTCCACCGAAACTTGATGACTTATCAAAATTCCAAGAAAAATGGGATGAAATTGAAGTAATGAGTTTAAAAATCATTCTTGTATGTTTTGGGAGGTCCCAAGAAGAGTAACCAGTTGGGTTTTGGCGGATTGAAACGAACCTCAATTCACTTACGATCCTTAACTACTTTTTAAAATATAGGGGAAAATAGAAACAAATATGAGGGAAAATTAATGATATGACAAAAAAGTTCACTCCCATTGGTATTATGAGGTCTCTAGAAGGATAAAAAGTTGGGTTTTGGTGGATTTCGAGAAAGTTAAACCTCCACCGAATCTTGATGACTTATTAAAATTCCAAGAAAAATGGGATGAAATTGAAGTAATGAATTAAATGATCATTCTTGTATGTTTTGGGAGGTCCCAAGAAGACTAACCAGTTGGGTTTTGGCGGATTGAAACGAACCTCAATTCACTTACGATCCTTAACTACTTTTTAAAATTTAGGGGAAAATAGAAAGAAATATGAGGGAAAATTAATGATATGACAAAAAAGTTCACTCCCGTTGGTAATAGGATTCTCTAGAAACATAAAAAGTTGGGTTTTGGTGGATTTCGAGAACGTTAAAACTCCACAGAAACTTGATGACTTATTAAAATTCCAAGAAAAATTTGATGAAAATGAAGTAATGAGTTTAAATATCATTCTTGTATGTTTTGGGAGGTCCCTAGAAGACTAAAGAGTTGGGTTTTGGTGGATTGAAACGAACCTCAATTCACTTACGATCCTTAACTACATTTTAAAATTTAGGTGCAATTAGAAAGAAATATGAGGGAAAATTAATGATATAACAAAAAAGTTCACTCCCGTTGGTATTAGGAGGTCTCTAGAAGGATAAAAAGTTGGGTTTTGGTGGATTTCAGGACGTCAAAACTCCACCGAAACTTGATGACTTATCAAAATTCCAAGAAAAATGGGATGAAATTGAAGTAATGAGTTTAAATATCATTCTTGTATGTTTTGGGAGGTCCCAAGAAGACTAACCAGTTGGGTTTTGGCGGATTGAAACGAACCTCAATTCACTTACGATCCTTAACTACATTTTAAAATTTAGGTGCAATTAGAAAGAAATATGAGGGAAAATTAATGATATAACAAAAAAGTTCACTCCCGTTGGTATTAGGAGGTCTCTAGAAGGATAAAAAGTTGGGTTTTGGTGGATTTCAGGACGTTAAAACTCCACCGAAACTTGATGACTTATCAAAATTCCAAGAAAAATGGGATGAAATTGAAGTAATGAGTTTAAATATCATTCTTGTATGTTTTGGGAGGTCCCAAGAAGACTAACCAGTTGGGTTTTGGCGGATTGAAACGAACCTCAATTCACTTACGATCCTTAACTACTTTTTAAAATTTAGGGGAAAATAGAAAGAAATATGAGGGAAAATTAATGATATGACAAAAAAGTTCACTCCCATTGGTATTATGAGGTCTCTAGAAGGATAAAAAGTTGGGTTTTGGTGGATTTCGAGAAAGTTAAACCTCCACCGAATCATGACGACTTATTAAAATTCCAAGAAAAATGGGATGAAATTGAAGTAATGAATTAAATGATCATTCTTGTATGTTTTGGGAGGTCCCTAGAAGACTAAAGAGTTGGGTTTTGGCGGATTGAAACGAACCTCAATTCACTACGATCCTTAACTACTTTTTAAAATTTAGGGGAAAATAGAAAGAAATATGAGGGAAAATTAATGATATGACAAAAAAGTTCACTCCCGTTGGTAATAGGATTCTCTAGAAAGATAAAAAGTTGGGTTTTGGTGGATTTCGAGAACGTTAAAACTCCACAGAAACTTGATGACTTATTAAAATTCCAAGAAAAATTTGATGAAATTGAAGTAATGAGTTTAAATATCATTCTTGTATGTTTTGGGAGGTCCCAAGAAGACTAACCAGTTGGGTTTTGGCGGATTGAAACGAACCTCAATTCACTTACGATCCTTAACTACTTTTTAAAATATAGGGGAAAATAGAAACAAATATGAGGGAAAATTAATGATATGACAAAAAAGTTCACTCCCATTGGTATTATGAGGTCTCTAGAAGGATAAAAAGTTGGGTTTTGGTGGATTTCGAGAAAGTTAAACCTCCACCGAATCTTGACGACTTATTAAAATTCCAAGAAAAATGGGATGAAATTGAAGTAATGAATTAAATGATCATTCTTGTATGTTTTGGGAGGTCCCTAGAAGACTAAAGAGTTGGGTTTTGGCGGATTGAAACGAACCTCAATTCACTACGATCCTTAACTACTTTTTAAAATTTAGGGGAAAATAGAAAGAAATATGAGGGAAAATTAATGGTATGACAAAAAAGTTCACTCCCGTTGGTATTTGGAGGTCTCTAGAAGGATAAAAAGTTGGGTTTTGGTGGATTTCGAAAGTTCACTCCCGTTGGTATTAGGATTCTCAAGAAAGATAAAAAGTTGGGTTTTGGTGGATTTCGAGAACGTTAAAACTCCACCGAAACTTGATGACTTATTAAAATTCCAAGAAAAATTTGATGAAATTGAAGTAATGAATTAAAAGATCATTCTTGTTTGTTTTGAGAGGTCCCTAGAAGACTAAAGAGGTGGGTTTTGGTGGATTGAAACGAACCTCAATTCACTTACGATCCTTAACTACATTTTAAAATTTAGGTGCAATTAGAAAGAAATATGAGGGAAAATTAATGATATAACAAAAAAGTTCACTCCCGTTCGTATTAGGAGGTCTCTAGAAGGATAAAAAGTTGGGTTTTGGTGGATTTCGAGAACGTCAAAACTCCACCGAAACTTGATGACTTATCAAAATTCCAAGAAAAATGGGATGAAATTGAAGTAATGAGTTTAAATATCATTCTTGTATGTTTTGGGAGGTCCCAAGAAGACTAAAAAGTTGGGTTTGGTGGATTTCGAGAACTTCAAAACTCCACCGACACTTGATGACTTATGTAAATTCGAAGAAAAATGGGATGAAATTGAAGTAATGAGTTAAAAGATCATTCTTATATGTTTTGGGACGTCCCTAGAAGACTAAAAAGTTGGGTTTTGGCGGATTGAAACGAACCTCAATTCACTTACGATCCTTAACTACTTTTTAAAATATAGGGGAAAATAGAAACAAATATGAGGGAAAATTAATGATATGACAAAAAAGTTCACTCCCGTTGGTATTATGAGGTCTCTAGAAGGATAAAAAGTTGGGTTTTGGCGGATTTCGAGAACGTTAAAACTCCACTGAAACTTGATGACTTATTAAAATTCCAAGAAAAATTTGATGAAATTGAAGTAATGAATTAAAAGATCATTCTTGTTTGTTTTGAGAGGTCCCTAGAAGACTAAAGAGTTGGGTTTTGGTGGATTGAAACGAACCTCAATTCACTTACGATCCTTAACTACATTTTAAAATTTAGGTGCAATTAGAAAGAAATATGAGGGAAAATTAATGATATAACAAAAAAGTTCACTCCCGTTCGTATTAGGAGGTCTCTAGAAGGATAAAAAGTTGGGTTTTGGTGGATTTCGAGGACGTCAAAACTCCACCGAAACTTGATGACTTATCAAAATTCCAAGAAAAATGGGATGAAATTGAAGTAATGAGTTTAAATATCATTCTGGTATGTTTTGGGAGGTCCCAAGAAGACTAAAAAGTTGGGTTTGGTGGATTTCGAGAACTTCAAAACTCCACCGAAACTTGATGACTTATTGAAATTCGAAGAAACATGGGATGAAATTGAAGTAATGAGTTAAAAGATCATTCTTGTATGTTTTGGGAGGTCCCAAGAAGACTAACCAGTTGGGTTTTGGCGGATTGAAACGAACCTCAATTCACTTACGATCCTTAACTACTTTTTAAAATTTAGGGGAAAATAGAAAGAAATATGAGGGAAAATTAATCATATGACAAAAAAGTTCTCTCCCGTTGATATTAGGATTCTCTAGAAAGATAAAAAGTTGGGTTTGGTGGATTTCGAGAACTTCAAAACTCCACCGAAACTTGATGACTTATTGAAATTCGAAGAAAAATGGGATGAAATTGAAGTAATGAGTTAAAAGATCATTCTTATATGTTTTGGGAGGTCCCTAGAAGACTAAAAAGTTGGGTTTTGGCGGATTGAAACGAACCTCAATTCACTTACGATCCTTAACTACTTTTTAAAATATAGGGGAAAATAGAAACAAATATGAGGGAAAATTAATGATATGACAAAAAAGTTCACTCCCGTTGGTATTAGGAGGTCTCTAGAAGGATAAAAAGTTGGGTTTGGGTGGATTTCGAGAAAGTTAAACCTCCACCGAATCTTGATGACTTATTAAAATTCCAAGAAAAATGGGATGAAATTGAAGTAATGAATTAAATGATCATTCTTGTATGTTTTGAGAGGTCCCTAGAAGACTAAAGAGTTGGGTTTTGGTGGATTGAAACGAACCTCAATTCACTTACGATCCTTAACTACATTTTAAAATTTAGGTGCAATTAGAAAGAAATATGAGGGAAAATTAATGATATAACAAAAAAGTTCACTCCCGTTCGTATTAGGAGGTCTCTAGAAGGATAAAAAGTTGGGTTTTGGTGGATTTCGAGGACGTCAAAACTCCACCGAAACTTGATAACTTATCAAAATTCCAAGAAAAATGGGATGAAAATGAAGTAATGAGTTTAAATTTCATTCTTGTATGTTTTGGGAGGTCCCAAGAAGACTAACCAGTTGGGTTTTGGCGGATTGAAACGAACCTCAATTCACTTACGATCCTTAACTACTTTTTAAAATATAGGGGAAAATAGAAACAAATATGAGGGAAAATTAATGATATGACAAAAAAGTTCACTCCCATTGGTATTATGAGGTCTCTAGAAGGATAAAAAGTTGGGTTTTGGTGGATTTCGAGAAAGTTAAACCTCCACCGAATCTTGATGACTTATTAAAATTCCAAGAAAAATGGGATGAAATTGAAGTAATGAATTAAATGATCATTCTTGTATGTTTTGGGAGGTCCCTAGAAGACTAAAGAGTTGGGTTTTGGCGGATTGAAACGAACCTCAATTCACTACGATCCTTAACTACTTTTTAAAATTTAGGGGAAAATAGAAAGAAATATGAGGGAAAATGATGGGACCACAATGCGTGCACAATGTTTACCTGCAAAACAATCTCATACAAATAATACCCTTCTTGTGTCGAGTGTAGTATTGACAAGTAGGGATCGTTCTATCCGGGGAAATCAAGGGCTTTCAATCACATAAAGTATTGTACAAAAGGGGGTTACGATTTTTTTATCTAATGACCTACTGAATTTTTACGATTTTTACAAAACCTAAGCTATTATATACAAGTGATCATCACCTTTCACACAATCACCAAACACAAATCACATTACACATGCAATATAATTAAAACAAGTAATAGGGCAGCAGCAAATATCGAATTCAAGATCAATTAAGTTCCAATTTAATTAGAGCCAATGCGGTTATTCTAATTATTCAAAACATCACAAGTATTTAGAATCCAACATGCGTGTAATCCTAAACATGGTACTAATCAGTTTAATAACACAATGCGTAGAAATTAAACACAATTAGCACATAAGCACAATATGTCGAATTGGAACATGTTAGCAAGTATGGCGTCACCCATCTCACATCGACATGTAAATTTCCAGAATTACTCTTACCCTTAGATTAATACATATTAAATCCAACATGCGTGTAATTCAACATGTATTAAATCGGCATATGAATTCAACACCTAGATAACACTCATGGCCATCGAATGCATCTAGATATCTCCTTCGGTTCCACACGAATTAAGGAAATAAACCTAATTAAAATCAAGAACACATTCAAAACCTACTGCCCATACAACATATTTAATCATATCACATGCATAAATCGGCAATCATATATAAAAATCCCAAACATTTATAACAAAGATCCAAAGATCCCATATATGATTATCAATACCGAAATTAAATCCATAAACCAAAACATACTTCATAGACAAAGTTATGTTTAAATACAAAGTAACACAAACCAAAATAAAACAATCCATATTACAACCTTTGTTAGAGATTCGGCAAGGATTGGTGGGATGGTGATTGAATTGATGTGAGGAATGGTGGTTCGGCTTTGCTCCTTGTATAAAATTTCTGAAAATAATATGGCAGGGATTCGGCAAGGTAAAAGTGAGGAAAGGGAGATGATTTTTATGAATACAAAGTGTGTGTATATAGAGGATAGGAGGAGCTAGGGTTTCGGCAAAGTGTGAAGCACAAGGAAAACCAAAACCAACTTGGATTGGGTTTCGGCAAAGGCTTGAATTAATCCACCGAAATTCTTTTCTCTTTTTTTTTTTTCTTTTATTCGGCAACAAGTCTTCCTCTCCATGTATATTGCTGCCGAAAATCCTTTCAAAAATCTTCAATTTAATCCTCATAAAATTCGGCAATGAATCAAGCTTCAATGAAGTCCACATGCATTCCAAGCTTTTCTCCTTTCTTCTTTTCCAAAATTCTTAGATAATGGCTGAATAAATGCCATGTTATCCTTCTTCCTTTGCCGAAATATTTCTTGAAATTTCTTCATTAATCTTCTCTTTTAATTCGGCAAAGAAGTCCTTGCAAAGTTGTTGCAAGGAAACCAAATCCGAATTTGTTTCCTCCTTCTTCATTATCTTTTGCACGGCAAGGCTTCTCCTTTAATTCTTCTTTTCCGAAATTCTATCAAGATAATAGAATTATATCTTCATTAAATCTTCTCTTGGCCGGCCATGAAGTCTTTGAATCCATCTCTTCCTTCTTGAAACTCACGGCAACACATCTTCATGTTTACCGAAAATTACTTCTCATTTACCATGGTAATTCGGCAAAGACTCCATCAAGATATCATCTCCTTCTTTATCTCCAAATAAAATCTGAAAATAAAGAAAAGAAACACAATTAATCCATGTATTAAACTTGTCCTAATCTAGACAAATGATGTCTTAAAAAGACATATATGTAATAGGTAAGATTAGGAGATTAGGAAAGTTTCCAAATCCATTTTGGATTTCTAATTCTTGTTCCACACGCCAAGCATCATTATTATTGCCGAAAATTCTCTCCTTGTCTTCTCATGATTTCCTGAAAATATGATCATGAAATAAATCAAAAAGAAGACAAAAAATATGTAGCACAATTATCATGAGTAAGAGTCCTAGATAGATAAGGAATCCTAGTCCAACAAGGAGTTGTATTTTCAATGAAATTCTTTCGACGATTCAAAAACGTCGAGCGTTTGTAGACTCCTTGTTCGACTAAAATTCTTCACTTGTAGACTTCAATTAGTACTCAAACTCGTAGAATCCTTATTCAACTGGGATTCCTACTTTGGTAAGGATTCCTTTTCCAAATAGAGTTCTACTTGAAAAAGGAGTCCTAGTCACATTAAAACTCTTATTAGGAATCCTAGTTCAATAAGGACTCCACCATAATTATGCAATTTAACATTTTATAGCACAAACCGATCCACCATGATTATTAGAAACGACAAATACTGAAAACTCCATTTTGACAAGTTTCCTAGTCAAAACAGGTTTCCTAGTCCAAACAGGATTCCTAGTACAACAAGGAGTCCTATTCAAACTAAAACTCTTCAAAAATCGACATTTCTGCATTTTTAGCTCAGTTTATTCACCAACACTTGCCAACGACTCTAACATGACTCAATGACTCTATAATACAACAATAAGGGATAAGAAATGCATAAATGGGGGTAAAAACATATTAAGAACGTCGCATTTTATGCTCCTATCAACGGCTGATGTATGTCCTCAATTGGGAGGAAGTGAAAATTTTGAGGAAGCCAATTCAGTTGGTTTCCAAGGGCAGCAACGTTCCACTTTCCAGAATTTCAATCCAAGGTACAACGATCACCCTAATTTTCGTTGGGCCAACAATAGTAATGTTCAGAATCCTCAACAAGTGGCGCCACCACAAGCAAACCAAGGAGGAATGGCGTTTCAACCAAGACCTCAAGGGCAATTCCAAGGATATGCAAGACCTCAGCAGCAACAATTCTATAACAACAATGCTCAAGCATCATCAAACCCTAATTATGATGCAATGCTGAAATCCTTGAATGATGCAACTCACACATTGTTGCAATCTACAACTTCCAACACTAAGGATATTTCTAAGCTGAAGAATCAGATGGGGAAGGTTGTGGATTTCATGGGGCAGATCCAAGAACAAGGGAGGTTACCTAGAGGAGTGATTAAGAACCCCAAGAACGAGCAAGCAAATGCGGTTATCACAAGGAGTGGTAAAATTGTGGAGGGGCCGAGCATGAAGAGATGTGACGAGATTTTAGATGGTGATCACGATGGTGATGATGCCGAGCTTGATGCACTCGGCAATGGTGACAAAGAGACACTCGGCAATGATAGTGAAGAGACACACGGCAATGACAATAATAAGAGTGGTGAACCAAGCAAGGCTGAGCTTGACGTGATGAAGAAGAGGGACATTGAAAAAGATCCCGCAACCTCGGAAACACACAAGGTAAAATCTAACTCAAGTGGTTTAGTTATTACTAACCAATCTTCGAATTTGCCTTTTCCTTCCAGATTTGCTAAATCGAAGAAGGAGAAATCAGATGAGGAGGTACTTGATATCTTCAGGCGTGTAGAGGTAAACATTCCATTGCTTGAGTGCATCAAGCAGATTCCCAAGTATGCCAAATTTCTTAAGGAGCTGTGCACAACAAGGAGGCATACAAGGGAGGAGCAGGTGGTAAAAATGAGTGAGACGGTTTCAGCCGTTCTCCAGAGGAAGCTCCCACCAAAAATGAAAGACCCAGGCAGCTTTACTATTCCTTGCATTATTGGACAATGTTGTTTTTCTAATGTTTTGCTAGACCTAGGAGCGTCAATTAATGTGATGCCCTATAATGTTTACAAATCTCTAGGTCTAGGAGAATTGAAGAGAGACAACGTGATTATTCAGTTGGCTGACAGGTCTAACAAATATCCTGAGGGATATGTTGAAGATGTTCTTGTGCAGGTGAATAATCTGATATTTCCTGCAGACTTCTATGTGTTACATATGGAAGAGTCGCCCCTAAATTCCACTCAACTATTGTTGGGGCGACCATTTATGAGGACAGCAAGAACTAAGATTGATGTTGCTGAAGGCAACCTCACCATGGAGTTCGATGGTGAAGTGATTGGCTTCAATATCTTTGAAGCGATGAGGTATCCAGTTTCTGATCTTAAACCTTGCTATAATATTGATATGGTTGATTCTCTTGCACAGGTTTTATCAGAAACTTTGGATCAATAGCAACTAGCTATTGAGCAAGGGGCAGGAATTGATGCAAATGGGGAAGAAGTTTCGGCAGAGGCTCGGCTTGATCTTGAGCCGAGCATAATGAGCATTGTTGCCGAGCTAGAGGCAACACCCCACGTGATGAGGACATGTAAATTTTTGTCAATTCCCATTTCCACTAATAAAATTTTACCATCTGTGGAACAGGCCCCTATTTTAGAACTGAAGGTGCTTCCCAATCATTTGAAGTATGTGTACTTGGGAGACGATGACACACTACCAGTTATTGTGTCATCACAGCTGAGTGAGCAGCAGGAAGCACGTTTAACTAGCATGTTGAAGAGGAACAAAACCGCCATTGGATGGACGTTGGCGGATATCAAGGGAATCAGCCCTACAACTTGTGTCCATAGGATCTTGCTTGAGGAAGGAGCCAAGCCTACTAGGGAGGGACAGAGACGATTACACCCCCCTATGATGAAAATTGTGAAGGACGAGGTGATCAAATTGCTGGATTGTGGAGTAATTTATCCCATCTCAGATAGCCAGTGGATTGCACCTGTCCAAGTTGTACCTAAGAAGAGTGGAGTCACGGTTGTGAAGAACGACAAGGATGAACTCGTGCCCCAACGATTGGTGACAGGTCATAGGATGTGTATCGACTACAGAAAGTTGAATGCTACTACACGCAAGGATCACATGCCTTTGCCTTTCATGGACCAGATGTTGGAGAGATTAGCTGGGCACAAATTCTATTGCTTCTTGGATTGGTACAGCGGTTACAATCAGATATGCATCCACCCAGATGATCAGGAAAAGACAAAGTTCACATGTCCCTTTGGTACGTTTGCCTATCGACGCATGCCTTTTGGTTTATGCAACGCACCAGGTACATTTCAACGTTGTATGTATTCCATTTTCAGCGATTATATTGAAAATATCATTGAAGTCTTTATGGATGATTTTAGTGTTTATGGAAAAGACTTTGATGCATGCTTAGAGAATTTGGAACTAATCATGAAGAGATGTGTAGAAACTAACCTTGTGCTTAATTGGGAAAAATGTCATTTCATGGTAAAACAAGGGATAGTTCTAGGACACATTATTTCTGCAAAGGGTATTGAGGTAGATAGGGCCAAGATTGATATTATGCTTCACTTACCCTCCCCTACAACTGTAAGGGAGGTACGTTCGTTTCTTGGCCATGCAGGATTTTATAGGAGGTTCATCAAGGATTTTTCGTTGGTGGCGAAGCCTATTTGTGCCCTTTTGCAGAAGGAGGTTCCATTCATATGGGACAAAGGGTGTGAAGATGCATTTGTGAAGTTGAAGGAATTGCTGACATCGGCACCAATAATGGCGCCACCTGACTGGTGCCTACCATTTGAGATCATGTGTGATGCTTCAGATTATGCAGTTGGAGCAGTGCTTGGACAAAGAAAAGAGAAGAAGCCAACTGCCATTTATTATGCTTCTCGCACACTTAATGATGCTCAATTAAATTACTCTACTACTGAAAAAGAACTGTTGGCTGTTATATTTGCTTTAGAAAAATTTCGTTCATATCTTTTGAATTCTAAAGTGATTGTTTATTCTGATCATGCAGCCCTTAGATATCTTATGAAGAAGAAAGATGCTAAGCCACGCTTGATTCGATGGATTCTCTTACTCCAAGAGTTTGACATCGAGATCAAGGACAAGAAGGGGAGCGAAAATGTTGTGGCGGATCACTTGAGCAGAATTGTGAGAAAGGAGGAAACGTTACCACTTCAGGAAACTTTCCCAGATGAGCAGCTTTTTCGAGTGGACACAAAAGAACCTTGGTATGCAGACATTGTCAATTATTTAGTTACTAAAACTTTTCCAAGTACATGTTTGCAGGCAGCCAAGACGAGGATTAAAAAGAATGCAAAACACTACATATGGGACGATCCATATCTGTGAAGGACTTGTAATGATCAAGTTATAAGACGTTGTGTGCCACAAGAAGAGCATAGGCCGATCCTTGCATTTTGCCACAATGAGGCGTGTGGAGGACACTTTGGAGCTAAGAGGACAGCCCTCAAGGTATTAGAAAGCGGGTTTTATTGGCCAACGATTTTCAAGGATGCATACACATTTTGTATGACATGTGATAGGTGCCAAAGGACAGGTAACATTGGTAAGAGAGACCAAATACCCCTTACTACCATGATATTTGTTGAAATTTTTGATGTATGGGGTATTGATTTTATGGGTCCTTTTCCTTCATCTAAGGGCTTTCTATATATCTTGTTGGCTGTTGATTATGTGTCAAAATGGGTGGAGGCGAAAGCCACAAGGACTAATGATTCTAAAGTTGTTGCAGGTTTCTTGAGAACTAACATATTTTCCAGGTTTGGAGTACCTCGTGTGCTTATAAGTGATGGAGGTTCTCACTTCTGCAACAGAACAATTGAGGCTTTACTCAGAAGATATGGAGTCACCCATAAGGTTTCCACACCTTATCACCCTCAGACGAGCTGAATGGCGGAAGTGTCCAACAGAGAGATTAAGAGCATATTGGAGAAAACTGTGGGCCTATCAAGGAAAGATTGGAGTGACAGACTTGGTGATGCACTTTGGGCTTACAAAATGGCATACAAGACACCCATTGGGATGTCTCCATTTCGGCTAACTTATGGCAAGGCGTGCCATCTTCCAGTAGAGTTGGAGCATAGAGCATGGTGGGCGGTCAAGCAATTCAACATGGAGCTTGACAAGCCTGGACTTCACAGGAAATTGCAGTTGAGCGAGCTTGAGGAAATCAGGAATGAAGCATATGATGCTGGGTGGATTTACAAGGAGAAGACAAAATTGTATCATGACAAGATGATAAGAGGCAAAACGTTTCATATTGGTCAAAAAGTCTTGTTATATCATTCTCGTCTTAGATTATTTCCTGGAAAATTGCGTTCTCGTTGGGCTGGTCCCTATATTATTGCTAATGTGTTTTCTCATGGTGCTATAGAAATTCAGAGTATTGAAACAGGAAAAGCGTTCAAGGTGAATGGTCATCGACTTAAACCTTACTACGAACCTTTTGAGGAGCACACCATTGAGGAAATACAATTTAGAGACGCACCAAGATCCTGATGATATGGAGAAGAGTCTAGGCTGAGTAGACTATAAACATTAAGCGCTGCATGGGAGGCAACCCATTTCAACCAAAATTGTGAAGGAGCCGTCTACGAGAGTTTGAAATTCTAAACCCTAAACTCTTTTTGGTTGAATTGTATAAATGTGGAACTTGTGTGAATTATCAAATGCTTAGAAATTACTACATAATTTTTGTTTAACATTGAGGACAATGTAATTTTCTAAGTGTGGGGTAGGGATATATGTTTCACATGTTTGTTTTTGTTTTTGTTTTTGTTTTGAGTCTTTGTTTTGAGTCATAAAAAAGAAAAGAAAATAAAAAATCAGAAAAAAAAAAAAAATTTCGTTGCTTTTAGTATTTGAATTTTAATTTTAGAGTCTTAGCTGCCCCTAAATAGTCTATGATGATTATATCTTTAATACATAGATGATGGTTTTGCATAATCATAAAAATTAATTGTGAGTTTCATGGACTTTGTGATTGGTATGAACATTTGAGACTTGAACTTAATTGTGTAAGAAGCATGTATGTTGTGTTGATTTTGTTCCATAATAACCTTTGTGAGCTTTGATTGCCATATACTTTCTTCTTGAGTGATAAAAATGGGCAGAATTTTTCAAAACTTCATCATTCTTTGAATATTCAATGACTATGTGCCATAGATTTTAATGAACTCTAGAATGCTAGAACTCACTTTTGACGATTTTTGAGACTATTATTCATGAAATGCCTTGATTTCGAATATGATTGAGATAATCTTGTTAGGATTACCACCATGCCAAATAAAACATATGCCTAATTTGTGCCCATCGTGGGACTCCTTAGTTTTAACCCCCTTGAGCCGACATTGAGCCATTTATTTCATCACCATGATACACTTTCCTTGAGCTTAGAACAGTATATCCTAACCATTGTTGTCAAGACTTGGTAAAGTTTAGTTGGAATTTGTTGTTTGAAGTGATGATTTGAAGTAAGTGTGGGGTGATCCAATCCAAAAGCATGAAAAGCCATGATTGTCGAAAATAAAAAGAAAAAAATTCGGACAGAAAATAAAAGAAAAATTTGTGCCGATTAATACAGAAAATTGAAAAAGTTTCGGCGAAAGAAATGAAAAGAATAGAAATGCTTGGATTGGGATCTTGTGGTGAATTTGGAGTTTGTTTTACAATTGAAGGTCTATTATTATCATACTTGACCTTTGTTCATATTCACTATGTTATGGGGAAGAAAAGAATGAAGTTTGGGCCCAACAAGTTTAAACTTGGCCCTTTTGAGCGAAATCATAAGGAGTATTGAGCTTTGCTAAGTCTTGGTGACATTTTCTCACCACTATTCTAAATGCGAATTCCTTATGCCTAGCCCCACTATTTTCCAATGTAAGATCTCTCATGATTCGAATAATAGGTGAACTTTGTATGTGGAGATTTTTGTCAAGAGTGAGCATATGGCTTTGGTTCATTTGTGCACATAGTTGTTATATAAAGTTTTTCCTGAAAGATCTATTCACAAAGTGCCTTTATTTGATGAAATATGCAAGTTACTCTTTGTAACTCTTAATCTATTTTCTTGCATATACTTTGAGTGAATATTGCCATATCATGAGTGAAAAGAAGAGAGTATGCCTAGTGAGGAGGATGAAATCAACATAACATGTCATTGCTTGTGATTTTCGTTTCTTACTTGTTCATGCCATGATACATGTCTATGACGCTTGGGATTATTGTGCTTACATTGAATGCTTAACTTGAAAGCTATGTGTTTAAAGATCCTGAGACAATTATTTAGGGGCTGTAGTGTTGAGTCTTTTTATTTGTTTTGCTAAGGGACTAGCAAAGGCTAAGTGTGGGGTAGTTGATAGGAGCATAAAATGCGACGTTCTTAATATGTTTTTACCCCCATTTATGCATTTCTTATCCCTTATTGTTGTAATATAGAGTCATTGAGTCATGTTGGAGTCGTTGGCAAGTGTTGGTGAATAAATTGAGCTACAAATGCAGAAATGTCGGTTTTTGAAGAGTTTTAGTTTGAGTAGGACTCCTTGTTGTACTAGGAATCCTGTTTGGACTAGGAAACCTGTTTTGACTAGGAAACTTGTCGGAATTGATTTCTTTATCTTTCGTCGTTTCTAATATTTGTGTGGAGTCGGTTTGTGCTATAAATTGTGAAAATGCATAATTATGGTGGAGTCCTTATTGAACTAGGATTCCTAATAAGAGTTTGAATGTGACTAGGACTCCTTTTTCAAGTAGAACTCTATTTGGAAAAGGAATCCCAGTTGAATAAGGATTCTACGAGTTTGAGTCCTAATTGAAGTCTACGAATTGAAGAGTCTTAGTCGAACAAGGAATCTACAAATGCTCGACGTTTTTGTAATGTCGAAAGAATTTCATTGAAAATACAACTCCTTGTTGGACTAGGATTCCTTATCTATCTAGGACTCTTACTCATGATAATTGTGCTACATCTTTTTATCTTCTTTTTTAATTTAATTCTTATTCTTATTTTTCAGGAATTAAAGTGAAGATTAATGGAAGAATTAAGGGAGAATTTTCGGCAAAAATGATGATGCATGCCGTGAAGGAGAAAGAAGAAGGAGGAAACCAAATCCGATTTGGTTTCCTTGTAACATTATTCAAGAACTCTTTGCCGAATTAAAAGAAAGATAATTGAAGAATATTCAAGATATATTTCGGCAAAGGAAGAAGAGATAACAAGGCATTTATGCAGCCATTATCTAGGAATTTCGGAAAAGAAGAAAGGAGAAAAGCTTGGAATGCATGTGGACCTCATTGAAGCTTGGTACATTGTTGCCGAATTAAAAGAGAAATTGAAGTGTTAATTCAGCATTTTACCAAGCATATTCGGCAGCAACTACATGATTATTGGAAGATTTGGCCGAATAAAAGAAAAGAAAGAAAAGATTTCGGTTGCTTGAAGATTAAGTTTTGCCGAAACCAAAACCTAATTGGTTTTGGTTTTCTTGAAGCAAAAGGCTGCCGAACCCTAGCATCACCTCTCCTCTATAAATACAACACTTTGTATTCATAAAAATCATCTTCTCTTCCCCTCAAATTCCTTGCCGAACCTCTGCCCATTTAAATTCAGAAATTCTACCAAGAGCTTTGCCGAATCCACCTTCCATCTTTCACAAAAATCCAACCTCCACCAATCCTTGCCGAATCTTCAGAAGGTTGTAACATGGATTGTATTTTATTGGCTTTTGATTCTTTGTATTTAAACATACTTTTGTCTATGAAATATGTTTTAATTTCTGGATTTATTTTCGGTATTGATAACTATATATGGGATCTTCGGATCTTTGTTATAAATGTTTTTGAATTTTGTATATAATTGCCGATTTATACATGTGATGTGATTAAATATGTTTTATGGGCAGTAGCTTTAGCATGTGTTCTTGATTTAATTAGGTTTATTTCCATAATTCGTGTGCAACCGAAGGAGATGTCTAGATGCAATCGTAGGCCATGGTTGTTATCTAGATGTTGAATTCATATGCCGATGTAATATATGTTGGATCTCACGCGTTGTGGATTTTAATATGTATTTATCTAAGGGCTAGAGTAATTATGAAAATTTACATGTCGATGTGAGATGAGTGACGCCATACTTGCTAACATGTTCCAATTCGACAATATGTGCTTATGTGCTATTTGTGTTTAATTTCTACGCGTTGTGTTATTAAACCAATTAGTACCATGTTTAGGATTACACGCGTTGTGGATTCTAAATACTTGTGATGTCTTGAATAATTAGAATAACCGCGTTGGCTCTAATTAAATTGGAACTTAGTTGATCTTGAATTCGTTATATGTTTGCTGCCCCTATTACTTGTTTTAATTTTGTCGCATGTATAATGAGATTTGTGTTTGGTGATTGTGTGGAAGATGTTGATCATATGTAAATAATAACTTAGGATTTATAATTTTCGTAAAAAATCAGTAGGTATTTAGTATAAAAATCGATACCCCCTTTTGTGCAATACTTTATGTGATTGAAAGCCCTTGATTTCCCCGGATAGAACGATCCCTACTTGTCAATACTACACTCGACACAAGAAGGGTATTATTTGTATGTAGTTGTTTTGCAGGTATTTTATGCTTGGATAACACCTCCATCAAGAGGTCTTCAAGATATACAACGAAGAAGCCATGCAGCCGGTTGAATGATCATAACCGTGAACTGCCATGGTGCCGGGCGGACCTCGTACCCGGATAGATGCTCTCGAAGCGGTTGGAAAATCATAACCGGTGAGTGGTCTTCGAGATATTCAACGAAGAAGCCATGCAGCCGGTTGAATGATCATAACCGCGAACTGCCATGGTGCCGGGCGGACCTCGACCGGGCGACATGCCATATCGAGACGGGTCCTATATTGCTCATACCCAGATGGATGCTCTCGAAGCGGTTGATCTCGAAGCGGTTGGATGATCATAACCGGTGAGAGGTCTTCAAGCCGGTTGAGAAATCATGACCGGTTATCTTGCAGAAAAGATGGCGTGCAACCGTGGAATCTGGGGAAGTGTGGGAGGGCCTGACTCCTCGGTTCCCGCTCCTACCTTCCTGTCGCCAGCGTGTGGGACAAGTGGCTGACATGCATTTAAGGAGGAAGTCCATCAGTCCCGTCAGTTATGATGGCATGGGCAGTTTACCAATGCTGGGACACGTGCCAGCAGGGGGCAGTCTTGAGATGAAGGGCCTGGATTCGCAGGCGTTTGAGTTGCTGTGATTACTTGTTTTGGAGGGATTTTAATTGCCTAGGGCACCGGTCCCCCCTATAAAAAGGCCTCTTCTACTCTTCTTTCTGCTGTTGCTTCTTGCTTTGGAGAAACTAAGAGAAAGAGAGAAATCCGGCGAAAACTCTGAGCCCTTTGCACCACGAGATCCGTTTTCTCGAGCGCTCCCTAATCCTTTCCTACCATTGCTCGCTGCTTTCACAGGGCGGACTGTCCTCGGTTGAGCATATTAATCGGTAAGTTTGTTGATTTCTTTGCCCCGGTGTTGTTCTTGCTTTGGTTTTGTTGTTTTGCGGCGGGGGGGAGGGATCTCTGTCGCTGACGGAACTGCTCTGCGGCAAACTTGGGGAGAGGCCGTAGAAGGCGCTGTTGTAGCCTGTTGCTGACGAGCGCTAGGGTTTTGTTTTCTTCCCCTAGGTTAAGATGTCTTCTTTGAATTCTGACCGGGCTTCCGAACCGGCTGCCAGGGGTCCCCTCGTGGATGATGCGGAGAGGCTGGAGGACTGGCTCGGTTCGGAATCCCCGGAGACCGAAGTCGCTGACTGCTCCGGGAGCAAGGCTTCGTCTCCGTCCTCGTCTTCGTCTACCGGGGCTGAATCCGCGGAGACTGAAATACCGCACGGGGTGCGCCTTGCGGATGATCCGGTCGTGAGCTACACCCTTGGCAGAGGGAAGGATGCTGTGGTGTGTGATGAACCGGAGGGTAGCATGACCCCTGGAGAGATTGCAGCGTTCCGGGAAACGTGGGGTATCCCGGATGAAGTTCTGCTGCGGCCCCTGAATCCTGGAGAGTCAGCTTGCAACCCGGAGGTAGGCTGGGTTGCCGTGCATCAGGACCAGTTCCGGCATGGACTCTCGCTCCCGCTGCCAAATTTCGTGCAGTACATGCTCAGTGCGTTGCAAGTGTCGCCCGCGCAGCTTCCGGGGCTCCAGTGGAGGCGATTATTGAGCCTCGGCTGCCTATATGATTTGTCCGGAATGAGTATGCCAACGGTAAACGAATTCCGGTCCTTGTATAGGTTGTCCTACTCAAGGAAGCAAGGGTCCCGGGGTTGCCTGTCCTTCAACGCCCGGAAACCTCCACCGATCGTCACCAATATGCCTACATGGGTAGACAACAGTTGGAGGAAGAATGTGGTGATGGTAGGCGGGAGGTGGCAGGCGAGGAGTAAAATGTACCGGGTTCCTGGCGCCTTCCAGCCCCTTGGCGACCAGTCGTTCGAGTTATCCGATCTGGAGCATGAGAGGATCTCGACCATACTCGGATGTTGGGACGATCTGGAACGGAGTTCTTTCAACTTCATCCGGCGAGAAGTGCTGGAATACTGCCAACTCGGGTGGGGTCCCGGTGCGTAGGAAGCCCTTTAGCGGTGATACTTTGTGCTAGCTCTGGCAAAATGCTAACTGTTCGCTTTCCTTGCAGGTGCAGCTTCCCGGGCGGTCATCAAGCCCGAAACCACTCTCTCAATGGACGGGGAAGACCTCCTTAACAAGCTGAAGGAGAAAGGCGAGACCGTCTCACGGACGTCGGTGGACGAGGAGTCCGGCCGGCTCACGACTCATCCGGAGCCGAGGGCCATGGATGTTGATGACGGCGCCTACCTCCTGAGGCGGGTGAAGACACATCACGCTGCGGGCCCTGCGGTGCCTGGAAGGGGCAAGAGTACCGGGGGGCCAGTGAGGATTCCCGGTGGAGTGAACAGGATCCCCAACCGGCCGGTGTCTATGCCGCACGTGGCTCGTGTCGCCCGGGTAAGCGCTCAATCTTCTTCTCCGGAAGGCCGGGGAGAGAAACGGAAATGCGGGGATATTCCTTCCTCCGCGCTGGTGACGCTTACCGGTGGGTCGGCGCGGGAGAACCTGGCCAAACGGTTCAGGATAACCAGCGGTGCTCAAACTAACGCTGCCGGGGAGAAGGCTGCTGCTGCTGCCCGGCAGAGTAGTCCCGTGCCTGCGGAGGCACCGAGGGGAAGCCCGGATAGTGCGCTCGTCCGGCAAGTGGCGGCGGACTTAGCCGGCCTTGGTCTGGACAGACCCGGGGTTGCTGGAGCCCTGGCGGGCGGGAATCGCCCAAAATGCAAGGAAACCGTCCTCTGGGTAAGTACTGCATGGTACCACTTGATAAGAGCATAATATGCGACATTCTTAATGTGTTTTATCCCCATTTATGCAATTGCTTAACCCTTATTATTGTAATATAGAGTCATTTAGTTAAGAATAGAGTCTTTGGCAGAGTTGTTGATGAAAAGAGCTTAAAACGTGAAAAGTGTGCAATTCTTGAAGAATCCTAATGAAAGCAGGAATCCTTATCGAATCAGGACTTGTTCTTAAGATATTGTGCTACAATTTCTCTTCTTTTATTAATATATTTTTCTCTATTATTTTCAGGAATTAAAGAGGAGATAAATGAAGAATTTTGGAAGCAAATTAAATGAAGAAATCGGAGAGGAAAAGAATTCAAATGCAACAAGGACAAGGAAAGATTTAAATGCTTCGACCAAGAAAGGAATGCATGCATTGATGCCGAAATTTGTATGGCAAGTTTTCAAATAAAATAAGGGAAGCATTCAGCCATTTAAAGGAGTTCTAGAGCTACAAGGAAACAAGGCTGAATTAAGAAAGAAAAGTTGGAGCTTTGTATGGATTAATTCGGAAACAAAGCTTGGAAAGGAAACAAAATTAAGGACGAATGTGGACTGATTTTCTCTCTACATTCAAGGTAATTTTGCTGAATTAAATCAAGGATAATTTAAGGAATATTTTGAAAACAATTCAGCATTTATCCTTGAGTTATTTCGGCAACAACCTAGAAGGAAGGATTGACTTGCTGAACAAGAAGATAGGAGAAGGACTTTCGGATCTCAAGGATTCCTTTGCCGAAACCCTAGCATCCCTTGCTCTCTATAAATACCACACCATATTTTCAGAAAAAGAATCTTCTCTTCCTCACTTTAAACTGCCAAACCTCTGCCGAGATTCCACCACAAAATCCCCACAAAGAACTAAGCTAATTCCATCTCCACCACTCTTCCAAAAAAATCAGTCCGTTCATCACCACTAATCCTCTTTGCCGATTCTCTACTCAAGGTTTCTCAAAGTGTGATTTTATCTTTTCATATGGCTTTTATTCTTTTGTATCAATACAATATTTTGTCTATGAAATTTGTATGGATTCGTGGTTGTAATTTCGGTTTTATGAATTATTCTTTGGATTTCCGGATTTCTGTTATGTGATTTGGTTTTCTCTTGGATTAATTTATGATCTATATATGTGATAACTTGAATTTAGGTTTTATGGGCAGCAGGTATTTGCATGAATTTTTGGTTAAGTTTGGTTTATTTTCTGAATTCATATGCATATAAATTGATGCATGAGGGCAGCCTTGATCATGTTGTTCCTTGTGTATTGGTTTCACTTGCCGAATGCAATATGAGGTGGATTATAAACATAAAGTTGATTCACCTTGTACTAGTTCTAAGGGCTAGAGTAATTCTGGAAATTTACATGTCGATGTGAGATGAGGTGACGCCATACTTGCTAACATGTCTCCAATATTTGACTCTTGTGCTTATGTGTTCTTCGTGTTTAATTTCTACGCAGAGTGTCTTTAAACCGATTAGCATAATTTAGGATTATACGCAGAGTTAATTCTAAATACTTGAGAAGTCTATAAACGATTAGAATAACCGCAGAGGCTCTAATTAGATTGGAACTAAATAGGATCTAAAATTCAGTTTGAACTTGCTGCCCCTATTCCTTAATTTTATTTTGTTACATGTTCAGAGAGTTTTGTGTTTTGTGCTCTTTGTGGAAGATGTTGATCAATTGTATATAAGAATTTAGGTTTTATTTTCGTAATTTTCAGTAGATATTAGATACCATTTCCAATCCCCCCCCATATTATTATGTGATGCTTTATGAAATTAAATGCCCTTGATTTCCCCGGATAGAACGATCCCTACTTGTCAATACTACAATCGACACAAGAAGGGTATTATTGGTATGAGATTATTTTGCAGGTACAAATTGTGCACGCATGCGATCCCATCAATTTTTGGCGCCGTTGCCGGGGATCGAACCCGGGTCACCCGCGTGACAGGCGGGAATACTTACCACTATACGCATGTGGTCGCATCAATTTTTGGCGCCGTTGCCGGGGAAGTTAAAATTATTTAATTTCATGATGTGTTACTTTGTATCATTGTATAAATTGTGATGTGCATAATTGTTTATAGTTTCTGTTTTGTATAAGTTTTAGGTTTCGGTATGTAATAGCTTAATTAGGTTTCGGTTTTTGTTTATAATTGTGGCCGAATGTATGATATAATATGTGATTTATGTGTGTAACATTTAGATAAATTGCTAAGAAGTTAAAGATTTATTTATGTTTAGTTTATTGTAGGTTCTAAAGTGAACGGAATAGGTGAAGTCCCTTTTGTTAATATTAGCTATAACCCTCCATTTGTACCTTGTTAAGGTCATTTGGGGTTGAGGGCGGTTTTTATTAACACTTGGAGAACTGTCTAACACATGGTTATTCTTAACTGAGTAAGGGGCATAAAGGTTCGCCTATTTTTTTCGTTTGTCTTTAATTTGGTTTCAAGGTTTGTTTAACTAGATCTCAAGGCCCACAGACTGACGTTCCTTCTCGGTGAGGGAGTCGATAGGGAGTTCGCTCTCCGTGGTTACCAACAACGAGTCTTGCCTTGATCCATCTTAGAAACTTTCGTTCTAGCCTTCTGAAAACACGGAATAGTCATGTCTAGACGACAATACTTGGGCCGCACGTCCACCTTGCTTTAGAACTTAGAAAATAACTTTGCATAAATAGATTTATATAGCTTCACAAATGAAAGATGTCTTTAAATTTTAAGGTATATCGGATTAAAGCATGATACTACATTGGGCTGCTTCAGCCCATTGCACTGTTATCTCCTCTGCTCCACGTACCTTGAATTTTAAAAGTGTTGCGAACAAAAGCAATTAGACTCTAAGAGTTCGACATATTTGATGTGTTATAATTTTCGGATACTTTGTGAATAATGAACCGAATTCTTGTGTAAATAACATGTAAATTTTCGTGAAACATTGTGTAAATTTCGTGTGAAAATTTTGTGTGATATACTTGAAATAATTATGTGTTAACCTATACATATTACTTCTAACTTATTTCTAACCTATACTCTAACTTATTCTAACTCATTCTTTCTAACCTATACATGTTGATTCTGAAGATTCTTGTAGAATTTAATTGTTCATTACAGATCATAAAGAAGAGATGAAGAATTATGTTGTAAACAGTTGATTGAAGCTCTCATTGACTTGGGAAGGACGACAAGTGTTGCAAGAAACGAGTTCCACCACTCTAAACTTTTGTTCATGATTTGCAATTAAATTCTACTTAGCTAATTATTATATATTTATACACTAACTTCTAACTTTAGCTAATTCACTAACTCACTACTAACTTATTCTTTGAATTCTCATCTCCACTCTTCTAAATTTCTTTATCTTGATGTGATGCAGTTGAAGAGTGGAGTAATCATGCATCGAGTAATGATAACCATTGTAAAGAGGCACGAATTTGGAGTGCGCACTCCAAAAGGCGTCGCCCACAACTTGATTAAGAAGTGAAGAGTCTAGGCTGAGTAGACTATAAACATTAAGCGCTGCATGGGAGGCAACCCATTTCAACCAAAATTGTGAAGGAGCCATCAACGAGAGTTTGAAATTTCTAATCCCTAAACTCTTTTTGGTTGAATTGTATAAATGGAGATATGTGATTTATCATGTGCTTAGAAATTACAACATTATTTTGATCTACATTGAGGACAATGTAATTTTCTAAGTGTGGGGTAGTGATACATGTTTCCATGTGTTTTGTTTTGTTTTGTTTCATTTATTTTAGTTTGTTTCGAGTCAGTAAAAGAAAAATACAGAAAAATTAAAAATTTTCGTTTGTTTTTAGCTAAGATCGAGTCATAGATGCCCCTAAATGAGTCGATGATGATTATATCTTTGAATGCATAGATGATTGTTTTGCATAATCATAAAAATTAATTGTGAGTTTCATGGATATTGTGATTGGTATGAACATGTGAGATTATGATTGACATACAATAAGCATGCATGTTTGAGTTAATTTGTTTCCATAATACCCTATGTGAGCTTTTGTGCCAAATACTTTCTTCTTGTGCGATAAATTTAATACATGGCAGAAACTTGTCTAAACTTCATCATTCTTTGATTATTCAATGACTATGTGCCATAGATTTTAATGAACTCTAGAATGCTAGAACTCACTCTTGTTGATTTTTGAGACTATTATTCATGAAATGCCTTGATTTCGAATATGATTGAGAAGATCTTGTTAGGATTACCACTAAAGCCAAATAAAGCTTATGCCTAATTTGTGCCCGTCGTGGGACTCCTTAGTTTTAACCCCTTTGAGCCGAAATTCAGCCATTTTATTTCATCACCATGAAACACATTCCTTGTGCTTAGAATAGTTTTTTCCTAACCCTTGTTATCAAGACTTGGTAAAGCTTAATTTTATTGTGGAATTGTGATTTGGAGTGATGATTTGAAGCAAGTGTGGGGTGAACCAAT
This sequence comes from Potentilla sterilis, assembly GCA_963682095.1. Classification (NCBI taxonomy): domain Eukaryota; kingdom Viridiplantae; phylum Streptophyta; class Magnoliopsida; order Rosales; family Rosaceae; genus Potentilla; species Potentilla sterilis. The sequence continues at coordinate 30,292,393 of OY821762.1, forward strand.
CCAAAAGCATGAAAGAAATGTGATTGCCGAAACAAAAAGGAAAAATCGGACAGAAAATAAAAATTTGTGCCGAAACAAAGAAGAGAAAGAAAAGAATTTCGGCAACAAAAAGAAAAATAAAAATGCTTGGATTGGGTTCTTGTGGTGAATTTGGAGTTTGTGTTACAATTGAAGGTCTATTATTATTACACTTGACCTTTGTTCATATTCACTATGTTTTGGGGAGAATGAAGAATGGGCCCAATAAGTTGAAACTTGGCCCTTGGAGTGAAGTCATAAGAAGTATTGAGTTTTGCTAAGTCTTGGTGACATTTTCTCACCATTATCCTAAATGCGAATACCTTATGCCAAGCCCCATTATATTCCCTTATAAAGATCTCTCATGATTCTTAAAATAGGTGAACTTTGTATGTGGAGATTATCTCAAGAGTTGAGCTTATGGTTTTGGTTCATTTGTGCACATAATTGTTAAATGAAGTTTATCTTGATAATACTATTCACAAAGTGCCTTTATTTGATGACATATGCAAGTTACTCTTTGTAATTCTTAATCTATTCTCTTGCATATACTTTGAGTGAATAATGTCATATCATGAGTGAAAAGAAGAGAGTATGCCTAGTGAGGAGGATTGGATTAACTTGACATGTTTACATGCTTATTTTCTCACTTCTTACTTATTCATGCCATGAAACATATCTATGACGCTTGGGATTATTGCGCTTACATTCAGATGCTTAACTTGAAAGCTATGTGCTTTAAAAGATCTTGAGACAATTATTTAGGGGCAGCAGTTTTAATAGAGTATTTTATTTTGTTTTGCTAAGGGACTAGCAAAAGCTAAGTGTGGGGTAGTTGATAAGAGCATAATATGCGACATTCTTAATGTGTTTTATCCCCATTTATGCAATTGCTTAACCCTTATTATTGTAATATAGAGTCATTTAGTTAAGAATAGAGTCTTTGGCAGAGTTGTTGATGAAAAGAGCTTAAAACGTGAAAAGTGTGCAATTCTTGAAGAATCCTAATGAAAGCAGGAATCCTTATCGAATCAGGACTTGTTCTTAAGATATTGTGCTACAATTTCTCTTCTTTTATTAATATATTTTTCTCTATTATTTTCAGGAATTAAAGAGGAGATAAATGAAGAATTTTGGAAGCAAATTAAATGAAGAAATCGGAAAGGAAAAGAATTCAAATGCAACAAGGACAAGGAAAGATTTAAATGCTTCGACCAAGAAAGGAATGCATGCATTGATGCCGAAATTTGTATGGCAAGTTTTCAAATAAAATAAGGGAAGCATTCAGCCATTTAAAGGAGTTCTAGAGCTACAAGGAAACAAGGCTGAATTAAGAAAGAAAAGTTGGAGCTTTGTATGGATTAATTCGGAAACAAAGCTTGGAAAGGAAACAAAATTAAGGACGAATGTGGACTGATTTTCTCTCTACATTCAAGGTAATTTTGCTGAATTAAATCAAGGATAATTTAAGGAATATTTTGAAAACAATTCAGCATTTATCCTTGAGTTATTTCGGCAACAACCTAGAAGGAAGGATTGACTTGCTGAACAAGAAGATAGGAGAAGGACTTTCGGATCTCAAGGATTCCTTTGCCGAAACCCTAGCATCCCTTGCTCTCTATAAATACCACACCATATTTTCAGAAAAAGAATCTTCTCTTCCTCACTTTAAACTGCCAAACCTCTGCCGAGATTCCACCACAAAATCCCCACAAAGAACTAAGCTAATTCCATCTCCACCACTCTTCCAAAAAAATCAGTCCGTTCATCACCACTAATCCTCTTTGCCGATTCTCTACTCAAGGTTTCTCAAAGTGTGATTTTATCTTTTCATATGGCTTTTATTCTTTTGTATCAATACAATATTTTGTCTATGAAATTTGTATGGATTCGTGGTTGTAATTTCGGTTTTATGAATTATTCTTTGGATTTCCGGATTTCTGTTATGTGATTTGGTTTTCTCTTGGATTAATTTATGATCTATATATGTGATAACTTGAATTTAGGTTTTATGGGCAGCAGGTATTTGCATGAATTTTTGGTTAAGTTTGGTTTATTTTCTGAATTCATATGCATATAAATTGATGCATGAGGGCAGCCTTGATCATGTTGTTCCTTGTGTATTGGTTTCACTTGCCGAATGCAATATGAGGTGGATTATAAACATAAAGTTGATTCACCTTGTACTAGTTCTAAGGGCTAGAGTAATTCTGGAAATTTACATGTCGATGTGAGATGAGGTGACGCCATACTTGCTAACATGTCTCCAATATTTGACTCTTGTGCTTATGTGTTCTTCGTGTTTAATTTCTACGCAGAGTGTCTTTAAACCGATTAGCATAATTTAGGATTATACGCAGAGTTAATTCTAAATACTTGAGAAGTCTATAAACGATTAGAATAACCGCAGAGGCTCTAATTAGATTGGAACTAAATAGGATCTAAAATTCAGTTTGAACTTGCTGCCCCTATTCCTTAATTTTATTTTGTTACATGTTCAGAGAGTTTTGTGTTTTGTGCTCTTTGTGGAAGATGTTGATCAATTGTATATAAGAATTTAGGTTTTATTTTCGTAATTTTCAGTAGATATTAGATACCATTTCCAATCCCCCCCCATATTATTATGTGATGCTTTATGAAATTAAATGCCCTTGATTTCCCCGGATAGAACGATCCCTACTTGTCAATACTACAATCGACACAAGAAGGGTATTATTGGTATGAGATTATTTTGCAGGTACAAATTGTGCACGCATGCGATCCCATCACCACTACACTGCTTGTAGCTTGTTTTCTTTTGCTGCTTGACTAACTGCCTTTGCTGTTGCGCAGCTGCTGTACAGTTTGTACCAACCGGATGCGAGCGAGGAACTGTCGGAACTGAAGAGACAGATAGCTGCTCTATCGGAGGCCCGACAGCGCCTGGAGGTGGAGAAGTCCCGCTCGGATCGGGAGAAGGCCAGATCGGAGGAGAGGGCCAAGAAGCTGGAGGAGCAGAACCGGAGCCTGGAGAAGGAGAGGGCCGAACTGGAAGCCAAGGTGGACGAGCTCCAAGTGGGAGCTGCCGCTCTGCGCGCCGGCTCTGCTGCTGCGACCTGGGAAGACGACCTGGAACTCTACGAGCGGGTCGTTCTCAAATACCGCGAGAGCGATCAGTTCCTGGAGTTTCTGGTGAAGGCCAGGGAAGAGGGCATCTCGGATGCGTACACGGAATGGGCGGGGAAGGGATGGTTAGACACTTCCCTGATGCCGATCGCTGCTGAAGGAGATATCCATGAGCAGTCGGACATCCATCAGGAGGCGGTGGAGGGGCAGCCGGAAGAAGCGATTCGCTCGGACTTGGATTCTTCTACCAACGGTGCCGAGTCTCCCCGAGCCAGAGTCAACGCCGGAACTGAGGTCAACGACGAGGGTACCGCAGGAGAGGCTGGCGGATTGCCTGCTGAAGGCGGAGTCGTGGCTCCTTAGGATTTTCCTTGCTCTTCTCCTTGTAATCTTTCCGGAACGGTTACTGCTTGTATACTTGCTTGATTATGAATATACTTGAACTGGCAGAGCCGGTGAAATTTTCTCAAAAGTAGTTTACATATATTTGTCTTTACAACGGTTGAACCGGAGATATGTCAAACTAACCGCTCGGGGCTAGCGGGTTTACCAGGCCTGGCCACGTTCCCGGTCGGGGCCTGTTCTTCTTTCCCCTACGTACCGCTGGAGCTGGCCGTTATCGATCAAACCCTGCACCGCTGTCTTGAGAGCGCAGCATTGATTTGTCCGATGAGTTGCCTCATCATGATAAGAGCAGTACTTGCCCGTCTGTACCGTTGTAAGTTTCCCCTTTGGGTACTTTCTCTTGGGCTGTGGGGGAATGACGCTCCCGTTCTCAAGTAAGATATCCTCGTAGGAAGTGGTGAGAGCGGTGAAGACTTCTTGACCGGCCGGTGGTGCCGGCATGATTGCCAGGGGGCGCTCTTGGCGGTACGGTGCCGGCTTGTGCTCGTTCTGGGGTTTATCAGAATAGGGCCTCTGCTGCCGCTGTGGCCAGTTTCTGTTGTTGGCGTTCCGGCTGGGTCGAGAGGTGCGGTTCTCGGTCCGCTGATTGGGCTTGGCTTCCTGGCCGGGCGGAGGGTTCTCTTCCCGGGGATGGTCTTCCTGCTGCTCATCCCGCTTCCTCTTCAGTAGGTGGTGCCCATAGGTCTCATGATCGGCCTGAGCATGCCGGATGGCCATAGCCATCAACTCGTCATACCCCTGCGGGAGTTCTACCCGGACGGCGTAGGAAAACTTACCCGCTCGGAGCCCCTGCTTAAACGCCATCTCGGCGATGCCTTTGTCCAGGTTCCGAACTCCGGCCGTAGCCGTCTGCCAGCGGTTGACAAAGGTTCTCAGCTCCTCTCCGGGGGCTTGTATGCAGTTGAAGAGGATGGTCGACGTCCGGGCTCCCTCGACTCGGAGAATGAAGCGGTCTACGAACCGGTCGGCTAACTGCTCGAACGCCTCGATCGAGTTCGCAGGAAGCTCGTAGAACCAGCTGAGCGCTTCTCCAGACAAAGTCTCCTGGAAGATGTTGCAGCAGACTGTATCGGAGTATCCCTTGGCGCAGGTTTGGGACCGGAAACTGTCCAGGTGCTGATACGGGCAACCGGACCCTGAATAGGTGAGTTTGAGGGACTTCTGGTTGCCAGATCTCCCCGACTCTATGACCCGGTGTGAGAAAGGGCCCATGCGCTCATTAAACCGGGCGCCCTCCATCAGCCGCGCGGCTCTTCTCTCGTTGGCCTCCATTTGGGCCTTTAAGTCCGACACGGTGTTGGCTAGCATCTGCAGCGCCCGTGCGGTCGGAGTCTCAACTTCATCCACAGACGACGCGCCGAGCTGGCGGGAGGTTGTCGTGCTCTTCGGCGGGCCTGCACCTGGAGGTGACTTTTATCGCACGGGACCACCGGGCCGACCGCCCGAAGACTGCCCTGCCTCGGTGTGTTGAGGTTGGACCGGTAGGAGTGCCGCCTGCGCCTCGGCCATGGTGTCACTACGTTGCCGTCCCCGCTCCAGGGCGGCTACTAGGGCAGCATTTACCGCTTCCATCTCTTCGTACCGGGCGTTGGACTTAGCTCTGTCCCTGTCGCTCTCCTCTCTTAGACGATTGACCTCCGCGGCCATTGCCCGTATCTCTCCCGCCATACTGCTATGGCCGGGGCTGTACGTAGGGTCCCGGTCCGGGCTCTCAGATCGATCACTTGGATCATCTGAGAACGTCAAGGAGAAGCCCCGGTGCTCTGGACTGTCTTCATCCTCTGCCAGGCCTTTCCCGCGCGAGCTGTCGTGGTGGGGATCCGGCACGCCGGATAGTCTCCCATAGCTCCCTCCTTCCTGACCGTTGCCCCGGTCGCCGCGCGGCTCTCGCGTGACGGCTGGGGTGGAGGTGAGCGTCTGCACTAATGCAACACGTCCCTCCTCGGTGGTACCTTTCTCTTGACTCATTTCCGAATTCTCTTCCGACGGTGTTGCTTACACGGCTTTTCGTTCAAGCTTCCCACAGACGGCGCCAATTGTTTCTGCCTAAACCCGGGGGCCTGGTAGATACACGATGAATCCAACTTGATCTCCTACAATCCTGCTCATTAAGGGGAATACCGGGCGGGCCGGTCTTCTCCTCTCCGATGCCTAAGTTAGTATAGTTGGAATATATATAACCAAGGCACGTATGTAAGCGGGGAGAGAGATAAGTTACCTAATAAAGAGGGTAGTTGGGGCCCTTATATAGGTGGTTGGGGGTGAGGGCTGGCCTCACCCTTCGATATGGGACTGGTTCCCTTCTGTTTGTACATTCTGGTGCCCTCTTTGGCAGGCCGGCGCCCCCGGCCCCAGGGTCCCAGGTGGCAGGATAGAGTGCTGGACCCCGAGGCCGAGTGCTGGTGATCCGGTCCCGGGCCTTGGGCCGGGCCCTGGTGCGCTTGCTGCGGGTCTGTGGGCCTGCTGTAGCCTCTCTGCGGCTACTGTCAACAGTTATCATATGAGGTTTTTCCTTAAAAATTTCACAAAGTGCTTTCTTTTCTTGACATATGCAAGTCACTCTTCGTAATTCGTTATCTTTCACTTGCATATACTTATGTGTGAATAACCATGCTTCGAGAGAAAAGAAGAGAGTATGCCTAGTGAGGAGGATTGAATTAGCTTAACATGTTTTCATGCTTATATGTTGTTCTTACATGTTTATATTGATGATACATGTTCATGAAACTTGGAATTTTCGTGCTTCGCATTCTGATGCATTAACTTAAAAGCTATGTGTACATACGAGCCTGAGACAAATTGTTAGGGACAATAGTTTGTTTGGAGTCTGGTGGGAGCCGAAACTCACACTAATTTAAAACCCCGCAAAATGTCATCGTTAGTATGGATAAATAGGGTTCGATCAATCCGGGGAACTTGAAGGGTAATCGAGAATTAAAGTGTTAATGCAAACATAAGAAAAGAACAAGGGGGATTCGGATTTAGGATTAAATACTTACTGAAAATTATCAAAATAAAAACCTAAATTAAATATATACAAGTGATCAACAATTCCACACAAAGCATAGCACAAAGAACCTCAAAATCATGCATGACACGAACCAAAGAACAAATAGGCAGCAAGCATACAATCGGCAATTCCTATGATTTAACTTAATTCCAATTTTAATTAGAGCCCTCAGCGGTCCATCTAATCGTTAAGACTTCACAAGTATTTAGAGTTAACTCAGCGTATGACCCTAAACATAATGCTAATCGGTTTAAAGACACTCAGCGTAGAAACTAAACACGAAGAACATATAAGCACAAAAGCCAAATTGGAAACACATAAACAAGCAAGTCGTCACACATCTTGTTTAAACAAGCAAGTCGTCACACATCTTGTTGATGGCTTCTCCATAGCTACGGTTGAAATGGGTTGCCTCCCATGCAGCGCTTAATGTTTATAGTCTACTCAGCCTAGACTCTTCACTTCTTAATCAAGTTGTGGGCGACGCCTTTTGGAGTGCGCACTCCAAATTCGTGCCTCCTTACAGTGGTTATCATAAATCGATGCATGATTACTCCACTCTTCAACTGCATCGCATCAAGATAAAGAAATTTAGAAGAGTGGAGATGAGAGTTCAAAGAATAAGTTAGTAGTAAGTTAGTGAATTAGCTAAAGTTAGAAGTTAGTCTATAAATATACAACAATTAGCTAAGTAGAATTTAATTGTAAATCATGAACAAAAGTTTAGAGGGGTGGAACTCGTTTCTTGTAACACGTGTCGTCCTTCCCAAGTCAATGAGAGCTCCAATCAACTGTTTACAATGTAATTCTTCACCTCTTCCTTATGATCCGCAACTGATAATCAAACTCTATAAGTATGTTAGAGTTAGCAACGATTTCAAAATACAACATTTACATAAGATAGATACATCTTTACGATTTCAAAAATACGGAATTTCCACACAATATCGCACATATGCACACGAAAGTAATTAGGCAAAAATTTAGAGTCAAAGGATGTCGAACTTAGCTTACTCTAATTGCTTTTATTCACACAACTTTAAAATTTGAGGTACGTGGAGCAGAGGAGATAACAGTGCAATGGACTGATACAGCCCAAGGTAGTATCATGCTTATTCCGATATACCTCAAATATTAAAGACGAATTTTAGTTTTGAAGAAAATAGAATCATGTATATTCAAGTTATCATCTAGCGTCTAAAGTGAGGTGATGCTTCGGCACAAGCTGTTGTCTAGGGTCGAGCGTATTTTACTTTTTAAAGGCGGTGTCGTTAAGATTCATGGAGGGCGAACCCCCTACAGGAACCAGGCAGGACTCGTTGTTGGACACCACGGAGGACAAGTCCCCTATCGACTCACTCACCGAGAATGAACATCAGTCTGTGGGCCTTGAGATCCAGTTAAACAAACCTGAGAACCATATCTATGAAAATAACTTGCCCCATACTTTGTAAAATAAACTCGGGTCCCTAGCGGTCTACAAGTGTTGATCAAAACCGCCCTCAACCTCATAAAAACGCAAGCGCTAGTATGAAGGGTTTAGGTTAAGATCAACAAAAGAGGCTTCACCTACATGTTACACTTTAGAAACTACAATAAACTTAAGCATACATAAAACTATCAACTTCCTAGAAATTATCTAAGTTATTACAACATACATCCTCAAATAATTACAATCGCCAATTATTAAAAACTGAAAAACAAAACCCTAATTACTATTACAAACCGTCTAAAACTACGAATCAAAGTAAAGAAAAATTTATACAAACCGAAATTTAACAAATATACAAATATACAAATATTAGCACTTCAATAAACAATATTTCTCAAATTCCCCGGCAACGGCGCCAAAAATTGGTGGGAACCGAAACTCACACTAATTTAAAACCCTGCAAAATGTCATCGTTAGTATGGATAAATAGGGTTCAATCAATCCGGGGAACTTAAAGGGTAATCGAGAATTAAAGTGTTAATGCAAACATAAGAAAAGAACAAGGGGGATTCGGATTTAGGATTAAATACTTACTGAAAATTATCAAAATAAAAACCTAAATTAAATATATACAAGTGATCAACAATTCCACACAAAGCATAGCACAAAGAACCTCAAAATCATGCATGACACGAACCAAAGAACAAATAGGCAGCAAGCATACAATCGGCAATTCCTATGATTTAACTTAATTCCAATTTAATTAGAGCCCTCAGCGGTCCATCTAATCGTTAAGACTTCACAAGTATTTAGAGTTAACTCAGCGTATGACCCTAAACATAATGCTAATCGGTTTAAAGACACTCAGCGTAGAAATTAAACACAAAGAACATATAAGCACAAAAGCCAAATTGGAAACACATAAACAAGCAAGTCGTCACACATCTTGTTTAAACATGCAAATTTTCAGAATTATGGTAACCCTCTTAAGTGATTTAGACACAACAACTCAGCGTGTGATGCAATCTAAATTACTTTGGCAAGTGAAATCAAGACCCTTGGAACTGCCATGACAAGGGTAGCCCTCACGTACAAGACTTTTATGCATAGAATTCATGAAAATTAATCAAGCAAATCAAAGAAACATAACCGAAATATACCACAGCCCTATTCAAATAATTCGGAAATCATACATAAAATTGTTCACATAAACATCATAACTTCAATAGGAACCGAAATTAAAACATTCATATAAAACCAAAATTAAACCAAGTATTATTACAACAAAGATTGTAACAAGGCAGAAAATAATACAAGCCATAGGGATGAATCACTACTTGAAAAACCTTGGAAGATTCGGCAAGAAGTGGTGGATTGCACGGATGAAGGTAGGTTAGGGTTCTTGCGATTTTGTGGTGGGAGGATGGATGTGTTTCGGCTTGATGATTTTCTTCCTTCACTTGAGAGAACTTGGGCAGAACTTTGGCTAGTATTTTCGTGTAGAATGTGATGATAATGAAGAGAGGCAGCCGGCCTCAATATATAGGGAGCAAAGGAAAACCCTAGCCATTAAGGATTGGTGCAAAACAGGCAAGTATTGAGAGTTCCTTCCTTTTCTTATTTTGGCTGAATTCTTTTCCTTATTGCACAAAGGTTTCTTACCAATTTGATGTAAGAATAATGTCCCTTTCCTTGTATGATTCAGCAATTAAACCTTCCCTTTTGTAGCTAGGACAAACCGGCCAAACCTTCCTTCTTCTTTTCTTCTTTTCTGAAATCGGCAGACTGACCTTTCGGCAATGATTCTAGCATAACTTTTTCTTCAGGAAAGCTTTTGATGCGATTCCAAATCCTGAAGAAACTAGACTCAAAGGCCTTCCTCCCCATAAAAGGGTTTACCCAAATTCGTTGTGGTTCGTCCGGTAGAAATTCCAGAAGTTGACAGACAGGAATCTGCCCGATTTTGAACAGGGTTCTTTATGTTTCTTCTCTTCTTTCCTATTTGCATCCGAGCTTTCCTTGCCTTTTTAGGTCTTCTTTTCCTCTTGCTTCAAGATTTCAATTGTGGAAATATTTTCTGAAAAGTCAAGAAAATAAATATGGTAAGTTTCGGCAAGAATAATCTTCCCTATTCAAAATAGGTTTCCTTGTTCAATCCGATTTCCTTGTTCATTTTAGTTTCCTAGACAAGCTAGGTTTCCTAATCCGAATAGGTTTCCTAATCAAAAGAAGTTTCCTAATTTCAATCTTCATCGTTTTTAGAAACGACAAAGCATTTTTACTTTCCTGGTTCAATTAGGATTCCTAGTTTGACTAGGAATTGCCGAAACTTTTCTAATTCAATATCATTGCGCACAATTTCATATTATTTCTGCCAAAGACTCAAGACTCACTCTAATGACTCGATCTTACACAAATAAGGGTTAAGAAAAGCATAAATGGAGGTAAAAACATATTAAGAACGTCGCATAAAATGCTCCTATCAGAGTCTAGTTTAATTTAGTTTGCTAAGGGACCAGCAAAGGATAAGTGTGGGGTAGTTAATAGGAGCACAATGTGCGACGATATTAATATGTATTTGCCCTCGTTTATGCTTTTTTAACCCTTATTTATCTAAGATAGAGTCATAATTTAGTTTAGTGTTATTTTGGTAGAGTTTTGGCAAAAATTGGTTAATAATCCGAAAAATGACTAAGTTTAAGAAATCTGGAAAATAATGCAAAGTTGTGTTTTTCATGATTCTGAGACGAGTGGAAAACTTTCTTATCCTTTTCCAAATGTGATGAAATTTGGTATGCATATTAATGGCTTGCTAAAGGGTTTTGTGTTAAAAATACAGATCAATCGGAGTTGGGAAGGCACCCAAAAGATGGCTGCAAATCAGCAGTTCGAGCAAACCAATCCAGGGACTTTCAGGATTTTTCCTGGGACTGTGTCCCAACTTCAAAAATTCATTCCCGACGTTTCACAAGGAATTGGATCAAGCCCTTTTATATGGAGTAAGCTCTACGTGTCTAGTTTCTCTGAGACTTCGAATCGAGGAGGGAGTTATGCTGGATTTACTGAAGCAAGGTCATTCCAGCCGATTCCACCAAGTTTCTGCCTCTTTTTCTTGGTTTCTGTTTTCGATGGACATTTTGGCGTGCCATTGCATACTTGAAGATTTTCCAAGCTTATTGAAGAATAGAGGAAGACATTGATCCATGGCAATGGAGGAAAATACAAGAAAAGATGATTTCCTAGCCAAGCTAGGAATGGTTGCAGATCGGCAAGCTTGCTGCCGATCTGTGTTCTTGGCGGGTTTGTGCATTTTTCCATGGACCAAGTTCACCAAATAGAGTTGTCAAGTTCACATATGAAGTCCATGAAGATGTGAAGCCCATGCTATGAAGAAAAATTCAGAAAAAGAAGTCCAAGAATGCAATAATTATTCAACAAGGAAACATAAGCCAACTAGGAAAAGGAAATCCCCTTCCTTGTTGAGGCCGGCAACCCTAGCCTTGTTCCTCTATATATAGCCAACTTTTCCACAGAAAAAGGGGTCACATTCTAAAGCAAAAACCCTAGCAAAAGCCCTACCAATTTTCAGCCAAAGATCCTACATAAAAACACAAACCGAAAACACCACCCAATCACCATAAAAATCTGCCGATCCTTACCCTTCATCCAACCACCAACCGAACCTCACTCCATCGGATCCACACTACTTGAAGCCATCAAAGGCGTCTACAAAAGTGTGATACACTCCCTACTCTTGGTTTGTAATAGTTTTTATGTAGTTATGTGTAGTTTTGTCTATGAAACTCATGTGTATGTTTGGTTATTGTGTATTCATGTCTATGTGAAAAACGATTGTGAATTTGGTTTTATAATGATGCATGTTAATTTTATTCTTATGAGTTTAATAAAGATTTTCAAAGATAAGTTTCGAATTGCATGCTAACCTATAATGAAAATATGAAGTAAAGAGATAGGATAGGTTTCGGCAAGCATGTTCACTTTGATTCTATAAATTCGGTCTTGGTCTAGTCTTTAAATCTGTGAGCCTCAAAGATTGGTACTTAGCATATTCGCGATGTGTTTTGAGTATTGGTCTTATATCCGTCAACATAAATAGGACTAGAGTGGTTTAAACGACTATGCATGTTAACAAGAAGTGGTGACGCCTTGCTTGATTGATATGTTTCCAACTAAAAAGACCTTGTGCCTAATTACTTTGCATGTTTGATTTCGACGATAAGTGTTCTCAAATATGTTTAGTATAACTTTAGGGTTAGACGATAAGTTAATTTTGAAGTACTTGCGAGTCTTAATCGATTAGTAAACCGATAAGGAGCTAATTAGGTTGGAACTAAGTCAAGTCTAGGATATTGTGCACTCTTGCCGTGTCTTGTCTTATTAATTTGCTATGTGTTTTGAGTGTTTTTGTGCTAGTAATTTGTGGAAGAATGTTGGCTAACCTTGTAAATAGTAGTTTAGAATTTATTTTCCAGTTTTTTCTCTAAATTTTCGTACCCTAGTTCTAGGAGAAGCCCTTGCTGCCAACACCATCTATCTCCCAAAAGTGACGATTTCATGTGTTTTTGTATATATATTTGTCTAACAATCTCATGATTCAGGTACCCTTAATCCCCTGCTAGAACGATCCCTAGTTATTTCTATACTACTAACGATTGTAGGGTTTATTATTGTGTGCGTGCTTAGGCATACATCACCTCTCGGCCTTTTCTCTCTCTCAATCTCGTACGGCGGGCGGCGGTTCGCCAGGGGATGGTTCGGCGGGCGGCAGTTCGGATGGCGGTTGTATGTCCTGCACTTCTCTGCGACTCTCAGCCCCCTCTCTGGCTCAGTCTTCCCCTCTCAACTTCTGCTTCGCAGTCTCCGCACTTCTCTGTTGAATTGCTATGTTGAGACTATTTGCTATGTTTGTAAATTTACATGTTGGGTTGCTCGTATTTAGAGAAATGTCATGCTAAATTTTTTCAAGTTACTCATATTAAAATATTTTTAAATATAATATTTATTAATTAAATGTGAAAAATGTAAATCGCCTAGTCCCCGCCTAATCAGGTGCTACGGTATGGGTCACCGCTCGCCTAGCGCCTAGCGCCTAGCGCCTTTTAGAACATTGCCAACTGGTTCATGTTCAACTTTGATCTCTCAATTTCTTCTAATTATGTTGCTGCTGGTTTTGTTGATATAGACGAGAACGATACTCCTATAGTTTTTGCCTTGTCATATGTTCTAGAAGCTGAATATTCTACTTTAAGTGATGGCCTTATCACGGCTACTTTCTCTTATTGCCACTTCTTGGAAGTGAATTTTTATTCCTCTATCATAATTAGTTATATTAATGAATTATGTTCAATTTCTTGGAAGCTCAAGTCCCATGTGAGAGATGTAAAAGTTCAAGTCGTTCATTGACTTCAAGCATATCTTCAAAGAACAAAACTTGTTGGCAGAATTTGTTGCCCCGGTGGGTCATTCCCTTAGTTCCCCCACTTGCTGAGAAATAGAGTTCCTCCTCAAGCCAATATGGGACTGGATCCTAAACGTGCAGACATATATAAGACTTTCTAAATTTAAACCCCATGTAGTATGGGAAGTAACGATATCATTCTAAGTCGGAGATTGGAGTTTTTTTAATCTAATAGCAAGTAAAGAATAAAAGAATAGATAAGAGGATGTAAGAAGTTTAAATGACTCATCGCAAATCACAATCAAGGAATAAAATGGATGGAAGATGTTACTTCTCACTAACAAGTTAACACATAATAACAATTTTAGAATCATGGATTAAACTTATTATGCAATCAATTAATCAAGAACTAGGCGGTAATAATCTTTGACCTAAGAACTTAGCAACTCCCTTCTAAAAGAACTCAAGTGGTAACAATCTTGGACTCAAGAACTTCTATTCAAGCATACAAAATCCTAGTAGTAGCTAATTACTTGAATAGAGTATATTTGAAGCATTAAGAACGATGAAAGTTGAATTAATTGAAGCTTTAGCACTAGAATTGATCCTATCTAGTAAGGCTCATCATCAAATTCACCTAAGCAATTATAGGTTTTCCATAAATACACTCAATTCGATGATCACGATATTGAGCATGACATTGTTTACACACAAGCAAAAGCTATGCGTGGACTCCTACTTATGTCTAATTGACATAATTTTCTAATAATCCTAATATGTTAAACATGATTCATGATATTTAGAAATTAATCATCTAACATGCTTCAATCTTAAAAGTAAATGAAAGATCTAAATATTATATAAAAAAAAATTAAAAAATTCATATCACAAACTATAGAAAATTGAAAACTAAATATGGTGTTCATGGATGCACTTTTAAAGAGGATCTTCATAATGATGGATTGATGATAGCGATTGATGTGTCTTTAACTTCTAAAGCTTGAACTTGGGGAGCCTTTGAACATGAGAGAGAGAGAGAAAGGGAGTGTAGGGATATGATTTCTGGTATGATTTTTGATTTGTGTGGCGGTGCGAACCACCGGTTAAAACGTTACATATATGCTCATTTATATAAAGGCACACGGTTAGGGTTTGCTTTGGCTAAAAAAAAATCTAAATCAATCACAAGAGAGGTAGAAATTGAATGAAAATCATCTTGTAATCTTAAATGCTTACAAAAAATCTCAACCAATCTAAAGATATGTAGAAATTGAATGGAAATCATCTTGTAATATATAGAGGCACACGACTATGTGGTCTTGATTCATCTCTTGAGTATAAAGAATTTGTTGTAGGAAAATGGGAATTGGTCTACTCATTTCATTGATAATCCCTTTTATATAGGGTGAGTATTACAACGGTAATAGTAAATACATTAATGACAATAATGACTACCTAATTACCTCTCGTCAGTTACATTGACGAAGGCACATAATGTGTTTTTTCTTTAACACTCCCCCTTGTGCCGAGTCAGAGGCAAAATGGTGCATGTGGTGTTGTCTCATTAAAAACCTTGTCAAGTAACAAAAACCCAATGGGAGAAAATAAAACTTTGATCGAAGGAGAAAAAGAGCACAACGCACCTATTACATTTGGAAACAACATGTATGTGCTAGACTCCCCCTGATGTCTGCACCTCCCCCTGATTTTTTACATTAATCATGGGATTCTCCCTAACTCTTTCATTTGATTAAGGGAGCTTTAGTAACATTAGCATAGTTATGTTTTTTCACATGTTTTTCCAAATATGACTTTGAGCAATGATTTAGTAACTAAATTTTACCACATCGTCCTCATATCCAACTTGATTTACTTTGATCTTGAGGATAAGATTGTTCATGAACCAAACGCATAGGTTCATATTGAACATCAGGTTCACTCGTGGTATGACCTTCATTTAACAAAATAATCATAAACTTCGTCTAGAGTATGGGTGAACCATTAAGAGATTTGAAATTGATCTGTAATAACAGATTTTCTTATCTCACCTTTAATGCGTTTTTCTTAACGCATAGTTAGTTATGACGTGGATAGTTTCTTTATCATGTCACATTCTATATAGAGATTGAATAAGCCCAAATCTTTCATATCATTAACGAAAAAACGATTTGCGTTGCGTAGGCGCAGAGCTAAACATAGCTTTACAAATTTACATCGAATGAGAGGTCGAGTCTTACATATTATGTTTAAGTACAATCAGGCGTCATTGCACTTGTATAGGAATTTCATTTCCCAACACTTCTTCGTCATCTTCCTTTAGATGAAAAACGGATCTATTGTTAGAGTAAAGACTTCGACTGATCATGAGAGTATATGTAGGCCTCACTTTATTCTTTAGAGTGCCTAAGCCGATTGATGTATGGTCACCATCATTACAGTCCTTCAGTTTCATTTCAAGACTCTGTATTCCCAAGATCTTTTCATTCTTAACTTAGGATTTACAATACATAGAGTATCTCTTAATTCATTGAGAGTCTGTGTATATCCATAATGAGCACGCAAGGGCATAATTCACCAATCTCTTCCCAATCAAATAGTCACTTTAGTGAACGTTTCAATTTCTTTTGTAAAAGCACTTATGTGATCTAGTGCAACTTGATTTGGGTGGATGAAGTCCGTTTAGGATCCTCATGTATATCTCTTAATTTAGATCCCCATAGAGATATATGTATTGACCACTTTCATAAGCTGCATGTTTAGTTTTTCGGAAACTACCAAACTGACAAGGTAGTAGAGTGCAATGACATCCATTACGAGAAATTGTCTCCTCGTAGTCCATTACGAGAGAATATCTCCTCGTAGTCGATTCCAGTGCGTTTTTGAGAAACGTTGCGCCATAAGGTGAGTCTGCATACTCTTATTCTCATTACGCATTCTAACAAAGATATATTTGATAGGTATTTGCGGTGTCGGCGTCACCTGCTCAAATACCTATCTCTTTGTTTATATTTGATCGCTTCTTTCCATTAGGCCAGTTTACTAAGTTGACATTTTTCAACGAAGTATGGTTCGATAGTAGACTCATTATTCCACGTCCTCATGTACACTAGTGTAATGTGTTTGTAGAGATCTCTATACTTTAAGGATTGGTTCTAACATTTGAGGCGTCCCCCAATGATAACCACAATCCATAAATATTCTCATGAAACGGATTTGAGTATCACTGATCAATAGATCAGATTGTGCCAAACTTGTTTTCTTCCTTTACACAAGTATGTATCGAACCTAAGGTGGCCTCCCCCTCTTCCTTGGAGAGCCACGGCCTGTGACACCATTTATGCCACTTATGGCGTCACCATGCCACCATTCATGGTGGCAGTGCAATACCCAATTCTTCTTGGGTGGTACCATGTCCTTTTGATAAAACACAATCCTTACAGGTATATTGTGCAGTAGGTTTATGTGATCTCGTCACTTTAATGTATAAGATATCTACACACCTTACTTTGTGTGATTTTTGGGGATCGAGATGAGACACAGTGGGGACAAACCACGACAATTCCTGTCGTTCCACTTGAACATGCTTGTTCTTATCTCCCCCTAACGACGGGAAGACTGTCTCATCCAAGTGACACACCGCAAATCTAGCGGTGAGGAGATCGCCTGTCAAGGTTTCGACATAGCGGACTATAGCTGGAAGTTCATATCCAGCATAAATATTTATTCATCTCAAGTAACCCATCATTGTGCGCTGTGGCAGCGCAATTTTGGCACATAAAACATTTAATGGCGCTCAACGATTGTAGATCCGTATCAATTCAAAAGAGCTCAAGGATTACAAGCTCGTTTGAAATCCTTTAAAATCCTCACACATAGTCACTAGCTATGGTGTAAATTGGTTCAATGATGTGGTCATAGATGATTAAGTAACACTGCATGCAAAAATTGCATAAACCAAAACGGAAGTATTGGTGTGCTTTACCAATATTAAGACTATTACTGTAGTCGTTTTCCGTGAGACCAATTGGGTTTTTATATAGGAATATGATGTCTATTACAAAACCCATATAATAAGCCATAAAATCATCACACCTACGGAAATTAATTGTGGATGGTGTCATGACACGTGACCAGCGTGTCGACACAACAACCAACACCATAAAATATCTAAGGTGTCCGCAAGTTGGTTGAATCAATCCACTGAATCCTCTTTGAATTCAATATAAGAATATAATGAGAATACATGTGTCCTTTGCATATGATGGTGTCAATCATAAATTTTACGAGTTGGCTTTGAATGATATACTTTTATTCAAAAAATCACGATGGATGTCAGAAACATAATAGGATATAAGTGCATATACTGTTGCATCAAATATATTATCATATCACCTTAGGGGAATGGTGGAATTTAAGGATTGAACACACGTCTTCAACCCTATATGGATTGTCTCGAAACAATATTTGAGGATAAAATGTTCTTTGATCGTCCTCAGTTTCGTGTGTGAACCATATTCTTCTGGTGTTTGCTTCTATTCATCCAAAATATGGGTGTCCATAGTAATTTCTTTAATGTTCGGATCACCAGATCAAAGCCGATGTATGTCAGATTTCCAAAAATATCATTTTCTTTTGACTTTGGGTTCAGTTAGCGGTTACATATAACCCACTAAGTTGACATATAAACTTCTCTAATATTCGTTTACATCCGCATTCATTAGAGGTAATGCAAAGGAGCTCAGATGAAATTCTCATCTATGTCTTATTACATGAACATCGTGGCAGAAATTTCTTTAAAATGTGGAACAAATTCAATTTTCTTTTATCGCATAAATTGTCAATTTGACATATGCTCAATATATACATCGAAACGTAACTCAAGTTCTTTAGAGTAAATCGATGGGGATTGTAATAAAAAGGTATTGTAATCCCAGTTAGGCAAGTGCATTATGAATCCAAAGGAACAGATATTTAGATCCTTATCACTTTCATTATAGTACTACAGTTCTTCAGTACTATTGTGCTATTTGTGTGATATATTAGTACCATTGTCCTTCAGTACTATTATTCTAGGGATCATATGGTGCGTTTCTTTGCCCACAATTTGTTGTGTCATGCCTATATTATGTCTTTGCACACAGTTCTTTGTGTCATGCCTATATTATGATATGTTGTTTTACTTTATGCAATACTTTGCAAAGTTAGATGTGGAAAATTGAATCATGTATATTATGAATAAAATTTGAATAATCTCAATTTCTTTAGAGAAAATTCAAAAAATTAACATGCCAACGATTACATTTAGTCTTGTCCAATTTAGAGAGAGAGACTTTAAGACCAAAAGTCTAATTTAGGACCAAAAGTCGTATTTAGGCGTAATAGCCTTTATAAGGATATCTTAAAAATTTTAAAATAGACTAATCAAAGTCTATCTTGGATTGAGCCAGATCCTTTTTGCTCTTTTAATAGCTGTAATGATGAGATTTGTCATTTAACATATTCTTCCCAGATGTTATGTTTTTAGTTGTAAACTCATTTTCAATGTTATTGTTGGATATTGAAGATACTTTTCCAAAATCCGCGTACTCATATGATTCTTCATATTTATTGAAAGTCGTAGCTAATTCTTTGCTAGCTTATAATGTACGTATCAATAGTTCATTGAATTACAACAATGGCAGAGTGCTTCACTGCACATGACATGTCCACTATGTCATCTTTTAAATGTTACATTGTTTCCACTTACTTTTGGATGATTATATGAATTTTACGTCCATGGTAATTACCCTTTGTTTTAGGGTCGTTGCATTACTTTGCCCAATTTGTTCAAGAATATATATATATATTTTACTAAGACCTTACATCGTCATTGCCTTTTGATTTAGGGTTGTTGCATTACTTTGTAAAATGTGTTCCAGGAAATTTCTTTTTCTCATACCTTACATTGTCATTACCCTTTGGTTTAGGGTTGTTGCATTACTTTGCATAATTTGTTCCAGGGAATTTCTTTGCTATTTACATAAAGCAGTTTGCATAAATATACCATGCTCAAGCCTTAGTTGGCTCAGTAGGGGAATTTGGCACTTAAGTTCTTCAGAGTCCAATGTGTCAAAATCAAACTGTGATGGTTAAACCATTTGTAAAATATAGGAAGAATAAAATGTATTAGCTTCGCGGTCTAAATGACATTCACGACAACTAATATAAACCAATATACATTATGGTAAATCCGATGCTTCGTGAAATTTCGTTATCACAATAAAATTTTGGTTTCTCCATTTTCATTGCATGTGAAGCTACTGAAATTCCATTATCGTTTCTTTCTACACAATTAATAAGATATCCATCTTGAAAAAAATTTCAAAAAACTAAAAATTGGATTTCAAGACCGAAATTTGTAATGGTCATATTTTTCATGCTTCGTGAAAATACTTTTTCACAGTAGTAGGTTTGTCCATTTTTCTTTATATTACAATGCTCATGAAATTGCATTATCATGACAATGCTCAAACTAAATAACATGTTAAATAAAACAATTATT
Organism: Potentilla sterilis; assembly: GCA_963682095.1. Lineage (NCBI taxonomy): Eukaryota > Viridiplantae > Streptophyta > Magnoliopsida > Rosales > Rosaceae > Potentilla > Potentilla sterilis. The sequence continues at coordinate 30,312,323 of OY821762.1, forward strand.
TAACACTAATAAAATGAAAATATAATGCTTCAAGTTTCACATTTATATAAAATACTAATGCGATCAATAATGAATAAAACATTATATCATATAATAATTGAAACATAATATAACGAAACCAAAACTTCAATGTAAATATTACTTGTAATTTTGCCAAATAAACTGCATATGAAGCGATTGTTCGATCTCCGACTCCAAATTATCGTCGCATATTGATCACCGCATCGTAATTGATATGTCACATAAAAACAAACAATAAATATATGATTAGTCAATTTAATCATATATATTGCACATTTACCATATAAATTAAATAATTTCATATTTACCATTAAATTCGTAAAACAGTAAATAGTAATATAATTAGTAATTTTTAAAATTACCTTTTAATTTTCATAAGAGTAGTGACTTATTTATTACGGGTCGGATCCAAAGATTCGGGTTGAAACCGGGTCGGGTCGAGCAGAAAACGGGTTGAACAAACTCTGCCGACAAATATTTCGTCGGCAAAACAAATTTTCTGGAGGGAACATTTTCCGACGAAATGTTGTCGGTAGAAGGAGGAAGAAGCTTTTGCCGACGAACTGTCGTCGGTGGGGAGCCTCGGGTCAAGAATTTTGGGCTGCTGAGTCGACGTGGCGGGCGGAAGAAAATCCAACGGCGTAGGGGTCAGACGAGGAGCCGCGCTGCGTACCCGGGGGGGGGGGGGGGGGGCGGGGCGGCGGCATCGGGCTAGGGTGGCCGGATCGTGGACGATGCTGCTAGGTGTGGTGGCAGCCGATCAGCAGCTCTTCAAAGCTGGGTTAGGCTGGCGGCGGCGAGCTAGGGCTTCGTGCGAGGGTCTCGATCGGAGGTGGCGCCTTTCTAGAGGAGCCGACGAGGCTGGGCTAGGGCGGATGCGATGCTGCTGGTTCGTCTTTCGCCGGTGCTGACATGTTTTGGGTGCCCAAATCAAATTTTGGGAGCCGGGTTCGTTGGCCACGGGTCAAGAACTCCGGGCTTAGGTGCGATCGGAGAAGATCCTGTGTTCGTCGTAGACGCTGGTCTGGTGCAGACGCCGATCGGAGAAAGGCTGGCCTCGGGCGGGGCTGTTGCTAGCAATGCTAGCTGCGGTGGTGGCGGCGGCGGCAGGGGGAAAAGAACTAGGGTTTTTTCTGTGTGTTTTTTTTTGTCTTCTTCTTTGTTTTCTGACAGATTTTTTTTTTTTTTTTTTTTTTTTGCTCTCAGACTCTACGTTAGGAAATACATGCTGATAACGTGTTGTAGGAAAATGGGAATTGGTCTACTCATTTCATTGATAATCCCCTTTATATAGGGTGAGTATTACAACAGTAATAGTAATTACATTAATGACAATAATGACTACCTAATTACCTCTCGTCAGTTACATTGACGAAGACACATAATGTGTTTTTCCTTTAACAGAATTATTATTTGATAAATATTATGAATTAAGTTCTTTCTGTTGTAGAATAATCGGAATTGGTCTACTCATTTCATTGATAATCCCCTTTATATAGGGTGAGTATTACAACGGTAATAGGAAATACATTAATGACAATAATGACTACATAATTATCTATCGTCCGTTACATTGACGAAGGCACATAATACGTTTTTCCTTCAACACTCCCCCTTGTGCCGAGTCAGAGGTAAAATGGTGCATGTGGTGTTGCCTCATTAAAAACCTTGCCAAGTAACAAAAACCCAATGGGAGAAAATAAAACTTTGGTCGAAGGACAAAAAGAGCGCAACGCACCTATTACATTTGAAAACAACATGTATGTGCTAGACTCCCCCTCATGTCTGCACCTCCTCCTGATTTTTACATTAATCATGAGATTCTCCCTGATTCTTTCATTTGATCAAGGGCGCTTCAGTAACATTAGCATAGTTATGCATTTTCACATGTTTTTCCAAATATGACATTGAGCAATGATTTAGTAACTAAATCTTGCCACATCGTCCTCAGATCCAACTTGATTTACTTTGATCTTGAGGATAAGGTTGTTCATGAACCGAACACATTGATTCATATTGAACATCAGGTTCACTAGTGGTATGACCTTCATATAACAAAACAGTCATAACTTCGTCTAGAGTATGGGTGAACCATTAAGAGATTTGAAATTGATCTGTAATAACAGATTTTCTTATCTCACCTTTAATGCGTTTTTCTTTACGCATAGTTAGCTATGACGTGGATAATTTCTTTATCATGTCACATTCTATGTAGAGATTGAATCAGCCCAAATCTTTCATATCTTTAAGTATTTGAAAGAACCAGTTGCGTTGCGTGGGCGCAGAGCTAAACATAGCTTTACAAATTCTCATCGAATGAGAGGTCGAGTCTTACATATTATGTTTAAGTACAATCATGCGTCATTGCACTTGTATAGGAATTTCATTTCCCAATACTTCTTCGTCATCTTCCTTTAGATGAAAAACGGATCTATTGTTAGAGTAAAGACATCGACTGATCATGGGAATATCTGTAGGCCTCACTTTATTCTTTAGAGTGCCTAAGCCGATTGATGGATGATCACCATCAATACAGTCCTTGAGTTCCGTTTCAAGACTGTGTATTCCCAAAATCTTTTTCATTCTCAACTTAGGATTTACAGTACACTGAGTTTCTCTTATTTCATTTAGAGTTCATATATATCCATAATGAAAACGCAAGGGCATAATTCATCAATTTCTTTCCAATCAAGTAGTCACTTTAGTGAACGTTTCAATTTATTTTGCAAACGTACTCATGTGATCTAGAGTCACTTGATTTGGGTGGATCAAGTCCGTTTAGGATCCTCATGTATATCTCTTAATTTAGATCCCCATAGAGATATATGTTTTGATCACTTTTCGTAAGCTGCATGTTCAGTTTTTCGGAAACTACCAAACTGACAAGGTAGTGGAGTGCAATGACATCCATTACGAGAGTTTGTCTCATCGTAGTCCATTACGAGAGAATATCTCCTCGTAGTCGATTCCAGTGCGTTTTTGAGAGACCTTGCGCCATAAGGTGAGTTTGCATACTCTTATTCTCATTACGCATTCTAACAAAGATATATTTGATAGGGTTTATATTTGCGGTGTCGGCGTCACCTGCCCAAAAGACCTATCTCTTTGTTTATACTAGATCGCTTCTTTCCATTAGGCCAGTTTACTAAGTTGACATTTTTCAACGAAGTATGGTTCGATAGTAGACTCATTATTCCACGTCCTCATGTACACTAGTGTAATGTGTTTGTAGAGATCTCTATACTTTAAGGATTGGTTCTAACATTTGAGGCGTCCCCCAATGATAACCACAATCCATAAATATTCTCATGAGACGGATTTGAGTATCACTGATCAATAGATCAGGTTGTGCCAAACTTGTTTTCTTCCTTTACACAAGTATGTATCGAACCTAAGGTGGCCTCCCCCTCTTCCTTGGAGAGCCACGGCCTGTGACACCATTTATGCCACTTATGGCCTCACCATGCCACCATCCATGGTGGCAGTGCAATACCCAATTCTTTTTGGGTAGTACCATGTCCTTTTGATAAAACACAATCCTTGCAGGTATATTTGCAGCAGGTTTATATGATCTCTTCACTTTAATGTATAAGACATCTGCACACTTTACTTTGTGTGATTTTGGGGATCGAGATGAGACACAGTGGGGACAAACCACGACAATTTCTGTCGTTCCACTTGAACATGCTTGTTCTTATCTCCCCCTAACGACGGGAAGACTGTCTCATCAAAGTGACACACCGCAAATCTAGCGGTGAGGAGATCGCCTGTCAAGGTTTCGACATAGCGGACTATAGCTGGAAGTTCATATCCAGCATAAATATTTATTCATCTCAAGTAACCCATCATTGTGCGCTGTGGCGGCGCAATTTTGGCACATAAAACATTTAATAGAGCTCAAGGATTGTAGATCCGTGTCAATCCAAAAGAGCTCAAGGATTACAAGTTCGTTTGAAATCCTAAAAAATCCTCACACATAGTCACCAGCTATGGTGTAAATTGGTTCAATGATGATGGTCATAGATGAAAAAGTAACGCTGCATGCAAAAATTGCATAACCCAAAACGGAAGTATTGGTGTGCTTTACCAATATTAAGACTATTACTGTAGTCGTTTTCCGTGAGACCAATTGGGTTTTTATATATAGGAATATGATGTCCATTACAAATCCGATATAATAAGCCATAAAATCATCACACCTACGGAAATTAACCCGGCCTAGGTGCTTTGACTTTCTAGCATAAGCAGCATAAATTTTAATTTTGGATGGTGTCATGACACGTGACCAGTGTGTCGACACAACAACCAACACCATAAAATATCTATGGTGTCCGCAAGTTGGTTGAATCGATCCACTGAATCCTCTTTTGATTCAATATAACAACATAATGAGAAACTCATGTGTCCTTTGCATATGATGATCTCAATCATAATTGCTTTAACGAATAGGCTTTAAATGATGTACTTTTATCCATAAAATCATGACGGATAGGAGAAGCATAATAAGGTATAAATGCATATGCTTGTGCATCAAATATATTATAATGCCACATTGGGGGAGCGGCGGAATTTAGGAATTGAACATACGTCTTCAACCCTATATGACAATATTTGAGGATAAAATGTTCATTGATCGTCCTCAGATTCGTGTGTGAACCATATTCTTCTGGTGTTTGCTTCTATTTATCCAAAAATATGGGTGTCCATAGTAGTTTCTTTAATGTATGGATCACCATATCAAAGCCAATCTATGTCAGAATTCCAAAAGATCATTTTGTTATGACGTTGGATTTAATTAGCGGTTACTTAGAACCTACTAAGTTGACATATAATCTTCTCTAATACTCGTTTACATTCGCAGTCATTTAGAGGTAATGCAAAGGAGCTCAAATAAATTCTCACTTGTGTCTTTTTCACATGAAAATCGTGGCGTAAATTTCTTTATAATGTGGAAAACAAAATTCAATTTTCTCTTGGCATTATTTGTCAATTTGACATATGTTCAATATATATCGAAACGTAACTCTAGTTCTTTAGAGTAACTCGATTGGGAAATGGGAATTGTAATAAAAAAAATTTTAATCCCAATTAGGCAGGTGTATTATGAATCCCAAAGGAAAATATATACTGATCCTTATTACTTTCTTTGATATACTAATCATTATCATATACTACTGATATAGTACTACTGTTCTTCAGTACTATTATTTTAGGGATTACATTGTGTGTTTCTTTACACACGGTTCTTTGTTTCATGCCTATATTATGATATGTTGTTTTACTTTATGCAATACTTTGCAAAGTTATATGTAGAAAATTGAATCATGTGTATTATGAATAAAATTTGAATAATCTCAATTCCTTTAGAGAAAATTCAAAAAAATTTAACATGCCAACGATTACATTTAGTCTTGTCCAATTTAGAGAGAGAAACTTTAAGACCAAAAGTCTAATTTAGGACCAAAAGTCGTATTTATGCGTAATGGCCTTTATAAGGATATCTTAAAATTTTTAAAGTAGACTAATCAAAGTCTATCTTGGATTGAGCCAGGTACTTTTTGCTCTTTTAATAGCTGCAATGATGAGATTTGTCATTTAACATATTCTTCCCAGATATTATGTTTTTAGTTGTAAACTCTTTTTCAATGTTATTGTTGGATATTGAAGATACTTTTCCAAAATCCGCGTACTTATATGATTCTTCATATTTATTGAAAGTCGTAGCTAATTCTTTGCTAGCTTATAATGTACGTATCAATAGTTCATTGAATTACAACAATGGCAGAGTGCTTCACTGCACATGACATGTCCCCTATGTCATCTTTTAAATGTTACATTGTTTCCACTTACTTTTGGATGATTATATGAATTTTACGTCCATGGTAATTACCCTTTGTTTTAGGGTCGTTGCATTACTTTGCCCAATTTGTTCAAGAATATATATATATATTTTTCTAAGACCTTACATCGTCATTGCCTTTTGATTTAGGGTTGTTGCATTATTTTACAAAATGTGTTCCAGGAAATTTCTTTTTCTCATACCTTACATTGTCATTGCCCTTTGGTTTAGGGTTGTTGCATTACTTTGCATAATTTGTTTCAGGGAATTTCTTTTCAGACCTTACGTTGTCATTCAAGATATTGAAATTATATATTTAGCTATTTACATAAAGCAGTTCGTATAAATATACCATGCTCAAGCCTTTGTTGGCTCAATAGGGGAATTTGGTACTCAAGTTCTTCAGAGTCCAATGTGTCAAAGTCAAACTGTGATGGTTAAACCATCTGTAAAATATAGAAAAAATAAAATATATTAGTTTCGCGGTCTATGACATTCACGACAACTAAAATAAACCAATATACTTTATGGAAACCCGATGCTTTGTGAAATTTCGTTATCACAATAAAATTTTTGATTTTTCCATATTCATTGCATGTAAAGCTAATGAAATTTCATTATCATTGCTTTTTATATAATCAAGAAGATATCCATGATGAAAATTTTTTCAAAAAATTAAAATTGGATCTCAAGACCAAAATTTGTAATGGTCATATTTTTCTTACTTCGTGAATATGCTTTATCACAATAATTGGTTTGTCCATTTTTATATTGTATTGCTCATGAGATTTGCATTATCATGGCAATGCTCAAATTAAATAACATGTTAAATAAAAACAATTATTTAACATAATAAAATAGACATATAATGATGCTCAAATTTCATAAATATATGTCATAATATAATAAGATAAGTTTGAGCATTATATCATTAACGATCTAATGAAAATGATAACGTTAATTAGATCTTACTTGTTAGTTTGCCAAATAAACTGCATATTAAGCGATTGCTCGATCTCCGACTCCAAATAGTCGTCGCATATTAATCGCCGCATCGTAATTGATAAGTCACATAAAACAAACAATATTCATATGATTAGTCACTTCAATCATATATATTTCACATTTACCATATAAATTAAAAAAAATTTCATATTTACTATTAAATTCGAAAAACAGTAAATAGTTATATAGTAAATAGTTATACAGTAAATATAAATTACTGTACGGTAATTTCAAAAATTACCTTTGTATTTTACCCCCAAAAAAATCCTTCTTTTTTTTCAGATCCGGGTTAGGCCAAAAAATGGGCCGGGTCGAGATCAGGCCCAATGGGTTGGGTCGCACAATCTCTGCCGACGAATTTTTTTGTCGGCAGAACTTCTGAGGAAGTATTTCCCGACGAGTTGTCGTCGGTAGAAACGGGATCGGATCGGGGCTGCTGGAGCGGCGTCGATGGATCAGGGCGGCTGGACCGGCGTCAGTGGAGCGATCCGATCGTCGATCGAGGTCTGGGCTGGCGTCGTCGGCTCTCGGCTGGGCTGGCGTCGTCGGCGCTCGGCTGGGCTGGCGTCAAGGGGACCGGATCGGGGCGCTGATCGAGGGGGACCGGATCGGGGCGCCGATCGAAGGGGATCGGATCGGGGTCGAGCGGCGGGCCTGGACCGGAGTGCGACGGGCTGCTGCTGCGGCTAATCGAAGGGGACCGGGTCGGGATCGGGGCTGCTGTGGCGTCGACTGGAGGAGATCGATCGGAGTAGGACGAGGCACAGGAGCAGCGTCGTCCGAGCAGTGGGTGTCCATATCAATCTTGATGTGCTGATCCGGTTCGATTTTGGGCGGGGCGGGGCTGCTGCTAGCAAGGCTTGCGGCGGCAGCGGCGGTGGGGGGAAGGAAAAAAAAAATTAGGGTTTTTTCTGATATTTTTTTTTTGTTTTTTTTTTCTTGGCTAAAACTCAAGGTTAGGCAAAGTGCTGATAACGTGTTGTAGAATAATCGGAATTGGTCTACTCATTTCATTGATAATCCCCTTTATATAGGGTGAGTATTACAACGGTAATAGGAAATACATTAATGACAATAATGACTACATAATTATCTATCGTCCGTTACATTGACGAAGGCACATAATACGTTTTTCCTTCAACACTTTCTTATTTTTCTCTGCATGTAAATATGTTCGCATAATTATCTCAAGATCTTTATTTGCTTACAAAGTCTTTTCCTTATATAATTCAAATTTTCGGCAAACTCACTTTCGTGCATTGATTATCCCAACTTCCTCTACAAAATAGTTATTGGTGAAATTCCAATGAATTTGGAAGCGTCATTGATTATCCTAACTAAGTGACTTCACTTTTGATCAATTTGATGCTTTTGCGCTTCTTTCTTTATTAAGTGCTTCCATGACACATATCTTTATTAATTAAGCCAATATGACTTATGGGACTGTGATTCACTTTTTTCCAACAATTACCCATATCTAATAATTCTCCAATAAAATAGAATTACATTAAAAAATGGTAGAAAAGTATGCAATAGTCTAACAAGTTTCAAATTTATCATCACAAACCAATGAAAAAGACAAGGGTTAGAAATTTCAAACTATCGGTGATGGCTCCTTCGTTTTTCATAGGTGATATGGGTTGCCTCCCATGCAGCGCTTAAGTGTTTATAGTCCTTTAGCCTAGAATTTTCACCGCGTGTTTGTCCATTCATCATGTGCATTGCTCGATTTGTGGTGTGACTGCCTCTCTCGGCAGCAGTAGGTTCTTGGCAGGCAAGCTTCTCTCGGCAGGCAGGTTTCCCTCGGCCGAATAATGGAAGTAGAAATTCTTTGATGAGTGAAATACCACCTGGAATGAAAAGTTGATGTTGCTGGCTGTTCGTGCATATGTGGCACGTTTCCTAACTCCAAGTGGTTTGAGAGATATGCTCCTGCAAAGTTTGAGAAAAAGCTGGAAACAAACTGTAAGCCAGGAAGGAACTTTACCTCTTAACGCCCAAATTTGGGTATGTTCGAGTGACCGAATGCAAAATTGCTCTAAATCAATGTCATAGCAGACACATAGAGCTTTCCAATGGTGTAAAGTTTGCCTCAATCCGATCAACAGAAGTACTCTTTGTTTTGCCTTTTATCGGACCTATCGCACAGCTTCCTGCTTTGCTGGATTGACCTTGCTGGACTCAAACTGAAGCTGGGAACAGCACACTACTCCGAATCCACTTCTGTAAAATCCTAAAGAAAGTAGATTCATAGAACTTTCTTTTCATATATCACATGCCTTCCCAGGTTTTGTAAGCTAAAAACGGCAGCCATCCAAAATAGAAGAACTCCACTGCTGGAACTCTATTTGGGGTACAGTTTGGTGTTTCCTTCACTTTTTCTCTCCAATTTGACCATGTTCCAAGGATTCTGCTTGAGTTGGTTCGCCTTCAATGGTGTGTCTTCCTTGCCCGGGCGGACCAAGGCTTACACGAAATTGATAACACAAGGCACCGAAACTGCTTCGCCTTCAATGGTGTGTCCTCCGTAACTTGGGTGCAGCAGTTTTTGGCAGGGGCAGGGGAGTGCCTTGGAGCGTAGGCAGCGTGCATGCATCTTGGCAGGGAATGCAAGCTGCAATGTATCGACGACAACTTTGCTTGGCAGCAGGGTTGCAAGTTCTTCCGGAGCAGGCTGCACGGCTGCATCTGCAGCTTTGTTGTCATGGCGCGCATGCTGCGCATGTGTGTCGTTGCTCTCGGCAGCAGTATTGACAGCATGCAGGGGCACCAGCATGATAGCAGCATATCGGCAGCATGCAGGACAAGCTGCAGCAGGGCAGCAGGCAGGAGCAGGGGCAACATCAGCGTGCAGGGGCAGCAGCATAGGCAGGCTGCAGCAGGAGCAGCAGCATCGAAGGCTGTAGCAGGGCAGCAGCATTACAGCGTATCGGATGGCGTATTCGTATCCGTATCTGATTCGATCAACAGTAGCCCAGGCGTATCGACATGCGTATCGGATACGGCTACTTGATTGGATACGTGTCAGAATTCATTTTGGATACGGAAGGATACGGACACGTTGATACGTCAGCAGGACTGGGCTTGTGGGCAGCGTGAGCGCCCTGCGCAGCAGCACGCATAGGCTGCGTGGCAGCAGCTTGCTCGTCAGGATATTTGGCAGCGTGAGGCTGCAACTTGGCTATGGCATGAGCAGGGGCAATGTGCTTCGCAAGATGGTTTAGGTGTGTGCTGGCCTCGGCATGCAGGGTTGGCTGCAGGACAGAGGCAGGGGCAGCAGTCCTGGCAGCTCGGCAAAAGCTTTGGCAGATGGAACGCTTCCTCTTAAGGCTCGAATTTGGGTGTGTTCCACTATCCTAATGCAAACGTGTTAAAAATCAATGTTGTAGTGGACACACAGAGATTTCCAACGGTGTAATTTTGCCCCAATCGGACCAGCATAGGTACTCTTTGTTTGGGCTTTTATCAGACCGATAGATCTGCCCAGTTTTCTGTTCCACCAGATTGACCTTGCTTCACTCAAATTGAAACTGGGAACGGCTCGAGGCTTCAAATCCACTTCTGTAAAATCCTACTGAAAGTAGACTCAGAGGCCTTTCCAACGGTGTATGGCACAGTTTCCCAGGTTTTGTGAGCTGGTAGACTCACTGCCTGATTTCTGCTTTGGGCAGAACTTGATATTTCCTGCACCCTTCTTTCAAGTTCGACCTGCACACACACAAGACACATCAAAACGAACAAAAACAAAAAACAAAAATGCAAGAATATACAATTTCATACAAGCTATGGTTTCAACAAATTTTTCAAGGTTAGAAGAAGAAAATACAAGAGTTAGAACGTCATGTTAGAGAGTTAGGATATATAAGCGTTAAAGTTAGAGACAAAGATTGTTAACAAACTTTACTTCACAAATATTAACACACTTTAACATTCACATAAAACAAGATTTTATAATCCCTGGCAACGGTGCCAAAAATTTATGAGAACCGCGAGGCTCACACAAATAATAACCCTACAAAAGATCGTTAGTAGTATAAGCAAGTAGGGATCGTTCTAAGCCGGGGATTAAGGGTACCTGAAACATGAGAATGTTAGACAAAAATATAAACATATATACATGGAAAACGTCACACTTGGGGGATAAAGGTTCGGCAGCCAAAGGGCTGTCCTAAAACTAAGACACGAATTTTTAAACCTAATTTACTATATACGAGTGATCATCATCTCTCACACCAAGCAATTCACACAAAAGACTCTTTAACAAGTAAATTCACATGCAAGAAAGTAAGGAACAAGTATCAACATGTTTAGAATCAAAATTAGTTCCAACTACAATCAAGTTGTAAGACTTCTCAAGTTTTAAGACCGAACTTTTGGTTATGAGCCCTAAAATTATGTTAATCCTTTTGAGTCTTAACAATTGTGCGCAATACTCTATATTGGAGACAAGCAAAACAAGTAAGGTCGTCAATCATCTTATTTTAACATGCAAGTCTAAATTATTAAACCCTAGGTGAGTAACACAAATCCAAGCAACCTTTTGTGTATAACAAGTTCGTAATTACTCTAGCCGATTAAACCTAGCACCTAGATCAATGTTCAAGACAACACTAAGTACCGATTTTCATGTCCAATCCTTAGATACTAACCAATTTCAAACCTAAACATGCAAGATACCTACTGTCCTAATTATCCAACATACAAATTCACAAGTTAAAATTGCAAAACTATATTAATAAACATAGAATCGGTTCATACAATAGATTAGCAAAAACCAAGAATTGAAACAAGTTGTTACAACACAACCAAACATGAATAAATACATAAGTCATAGGGAGAATGGATCACACTTTTAGAACCTTGGAAGACTCTTCAAGACGTGATGGCTGCTTGCTTGCTGCTCGGCAGGAACACAAGGTGAAGGGATCGGATTTTCTGGATGGTGGTGATGGTAGGTTTTGGCTAAGTATTTGGTGTTTGGTGCTTGTGAGACTTGGTAGAGTTTTGGCTAGTACTTTATGCTTGCGATGAGATAATCTTTTTCTGTGAAAAACGTTGGGTTTATATATGGAACAGACCTAGGGTTGCCGACAGCTTCAAGGAATAACAGTTCCTTGTGGGCAAAGCAATGCATTCTTGGACTTCTTTTTCTGAATTTTCTTCATGGCATGGGCTGCATATCTTCATGGACTTCTTATGTGGACTTGACAACTCCTTGTGTTGAACTTGGTCCATGGAAAAAATGCCCCAAATCTGCACTAATGCAAAACCGACAGCAATGCTTGCCGCCTACCGGCAGCATTTTCCTAGTTCGACTAGGATAGCTTCTTTCTTCATGCTTTTCCATATTACCTTGGCTTGATGTCTTCCTCTATCCTTCAATAAGCTTGGACAATCTTCAAGTATGCAATTATGTGCCAAAATGTCCATAGAAAACATAAACAAAGGAAAAGAGGCAGAAACTTTGTGAAATCGGCTGGCAGTGACCTTGTTGTGTTGCAACTGGCATAACTTTCTCCTCAGTGCTCTGATTGATGCGATTCCAAGTCTCAGAGAAACTAGACTCGTAGAGCTTTCTCCATATAAAAGAGATTCCTCAAATTCCAAGTGAAACATCTGGAATAAATTTTTGAAGTCAGGACACAGTTCCAAGAAAAATTCTGGAAGTCCCTGGATCATTTTGCTCAGGCTGCCAAGTTGCAGCCATCTTTTGGTTGACTTCCCGAACTCCGATTTATCTGAAATTTAGGAACAAAATACTTTAGCAAGCCAATTATATGCATACCAAATTTCATTAAATTTGGAAAAGGATAGGTCAGTTTTCCACTCGTCTCAGAATCACGAAAAAGACATATTTTGCATTATTTTCCAGATTTCTCAAACTTAGTCATTTTTCGGATAATTAAGCACATATTTTCAAAACTCTACCAAATGTACACTAAACTAAATTATAACTCTATCTTAGATAAATAAGGGTTAAACAAAGCATAAACGAGGGTATAAACATATTAATATCGTCGCACATTGTGCTCCTATCACCTCACGCCTAACATGTGAGAAAGAAATATGTGAGAGTTGGGAAGCCAAACGTCTAATGTGTTCTACCAAAGTAATGTCCCTGTTTTCTTATTTTGAAATAATTTCCTTGTTTTCTTTGATCATTAGGAAAACTATAAAACAGAGAAACACGGTCCTGCCATTTAATAAAAAGAAAAAAAATCACAAAAGGGTACCTTAAGTTTATCTCTATTTTATCACATGTCATTTTTGGCCGAAATAGTGATCGTACTTGGGCTTAGGTATTATTTCTAACAAACTCGAAAAATTCAGTCATTTGCTGTGATGAAAATGAAATTTCAGATACCAAGAATAAAATACGGTTCGAAATTTTTTTCCTTTAAAAAAAATATAAACTAAACAGTTTATGACTAACTTTTCTTACTTTTTGACCCAAGTGTTGTCATTTGTTAATGGAAATTGCGGTCGGTCATGGAGTATTATACGCGTTTTTGAATATAATTTAGTCAAGCGTGGGTTCTACACTGAATGAAAATGAAGAAAGGAAAAGAGAGGTATAATGCACCAAGCACCACTCTGGTTTCAGTCTCAGTCATAGTCATGGGTTTTAGTCTAGTCTTTCTCCTCAGTCCCAGTACAGTAGTCCAGTCAACTCCCCTCCTCATACGCCCAAACATTTTCTTCTTCTGCTCTGCCACAAATTTCCACAACCATCTCTTCCCCTTTTCCTCTCAAAACCTCGACCTCCCCCCTCTTCATTCTTATGTCTCCTACTACCGCACCAACCTGAAAACACATAACATAAGCATATCCCATACATGCTTTCGTATTTATAATAGAGAAGCAGAGTTTCAGACACTAATTTATCTTAGTTTATGCTTGGGTGGCTTAGCTCTCAGCTCACAATGGCAAGGTATGGCCACAACCACAACCAAAACACCTCTTCTTTCTTCTATTTCTTGTTGTTTTGTTATCCTCTTATTCCTGTGGCCTTGTCTGAACTATCCTCAACCCAATTGACTACCATGATCAATATCTCCAAGAGTCTAGACAGTATTGGTAGCAGTGTTTCATGGAACATAAACAGTGAACCAAACCCATGTCTATGGAAAGGAGTCAAGTGTGATCCACCCACCAACTCATCTGTAACCCAAATTTCCCTGTCCAAGTTTTCTCTCTCTTCCTCAGATTTCCTCGCAATTTTATGCCAGCTTGAGTCTTTGCAGACTCTTGATGTGTCAGAAAACCACCTGAGCACAATCCCATCTGGGTTTGTAACGGCTTGTGGGAACGTAGATGGACTGAAGCTACTCAATTTCAGTTTTAACAATCTGGTCGGTTCCTTACCTGACTTTACTGGTTTTGCTGGGTTGGAGACGTTGGACCTTTCTCATAATAAGTTGATTGGAGTCATCGACTCAGAGTTGGGTGGATTGGTTAGGCTCAAAAGCTTGAACCTTAGCTTGAACCACTTTAGTGGGGCTATCCCTACTCAACTTGGGAAATCCATGCTCTTGGAGGAGCTTGTGCTTTCTGCCAATAAATTTCAAGGGATCATTCCACGTGAAATTCTGCGCTATGGCAATTTGACTCTGATTGATTTGAGCGCAAATAATCTTTCTGGTTCAGTTCCTGAGAGTTTTGGAGTGCTGTCCAAGTTGGAGGTGCTGATTCTATCTTCCAATAGCTTAAGTGGCAAAATCCCAGAAAGCCTTTCCAATATCACAAGCCTCATGCGGTTTGCGGCAAATTCAAACAAGTTAGGAGGTCCAGTTCCTGGTGGAATCACAAAACATCTCAAAAATTTGGACCTGAGCTACAACATGTTAAGTGGGATGATTCGATCAGACCTTTTATCTCCATCGAATTCGAATTTGCAGACTGTAGATTTGTCCAATAACTTCCTGCAGGGATCAATACCCACACCTCTGTCTCAGAAACTAGTTCGGTTGAGATTGGGAAGCAATTCACTTGTTGGGATGATACCTTCTGCAACACTCCAGAACTTAGTTTACTTGGAAATGGAAAACAACAAGCTGAATGGATCCATACCTCCTGAACTGGGTTCGTGCAGCAGTTTGGCTCTGTTGAACTTGGCTCAGAATGGACTGACTGGGGCTTTGCCGCCGCAGTTGGGGAACCTCACTAAACTTCAAGTTTTGAAGCTTCAGTTTAACAATCTTGCTGGAGGAATCCCAACTGAGATTACTGGACTAACGAGCCTGTCTGTTCTCAATATCAGCTGGAATGCTCTGAATGGTTCAATACCAATAGAAGTTTCAAACTTGCAGAAGCTTATTAACATGAACTTACAAGGCAACAAACTCAGTGGTTCCATCCCCAACACTATTGCCTCCATGAGTTCTCTATTGGAACTCCAACTTGGTCACAATTTATTGAGTGGTGACATTCCAAGGATGCCAACATCTTTGCAGATTGCTTTGAATCTCAGCAGCAACCTCTTTGAAGGACCAATTCCTAATCATCTGTCCTCGCTCACTGGATTAGAAATTTTGGATCTTTCTAACAACAAGTTCTCAGGTCAGATACCCTCATTTTTAGCTTATCAATTGGTAGCATTGACACAGTTGATACTGTCGAACAATCGGCTGTCTGGAGTTGTTCCACGCTTCAGTTCTTGGGTCATTTTCAACACAACTGGAAATTCAGGTTTGATCTATGCTACGACACCCCCAATGGTAAAGAAAGGAAATTCAAAGGCATTGCCAATTGCTTTTGCAGTTGTAGCTGGTGTTGTTGCTATTGTAGCCCTAGCCATCCTTGCTATATCACTATCACGGCACAGTTACCGGGTTAATGATGGACAACTGGACTCTGGGGAAGATCTACCTCGTGCTGAGGTCCTTCAAGGTAGTCTCTTAACTGCCAACGCAATTCACAGATCAAGTATCGATTTCACTATAGCCATGGAGGTAGTATCTGAGCCCTCGAACATTGAGCTCAAGACTAGGTTTTCAACTTACTACAAAGCCACCATGCCGTCTGGAACAAGCTACTTTGTCAAGAAACTTAACTGGAGTGACAAGATATTCCAGTTGGGAAGCCACGACAGATTCGAGAACGATTTACAGATCTTTGGAAAACTGAGCAATTCTAATGTCATGACTCCTTTGGCCTATGTTACAACTGTTGACAGTGCTTATCTGTTCTATGAGTTTGCTCCAAAAGGCACCCTTTTTGATGCGCTTCATTGTAGCTCAGACAATGCCATGGATTGGGCAAGTAGATACAGTTCTGCTGTTGGTATAGCTCAGGGTCTTGCTTTTCTTCATGGATGCACCTCAGGTCCAATACTCCTCCTAGACCTGTCAAGCCGAAGCATTTTGCTCAAGTCCTTCAAAGAGCCTCTTATTGGAGATGCCGAGCTCTGCAAGGTGATTGATCCCTCAAAGAGCACTGGAAGCCTTTCCACCGTAGCTGGTTCTGTTGGTTATATTCCTCCAGGTCAGGATCTCTATTCCCAAGTAATAAATATCATTCGTCATTCATTTACCTCCAGTGAAATTTTATTCTCCAGTTTTTTTTTCTCTTATAGTTTGGTGTTCTTAAGACTATCACTTGTACATGGACCACTACTGTCTTTGTATCTCATCTTGGGTTTTTGGTGGCAGAGTATGCATACACTATGAGGGTAACAGTGGCTGGTAACATCTACAGCTTTGGGGTAATTCTACTTGAATTGCTTACAGGAAAGCCAGCAGTTAGTGAAGGGATTGAGTTGGCCAATTTGGTACTAAGTAACTCAGGCCAGCAAGATAATATTCTTGATTCTACAATCAGCAGAACCTCGAGTGCCATCAGAAGCCAAATGCTAGCTGTACTGAAAGTTGCTCTTGGCTGTGTTAGTGTATCACCAGAAGCAAGGCCAAGAATGAAGAGCGTTCTTAGGATGCTTCTGAATGCAAGATGAAGTAGCAAGGCACTACTTAAAGTAGAGTATATTGAGTAGAAGGTTTATGCATACAAATAAAATTGAGGGTTTTTGTGTGTTCCTCCAAGTAGTCAGTACCAGGTGTGGCAGTGTTGTGATTCTTCTGAAAGATGTGGAAGCTATAGGAAGTGATGTAAATCGAATAACCTGATCTACCTATGTGCCAAATAGTGATAAACTTCATCAAAGGAAAAGCCAAAAAAAAACAAAAAAAAAACACTGCAACAGAGGTATTAAATATTGAATGGGTTTCGCTGGAAAGTTTTTGAGTGCAGATGTTAAGTACTTGAGTTACAAATTCCATTCAGTCTACTCAATTACTCATTACATGCTCCAAACTCGACAACTAATTTCATGCTATAGCAAACTATGAAGAAAATTTGGTTGAATTTTATGAAACAACCTTTTGGGACGACTAAAACTAACACTCAACAAGCTTTTATCCTCAAACTATCACTATTCTTGATAATATGGAACAACCCTTCCCGCCAAAGATTTATGATTGAAAATCAGAGAAACATGACCAATGGGAACACACTGGAGAAAATCCCAGATACTGAGAAAGCCAAGAGGGTATCATATGGTGATAAAACATGCTGGGGCTAGAAGGTAAGATCCTTAGGGTCCTCAATAATTTTTGCCAAAGTTTGCAAGAACGAAGCAAGATCAGCACCATATATTACACGATGATCAGCTGTAACATTTACCTGTAAAAGAATGTGTCCCATGATAAGCATTTCTGATTTACTTTATACAGTAAACAAAAACATAAGTACAGCTTTTTATTCTCATAAAACTCAATAAATAAATAAATTAAGTAGCTTTCAAAAGTTTTACCTGCATTTGGTTCTTCATACCAATTCGGCCATCCTTGGAAGCCACAACAGTAGGCTGAGATCCTCCAACTGCCATAATTGCTCCCTGTGGGGATCGAAACCAGAAATGAAAAGGCTTAATACACACATACCACATATATTCACCTATGTTGCATGGACACGGCAAAACCCGCCGAGTCGGAGTGTCCGACACGGCGACACAACACGACACGGACAAACACGGTGTCGGACACGCCATCTGGCGTATCGGCCGATATTGACATTTTAGACGGCAAGGGTTGGGCGACGGCGACGGCAAGGGCGAGGTGAGGCTGGGCGAGGTGAGGAAGAGGGCGAGGGCGAGGAGACGGGAGGTGAGGGCGAGGGCGAGGCGCTGGCGAGGGCGAGGCGAGGCTACAGCGAGGCAGAGGAGAGGCGACGGCGAGGGCTGGGCGAGGCGACGGCGAGGGCTGAGGCGGCTGGGTGAGGCGACGGCTGGGCGAGGTCTTTGGGGTCAGACCAAGGTCTCGCGACGGCTGACCAAGAAAACTATTATTAAAAAATTATTTTCATAATATAAACCCTTTTCTTGCATGAATGGCCTGACCAAGAAAAGGGTTTTACAGATGCCCAAAGACCTTAAGAGATCCAGAGGACAAGTGGGAAAACCAAGGTGGGTGAGTGACCTTGGTTTTTTAAATTACCAGGTACCTATTAATAATTTTTTAAATTAATAATTGACCAATTAACAACTGACACATGGCAATATAAAGCCTATTAATAATATTATTAATTTATTTTATGTATTAAAAATATATAAATTATTATTTATTTGCCGTGTCCAAGCCGTGTCGAATAATCGATTTTTGAGATTTGCCGTGTCGCTGTGTCGTGCTGTGTCGAGTCGCCGAGTCCGTGTCCGTGTCCGTGCAACATAGATATTCACAAACAAAAAGTGAAGCAGAATGAAGCAGTAGACGCTTACAGTTCCAGGTGGCAGAATGGCATCAAACCGGTCAACGCCAAACATCCCAAGATTGGAAAGAGTGAAAGTACCTATAGAAAGAGAAACAATCGATACGAAAATTACAGACAGATTCTAATGGCATGAATTTGATTAGCGGGCAGTCTACCAAAGTGATCATGGCTGCTAAATGCTAATAAAAGAGATAACACTGATGCAACTTCATCAAAAAAAAAAAACAGCTGTGAATAGTTAAATTTCAGCAGTGAAGATTCCATATTTAGATACTTGTATAACTCAATGGTCTCCAGAAGCCATAAGCTAAAAGTATGACAAGGCATGAGAGGAAGAGAAACCCCGAATTATGCAAAACTTGAGAAAACTGTAGTCAATCTAAATTGAGTTCTCTAGGGCCTAAATGGCAAAGGCACAATAAATTTTAAGAGCTAGACAGTTGGGATGCTGTCATCCAATCAAATGGCACAAGAATTACTAGAACCAATTGCTCAAGCGTACTCTCTGGCATAATGATTAGCAGTGATTTTTGCTCATTAATCAGTATTTATATTTGACCTCAATCAAGAGAAGCCATAAAACTTGATTGTTCAGCTAAAAATCACTCAAGTTTCAAGGAATAATCAATCATGTGCGACTTGTAATGTTTGGAAATAATCCTGAGAAGCTGTTTACCCGTTAAAAAGTTTTAAATGAAAGATATTCATCTCCATGTGGATCATACATGGAAATTTAACGCCAGTGCATTGAGATTTCTTCTTACTCCAGGTGAACTCACTTGTTGTTACATATCCCATTCGATATCTTCAAATGAGTATGTTAGAAACTAAAGCATTCCCACATAACCAAAAAGCCATAGAACATATAATGAATTTCCAACGTAATTAGTTATGACTATGTAGGGATCTCAGCTCAACATATTTCATGGTCTATCAAGCATTTTAGAAACTACAATTACCTGTGTTGTATTCATGAGGTTGCAGCTGCTTGGCCCTGGCCTTATCAACTAATTCCTTCCACTTTCTTGACAAGGTATATATGTCAACCTAGCACAAATATAAGAAGTTAGTGCATGCAAACCGCAAACATCATTTCAAAACAAGAGAAGCCACCATTGAAGGCACAAACCTTGTCCGCATCCTGAAGCACTGGCGTTATCAACCCACCATCGATTGCCACAGCAACTGCTATGTTAATGCTGCTATTATATGTCAAACTATTACCATCTCTACAGGTAGAGTTGACAACAGGATGTTGAACCAATGCAAGTGCTGCTGCCTTTGCCAGTAATGCTGTCATGGTAACTCCCTTGGACTTGATCTAGAAAAGAACCACAATATTCACTAATCAGACACAAATAGCCGAAGCTCTATTTCAGAACTCTCCAACAGTTAGCAGCAGCACTAGTAGCCAGGAAGCAAATACTATCAAGTATGGACTAAAAGAGTTTTCATCAAAATGGAACCATAAAATGTCATATATAATGAACCAAACCATGATTCTTACACTAAAACTTTGCATACATTTCAATGCCGAGAAGCATGTAAATAGGAAATGAAAGAACAATCAACACAAAATAGTTGAGCTACCTTTTTGTAGAGAGCATCGAGAGCATTAGTGGTGATAGTGTATCCGACTCTGAACGTCGGCACTGACAGACTCTCAATCATGTTCCTACTCACAGCACCCTGCATTGTCGTAAAAGGCACCACCGTCCCCAACTCAATCCCTGCCGCTGCCGCTGTCGCTGCTGCCTGCACTGCCGCGGCCGGAACCTGAGACTGAACCTGAGCCTGAGCCTGAGCCTGAGCTGCAGCATAAGCTTCAACATCCTTCGCCACAATCCTCCCCATTGGCCCAGTTCCGACTACTCCACTCAACTCAACCTTCAGCTCCTTCGCCAGCTTCTTCGCGTATGGTGATGCCACTATTCTCTTCCCTCCCTCCGAAGCCGGATGCGTCGACAAAGAAGACGCCGCCACCGGAGCCGCCGCCGCAGCCTTAGCCTTAGGAGCCGCATTTTCCGGAATTGCGGTCTCCTGAGAAACCGGCGGCGGTGATGAAGAGGAAGAAGGAGAAGGAGAAGGAGAAGAGGAATTGGCCTTGGCCTTGGCCTCGGCGATCTCGTCTTCGGTCTCGGCGAGAAGAGCAATAGCGGACCCCACGGGAGCGACGCCGCCTTCTTCGACCATGATAGAGGCTAAGTAGCCGTCGTAGAAAGTCTCGACATCCATGTCAGCCTTATCGGACTCGACGACGACGACGCTCTCGCCCTTGGAGAGCTTGTCGCCCTCGGACTTGACCCAGGAGACGATCTTGCCCTCCGTCATGGTGGAGCTGAGGGCCGGCATGAAGATTTCTCGGATCTTGGCGTGGACTTGGGACCTGCTGCTGCTGCGGCGGCCGGAGATGAGAGACGGAGTGGGGCTGCGGGCGAGGGTGCGTGAGCCGGGAAGGAAGGAGGTGTTGAGTAGGTGAGCCATGGCCAGAAATGGAAGGGTGTGTGGAGTTCACAATGTGAGAGAGATTTGATTTTTATGGGGGGCTGGGTGTCCTCGACCTCGAGTGCATCGAAATCAAGGCGGAGGTTCCAACTACTGAACTACTCTACCTTACCGGTGAATGTGATGATGATGATGTGTCTCATTTGCTTCGCCTTCTCTCTTTTGTTTCTTATTTAGAAAAAATTACAAGTGTGGTCACTTCAATTTTTGTTGATCCTTTTAACTACTCAAGTTTTTCATATATTATTTTGGTCAATTAAGTTTATTTCTGACTATCACTTTATTCACTTATATTTTTATAAAAGTGGTTCAATTCAAATTTTTTTCAGGCTTAGAATCCTTGGAAAAATCTTTGATGAATCGTCGATAAAAACCGGCATGTCTAAGGAAACTTCGCACGTCTTTGACACACTTATGTTTCGGCAATGATTGTATCAACTCCACCTTAGCCTTGTCAACTTCAATGCCTTTCTCGGATATTATATGACCGAGAACTATACCTTGATTCACCATGAAGTGGCACTTCTCCCAATTAAGTACAAGGTTAGTCTCTACACACCTCTCAAGTATCTCCTCCAAGTTCTCCAAACATGAATCGAAGTTGCGTCCATATACGCTAAAGTCATCCATGAAAACTTCGATCTTATTTTCAATAAAGTCGGAGAAGATGTTGTACATGCATCGTTGAAACGTACCGGGTGCGTTACATAGGCCGAATGACATCCTTCTATAAGCGAAAGTATCAAATGGACATGTGAAAGTAGTCTTCTCTTGATCATCCGGGTGTATAGCAATTTGATTGTATCCACTATAGCCATCAAGAAAACAATAGAACTTATGGCCGGCTAGTCTCTCCAACATTTGATCCATGAATGACAAAGGCATGTGATCATTCCTCGTTGTTGCATTGAGCTTTCTATAGTCGATACACATCCTATGGCCGGTCACTAGCCTTTGTGGTACAAGTTCATTCTTCTCATTCTTCACAACCGTTACACCACTCTTCTTGGGAACTACTTGCACGGGAGATATCCACTTGCTATCCGAGATGGGGTAAATAACACCACAATCAAGTAACTTGATAATTTCGTCTTTGACGACTTTCATCATTGGTGGGTGGAGTCGACGTTGACCTTCCCTTGTTGGCTTCACGCCTTCTTCAAGCAAGATACGATGAACACATGTAGTAGGGTTTATTTCCTTGATATCCGCTAAGGTCCAACCTATGGCGGATTTGTACTTCTTAAGCACATTTATTAAATCCACTTCTTGCTTCTCATTAAGCATTGAAGACACAATAACCGGTAAAGTGTCCTCATCTCCAAGATAAACATACTTAGAATGACTAGGGAGCTCTTTTAATTCTAACTTCGGGGCCTCCTCCACACTTGGTCGAAATTTGGTTGTGGCACTTGGAATTGACAAGATCGAATCAAAAATTCTAGCATAAGGCCGAGCCTCTAGCTCGGCACAAACCTCTCTTAGGCTCGACAAGGTTCTCTTCATGTAAGGCTCGGCAATGTCGTCCTCTTCTTGCTCATTCATGACTCGTTCTCCCTTCTTGTCAAATCCGACCCCATGCTCAATAGATAATTGCTATGCATCAAGCGAGGTCGACATAACTTGCTCGACCTCCTCCAAAACATCAATGACGCATCCCTCCTTCATGTCAACAATGGAGTACTTCATGGCATCAAAAACATTAAACTTAATCACCTCTCCATCAAACTCCATTGTCAAATTACCCTCGGCCACATCTATCTTGGTGCGTGCCGTCCTCATGAATGGTCGGCCAAGTAGCAATTGAGTGCTATTAACCGGTGAATCCTCCATCTCCACAACATAGAAATCAGCAGGGAAGATTAATTGGTTCACTTGTACAAGCACATCTTCAACATAGCCCTCCGGATATTTGCTTGAGCGATCTGCAAGTTGAATAATGACATTGTCCTTCTTGAGTGGCCCTATACTCAAAGTTTGGTACACATTGAGTGGCATAACATTAATCGTTGCTCCCAAATCCAACATCACATCCTCAAAACGAGTATTGCCTATCACACAAGGTACATTAAAACTTCCCGGATCCTTCATCTTTTGTGGCAACCTCCTTTGAATAACGGCCGAAACCGTTTCGCTCATTGTCACCACACGAGTCTCCCTAGTATGCCTCCTTGCCGTGCATAGCTCTTTAAGAAACTTAGCATACTTAGGCACTTGCTTAATGCACTATAACAAAGGGATGTTGACTTGAACTTTCCGGAAAATCTCCAACACCTCCTCATCAGACTTGTCTTTCTTTGATTTAGTAAAGCGAGAAGGGAATGGAATGTTTGAGTTTGGTACCCCTCCCTTATTTACTTGGCTCGGCAATAGCTCCTTGTTCGATGTTGCGGGATCACGTTCAAGCTTGTGGTGAAGCCCTCTTTCCTCGGCTCCACTCTTCTTCTCGGCTCTCTTTCTGGCGGCCACATTTTCCTCTCTCTCGACAGCAGCCTTGCTAGGCTCGGCTGCCCATGTTTTGTCACCATTGCTGCCGGCAATGACTGGTCCGGCAGCCTCTTCCTCTTCCTCAATCATATCAAGCAACACTCCTTTCTTCTTTGGACTCCTCAGAGGCAACAACTCTCTTCCGCTTCGAGTTTGAATCACTTTGGCTTGCTCGTTCCTCGGATTAGGAATTGTATTACTAGGCAACTTCCCTTGCTCATTAAATCTTCCCATAAAGTCTATGACTTGTCCCATTTGAGTCTTGAGCTCACCAATATCCTTTTGTTGATTTTGTTGCCCCGTAAGCAACACTTGAGTTGCACTTGAAAGAGTTTCATTCTTGAAATCTGAGTTCGAGATGAAGGATCTTAGGAAGACTAAGTTCTGTTTAGGACTTGAGTTAGAGCATAGAACCAAGGGTATTCTGGTTCACCAGTCTGCTTATACGCAGAAGATGCTCAGGCGTTTTCAACATGGATACATGTACGCCGTTGTCTACTCCCATGGTTGTTCGTAGTCTGGAAATAAACAAGTATCCATTTCGTCCCAAAGAGGATGGAGAAGAGATTCTTGGTGCTGAGTACCCATACTTAAGTGTGATTGGGGCACTTTTGTATTTGTCTATTTGGCATAGTGCACTAGACCAGACATTGCTTTCGCTGTGAACTTACTAGCTAGATTTAGCTCAGCGCCTACACATCGTCATTGAAACGGTATCAAGCATTTGTTTCGTTACTTGAAAAGTTCCATTGACTTGGGACTCTTCTATCCCTTCAGCACAAAGAGAGAAAATCTCACCAATCACCCTCCTCACACCAACGTTTTCGGCAGCCTCGGCAGTACCATCGTACGCCGTGGTACTGTTGCTGGCGCCGGCGGCGCGGAGGATGATGATGGCGACGTGTCCAGCCATTCAAATGTGTCATTCTTTGGACGTCTCCCTTACTCAAAGATTCCCAACAACGTGTTAGTTGGTTTCGCGGATGCTGGGTATCTCTCTGACCCGCATCGTGCTCGTTCCCAAATTGGTTATGTTTTTACAATGGGAAATACAACGATATCCTGGAGATCAACCAAGCAAACTTTGGTTGCTACTTCATCGAATCACGCAGAGATCATTGCCCTCCATGAGGCAGTTAGAGAATGTGTCTGGCTAAGGTCAGTTATTCACCACATTCGTGATTCGTGTGGACTAGTGTCTACCACCGATAAACCTACGTGTATCTATGCAGATAATGCTGCCTGCATTGAGCAGATGAAGTTGGGTTTTATCAAAGGTGATAACACTAAGCATATATCGCCCAAGTTCTTTTACAATGTGCAACAACAGAAATTCCTGAACATCCAAGTTAATCAAGTGAGTTCAGACGCAAATGTTGCAGATTTGTTTACCAAGTCTTTGGGAAAATCTATGCATGTGAAACATGTGAAGAGCCTAGGCATGCGCCATATATCAGAGCTCTAAGTTTGTTACACATCAGGGAGAGTTTATATCACATGTTATTCACAAGTGTAGTGTTGGTGTGTTGTGCTCTTTTCCCTTCGTCCATGCATTTTATTTTACCCAAGAGGTTTTTGTTTTGCTGGCAAGGTTTTAGTGAGGCAACATGGTAAGCACCATGAAGACATTAGGCGCTCGACACAAGGGGGAGTGTTGTAGGAAGGTTATTATTGTAACTTCTGTGATGTGTCTTGACCTAATTAGACTAGTATAGTTGATTCTGTAATAGATAAGGAATCCCTGATTTATCGGGATACTTGATGTAATGCCTATATAAAGGCCTCTCTATCAATCAATAAACACACAGTTCTCCCTACTATCTTTTCTCCTTGAACAAAAACAATATGCAATGGAGTGCTCACCGTCCAGTCGTCCACATCGTCTTCAACCTTCAGCCATAAGCCCCCGCCCCCCCCCCCCCCCCCCCCCCCCCCGCCCGCTCTCTCTCTCTCTCCTAATCGTCATCCTCCCTCATCAGTGCCTCTCATCATCTTCATCTGCCGAATTTTCAATTTCGATTCGTCGACGTTTTGATCACTGGTGCACTGCAATACGTCAAGATCGCCGAAATGTTGCCGCCAGTGAACAGTTTTCTTTGATGAAGTCTAGATTTGCAGTTTCTTCCAATTTATTTTAATAATTTGAAATTTAACTGGACAATAATTTGTTTAAATTTTCTTATCCAATCATGTTGTTATCTATTTGCTTCAAAGGCCAGATAAGGAATAGCAAATCCTATACCAAACCAATCCAATCTGGTGCTATTGCCAATCCAATCTAATCAGCTCTGCCAAACACAGCCTAAGAGTGTTTAACAAAAAAATGCCCTGATTTTGACCATATATTAATCATAAAACCGTAAAGTGACCGAGTTCCATTCACTTTAGGTGAGATTGTTAAATCTTCCTTTCTTATTGTAAAAAAAAAAAACAAAAAAAACATTTAGGCTATGTAAGTGATAATCCGATAACATAGTTCAATTTCTTAATAACTAAAGATTTTCAGGCCATTGGAATTATTGTGTGCTAGAACATATGAGTAAGTACAATATAGTAGTCAACATGAGAATTCAGAGGAATAGTACAGACTACATAGAGGCATGTAAGCTGGTGGCGGGAGAATGCTAGTCTCAGGAGTGTCCATACTCTAAGTTAAGTATCGCTTGAGAGATGACAATGTCAAAAGTCAAAACCTCACTCCTGCAAAGAGATGGGAAAAATCACTAACGCAATCTATCAGACATGCATCCAGATTATTTATCTGTTTATTTTAGCATTCAACAAAAAGTAATGTACGAATTTCGTCTACTTTCATAATTGATAATATTTTAGGGGGTTTTTTAGAGCATTTAAAGGCCCATCATTATAAAAAGGACATTACTTTGGCCTGATGATAATAAAAATCATGTTAAACAATTAACCATAAAATATAAAATAATTATAAAACATGCCACTACTGAAACTGTTTAGGGCTGAAAACGGAACGAAGTGGGGTGATTATGTCGTTGATCCGTTAGATGGTTACAAAATTTTATTCTATACATTTGGTCTGTTAGGTTGGCTCTAACTTTTCTCCACTACTCCACTCATTCTCTGACTCAACTTCTCTTCCTTCTCTCCTTATACGTCTCTGTCGTCACCGTTGCTTCTCCACCTCGCCATACCAGTAGTCCAATCTCGTTACAGATAACAACGGTAGAAAAGCTTTCACATACTTTTCTAGTCCGTTTTAAAACAAAATCGATGAGATCTGAATTTTTGAAGTTTGAAATCAAGTTGAGCAAATAGATATTCGAATTGGTGATATTGTACACGAAATTTAAACATGTCCTTGAAATCTGAGATAATTTACACTGAGTTGATTGATTCAGTATGAGAAATATGAAGAAAGGGCTGAGAAATCTTAGATGTTTACACTGAGTTGATTAGATGATACCTTGGAAGATGATTTTAGGTTTAATACATATATACAGTGTTTATAGATGTTATAGAACATTTTGTTCAAGAATAAATGGTTATAACTATCAAAGTAACTATTTTGTAACTGCTGTTTGAGTTTATGGTCATATCGGGTTACAATAACTTTTTTTCCTAACATATGCAGAAAAAGAAAAAAAAGAAAACGGCACCAAAACTGAGAACTAGTCTGGAAAAAGAGATTACTAACAGTGATGATGATATACAACATGAGCTACTGATAGGAGCATAAAATGCAACGTTCTTAATATATTTTACCCTCGTTTATACTTTGCTTTAACTCTTATTATTGTAGAATCGAGTTATATAGTAGAGTCATGAGTGTTTAGTAGAGTTATATTGAAAATGTGCCAAAACATAGGAAATTTACGAAAAATTGGCAAAGTTTTCAAAATATGAGTCTTTAAATGTTTCGTCGATTCTGTAAAGTTTTCACATTGCTTTTGATGAATTTTTCTTCTCTTATGAGCAGTAAATTTGTTGATGATTAAGCAATGGAAGGAATTACAACAATCGGAGCAAAAGAAGCTGCCAGGAATTACAAGGAAGAGTTTATCGCAAATTCAGCAAGTTCCAGTAATTTCCTAGGCACATTATCCAACTTCAACATTTTCTCTAGAGCAACTCACTTGGAATTAGAAGGAGTGCCATATATGAACCGAAAGATCTGGGAGTCTAATTTCCAGAACATTTTGAATTGCAGCCATTTCTATTTTCTAGAGGAAGTTATGCCAGTCACAACGCCGGGAGATCAAATCTGCCGAGAAGAACAAACCTACTGCCCACCGAGAAGGACTTTTGTGTTTCTGCACCAAAGTGGCATCCAAATGCATCAAATAAGAGTTACTGAGCTAAATAAACAATAGGGTATCAGACCTATCTAAAAGGAAAGTACAAATAAGGAAAGAAGAAGTTCCCTAGTCCAAGCAGGAAAAGGGAAGCAATCGACTGGACTAGGAGAAGGTTTCCCCGGTCCAACTAGGGAGGCTTGCAACTACATCATGGACTATTTATCCAACAAGGAAAGAGATGAGTCTATCAAGAAGTCCAAGCAGCTGTGATTTATGAAGGAATCAGAATAGAAGATTCAAGGAGAACAAGACTTGGCCGGCAAGAATCCTATTCTTACTCGGTTTAGGTTTTGTAAAACCTAGTTGCTGCCGGCCTCTTCTAGCCTTTACCCTATATAAAGGCATGTCTCATACATAGAAAAATCATCTCATCTCAAGCACAAGTACTAGCCAAAAGCTCTACCAACTCTCTCGAGCATCAAACTGAAAAATACTTAGCCAAATCTCTTCCACCACCTTCCATACAATCCGTACCATACCTCTACCTTCTGCCGAGCATCTCCAGCACAAATTTTGAAGTCTTCAAGGTTACTAAATGTGATCCATCCCCTCTATGGCTACTGTATTGATTCATATTTGTATAGTTTGTAGGAATTTATTTTGATTCTTAGTTTTTGCAAAACTCTTGTATGAACTTATTATTGTTTATGTAAAGTAGTTTTGTGATTTTGATTTGTAATTTTTGTGTGTGATGATAATTAGGACAGTAGGTATATGATGCATGTCTAGGATTTAAAATCGGTTAGTAATCAAAGGATTGGGCATGAAAATCGGTACTTAGTGTTGTCTTGAACATAATCTTGGTGGTAGGTTTAATCGGCTAGAGTAATAACGAATTAAGCGTGAGGAAACTATTGCTTGATTTGTATTGCTCACTTAGAGTTTAATACCTTATAACTTGCATGTTAAATAAGAAGATTGACAACCTTACTTATTTACTTGTTTTCGATTTGCTTCTTGAGTTTTAATGTTAAGTCTTAATTAGAGTAGCATAATTTGTATGATAAAAACGTAAGTGTGTCTTAGGAAGCTTGAGAAGTCTCACATCTAGGTAAAGGGGAAACCGTTCTAGTTGTGGTCAAAACTGAATTAGGTCTAAATTGTATCAATACTTGTTCCTTACTTTCTTGCATGCGCATTTACATATTAAAGAGTCTTTTTGTCGAATTGCTTTGTGTGAAAGATGATGATCATATTTATATAGTAGATTTAGGTTTTATTTTCGTGTCCTTAGTTTTTAGGGCAGCTTGCTGCCGATCCAACTTGCAACCCCCATGTTTCGTTTCATGCTTGTATATTTGTGAATATGTTGTCTAACATTCTTATATTTCAGGTACCCTTAATCTCCGGCTAGAACGATCCCTACTTATCATATACTACTAACGTTCCTTATAGGGTTATTATTGATCGCGGGCTTTGGCAACTCGTCAGCTACGAACAAAGAAAATGAATGATGGCAATCAAGAAAAAATGGACACAAAAAGACTAGAAAAGATAAACAGCAAAAGGAAACTATTTTGTAACTGAAATTTTATTTTTTTGTAACTATTAGTGTAACTATTAAGCAGTTACTAATGTAAATATTAGTGTATAAATTATCTAACTATGAATTGCTGAGAGCACATAAGAAGCAAGCAGAACAGTGATGAGTTGCGTAACCAGGGTTTCACAATGCGCACAATCAAAAACCGTACAAAAGACGTTAGTAGTATATGATAAGTAGGGATCGTTCTGTCCGAGGATATTGAAGGGCAATCGAATTATAAAGTGCTAACAAAACAAACATATATACATATAAACATATAGACATTGAAACAAAATCATGGGGGGTTTGAAAGATATATTCTAAAAACCTACTGCATGCATTTAAATTCTATCCTAATATTTACATGTGATCGACCTCTCTACACAACACTTAGCACAAAAACATTCAAAAATACATATGAAATCATATAAAGACACACGACAGCAATGTTCAGGTATCCTAGACTCTACTCAATTCTGATTTCAATTAGGGCCTCAACGGTTATCTAATCGTTACTAGACTTCACAAGTATTTAGAAAACACGCAACATCGAATCCTAAAATTATACTAATCATGTTTGAAAACACTCAACGTCGAAGACAAACACAATAAGTAATTATGCACAAAAGTCTTTACGCAAACATGAGCAAGGTATGGCGTCACTCATCCTATTAACATGCAAGTTTCTATGAATTATGGTAACCACTTTTTAAACAACCTAGAATTAAGTTTACTCAATGCCTAACTTGATCCTAGTTTGTTTTGGTGAATGAAACCGCAACCTATACAAGAGCCATGGCCGTGGCTTCATGTAAACCTTGATTTTTATGCACGAATTCATGAAACTAATCAAATGGAGACCTAAAAATACAAGAACATGCTACTGTCCTATATCTAATGCATGAATTTATACATGAAAAAGATTATAATTTGTCATACAAAATTCGCATGCATTCAAAGTTTGTAAACAAAGAATAAAACCAAATTTGACAACCATAAAAACATACAATCTTTATAGACAAAGTATTGTAAAATTACAGAAAAATAAAGGAGCCACGAGAAGATGGAGCACGCCTTGAAGAAATCTGTAAAGAAAATTCGGCAAGGGTGTGGGATAGATTTACATAGTGGTGGTGGTTTGGCTAAACTATTCTCTGTATAGGATTTATAGTGAGAGTTTGGAAGAGCATTAGGCTTGTGTCTGCGGGAGAGAAGTGATGATTTTTCTACTGCAAAGTCGTGCCTTTTCTACTGCAAAGGCTACCAGAAATCGGTAAGAACTCCTTGTGCAAAACTGGTAAGGAATCCTTGTTGTATCCGGTTTTGGTTTTCCTTCTTTTCCTTATTCTTCTAGACTTTTCTGTTTGAATTCCTTCATAGATCACAGCTTCATGGACTCCTTAATGAACTCAGCTCGTTCCTTGATAGATACATGGTCCATAGATGTAGCTGCAAGCCTCCCTAGTTGAACCAGGAAACATTCTCCTAGAACCGGCAACATGCTTTCATTTTCCTACTCGGATTAGGGAACTTCTTCTTTTCATATTTTACACTTCTCTTTTATATGGCTGACTCTCCTAATCTTCATTTAGCTTAAAAACTCTCAATTGATGCATTTGGTTGCCTTTTTGATGCACAAATGCAGAAAATCACGAAAAGAGGCAGTAGGTTCTTCTTCTCTGCAGGGCAGTGACCTTTCGGCATTGCGACTGGCATAACTTTATCCTCAGAAAACTATTGATGCGATTCCAAGTTCTGTAGAGACTATACTCATAGATATTTCCGTATATATATGGCACACCTTCTAGTTCTTTGTGGTCCGTCCTAGAGAAATTCTGGAAGTTGAGTGATGTGCCCAGGAAATTCCTGGAACTTGCTGGATCCGAATTTGCTTACCAATTCTCGGCAGTTTCTTTTGCTCCAATTTCTCTAATTCCTTCCATTGCTCAATCCTTAATATGTCTATTACTTATAAGAGAAGAAAAATCCATCAAAAGCATCATAAAAGCTTTATAGAATTAATGAAACATTTAGATACTCCGATTTCTAGCACTTTGTCAATTTTCTGTAAATTTCCAACATTTAAGCATATTTTCATTATAACTCTACTAAAATCTCATGATACTATATTATGACTCGATTCTACATAAATAAGGGTTAAACTAAAGTATGAACGAGGGTAAAACATATTAAGAACGTCGTATTTTATGCTCATATCAAACAACTAGAAGGGAAAGAGAAAAAAGGAAGCTGGAAGAGAAATCATGACAATTAGTAAGCAATAACTATAATAGTAACTGTATTTCTTATAAGTAACTATCTCAATAACTATGTTACAATTAAAAATGTGTCTAAGTAACTGTATTTATCAAATGTGCAGATAAGAGAGCGGCACCTGCCAAAACAAAAAGGCAACAAGATGATGAAAGGGCTGATGATAATGATGTCGGTGATGGAAGAAAGATAGAAAGAAAAGGAGAGCAAGCACGACAATTAGTAAGTAGGTGTCATAGTAACTGTTTTTCTTTTGAGTAACTATCTTAGTAACTGTGTTACAATTAAAAAAACTGTCATAGTAACTTTACTTATCAAATGTGCAAATAAGGGCAGAAAGGGCAGCTAGAGCCAACAAAAGAAAAGGGCAGCTAGAGCCAACAAAAAAAAAGGGCAACAAGATGATGATGGTGATAATGATAATGACATTGATGATGATGAATCTCTTGGTGGTGGTGAATCATGATTATGATATTGATGAAGATGAAGATGATAATAATGATGCGAAGAAGCTCACCGTGATAGAAAACCAAGAACAACTTCAACTGAAAAATCCTATAACTATCTGATTAACTATTTAAGTAACTATTCAATTAACAGTTATTCTTTCTTCAAAACTGAAAACTATCAAAGTAACTATCCAAGTAACAAGTAACTATCTGAGAAACTATACAAAACTGAGAACTATATAAGTAACTATCCAAGTAATAGTGTCAATAACTGTCATAGTAACTATTATTCAAGTGATTAACTATCGTCTTAGTAATTGTGTTTTAAAATGAGCAGAAAGAGAAGAAAAAGGCTCAAACCCTACAGTTCAGAAGCACCATATCAAATTTCTGTGAATATGGATGTCAAATACCCCAAAGAGTACTAGGTCTGGTAGAGAGGACTCCATTTGCAAAGATGTTTCAAGCACTCCACCAGAACCTAGTTTACAGATCAAAGTCAAACAACCAGGTGGGGATGGTGCTGGAAGCTTATGATCATGTCATAGACGTGTTTCAGTTTGCTGGGAAGAAGTTCAGAATCAAAACATCAGATGTTTCACAAATCCTAAGGTTGAACCATACAGGAAGCTATATTCAAATAAAAGAGACACCCATTTATGATTTTGTAATAAGATTTTTTGGACAAGCAAAGGAAGTGGATAAGAAGACGGTGATTAAAGCCATTGCAGCTGAAATGAAGAAGAATGCTCAAAGTGATGAGGAAAGAGGGAGCATAGATGAGTGATGGAGCTATTATCCAAGCACAAAGTACCTGCAAAACAACTTCATTTATATAATACCCTATTTGTGTCAATTGTAGTTAGGACAAGTAGGGATCGTTCTATCCGGGGAAATCTAGGGCTTTTAATCACACAAAGTATTGCAAATAGAAGGGGGTTTGATATTTTTATCTGAATAACCTACTGATTTTTACTAAATTTAAATCCTAAATTAATATATACAATTGATCAACATCTTCCTCAAAGAACACAAAACACAAAACTCTCTAAACATGTAACAAAATAAAATAAAGGAATAGGGGCAGCAAGTTAAAAATCGGATTCAAGATTCAATTTAGTTCCAATTTAATTAGAGCCCTTCGCGGTTCATCTAATTAGCAAAACTCCTTAATTATTTAGAACTAGCTTCGCGCATAATCCCAAACATAGTATTAAATGATTTAAAGACACTTCACGTAGAAATTAAACCAAGAAACACATAAGCACAATGAGTCGAATTGGAGACATATTAGCAAGTATGGCGTCACCTCATCTCACATCGATATGTAAATTTTCAGAATTACTCTAGCCCTTAGAACCAATACAAGGTGAATCAACTTTATGTTTATAATCCACCTCATATTGCATTCGGCAAGTGAAACCAATACACAAGGAACAACCATGATCAAGGCTGCCCTCATGCATCAATTTATTTGCATAAGAATTCAGAAAATAAACCAAACTAAATCAAGAACACATGCAAAAACCTACTGCCCATAAAACCTAAATTCAAGTTATCACATACATAATTCGTAAATTAAACCAAAGAAAACCAAATAATATAACAAGAATTCGGAAATCCCATGAATAATTTACAAAACCAAAATTACAACCATGAATCCATACAAATTTCATAGACAAAATATTGTATAAGTACAAAGAAACAAAAGCCATATGAAAGTTACAATCACAATTGAGAACCTTTGTTAAAGAATTCGGCAAGAGGATTGGTGATGGTGAATGGATTGATGTTTTGGAATAGTGGTGGAGATGGTTCGGCTGAGTTCTTTGTGAGGATTTGTATGGTGGAATTTCGGCAGAGTTTTGGTAAGTTCAAGTGAGGAAGAGAAGATGATTTTTTTCTGAATTAATGGAGTGGTATTTATAGAGGAGAGGGGCTGCTAGGGTTTGGCAATGCAAGGTGCCTTAGGGTTTCAAATGAAACCCTATTCTCTCTCTTTGAAAGCTCACGGCAAAGTCTTTCAATAATTCAAAATTGTTGCTGAATTATCTCTTTGGTCAAAGGCTGAATACTTGCTTCAATATCTCTTCAATTTTCTTTAATTAATTTCAGCAACAAGTTATTGAACCAAGCAAGAATTCAGTCCACATGCAACCCTTGCTTTTCTCTTTTCTTCTTTTCCGAAAATCCTAGGATAATGGCTGAATAAATCTTCTAATCATCTCTTGATTTAATCTTGAATTAATCAGCAACAATATCATGAACCTTGGCACAATTTCATGTCCACATTCGGTCTTTGTTCAGCCTTGATTCTCTCCCTCTTCAACCTTTGCCGAATTATCTCCACATTATCTCTTGATTTTCACCAAATAAAATCAGCAACCTCCCATGAAAGTTACCATGGTAAATCGGCAAAAGCTCCCCATGAATATTAGAATTTATCTCTTCCTTTATCTCCACATAAAATCTGAAAATAAAGAAAAGAAATACAGAATTAATTCATGTAATAAACTTGTCCTAATCTAGACAAATATTGTCTTAAAAAGACATATGTGTAATAGATAAGATCATTAGATTAGGAAAGTTTCCAATTCAAATCAAGGAACTTACTAGATCGAGAAAGTTACTAGAATAGGAAAATTGAAATAGGAAAGTCACGGAATATACAGTCATAGTTCAAGTAGGACTTTCCTAAACAGGACATTTCCTAATCCAAACAGGATTCCAAATTTTCCTCACATGTTTCAGAAACGACGAACAATAAAGATTTCTATTCCGACAAGTTTCCTAGTCAAAACAGGTTTCCTAGTCAAATAAGGACTCCTACTCAAACTAGAACTCTTCACATTTTCCGACAATTTCTGCATTTTACGCTCAATTTGTACACTAATTCTGCCAAAGACTCCAAATGCGACTCAATGACTCTATATACAACAATAAGGGTTAAGAATTGCATAAATGGGGATAAAAACATATTAAGAACGTCGTATTTTATGCTCCTATCAATGAGAATATCGCAAGGCTGATAATCATTGACATCTTAATAATGCTTCTCTTCCCAAATGCAAAAGAAACTCTCCATATAGACATGGTAAGAGCTATGGAGGATTTAGGTGAGACTTCTAACTATGCCTGGGCAAAAGAAGTGAAAATCTTCATGAAAAAATGTCTCACAAAATACAAGAAATCGGACCATGCATCGAAGAATACAGGAGGAAGTATTCATGTCATTCTGGTAAGCGCACGAGTTTTGTCTTCCTTTATTCTTTTTTGTTATATCATTTTGCTTCTTATAAACTAACATTCCTTTTGCAACTAGTATTGGCTGTGCATGAAGACAAACTTAGTGGAGCCGATTCCAGGGAGGGAGAATGAACAACACCTCATCAGAAAATGGGACCTCAAACAGTTGAAGAAAAAGCTGTGGAAGTATCAGCTCAAAGACTTGTCAGTAAATATCATCTTAGTAACTATATGACTAACTATGTTAGTAACTATCTGAGTAACTATCTGTGTAACTATTTTATTAACTATCATTTTAGTAACTATCTGACTAACTATGTCATTAACTATCTAAGTAACTATCATGCAAGCAACTATGATTTGAGTAACTATCAGAGTAACTATGATCTTAGCAACTATCTGAGTAACTGTTATAGACTTATAGTTACTGTGTTAGGAATTGTAGTAATATGCTGACTGTGTTAGTAATTGTTCTTTTATTTTTTCAGAAACATTTTCCAAACAGCAAAGAAGACCTGGAGGGGAGCAGTGATGATGAAGATGAACCTTAACAGGACGAGCAGACTGAAAGGGACCAAATACAACCTGGAATGCTCAGTGAGGAATTTTCAGAACAGCTTAGAGAAAAGAAGAAGAAGATTGAAGATCTAGAGAGACAGTTACAGGAAAAAGAGAGCATATTGTCAAAGATTTCAGAAGAATTAGAAGCTGCAAGACTAGAAAATGATGTGCTTAATTAGACTACAACGGCACAACAACTAGAAAATTTGAAATTAAAGGCCGAGTTGGAGAGCCAATATAAAATTGTTGTTGTACTGACTCAGTTC
The DNA here is from genome assembly GCA_963682095.1 of Potentilla sterilis. Lineage (NCBI taxonomy): Eukaryota > Viridiplantae > Streptophyta > Magnoliopsida > Rosales > Rosaceae > Potentilla > Potentilla sterilis. The sequence goes on from OY821762.1 coordinate 30,348,592, forward strand.
TCCGACAAAAAGGAGATGACACCACAAGAAGCTGAATTAGCTTGCCTGAAAAACTTGACAAATGGAGTACGAAAAGAAGGTCTGAAAACTGAAGTGGACGAAACCAGTGAAAAGAATGCAGAAGAGGAAGAGCTTGAATCTAATCACCTGAAAGCTTTAACAAAAGTGGAGGAGAAAATGGAAAGAAATTGTAAGATGGCTGCAAAAGAGCGGAGGAAGAAGAAGCTGAGAAAAAACAAAGAGAGGAAGAAAAACTCAAAGGTAATTATAATGTGTTTCAATATCCAGGTACTTTTGCTAGTAATTTTTTTGGTAACTACATTAGTAACTACTAATTGTCAGGGTGTTTTTTCAGTAAATATAGAGCTAACTATGAAGTTAACTATTTGAGTAACTATCTTAGAAACTATCACGAGTAACTATCTGTTTAGGTATTTTAGTAACTATATGAGTAACTATTTGTGTGACTATTTTAGTAACTATATGAATAACTATCAACTGAGTAACTATCATATGAGTGTAACTATCTTAGTAACTATCATATGATTTACTATCATTTGAGTATCTGTATTAGTAACAATAACAATAACTGTTATCTCACAGAATTTATTATCGCGCAAGTGATAAAGAAGAAACTCGAACATATCGTCAGAAAATCCCAAAGGAAGCTAGATGGTCACCCAAGACACCAGTGACAGAAATGCCTTCTTTCAACCTCTTGCCGGGTATCTCCTTGGGGAGGTTACAACACTCCGACTCAATCATTGCAGCAACAAATTGAAATCCCAGCAGCAAATATGAGGACTCCACCTGCACCACAAGTCAGATCACCAACTCTCAGTGACATGGTAGCGGAACCTCACAAGTTCCAAATCGTGAAGTCACCGGTTTCCATGACTGTTTTCAATCAATCTAAGACAAAAACAAAGAAGTGATCAAATAAGGCGAAATTTTTGATTGATGAAATGCACTCTGGAAGTTCAGCAATATCACTGGGGATATATTCATACGTTGTCCGCATAAAAAACAGAATAAGGATGTCAAAAAAGGACAACATATACTGGTGGAGCGATGTCAAAGCTGAAAGGGAACTCAGAAGAAAGAGACAAGAAGAGAACATAAGAAAGAGGGAAGAAGAGAACCGGAAAAAGAGAGAAAAAAGTTTTAAAAATGTGGTGCAAACAGACCAGGTGAAATCTGTTCCGACATCATTTGATGACGTAGTTGAGCAGACAGAGGATGGGGAACCCATATACTACGTTGTCGATATAGAGGAACCTTCTCAGCCCAGCCAAAGAGAGGTGCTAGACTGGGATGAATACACTGTTTACAAAAAATATATGGATAACAATACAAATCTCAGGCTGCAAGACTACTGACACAAGGCACCGAGCGGGTAAGCATAAAATTAATTTACATTGAAATTGAAAATGAGTAACTGTTTAAGTATCTGTCTAAGACACTGACCAAGTAACTTTCTATCCTACTATATGTCATGGTATCTGTTTGGGTAACTTGCTTAGTAACTATCTGTGCAGAGTGTTTTTCTGGGAGGGCAGGGATATGGGAACAAAATATGCTAAACATGAAATAGAACAGGTGGTGTACGACATTAAAGTGGCGACCAACATGATCGATACATTCGCAGCTCTATTACATGGCGAAATGATTGACAAGGACGATCCACATGCACCTAAAATAGAAATTATGCAAATTTACTCTTGGGTAAGATACTAATTAATAGAAAAATTATATTTTTGTAAAAAACCTTAAAGATAACTAATCATAGGTTTTGTTCGAAACAAATGTCAACGAAAGAACTCAAAGCCAAACCAATGCATCAGTTCCTATGTGAGCCACTCTATGAGAAGCTTGGTAAAGCGGACATCATTTTGTTCCCACTTACGCATAAGAAGAACTATCACCATACTCTGCTGGTTTTCGAGAAGGAGGAGTGCAGATTTATCCACTACGATTCCATGAGAGCCAGAAGAAGAGAAACCGGACAAAGTTTTGACAACGCTTCCAAAATGGTATGTTAGTAACTGTCTGAGTAACTATCATCTTTGTAACTATCTGTGTAACTATATTAGTAACTATCTGAGTAACTATCATCTTAATAATTATCTGACTAACTAAGTTAGTAACTATCATCTTAGTAACTATCTGACTAACTATGTTAGTAACTATTTGAGTAACTATCTGACTAACTATATTAGTAATTATTTGAGTAACTATCATCTTAATAACTATCATCTTAGTAACTATCTAACTAACTATCTTATTAACAGGTTACGATAATAGGTTATCCTGGACCAAGCAGATGACATGCTGGTGCAAGGATGCAGGTATAAAATAGACACCAACAAGAGCATTAGCACATAATTGAAGATGGTAGAAGAGCCTCTTACCAAAGGTGAAATACAAACCATAAGGTTGATGAAGGACAACTATAGGTGGAAGATATCTATCAGTTCGTTCACTGGAAGATTGCCTCAACAAAATTCTGACTCGTAAGTCCTAAACTCATCATCTTAGTAACTATCTGAGTAACTATCATCTGTGTAACTATCTGACTGACTATGTTAGTAACTATCTGACTAACTATGTTAGTAACTATCTGAGTAACCATAATCTTTGTAACTATCTGATTAACTAGGTTATTAATGACGGAGCTATTATCCAAGCACATTGTACCTGCAAAACAACTTCATATAAATATTACCCTCTTGTGTCATCGTTACTATAGGACAAGTAGGGATCGTTCAGTCCGGAGAAATCAAGGGCGTTCAATCACATAAAGCATTACAAAATCATATTGGGGGTTTGAAATTTGATTCTATACTACTGAAAATTAAGAAAATAAATCCTAAATTAAAAATATACATATGATCAACATCTTTCACACAATACACATCACCCAAAACTCACAAAACACATAACAATTTCGTGTAAGGAAACATGGCAGCAAAGTTTGATACTCTTCAAGATTCATGTAGTTCCAATTCTAATTAGAGCCCTCAGCGGTTCATCTAATCGTTAAGACTTCATAAGTATTTAGAATTAACTCAGCGTATAATCCTAAACATGGTGCTAATCAGTTTAAAGACACTCAGCGTAGAAATTAAACAAAGAAACACATAAGCACAATGAGTCGAATCAGAGACATGCAACAAGTATGGCGTCACCTCACCTTGCTTCAACATGCATACTTTCATGAATTACTCTAACCCTTGGAATAGATATAAATTAAACCAACTCAACGTATGATTAAATCTATACTCATTCGGCAACATGAAATTAACACATAAAGAACAACCTAGGCCTTAGGCAGCCCTTGAGCATTAAATTTGTTTTGCATATGAATTCAGAAAATAAACCACAAAGAATCATGCATCATGTCGAAACCTACTGCCCTTAACTCCTACATAAAAATCGTCACATACTATGATACATAAATCGACAATTAGATAATCAAACAAGAAATCTGAAAATCCAAAATAGAATTACATAAACCAAATAAGCATCCACAAATCTTTACAACCTTCATAGACAAAGTCTTGTAATTATATAGAAAAATAAAAGCCATGAGAGATGAGTGAATCACACTTTGAAGAACCTTGAAGAAGCTTCGGCAAAGGTGGATTTGATGGAAGATGGAATGGTGCGATCTTGATGTATGTTGATGGTGGAATCTGCTAGTATTTTTCTATGGAAGTGTGGTGCTATTTGGACAAAGTTTTGGCTTGTGAAAAGTGAGAGAGAGGAGATCCTTTTTCTGTCCAAAAGCCTTGGTATTTATAGAGGAAGTAACCTAGAGAAGCCGGCCACAAACCAAAACCGAATTGGTTTAGGTTTTCCTTGAATTTCTGAATTCGGCAGAATGACCTCTGTGCATTGATTACATCATAACTCTCTCTAAACAATAGATATTGAGGTGATTTCAACTCATTTGGAAACTAGACTCCCGTAGCTTTCTATCCATATAAGGGTCGAACTCTGATTCAAAGTGAGCTATCCGGGAGAGTCCGTGGAATTTGGATGACATGCACAGGAGTTTTTCCGAAATTAATCAGGATTTCTTGCGATTTTCTTCCTCTATTTTCTGCCGAAAATTCCCAAGATAATGACTGAATAATTGAGCAATATCTCTTTAGATTTTCCATGAATTAATTCAGCTAAAAATCTTGCACAAAGGATGGAAGTCAGTCCACATTCGTAAGCCAAATCCATGTAGAACTCGGTTTAGGTTTTCTTCTTTCGGCACACTTGACATTCGTGCATTCAAACCGGCATAACGTTTTTCTCAGGAAAGTTTTTGATGCGATTTCAGTTGCATATGAAACTAGACACACAGAGATTTCAAACGGTGTATGGCACAGTTTCTGGTTCCAAGTGATGCGTTGTACAGAAATTTCAGAATCAGGACACAGTACCAGGAAAATCCTGGTAGTCCCTGGTGATCTTTGTTCAAACTGCCAAGTTGCAGCCATCTTTTGGGTGACTTCCCGAACTCCAATTGATCTAAAATTTTGACACAATACACTCCAGCTTGCCAGTTATGTGCCTACCAAATTTCATCAAATTTGGAAAATAATAAGTCAGTAAAACACAGGCCTCAAAATCACGAAAACAACATATTTTTCACTTTTTCCTCAGATTTCTATACTTAGTCGTTTTTCTGACAATTAAGCACACTTTCTCCAAAACTCTCCCAAATTGACACTAAACTAAATTATGACTCTATCTTAGGTAAATAAGGGTTAAACGAAGCATAAATGAGGGCATAAGCATATTAATATCGTCGCACATTGTGCTCCTATCAACTACCCCACACTTAGCTTTTGCTAGTCCCTTAGCAAAACAAAACAAAAAGACTCAACACTAAAACTACCACTGCCCCTAAATGATTGTCTCAGGATCTTTCAAATACATAGCTTTCAAGTTTACGCATTATATTGTAAGCAAAAAAATTCCAAGCGTCATAGATAGTAATCATGATATGAATAAGTCAGAAGTGAGAAAAATAAGCATGTAAACAAGTTAAGTTAATCCAATCCTCCTCACTAGGCATACTGTCTTCTTTTCACACATGATTATGACAATATTCACTCAAGGTATATGCAAGAGAACAGATTGTAAGGCAACAAATAGCTTGCATATTTCATAAAATAAAAGCACTTTGTGAATAGTATTTTCTGAAAAATCTCATGTAACAATTATGTGCACGAATTGACCAAAACCATATGCTTACTCTTGAGAAAATCTCCACAATCAAAGTTTACCAATCTTAAGAATCATGAAAAGATCAAAATAAAGGTGATGATGGGGTTAGGCATGAGGAATTCTCATTTAGAATGGTAGTGATAACAATGTCACCAAGACTTAGCAAAGGTCAATACTCCTTATGACTTTAATTAAAAGGGCAAATTTCATCATGTTGGACCCAAACTTCATTCTTTTCTTCCCCAAAACATAGTGAACAAGGACAAATGTCAAATATAACAATGATAGACCTTCAATTATCACACAACTCCAAATTCACAATAAGAACTTAATCCAAACTTTTCTTTTCTTTTGCCGCAACCTTTTCTTTGTTCTTCTTTCAGATCGAATTTTATTTTCATTTCTTTTCTGTCTAATATCTCTTTAATTTCCTTTTGTTTCGGCAACACATATATTTCTTTTTATAATTTTGGATTGGCTCACCCCACACTTGCTTCAAATCATCACTTCAAATCACAATTCCACAATAAAATTCAGCTTTACCAAGTCTTGATAACAATGGAAAGGGTTAAAACTATTCTGAGTTCAAGGAATGTGCTTCATGGTGATGAAAGAAAATGGCTAAATGTAGGCTCAATGGGGTTAAAACTAAAGAGTCCCACGATGGGCACAAATTAGGCAAATGCTTTGTTTGGCTTTGGTGGTAATCCTAACAAGATCTTTTCAATCATATTCAAAATCATAGCATAGTCATGAATAATAGTCTCAAAATTCAACAAGAGCAAGTTCTAGCATTCTAGAGTCCATCAAAAAGCTATAGCACATAGTTATTGATTATGCATAGAACAATGAGATTTGAAAAAATTTCTGCCCAATTATAATAATAACTCATGAAGAAAGCATATAGGCTCTAAAGCTCACATTGGATGTTATGGAATAAAATCAACTCAAACAAACATGCTTCTCATAAATCAATCAAAATCTCACAAATTCATACCAATCATAATATCCATGAAACTCACAATTTAATCTTATGATCATGCAAAACCATCATCGATCTATGCATTCAAAGATATAATCATCATAGACTTTAGGGGCATCCTAAGACTCAAACAAAACAAATATCAAATAAAAGCAACGAATACTTTTTTTTTAATTTTCTGAATTTTCCGATTTTTTATTTTCGGTTTCTTTTAATGACTTAAACAAAAGACTCAAAACAAATACAAACATGTGAAACATGTATTCCTTACCCCACACTTAGAAAATTACATTGTCCTCAATGTAAACCAGAAATAATGTTGTAATTTCTAAGCATATGATAAAATTCACAAGTTCCACATTTATACAATTCAACCAAAAAGAGTTTAGGGATTTAGAAAATTCAAACTCTTGTTGATGGCTCCTTCACAATTTTGGTTGAAATGGGTTGCCTCCCATATAGCGCTTAATTGTTTATAGTCTACTCAGCCTAGACTCTTCTCTTCTTAATCAAGTTGTGGGCGACGCCTTTTGGAGTGTACACCTCCAAATTCGTTCCTCCTTACAATGGTTATCAAAAATTGATGTATGATTACTTCACTCTTCAACTGCATCACATCAAGATAAAGAAAATTAGAAGAGTAGAGATGAGAATTCAAAGAATAAGTTAGTAGTGAGTTAGTGAATTAGCTAAAGTTAGAAGTTAGTGTATAAATATACAACAATTAGCTAAGTAGCATTTAATTGTAAATCATGAACAAAAGTTTGGAGTGGTGAAACTTGTTTCTTGCAACACTTGTCGTCCTTCCCAAGTCAATGAGAGCTTCAATCAACTGTTTACAATGTAATTCTTCACCTCTTCCTTATGATCTGCAACTAACAATTAAACTCTACAAGAATCATGAGAATTAACATGTATAGATTAGAAAGAATGAGTTAGAATAAGTTATAATTAGAGTATAGGTTAGAAATAAGTTAGAAGTAATGTAAAATTTTCAAACTATAAATGTATCATACGAATTCTCTATAAGTATATATTCCACACGATTTATGCAAGTATAAGTTTCATGAAAATTTACAAGTATCACACAATGGATCGGTCCTAGTCTTTTTAAAGTATTCGAATCATGTGATATGTGAGATTGCCGAACCCTAGAGTTTAATTTCTTTTATTCACACAACTTTAAAATTCGAGGTACGTGGAGCAGAGGAGTTAACAGTGCAATGGACTGATGCAGCCCCTGGTAGTATCATGCTTATTCCGATACACCTCGAAAATTAAAGACAAATTGGGTTGAAGAAAAATAGATCACATATGTCAAGTTATTTTCTAGCGTCTAAAGTGAGGTGATGCTTCGGCCCAAGCTATCGACTAGTTCGAGCGTATTTCACTTTTCTAAGGCGGTGTCGTTAAGATTCATGGAGAGCGAACTCCCTTTAGGAACCAGGCAGGACTCGTTGTTGGTAACCACAGAGAGCGAACTCCGTATCGACTCACTCACCGAGAATGAACATCAGTCTGTGGAATGAACATCAGTCTGTGGGCCTTAAGAACCAGTTTTACAAACCTGAGAACCAATCAATGAAAATAACTTGCCTCATACTTTGTAAAACAAACTCGGATCACTAGCGGTCTACAAATGTTGATCAAAGCCGCCCTCAAGCTCATAAAAATAATACCAAGTTAGCGTCTTTATTCGTGGGGGGGACCTTTCCCACGTTTCCCAGTCTACACAAAAACATACCTAACATAGCATCATTCGTATGAAGGGTTAAGACTAAGGCCAACAAATGCGGCTTCTCCCTACATATTACACTTTAGAAACTACAATAAACTCAAGCATACATAAAACTATCAACTTCCTAGAAATTTATCTAAGTGTTACAAACAATTACACACATATTACATCACATAATCGGCAAACTCATCAAAAACCAAAAACCGAAAACCAAAATTTCCTACTTACTATTACAAGTCCGAAAATCCTATTATACATATCCCAAAACTAAGGAAAAAATTATACACATCCAAAAATTGATACAAAGTTATAAAGTAACACTTCATGAATCAAAACTTTATAATTTCTCCGGCAACGGCGCCAAAATTGATGGAGTTATTATCCAAGCACATTGTACCTGCAAAACAACTTCATACAAATATTACCCTCTTGTGTCATCGTTAGTATAGGACAAGTAGGGATCATTCAGTCCGGGGAAATCAAGGGCGTTCAATCACATAAAGCATTAGAAAATCATATTAGGGGTTTGAAATTTGATTCTATACTACTGAAAATTACGAAAATAAATCCTAAATTAAAAATATACATATGATCAACATCTTTCACACAATACACATCACACAAAACTCACAAAACACATAACAATTTCGTGTAAGGAAACATGGCAGCAAAGTTTGATACTCTTCAAGATTCATGTAGTTCCAATTCTAATTAGAGCCCTCAGCAGTTCATCTAATCGTTAAGACTTCATAAGTATTTAGAATTAACTCAGCGTATAATCCTAAACATGGTGCTAATCAGTTTAAAGACACTCAGCGTAGAAATTAAACAAAGAAACACATAAGCACAATGAGTCGAATCAGAGACATGCAACAAGTATGGCGTCACCTCACCTTGCTTCAACATGCATACTTTCATGAATTACTCTAACCCTTGGAATAGATATAAATTAAACCAACTCAGCGTATGATTAAATCTATACTCATTCGGCAACATGAAATTAACACATAAAGAACAACCTAGGCCTTAGGCAGCCCTTAAGCATTAAATTTGTTTTGCATACCAATTCAGAAAATAAACCACAAAGAATCATGCATCATGTCGAAACCTACTGCCCTTAACTCCTACATAAAAATCGTCACATACTATGATACATAAATCGGCAATTAGATAATCAAACAAGAAATCTAAAAATCCAAAATAGAATTACATAAACCAAATAAGCATCCACAAATCTTTACAACCTTCATAGACAAAGTCTTGTAATTATACAGAAAAATAAAAGCCATGAGAGATGAGTGAATCACACTTTGAAGAACCTTGAAGAAGCTTCGGCAAAGGTGGATTTGATGGAAGATGGAATGGTGCGATCTTGATGTATGTTGATGGTGGAATCGGCTAGTATTTTTCTATGGAAGTGTGGTGCTATTTGGACAAAGTTTTGGCTTGTGAAAAGTGAGAGAGAGGAGATCCTTTTTCTGTCCAAAAGCCTTGGTATTTATAGAGAAAGTAACCTAGAGAAGCCGGCCACAAACCAAAACCGAATTGGTTTAGGTTTTCCTTGAATTTCTGAATTCGGCAGAATGACCTCTGTGCATTGATTACATCATAACTCTTTCTAAACAATAGCTATTGAGGTGATTCCAACTGATTTGGAAACTAGACTCCCGTAGCTTTCTATCCATATAAGGGTCGAACTCTGATTCAAAGTGAGCTATCCGAGAGAGTCCGTGGACTTTGGATGACATGCACAGGAGTTTTCCCGAAATTAATCAGGATTTGTTGCGATTTTCTGCCTCTATTTTCTGCCGAAAATTCCCAAGATAATGACTGAATAATTGAGCAATATCTCTTTAGGTTTTCCATGAATTAATTCAGCTAAAATCTTGCACAAAGGATGGAATTCAGTCCACATTCGTAAGCCAAATCCATGTAGAACTCGGTTTATGTTTTCTTCATTCGGCAGACTTGACCTTCGTGCATTCAAACCGGCATAACGTTTTTCTCAGGAAAGCTTTTGCTGCGATTCCAGTTGCATTTGAAACTAGACACACAGAGCTTTCAAACGGTGTATGGCACAGTTTCTGGTTCCAAGTGATGCGTCATAGAGAAATTCCAAAAGTCAGGACACAGTCCCAGAAAAATCCTGGTAGTCCCTGGTGATCTTTGTTCAAACTGCCAAGTTGCAGCCATCGTTTGGGTGACTTCGCGGACTCTAATTGATCTGAAATTTTGACACAATATACTCCAGCTTTCCAGTTATGTGCCTACCAAATTTAATCAAATTTAGAAAATAATAAGTCAGTCAAAGACAGGCCTCAAAATCACGAAAACAACATATTTTCACTTTTTCCTCAGATTTCTATACTTAGTCGTTTTTCTTCCAAAACTCTACCAAATTGACACTAAACTAAATTATGACTCTATCTTAGGTAAATAATGGTTAAACGAAACATAAATGAGGGCATAAGTATATTAATATTGTCGCACATTGTGCTCCTATCAATTAACTATCTGAGTACCTATCATTTTAGTAATCTATTTATTTTGACAAAACAGGGTGGATTGTGGGATATATGTCATCTACTCCATGAGCGTAATGTCACAAGGCAATATCAACAAGAAGTTTGGGAAGAAAGAGGCTGACAATTTTAGGGCTCACATTCTAAAGAGGTTTGCGGACAATCGGTATAGTTGAAGAGATTGTTAGATTGAGAAGAAATTTTAGTAAATTTTATAGAAAGAAGTTTCAAGTAGTTACTTTATTTAAACAGATTGTTTATGCTTTTTTTGAACAGATTGTTTCATGAACAGCTAAACATATGTTTCTGAGTCACTACCAAAGTAACTATCAAAGTAAACTATTCAAGGAACAGTTATTGTTTCTTCAAAACTAATAACTATGTAAGTAACTATTCAAGTAACTATTTGAGTAACTATCAAATTAACAATATAAGTAACTATCTGAGGAACTGTTCAAGGAACAGTTCTTGTTACTTCAAAACTGAGAACTATCTAAGTAACTATTCAAGTAACAAGTAACACGTAACTATCGAAATAACTATCGAAATAACTATCAAAGTAACTATCAAAATAACTATCCAAGAACCATACAAGTAACTGTCCAAATAACAGTTCTTTTTTCCTTGAAAATTGAGAACTGTCTAAGTAACTATCCAAATAACTATCTGAGTAACTATCCGAGTAACTATCCAAGTAACTATTTAAGTAAGTATCCAAATAACGTTTCTTGTTTCTTCAAAAAAATGATAACTATCTAAGTAACTATTCAAGTAACTATTTGAGTAACAAGTAACTATATAAGTAACTATATATCAAAGTAACAGTTCTTGTTTGTTCAAAAACTGAGAACTATCAAAATAACTATCAAAGTAACTATCTGAGTAATTATCCGATTAACAGTTCATGTGAGTTAAAAAACTAAGCACTATCTAAATAACTATACAAGTAACTATCATGGTAAAAAATGTATGACACAATGCACTGTGCCGCTGCACCGCACCATGAACGTTGCCGAAATCAACATGAACAAAATAAATGTAACCCTTCAATAACAGTAAAACAAAAAAACAATGAATGTAAATTTCAATATAACATTCAATATAATTTTCAAAACACATTGTTAAGTAACAGTGATGGTAATTGTAAAAAAAGTAGTTATTGCTGTAACTGCCTGAATAACTATCTATGGAACTATATAATTTCTCTACAACTTGTTCTGTTGTGACCAACATATTTGTTACACCTGCTGCACCTGATAGTTCTTTTAACTTCATTTTTACTTCTATACCTCTATGATTTTGGCCTTCCAGGTGGTCTTTTTGTTAAAGATGGTTGCACTAACAATGCAGGTTGAGCTAGATCCATCAGCTTTGAAATAGTAGGAACAAGGTTGATTGAGAAAGAATATGTTTCGCGATATTTATCCACCTATAAAGGAATAAAAAGAAGGAAAAATAAGGATATAATGTCAGGTTCATGCAACTACACAAGTAACTTCACTAGTATTCATCAATGTAACTATTTAATTTGAAGTAACTATACAAGTAACTACCTAGGTAACTGTCTAAGTAATGATAGATTTAGGAGAAGTGGTGCACCTTGAAAATTAGATTGATATATAAGTACACATCAGAATCATGTTTCTGAATCACGACAAGGGCATGCGAGCAAGGAAATCCGTGAACTTGCCATTCTCTATATGAACAGTAGAATTTTTCCAAGTTTACTATGACAGAATACTTTTGGCACTGAATTTCATAAATGTATGTATCAGATCTGCTAACTAACCAGTGTCTTCCCAACTCCAAGTTGTCAACCAGTTTCTTTTCCAACTTTGGACACAGCTCAGTAAACTATCCAGTTGATTCTTCATTCCGAGAAGCGATTGAAGCTATAGACTTAAGACGAATGCATTCGTTAAATTCAATAATGGGAAGGCTCTTCAACTCCTTCACCCAATTGTTGAAACACTCAGCCAAATTATTAGTCGTTTTCTCAAACCTTTCACCATTACAAAAGCCGAAGCCCATGTTTCCAACGGAAGATCCTTCAAAAATAGATCAACAACCTCACCACCTTCATGCTTTAATTTCTGGAAATTAATCTCAAAGTATTCACAGGTGCGAGAATAAGCACACATCGTGAACAACGATGGAATCCTTTTGCTCATGTAAGAACCACATGCAAACTTGCTGCTGAGATTAGCCTGAAGATGCCTATAATAAATTCATGTGGACTATTGGGAAAGACTGCACGAACTGCATTTAGATGCCCAATATTACAATCAGATATGAAAGTAATTTACCTTGTAGAATATCTCAACAGCTCTTCGAACAAAATCTTAAGAAAGAATGTCCAGTTGCTCTCATTTTCAGAATCTACAATAACATAAGTAACTGGATATAACCATAAACAAAAGAAAAAAAATAATGTCAGGTTCATGTAACTATACAAGTAACTACACTAGTATCTATCAAAGTAACAATTTGGTCTTAAAGTTCCTGTAACTATAAAAGTATTTCCACTAGTACCTATCAAAATAACTATATATCGTCTGGAAGTATATGTAACTATAGAAGTAACTACACTAGTATCTATCCAAGTAACTATTTGGTATGGAAGTCATATAAATGAAATTGAAAAACAACAACAATGAAGAAAGGAAATAAAAAAGAAATGATAATAATTAACAACAAAAATAAAATAACAACAAAAATGAAGAAATGGATGTACCACAATTTGCGTCATTTGCAGAAGCAGCAAGAAACATGCATTTGTATTTGTTCGTGATGAATGTAGCATTAATACAGAGAATTGGTCCGAAAGACTGAAAACCATTCATCCAAGCAGTATACGTAACAAACATACGCTGGAACCTTCTTGTTTCAGACTCGTACTGTACAACTAGCATAGAATATGGGTTGGATTCATATGTGCGCTCGCAAAACTATGATAAATCCTTGTAAGGCTCAGACTCAACACCAAGCACAGCTTCCCTCGCGCGCTCTTTGCCATACCAATCAGTATTATAAGGGACATCTAACCAGTAGTTTAGGTTTATGTCTTGCAGTATATCAATAGCTTTCTTATTGGGATTCTCACGAACCTTGTCAAGCATCACCTCCTTTATAATCTTACTGCCCATCATCTTACTCTTCGGAAGCCGAATGACACAGCGACATCTATGTTCATTCACTAATTCATTAATCACAAAGAAACTATTATACTTGAATAACAAGTGCAAAAATCAATCAGCATATATAATTTTACAACTGCATTAGTAAACTGATAAGTAACTACCAGGATAACTACCAAAAGACAAGTAACTAGCTGGATAACTACGTACGAAAACTCAAGTAGCTATTTGTCACGCCCCGGTCCCGGCGTGTGAGTTAAATGTTACAAAGCGGAACATAAATACAAATAAAATAACTTCTTTCTAGGCTCTTCATCCTAAGCTCGTTCGACACTCTAAGCACTTCTCTGCAAAACAACAAGTAAATGGGTGGTGAGCAAAACCACGCGCTCAGTGAGTGCCCTATGTAATATGTCAACATATCCATGTCATTTTACGCACGCTACAAAATACGTATATCATATATTTCACGTCGACCACAACACAATTAACAATAATAAATAAACAACACAAGCAATCCAAAAATATAAACATTAATAATAATCTGATGCACGAATGCAAATGGAGTTCTTCCACTCAGTTACCGAACATTAGACTATATGTCAAAAACAATAGAGCCTGCACGTCCCATACCGTGTATTTTACCCACCTTGGGTGACTCTAACGTTTCAGACACATGATCTAAGAGCCGACAACTTCTCGATATATGTGCCTCTTTTACTAGTCGTCTTGTTAACCACATGGTCCTTAGTCCCGAATTCCGAAAAGATCGTTTTATCGACTTCTGGCGTCAAAGGGGCATACTGGATGTCCCCACGAGGAAACTCAACTACGCAAAAGGCATTCTTTCCTCTCAATTCAGCTTTCCACAATCACCATTCTCAAATGCATAGTCACCGGACCTCTCAATGCATTATGTATACCACTTGAAATATGGAAAGCAGTAACATCGATCATATATATATATATATATATATATATATATATAACTTATCAATTACACATGCTTTTATCGAAAGCAACAACAATCAAGAGTTATCAAACAAGATCACACAAATCACTGATCTCAAATATAATTAAAAGCAAAAACAATAGCTTTCCAACATTAATTACAAATAATGTCAAACAATGGATCAAACATCATAATATATATAAATTCCGCATATTTCACAAATACATCAAAAACATGCTTTTCAACTATTTTGAAATCATATAAGAATATTTGAAACACATTACATAAATCACTCACCTCGACGAATCGAATCGACACCAAAATCGTAAATCGAGCAACCTAGAACGAGGTTTCTAGAAATAACCGTTGGATCTAACTCCAACCACCATGGATAGAAAGATCGCGTCGATACGAATCCGTAGCCACTCGCGGATTCAGAATCGGAGTTACGGATCAAAAGTTATGATCCGCGGAAGTTTCGTCGCAAAACTAATAAAATAATAATTTCTAGAGAGAGAAAATGAGAAGAGAGAAATGAGAGAGAGAAAATGGACTGAAAATTGAAGTGGGGCTGATCCTATTTATAGGGAAAAGAATGACACATGTCACCCATCTATTGGTGCATTTGTGCCACATGTCAACAAGAGATGAAACCACATCCCTTTACAACATCTTGACACTTGTCTAGATGACTCATGGAAAATAGGATATGGGCTGAAACAAATGGCAGCAATCCTTAGTCACTAAGCAAACTTATTGACCAATAGGGACGCGCCCTGTGGCGAAGGACAAAATTTCGACTAAACTTCTAAAAATCGTTAAAAATAGTTCGGGAACTCAAATAATTCACCGAAAAATGTGACGAACTCGCCATGATCTCTACCTTTTATTTTACAAAAGAAAAATAAAATTTGACCAACTTTAAAAATCGAGATATTACACTATTAATGTAACTACTCGTGTAACTACCAATGTAACTATAAATTAGACAAATAAGTAACAATCAATGACACTCATAAAGTAACTATGAAAGTAACTATACAAAATCTGTGTAACGACTAGTGTAACTATACCTACATAAAGATGCCTTCACACACCAATTACAACCTTTAGAATGTTTCTTCTTGCAGCAAACAACAACACATTCCGGCTTATTTATCTCAAAATCATACTCAAAACCAACCTCCATGACATACATCCGCAACTTCAACCTAAACTCTTTCACCCCACCCTCAAACATATGACCGTTAGAGTGATTAAGAGATTTTCATCATTTAGAAAGTTCCATTTTCGGATCCTCACGCCTATAACAACCCAATAATTCATTCTCTTCAAGCAAAACACTAGTCTTCTCACTAACATTGCTACTAACTACTTTCCGAAACAGAAGCACCAACATCCAAACAATGAACATCCACATCAACAAAATCAGATTTATACTGTTCTAAAACTCTTAACATCATACTCATATCAACCTCATTTTCAATGGTAAACAATATGATCTAGATAAACATTATACTTGAGTTTAAAACCAATCTTTCCAATTCCGGAAAGCTATCTCGTATCCGATGACAAAAATCAACAAAAGTACAATTATGACTAAAGAAAAGTGTTGCTCCTTCATAAGAATACACAATTTTAGCAGTATAACAACTGTCCATTACTCCTACAGAGAAAATCATCTTAACATCAATGCGCAAATCCATGTGACTGTAACTGTGTGGTATCCATCAAGTAACTATGAGTGTAAATATCAAATTTGATAAAAAAAAAAAAACAATCAGTTACGGACAAGTAGCTCAAGTAACTAGCAAAGTAACTATAAAAAATAAAAAAATGCAGAGCAGAAAAGCAAGGACTTACAATCGAAAGCAACTGAAGCAAGATTGAAAATCGGGAGGTTGAATAGGCAATCACAAGTTTTACCCATTCAGATAAAAAACAACTGAAGACCTATAACATCATAAACAACACGAATTGATTCAAAGCTAAAAATGAGATATGAACACCTGCAAAACCTTAAGATACCTTATTTCAATGAATCAAAACCGATATAGAAGAATTAAATTGAGGAATCGCAAATGCAAAGCTTCCGAGGTCAATCAGAATCGCAGATTGAAGAATTCAACAGAAGAATTGGAGATCGGAGAGAGAGAGAGAGAGATCGGAGATAGAGAGAGAGAGATCGGAGAGAGAGAGAGAGAGAGAGAGAGAGAGAGAGAGAGAGAGAACCAAGCTCGGCGCTGACATGGATCAGAGAAAAAGCAGGAGGGGAAAAAGTAACAAAATGGGAAGTTTGTTACAAAAGGGTAAGATCGTCACTTTGAAAACTAAAAACAACTCTTTTTAATCATTGAGTTAAATAGAAATGGACCTTTTTATAATCCAGATATTAAAACTAGATACCTTTTTATCAAGTAGAAAAGAAGGGTTTTTTTTTCCTCATATTTTCAAAGTAAAATGGTCCTTTATAATAATATGTTGTACTTTAGGCTATATCTATATAAAGAAAACACCAAATTTAATCATTTACTGTAAAAATAAAAAGGTAATTAATAACTCGTATCATGTGGTATTTTTACCGAGCGAAATTGCACACAACATGATAATAAAAGACGCGAACACTAGTGATGCAAGAATTTGGTTTTAGGTCTATATGTTTGGTTCCATATAGTTACCAGGATAAAAACTCGATTTTGAATAGTGTGGTCTAGAGTTAATCAATTAATATGATAAAAACCCATTATTAGAAGAGTTCTTTTTTGTAATTTTTAGGACAAAATTTATTTTAGTACCCTCAACTTTTGGGTAAAAATACGATTACACTATATTTTTGAAAAAAAATCAGAATGACCCCTAAACTTTCAAATATGATCTCCCGAGTATAAAATTTCAAGTGACCTCGAAACGTGACCTAAGCTGCTGACTGGAACTGACAACAAGGGCCCGTACTCTAATATTGAAACCTTCATAGAAGGTAAAATTAATGGACCATTTGTATTTTAAACATTTTAAATTTAAAATGAAACCTAATTAAAATACTCATAAGAGGCTAATTGGATGCAAAACGTAGTAATAAAAAACACATAATTCTGGTCTTAATCATAAATAAGTGTACATACAAAAGATATGGTCTTAATCAGCTAAATGTGGGCTTTTGTTGTCAGTTCTAAAACAGCAGCTTACGTCACATTTCGAGATCACTTGAAATTTTAGATCCGGAAGATCATATTTGAAAGTTCAAGGGTAATTCTGATTTTCTTTTCAAAAAGAGGGTCTAATCTGGTTTTTACTAAACTAAATTTTGTCATAATTTTTATTCCTTGTCTACTATAGTTATAAATGACAGTCTTTCCCAAGACCCTCAATTTCGAAGAAAAATGTATACTAAATTTATAAGATATTTTTTTTTTAACGGAAAGTAAATTTATAAGATTGTGGTGTGCTTTATAGAAAAATTTGAGGAATTGTGTCAATTTGCAAAATCTACGTGGCATATTAGAAAATATATAAATTTATATAGAAGCACCCATGTTTTTGTGGTAATATGCAGTGTTGATTGAATTCAGACCCCCACGCTTCTCCCGGGGTTTTGTTTATTTCCCGTTTTGGAAGGGAAGAATGAGACAGTCTCTGAGAGACCCTCCCTCCTTATCATTCGCTCAACGGCTTTTAAGTTTTAACTCCTACAATTTTGTAACTACCCTCTTGACATTGTCTCCCTTTCTCACTCAAACCCTTAAACCTGACTCAACAAGCTATTCCACATCTCAAGCAATTACCAGTCGCCTTGCGTTTTCTCATTTGGGTATCATCATCTCCCCATTTATTATCCAAAAATGCTTGTTCTATCTCTATGTATGTGCCCTTTAATTTTTTATGATTCTGTAATCCGCTCAATGGTCGTGTGCATGTTTCTGAATTTCTAGCAGATATAGTTGTGTTTTTCCGACCCAGTATATCAGGAAGAGATCCAAGGTGATCTTAAATTTATACTGCATATATTGTATATATTCTCATGTTGTTGAACTTGATTGGGATTGGTGAATTTGGTGAATTTACTAATTATATTTACTCATTGAACTAATTATATACAATATGTTTGGGCTTGCACTTATGATTTAAAACTCTCTCTTGTGTTTTGATATATATGATAACTGTGGACATGATGTGAGCATATATTGTTAGCTCAATGTTTTCAATTTTATGACCAAAATATCAACAGTGTTATACATGACATCATTCAATTTGGGGCTTACTGTAACAATGTTTAGGTGCAGATTGGAACACAATTTTTTAGGTACTGATGCCACAAGGGTCATTGTTTGAGGGTTAATGGGAGGTTTTTTTTTCAATTTTTAAACAATTTTTATTTATACAGATGGTCAGTTAATGACATTCTTCCATTGTGATTGTTTCAAGTTTAAATTGTTCCAATTAGTTTTATAAGTTCTAATATAATAGAGTGCTCTTTCCAGGAAAAAAAAAAGACGGGTTTTCATCATTTAAATTTGGCATTTGAATTGATTGAATTCTTGTCATAATATTGACTTTTAAATCTTGCTATGGTTTTTGTGAAACAGGTGAAAATTGGATCTCAAATTTTAAAGATTTTTCCCACATAAAAGACAACTTAACAACACTAGATTTAAGATTGAAGAAACTGATTTGTATGAATTGGTGACAAGTTCAAGACATATACAAGTGACCCCGCTTGTATTATTCATTCACTGTCAGCCAGCACAACTGAAGGTATTATATGTTGCCTCCTGAATCGACTGACTGAGTTGCTTGGACTCAAAGTATGAGTGGAATGGAGTTCAGTGATGGTTTTGTCTCAAATGAGCATCGAGAGCTCCACCGTTCTGCTACAGAAAGTGCAGATCCATCATCTGTTTCTCCAATGCACATTGGTACAAAGTCTCCAAGGTCCCCAAAGTCTCCAAAGTCCCCAAACTCTCCAAGGTCTCCAAAGGTGCAGGGCAAAACTGGAAAAGGTAGTCCACTTGCGTATGATAGAAAATCACATTCTTCTGTAGATGGGCGTCCTAAAAAGGGTAAACTATATCTTCTATTATTTTTTCGAGTCTACTAAGATTTTCTTTTTCTGTATAAATTGAGCATAAAGTAGCACTAAAGAACTCGAATCTATACAATAGGAAAAACTGATGTCTAGTAGCTGAACTATAGTGTGTACAGATTTCCTCAACAAGTTAATTATTCTCGCTGAACTCAAAGAAATATTCAAAGGCATCTATTGCTCTCTTTAGTTAATGTTAAACAAGAGTTTTATAGATATTCTGTTTTCTCAATTCAATAGTTGTTTATGGTCCTTAGTTTTGATGAAGCCTACTACCATATGCAGGTGGTTCTGGGGGAAAAGACACATGGGTAGGGTTACTTGATAGCGACGACAGTTGCATTGTTGATCCTAGTAACCCTAACTTTGACAGCGACGAGGTAAAATGATAAATGACGTCATCATTGGAGGGAATTTGATTATTTGTCCAAGTTTAATAGATTTTGAGAATACATGGGCACACGTGATTAATATAAAAGCAAAGGGACGAAACTGATAAATGACCTAAAGATCAGGGTAGTAAACTGAAATTAATCCTAACTAAAAGTTCTACACCTCATACAGAATTCTCCCTACTTTCAGAAACATATATGCACATTTCACTCTTTCTTATGAAATATTGCTCTAATTGATTTCTATTATATGTTGCTATTACTTTTGTTCTTACTATCTCTTACAAATTATGAAGAAAGTTTGTGTATTGCAGGAATGTGAACAATCAAATGCAAAAACTGAGAGAGTGGATTTTGAGGAATACAAAAAGAAAGCAACTGTAATAGTGGAGGAATTCTTCGCCACTGATGACATTACTGCCACTGCAAATGAACTAAGAGAACTTGATATGCCTAGTTATAGCTTCTATTTTGTAAAGAAGCTTGTTTCGAAGGCTATGGATAGGCATGACAAGGAGAAAGAAATGGCTGCTGTTCTTTTATCCGCATTATATGCCGACTACATTGATCCACCACAGTTTTACAAAGGGTTCTGTAAATTGGTAGAATCCGCAGATGACTTGATTGTGGATATACCTGATATAGTTGATGTTCTTGCATTGTTCATTGCCCGAGCTGTTGTTGATGACATACTTCCTCCTGCATTTTTGAAAAAACAAATGAATTACATACCTAAGGATTCAAAAGGGGTTGAAGTTTTGAAGAGAGCTGAGAAGGGCTACTTAGCAGCCCCGCTTCATGCTGAAATCATTGAGCGGCGGTGGGGAGGTAGCAAGAAGAGAACTGTTGATGATGTTAAGGCTAAGATAAATAATTTGTTGATAGAGTATGTAGTTAGTGGTGACAAGAAAGAGGCTTGCAGATGCATCAAGGAGTTAAAAGTTCCTTTTTTCCACCACGAAATAGTTAAAAGAGCTCTTATAATGGCAATGGAGAGGCGCCAAGCTGAAGGCCGGCTACTAGGTTTGCTGAAAGAAGCTGCCGAAGAAGGTTTAATCAACTCAAGCCAAGTATCAAAAGGCTTTGGTAGGATGATTGACTATGTTGATGACTTGTCACTTGACATACCAAATGCCCGGGGTATATTACAGTCATTGATCTCTAAGGCAGCATCAGAGGGTTGGGTGTGCACTTCGTCATTAAAGTCGCTCGTATTGGAGCCAGAAAAGCCATCATTAGAAGATAGTGTTGCCAGAGCTTTCAAGATGAAGGCTCAATGTATTATTCAGGAGTACTTCTTGTCTGGAGATATCTCAGAGGTAAGCAGTTGTCTAGAGTCAGAGAACAAGACTTGCTCGTCCGAACTGAATGCTATCTTTGTTAAAAGAATGATAACTCTAGCAATGGATCGGAAGAACAGGGAGAAGGAAATGGCATCTGTTTTACTGTCGTCTCTTTGTTTTCCAGCTGACGATGTTGTAAATGGGTTTGTAATGCTGATAGAATCCGCAGATGACACAGCTCTAGATAATCCGGTTGTCGTTGAAGACCTTGCAATGTTTCTGGCTAGATCAGTTGTGGATGAAGTACTTGCCCCACAACACTTGGAAGAGATTGGAAGTCAGTGTGTGGCACCTGATTCAGTTGGGAGCAAGGTTCTAAAAATGGCAAAGTCATTGCTAAAGGCTCGACTATCTGGGGAGCGAATACTAAGGTGTTGGGGTGGTGGAGGAAGCAGCAGGCCTGGATGGGCAGTTGAGGATGTTAAGGACAAGATTGGCAAGTTACTAGAAGAGTTCGAGTCTGGAGGTGGCGTGCGGGAGGCCTGCCGCTGCTTGAAGGAGTTAGGCATGCCATTTTTCAACCATGAGGTTGTCAAAAAAGCTTTGGTGACGATTATGGAAAAGAAGAATGAAAGACTTTGGATTTTACTTGAGGAATGTTTTGGCTCCGGACTCATAACAATGAACCAAATGACCAAGGGGTTCGGAAGGGTTGCAGAATCTTTAGATGATTTGGCTTTGGATGTTCCAGATGTCCAGAAACAATTTACTCATTATGTCGAACGAGCAAAGACTGCAGGGTGGTTGGATTCTTCATTTTGTTTGAGCAAATCAGGACATGTTACAGAGAACGGGACCTCCTAATTAGCAAGGGCCTGTATATTCCATTACCTGATCATATGTGAGTGCATAGGCACTCCTAAGTTTTATACAACTCCAATTGTAAACTTTCTTCTGCTTATTTTTTTTTCTTTCCAATCATGGCTTTATATTTTAGCTTCTGATACCTCTTTCCCTGTTCAATTTTGGTGATGATCACCATATGCAATCTTAACATCTTATTATCTTATATATGCAGTCATGCATGCTTTTATTATTAATTTGGTTTTTATTTTTATTCTTATTTTTAATTTTTGTTTTATGAAGAATGTCTTTTAATAACAAAGCTTCAATTATTCATCAATGGCATGCTTTTATTAGTAATTTGGATGTTTCATTGAATTATATAAGTTGGATATTTTTTTTTTTCTATTTACTAAAAAGGAGTTCTCAATAAGACCTCAACTATCTATTTTTTTGTTAGTTGTAGTTATATGCCATTACTTGGGTACTCGCTTAGCCATCACAGCCTTTCATTTCTCTTTGAAGTAATGCAAAACTGGATGGAAATATTGTAGAAGTTGATTATTATCCATGATATTTATTTTGTTTTAGTAATTATATTGTAAGAAGTTGATTAATATCTATGAGTAGGTAGACAACTTGTACTCATTCTTCTAGTTGGTTGTTTGGCAGGTATTGGAAACATTAGAGAGGGTTGACCTTCTGCATAGAGATCCATTGCATTAGAAATCTTAGTGTGCTTTCGAGCTTCGTGATGTGTTTCCAAGTCAACATCCGCAAGCTGGGTTAAATCGCAAAGCAAGTGTGAAGATTGCTAGTTGTTATATGCTTAATTATATAGGCAGAAATACGTAGTTAGAGCTTTTAGTTTGCTAGATCATAATGTAACTGTTAGCTACGTTTGGAACTAATGAGTCATGGATTGGCTTGTACTTTAGTTTGTGATGCAATGAAATTAGCTTGTGATGAATTCAATTACTTACAATCACACATCACTTTGCAGGTGATAAGAGTCCCTTCTTTTAAAAGAAAATTGTCATTCGATCCATATGCGACTATGCTACTTCCACCATGATCCGATCAGATTACCCTTGCCTTTGAAACTCCTTGTGGTCAATCAAATGCCCCACAAGGCCACAACCCAACACAAAAGAACTAGACTATGCTTCCAGAGAAACTAAATCTTCAACCACAAAAGGACGTACACGGGGATTGAAAATCACAAGGAAACGTTATTTGGTCATGTTGCACATAGGATTTCTCATGGTAATGCTTGTTGGACTAACGCAGATAGAAAACAACCAACATATAACACAGTTGGGGACAAACAATGAGTAACAAAGATGAAGTATGACCATTGAAATTGCTATAGGGGAAGTCGATCTAACCATTCTTTCAAAGAGAACATATATTGAAATGTTTTGTGGTGTAAAATTGTCCACATTTCTGATGTACAAGGGCGACTTTTTTTGAATCAAAGAATTTTTTCATAAATATAATAATATGACTCAATCAAGTGAATCGAATACAATGATATCGCAATACATTCAAAATACTTTCTGGAGTATCATCAAAACAAGAAAAACTTATCTTACTCTCAAGTCAGAATGGTCGTTACATACCCTCCCGCTGCCATATACATACAGAACAAGAAGTTGTAGTAGTACCCACAATGGTACATAAAAATAGGTCAATTCATTGAACATTCCATGCTTCGCTGTTACAGAATAGCTCGAATCCTCTTTCAATACTACTCTAGAAGATTCGCTGGAACTACAAATATCAGAACAACACTTAGTTCGCAGGATCAAACCACCGGGATCCCAAAATTGAAACCCTAGAAAGCTAGGGTTTATGAGTTCGGTCCACAATTGGGCCCAAAGTTTCCCCCACAAGATTATGTAAAAAATCATGGGCACCCATATTGATTTGGAACATCTCAATAGTGTTCGGACCTTCAAACTGGGTTGGGTTGACCCAATGATTTGGGCACCCATTCTCCTCCATCTGCTGTCGGATCGTTTGCAGCCACCATCGCAGTCATCCCTCTTCATCTAGACTGGGCGCTCTTCCTTTCTCCTTAACGGTGGTAGTATGAGCCCAAAACTGCAAAACTTTCACAAATCGGCGCATGCAAGTACCAGCCTCTTTTCTTTTTTCTGTCGTACAAGTTGGACTCTCACCATAACTACCATAGACTGAAAGATCCGTTCATACTTCATTCGAAGTGTCGCACCCACTGATCAGAATGCTTTCATCTCAGATCTCAATTGAGGGAAATTCACGGCTATAAGATTCGATCCATCATGTAGCCTTTCTTTTAATCGTTTCTGACTCAGCCGGATACTAGTGAGATTATATGTTGTCCAATTTGGGGAGTCTATTGCTGAAATCCAATGCTTGACTTCGAATGCGCTCCAATCGATCTCAAAGGAGAGAACAATCGAGTGATCCTTTGTCGAACAAAGCTACCTTTTGGTTGCTGTAAAGAGACATCGGTAGGCAGACAACAAAGATATGATTGGTGATAGTGACATGCACCATTGATAGATTCCCAAGCTATGGTGGCTAGAGTTTAGTAGAGGAAAAAGAGGAGGAGAGCCATCCTTGTACTAGGCGTCTTTGAGATTATTGAGGGCTAATTAACGTAGATCAAAACATTGATCACTAAGCATTAAGATAACCAATTGAAATCAACTGCATTCTTATTCTATAAATTGCTTGTTCATTCAAGGAAGGGATTGTCACGGCCAAATATAATTGAAAAGAAAAAAATTAGAGAAAAAACCTAAAATGGTACATGTATTATTGCGAAATAATATACTTTTTGGTACTTAAGAATTTTTGTTACTCAAAATGGTACCTCAATTATTGCATTGTTTTTAATTATGGTACATCTGTTAGTTTTTTTGTTAAATCGATGATGTGGCATATTTTTTAAAATTAATTTTATTTTTATTGTTAAAAAAATTAAGTTTGTGTTAGTATTATACAATATAACCTCTATAAAATGAATATTATTGGGACTATGAAAAATTATTAATTTATTGATAAATGAATATATATATATATATATATATATATATATATATATATTCTGGGAGAAATAAATGATAAGTAAAGCGTAGTCTTTATTGATAGATAATGAGACCTTTATATAGGCATTACATCAAGTATCATAAATAATCTAGTCTAATTAGGTGAAGACATATATTGAAAGTTATGGAATTAACCTTCTTTGAACACTCCCCCTTGTGTCGTGTGCCTAATGTGACACGGTGCATAATATGTTGCCTCACTAAAACCTTGCCAAGCAAAACAAAACCTTTTGGGTAAAAATAAAAAGCTTGGCCGAACGGAAAAGAGCATAACGCACCAACTACAATTGAAGATTACATGTGAGGTAGACTCCCCCTGATGTCTACAAGACAAATCCCCCTGATTAGAAACTCAATCTCGGAGTTTAGATTAATGACGTATACAAACGCTCCTCACAAGCTTCAAAAGTAGGTGTGACTAATGATCTAGTCATTGAATACGGCCACATTATCCTTGTGTTAGACCAGCTAAACTTTGCTTTACTTGTTCTTAAGGAAGAAGGTTGCTGAACAACTCAAAACTAGAGTTCGTGTTGAAAATCAGATTCACACGCAGCATGACCTTCGTGTACTTAAATAGTCATAACTCCTTCGATAAAGAAGGTATTAACAAACCGTAAAGAGTTATGAAAACTAGACACCCATATATTTCCACTGATATAAAGTACATAATGTGGTTCATTCTGAGCTAAGCACAAAGCTCTATCGAATGTGACTGATTTGTAAATTACCAGACAGATTCGTCCTATTTTGCTAAAACAGCCATAACTCACTCAATATAATAGCTATGATCAAATGGTTGGTGTCTTTGGAAAGTAGACACATAGGCCTTTCTAATAGTATCAAATGTACCATTTTCTAACATGTGACCTGTATTGTAGGTCTCGGAGAAGTTGACGTACAGAACTAGGCAGATTCTAGAATTGCCTATTGATGTGTCTTTCATGGTGGGATCGAATGAGCCTATACCTTTCACACTTGAAAGAAAGTACCACCATATACCATGACATTTCCTGGGCGCATCTAGCCATTACCTTGGACTTTATAAGATTATAGCGAATGAGATGTCGAGTCGAGCATGTTATGACAAGTACATGATTGCGCACATGGTACTTAGATGCAGAGTTTCATCTCCCAAGACTTCTCGTCACATAGACGAAACGAGTCTTCTCAAGACATCGATTAATCATGGGATACATATAGGCTTTGGTTTAACGTCCATTAAATAGCCATAAGCCGATAGATGAATAAGTTCATCACTAACGGTTCTCACATTCAAGACCAAGTATTCCCTAGATCTTTTCATTCTTAACGTCGGATTAGTGATACTTCAATCACAATTCATCCTAAGTTTACACTCAAATAGGCATGATTCCTTTCATCCCATCTCCAATCAAGTAGACACTCAATCGTGGTTTTTTGCTTACTTGACTTGGGTGAAAACTAATCCATTTAGGATGTTTATGTACATCTCTTTACTTAATCCCATAGAGATGATACAAGCTGTATGTTCAGTTTTTCGGAACTACCTAACTGACAAGGTAGTAGAGTGTAATATGACTCCATTACGAGAGCATATGTCATCATAGTCAATTCCAGGGCGTTTGTGAGACACTTTGTGCCATAAGGTGAGTCTATGCTCTTTTTCTCATTACGCTTTCAATCAAAGATTATCGATAGAGTTTACACTTGTGGTGTCAGCATCACCTAACCAAAGACCTATCTCTTTATTTAAACTAGATTGCATATCTTTCCATGTAGGCCAATTCACAACGTTGGTATTTGCTTCAACGAAGTGAGTGTTCGATATCTAACTCATACACCACGTCCTCATGTACACTAGTGTAATTTGTATTTTTAGAGATCTCTATATGGATTGGCTACTCATTGAGGGTTCCCCCAAAGATGACCATAATCTAGAAAATCTAAGAGACGAATGAGTTGTCATTGATCGAAAGATCAAGTTGTGCTATACTCACATTCGGCGAGTGTATATTGATCCAAGTACCTTCTCTACACTTCTTGTGAGAGTGACGGCCTAGTGACATCATCTACCACTTTTGTAGAGTCACCATGTCACCATCTATGAGTGATAATGTGTCCATTTATTCGGACATCAATCTTTACAGGCATGTTTGAAATAAGAGTACTATTCCGATCTTTTCCTTGAAAGACCAATAGTTTGCTCTTTGCAGCATGTATATCAAATCTCGTCACTTTGATTCATGGGACTTTGGGAACATGATGAGACACAGTGAGGACAAACCACAGTAATTTCAAATCGTTCTACTTGAACAAACTTGTTCTTCTCTCCCCCTAACGACGGGGAGACTGACTCATCAAAAAGTGACATAAACGAGATCACCTGTTAAGGTTTCTATATAGCGGACTATAGGTGGAAGCTTATGTCTTATTCAAAGACAATATTCATAATCAAATGACCCATCATTAGGCGTTTGTGATGACGCTATATGGCACATAAAGTATGTGGACGATAAAGAGTATTGATCGTTAACACTTATTCGTTAACAAGATCCATTCCGTTACAAAAAGTAGCATCATGTATGCTTCCTGAAACGTTTCACTAAGTTCCGGGACATCAAATGCTACCAAATTTAACAGTAGGTAGACACGTGTGTTAGGATTCCAACGCCACTGGCCTCATTTCCGGAATCGGCCGGAAACATACCGAACCGGTCGGAACAATTGCCGGAGGTCAGTGAACATTTATATCGAGTAGTTCACCGCCTTCTAAGTGTCCAATCACCCTGAAATTTTATGAGCAGTTAGTCATGGATGTTAGGAATTGGTGGACCAAATTTTACCTCATGAATCGGCCTAAAAGTAGGTGAACCGGTCCGTCTAATAACGAGTCTGCAAGCTGGAAAACCGAAGTTTCTAGGTTTTCTTCAACTTTGCAATCATTGTCAAGGTGCTTTCCATAATCATGAGAATATACTCTCATCTTCTTCTATGTATCTCTTGTATACATTGACCATAAGATTGCATTATTTGCAATTAGTGAACCGATGTAGAACCATATCAAAGACATGATTCTCTTTTTTTTCAATGGCCCTTTTCTTTTTTTTTCTTTATGACATGGGGGTTTCGAGGCGTAGCCTCCCCCTCTTTTCTAAACATGTGGCATGAATTTTATCACTTGTATTTTCAATGTCATTGTAGGGCGCATTTTGCGGTCAATTTATTTATTTATTTTTTTTCAAAAGAACAAGAGGGAATGTATTAAATGGTCGAGACCAAGATTATGGTAACTCAATTCAATATTTGTTGTGACAATTTTCGTCACGTATCGATGTTACAGTGACAATTTCCGTCGCACATCATGAGTTTGTCCCTTTTAATGTGACTCTCTTTGGATTGTCACATGCATCGACAATATTCTGTCGGAATCGTGATAAAATAGTTATGAAGAGTTGTGGTTCACAGTGACATTACAGCCACAAGCACAAGTTTGGACTGTAACATCACAGTTACCCCTGAGTGATACGCCAGGGTGGGTGGGGCCCTTTTGTATCGTCCTGAAAAACACACAAGTTCAAATAATTGACATTGCGAAAAACGGGAAATTTTATAAAATCATACTGCTAGTTCGCCAAATGGACTATGTACAAATATAAATTGCGCTTGAGGACTCGGTTCTGATCTTTGTATAAATTGGAGCTGCTCTTCCATGTGCGTGCAACGAAATAATCCTCGCAATTTCATCGAGATGCTTCGTGCAATAAGTTTCATGGAAAAGAAAAACATATGATTAGTCATATTCACCATATATGGAGCAGTAAAACTAATATAAGAGAATTACTGCAGTAACTGTTTTAACCCATAGGGTAAAACCTTTTTATCTGAGGTAAAAACAATTACCATCGGGTCAGATTAAAGGAAATCTGGGTCGGGACCGGGTCTGCATCACTTGCAGCAGGTCTGGTCTGCGAAACCATGTTTTTCTGTAGTTGATAGTTACTAAAACAGATAGTTACTCCAATGATAGTTACTAAAATAGTTACTAAGATAATTAGTAAGATAGATACGCAAATTATAGTTTTTTAGATAGTTACTAAGATAGTTACTAAAATAATAGTTACTCAATAAATAGTTGGTCAGATGATAGCTACTAAAATGATAGTTACTCAGATAGTTACTCATATAATTAGCTCTACAATTACTAAGATAGTTACTGAAAATTAGTAGTTACCAATGTAGTTACCAAAATAATTACCTTTGAGTTTTTCTTCCTCCCTTTGTTTTTTCTCAGCTTCTTCTTCCTCCGCTTTTTGTGTAGCCAGCCTACAATTTCTTTCCTTTTCCTCCTCCACTTTTCTTTCTGCAGCCAGCTGATGGGAACCTAAGCTCGCATGCAATAATAACCCTACAAAATATCGTTAGTAGTATGAGCAAGTAGGGATCGTTCTAAGCCGGGGATTAAGGGTACCTGAAATATGAGAATGTTAATACAAATATTCACAAATACATATGCACACAATTGTCACACTTATATACATATATACATATTCACACGAAATTATGGGGGATAAAAGGCTCGGCAGCAAAGCTACCTTTAAATTCCTAGACATGAAATTAAAGTCCTAATTTACTATATACAAGTGATCATCATCTCTCACACAAAATAGTTCACACAAAAGACTCTTTAACATATAAACTCGCATGCAAGAAAGTAAGGAACAAGTATCAACATGTTTAGATTCAATTTTAGTTCCGACTACAACTTAGTTGTAAGACTTCTCAAGTTCTTAAGATCGACCTTTTGAGTATGGACCCTAGAATATATGTTAATCCTTTTGAGACTTAACAATTAATCGCAATAGTCTAAATCAGAGACATGCAAAACAAGTAAGTTGTCAATCATCTTATTTTAAACATGCAAGTATCTAAAGTATTAAACCCTAAGTGAGCAACACAAATCAGAGCGACCTTTTGAGTATGGCAACGTTCGTAATTACTCTAGCTGATTAAACCTAGCACTTAGATCAATGTTCAAGACAACACTAAGTACCGATTTTCATGCCCAATCCTTAGATACTAACCAATTTCAAACCTAAACATGCATCTATACCACTGCCCTAATTATCTAACACATGAATTTACAAGTTACATATTACAAATTAGCATGCAAAATTCATTGTTCTTGTCGAAACCTAAACATAAATCTAAGCATCGATTCAAACAAATCTTTAACATACAATTCATAAAACCAAAATTGATTCATACATAGACATATAAACCAACACCAAACATACATGAGTGTTTCATAGACAAAACTAAACATAACTAAACAAAAATTACAAAACCGAAGAAGGGAGTGGATCACACTTTGAGACACCTTGAGAGCTTCACGTCGTGTGGATCCGGCGAAGTA
The DNA here is from genome assembly GCA_963682095.1 of Potentilla sterilis. Classification (NCBI taxonomy): domain Eukaryota; kingdom Viridiplantae; phylum Streptophyta; class Magnoliopsida; order Rosales; family Rosaceae; genus Potentilla; species Potentilla sterilis. The sequence goes on from OY821762.1 coordinate 30,379,240, forward strand.
TGGAGGCTGGGGTGAGGCTGCACGGCAGTGAGTCACGTCGGCAGTAGATTATGGAGGCAGAAAGTCCAAGGTTTCGGCAAGGCAGAAACTTGGTTGAGGTGAGGTGAAGGTGGTTTTCGATTGAGGTTTTTTTTTGTCTAGGATCTTTGGGGAATTTTGGTAGAGTTTAGGCCTTGTGTTTAAGCTTGAGATGAGATGATTTTCAGAATGAAGAAGTGAGGCTTTATATAGAGGAGAGACTTCCGGCAACCCTAGTGTAGGAAGGGTTTCAGAAAACCCAATTGATTAAGGATTTGAAACCTTCCTTTTCAAAGTTTAATTAGGTTTTCTTTTTCTGATTTTTCTTCAAGGCTTGGGCTTCACATCTTCATGGACTTCTTGTATAGGCTTTGGACTCCATTTGAAAGGTCTTGATCCATCGAAAATGCCCCAAACCGGCAGTTCTTCATTTTGGCACAAATCTGCCTATTCCGGCAGCTTCTCCTAGTTTGACTAGGAGAACTTCTTTCTTCGTATTTTTCTTCAATGCCATGGCTTGGTGTCATCCTCCTTCCTTCCTTAAGCTTGAACCATCTTCACATATGCATTTGTACACCATTTGGTCCACTGAAAATAGAATTTGCAAAAAGGAGGCAGTAGCATCCTGGAATCGGCAGACTTGATGTTGTTGCAGTTACTCCGGCATATCTCCCTCCTCGGAGCTTCGATTGATGCGATTCCAAGTCTCAGATAAACTAGACACATATGGCTACCTCCATATAAAACAGTTTGATCAAAATCCTTGTGAGTCGACGGGAATGATTTTTCGAAGTTGGGACACAGTCCCAGGAAAATCCTAGAAGTCCCTGGATTGGTTTGCTCGAACTGCTGTTTTGCAGCCATCTTTTGGGTGACTTCCCGAACTCCGATTGGTCTGAAATTTTAACACAACATTCCTCAGTATATGAATAATAAGCACGCCAAATTTCAATAAATTCGGACAAGTATAGATCGCATTTGTACTCATCTCAAAATCACGAAAAAGACATATTTTGCATTATTTTCCAGATTTCTCAAACTTAGTCATTTTTCGGATTCTTAACCAACTTTTCACCAAACTCTACCAAATTAACACTAAACTAAATTATGACTCTATCTTAGAAAAATAAGGGTTAAACAAAGCATAAACGAGGCGTAAACACATTAATATCGTCGCACATTGTGCTCCTATCACCAGCCTACGATTTCTTTCCATTTCCTCCTCCACTTTCCTTAAAGCATTCAGCTGATCTGCTTCTAGCTCTTCTTTTTCTGTATTTTTTTGACTGTTTTTTTCCTCCACTTCAATTTTCTGCCCTTCTTTTCGGCTAGATTTGCCAAGTTTTCCAGGCCAACTGAATGAGGTTCTGGTGGTGTTAACTCTATTGAGTCGGCGCGGCCACAATTTTCTTCTGGCTCTCTAACTCAGCCTTCAATTTAATATTTTGTAGATCTTGTGCCGTTGCCGTCTGTTTCAGCACCACATTTTCCAGTCTTGCAGCATCTAATTCTTCTGACAGCTGCTCCAATTTGCTCTCTTTTTCTTTTAATTTTCTTTCTAAATCCTCAATTTTCATCTGTTTTTGTCTGAGCTGTTCTGAAATTTCGTTGTTGAGCATTCCCGGTTGCATTTCTTCTTTTTCAGTCTGCTCGGCTGGTTGTGGTTCATCTTCATCTTCCTCACTGGTCCCCTCCAGGTCTTCTCTTCTATTTGTGAAATGTTTCTGAAAAAAATAAAATAACAATTACTGAAACAATAAGCATATAGGTATAGTTCCTAACATTGTTACTTTGATAGTTACTCAGGTCATAGTTGGTTGCATGATAGTTACTCAAATCACAGTTACTTTGATAATTACTCATATCATAGTTGCTTGCATGATAGTTACTAACATAGTTATAAAATTGATAGTTACTAATATAGTTATACAGAATAGTTTTCTCAAATGATAGTTACTAAAATAGTTAATCAGATATTTAGTGACAAGTCTTTGAGTTGATACTTCCACATCTTTTTCTTCAACTTTTCCAGGTCCCATTTTCTGATCTGGTGTTGTTCATTCTCCCTCCCTGGAATTGGCTCCACCAAGTTTGCCTTCATGCACAGCCAATACTAGTTGGAAAAGGAATGTTAGTTTATAAGAAGCAAAATGATATAATATAAAAGAATAAAGGAAGATAAAATTTGTGCGTTGACCAGAATGACATGAACACATCCTCTTGTATTCTTTGATGCACACTTTGATTTCTTGTACTTTGTGAGACATCTTTTCAAGAAGATTTTTACTTCTTTTGTCCAGGCATAGTTAGATGTCTACCTAAATCCTCCACAGCTCTGACCATGTCTATATGGAGGGTTCCTTTTGCATTTGGGAAGAGAAGCTTGATCAGAATGTCGACGATTATCAGCCTATATTCATATCTCTGCTAACTCTTTCCTCATCAGATTGAGGATTCTTGTTCAATTCGGCTGTTATGGTTGTATTCACCATCTTTTTATTGACTTCCTTTACTTGTTCGAAAAATCTGACCACAAAATCAGAAATGGGCGTCTCTTTTCTCTGAATGTACGTTCTTGTACGGTTCAGCCCCAGAATTTGTGAAATGTCTGATGATTTTATTCGGAACTTCTTCCCAGCAAACTGAAACACATCTCTTACATGATCGTAAGCTTCTAGCACCATCCCTAATTGGTTGTTTGACTTTGAACCATAAATTAGGTTTTGGTGGAGTGCTTCAAACAGATTGGCAAATGGAGTCCTCCCGACCAGCTGTACAACTGCCTCTGGTATTTGGCACCCGTATTCATTGAAATTTGGTAGGGTTCTTCTGAACTGTAGGGTTTGCCCCTTCTGCTTATGTTTCTGCTCATTTTAAAACACAATTAAAACAACAAAATTACTATGACAATTGAATAATAGTTATTATGATATTTACTAGTTACTTTGATAGATACTATGGTAGTTACAATCATAGTTACTAGTTATTTTCATAGTTACTATGATAGTTACTCGTAACTTTGATAGTTACTAACCACTTTGATTAGTTACTATGATAGTTACTAGTTACTTTGATTAGTTACTATGATAGTTACTAGTTAATATTTTAGTTAGTAGATACTGTGATAGTTACTATGATAGTTACTAGTTATTTTTGATAGTTACTATGATAGTTACTAGTTACTTTGATAGTTACTTACATGATTTTGCAGTTGCTAGTTACTTTGATAGTTACTTACATGATTTTACAGTTGACTTGCTTTTTTTTTTTTTTTAGCACAGTGAGCTTCTTTGAATCTTTATCAGTTTCATAACCAGATTCACCAGCACTACCAGATGTATCATCTTCAGTTTCATTATCATCATCAACATCATCCTCTTTTTGCCGTTTTGTTTTCTTATCTTTAACTCCTTTTTTTTCCGTCTGCACATTTGATAAGCAAAGTTACTATGATAGGTTTTTCAATTATAACACAGTTACTAAGATAGTTACTCAAAACAAAAACAGTTACTATGACAGTTACTTACTGATTGTCGTACTTGCGTTCTTTTTCTTCCATCAGCAACATCATTATCATCGTCGCTTTCATCATTTTGTTTTCTTTTTCTTTTGGCAGCTGCCGATACTTTATCTTCGCATATCTGCACATTTGATAAACACATATACTGAGACACTTTTTCAGTCGTAACATAGTTACTGAGGTAGTTTCTTAAGATATACAGTTACTAGTATAGTTACTGATTGTGGTGATTTCCTTTCCCGTTTCATCTTTTTGTCTTCCCCTTCTGGCTGTTCTACTTTTTTCTTCTGTTGTCCAATCAATTCATAGTTAGATGATTTATACATTAACATTTTGCATTTTTCAACTGCTTAATAGTTACACTAATAGTTTCAGAAAAAATAAAATTTCAGTTACAAAGATAGATAGTTACTTTTTGCTGTTTTTGTTTTCCAGTTGTTTTCTGCGCATTTTAATCGTTCCTTTTCTTTGTTCTTAACTCGTATTCTGTATCATCATCACTGCTATTGACATGTTTTTCTTGACTATTTATTACTTTTTGTGCCATTTTTTGCATATATATGTATCAGCAAATCTCACTGTTACTAACACAGTTATGCAATACTTATATAAGATAGTTTCATTCACATAAATTAAAACAGTTTGATAGTTACTAGAATAGTTACTGATATAGTTCCATGTAGATAACATAGTTTCATTCTTCCACACACACACAAACACTCAGAATATTTAGCGCTCAAGCAAAATTCAAAATAAGAGCAGTTACATAATAGTTACTCTGATAGTTCCAACCATTTATTCTTGAACAAAATGTTCTATAAACACTGTATATATGTAATAAACCTAAAATCATCTTCCAATTTTTCAGTTACTCCCCCCAAACCTAAAATCATTATCCATCCTTCACCTTTTTCCTCTTCACTCTTTGCAACCCAGTCTAATCATCTTACATTTCTCATCTTTTTCTATAGCAAATACTGAATCGTTTCTCTATTTGCTCAGTTTTGATTTCAAACTTCATATATCTCATCGATTTTTTTTTAAAACGGACTGAAAAGTTTGTAAAAGGTTCTTTAGGTTTGTTACCTATAACTATTTCGCACGTCCGGTACAGTGAGGTGGAGAAGCGGTGGTTAGCTGGTGACGGTAGAGAAGCAGCGTGAGCCGGTGACGGTGGAGAAGCGGTGTTTAGCCGGTGAGAGTGGAGAAGCAGCGTGAGCCGGTGATGGTGGAGAAGCAGCGTAAGTCGGTGACGGTGGAAAAGCAGCTTGAGCCGGTGACGACTGAGAATGTGGGAATTAGAGAAGGAGATGTATGAGGACTGAGGAGAGAAGGAGATGTATGAGGACTGAGGAGAGAAGGAGACTTTTGAAAACTGTAATAGTGAGAGGGTATAGTAGTGGAGTGGAGTAGTGGAGACCAGAGAGAAGATGTAACCTAACCCACTATAACGGATCAATACTCCGTTCTGTTTTCTTCTCAAACAGTTTCAATAATGACATGTTTGGTAATTATTTCATGTTATTTGGTTTTTTGTTAAGTAATGGCTTTTTTTTATAACCAGGCTTAAGTTTAGGCCTTTTTTATAATTTTGGGCCTTTAAAAGCCCGTTTTTATAAATAGCCCTTAATCATTTTTGTGATTTTTTTAAAATATTTATATGATTAAATATTACTTTATATATTCTTGGTACCCAAGGGGAATTCAAAAAATATATTATCTTATGTATATAGCGAGGTTTCTAGTAATATACATTGGTCCCGAATCGGGACTCGAGAAATTATTATCTTAATCAAAATTATTAATTTATCGAGGTCCGACTGAATTTTTTTTTTGTCAAAGTTATGTTATGTATTTCAAAAATTATTTTTCATCTTAAATTTGCTAATAAAATATATGTATCATACAAAAATTAAGAGTAACTTTAGCAAAGTTAGCCATTTTTTAGTCAAATTTTAGCCAAAAGAGCTAAAATGTTATTTTGGGTAGCTAATTTAAAAATATATTTGTATCAGTTTTCTGTATTTTAATTATTTTGAACTTACATATTAATTAATTTTTTTTTAAAAAAATACCTTAAATGCAATTATATATTACATATAATCATCTAAAAAGAATGTATTAAATTATAGAGAGCCTAATGTCGCTCTTTATATTTAGGAGCGAGATAGCTAAGAGTTAAAATGACTAGCCACTTAAAACATGTTTAGAAGACTCTCTATTTTGACTTTTTAGCTATTTTAAAGAGTCTGTTTAGTTTTTTTTTTTATCAAAATTAGGAGCTCCACCAGACTCCTAAGAGCAACTGTAGCAATCCTAGCCATTTTTTAGTCAAATTTTAGCCAAAATAGCTAAAATGTCATTTTGGCTAGTCAATTTAAAAATATGTCCATATCAGTTTTCTTTATTTTGACTAGTTTGAACTTAAAAATTAATTAAATTAGAAAAAAATACCATAAATGCAGTTATATATTACATAGAATCATTTAAAAAGAATGTATCCAATTAGGGAGAGCCTCATCTCGCTCTCTATATTTAGGAGCGAGATAGCTAAGAGTTAAAATGGCTAGCCACTTAGGAGTCTGGTGGAGCTCTTAAATTTGATAATAAAAAAAACTAAACAGACTCTCTAAAATAGCTAAAAAGTGAAAATAGAGAGTATGTTAAAGATGCTCTAAGTGGCTAGCCATTTTAACTCTTAGCTATCTCGCTTCTAAATATAGAGAGAAAGATGAGACTCTCTATAATTTAATACATTAGTTTTAGATGATTCTATGTAATATATAACTGCATTAAAGGTAATTTTTTTTAAAAAAATTTATTAATATGTAACTTCAAAATAGTTAAAATAGAGAAAACTGATACAAACATATTTTTAAATTGGCTAACCAAAATGACATTTTAACTATTTTGGCTAAAATTTTAATTAAAAAATGGCTACCATTGCTGAAGTTGCTCTAAAGTTGCTCCTAAAAATCTACCGACATGGGGTAGATAAAAAGTTTGTGCTAAAAAAAACCCTATTCGCTCCCTCCCTGTCTAACGCCGCCGTGACCTAGTTATTGGTCGAAGTCGAACCAAGCCTACTGCCACCACTCTTCCCTCAGCCTAGCCTAGGGTCGCGACGCAGAAAACCTTCCCATAATCTCCATTGCGGCTCTGATCGGTAGCAGTCCAAGTGTGTTGCGGCTGAACGACACGACGACTTGATTGGCCGATTCGTCGCAGGTGGTTCTGGCCACTGATAGGAGCACAAAGTGCTACGATATTAATATATTTATACCCTCGTTTATGCTTTGTTTAGCCCTTATTTATCTAAGATCGAGTCATAATATAGATTTGTGAATGTTTGGTAGAGTTTGGCAAAAATGTGCTTAAAAGCTGAAAATTTACAGAAAATTAACAAAGTGCTGAAAATCGAAGTCATATTATGTTTCGTTGATTCTGTAAAGCTTCCATGTTGCTTTTGATCATTTTTTCTTCTCTTATGAGCAGTACATACATATATGATCGAGCAATGGAAAGAGTTCGAGTGATTAGAGCTAAAAAATATGCCGGAAATTGCCACGTAAATTCGAATACAATAGGTTCCAGGAATTTCTTGGGCGCATCACTCAACTTCCTGATTTTTCCTAGAACAGCTCATTTAGAACTAGAAGACATGCCATCTATGCCTGGAAATATCTTTGAGTCTAGTTTCCACTGAAATTGGAATTGTATCAATAGCTATTTTCTGAAGAAAGTTATGCTCGATTGAAGACACAAAGGTTAGATCTGCCGAGAGAAAGTCTTGATTAGTGATGGAGGATGCCATTTTGCAATCGCACCATCGAGGCTTTGTTAAAGAAGTATGGCGTCACTCACAACGTCTCTACACTTTATCATCCTCAAAAAAGTGGTATGGCCGAGGTAAACAATCGAGAGATCAAGCAAATACTAGAGAAAACCTTTGGACCTTTAAGGAATGATTGGAGTGATCGTCTCGATGATGCTTTATATGCATATAGAACGGCATACAAAACACCTATCAGTATGTCCCCTTTTCGTATAATCTATGGCAAAGCATGTCGCTTACCGGTGGAGTTAGAGCATAAAGCTTGGTGGGCAATAAAGCAATTCAATATGGACCTTGACAATGCCGGACTTCATAGAAAGCTTCAACTCAATGAACTTGAAGAACTACGTAATGAGGCATATAATTCCTCATGGATTTACAAGGCAAAGACCAAGGAGTTCCATGACAAGATGCTTAGACGAAAGGAGTTTGTGGTTGGCCAAAAAGTTCTCTTGTTTCACTCTCGACTTAAACTCTTTCCTCACGGTGCCATTGAAATTCAAAGTTCCACATCAAGTACGGGATTCAAAGTAAATGGACATCGACTCAAGCCTTACTTCAATACATTTGAGGAGCACACGGATGAAGAAATTGAACTCAATAAAGCATCGGGTCACCCCACTGACGCAACTGCAGCCAAAAGCCTGCAGAGTTTCCCCAGCCCCGGTCCAGCCTTACAATCTGCTGAGCGCCCCGCGCTACCACCTGCCGAGATGCGCTCACATACTCACCAGCCTGCCGATACGCCACTGCATGATCCTGCTGCCGATACGCATGCACCTTCTACCGGTGGGACACATGATGCTGCTAACATGCCGCTTGCACATGCAGCTACCAACCAAAGCTCCGATACTTACTTTCCTGCTGACGATACGAACCTACCTTCCGATACGATGCAGCATGCTTCTCCGACACCCGCGCAGCCTTCAAGCCACATAACTGTGCTGCCTTACACCAGCCAAGCTGCCGATACAGCTCACCATGCTGCCAATACGGCAGAACAATGCCGAGAGCACCTTCTTGAGGTCCTCGTTGCCGATTTGAGTTATTTTGGACCACGATGAACATATGAAACAACACATGGTGAAAAGTCCAAGCTACGGGCTATAAAATAAAAGTGCTAATTGGGAGGCAACCCAATTCAATCAAAGAAAAACGAAGGAGCCATCACCGAGAGTTTGAAATTTCTTAACCCTTATCTTTTTCTTTGGTTTGTGATGATATGTTGGAATGTGTTAGTCGATTACATGCTTAGGAAATTCGTTATTATAGTTTTATGCGTACATTGAGGACAATGTAATTTTCTAAGTGTGGGGTGAGTTTACATGTTTCGTTTATGTTTTCGTTGAGTCATATATTGAAAACAAAATACAAAAATAGAAAATTCAAAAAATTGTTCCAAAAAAATAGAGTGTTTAAATTTTTGTTTCAAGTTTTAGGATGCCCCTAATATGTCAATGATGTTTTTCTCCTCTTTGCATATAAAGATGATGGTTGTGCATACTTTAAAAATTGTGAGTTTCATGGATAATGTGCATTGATAGGACCATGTAGGAGTTGTTGATTAATAAAACATGCATGTTTTAGCTAGTTTATTTCTATAATAACCTTGTGAGCTTTAGAGCCAAATTGCCTTCTTCATGAGTCATAAAAATTGAAAATTTTCGAACATGTTATTATGTGAACCTTATTATTCTTTGCATATTCAACGATTATGTGCCATAGCTTTTTAATGAACTCTAGAATGCTAGAACTTACTCTTGTTGATTTTCAAAACGTTTTTCATCATAAAATACCTTGATTTTGAAAGTGATTGAAAAGATCTTCTAGGTTTACCACCATAGCGAAATAAAGCATGTGCCCTATTTGAGCCCGTCGTGGGACACCTTAGTAAACCCCTTTGAGCTTACGTTTAGCCTTTTCTTTCATCACTCTTAAACACTTTCCATGAGCTTAGTATAGTGATGCCCTTACCTTGATCAAGTTTGGCAAAGCATGATATTTTTGAAAGAGTTTTCGCGTGAAGTGATGAAGAAGAACAAGTGTGCGGCAGACTTAGCTAGAAAATTGTATGAAAGTTGTAATGTTGCCGTGCCTAGCAAGAAAAGAATGAAATCGGACAGAAAAATAAAAGAAAAGAAAACAAAATGTTAGTCCGAAATAAAAGAAAAGTATAGGCACGGTTTAAAAATAAAATTGCTAAGTCTAGTCTTGAAAAGTGTTGTGAATTTGGAGTTTTGTATGTATGTGAAGGTCTAGTATTGTTTAAATTTCGACCTTTGTTTGTTTTCACAATATCTTTGGGGAGTTAAGAATGATAGAAGGGTTCAACATGATGAAATTCGACGCTTGGCAAGAAGGCATAAGGAGAGTCAAGCTGTTAAAGAGACGGTTTTGAGCCTCCTTATCCAAAATATTGAATACCTTCAGCCGAGCCCAATTACATTCCTTTTATTGATATTTTTATGATTCATAAGATGGTTAAATTTGATTTGTGCAGATTATCTCAAGAGTAAGCCTATGGTTTTGGTTTATGATAGGAGCACAATGTGCGTCGTTCTTAATATGTTTTTACCCCCATTTATCCAATGCTTAACCCTTATTATTGTAAGATAGAGTCATATTTTAGTTTAGTGTCCCTTTGGTAGAGTTTTGGAGAAAATGTGCTTAATTGTCAGAAAAATGACTAAGTAAAGAAATCTGAGCAAAAAGTGCAAAATATGTTGTTTTCGTGATATTGAGGCCTGTGCTAAACTGATCTATCCTTTTCCAAATTTGATGAAATTTGGTATGCGTATAATTGGCAAGCTAAAGTATATTGTGTCAAAATTTCATATCAATCGGAGTTCGGAAAGTCACCCAAATAAAGGCTGCAACTTGGCAGTTTGAGCAAACCAATCCAGGGACTACCAGGATTTTCCTGGGACTGTGTCCTGATTTCCGGAATTTCTGTGGGACACATCGCTTGGAACCAGAGAATGAGCCATACGCCGTTGGAAAGCTCTACGAGTCTAGTTTCTCTGGGACTTTGAATTGCAGCAAAATATTTCCTGAGAAAAAACTTATGCCGGTTGGAATGCACGAAGGTCAAGTCTGCCGAAAGAAGAAAACCTAAACCGAGTTCTACATGGATTTGGCTTACGAATGTGGACTGAATTCCATCCTTTGTGCAAGATTTTTGGCTGAATTAATTCATGGAAAACCTAAAGAGATATTTCTCAATTATTCAGTCATTATCTTGGGAATTTTCGGCAGAAAATAGAGGAAGAAAATCGCAACAAATCCTGATCAAATTCGGCAGAATTCCTGTGCACGTCATCCAACTTCCACGGACTCTCCCGGACAGCTCACAATGAATCAGAGTTCGAGCGTTATATGGATAGAAAGCTACGGGAGTCTAGTTTCCAACCCAACTGGAATCACCTTAATATCTATTTTCTAGAGAAAGATATTACATCATCTTCACTCGAAGGTCAAATCTGCCAGCAGGATAAGTTTGAGAAAAACTAGGTTTTGTAAACCCTAGCTGCCTCCCTTGCCTCTATAAATACCACAACATAATTTCAGAATAATCATCTTCTCTTCCTCACTTAAACTAGCCAAAACTCTGCCGAATTGCTTCTAAGAATTCTCACCAAGAACATAGCCGAACCATACTCCACCACCTTTCATAAAATCATTCCAATCATCAACACCAATCCACTTGCCGAATTCTTCAACAAGGTTGTCACTTGGATTGTAATTTCAATGGCTTTTGTTTCTTTGTATTTATACATTAATTTATCTATGAATTATGTATTGATTCTTGGATCCAATTTTGGTTTTGTTATATATTCATGGGATTTCCGAATTCTTGTTATAATTGTTTGGTTTTCTTATGTTTAATTGCCGAATTATGCATGTTATTTAATTGAATATGGTATGATGGGCAGTAGGTTTTTGCATGTTTTCTTGATTTAATTAGGTTTATTTCCTTAATTCGTGTACAACCGAAGGAGATGTCTAGATGCATTCGAAGGCCATGAGTGTTATCTAGATCTTGAATTCACTTGCCGATTTAATACATGTTGGATCATACGCGTAGTTGATTTTAATGTGTATTTATCTAAGGGATAGAGTAATTCTAGAAATTTACATGTCGATGTGGGATGAGTGACGCCATACCTGCTAACATGTTCCAATTCGACATACTGTGCTTATGTGCTATTTGTGTTTAATTTCTACGCGTAGTGTTATTAAACCGATTAGTACCATGTTTAGGATTACACGCGTAGTTGATTCTAAATACTTATGATGTTTTGAATAATTAGATATACCGTGTTGGCTCTAATTAAATTGGAACTTAATTGATCTTGAATTCGATATTTGCTTGCTGCCCCTATTACTTGTTTTAATTTCGTTGCATGTATAATGAGTTTTGTATCTTGTGATTGTGTGGAAGATGTTGATCAATTGTAAATAATAATTTAGGATTTAAATTCGTAAAAAATCAGTAGGCAATTAGATAAAAATTCGACACCCCCCTTTCTATGTGCAACACTTTGTGTGATTGAAAGCCCTTGATTTCCCCGGATAGAACGATCCCTACTTGTCCTAACTACAATTGACAAAAGAAGGGTATTATGTGTATGAAGTTGTTTTGCAGGTACTTTGTGCTTGGATAACATCTCCATCAATTTTTGGCGCCGTTGCCGGGGAAATTTAATTATTTTGATTCATAAAGTGTTGTTTGTAATTATATATATTGCAGATTACTTAATTTTTCTATAGTTTTTGGGATTTGTATAATAGGATTTTTCGGAAGTGTAATAGTAAATAGGGATTTCCGATTTTTGTTTTTTTTGTTTTTTGTTTTTTTTGTTTTGTTTTTTGACTAATTGCCGAATTATGTGATGTATATTTGTGAATGTTTGTAACACTTAGATAATTTCTAGGAAGTTGATAGTTTTATGTATGCTTAAGTTTATTGTAGTTTCTAAAGTGTAACATGTAGGTGAAGCCTCTTTTGTTGATCATAACCAAAACCCTTCATACGAATGATGCTTTGTTGGATCCGTTTTATGTAGATTGGGAAACGTGGGATACTTCCCCCCCACGCATACAAGCGATATTTTGGCAAAGTTATTGTTTTTATGAGGTTGAGGGCGGTTTTAATCAACACTTGTAGACCGCTAGGGACCCGAGTTTATTTTACAAAGTATGGGGCAAGTTATTTTTCATTGATTGGTTCGAGGTTTGTAAAACTGGTTCTCAAGACCCACAGACTGATGTTCATTCTCTGTGAGTGAGTCGATAGGGGACTTGTCCTCCGTGGTTACCAACTTTGAGACCTGTCTGGTTCCTAAAGAGAGTTTACTCTTCGTGACTCTTAACGACACCGCCTTTGAAAAGTAAAATACGCTCAACCCTAGACAACAGCTTGTGCCGAAGCATCACCTCACTTTAGATGCTAGAAGATAACTTGAACATATGTGAATCTATTTTCTTCAAAACAAAATTTGTCTTTAATTTTTGAGGTATATCGGAATAAGCATCATACTACCTTGGGCTGCATCAGTCCATTGCACTGTTATCTCCTCTACTCCACGTACCTCGAATTTTAAAGTTGTGTGAATAAAAGAAATAGACTCTAGGTTCGGCAATCTCATACTATTTTCGACACTCTTGGAAGACTAGGACCGATCCATTGTGTGATACTTGTAAATTTTTATGAAACTTATACTTGCATAAATCGTGTGGAATATATACTTATAGAGAATGCGTATGATACATTTATAGTTTGAAAATTTTACATTACTTCTAACTTATTTCTAACCTATAATCTAACTTATTCTAACTCATTCTTTCTAATATATACATGTTGATTCTCAAGATTCTTGTAGAGTTTAATTGTTAGTTGCAGATCATAAGGAAGAGGTGAAGAATTACATTGCAAACAGTTGATTGAAGCTCTCATTGACTTGGGAAGGACGACAAGTGGTGCAAGAAACGAGTTCCACCACTCTCAACTTTTGTTCATGATTTACAATTAAATTCTACTTAGCTAATTGTTGTATATTTATACACTAACTTCTAACTTTAGCTAATTCACTAACTCACTACTAACTTATTCTTTGAATTCTCATCTCCACTCTTCTAAATTTCTTTATCTTGATGCGATACAGTTGAAGAGTGGAGTAATCATGCATCGAGTTATGGTAACCATTGTAAGGAGTCACAAATTTGGAGTGCGCACTCCAAAAGGCGTCGCCCACAACTTGATTAAGAAGTGAAGAGTCTAGGCTGAGTAGACTATAAACATTAAGCACTGCATGGGAGGCAACCCATTTCAACCAAAATTGTGAAGGAGCCATCAACGAGAGTTTGAATGTTCTAAATCCCTAAACTCTTTTTGGTTGAATTGTATGAATGTGGAATTTGTGGAATTTATCATATGCTTAGAAATTACAACATAATTTCTGTTTTACATTGAGGACAATGTAATTTTCTAAGTGTGGGGTAGGGATTGCATGTTTCACATATTTGTTTGTTTGTTTTGAGTCTTAAAAAGAAAAAGAAAAGAAAAAATCAGAAAATCAGAAAAATTAAAAATTTTCGTTGCTTTTTGTTTAAATTTTCGTTGCTTTTTGTTTGTTTTTATTTGTTTTTGAGTCTTAGGTGCCCCTAAATAGTCTATGATGAATATATCTTTGAATGCATAGATGATGGTTTTGCATAATCTTGAAAATAATTTTGAGTTTCATGGACTTTGTGATTGGTATGAACATTTGAGACTTGGACTTATTTGTGTAATAAGCATGTATGTTGTGTTGATTTTGTTCCATAATAACCTATGTGAGTTTTGATGCCATATACTTTCGTCTTGAGTGATAAAAATGGGTAGAATATTTCAAAACTTCATTATTCTTTGATTATTCAATGACTATGTGCCATAGCTTTTAATGAACTCTAGAATGCTAGAACTTGCTCTTGACAATTTTTGAGACTATTATTCATGAAATGCCTTGATTTTGAAAAGGATTGAAAAGATCATGTTAGGATGACCACCAATGCCAAATAAAGCTTATGCCTAATTTGTGCCCATCGTGGGACTCCTTAGTTTTAATCCCATTGAGCCAACATTGAGCCATTTTATTTCATCACCATGATACACATTCCTTGAGCTTAGAACAGTTTATCCTAACCATTGTTGTCAAGACTTGGTAAAGTTTAATTGGAATTTGTTATTTGAAGTAATGTTGGGAAGTAAGTGTGGGGTAAAACTTGTCCAATTGCATGAAAAGAGATGTGTTGCCGAAATTAAAAGAAAAAGAAGAAATTTCGGACATAAAAACGAAAAGAAAATTTGAGCCGAAAATAAGAAAAAAAAATTTGAGATTTCGGCAACTAAAAAAAAATTGGATGAGTTCTTGTGGTGAATTTGGAGTTTGTTTTACAATTGAAGGTCTATTAATATCATATTTGACCTTTGTTCATATTCACTATGTTATGGGGAAGAAAAGAATGAAATTTGGGCCCAGCATGATGAAATTTGGCCTTTGGAGTGATGACATAAGGATTTATTGAATTTTGCTAAGTCTTGGTGACAATTTATCACCACTATCCTAAATGCGAATTCCTTATGCCAATCCCCATTATCACCTTTATGTTGATCTTTTCATGATTCTTAAAATAGGTAAACTTTGATTTGTGGAGATTTTCGTCAAGAGTGAGCATATGGCTTTGGTTCATTTGTGCACATAGTTGTTATATGAAGTTTTTCCTGAAAGATTAATTCACAAGGTGCTTTTGCCCGATGAAATATACGAGCTATTTGTTGCCTTACAATCTGTTCTCTTGCATATACTTTGAGTGAATTGCCATATCATAAGTGAAAAGAAGAGAGTATGCCTAGTGAGGAGGATGAAATCAACATAACATGTCATTGCTTGCTATTTTCGTTTCTTACTTGTTCATGCTATGATACATGTCTATGACGCTTGGGATTATTGTGCTTACATTGAAATGCTTAACTTGAAAGCTATGTGTTTTAAGGATCCTGAGACAATCATTTAGGGGCAGTAGTTGAGTCTTTTTGTTTTTGTTTTGCTAAGGGACTAGCAAAAGCTAAGTGTGGGGTAGTTGATAGGAGCACAATGTGCGTCGTTCTTAATATGTTTTTACCCCCATTTATCCAATGCTTAACCCTTATTATTGTAAGATAGAGTCATATTTTAGTTTAGTGTCCCTTTGGTAGAGTTTTGGAGAAAATGTGCTTAATTGTCAGAAAAATGACTAGAGCAAAAAGTGCAAAATATGTTGTTTTCGTGATATTGAGGCCTGTGCTAAACTGATCTATCCTTTTCCAAATTTGATGAAATTTGGTATGCATATAATTGGCAAGCTAAAGTATATTGTGTCAAAATTTCAGATCAATCGGAGTTCGGAAAGTCACCCAAATGAAGGCTGCAACTTGGCAGTTTGAGCAAACCAATCCAGGGACTACCAGGATTTTCCTGGGACTGTGTCCTGATTTCCGGAATTTCTGTGGGACACATCGCTTGGAACCAGAGAATGAGCCATATGCCGTTGGAAAGCTCTACGAGTCTAGTTTCTCTGGGACTTTGAATTGCAGCAAAATATTTCCTGAGAAAAAAGTTATGCCAGTTGGAATGCACGAAGGTCAAGTCTGCCGAAAGAAGAAAACCTAAACCGAGTTCTACATGGATTTGGCTTACGAATGTGGACTGAATTCCATCCTTTGTGCAAGATTTTTGGTTGAATTAATTCATGGAAAACCTAAAGAGATATTTCTCAATTATTCAGTCATTATCTTGGGAATTTTCGGCAGAAAATAGAGGAAGAAAATCGCAACAAATCCTGATCAAATTCGGCAGAACTCCTGTGCACGTCATCCAACTTCCACGGACTATCCCGGACAGCTCACAATGAATCAGAGTTCGAGCCTTATATGGATAGAAAGCTACGGGAGTCTAGTTTCCAACCCAACTGAAATCACCTTAATATGTTTGCTAGAGAAAGATATTCCATAATCTTCACTCGAAGGTCAAATCTGCCAGTACGATAAGTTTGAGAAAAACTAGGTTTTGTAAACCGTAGCTGCCTCCCTTGCCTCTATAAATACCACAACATAATTTCAGAATAATCATCTTCTCTTCCTCACTTAAACTAGCCAAAACTCTGCCGAATTGCTTCTAAGAATTCTCACCAAGAACATAGCCGAACCATACTCCACCACCTTTCATAAAATCATTCCAATCATCAACACCAATCCACTTGCCGAATTCTTCAACAAGGTTGTCACTTGGATTGTAATTTCAATGGCTTTTGTTTCTTTGTATTTATACATTAATTTGTCTATGAATTATGTATTGATTCTTGGATCCAATTTTGGTTTTGTTATTTATTCATGGGATTTCCGAATTCTTGTTATAATTGTTTGGTTTTCTTATGTTTAATTGCCGAATTATGCATGTTATTTAATTGAATATGGTATGATGGGTAGTAGGTTTTTGCATGTTTTCTTGATTTAATTAGGTTTATTTCCTTAATTCGTGTGCAACCGAAGGAGATGTCTAGATGCATTCGAAGGCGATGAGTGTTATCTAGATGTTGAATTCACTTGCCGATTTAATACATGTTGGATCATACGCGTAGTTGATTTTAATGTGTATTTATCTAAGGGCTAGAGTAATTCTAGAAATTTACATGTCGATGTGGGATGAGTGACGCCATACCTGCTAACATGTTCCAATTCGACATACTGTGCTTATGTGCTATTTGTGTTTAATTTCTACGCGTAGTGTTATTAAACCGATTAGTACCATGTTTAGGATTACACGCGTAGTTGATTCTAAATACTTTGATGTTTTGAATAATTAGATATACCGCGTTGGCTCTAATTAAATTGGAACTTAATTGATCTTGAATTCGATATTTGCTTGCTGCCCCTATTACTTGTTTTAATTTCGTTGCATCTATAATGAGTTTTGTATCTTGTGATTGTATGGAAGATGTTGATCAATTGTAAATAATAATTTAGGATTTAAATTCGTAAAAAATCAGTAGGCAATTAGATAAAAATTCGACACCCCCCTTTCTATGTGCAACACTTTGTGTGATTGAAAGCCCTTGATTTCCCCGGATAGAACGATCCCTACTTGTCCTAACTACAATTGACAAAAGAAGGGTATTATGTGTATGAAGTTGTTTTGCAGGTACTTTGTGCTTGGATAACATCTCCATCAATTTTTGGCGCCGTTGCCGGGGAAATTTAATTATTTTGATTCATAAAGTGTTGTTTGTAATTATATATATTGCAGATTACTTAATTTTTCTATAGTTTTTGGGATTTGTATAATAGGATTTTTCGGAAGTGTAATAGTAAATAGGGATTTCCGATTTTTGTTTTTTTTGTTTTTTGTTTTTTTTGTTTTGTTTTTTGACTAATTGCCGAATTATGTGATGTATATTTGTGAATGTTTGTAACACTTAGATAATTTCTAGGAAGTTGATAGTTTTATGTATGCTTAAGTTTATTGTAGTTTCTAAAGTGTAACATGTAGGTGAAGCCTCTTTTGTTGATCATAACCAAAACCCTTCATACGAATGATGCTTTGTTGGATCCGTTTTATGTAGATTGGGAAACGTGGGATACTTCCCCCCCACGCATACAAGCGATATTTTGGCAAAGTTATTGTTTTTATGAGGTTGAGGGCGGTTTTAATCAACACTTGTAGACCGCTAGGGACCCGAGTTTATTTTACAAAGTATGGGGCAAGTTATTTTTCATTGATTGGTTCGAGGTTTGTAAAACTGGTTCTCAAGACCCACAGACTGATGTTCATTCTCTGTGAGTGAGTCGATAGGGGACTTGTCCTCCGTGGTTACCAACTTTGAGACCTGTCTGGTTCCTAAAGAGAGTTTACTCTTCGTGACTCTTAACGACACCGCCTTTGAAAAGTAAAATACGCTCAACCCTAGACAACAGCTTGTGCCGAAGCATCACCTCACTTTAGATGCTAGAAGATAACTTGAACATATGTGAATCTATTTTCTTCAAAACAAAATTTGTCTTTAATTTTTGAGGTATATCGGAATAAGCATCATACTACCTTGGGCTGCATCAGTCCATTGCACTGTTATCTCCTCTACTCCACGTACCTCGAATTTTAAAGTTGTGTGAATAAAAGAAATAGACTCTAGGTTCGGCAATCTCATACTATTTTCGACACTCTTGGAAGACTAGGACCGATCCATTGTGTGATACTTGTAAATTTTTATGAAACTTATACTTGCATAAATCGTGTGGAATATATACTTATAGAGAATGCGTATGATACATTTATAGTTTGAAAATTTTACATTACTTCTAACTTATTTCTAACCTATAATCTAACTTATTCTAACTCATTCTTTCTAATATATACATGTTGATTCTCAAGATTCTTGTAGAGTTTAATTGTTAGTTGCAGATCATAAGGAAGAGGTGAAGAATTACATTGCAAACAGTTGATTGAAGCTCTCATTGACTTGGGAAGGACGACAAGTGGTGCAAGAAACGAGTTCCACCACTCTCAACTTTTGTTCATGATTTACAATTAAATTCTACTTAGCTAATTGTTGTATATTTATACACTAACTTCTAACTTTAGCTAATTCACTAACTCACTACTAACTTATTCTTTGAATTCTCATCTCCACTCTTCTAAATTTCTTTATCTTGATGCGATACAGTTGAAGAGTGGAGTAATCATGCATCGAGTTATGGTAACCATTGTAAGGAGTCACAAATTTGGAGTGCGCACTCCAAAAGGCGTCGCCCACAACTTGATTAAGAAGTGAAGAGTCTAGGCTGAGTAGACTATAAACATTAAGCACTGCATGGGAGGCAACCCATTTCAACCAAAATTGTGAAGGAGCCATCAACGAGAGTTTGAATGTTCTAAATCCCTAAACTCTTTTTGGTTGAATTGTATGAATGTGGAATTTGTGGAATTTATCATATGCTTAGAAATTACAACATAATTTCTGTTTTACATTGAGGACAATGTAATTTTCTAAGTGTGGGGTAGGGATTGCATGTTTCACATATTTGTTTGTTTGTTTTGAGTCTTAAAAAGAAAAAGAAAAGAAAAAATCAGAAAATCAGAAAAATTAAAAATTTTCGTTGCTTTTTGTTTAAATTTTCGTTGCTTTTTGTTTGTTTTTATTTGTTTTTGAGTCTTAGGTGCCCCTAAATAGTCTATGATGAATATATCTTTGAATGCATAGATGATGGTTTTGCATAATCTTGAAAATAATTTTGAGTTTCATGGACTTTGTGATTGGTATGAACATTTGAGACTTGGACTTATTTGTGTAATAAGCATGTATGTTGTGTTGATTTTGTTCCATAATAACCTATGTGAGTTTTGATGCCATATACTTTCGTCTTGAGTGATAAAAATGGGTAGAATATTTCAAAACTTCATTATTCTTTGATTATTCAATGACTATGTGCCATAGCTTTTAATGAACTCTAGAATGCTAGAACTTGCTCTTGACAATTTTTGAGACTATTATTCATGAAATGCCTTGATTTTGAAAAGGATTGAAAAGATCATGTTAGGATGACCACCAATGCCAAATAAAGCTTATGCCTAATTTGTGCCCATCGTGGGACTCCTTAGTTTTAATCCCATTGAGCCAACATTGAGCCATTTTATTTCATCACCATGATACACATTCCTTGAGCTTAGAACAGTTTATCCTAACCATTGTTGTCAAGACTTGGTAAAGTTTAATTGGAATTTGTTATTTGAAGTAATGTTGGGAAGTAAGTGTGGGGTAAAACTTGTCCAATTGCATGAAAAGAGATGTGTTGCCGAAATTAAAAGAAAAAGAAGAAATTTCGGACATAAAAACGAAAAGAAAATTTGAGCCGAAAATAAGAAAAAAAAATTTGAGATTTCGGCAACTAAAAAAAAATTGGATGAGTTCTTGTGGTGAATTTGGAGTTTGTTTTACAATTGAAGGTCTATTAATATCATATTTGACCTTTGTTCATATTCACTATGTTATGGGGAAGAAAAGAATGAAATTTGGGCCCAGCATGATGAAATTTGGCCTTTGGAGTGATGACATAAGGATTTATTGAATTTTGCTAAGTCTTGGTGACAATTTATCACCACTATCCTAAATGCGAATTCCTTATGCCAATCCCCATTATCACCTTTATGTTGATCTTTTCATGATTCTTAAAATAGGTAAACTTTGATTTGTGGAGATTTTCGTCAAGAGTGAGCATATGGCTTTGGTTCATTTGTGCACATAGTTGTTATATGAAGTTTTTCCTGAAAGATTAATTCACAAGGTGCTTTTGCCCGATGAAATATACGAGCTATTTGTTGCCTTACAATCTGTTCTCTTGCATATACTTTGAGTGAATTGCCATATCATAAGTGAAAAGAAGAGAGTATGCCTAGTGAGGAGGATGAAATCAACATAACATGTCATTGCTTGCTATTTTCGTTTCTTACTTGTTCATGCTATGATACATGTCTATGACGCTTGGGATTATTGTGCTTACATTGAAATGCTTAACTTGAAAGCTATGTGTTTTAAGGATCCTGAGACAATCATTTAGGGGCAGTAGTTGAGTCTTTTTGTTTTTGTTTTGCTAAGGGACTAGCAAAAGCTAAGTGTGGGGTAGTTGATAGGAGCACAATGTGCGTCGTTCTTAATATGTTTTTACCCCCATTTATCCAATGCTTAACCCTTATTATTGTAAGATAGAGTCATATTTTAGTTTAGTGTCCCTTTGGTAGAGTTTTGGAGAAAATGTGTTTAATTGTCAGAAAAATGACTAGAGCAAAAAGTGCAAAATATGTTGTTTTCGTGATATTGAGGCCTGTGCTAAACTGATCTATCCTTTTCCAAATTTGATGAAATTTGGTATGCATATAATTGGCAAGCTAAAGTATATTGTGTCAAAATTTCAGATCAATCGGAGTTCGGAAAGTCACCCAAATGAAGGCTGCAACTTGGCAGTTTGAGCAAACCAATCCAGGGACTACCAGGATTTTCCTGGGACTGTGTCCTGATTTCCGGAATTTCTGTGGGACACATCGCTTGGAACCAGAGAATGAGCCATATGCCGTTGGAAAGCTCTACGAGTCTAGTTTCTCTGGGACTTTGAATTGCAGCAAAATATTTCCTGAGAAAAAAGTTATGCCAGTTGGAATGCACGAAGGTCAAGTCTGCCGAAAGAAGAAAACCTAAACCGAGTTCTACATGGATTTGGCTTACGAATGTGGACTGAATTCCATCCTTTGTGCAAGATTTTTGGTTGAATTAATTCATGGAAAACCTAAAGAGATATTTCTCAATTATTCAGTCATTATCTTGGGAATTTTCGGCAGAAAATAGAGGAAGAAAATCGCAACAAATCCTGATCAAATTCGGCAGAACTCCTGTGCACGTCATCCAACTTCCACGGACTATCCCGGACAGCTCACAATGAATCAGAGTTCGAGCCTTATATGGATAGAAAGCTACGGGAGTCTAGTTTCCAACCCAACTGAAATCACCTTAATATGTTTGCTAGAGAAAGATATTCCATAATCTTCACTCGAAGGTCAAATCTGCCAGTACGATAAGTTTGAGAAAAACTAGGTTTTGTAAACCGTAGCTGCCTCCCTTGCCTCTATAAATACCACAACATAATTTCAGAATAATCATCTTCTCTTCCTCACTTAAACTAGCCAAAACTCTGCCGAATTGCTTCTAAGAATTCTCACCAAGAACATAGCCGAACCATACTCCACCACCTTTCATAAAATCATTCCAATCATCAACACCAATCCACTTGCCGAATTCTTCAACAAGGTTGTCACTTGGATTGTAATTTCAATGGCTTTTGTTTCTTTGTATTTATACATTAATTTGTCTATGAATTATGTATTGATTCTTGGATCCAATTTTGGTTTTGTTATTTATTCATGGGATTTCCGAATTCTTGTTATAATTGTTTGGTTTTCTTATGTTTAATTGCCGAATTATGCATGTTATTTAATTGAATATGGTATGATGGGTAGTAGGTTTTTGCATGTTTTCTTGATTTAATTAGGTTTATTTCCTTAATTCGTGTGCAACCGAAGGAGATGTCTAGATGCATTCGAAGGCGATGAGTGTTATCTAGATGTTGAATTCACTTGCCGATTTAATACATGTTGGATCATACGCGTAGTTGATTTTAATGTGTATTTATCTAAGGGCTAGAGTAATTCTAGAAATTTACATGTCGATGTGGGATGAGTGACGCCATACCTGCTAACATGTTCCAATTCGACATACTGTGCTTATGTGCTATTTGTGTTTAATTTCTACGCGTAGTGTTATTAAACCGATTAGTACCATGTTTAGGATTACACGCGTAGTTGATTCTAAATACTTTGATGTTTTGAATAATTAGATATACCGCGTTGGCTCTAATTAAATTGGAACTTAATTGATCTTGAATTCGATATTTGCTTGCTGCCCCTATTACTTGTTTTAATTTCGTTGCATCTATAATGAGTTTTGTATCTTGTGATTGTATGGAAGATGTTGATCAATTGTAAATAATAATTTAGGATTTAAATTCGTAAAAAATCAGTAGGCAATTAGATAAAAATTCGACACCCCCCTTTCTATGTGCAACACTTTGTGTGATTGAAAGCCCTTGATTTCCCCGGATAGAACGATCCCTACTTGTCCTAACTACAATTGACAAAAGAAGGGTATTATGTGTATGAAGTTGTTTTGCAGGTACTTTGTGCTTGGATAACATCTCCATCAATTTTTGGCGCCGTTGCCGGGGAAATTTAATTATTTTGATTCATAAAGTGTTGTTTGTAATTATATATATTGCAGATTACTTAATTTTTCTATAGTTTTTGGGATTTGTATAATAGGATTTTTCGGAAGTGTAATAGTAAATAGGGATTTCCGATTTTTGTTTTTTTTGTTTTTTGTTTTTTTTGTTTTGTTTTTTGACTAATTGCCGAATTATGTGATGTATATTTGTGAATGTTTGTAACACTTAGATAATTTCTAGGAAGTTGATAGTTTTATGTATGCTTAAGTTTATTGTAGTTTCTAAAGTGTAACATGTAGGTGAAGCCTCTTTTGTTGATCATAACCAAAACCCTTCATACGAATGATGCTTTGTTGGATCCGTTTTATGTAGATTGGGAAACGTGGGATACTTCCCCCCCACGCATACAAGCGATATTTTGGCAAAGTTATTGTTTTTATGAGGTTGAGGGCGGTTTTAATCAACACTTGTAGACCGCTAGGGACCCGAGTTTATTTTACAAAGTATGGGGCAAGTTATTTTTCATTGATTGGTTCGAGGTTTGTAAAACTGGTTCTCAAGACCCACAGACTGATGTTCATTCTCTGTGAGTGAGTCGATAGGGGACTTGTCCTCCGTGGTTACCAACTTTGAGACCTGCCTGGTTCCTAAAGAGAGTTTACTCTCCGTGAATCTTAACGACACCGCCTTTGAAAAGTAAAATACGCTCGACCCTAGACAACAGCTTGTGCCGAAGCATCACCTCACTTTAGACGCTAGAAGATAACTTGAACATATGTGAATCTATTTTCTTCAAAACAAAATTCGTCTTTAATTTTTGAGGTATATCGGAATAAGCATGATACTACCTTGGGCTGCATCAGTCCATTGCACTGTTATCTCCTCTGCTCCACGTACCTCGAATTTTAAAGTTGTGTGAATAAAAGAAATAGACTCTAGGTTCGGCAATCTCATACTATTTTCGACACTCTTGGAAGACTAGGACCGATCCATTGTGTGATACTTGTAAATTTTTATGAAACTTAGACTTGCATAAATCGTGTGGAATATATACTTATAGAGAATGCGTATGATACATTTATAGTTTGAAAATTTTACATTACTTCTAACTTATTTCTAACCTATACTCTAACTTATTCTAACTCATTCTTTCTAACATATACATGTTGATTCTCAAGATTCTTGTAGAGTTTAATTGTTAGTTGCAGATCATAAGGAAGAGGTGAAGAATTACATTGCAAACAGTTGATTGAAGCTCTCATTGACTTGGGAAGGACGACAAGTGTTGCAAGAAACGAGTTCCACCACTCTCAACTTTTGTTCATGATTTACAATTAAATTCTACTTAGCTAATTGTTGTATATTTATACACTAACTTCTAACTTTAGCTAATTCACTAACTCACTACTAACTTATTCTTTGAATTCTCATCTCCACTCTTCTAAATTTCTTTATCTTGATGCGATGCAGTTGAAGAGTGGAGTAATTATGCATCGAGTTATGATAACCATTGTAAGGAGGCACGAATTTGGAGTGCGCACTCCAAAAGGCGTCGCCCACAACTTGATTAAGAAGTGAAGAGTCTAGGCTTAGTAGACTATAAACATTAAGCGCTGCATGGGAGGCAATCCATTTCAACCAAAATTGTGAAGGAGCCATCAACGAGAGTTTGAATGTTCTAAATCCCTAAACTCTTTTTGGTTGAATTGTATGAATGTGGAATTTGTGGAATTTATCATATGCTTAGAAATTACAACATAATTTCTGTTTTACATTGAGGACAATGTAATTTTCTAAGTGTGGGGTAGGGATTGCATGTTTCACATATTTGTTTGTTTGTTTTGAGTCTTAAAAAGAAAAAGAAAAGAAAAAATCAGAAAATCAGAAAAATTAAAAATTTTCGTTGCTTTTTGTTTAAATTTTCGTTGCTTTTTGTTTGTTTTTATTTGTTTTTGAGTCTTAGGTGCCCCTAAATAGTCTATGATGAATATATCTTTGAATGCATAGATGATGGTTTTGCATAATCTTGAAAATAATTGTAAGTTTCATGGACTTTGTGATTGGTATGAACATTTGAGACTTGGACTTATTTGTGTAATAAGCATGTATGTTGTGTTGATTTTTTTTCCATAATAACCTATGTGAGTTTTGATGCCATATACTTTCTTCTTGAGTGATAAAAATGGGTAGAATTTTTCAAAACTTCATTATTCTTTGATTATTCAATGACTATGTGCCATAGCTTTTAATGAACTCTAGAATGCTAGAACTTGCTCTTGACAATTTTTGAGACTATTATTCATGAAATGCCTTGATTTTGAAAAGGATTGAAAAGATCATGTTAGGATGACCACCAATGCAAAATAAAGCTTATGCCTAATTTGTGCCCATCGTGGGACTCCTTAGTTTTAATCCCATTGAGCCAACATTGAGCCATTTTATTTCATCACCATGATACACATTCCTTGAGCTTAGAACAGTTTATCCTAACCATTGTTGTCAAGACTTGGTAAAGTTTAATTGGAATTTGTTATTTGAAGTAATGTTGGGAAGTAAGTGTGGGGTAAAACTTGTCCAATTGCATGAAAAGAGATGTGTTGCCGAAATTAAAAGAAAAAGAAGAAATTTCGGACATAAAAATGAAAAGAAAATTTGAGCCGAAAATAAGAAAAAAAAATTTGAGATTTCGACAACTAAAAAAAAATTGGATGAGTTCTTGTGGTGAATTTGGAGTTTGTTTTACAATTGAAGGTCTATTAATATCATATTTGACCTTTGTTCATATTCACTGTGTTATGGGGAAGAAAAGAATGAAATTTGGGCCCAGCATGATGAAATTTGGCCTTTGGAGTGATGACATAAGGATTTATTGAATTTTACTAAGTCTTGGTGACATTTTATCACCACTATCCTAAATGCGAATTCCTTATGCCAATCCCCATTATCACCTTTATGTTGATCTTTTCATGATTCTTAAAATAGGTAAACTTTGATTTGTGGAGATTTTCGTCAAGAGTGAGTATATGCTTTGGTTCATTTGTGCACATAGTTGTTACATGAAGTTTTTCCTGAAAGATTAATTCACAAGGTGCTTTTGTCCGATGAAATATACGAGCTATTTGTTGCCTTACAATCTGTTCTCTTGCATATACTTTGAGTGAATTGCCATATCATAAGTGAAAAGAAGAGAGTATGCCTAGTGAGGAGGATGAAATCAACATAACATGTCATTGCTTGCTATTTTCGTTTCTTACTTGTTCATGCTATGATACATGTCTATGACGCTTGGGATTATTGTGCTTACATTGAAATGCTTAACTTGAAAGCTATGTGTTTTAAGGATCCTGAGACAATCATTTAGGGGCAGTAGTTGAGTCTTTTTGTTTTTGTTTTGCTAAGGGACTAGCAAAAGCTAAGTGTGGGGTAGTTGATAGGAGCACAATGTGCGTCGTTCTTAATATGTTTTTACCCCCATTTATCCAATGCTTAACCCTTATAATTGTAAGATAGAGTCATATTTTAGTTTAGTGTCCCTTTGGTAGAGTTTTGGAGAAAATGTGCTTAATTGTCAGAAAAATGACTAAGTAAAGAAATCTGAGCAAAAAGTGCAAAATATGTTGTTTTCGTGATATTGAGGCATGTGCTAAACTGATCTATCCTTTTCCAAATTTGATGAAATTTGGTATGCATATAATTGGCAAGCTAAAGTATATTGTGTCAAAATTTCAGATCAATCGGAGTTCGGAAATTCACCCAAATGAAGGCTGCAACTTGGCAGTTTGAGCAAACCAATCCAGGGACTACCAGGATTTTCCTGGGACTGTGTCCTGATTTCCGTAATTTCTGTGGGACACATCGCTTGGAAACAGAGAATGAGCCATACGCCGTTGGAAAGCTCTACGAGTCTAGTTTCTCTTGAGCAAAAAGTTATGTCGGTTGGAATGCACGAAGGTCAAGTCTGCCGAAAGAAGAAAACCTAAACCGAGTTCAACATGGATTTGGCTTACGAATGTGGACTGAATTCCATCCTTTGTGCAAGATTTTTGGCTGAATTAATTCATGAAAAACCTAAAGAGATATTTCTCAATTATTCAGTCATTATCTTGGGAATTTTCGGCAGAAAATAGAGGAAGAAAATCGCAACAAATCCTGATCAAATTCGGCAGAACTCCTGTGCACGTCATCCAACTTCCACGGACTCTCTCGGACAGCTCACAATGAATCAGAGTTCGAGCCTTATATGGATAGAAAGCTACGGGAGTCTAGTTTCCAACCCAACTGGAATCACCTTAATATCTATTTGCTAGAGAAAGATATTCTATAATCTTCACTCGAAGGTCAAATCTGCCAGCAGGATAAGTTTGAGAAAAACTAGGTTTTGTAAACCCTAGCTGCCTCCCTTGCCTCTATAAATACCACAACATAATTTCAGAATAATCATCTTCTCTTCCTCACTTAAACTAGCCAAAACTCTGCCGAATTGCTTCCAAGAATTCTCACCAAGAACATAGCCGAACCATACTCCACCACCTTTCATAAAATCATTCCAATCATCAACACCAATCCACTTGCCGAATTCTTCAACAAGGTTGTCACTTGGATTGTAATTTCAATGGCTTTTGTTTCTTTGTACTTATACATTAATTTGTCTATGAATTATGTATTGATTCTTGGATCCAATTTTGGTTTTGTTATTTATTCATGGGATTTCCGAATTCTTGTTATAATTGTTTGGTTTTCTTATGTTTAATTGCCGAATTATGCATGTTATTTAATTGAATATGGTATGATGGGTAGTAGGTTTTTGCATGTTTTCTTGATTTAATTAGGTTTATTTCCTTAATTCGTGTGCAACCGAAGGAGATGTCTAGATGCATTCGAAGGCGATGAGTGTTATCTAGATGTTGAATTCACTTGCCGATTTAATACATGTTGGATCATACGCGTAGTTGATTTTAATGTGTATTTATCTAAGGGCTAGAGTAATTCTAGAAATTTACATGTCGATGTGGGATGAGTGACGCCATACCTGCTAACATGTTCCAATTCGACATACTGTGCTTATGTGCTATTTGTGTTTAATTTCTACGCGTAGTGTTATTAAACCGATTAGTACCATATTTAGGATTACACGCGTAGTTGATTCTAAATACATGTGATGTTTTGAATAATTAGATATACCACGTTGGCTCTAATTAAATTGGAACTTAATTGATCTTGAATTCGATATTTGCTTGCTGCCCCTATTACTTGTTTTAATTTCGTTGCATGTATAATGAGTTTTGTATCTTGTGATTGTGTGGAAGATGTTGATCAATTGTAAATAATAATTTAGGATTTAAATTCGTAAAAAATCAGTAGGCAATTAGATAAAAATTCGACACCCCCCTTTCTATGTGCAACACTTTGTGTGATTGAAAGCCCTTGATTTCCCCGGATAGAACGATCCCTATTTGTCCTAACTACAATTGACAAAAGAAAGGTATTCTGTGTATGAAGTTGTTTTGCAGGTACTTTGTGCTTGGATAACATCTCCATCAGTTCATTGGTGCGCATAGTTGTTACACGAGGTTTTTCCATAAAAATTCACAAACTGCTTCGTTTTCTTTGACATATGCAAGTCACTCTTCGTAATTCATTATCTTTACTTCCATATACTTATGTGTGATTAGCCATGTTTCGAGTGAAAAGAAGAGAGTATGTCTAGTGAGGAGGATCAGATTAGCTTAATATGTTTACATGCTTATATGTTGTTCTTTTATGTTCATATCGATGTTACATGTTCATGAAACTTGAGATTTTCGTGCTTAGCATTCTCATGCATCAACTTGAAAGCTATGTGTTCATACGAGCCTGAGACAAATCATTAGGGGCAATAGTTTTTTTAGAGTCTTAGTTTAATTTAGTTTTGCTAAGGGACTAGCAAACGATAAGTGTGGGGTAGTTGATAGGAGCACAAAGTGCTACGATATTAATATATTTATGCCCTCGTTTATGCTTTATTTAGCCCTTATTTATCTAAGATCGAGTCATAATATAGATTAGTGAATATTTGGTAGAGTTTGGCAAAAATGTGCTTAAAAGCTGGAAATTTACAGAAAATTAACAAAGTGCTGAAAATTGAAGTCATATTATGTTTCGTTGATTCTGTAAAGCTTCCATATTGCTTTTGATGGGTTTTTCTTCTCTTATGAGCAGAACACACATATATGATCGAGGAATGAAAAGAATTCGAATGATTAGAGCTAATGAATATGCCGGAAATTGCCACGCAAATTCGAATACAGTAGGTTCCAGGAATTTCCTGGGCACATCAATCAATTTCTTGATTTTTCCCAGAATAGCTCATTTGGAACTAGAAGACACATACATGCCTGAAAAGATCTTTGAGTCTAGTTTCCACAGAATTTAGAATCGCATCAATAGCTATTTTTTGAAGAAAGTTATGCTCAATTGAAGACACGAAGGTCAGATCTGCCGAGAGAAAGTCAGAAAATCAGCTCAGTCCCTGCTGATAGGCTGCAATGCCAGCCTGTGCAGCAGCGCAGCGCGCGCAGCATGACACCAAGTGCCGCCGAGTCGTGTCCGACACGGGCACCTCGTGTCTGGGCCGTATCCCAAGTTCAACCAAACGTATCCACTGACGTATCCGAGACGTGTCTGGTGAGGTTCATACCTATGACCTGCCGTATCCGATACATGCATCTTGTATCGGACATAGACACCATAATCTACTGTAGCCCTGCCCTTGCATTACCTACCGCTGCTTACCGTTGCTGCTCGTTAGCCTCGCCAGCCATCCCATGCACACATGCATGCATGCCAACCTTAGCCTCACCAAGCCTTATGTGCATGCACCCAAGCGTATCCTTCCGAGAAGAAGCCAGTCTATGCTAGCCTGCCGATAGACATGCGCGCACCTGCGCGAGCACCAGCCAAGCGCCCTGCAAGTGCCAGGAAGTTGCCGAGAGGATGCCACCATGCCGAGAAGCTTCCAATTAACTTTCCAAGTGGCTGCAAGTGCCAAAGACATATCTTAGAGCATCAAGGAAGACCATGACGCGTTCTAAATGTGTGAAGACCAAGGATAAGTCAACCAAGCACATGCAAGCCGAGTGGAACATGGAATCCTGCCGAGGGAAGGAAAGCAAGCATTCTGGGTGAGCTAGGAGGCTGCAATCGATCTTTGGGCTACAAATCCATCAAACAACTGGCTGTAAGTCCATAAGAGGAGTCCATGAAGAGACGCAGCCTGTCCACGAAGAAAATGCACGGAAGATTCTTGAAGATTCAAAGCTTGGCCGGCAAGTATCCTAAACCTACTCGGTTTAGGTTTTGTTTTCCTTTGTGTTGCCGGTTTTATAATTAGCTTTTCTCTATATATAGGAGCCGGCAATACACAGAAAAAATTATTACATCTTAAGCCAAAACAAAGCCTGAAAGCTCTACTAAAATTCAGCCAAAAATCCTACACAAAACACAAGCCAAATCCACCATCACCACCCTCTAAAGTTTCTGCCGATACTCACCTCTATCCATCTCCATCGGATCAACACAAGTTTCTGCCCCAAAGGTGTCTATAAAGTGTGATCTACCCCCTACTCTCGGTTTGTAATAGTTTTGTGTAGTTATGCTAAGTTTTGTCTATGAAACTTGTATGAATTCTTGGTTTCAAATTGCACGTCTATGTGTGAAACGATTTGAGTTTTGGTTTTATGATTTGTATGTCCAATTAGTGTTTCAACTGTTCTTGTGGTTTTTGGAAGTTAAAATTCGGATTGCATGCTAAAACTTATAGGGAAAATATGTAACAAGTAGTAAGTATAGGTTCGGCAAGAGCATATCAACTTAGTAATAAATTCGTTTTTGGTTAACTCTTTAAATTCTTGTGCCTTAAAGATTGGTGATCTAATTGAGTCATGACGTTTAGGGTATCAATCTAATTTTCTGAAATAAACATAGTTAAGATTAGCGCGACGTTGTGTTGATTTATGTTGTTTCTTAGGGATCGAGTAGTTTAAAAGAGTTTGTATGTCGATGTGAGAAGAGTGACGCCATACTTGCTAACATGATTCCAACTAAAAAGACTTATATGTTTAAGTGTTAATTTGTTTTAGTGTCTACGCGAAACACTACTACAAATATAGTCATTGATGGCATTTTGAGGATGGCATTTTTATGTAAAACGTCATGGAAACAACATTTCATGGCTTTTTTTTCCAAAAAACGCCATTGATTTTTTAAGTACAAATTTTAAATTTACATTAATGGCGTTTTTTAAACGGCATGAAATGTCTAAAGTTTTAATGGCGTTTTCTAAACGCCGTAAAAATTCATGACACTTTTTATAAGATTTTTCATGGCGTTTGGAAACGCCGTAGATGATTTTTAATACTATGGCGTTCGGCTGCATCCTAACGGAGCGCCATGCCTGAAAATTAGATTTTGAGCGGGTATTTTTTTTTTCAGTTTGGCGCCTCTACGTCTGAAAGGGGAACTTAACCCTTTGTAATTGAAAGACAAAAAAATTCAGAAACTCTACTCTCCCACAAAAACTCTTTTCTCCAAAAACCCATCTTCACCTTCACCATCCTCCCACTGCCGAACCACCCTCCTCCCATTGCCGCCGGAGCAGGTCTCGCCGAACTACCCACCACCCACTAAATCTCAGCACCCACCAGAGCAAGTCTCGCCGTTTGCCACCAAACCGCCGCGCACCACTCCTCTTTGACGACATCCTCGACGCCGACCAAGACCCCTCATTCTCTGCCGCCGCAGCCCACCCTCCCTCCCCCACGCCTCTGCCGCGAAACCATAGTCCGAAACCAGAAGCGAGGTTTACGTTATAATTCTACCCATCTTTTGAACTATTCATCTTGGGTGCTCTAGCTTGTTGTAGTAGTAATCAAGAGATTGTTTAATGTATAAATAGGTAATGCTTTGAGGTTGGAAGGAATGGAAGTAATTTCTTAGGCTTGGAGTTCAGTACTACTGGGTCCAAAATGTTAGCTTGATGTCTATATAGGCTATGAATACGGTACTCAAGGCAGGCACTTGTTCGGGGACGACGAAGGATCTCGGAAAAGATATTGATTAGTAAAGTTGGATTGTTGTAGTTTTGGATGAACGATGGATTTGTGTATTGAAGATGGAAAAATATGTTTTACTCTTATGATATAAGAAGGTCATTGCTTAGAAGACATATTAGCTTGATTAGTCTCACTGGGTGTTGACGTGGGCGGGGTTTGGATCTTGCTTTCAGCTCCCAGGTCTCCATATATCACTATTCTTGCCATTACATTAAAGAAAATAGCTGCTACTATTATTATTGCAGCCAATATCCTAACCTAGACAGATAGCCACCAAAGATACTAAAGGGAAGCTGCAGCTGCTGCATTGACATAGTTTATCCGCTACAGGTATGCTAAGGATGTCAATCAACACTGTGTACTTGTTCTTAGATGCATTATTCACATATTTAATGTGTTATATGCTATTGTTATCAAGGGAGTTTCTTGTTGCAAGTGTTGTGTCCATCCTGTGTCATTTTGTCTCTTACTGCTGTTATTATTTCTATTTACATTTGTGATTACTGTTGTCTGTAGAGTTAGGCAGAAAGTTGTCTATAGGATGCCAAGAGCGCTCTCTACTTATTGGTTCCTTTTAAATCACTTATCTTGATATAGGATATGCACAAACTGTCTTGTTAACTGAATGCATACAGTAGGGAAAATACTGGTTTACTCGAATATTATTGGGAATGAAATTTCTTACCGAGTCATTATACTTGGTCTCATGACCGTTATACCTTTTTTGTTGAGCTTGGGCTGTGGTATAGTGAGGGGAACCACACCATGGTTTCCGCTTCTATCTCAGCTCTCTCTCTCATTCATTCTCCAATATTTCATGTACTAGTTTGGATAATTGGATTCTTGTGAAAACCCCAGGAAGGTTCCTAAGAGACCCATTACAGTTTGCTCTAGGCCTCTAGCTCTAGTGATCAAGGTTCTGCTTCTTTACAATCCTGCCTTGGCTGCTTCAGTAGCTGTTCTTTTCTGGTTAAGTCCAGGACACCAGGTATATATGATTCCAAATCTCGAATCTTTGCTTTGTTTCTTGTTTCTCTTATGTCTTTAGATTTCAATTTTCAGTAGTATGCGAAGAAGATTATTGCTCTTTTTAGTCTGCACTACTTTTGAAGAAGCTCTTACCTTGTGCTAGCTTATCCAGAGATTAGTTAAACTTATTCCAAACCAGAAACTCTGTATAGTTCAGTCAGAAGTTACAATTCAAGAGACTTCTTCTAATAAGGGGTAAACTTATGTATAGTGAAGCATATCTGTAATAAGAATTCTCCATTCTGTCTATATATTTAGCATTGTTGGATTACTTTTACTACTTAGTTGCTGGATTGGAGTTCATAAATTTGGTCTATATATAACTTGTTTTATTTTTTATTTTTTATATACCTCTGATATTAGCAATGCCTCCAAAACCTCGATACGGAAAGACGAGGAAGCTCTTGGAGATTGAGGACCGTGACCTACGGCAGCAGTTGATGAGACAATCACTACAAGCACCACCACTCTGCTAGACTATGTTTATTACCTTTTGTTTGTACTTAAAGAACAGTTTATGTAATAGCACGATTGATTTTGGAATGAAGGTTTTAGTTTCAAATTTTAGAATGTGTTGGTTTGGGAAATGTGTTGATTTTGGCTCAGCAGGTTATGTTGTTTGTTTTGTAAAAGGGCAATATACAGACGCAGCCTCTGTATTGATATCTGCAACATCACTTACGCGACGGGCGTAGGTAGGCCCGTCGCCTAAATTCATCTTACGCGACAGAGAAACATCAAAGTGTGTCGCCTAAGCTTTCCTTAAGTGACTAACAAGTGTAAGTCCGTCGTTTAAAAACATATAATTTTTTTTAAAAAAAAATTAACTAAGTAAATTATATAGACGGGCGTAGAAAATTATGTCGCCTAGATGCATGTTAGGCGACACAGAAACATCAAAGGGTGTCGCCTAAGATTTCCTTAAGTGACTAACAAGTGTATGTCCGTCGTTTAAAACCATATAAATTTTTTTAAAAAAATTAACTAAGTAAATTATATAGGCGACGGGCGTAGAAAATTATGTCGCCTAGATGCAAGTTAGGCGACGCAGAAACATCAATGTGTGTCGCCTAAGACTGCCTTAAGTGACTCACAAGTGTATGTTTGTCGTTTAAAAACAATATAAACTTTTTTCTGAAAATAAACTAAGTAAATTATATAGGCGACGGGCGTAGAAAAGTGTGTCGCCTAAGACTGCCTTAAGTGACTCATAAGTGTATGTCCGTCGTTTAAAAACATATAAAACTTTTTTCTGAAAATTAAATAAATAAATTATATTTAAGCGACGGAGTGTGTCACTTTTAAGCGATATGATCTGAATATATGTTGGTCGCCTAGGTACATAGTTTTTAGGCGACACGTTATATCGTTAGTCGCCTAAAATTGCTCTTAGGTGACAGGAAATGCAAAATGTGTCGCGTAAGGTGTTAGGCGACTAGACTTAGGCGACTTCACTTAGACGACAGGTCTGTGTGTCGTCTAAGACTTAGGCGACAGATTCCTTCACTTAGGCGACATGTTATGTCAGTCGCCTAAATACTTGTATGGCGTAGTGTTTGCTTCCTCTCCAAGAAACTCATCATCTTCTTTCTTCTTCTTCTACACCATTCTTTCTCCACCACTCACAAACCACCACGTGAACCCTTAATTCTCGCAGAGACGATTATTTTAATACTTTTTTTGTATTGAGAAATCGGTTACGGAGGTCTCTGTTGTGGTTGTGGGTTTTGCATGAAGAAGGAGCAGTCTCTCAACTTTGAACCAGGGCCTTTTCCCACGCACGTTCAGTTTGGCGCGTGGTGGACAGGGCATTCAATGCACCCCCCGTACTTCTTCATCTACAGCCGTTTGATCCTCATCACTCACTGTTGCTTTACTTTTTCGAACATCCTGAAAGCATGCAAATTGAGTAACCATGAACTACGTCAATTAACGACAACAAAAAAGAAGTAGGAAAAAAAAAAGAAAAAAAAACTTTGTTCATTTAATATATCTTGCATGAAATTGACTACTTTATCTAAGTTTCATTCATTATCATACACTGTAAACATCAAAGTATCGTCTAATTAAACTCTAAGAACTCATCAATCACACCCTCATAGTTCACACATCTCATACTCCACACTATATGTTCATAAATCTTTCACACCAATGATTAGCAAATTTGTCCAGGGAAAACCAATATAAACAACACACAACACTTTAATAATTATCAATTACAAACACATAAAAAAAGTAAGAAATAGATCACTTGATTACTATAAAATCTGATGAACCTGTGATACAAAAACAGCAAAACCCAATCAATCTCAATCCCCAAAATAGAGAGGAAGAAAACAGAAACGCCCAGAACAAAAGAGCAATCCCCTATTTCTTCTACCTAGCCTCTACTTCCCCTCAATTAATCTCCAGCTCATTGGGAGCTTTCGGGAAAAGAAGAAATTAGACAGACTAATTTGAGAAGAAAAGAGAAGATTGGTGCACACAGAAACAACGAAAAAGAAGAAAGAAGATCGGGAGGTTCGAACAACCTGCTCTCCCTTCTTCTCCTAATCAAAACCCAATTCGCCAATTCCGACAACAAAATTCAAAAACGTCAACAACATCAAGACCTACAAAAAAAATAAATCAACCTAGCTTTCATACATGCTAAATAAATGGAAGGAAAAAAAAACAAAGAAAAAACAATCGGTAACCTTGGATACACAACTAAAGGCAACAAAACGCAGAACAACAGAAGAACAGACAACCAGAGGAGCCACCTCCCTAGCCAAAGGAACCCAATTCCTCTTTACAAAAATAACCAACCAAAAATATTCCACATAACTGAAGACTTGAATCATCTGTCTAGCAGTAATTTGAGTTGACGTTATCTTTTCTTCATATTATATACTTGTCTTCCCTAAATTGATATGCCGAACACATATGCCCCAGCTTTATGGAAAGAAAAGAGAGAAAAAGAGACATACAATGCAAAGTGAAAAATAATAATATATGTAACCAAAGCTTGAGGTCCTAATCGACTCCCATTAAACTTCTTTATATACATGACTCCATGACATGCGAGTCTGAAACTGATTTGAAACTGATTCATGTGAAACTGATAAGAAATAGAATGTGATATCAACTACTTTGTAATATTTGTATCATAAATGCTCCTCTTTGATTAATAAGTTCGCCTGATTAGAAACGGAAATATACTGAACTACTCTGTAATACTTTGTAATGTAAATCGTAATATGGATTATAAAATTCATGAAAAAATGCTTGAAGGACCTCTGAACCTGAGATATATATCTTTTAAGAAAGAGACTTACTGTGGCTCTGATACGCAATGACTACATGAACATTTGAGCTGAGCAAGGACCTTTAAGTGTATGTCCGTCGTTTAAAAATATATAAACTTTTTTTAAAAAAATTAACTAAGTAAATTATATAGGCGACGGGCGTAGAAAAGTATGTCGCCTAGATGCATGTTAGGCGACACAGAAACATCAAAGTGTGTCGCCTAAGATTGCCTTAAGTGACTAACAAGTGTATGTCCGTCGTTTAAAAAGATATAAATTTTTTTAAAAAAAATTAACTAAGTAAATTATATAGGCGACGGGCGTAGAAAAGTATGTCGCCTAGATGCATGTTAGGCG
Source organism: Potentilla sterilis (assembly GCA_963682095.1). Taxonomy (NCBI): domain Eukaryota; kingdom Viridiplantae; phylum Streptophyta; class Magnoliopsida; order Rosales; family Rosaceae; genus Potentilla; species Potentilla sterilis. Next base: position 30,416,213 of record OY821762.1, read on the forward strand.
ACGCAGAAACATCAAAGTGTGTCGCCTAAGATTGCCTGAAGTGACTCACAAGTGTATGTCCGTCGTTTAAAAAGATATAAATTTTTTTTAAAAAATTAACTAAGTAAATTATATAGGCGACGGGCGTAGAAAAGTGTGTCGCCTAGATGCATGTTAGGCGACGCAGAAACATCAATGTGTGTCGCCTAAGACTGCCTTAAGTGACTCACAAGTGTATGTCCGTCGTTTAAAAACAATATAAAACTTTTTTCTGAAAATAAACTAAGTAAATTATATAGGCGACGGGCGTAGAAAAGTGTGTCGCCTAAGACTGCCTTAAGTGACTCATAAGTGTATGTCCGTCGTTTAAAAACATATAAAACTTTTTTCTGAAAATTAAATAAATAAATTATATTTAGGCGACGGAGTGTGTCACTTTTAAGCGATATGATCTGAATATATGTTGGTCGCCTAGGTACATAGTTTTTAGGCGACACGTTATATCGTTAGTCGCCTAAAATTGCTCTTAGGTGACAGGAAATGCAAAATGTGTCGCGTAAGGTGTTAGGCGACTAGACTTAGGCGACGTCACTTAGACGACGGGTCTGTGTGTCGTCTAAGACTTAGGCGACAAATTCCTTCACTTAGGCGACATGTTATGTCAGTCGCCTAAATACTTGTATTGCGTAGTTTGCTTCCTCTCCAAGAAACTCATCATCTTCTTTCTTCTTCTTCTACACCATTCTTTCTCCACCACTCACAAACCACCATGTGAACCCTTAATTCTCGCAGAGACGATTATTTTAATACTTTTTTTGTATTGAGAAATCGGTTACGGAGGTCTCTGTTGTGGTTGTGGGTTTTGCATGAAGAAGGAGCAGTCTCTCAACTCTGAACCAGGGCCTTTTCCCACGCACGTTCAGTTTGGCGCGTGGTGGACAGGGCATTCAATGCACCCCCCGTACTTCTTCATCTACAGCCGTTTGATCCTCATCACTCACTGTTGCTTTACTTTTTCGAACATCCTGAAAGCATGCAAATTGAGTAACCATGAACTACGTCAATTAACGACAACAAAAAAGAAGAAATAGGAAAAAAAAAAAAAAAAAAAAACTTTGTTCATTGAATATATCTTGCATGAAATTGACTACTTTATCTAAGTTTCATTCATTATCATACACTGTAAACATCAAAGTATCGTCTAATTAAACTCTAAGAACTCATCAATCACACCCTCATAGTTCACACATCTCATACTCCACACTATATGTTCATAAATCTTTCACACCAATGATTAGCAAATTTGTCCAGGGAAAACCAATATAAACAACACACAACACTTTAATAATTATCAATTACAAACACATAAAAAAAGTAAGAAATAGGTCACTTGATTACTATAAAATCTGATGAACCTGTGATACAAAAACAGCAAAACCCAATCAATCTCAATCCCCAAAATAGAGAGGAAGAAAACAGAAACGCCCAGAACAAAAGAGCAATCCCCTATTTCTTCTACCTAGCCTCTACTTCCCCTCAATTAATCTCCAGCGCATTGGGAGCTTTCGGGAAAAGAAGAAATTAGACAGACTAATTTGAGAAGAAAAGAGAAGATTGGCGCACACAGAAACAACGAAAAAGAAGAAAGAAGATCGGGAGGTTCGAACAACCTGCTCTCCCTTCTTCTCCTAATCAAAACCCAATTCGCCAATTCCGACAACAAAATTCAAAAACTTCAACAACATCAAGACCTACAAAAAAAATAAATCAACCTAGCTTTCATACATGCTAAATAAATGGAAGGAAAAAAAAACAAAGAAAAAACAATCGGTAACCTTGGATACACAACTAAAGGCAACAAAACGCAGAACAACAGAAGAACAGACAACCAGAGGAGCCACCTCCCTAGCCAAAGGAACCCAATCCCACTTTACAAAAATAACCAACCAAAATTATTCCACATAACCGAAGACTTGAATCATCTGTCTAGCAGTAATTTGAGTTGACGTTATCTTTTCTTCATATTATATACTTGTCTTCCCTAAATTGATATGCCGAACACATATGCCCCAGCTTTATGGAAAGAAAAGAGAGAAAAAGAGACATAAAATGCAAAGTGAAAAATAATAATATATGTAACCAAAGCTTGAGGTCCTAATCGACTCCCATTAAACTTCTTTATATACATGACTCCATGACATGCGAGTCTGAAACTGATTTGAAACTGATTCATGTGAAACTGATAAGAAATAGAATGTGATATCAACTACTTTGTAATATTTGTATCATAAATGCTCCTCTTTGATTAATAAGTTCGCCTGATTAGAAACAGAAATATACTGAACTACTCTGTAATACTTTGTAATGTAAATCGTAATATGGATTATAAAATTCATGAAAAAATGCCTGAAGGTCCTCTGAACCTGAGATATATATCTTTTAAGAAAGAGACTTACTGTGGCTCTGTTACGCAATGACTACATGAACATTTGAGCTGAGCAAGGACCTTTAAGTGTATGTCCGTCGTTTAAAAACATATAAACTTTTTTTAAAAAAATTAACTAAGTAAATTATATAGGCGACGGGCGTAGAAAAGTATGTCGCCTAGATGCATGTTAGGCGACACAGAAACATCAAGGTGTGTCGTCTAAGATTGCCTTAAGTGACTAACAAGTGTATGTCCGTCGTTTAAAAAGATATAAATTTTTTAAAAAAAAATTAACTAAGTAAATTATATAGGCGACGGGCGTAGAAAAGTATGTCGCCTAGATGCATGTTAGGCGACGCAGAAACATCAAAGTGTGTCGCCTAAGATTGCCTGAATTGACTCACAAGTGTATGTCCGTCGTTTAAAAAGATATAAATTTTTTTAAAAAAATTAACTAAGTAAATTATATAGGCGACGGGCGTAGAAAAGTGTGTCGCCTAGATGCATGTTAGGCGACGCAGAAACATCAATGTGTGTCGCCTAAGACTGCCTTAAGTGACTCACAAGTGTATGTCCGTCGTTTAAAAACAATATAAAACTTTTTTCTGAAAATAAACTAAGTAAATTATATAGGCGACGGGCGTAGAAAAGTGTGTCGCCTAAGACTGCCTTAAGTGACTCATAAGTGTATGTCCGTCGTTTAAAAACATATAAAACTTTTTTCTGAAAATTAAATAAATAAATTATATTTAGGCGACGGAGTGTGTCACTTTTAAGCGATATGATCTGAATATATGTTGGTCGCCTAGGTACATAGTTTTTAGGCGACACGTTATATCGTTAGTCGCCTAAAATTGCTCTTAGGTGACAGGAAATGCAAAATGTGTCGCGTAAGGTGTTAGGTGACTAGACTTAGGCGACGTCACTTAGACGACGGGTCTGTGTGTCGTCTAAGACTTAGGCGACAAATTCCTTCACTTAAGCGACATGTTATGTCAGTCGCCTAAATACTTGTATTGCGTAGTTTGCTTCCTCTCCAAGAAACTCATCATCTTCTTTCTTCTTCTTCTACACCATTCTTTCTCCACCACTCACAAACCACCATGTGAACCCTTAATTCTCGCAGAGACGATTATTTTAATACTTTTTTTGTATTGAGAAATCGGTTACGGAGGTCTCTGTTGTGGTGGTGGGTTTTGCATGAAGAAGGAGCTATTCTTACATTTTGGGGAAAAAAAATTAAATTAATTTCTAAATTACCATTCCAAGCAACCTGCAATTCACAATGACAATCCATGCATTTACACCAATAAGAAACACGTCTAAATGACTTATTTAATTTGTTCCAATATACATAAAATATAACCCTAATCATCACCTAAAGCACTAAACTCCACCACGTCATCCTGGCCACCATCCTGTTGTCCATCATGCTCGTCATCCTGCTGAATAAACTCGGGAGCTCTCGGCATTGGAGGTTCATCTAACGGCTTAAACAGGGGCGGGGGTTCAAGGCCTTGTTGTTGTGCCACGAACATAGCATACCACCAGTTTTGTTGGCCGGTGATAGGAGCACAATGTGCGACGATATTATATGCTTATGCCCTCGTTTATGCTTTGTTTAACCCTTATTTATCTAAGATAGAGTCATAATTTAGTTTAGTGTTGTTTTGGTGGAGTTTTGGAAATATGAGCTTAATGATCCGAAAAATGACTAAGTTTGAGAAATCTGGAAAATAGTGTAAAATATGTCTTTTTCGCGATTTTGAGATGAGTGAAAATATGATCTATCCTTGTCCGAATTCTATGAAATTTGGTGTGCTTAATATTCATATACTGAGGAATGTTGTATTAAAATTTCAGATCAATCGGAGTTCGGGAAGTCACCCAAAAGATGGCTGTAAAACCGCAGTCCGAACATTCCAATCCAGGGGCTTCCAGGATTTTCCTGGGACTGTGTCCCAACTTCGAAAAATCATTCCCGTCGACTCACAAGGAATTTGATCAAACTGTTTTATGGGGAGATGGCCATATGTGTCTAGTTTACGTGAGACTTGGAATCGCATCAATCGGAGCTCCACAGATGGAGATATGTCGGAATCACTGCGACAAGGTCAAAGCTGCCGATTCCAGGAACCTACTGCCCCCTTTTTGTGTTTTCTGTTTTTGATGGACCTAATGGTGCACAAATGCATATGTGAAGATGGTTCAAGCCTTATTAAGGGAAGAGGAAGACACTGGGCCATGGCATTGAAGAAAAACATGAAGAAAGACGTTCTCCTAGTCACACTAGGAGAAGCTGCCGAATAGAGGCAGATTGTATGCCTTTGTGTGCTGCCGGCAATTGGGGTATTTTTCGATGGACCAAGACATGTCAAATGAAGTCCAAGACCATATAAGAAGTCCATGAAGATGTGAAGCCCAAGCCTTGAAGAAAAATTCAGAAAAGAAAACCTAATTGGATTAAGAAAGGAAGGTTGCAAAACCTTAATGAACTAGGTTTTCTGAATCCCTTTTGGCTTAAGGGACTGCCGGCAGCCTCTCTCCCTTTTTCCTCTATATATAGCCATCTCATATTCAGAAAAACTTGTCACATCTCAAGCCAAAACACAAAGCCAAAGCTCTACCAAATTCTCCCCAAAAATCCTACACAAACCCTAGCCGAAAATCACCACCACCCTCAACCAAGTTTCTGCCGAACTTGGAAAATACCTACTGCCGAGCCACTTTGTTGCCGTGCAGCAGTCCATCCAACCACCATACGCCACCGGATCCACACCAAGACGAAGCTCTCCAAGGTTTCTAAAGTGTGATCCACTCCCCTCTTTCGGTTTAGCTTTTGTTTGTGTAGTTATGAATTGTTTTGTCTATGAAACTCTTTTGTATTTTTGGTTTTGGATTATATGTCTATGTATGATTCAAATTGGAGATTGGTTTTATGAATTGTATGTTGATGAATTGTTTGATTCGATGTTTAGACTTAGGTTTAAATTTCGGGAACAATGAATTTGCATGTTAATTTTGTAGTATAAAACGTGTAAGATGAACACACTTAGATAATTAGGACAGCGGTATTGATGCATGTTGAGGATTTAAATCGGTTAGTAATCTAAGGGCGTGACTTAAAAACCGACTCATTAGTGTTGTTTGGCAAACAAGTAAATCTAGATGTTAGGTTTCATCTAACCCGAGTAGAATGAATAAAGATGAAACGTATGTTGCTTTGATTCTATTGTGCTCACTTAGGGTATAACCTTAGCTAAAACTTGCATGTTAAATGAGATGATTGACAACCTTGCTTGTTTACATGTTTTCGATTATAGACTTTTGTGCTTCAATGCTATTACTTGTATAAGGTAGCATAACTTTTAGGATCACCATGCGAATAGCTCGATCTTAAAACATAAGAAAAAGTCTCTCAACTAGGTAAAATCGGAAACGTTCTAGTTGTAGGTCGAAACTTGTTTAAGTCCAATGCATGCTAAATACTTGTTCCTTACCTTCTTTTGTGTGAATCTTATGTGTTAAATGAGTTGAGTGTGGAGTGCTTTGTGTGAAAGATGTCGACCAAAACTTGTAAATAGTAGACTTAGGATTTATTTTCAGCAACTTTTAATTTCGTGTCACCTAGTTCTAGGGCAGCTTTGCTGCCGATCCATACTCATACCCCATTGTGACGTTAACATGTGTATATATGTGTATATGTGTGTCTAACAATTTCATATTTCAGGTACCCTTAATCCCCGGCTTAGAACGATCCCTACTTATGTCTATACTACTAACGATTGTAGGGTTATTATTGCTTGATGCTCGCTTCGGCGACTCGTCAATTTTTGGCGCCGTTGCCGGGGATTATAAAAGCTTGTTTTATGTTATTGTTGTGTATATATGATTGCTGGAAATTTTTGTTGTGAAGTTGTAAAAGTTGTAAATTTTAATTTTTGTTGTGATTTTTGTAAAGTAGAAATGTGCTTCGACATGTAGAGTTTAAATTTCGGAAGTTGCATGATGTATATTGATGTATGTTGGTAATCACTTAGTTTAATTTCTAGGAAGTTGATAGTGTTGTGTATGTTTGAGTTTATTGTAGTTTCTAAAGTGTAACATGTAGGTGAAGCCTCTTTTGTTGATCATAACCTAAACCCTTCATACGAATGATGCCTTAGCAGATCCGCTTTTATGAACAACCGGGAAACAGGGTAGTGCCCTCCCAACTCATACGAGCGATGCTTTGGCAGACCCATTTTTATGAGGTTGAGGGCGGTTTTAATCAACACTTGAGACCGCTAGGGATCCGTGTTTGTTTTACAAAGTATGGGGAAGTTATTATCATAGATATGGTTCTCAGGTTTGTTTAACTGGATCTCAAGGCCCATAGACTGATGTTCATTCTCGGTGAGTGAGTCGATAGGGGGTTCTCCCTCCATGGTGTCCAACAACGAGTCCTGCCTGGTTCCTGTAGGGGGTTCGCCCTCCGTGATTTTAATGACCTTTGAAACGTAAAATCCGCACGACCTAGTCGACAGCTTGTGCCGAAGCATCACCTCACTTTAGACGCTAGAACATAACTTGACATATGTGGCCTATTTTCTTCGAAGATAAAACATGTTGTGTGGTTCAAACTCTTGAGGTATATCGGGTTAAGCATGATACTACCGGGGGCTGTATCAGTCCATTGCACCGTTATCTCCTCTGCTCCACGTACTTTGAGAGTTAGAACAAATTTTAAAAGAAATTAGACTTAGCGATTACATGATCATGAACGTTCCAATTTTTCTTCTCTTGTTGCCGAATGTATGTATGTTTTGCCGAAACTTTCTTTGTGTTTGCCGAATGTGACTTTGTGCTATTGTTGAAATATGTTATGTAATCGCCAATGCCGTAGCTTGTATGAATTTGTATATTCTTGCATCTTAGTTTGTTGTTTTGTTCGTTTTGATGTGTTTTGTGTCTGTGCAGTCGAACTTAAAAGAACAGTGCAGGAAGTACCAGCTTCTGCCCAAAACAGAACTCGGGCAGTGCAGTCTGTCAACTTTGGAAGGTTGCCGTTTGCAGCTCACAAAACTTGGGAAAGTGAACCATACACCGTTGGAAAGGTCTCTGAGTCTACTTTCTGTAGGATTTTACGGAAGTGGATTTGGAGTTTCGAGCCGATCCCAGTTTCAATTTGAGTGCAGCAAGGTCAATCTGGCAGAACAGAGAACTGGGCAGATCAATAGGTCCGATTAAAGACCAAACAAAGAGTACTTCTGCTGGTCCGATTGAGGCAAATTTTATACCGGTGGAAAGCTCTGTGTGTCCACTACAACATTTATTTACAACACTTTTGCATTAGGATAGTGGAGCACACCCAAATTCGAGCCTTAAGAGGAAGCGTTCCATCTGCCAAAGCTTCTGCCGAGCTGCCTGCAGCCTGACGCCTTGTTTGCTGCCGCGCAGCCCTGCCGATATTCCTCCGCGCGCATGCTTGCTCTTTCCCCCAGCAATGCAACCTTGCACCTTGTTGCCAATGCCGCACCAACTTCCTGCCTTGCTGCCGAGAGAAAGCTGCCCCTGCCAGGAAGCTGCCGATACACCTGAAAACTTGCTGAGAAGTATTCCTATGAAATTTCTAGCTTGTCTAGCTGTGTCCTGGGTTTGCAATGAAGCTTCCAAAGTCCAAAAAGGCTGCAGGCATGTAGGGAATCAAAAAAAGAAAACCTAGTCTGAGGAGAGAAAGGAAAACCTAAACCTTTGAAGATTGGGAAAACCTGCCAAGAGGGCAGCCTTTGCCAAAGCTGCAGCCTTATGTCCTGCCCTTCCGAAAGTCACTACCGAGAAGCAGTTTTCTGCCGAGAGAGTGAGTTGCTGCCCTTCTTTGCCGATAGCAACACTTTTGGCCACAATAAACACGTACACAACACATGGTGAAGAGTCTAAGCAATGGACTATAAACACAAAGCGCTACTTGGGAGGCAACCCAAGTCGATTAAAGAAAAATGAAGGAGCCATCACCGAGAGTTTGAAATTTCTTAACCCTTCTCTTTTTCTTTGGTTTGTGATGATATGTTGGAATATGTTAGTCTATTGCATGCTTAGGAAATTCGTTGATATAGTTATGTGCTTACATTGAGGACAATGTAATTTTCTAAGTGTGGGGTGGGATAACGTATTCCGTTTATGTTTTCGTGTGCTTAGCTTAGAAAAGAAAATTTAGAAAATGTTCCACAAAAATAGAGTGTTTAAATTGTTTGTTTCGAGTCTTAGGATGCCCCTAATATGTCAATGATGTTTTTTCTCCTCTTTGCATACATAGATGATAGTTGTGCATACAATTAAAATTGTGAGTTTCATGGATTTTGTGCATTGGTAGGAGCATGTAGGACTTGTTGATTAACGAAGCATGCATGTTTTAGCTAGTTTGTTTCTATAATAACCTATGTGAGCTTTAGAGCCAAATTGCTTTCTTCTTGAGTGATAAAAAGATAAAAATTCGATAAATTCGTAGGAAGCATGAAACCTCATAATTCTTTGATTATTCGATGACTATATGCAATAGCTTTTCATGGACTCTAGAAGTGCTAGAACTCGTTCTTGTGATTATTGAAACTTGATAGTCATGAAAATTGCCTTGATTTTGAAAAGGATTGAAAAACGTTATATTAGGATCACCACCATTGCCAAATAAAGCATGTGCCCTATTTGTGCCCGTCGTGGGACTCCTTAGAAAACCCCTTTGAGCCTACGTTGAGCCTTTTCTTTCATCACCCTTATTAAAATTCCTATGCTTAGAATAGTAATATCTTGACCCTTGTCCTCGCGAGACTTGGCAAAAGTTTGAAATCGATTTGGAGGTTTGATGTAGAGTGATGTCATGAAACAAGTGTGGGGTGGACTTAGCTCGAAATTGTGTGAAAAATGTATATGCCGTGCCTAGCAAAAGTGAAAAATATGTAAACGGACAGAAAAGAAAAGAAAAGAAAAACATGAAGTCCGAAAGAAAAAGAAAAGAAGTTTAGGCACGGTTTTGATTGAAAATTGCTAAGTCCTATCCTTGAATAAATGTTGTGAGCTTGGAATTTCGTTCGTATTGGAAGGTCTAGCATTGTGAGAATTCGACCTTTGTCCATGTTTATGATGTTTTGGGAAGTAAAGAATGAAGGAAGGGTCCAACAAGATAATATCCGACCCACCCTTGGAGTGAAGCCATAAGGAGGATCAAGAATTGCCAAGTCTTGGTGACGTTTTTAAGCACCACTTATCCTAAATTTCCTTCCCTATAGCCAAGCCCCATATTTATTCCCCTATAACGTTTTCATGATTCTTAAGATGGCATACTTTGATTTGTGGAGATTTTCTCAAGAGTTGAGCATATGGTTTTGGTCCATTCGTGCATATAGTTATCATATGAGGTTTTTCCATAAAAATTCACAAAGTGCTTTCGTTTCTTTGATATATGCAAGTCACTCTTTGTAATTCATTATCTTTCGCTTGCATATACTTATGAGTGAATTACCATGCTTCGAGAGAAAAGAAGAGAGTATGCCTAGTGAGGAGGATTGAATTAGCTTAACATGTCTACATGCTTACTTTTGTTCTTATATGTTCTTATTGATGTCACATGTTCATGAAGCTTGGAATTTTCGTGCTTAGCATTCTCATGCATTAACTTGAAAGCTATGTGTACATACGAGCCTGAGACAAATTGTTAGGGGCAATAGTTTGTTTTGAGTCTTAGTTTTATTTAGTTTGCTAAGGGACTAGCAAAGGATAAGTGTGGGGTAGTTGATAGGAGCACAATGTGCGACGATATTATATGCTTATGCCCTCGTTTATGCTTTGTTTAACCCTTATTTATCTAAGATAGAGTCATAATTTAGTTTAGTGTTGTTTTGGTGGAGTTTTGGAAATATGAGCTTAATGATCCGAAAAATGACTAAGTTTGAGAAATCTGGAAAATAGTGTAAAATATGTCTTTTTCGCGATTTTGAGATGAGTGAAAATATGATCTATCCTTGTCCGAATTCTATGAAATTTGGTGTGCTTAATATTCATATACTGAGGAATGTTGTATTAAAATTTCAGATCAATCGGAGTTCGGGAAGTCACCCAAAAGATGGCTGTAAAACCGCAGTCCGAACATTCCAATCCAGGGGCTTCCAGGATTTTCCTGGGACTGTGTCCCAACTTCGAAAAATCATTCCCGTCGACTCACAAGGAATTTGATCAAACTGTTTTATGGGGAGATGGCCATATGTGTCTAGTTTACGTGAGACTTGGAATCGCATCAATCGGAGCTCCACAGATGGAGATATGTCGGAATCACTGCGACAAGGTCAAAGCTGCCGATTCCAGGAACCTACTGCCCCCTTTTTGTGTTTTCTGTTTTTGATGGACCTAATGGTGCACAAATGCATATGTGAAGATGGTTCAAGCCTTATTAAGGGAAGAGGAAGACACTGGGCCATGGCATTGAAGAAAAACATGAAGAAAGACGTTCTCCTAGTCACACTAGGAGAAGCTGCCGAATAGAGGCAGATTGTATGCCTTTGTGTGCTGCCGGCAATTGGGGTATTTTTCGATGGACCAAGACATGTCAAATGAAGTCCAAGACCATATAAGAAGTCCATGAAGATGTGAAGCCCAAGCCTTGAAGAAAAATTCAGAAAAGAAAACCTAATTGGATTAAGAAAGGAAGGTTGCAAAACCTTAATGAACTAGGTTTTCTGAATCCCTTTTGGCTTAAGGGACTGCCGGCAGCCTCTCTCCCTTTTTCCTCTATATATAGCCATCTCATATTCAGAAAAACTTGTCACATCTCAAGCCAAAACACAAAGCCAAAGCTCTACCAAATTCTCCCCAAAAATCCTACACAAACCCTAGCCGAAAATCACCACCACCCTCAACCAAGTTTCTGCCGAACTTGGAAAATACCTACTGCCGAGCCACTTTGTTGCCGTGCAGCAGTCCATCCGACCACCATACGCCACCGGATCCACACCAAGACGAAGCTCTCCAAGGTTTCTAAAGTGTGATCCACTCCCCTCTTTCGGTTTAGCTTTTGTTTGTGTAGTTATGAATTGTTTTGTCTATGAAACTCTTTTGTATTTTTGGTTTTGGATTATATGTCTATGTATGATTCAAATTGGAGATTGGTTTTATGAATTGTATGTTGATGAATTGTTTGATTCGATGTTTAGACTTAGGTTTAAATTTCGGGAACAATGAATTTGCATGTTAATTTTGTAGTATAAAACGTGTAAGATGAACACACTTAGATAATTAGGACAGCGGTATTGATGCATGTTGAGGATTTAAATCGGTTAGTAATCTAAGGGCGTGACTTAAAAACCGACTCATTAGTGTTGTTTGGCAAACAAGTAAATCTAGATGTTAGGTTTCATCTAACCCGAGTAGAATGAATAAAGATGAAACGTATGTTGCTTTGATTCTATTGTGCTCACTTAGGGTATAACCTTAGCTAAAACTTGCATGTTAAATGAGATGATTGACAACCTTGCTTGTTTACATGTTTTCGATTATAGACTTTTGTGCTTCAATGCTATTACTTGTATAAGGTAGCATAACTTTTAGGATCACCATGCGAATAGCTCGATCTTAAAACATAAGAAAAAGTCTCTCAACTAGGTAAAATCGGAAACGTTCTAGTTGTAGGTCGAAACTTGTTTAAGTCCAATGCATGCTAAATACTTGTTCCTTACCTTCTTTTGTGTGAATCTTATGTGTTAAATGAGTTGAGTGTGGAGTGCTTTGTGTGAAAGATGTCGACCAAAACTTGTAAATAGTAGACTTAGGATTTATTTTCAGCAACTTTTAATTTCGTGTCACCTAGTTCTAGGGCAGCTTTGCTGCCGATCCATACTCATACCCCATTGTGACGTTAACATGTGTATATATGTGTATATGTGTGTCTAACAATTTCATATTTCAGGTACCCTTAATCCCCGGCTTAGAACGATCCCTACTTATGTCTATACTACTAACGATTGTAGGGTTATTATTGCTTGATGCTCGCTTCGGCGACTCGTCAGCCGGCGTAGTTCTGTCGCCGAATTCTCTCGCATTCAGCATGCCAACGCTCCATTTCCATCTGATACTGCTGTGTTCTGCGTTGTTGCTCCTGTGATCTCTGGAACAGGGCCGCCAATCTTGCATTTTCTTCTGCCAATCTCTACATTTTCCCCCTCATCTGTTGGGTGTCCCCGCCTCCCTTCTTTTGAGCTCCCTTAGTGGTCTTCAGGACCCCTATTCCAGAACGTCTCAAACTCCGGCAGTAGTAGTCGTTTGACCATTCTGGAAAGGCTGCGTCGAATATCCTCGCTGCAGTTTGGACATTCAATCGGTCGACCTGGCTCAGGACTTCTTGCAGATCTTCCTCTGAAATGTTCGGTTGTGTCTCCCGAACTACTTCCTGGAACACTTCTTCTTCGGCCCGGTTCACTCTCTCCTAATTGAATGGGAAAAAAAATAATTAATATTCTAACAAATATATAATTAAGTAAAATTAATAATTAAAATTTTAAAATCGTAATCAACGACTTACAGCTCTTCTGTCGCTAATGGATCAACCTTCTTGAACGTCTCTACGTACGGGTTACTTAAAGGATGATCTCTAAGCGCCTCCTCCTGATATTGTGAAAATGGCCTAGAACCACCATGATGGGGGGCTGTGTTACGGCGGCGGTTCGCAGAGTTTATCCGAGACCGTTCCTTCAAACAAATAATAAAATATTAGAAAAATGCATAAAAAAATATTAGTGTAATAATTATAAAATAATTAAACTAATAATTAAAATATTAACAAAATAAACATTTATAGTTAAGTTTAGTATTTACCTGCATACCTGGGTTGTTGAAGTCTACTGTCTTCAACCAACGCCACTCGTACTCCCTGAACATGAACTCTCTTGGAGTACCCATACGACCATGTTTGTCGTATTCGGTAAAGTGGGTACGGAGCTCGTTCTTCCACTCTTTGAACCTACGGAAAAAAAAAAGTGCATTAGAAATATTATTAATATCATAAAATATTTCAAATTATAAGATGAGGAATTCCCAACGTACCTCGAGTTCTGCATCGCGTACGCCCAAGCCTGCTTGTGTTCGGCAATCTCGAAGTATGCCTGAAAGATAATATTTTATTAGTTTTAAAATTATAACAATACCGAAAATTATTAAATATTACGATAAAGAAATTAAGTTTTTTAAATTACTCACCGACGCAGCGTTGTTGACCTCCCTCTTGATCTCTTCCGGTACATCAGCCCACCGTGTCCACAACATAGGGACTCTATCCCTAATCAGTGCCCCCACGCAACCCGTGTAGTCGCAGCGTTTTTTCCCCTGAACCTCCTGATTAGGAGGTTCGTTGATCTGGATCCTCTCCCGGAGCGCAACAGTTCTCCTGAGCGTGTCAAAACATATGACACCTCTCGTATTCCTCGTTGAACTGCTAGCGGCTGTTCCTATCACATAAACGACGATTGGTTAATAAAATTAAATATTAGTGCGTTAATTTTAATAAAATATTTAATTAATAAAAAATCAAATGTTACCTGAACTCGATGACCCGTCTGTCGACTTTCCTTTTAATCTCGCCGAAATCAGGAGCTCAGGTCTCTCAAATGGCTCATGATGGTATGCCTCCGCAACACTCACGTACTGAGGCCTAGCAGGCCATATGGGCACACCACGCTCGTCGACCTCGGGTATGGCAGGTACAGCTGATTAGGGAGAGTAGGCCCCTCAGTAGAGTCAGCAGTAGACGGCGCAGGACTCGTCATCGGCTCCCGATGAACCTCAGGCATGATAGGAGCACAATGTGCGACGATATTACATGTTTATGCCCTCGTTTATGCTTTGTTTAACCCTTATTTGTCTAAGATAGAGTCATAATATAGTTTAGTGTCAATTTGGTAGAGTTTTGTGAAAAATGGTTAAGAATCCGAAAAATGACTAAGTTTGAGAAATCTGGAAAATAATGCAAAATATGTCTTTTTCGTGATTTTGAGATGAATGAAAATATGATCTATCCTTGTCAGAATTCTATGAAATTTGGCGTGCTTAATATTCATATGCTGAGGAATGGTGTGTTAAAATTTCAGATTAATCGGAGTTCGGGAAGTCACCCAAAAATTGGCTGCAAAAGGGCAGCCCGAGCATTTCAAATCCAGGGACTTCCAGGATTTTCCTGGGACTGTGTCCCAACTTCGAAAAATCATTCCCGTCGACTCACAAGGATTTTGATCGAACTGTTTTATGGGGAGATGGCCCTATGTGTCTAGTTTACGTGAGACTTGGAATCGCATCAATCGGAGCTCCACGGAGGGAGATATGCCGGAATTACTGCAACAAGGTCAAATCTGCCGATTCCAGGAACCTACTGCCCCCTTTTTGTGTTTTCTGTTTTTGATGGACCAAATGGTGTACAAATGCATATGTGAAGATGGTCCAAGCTTTATGAAGGGTAGAGGAAGACACTAGGCCATGGAATTGAAGAAAAACATGAAGAAATCAAGTCTCCTAGTCACACTAGGAGAAGCTGCCGATTCTGGCAGATTGTGTGCCTTTGTGTGCTGCCGGCAATTGGGGTATTTTTCGATGGACCAAGACATGTCAAATGAAGTCCAAGATCATATAAGAAGTCCATGAAGATGTGAAGCCCAAGCCTTGAAGAAAAATTCAGAATAGAAAACCTAATTGGACTAAGAAAGGAAGGTTGCAAAACCTTAATGAACTAGGTTTTCTGAACTCCTTTTTGTAATAGGGCAGCCGGCACCCCCTCTCCTCTATATATACCCCCACTTTTCATTCTGAAAAATCATCTCATCTCAAGCTAAACACAAGGCCGAAACTCTACCAAAATTCCCCAAACTTCCTAGACAAAAACCTAAACCCGAAACCACCATCCACCACCAACCAAGTTTCTGCCGAAACTTGGAAAATCCCTGCCGAGCCACCTTAGCCGTGCAGCCTCATCCCTTCACCTACACAGCACCGGATCCACACCAAAAGAAGCTCTCAAGGTGTCTCAAAGTGTGATCCACTCCCCTCTTTCGGTTTAGTAATTTTTGTTTAGTTATGCTTGATTTTGTCTATGAAACATTCATGTATGTTTGGTGTTGGTTTATATGTCTATGTGTAAACCGATTTTGGTTTTATAAATTATATGTTAAAGACTTGTTTAAATCGATGCTTAGATTTATGTTTAGGTTTCGACAAGAACAATGATTTTGCATGCTAATTTGTAATATGTAACTTGTAAATTCGTATGTTAGATAATTAGGACAGTGGTATAGATGCATGTTTTAGGTTCAAAATTGGTTAGAAATCTAAGGAGTGGGACTTAAAAACCGAAACATTAGTATTGGCTTGTAGCATGTAAATCTAGATGTTAGGTTTCATCAAACCCGAGTAATAACAAATATGGCTAGATACTCAAAAGGTTGCTTTGATTTGTTTTGCTCACCTAGGGTATAATACTTTGGATTTCTTACATGTTAAAATAAGATGATTGACAACCTTGCTTGTTTTGCATGTCTCCAATTTAGATCATTGCGCACAATTGTTAAGTCTCAAAAGGATTAACATAACTTTAGGGCCCATAACCAAAAGTTCGGTCTTAAAACTTGAGAGGTCTTACAACTAAGTTGTAGTTGGAACTAATTTTGAACTTGAGCATGTTGATACTTGTTCCTTACTTTCTTACATGTGAATTTATTCGTTAAAGAGTCTATGTGCTAAATGTTTTGCGAAAGATGATGATCACTTGTACATATTAGACCTAGGATTTATTTTCTGCTTTTATGTTGCCGTGCCTAGTATTAGGGCAGCCATAGGACTGCCGAGCCATTTTATACCCCCATATGTGTGTGACGATTTTGTATATATGTATATTTGTTTGTCTAACAATTTCATATCTCAGGTACCCTTAATCCCCGGCCTAGAACGATCCCTACTTGCTTATACTACTAACGATATTTTGTAGGGTTATCATTGTGTGCGAGCTTCGGCTCTCATCAATTTTTGGCGCCGTTGCCGGGGATTAAATTGGTTGTTTGAGGTGCCTAGTGGTCGCATTGTTTCGTGGAGTACTATGATGGATGAGTTTTTACTCAAGTACTTTCCTGCTTCACGTATCACTGATCTGAGGAAGCAAATTACAAGTGTGAAGCAAGCCGGAGATGAGACTTTCTTCGACTACTACAAGAGGTTCAAGTCCCTAGTTTCTTTGTGTCCATCGCATGGCATTAGCGATGGGCTCTTGCTACAATATTTCTATGAGGGATTGCGTGTCATGGAGAGAGAGTTTCTTGACTCGGCCGCGGGAGGTAGCTTTTTGGAGTTGAACGCCGGAGCGGCAAGAAGTTTGTTGGAAGTTCGTGCATTGAACAACCAACAATTTGGCATGGCACGAGGCAATGTGCAAAGAAATGAGAAAGTACATGAAACGTCTTCGAGCTCAAAGTTAGAAGATAAAGTGGACAAGCTCACCGACTTGGTGAGTAATTTGATGAAGAAGCGTGCTAGTGTTTGTGGAATTTGCACCGAGGGCCATGAGACCGAACAATGCCCTCAATTTGGAGTTAATGAGGGAGTAGAGGAGTGCAATGCAATTGGTTTTCAAGGAGGCCAACGATTTGGCAATTTCAATCCAAGGTTCAATGATCATCCGAACTTTCGATGGGCGAACAATGATAACGTGCTTAGGGCACCTATGCAACCGAGAGAGGGAGGAGCGCCATTTGTACCGAGGCCACCATTTGTGCCTCGGCAGCCATACATGCCGAACCAAGGACACTTTGCTGCATTGCCGAACCAGCCACAAGGAGGGCCGAGCCAAGGCCAAGGCCAAGCTTCGCCAAGCAATCCGAACTATGATGCTTTAATTCAATCTTTGTCAAGTGCTACTCAAGCATTACTCGCGGGGCAACAAAATCATCAAAAGGACATTGGTGAGCTCAAGACTCAAATGGGCCAAGTTGTAGATTTTATGGGAAGATTTAATGAGCAAGGGAAGTTGCCAAGCAATACTATTCCCAATCCGAGGAACGAGCAAGCCAAAGTGATTCAAACTCGTAGTGGAAGAGAGTTGTTTCCACCAACAAGTCCAAAGAAGAAGCGAGTGACTTTCAAGGGTATTGAGGAGGATGAGAGGGCTGCCGGACCTGACATTGCCGGCAGCCACATGCATGAAGCCGAGAGGGGCACAACCGGCAGGGCTGCAGCCGGCAACAACCATGATGCCGAGAAGGATTTGAGTGCCGAGCAAGAGCATAGTGCCGGCAACAATAGTGAAAATAACAAGGGGCTGCGTAACGAGCTTGAATACGATCCCGCCACATCAAAGAATGAGTTATTGCCAAGCCAAGCAAGCAAGGGAGGTGTGCCATCATCTAGTGCTCCATTCCCTTCACGCTTTGCTAGAACAAAGAAGGACAAGTCCGATGAGGAAGTGTTGGAGATTTTCCGGAAAGTGCAAGTCAACATTCCTTTGTTGGAGTGCATTAAGCAAGTGCCAAAGTATGCTAAGTTTTTGAAGGAGCTTTGCACGGCGAGAAGGCATACTAGAGAGACTCGTGTGGTAACCATGAGCGAGACGGTGTCGGCCGTTATTCAAAGGAAGTTGCCACCAAAGATGAAGGATCCGGGGAGCTTCAATGTGCCTTGTGTCATAGGCAATACACGATTTGAGGATGTTATGTTGGATTTGGGAGCATCGATCAATGTCATGCCACTCAATGTGTATCAAACGTTGAGTATAGGGCCTCTCAAGAAGGATAATGTCATCATTCAACTTGCGGATCGCTCAAGCAAATATCCGGAAGGCTATGTTGAGGATGTGTTGGTGCAAGTCAACCAATTGATATTTCCCGCCGATTTTTATGTGGTTGAGATGGAGGATTCGCCGGTCAACAACACTCAATTGCTTCTAGGGCGACCATTCATGAGGACCGCGCGCACAAAGATAGATGTGGCCGAGGGCAACCTAACTATGGAGTTTGATGGTGAGGTGATCAAGTTCAATGTTTTTGATGCCATGAAATTCCCCAACGTTGATTTGAAGGAGGGTTGTGCCATTGATGTTTTGGAGGAGGTCGAGCAAGTTATGTCGACCTCGCTTGACGCATAGCAATTAGCGATTGAGCAAGGGGTCGGATTTGACAAGAGGGGAGAACGAATCGTGCATAAGAATGAGGAAGAAGGGCCGGCCAAGTCAAGAAGTGCCGAGCAAGGCACCATTGCCGAGCCATTTATGATAGAGCCGAGTGTGATGAAAGTTGCTGCCGAGCTAGAGGCTCGGCCCTATTCCAAGGTATTTGATTCGTTCTTGTCAATTCCAAGCGCCACAACAAAATTTCGACCAAGTGTGGAAGAGGCCCCAAAGTTAGAACTAAAAGAGCTCCCTAGTCATTTGAAATATGCTTATCTTGGAGAAGGAGATACACTACCGGTTATTGTGTCTTCAATGCTTAGTAAGAAGCAAGAGGAGGATTTGATTTGTGTGCTTAAGAAGTACAAGACCGCCATAGGTTGGACCTTAGCGGACATAAAGGGAATAAGCCCTACTACTTGTGTTCATCGTATTTTGTTAGAAGAAGGAGCTAAGCCGACAAGGGAAGCTCAACGTCGACTTCATCCTCCAATGATGAAGGTTGTGAAAGAAGAAATTATCAAGTTGCTCGATTGTGGGGTGATCTACCCAATTTCGGATAGTAAGTGGATATCTCCCGTACAAGTAGTGCCGAAGAAGAGTGGTGTAACGGTTGTCAAGAATGAGAAGAATGAGCTTGTGCCACAAAGACTTGTAACCGGTCATAGGATGTGCATCGATTATAGGAAGCTCAATGCTACAACGAGGAAGGATCACATGCCTTTGCCGTTTATGGATCAAATGCTAGAGAGGTTGGCCGGTCATTCTTACTATTGTTTTCTTGATGGATATAGTGGCTACAATCAAATCATGATACACCCGGACGATCAAGAGAAGACCACTTTTACTTGTCCATTTGGCACGTTTGCTTATCGGCGGATGCCATTCGGACTTTGCAACGCACCCGGCACTTTTCAAAGATGTATGTATGCTATCTTCTCGGATTTTATTGAAGACATTATCGAAGTATTTATGGATGATTTTAGTGTGTATGGAGGCACCTTCGATGCATGTTTGGGGAACTTGGAGAAGATACTTAAGAGGTGTGTAGAGACAAATCTTGTGCTCAATTGGGAGAAGTGTCACTTCATGGTCACGCAAGGCATTGTTCTAGGGCATATAATTTCGGCAAGAGGTTTAGAGGTTGACAAAGCCAAGGTGGAGCTAATTCAAGCATTGCCGAGCCCTAGGTGTGTAAAAGATGTGAGAAGTTTTCTTGGCCATGCGGGGTTCTATCGACGATTTATCAAAGACTTCTCTTCAATTGCCAAGCCATTAAGCAACTTGTTACAAAAGGAGGTGACGTTTGAGTGGACGGAGGCATGTGAGCAAGCCTTTTGCCGATTAAAGATGCTATTGTGTACGGCACCTATACTTGTTTCCCCTAATTGGGACGAGCCGTTTGAGTTGATGTGTGATGCTAGTGATTATGCACTTGGAGCGGTACTTGGACAACGAATTGAGAAGAAGCCATGCGCCATTTACTATGCTTCAAGGACTCTCAACGATGCACAACTCAATTACACAACAACGGAGAAGGAACTCTTAGCGGTAATCTTTGCTTTGGAAAAATTTCGATCATATCTTTTGAATTCCAAAGTTATTGTTTATAGTGATCATGCCGCTTTGAGATATCTTATGACGAAGAAGGATGCTAAGCCGAGGCTTATTCGATGGATTCTTTTGCTTCAAGAGTTCGACATTGAGATTAAAGACAAGAAAGGAGTAGAGAATGTTGTAGCCGATCATTTGAGTAGACTTGTGCAAGAGGAGGATCGGCTACCCCTATTAGAGACCTTTCCGGATGAGCAACTTTTTCGACTTGAAGTACTTGAGCCTTGGTATGCCGACATTGCCAATTTTCTTGCCACAAACCGATTTCCCAAAGAGATGCCGAGCCACCAACAAAAGAGAATAAGGAAGCAAGCTCGACACTTCTTGTGGGATGATCCGTACTTATGGAGGCAATGTGGTGATCAAGTTATTAGAAGATGTGTGCCGGAGAATGAGCATCGATCCATCCTTGCTTTTTGTCATAGTGAAGCTTGTGGTGGACACTTTGGACCAAAGAAGACGGCTTTGAAGGTACTTACGTGTGGATTCTTTTGGCCTACGATTTTTAGAGATGCATTCATGTTTTGCAAAGCATGTGATAGATGCCAAAGAATGGGGAACATTGGAGCTAGAGACCAAATGCCGCTCACGCCTATCATTGAGGTAGAAATTTTCGATTTATGGGGTATTGATTTCATGGGACCGTTTCCTTCAAGTAAGGGTTTTCTCTACATATTGCTTGCGGTTGATTATGTTTCAAAGTGGATCGAAGCAAGGGCTACACGCACCAATGATGCCAAGGTGGTAGCCGAGTTTCTCAAGACCAACATCTTTTCACGTTTTGGAGTTCCAAGGGTCTTGATTAGCGATGGAGGATCCCATTTTTGTAACCGCACTATTGAAGCCTTATTGAGGAAGTATGGCGTCACACATAAGGTATCTACACCTTATCACCCCCAAACGAGTGGCATGGCCGAGGTGAGTAATCGAGAGATCAAGCAAATTTTGGAGAAATCGGTTGGACCTTCAAGGAAGGATTGGAGTGATCGTCTCGATGATGCTTTGTGGGCTTATAGGACTGCATACAAGACACCGATTGGTATGTCCCCTTTTCGGTTAGTTTATGGTAAAGCATGTCACTTACCGGTTGAGCTAGAGCACAAGGCATGGTGGGCAATCAAGGCCTTCAACATGCACATTGATGATGCCGGTCTTCATAGAAAGCTTCAACTCAACGAACTTGAAGAAATCCGTAATGAAGCCTATGATGCCGCATGGATCTACAAGGAGAAGACTCGAGCCTACCATGATAAGATGATTCGAGGGAAAAAGTTTCAAGTTGGACAAAAAGTTCTCTTATTCAATGCAAGGCTTAAACTTTTTCCGGGTAAGCTTCGATCTCGTTGGTTTGGACCATTCATTGTTACTAAAGTTTTTCCTCATGGTGCCATCGAGATTCAAAGTGAAGTGTCGGGAGAGACATTCAAGGTTAATGGACATCGTTTGAAGACGTACTACGAGCCCTTTCTACACCCCACAATCGAGGAACTCAATGTGCAAGACAAGCCAAATGCCGATCCACCTACACCAACCGAGGCTATTCCATCACCACCACAACTTGAGGCCGAGCCACCTACATATACTGCTGCTGCAACCGTGCCACCACTACGTCAAGATGCTGCCGGACCTGCAATTGCCGGCAGCACCCACACAAGGCCGGTTACGGACCTAGAAGCCAACAAGCCGGCCACGCCTCAACTTGATGCCGAGCAACCATCTTTCACCCCTGCTGCAAGAGAACTCCCTGCCGGACCTGCCATTGCCGGCAGGGTTGACACAAGGCCACAAGAGGCCGGACGCATGCCGGATACGCCAGTTAGGGTGGCGGACAAGCCGGATACGCGGCACGTATCGGATACGTAGAATAGGACAGATTCGGATCCGACATGCCAAAGTCTTCTTATCGATCTTCTTCTTGCCGATTTGAGTTGCTTTGGAGCACGATGAACACATGCAAAACACGGTGAAAAGTCTAGGCTATGGACTATAAACACAAAGCGCTACTTGGGAGGCAACCCATGTCGATCAAAGAAAAGTGAAGGAGCCATCACCGAGAGTTTGCAATTTCTTAACCCTTCTCTTTTTCTTTGGTTTGTGATGATATGTTGGAATATGTTAGACAATTGCATGCTTAGGAAATTCGTTGATATTGTTTTGTGCTTACATTGAGGACAATGTAATTTTCTAAGTGTGGGGTGGGATAACATATTCCGTTTTTGTTTTTGTTTTTATGTGCTTAGTTTAGAAAAGAAAAAAGAAAAATTCAGAAAATTGTTCCACAAAAATAGAGTGTTTTAATTTGTTTGTTTCGAGTCTTAGGATGCCCCTAATATGTCAATGATGTTTTTCTCCTCTTTGCATACATAGATGATGGTTGTGCATACTATTAAAATTGTGAGTTTCATGGATTTTGTGCATTGGTAGGAGCATGTAGGACTTGTTGATTATGAAGCATGCATGTTTGAGCTAATTTATTTCGATTATATCCTATGTAAGCTTTTGAGCCAAATTGCTTTCTTCTTGAGCGAAAAAAAGGTAAAATTCGATAGATCCGTAGGAAGCATGAAACCTCATAATTCTTTGCATATTCGATGACTATATGCCATAGCTTTTTAATGAACTCTAGTATGCTAGAACTTACTCTTGTTGATTTTCAAAACGTTTATATCATAAACTACCTTGATTTTGAATGTGATTGAATAAAGATCATTTAGGTTTACCACCATTGCCAAATAAAGCATGAGCCCTATTGGAGCCCGTCGTGGGACACCTTAGTAAACCTCTTTGAGCCTATGTTGAGCCTTTTCTTTCATCACCCTTAAACACTTTCCATGAGCTTAGAATAGTGATGCCTTTACCTTGTGTGTCGGCAAAGCTCGATTTTTGAAGGCGTTTTCGCGTGTGTGATGAAAAAGAACAAGTGTGGGGTAGACTTAGCCATGAATTTATATGAAAAATGTATATGCATGCCGTGCCTTAGTAAAGAAAAGAAAAGAGAAAAATTTAGCTCGGACCAAAAATAAAAGAAAAATATGATGCCGAGAGCTATGATAAAAAGGGCACGGCATAGGCATAGAAAAGAAAAATTTTGTGCATGGCTATTGTCTAGATTATTGTTGTAATGTTATGGGAGGAAAAGAATGAAGTATGGGTCCAACAAAATGAAATTTGACCCTTTTGGCGAGAAGACATAAGGAGATTCGAGCTTTGCTACGGCCGTAGTGACGTTTCTAAGCCTCCTTATCCAAATATCGAATACCTCTTAGCCTAGCCCCATTACAACCCTTTTATTGATCTTTTTCATGATTCTTAAGATGGTTAAATTTGATTGTGGAGATTATCTCAAGAATAAGCTTATGGTTTTGGTTCATTGGTGCATATAGTTGTCATATGAGGTTTTTCCATAAAAATTTCACAAAGTGCTTTCGTTTCATGACATATGCAAGTTACTCTTCGTAATTCATTATCTTTCACTTGCATATACTATTGAGTGAATAACCATGCTTCGAGAGAAAAGAAGAGAGTATGCCTAGTGAGGTGATTTGAATTAGCTTTAACATGTTTACATGCTTACCTTTTTGCTCTTATATGTTCTTATTGATGCCGCATGTTCATGAAACTTGGAATTTTCGTGCTTAGCACTCTCATGCATTAACTTGAAAGCTATGTGTACATACGAGCCTGAGACAAATTGTTAGGGGCAATAGTTTGTTTAGAGTCGTAGTTTAATTTAGTTTGCTAAGGGACTAGCAAAGGATAAGTGTGGGGTAGTTGATAGGAGCACAATGTGCGACGATATTACATGTTTATGCCCTCGTTTATGCTTTGTTTAACCCTTATTTGTCTAAGATAGAGTCATAATATAGTTTAGTGTCAATTTGGTAGAGTTTTGTGAAAAATGGTTAAGAATCCGAAAAATGACTAAGTTTGAGAAATCTGGAAAATAATGCAAAATATGTCTTTTTCGTGATTTTGAGATGAATGAAACTATGATCTATCCTTGTCCGAATTCTATGAAATTTGGCGTGCTTAATATTCATATGCTGAGGAATGTTGTGTTAAAATTTCAGATTAATCGGAGTTCGGGAAGTCACCCAAAAATTGGCTGCAAAAGGGCAGCCCGAGCATTTCAAATCCAGGGACTTCCAGGATTTTCCTGGGACTGTGTCCCAACTTCGAAAAATCATTCCCGTCGACTCACAAGGATTTTGATCGAACTGTTTTATGGGGAGATGGCCCTATGTGTCTAGTTTACGTGAGACTTGGAATCGCATCAATCGGAGCTCCACGGAGGGAGATATGCCGGAATTACTGCAACAAGGTCAAATCTGCCGATTCCAGGAACCTACTGCCCCCTTTTTGTGTTTTCTGTTTTTGATGGACCAAATGGTGTACAAATGCATATGTGAAGATGGTCCAAGCTTTATGAAGGGTAGAGGAAGACACTAGGCCATGGAATTGAAGAAAAACATGAAGAAATCAAGTCTCCTAGTCACACTAGGAGAAGCTGCCGATTCTGGCAGATTGTGTGCCTTTGTGTGCTGCCGGCAATTGGGGTATTTTTCGATGGACCAAGACATGTCAAATGAAGTCCAAGATCATATAAGAAGTCCATGAAGATGTGAAGCCCAAGCCTTGAAGAAAAATTCAGAATAGAAAACCTAATTGGACTAAGAAAGGAAGGTTGCAAAACCTTAATGAACTAGGTTTTCTGAACTCCTTTTTGTAATAGGGCAGCCGGCACCCCCTCTCCTCTATATATACCCCCACTTTTCATTCTGAAAAATCATCTCATCTCAAGCTAAACACAAGGCCGAAACTCTACCAAAATTCCCCAAACTTCCTAGACAAAAACCTAAACCCGAAACCACCATCCACCACCAACCAAGTTTCTGCCGAAACTTGGAAAATCCCTGCCGAGCCACCTTAGCCGTGCAGCCTCATCCCTTCACCTACACAGCACCGGATCCACACCAAAAGAAGCTCTCAAGGTGTCTCAAAGTGTGATCCACTCCCCTCTTTCGGTTTAGTAATTTTTGTTTAGTTATGCTTGATTTTGTCTATGAAACATTCATGTATGTTTGGTGTTGGTTTATATGTCTATGTGTAAACCGATTTTGGTTTTATAAATTATATGTTAAAGACTTGTTTAAATCGATGCTTAGATTTATGTTTAGGTTTCGACAAGAACAATGATTTTGCATGCTAATTTGTAATATGTAACTTGTAAATTCGTATGTTAGATAATTAGGACAGTGGTATAGATGCATGTTTTAGGTTCAAAATTGGTTAGAAATCTAAGGAGTGGGACTTAAAAACCGAAACATTAGTATTGGCTTGTAGCATGTAAATCTAGATGTTAGGTTTCATCAAACCCGAGTAATAACAAATATGGCTAGATACTCAAAAGGTTGCTTTGATTTGTTTTGCTCACCTAGGGTATAATACTTTGGATTTCTTACATGTTAAAATAAGATGATTGACAACCTTGCTTGTTTTGCATGTCTCCAATTTAGATCATTGCGCACAATTGTTAAGTCTCAAAAGGATTAACATAACTTTAGGGCCCATAACCAAAAGTTCGGTCTTAAAACTTGAGAGGTCTTACAACTAAGTTGTAGTTGGAACTAATTTTGAACTTGAGCATGTTGATACTTGTTCCTTACTTTCTTACATGTGAATTTATTCGTTAAAGAGTCTATGTGCTAAATGTTTTGCGAAAGATGATGATCACTTGTACATATTAGACCTAGGATTTATTTTCTGCTTTTATGTTGCCGTGCCTAGTATTAGGGCAGCCATAGGACTGCCGAGCCATTTTATACCCCCATATGTGTGTGACGATTTTGTATATATGTATATTTGTTTGTCTAACAATTTCATATCTCAGGTACCCTTAATCCCCGGCCTAGAACGATCCCTACTTGCTTATACTACTAACGATATTTTGTAGGGTTATCATTGTGTGCGAGCTTCGGCTCTCATCAAGGCATATGGACCTGATGAACGTCTGGAGCTATGTCATCCTGAAATAGCTGCGTACTACATCTCGGAGGATCTGGCCGGAGAGGGGGACGTGAACTGCTTGACGGCCGCCCCGCCGATAAAAGGGTCTGGTGCCGGCTGCTCACACTCCTCCGCAGCTGGGATAAATCGATCATCTGAGGTTGGCTGGTGGTCCTCTCAGGCTGGCTAAGAGTCCTCTCGGAGTCTCCGGATCCGCCAAAATTTCCAGAACCCCTAGATCTGGAACGACGGCCTCCGAATAACTGTCTAAATGCATCGGCCATCTGGAGCTTGAGGCATTAATACATTAATTAATATTAAATTATATTACATTAAATAACAAATTCTAATTAATATAATAACCAATAATACTAACATATTTTAAAACATACTAACAAATTAATATTTAAATTTTAACTAATTTTAAATAATACTAACCATTAACATAAATATAACCATTTATATATAAATATAATTATATTTCATCATTAACATATATATACATACAAATAACCATTTATATATTAACATAAATATAACCATTTATATAATTAGGCTACCAATTTATATATATAATTAATTTAACAATTTATATATAACAATTAAAATATACATTAACATATAACCAATATTAACAAATATATAACAATTTATATAATTAATCTACAAATTTATATATATAATTAATCTAACAATTTATACATATAACCAATATATATAAAAATTTAACACACACTTAAATATCTAAATTATATACCTAAATTATACAATTAAAATAAATTGAAAAAAAAAAAAAAAAAACTTACGGGATGATTTTCTTTAGGAGGAGGAGGAGGCCGGCCGGAGGAGGAGGGGAAGGAGGAGGAGGAGAGCGGACGCCGGCGCCGATTTGAGGAGGAGGAGGAGGAGAGCGGAGGATTGGAGGAGGAGAGCGGCCGATTTGAGGAGCGGAGGAGGAGTTTTTGTGGAGGAGGAGAGAAAAAAGTAAGAGAGACAGTGACTTTCAGCTTTTATAGCAGAAAGAATAGCCGACGATTTAGAAGATTTCGTCGGCTATTCTTTGAATGTCGTCGGCTATTCTATGAACATCGTCGGCTATACTTTGGAAAATCAACAGCCGTCTGATCTGAGCCATCCAACGGTGGACAATAAAAAGGCGCGGATCGCAAGAGTTTAGCCGACGAAATATAATTTTCGTCGGCTAAACTTAGAGAATAGCCGACGATTTAAAAGATGTCGTCGGCTATTCTTTGAATATCGTCGGCTATTATATGAATATCGTCGGCTATAATTTGGAAAATCAACAGCCGTTGGATCTGAGCCATCCAACGGCGGACAATAAAAAGGCGCGGATCGCAAGAGTTTAGCCGACGACATATAATTTTCGTCGGCTAAACTATAGGTCAAACCACTAAGTCAAACATCTAAACGCTTAAAAACGGAAATTAGTCTAGTTAAACGACGGTTTCTGGCCTCACCTTTAACAGATAATAGTTTCAAATCAATGAGACGCAACTAATCATATAAAAATTTTACAAAATTGATTTAACGAACGTCAGGCTACCCATAGGAAAACGAAAGTAAAAAACAGTTAACCGCAACATTCGGCACACAGATTTTATCGGAATCTTGTCATTTTTCAACCGTAGACGTATTTCATTATTTCGGTCATATCTTATTTCACAACATTTTTGCATTTGAAGAGTCTACGTATAGTAACTATTTGAAACTATACATTCACTTAAACACTAAGTAAACAAGTTAAGGAACATTAGTGCATATGTTCTGATTTTGAATCTAAAAGTTTAGAAAATCTATTCCAACCGTCAGATATCACCGTTAAGATTAAATACATGTATGGAAAAAAATCCAACTTCAGCTGACAACGTTAAAGGCTCGATCGGAACGGTCAACCGGGTGAGTCAAACCTCTAAACGCTTAGAAATGGTAATTGGACTGTCTAAATGACGTTTTTTGGCCTGACCTTCAACAGATAATAGTTTCAAATCAATGAGACGCAACTAATCATATAAAAATTTTACAAAATTGATTTAACGAACGTCAGGCTACCCATAGGAAAAAGAAAGTAAAAAACAGTTAACCGCAACATTCGGCACACAGATTTTATCGGAATCTTGTCATTTTACAACCGTAGACGTATTTCATTATTTTGGTCATATCTTATTTCACAACATTTTTGCATTTGAAGAGTCTACGTATAGTAACTATTTGAAACTATACATTCACTTAAACACTTAGTAAACAAGTTAAGGAACATTAGTGCATATGTTCTGATTTTGAATCTAAAAGTTTAGAAAATCTATTTCAACCGTCAGATATCACCGTTAAGATTAAATACATGTATGGAAAAAAATCCAACTTCAGCTGACAACGTTAAAAGCTCGATCGGAACGGTCAACCGGGTGAGTCAAACCTCTAAATGCTTAGAAATGGTAATTGGACTGTCTAAATGACGTTTTTTGGCCTGATCTTCAACATATAATAGTTTCAAATCGATGAGATGCAACTAATCGTATCAAAATTTTCCTCAAAATATTTACCGAAGGTAACGCTACCATTAGGGAAACGAAGGAATAAAACCTTTGACCGCATCTTTCGACACTCAGATTTTATCGGAATCTTGTCATTTTTCAACTGTAGACGTATTTCATTATTTCGGTCATATCTTATTTCACAACATTTTTGCATTTGAAGGATGAAGCAATGGTTTATCGTTAGTGATGGAAAATGGAATATGGTCATTTTTTGTTTTTGTTTTTTTTAAATCATAGCCGACGAGAGACTCGTACTCGTCGGCTATTCTTTTGTCGTTTTCTGTTTAAAATAAAATATGTATTTTTCAATATAGTTATAGCCGACGAAATAATGAATTTTTTGTCGGCTATTATGAGTTTAGCCGACGAAATAACAAATTTTCGTTGGCTATTATATGAAAAAAAAAAAAAAAAACAGTTAGCAAGGAAGTTCAAGCAAAGTTCAGTTGATAGTGCTGTTTATCTGCACCGAAAACTGTACTCTGTCTCGAAGGACTGGAAACCCTCCGACTCAAATGAAAAAATGGATGAGTTGGTCGAGACGATAGACTTGAATGAAGGAATCAATGCAAAATTCTTTATGAATATGCTTAGGTTATGTGAGTCATCTGGTGAGAAATTATTGGTTTTCAGTCAGTACCTCCCACCTTTGAAATTTTTAGAGAGTAGGGAAAGTCGTCACAAAGCAGCTGTTATCTTTAACAGCTTGGTCGTAAACATATCATGGTACATGCAGGTTTTTCTTAGTTTTTTTTAAGAATCGGAGTTGTCTTTAGAAATTAGTGGATTACAAATGAAAGGATTACATCATCTAAATTACTTAATCCGTCGGATTGTAATCGGAATCATCGGATGAGTCTTCTTCGGTTTCTGAATTGCTCGATAGGGGTAATCTATGTCTTTCCTCACCACTAGAGTCCTCGTTAGTTTCTTCATTTGGATCAAAATCAACAAGCTGCTGTCTAGATCTGAAAATATATAGACTTATAGCCGACGAAAATGACAATTTCGTCGGCCAAAATTTCAAAAGTTTTCGTCGGCTAATGTTTCAGAGAAAGGCTGACGAAAATCCAAATCGTCGACTGAAATTTGAATATAGCCGACGATTTTTGTTTATACCAACGAAAAAAAAGGATCGTCGGCTATTCCCAAACTATGGCCGACGATTTTTTTTTTCTACTGACGAAAAATAAAATCGTCGGTTATTCTTTGGAATTACCGACCAAAATTTTTAGTCGTCGGCCGTTTTTTTTTATTTCGTCGGGAAAAGTCTTTTTTCTGGTAGTGTAACAACATTAAATAGTAAATAAGATGTAAACATTTTTAATGCATATGCCAAGATTCTATTTATGTATATCAGTTTTACATCAGACACTGCTTCAAAACTACAAATACAAAGCTTACCAACAACACATGCCAAAGTGCATGAATGTATTTATATAATTTTAAAAGTTCAATTACATGTGACACACAGAAACCCAAGTTATTGTTTGCTTCTTTGTCGTAGCTAACTGATTTGGGACTTTTGAGATAGAGGTGAAGCTGCACAAAGTAGCATACAAAGTAAATCCGCTTGTATTGCATATGTATGCAATTTTCTTTTTCTTTTCCATATTAAACAAAGAGCGCACCTCTATAAATTAATAATTTAGAAAGAAAAATTGCAATAAAGGTCAAGTAGTCATTTTTTTTTGTAATAAGGTCAAGTAGCCAAAATGAAACTATTACCTGACTTGCTTTCAGACATGTATCTACAGGCATGCTGCAACTTCTCTATCTCTCTTTCTCTGCCTCTCTTTCACATATTTAAGTATTCCAATGTGAAAAATGAACTGTTCAAGGTTAAAAAAGAAAATTAAACACAAAAGTCAGACAAAATAAGAAAAATGAAAAGCCCAAATCAAGTCAAAGCAGAACCCCTAACTTTGAAAACCATCATACTAGTTCCCATGATCAATAGTTTTCTTTGTCCACCAAATATATGCAAACATGTTTTGAAAGCTTCAAGGTTTGCTTACTATAATTATAATGAAATATAACTTAACTTACATTTGCTGAGTCAAAACTTCGTCACTTAACATTATCAATGAGCAACTATCAACATTAGCATTAGCCTGTAATAATAGGAAAGATACAATACCTTGAGACAATCACATCTGGCAGAACATCAGACAAAACTCTATCGTCATGATGTTTTTTACACAAATTTTTCCATCATTGGCTCATAGGAAAATCCTTGTGGAGACATGTGCAGAAAAATCTATGTTGAAGCATCTTACTAAATGACCTAGTTTAAAGAGAAGTAACAAAAAGAAGAAGACTCTGAAATGCCTAAATGTCAAGCAATATTCAATAACAAACCTCTAATCATTTATTTCATTCATCCACTAAAAGACTATGAAATGCCACATGTATGGATTAACAATTTATATCTAGAGACTACGTCCTCACTATTTTGAGTAGTCAATGGTGAGTAGTGAAGGTAAGAGAGGATTAAGAGCACAACCAAGCATCTTAAAAAGACTATAAGCCACATGCTATATAGCTCCCATATACAATATACCTCGCCTGAAAGTGAAAGCCTTAATATTTTTGGGGTAGTAAAAGATATGTTCTTATTTGGCAACTGATTTTCATAAATTAATGGCTACCTTTGTACTGGATGACATTATCGGTTTCTGTCTTTCAGTTCTGCCCTTTTGGTCAATATCCCTTTCAATCTTTCAATCTTTCATTCTCATGTAACATGCGAAATTGATATAGTCCTTAGAATTCATTTTCAAATCTCCAGATTTTATATCCTGTATCTATTGGATCATCTACAGAACCAAACCATGCCATGCCTAGATTCAAATACAGTTGGCATTGTTTGAATATGTAAAAATCTGAAAATGTCTCTTATGGTATCACTCAATAGAGTAGTACTTGTGTTTCATAGTTGAAAAGAAAAATAACAAATAGCAGAAGAAATCAGATAACATTAGGACAAACTCTTTTACCTCTGCCGATGAAAGCAAAGTCTGTCTCAATAAATATATTTGAAACCCTGCTCTTGCAAATTTTCTACATGAGTGAAAGAAGCTGATCAAATTCATATCAGAATGGTATGAACAAAAAGTATCAACTCTAATTATATACTAAATATCATAGAATGCAATAACAAAAAACAAAAATTAAAATTAATAATAATAAACATTAACGACTTCATATCTAACTCACCAAAGTAAACGAGATAAAAAAAAAAAAAAACACAGACAAACCAATTTCCAAAAGCAAGAAAAAAACTACCAAAAAACATTTAGTTGGCTAAGAAAGCATTTAATTGGTTAACATTTAGGTTTTAACTCTCCATCTACAACCTAGTCTGTACTAGGGCTGCGTTCGGGTCGGTCCGGGCCAGAAATTTTGAAATCCGGACCAAAACCCGGAATTTTCGGGTCGGTCCGGGTCAGGTGTTCTAATTGCTAAACCCGAAAATTTCGGGTTCAATTTGGTTCAGGCGGGTTTTCCGGGTTTTAAGGGTTTCCGATCGATCTCGTCTTCCCTGCCATTCTAGAGTAGTAGCAGAGGTCTCCGCAAGCCAAATCAACATCGTTGTCGGTGGCGGCGACATCGTCATTGGGGGCGAGGGTGGCGGCGGCGACGTCGTTTAACACGTCGGGGATTCTGGCTTTTGAGTTTCTGGTGCAGGAGAGCGAGTTCACCGTAGGTCAAGGAGGCGCAGGAGAGCGACTTCTGAAGTGAGTTTTCGGGTTTCCGGCGTTTGAGGGAGAATGAGATGAAGAAGCGGTGGGCGGAGGAGGAGGAGAAGACGAAGAAGAAGAAGGCCGGGTCGGTCCGGGTCGGTCCGGGCTAAACACAACTGGAAACCGGCCCGGTACGGAAGTATGAAAATCGGTCCGGGTAGGGCTAAACCCGGAAATTTCAGAGGTAAAAACCGACCCGATCGGGTTGGTTTCGAGTCGGTCCGGGCCGAAAATCCGGGTTTCGGTTTTAAAAAAACAGCCCTAGTCTGTACTCTGTAATGAGATTATGTCATGCACAACACGTCTTATCTCTGTAACGACTATTTGCAAGACTATTTGCAAGTCGATTTATCAAATTTCAAAATCATTGTCTTCTCAAAAAAAGAATTGCAAAGTGTTATGTATTTTAAAAAGTGAAGAAAATTTAGAAAAGTACAGAGCAGAAGAAGAAGAATTACATTGCAGGAAGACTTACAAAGCAGACCAACTTTTGAATGATTTGTACTCAAATAGTTAGACAAAGAACAAAATACAGAAAACTTATACGTCGGATCTAATAACACAGCTTACAAAAAATAGTTGAGAACTTTGTCATTTGTATATAGGCTATTATTTGGTCTGTTTTTAATTTATCATCGGTTTCATTTGTGTTGTTAATCTATATACATAAACTTTCCATCTCTTCATTATAATGGAGTCACGTTCAAAACAATTAAGAGAAAAACATAGTTTTAGTTTGCTAACTAATAATATGACTACATATAATCATTTGAGAACCAGAAAGAAGAGAGAAAGCGATGTAAGCAAAAACCTAATATATAATCTATATGTATGTTAAACAGTAAGTTGTAAAATGAAAATATGAAGGCTACCGAAGAAGGTCAAGTATATGTACATAACCTATATAATCTGTATGTTATATTTTAATACACATGAGACTGTTCTCTTCACTATTTCAAAATAATCTCATGATAAATATTGATGAAAATAACCTTCCTTTCATACTGACAAAGTTGTACAACTCTCAAGGTATGTGGATTTTCTTCCTTTCATATAGTAACTCTCTTTCACCCATATTTTTTTTTAGTCCTAACCATGATAGTTCAGTTAGATTTTTAGCTTTTGGAAGTTAAAACTTCGAGCTCTAAATTTAATTAACCCCACTAATTAACCATCCTAAATAATTTACGTTGCAGACACTCATGATTCAGAGATAACTAAAATGATAGCATCATTAATGAACCTTAAATTTCTAGTTATTTTTCTCAAACAGCTACATACATTTTCTTGTATCAAAACAGTTCACACTATATAAACACAAATGTCAATTATTATTAGTTTCCAACAATCACTCTCAATTCTAAAACAAAAAACCAAATAACTGTAAGAGTAAAAACCACAAAGTAGACTGTTATCTGAGCTATTTCCACAAGTTGTTGTCCCCTCAGTATGAGATCTATCTCCACCTTCATTACCAAAACTATGTTGCCCAAATAAGATCTCTCAACTGCAAATCCAACAGCAAACTCATACCAATGCACAACACCAAAATCAAGAAATTTCATGTACATATATAGCACACAGATACAACAAGGAGGAAAACAGTATTTTTTTCATGTACATATATAGCACACAGATACAACAAGGAGGAAAACAGTATTTTTTTTTTCTGAACATAACCACCATCACAAATATTTACCAACTCTAAATTAATCACTACCTCTAAACAAAGACTGCTAACACATATAACATAAGTTCAAACTGTAAATTTTATATCAATACCTGTTATATTTCCACTTCCATCAGAAACATTGGCAGACTCTAATCAGTCTAATGCGGCTTCAACATGCACTGCACTATCACCTCCTTGAAAAACATGCCCTTCGAAAAAATACATCCTTGCAAATGTCCTTCCCTGACACGACTGACGTGGCTGATGCTACATGTTTGAAACACACATAAAAATATAAAATACAATAAAATCAAAATAAATCAAAATAAAAATTTTCCAAAACAAAATTTTAAACCACAGTTACTCACCTGATTTATTTTGTCCTAAAAACAAAGAAAAGCAATGATCATGGGCCACAATTGTTTCAAACTCCCTGTCACGAAGAGCAGCACATGAATCCAAAAGACAAACTACCAACACAATTAAAAACAAATTTATCAACTGGTATGACAGTTATAGCCCACCATAGAAATTTTTTTTTTAACACAAACCTCAGGCCAAATTCCATATTACCTAACAATGAATACTAAATTTCCTAGCATTTTTAAGAATCACACACTACCTAATTTACATAATATCCTGATCATAACAAAAAGTCGAGTAGGACAAAGAGTCCTGAGATTGAAACTTCACATAAAGACTGC
Source organism: Potentilla sterilis (assembly GCA_963682095.1). Lineage (NCBI taxonomy): Eukaryota > Viridiplantae > Streptophyta > Magnoliopsida > Rosales > Rosaceae > Potentilla > Potentilla sterilis. The sequence continues at coordinate 30,451,070 of OY821762.1, forward strand.
AAGAAAACATAATAAGTCATCATACCTTTATGTTCTCCCTATGGGTGAGGGTTGGAGTGCACGTGGAGTCTGTAAACAAAAGAGGGGTTTATGATTTTGCAAATATGATTACCCAAAATTAATTTATAATTAAAATAATAATTATAAATAAAGAATACCAATGGGTTCCGACGGATGTCAAATAGATAAGGAAAGTAGAATCCGTTTAAGTGGAGTCGTGTGTATCACACACTTTTCTTAAGACAATTACGCCACCTCTATTGGTGCAAAAGGATTTCTTAGCGTTCGTCTCCCAGGATACAACGACCTTTCGAGCTCTTGTGGCTGCACTGCTATAAGAACACCTACGAACTGCTAGTACTTTCTATCTATCACCAGAATAAAACAAGAGCACAAGTGCAGAAGAGAGAATGATCTTTAAAGGAGAAGAGCTCAATGTTTTGTGTTGGTGTTGGTGTTGGTGTAGGTGTAAAACTATGGAAAAGGAGGCCTTTTTTATAGTGTGAGGAATAGCCAAGGCTATTAAAATCAATCATCAATATAGGGAACTCAATGGTCATGAACATCTCACTCAATGGTCATGAACATCCCACTCAATGTTCATAATACACATTACATCATATGTTACTAGAATATCAAAAAAATTCCAGTAGCAACTGAAGAGTCACTATCTCTTTGGTTAGCGGATCCGCAATATTTATCACATAAGCAATATCCATATTTTTCATGTCAAATATGAAATTTAACATATCTCTAGTGGATTTAGTCATCTTATTATTGCATTCAAACAATAAACATGCCATTACATTTCCACTTGCTTTCAAAATGAGTTAAAGTATCATAAAGCATACTTTGACCCTTGTCAATGTTAATTAGTCTACATAGAGCACCATAATTATCATATATCTTGGTCTTGGTCATACCACAGTCATAATCATTGACTTCATCCATGCCCTGTTCGTTGGACATATTTTCAACAAGTGCATCAAGTGAAGCCCATTCAATTTCTCAGATTTTTCTCTTTGTGAGACTGAGACATGTATTCAGACAATCACATCCATGGTCGGCATCTTGATCGACTCTTGGTTATTTCAGTAATTTTTCAATTCCGAAAACACACCCATAAGTGTTAATTGAAATAACCACTTATTTATTAATTCAATGTAAATGTAACTTACAAATTCCGTAAGACAATAATATCTGTATAGGCAACCATTCCGTAAGACAAGTATATATGCAACCATTCCATAAGACAAGTATACAGGCAACCAATTCTGTTTAGGCAACCATTTGGTAGTACAGGTATTACGCAATCACATCCGGTTAGCACCTTGATTGACTCTTTGGTTGTTTCAGCAATTTTTTCAATTATGAAAACACACCTATAAGTGTTAATTAATATAATCACTTATTTCTCAATTCAATGTATACGTAAGCTACGAATTCCGTAAGGTAACAATATCCGTATAGGCGACCAATTCCGTTTAGGCAGCCATTCCATAAGGCAACAACAAGCTTCGAAAGAACCTTAAATCCGTTTAGGCAACCAATAAACCTCGAATCATACAAGCAAAATCAAATTTTAATTGTCTTAAGTTGTAAACAAAAGAGGGGTTTATGATTTTGCAAATAAGATTACCCAAAATTAATTTATAATTAAAATAATAATTATAAATAAAGAATACCAATGGGTTCCGACGGATGTCAAATAGATAAGGAAAGTAGAATCCGTTTAAGTCGAGTCGTGTGTATCACACACTTTCCTTAAAACAATTATGCCGCCTCTATTGGTGCAAAAGGACTTCTTAGCGTTCGTCTCCCAGGATACAACGACCTTTCGAGTTCTTGTGGCTGCACTGCTACAAGAACACCTACGAACTGCTAGTACTTTCTATCTATCACCAGAATAAAACAAGAGCACAAGTGCAGAAGAGAGAATGATCTTTAAAAGAGAAGAGCTCAATGTTTTTTGTTGGTGTTGGTGTTGATGTAGGTGTAGGTGTAGGTGTAAAACTATGGAAAAGGAGGCCTTTTTTATAGTGTGAGGAATGGCCAAGGCTATTAAAATCAATCATCAATATAGGGAACTCAAGGGTCATGAACATCTCACTCAATGTTCATAATACACATTACATCATATGGTACTAGAATATCAAAAAAATTCCAGTAGCAACTGAAGAGTCACTTGACTCTTACCATTTTCCTTTTTCAATAGCCAACTTTGGATGACAATTTTTCATTCATCCCAAAACCAAATTGGTCATATGAACACATAATATTGTAGTCTTCATTATGAAGAATACAAATCTAAGTTCAATTCTCATTAATTATAAGTGTAACACACTTTAATTAATCCATTTAAATTTGGTTTCAAAAAGAATTTTAACCCATTTTTCCAACAGAGTCTAAATCAAATAATGATTCAGCGTTGTCGCAACAATCAGCTTCGTCCATAACACCTTCGGGACTTACCATTGAGGCAAGAATAGTGTGTTTAATGTATCATCTTCTTATTAGTGTATTAGCTCTATATTTGACCACCTTGCTCTATTTCAGTTTATGGAATGCGAGGCATACAAGAAGCCGTCACAGCTTGTGGATATCCTTGTTAAGAATAAATCTCACAAGACCATAGTGTAAGTGACAAATAAATTTAGTATGTGTTCATGTCTAGAGGAGGGATAAACTTGTTTAAAGATGAAACTGTTTTACTTCGAAAGTGATTCTTTTCTTTCTCTTTCTCCAGGTACTTCATGACTCGTGCTTGTGTTGACTACTGGCAAGTTGTTCTTCCATACCTTGCTCCCTTGAAAAATGTCAATCTCTTTGCCCTCCATGGGAGAAAGAAACAGGTAAAAGCATGGCTGGTTAACAGACTTCGACAACTTCTACATCAGTATTTGATTACCTCATCATTCTTTGTTCTATTACTCTCTAGATCGCAAGGGACAAAGCTCTTGCCTCATTTACATCTCTCTCAAGTGGCGTCCTTCTATGCACCGATGTTGCTGCCCGTGGACTTGACATTCCGGGTGTTGACTGTATAGTGCAGGTAGCTTGCTAACAAATTGCACCTAGACGATCACCTCCATTTTTCGGATTCGAGCATAATACTTACCTATTTCTTGCTTTTGCAGTATTATGCACCTCAAAATCCTGATCTATTCGTACATAGAGTTGGCAGAACAGCACGTATGGGTAGACAAGGCACTGCCATTGTTTTCCTGTTACCAAAGGTTTAGTTTTAACACTTTATACAGCTCTAATATCACTCTATTGACATTTGGTTGTTCTTTACGATATATGAATTGTTTATTAGATTTGGATTGTTGTAGGAGGACGATTATGTGGAATTCCTGCAGATAAAAAGAGTTCCACTTCAAGAAAGGATATGTCCGGATGATGTCTCTGATGTTGTTCCTCAGGTAACCGTCATTCATGTAACATTTTTCGTTCTTTTACACTGGAAAAGTTAACTTACATTATTTATTACTCTTTTTCACCTGTTAGTAAGGCTTCCTTGTGCTCATTAAATGTTGATGGATAATATTGGGACCTTGGGTGAATGTGCTAGCATTTATTGTGATTATCATATATCATTCATCAAGCTGTTGTCTTACAATATATGAGCTTACTTTTGTGATGGTCTTCCCTCTTTTAAAGTTTTTGGTCCAACTCGTCTGTATTGTTTAAGTTGACTGCCTGGACTGACATTGTCTTGAAACTTTGCTTCAGATACGATCTGCTGCAAAAAAAGACCGTGATGTTATGGAAAAGGGCATGAAGGCTTTTGTTTCCTACATCCGTGCTTATAAAGAGCACTGCTGTTCCTACATTTTCAGGTGACTATATGCACATTGTGTTATACTTTAGGTTGTCGAAATAAAGAGTAATACATTTTGGAGCAAAATTTTTTCCATCTTTCATTTGAGTTTTGAATGCAGGTGGAAAGAACTTGAAATTGGGAAGTTGGCCATGGGGTTTGGACTACTACAGCTCCCTGCGATGTCTGAGATAAAGCAGAAGACACTTTCCATAGAGGGTTTCATTCCTGTTGCAGACATCAACTTGGAGGAGATCAAATATAAGTAAGAAGTCTCTTCTATCTTTTACAGTATGTGTGGAACTTGAGGTGATAACGAAATTTAATGTCTCACCTTTTGGACATTTTTGTTAAGGTTCGTTTCTTTGACCGAAATTTAACTAAATAGATATGTATTACGAATCACAACTAAAAACTAGGACAAAGATTATAGCTTGTAGGACCTTTTGTGCTCGAATTTGTTCATGTTACAATCACTAGCTGTTAGTTTTGCGTTTTGACATGCAGTAGTGTAAATACCATGTAAAAGAAATATTTTGCAGATTTCTCCGTAATGAGCATTTTCTAAAGAAAAAGTTTATTATATAGGGACAGAGCTCATGAGACGCAACAGAGGAAGAATCTACCCAAAACTTCTTGATCTACGCGCAAATGTATCAAGTGATAAATGTGAGATATATTCTACTCATGAACAACTGCAATTCAGTAAAATCCTCCGGGGTAGTACCAACGGGAAGCCACCCGGTAAAAAAAAAAATTAATATATATATATATATATATAAAGTTCTCTCCAGTCAGAGTGATCACCGGGTACGCCCGGTCAGCCCGGCCAGCAAGGTCAACGGCCCAGCAGCCTGGTCAACAGGACCTTGGTCTCCAGCGCACCCGCACCCGCACCTGCGCAGCCTCAGCCGCGCCCCTTCCCCTGTTGCCCCACCTTCCCCTCCCGCTGACATCTCCCTCTCTGGTCGCCCTCCCCTCCGGTGTAGCCACCTTCTTCTCCGGGTGCGGGTGCGGGTGCGGTGCCTCTTCAGGTGCGGGTTCCGGTGAGTCTCCGAGTGCGGATGCGGTGCCGGTGGTTCTCTCTCTTCCGGTCAGCGGCCCAGCAGTTGCTCAATCATGGTCAGCGGGTCAAGGTCTCCAACAGGTCAACCTCAGGGTGAATTTTCTTTGGACACTCGCTGGCATCGCGATCCATTCCAGACCACGTCCGGAGATCCCGCCCGGGTCGACCATAGCAGTGGCACGCTGCGGAAGAACACCGGACTGCCGAGCTGGACTTTGGAAGCAGGAACTGGCAAGCAAGCTCGTCGGGTTCAAAGCTTCGGAACACGTTCGAGGCCAGCTGCGGCGGCGGCTGGGCCAGGCACAGGAGAGCCCGTCCGATTTCGTAGCGTCAGTAGCCCCCATTGAAGTCTTCCTTCCCATTGGCGTCCCGCCGGAGCAGCAAGTCAGCCGCCTCACCTACGGGGCCGCCCGGGTGTCTCGTTTGGAAGACCAAGAGTGTCGAGTGCCGTTGGTTATGAACCGGCATTGTGAGGTACCGGAGCCTCCCATCTCGTAGCTCGCAGCCCCGAACTCGCCTCCGATTAAACCCCCAAGAATCCTCCCCTCCCCGCCTGGCAGCAGCTTGGTGCGAGTCAGCCCCGATGCTCTTCATCTCCGGTCGCCTTCCTCTCCGGGATTTGCTCAAGGCACCCAGCTCCCTTCCTTGGGCACCCACCAAGCGGAAAGGAGAGGAGAGAGAGCAAAGGAAAGCAACCAGAAAGAAAAAGAAAGAAGAGAAGAAACCAGAAGAGAGAAACGAAAGCAGAGAAGAGCAGAGAAGAGGAAGAAGGAAAAAGAAACAGGAAGAAAGAGCGGGAAATAGAAAGAAAAAAAAAGAGGGGTCAACCCGGTCAACGGGCCCAGCATATCAGCAGCCCCGCCCGGTTCCAAAAAAAAAACAAAACAAAAAAGGGGGATTTTTTGCTCAGTTCACCCAAAAACTACGATTCTCCATTCCGGAATTTGGTATGGGCACCCAACCCGCAATGATGCATCACTTCCAGTACGTATCAACCAACGGCAAAGACATTCCACCGGGAAACCTAGGAGACTCGGTATTCGAACGCTCGGTAATGAGTCTATCTTACTTGAGGAGCTGGGGGACTAGTGGGGGTGTCGTCACCTACCCTTGGCGGTACATGATTTTAACTCCCCAAGTAAGATTGCCTCTTACTCGGGAACTTGAGGGACTTGTTGACAATATATATGGTGCACCGCCAAGCATATTCAACGACCTCATAGACCGGCCAACCGGCGCGTTTTTTTCTGCTTCCGGCATGCATCGGGTAGACTAACACCTCGGCTACATCTCCATTGTGGAAGATTATCGGTGCCGCATCCGGAAAGCGTGCCACCGGGCTCTGCAAGAAGTTTCGTCAGTAGGAAAAGTGTGTTTGTGTCCCACATCGGAAACAATGTAAAGGAGGAAGCCTTCCTTGCTTATAAATAGAAGGCTTCCCCCTTAGATATGGGGATCTTGGACCCTTTGCCATTCCACACTTGTAACACCACCAAGCTTATTGGCCGATCATAGTATATTCTAAGTGGACGTAGTCATACCCTCCGGCAGCATGACGAACCACTATAAACCCGTGTTAATATCTGTCTTTATTATTATTGCTTATGGTAGGCCCTCCAGGTTCTAGCAGAAACACATAATATTGAAAATCTGTAACTAAATTTTGAATGCTCCTGATAGGAGCACAATGTGCGACGATATTACATGTTTATACCCTCGTTTGTGCTTTGTTTAACCCTTATTTGTCTAAGATAGAGTCATAATATAGTTTAGTGTTGATTCGGTAGAGTTTTAATCAAATATGCTTTAGAATCCGAAAAATGACTAAGTTTGAGAAATCTGGAAAATAATGCAAAATATGTCTTTTTCGTGATTTTGAGATGAATGAAACTGTGATCTATCCTTTTCCAAATTCTATGAAATTTTATGTGCTTAATATTCATATGTTGTGAAATGATGTGTTAAAATTTCAGATCAATCGGAGTTCGGGAAGTCACCCAAAAGATGGCTGCAAAACCGCAGTCCGAGCATTTCAATCCAGGGACTTCCAGGATTTTCCTGGGACTGTGTCCCAACTTCGAAAAATCATTCCCGACAACTTGCATGGAATTTGGCCGAGATATTTTATGGGGAGATGGCCCTATGTGTCTAGTTTACGTGAGACTTGGAATCGCATCAATCGGAGCTCCACAGAGGGAGATATGCCGGAATTACTGCGACAAGGTCAAAGCTGCCGATTCCAGGAACCTACTGCCCCCTTTTTGTGTTTTCTGTTTTTGATGGACCAAATGGTGTACAAATGCATATGTGAAGATGGTCCAAGCTTTATGAAGGGAAGAGGAAGACACTAGGCCATGGCATTGAAGAAAATCATGAAGAAACAAGTTCTCCTAGTCACACTAGGAGAAGCTGCCGATTCTGGCAGATTGTGTGCCTTTGTGTGCTGCCGGCATTTGGGGCATTTTTCGATGGACCAAGACTTATCAATTGAAGTCCAAGACCATATAAGAAGTCCATGAAGATGTGAAGCCCAAGCCTTGAAGAAAAATTCAGAATAGAAAACCTAATTGGACTAAGAAAGGAAGGTTGCAAAACCTTATTGTACTAGGTTTTCTGAACTCCTCTTTGCAAGAGGGCTGCCAGCAACACCTATTCTCTATAAATACCCCCATTTGTTCTACAGAAAATCTATCTCATCTCAAGCATATTACACTAGCCTAAAGCTCTACCAAGTCTTCCAAAACACCAACACCTAAATACCCTAGCCGAACCATCACCACCACCACCATATAGCCGAACCCTTCCACCTTTGTTTCTGCCGATTTCTGTTCTTGCCGAACACCAAGGAGCAGCAGCTGAGCCACCTTGTCACCTTTGAGGAATCTTCAAGGTTTTTAAAGTGTGATCCATTCCCCTATGGCTTTTGTATTTATTTATGTTTGGTTGTTTTGTATGAACTTGTTTCGATTCTTGGTTTTTCTTGAAACTTTGTATGAACCGAATATTGTATGTTATGCATTGTTTTTCTGAATTTTAACTTGTGTGATTTGTATGCATCGATAATTAGGGCAGTGGTATTTCGCATGTTTAAACTTGAAATTGGTTAGAACTAAGGTTAGGGCAAATAAACCGACACACTAGTTATGATTAGCATGTAATTCTAAGTGCTAGGTTTCATGTGATAGAGTAACACGGATAAGTCATACGTTGGAGTAGTTTGTTTTGTGTTGCTCACCTAGGTCTAATAAACCTTAGAACTTGCAAGTTAAATAAGAAGAATGACAACCTTACTTGTTTGCTTGTCTTCGATTAAGACTCATATGCTTAAATGTTAAAACGTGTAAAACCGGATTAACATCACCTTAGAAGTCATACGTTGGAGTAGTTTCTAAGAATTTAAGAAGTCTAACAATCGGAAAAACCGTTGGAGGCTCTAGTTGTGTCGAAACTAATTTTGGTCTTGAACATGTTAAATACTTGTCTCTTACTTTCTTGCATGCAATTTGCCTTGTTGAAGAGTCTTTTGTGTGAACTGTTTTGTGTGAGAGATGATGATCACTTGTATATAGTAGCTTAGGTTTATTTTTCTGTTTTTATTGCCGAGTCTAGTATAGGGGCAGCTTGCTGCCGATCCTATTATTTCCCCCATATGTGACGTTTGTAATGTATATATGTGAATATGTTTGTGTCTAACAATTTCATATCTCAGGTACCCTTAATCCCCGGCCTAGAACGATCCCTACTTACTCATGCTATTAACGATATTTTTGTAGGGTTTATTATTGCATGCGAGCTTTGGCTCCCATCAATTTTTGGCGCCGTTGCCGGGGATTATAAAAGCTTGTTTTATGTTATTGTTGTGTATATAATGTTGCTGGAAATTTTTGTTGTGAAGTTGTAAAGTTGTAAATTTTAAGTTTATTTTGGGATTATGTAAAGTAGAAATATGCTTCGGCATGTAGAGTTTAAATTTTGAAAGTTGCATGATGTATATTGATGTATGTTGGTAATCACTTAGTTTAATTTCTAGGAAGTTGATAGTGTTGTGTATGTTTGAGTTTATTGTAGTTTCTAAAGTGTAACATGTAGGTGAAGCCTCTTTTGTTGATCATAACCATAACCCTTCATACGAGTGATGCCATGTTAGGTATGTTTTTGTGTAGATTGGGAAACGGGCCCTGCAATGTTGGAATTAGTCCATCGTTGGCCCCCCACGCATAACGACGCTAACTTGGTATTATTTTTATGAGGTTGAGGGCGGTTTTAATCAACACTTGAGACTGCTAGGGATCCGTGTTTGTTTTACAAAGTATGGGGAAGTTATTATCATAGATATGGTTCTCAGGTTTGTTTAACTGGATCTCAAGGCCCATAGACTGATGTTCATTCTCGGTGAGTGAGTCGATAGGGGGTTCGCCCTCCGTGGTGTCCAACAACGAGTCCTGCCTGGTTCCTGTAGGGGGTTCGCCCTCCGTGATTGTAATGACCTTTGAAACGTAAAATCCGCACGACCTAGTCGACAGCTTGTGCCGAAGCATCACCTCACTTTAGACGCTAGAACATAACTTGACATATGTGGCCTATTTTCTTCAAAGATAAAACATGTTGTGTGGTTCAAACTCTTGAGGTATATCGGATTAAGCATGATACTACCGGGGGCTGTATCAGTCCATTGCACCGTTATCTCCTCTGCTCCACGTACTTCGAGAGTTAGAACAAATTTAAAAAGAAATTAGACTTAGCGATTACATGCTCATGAACTTTCCGATTGTTGCCCTCTTGTTGCCGAATATATGTATGCTTTGCCGAATGCTGCTTTGTGTTGTGCCGAATGTATATATGTGTTATGGTTTGAAATATGTTGTGTAATCGCCAATGCCGTGGCTTGTAATGATGTATATTCTTGCTTTCTATTTCTTTATAAGGTTCTAACTTGTTTAAAATGTTGCAAATTTCAGAAATAATGCATGTCCGAATCTAGTATTTGGGCAAGAGATCTTCAAGGCCGTTTGCAACGTTTAGACCAAGAACTCGCTATTGCTCGTTTTGTGCCATTACCTCCATCGTCACCAACCAGTTCATCAGTGTCATCATCCTTGCCATCATCACCTAGTGTGCCGTCCATTTCATCATCAGTGCCGAGCTCACCATCGTTTGTTTCGTCGTCGTGTGATCTTCAGAATCCAGAATTTGAGGCCTTTGCCGAATTAGAAGAAGAAGAAGAAATCATGACATCAATCAGGTCACAGAATGGTCATGTTGCTGGAGCAGGAGTTGCTCCTTCTAATATTACTTATCCTCCCTTGGAAGCTGAAAAGACTGGAGAGATTGAATTGAGGAGTGGATTCCTCCACAAGCTGAAGTCGTTTTATGGGATGCCGAGTGAGGACCCTAATAAGCATTTACAGTGGTTTAACTTCACCACGGAGTCTATGTGTCCAAGAGGGACCGATTTGCAACACTTCAAAATGAAGGCATTTCCGTTTTCTTTAGAAGATCAAGCAAAGGAGTGGTTGTTTGAGGTGCCTAGTGGTCGCATTGTTTCGTGGAGTACTATGATGGATGAGTTTTTGCTCAAGTACTTTCCCGCTTCACGTATCACTGATCTGAGGAAGCAAATTACAAGTGTGAAGCAAGCCGGAGATGAGACTTTCTTCGACTACTACAAGAGGTTCAAGTCCCTAGTTTCTTTGTGTCCATCGCATGGCATTAGCGATGGACTCTTGCTACAATATTTTTATGAGGGATTGCGCGTCATGGAGAGAGAGTTTCTTGACTCGGCCGCGGGAGGTAGTTTTTTGGAGTTGAACGCCGGAGCGGCAAGAAGTTTGTTGGAAGTTCGTGCCTTGAACAACCAACAATTTGGCATGGCACGAGGGAATGTGCAAAGGAGTGAGAAAGTGCATGAGACGTCTTCAAGCTCAAAGCTAGAGGAGAAAGTGGACAAGCTTACCGACTTGGTGAGTAATTTGATGAAGAAGCGTGCTAGTGTATGTGGAATTTGCACCGAGGGCCATGAGACCGAACAATGCCCTCAATTTGGAGTTAGCGAGGGAGTAGAGGAGTGCAATGCCATTGGTTTTCAAGGAGGCCAACGATTTGGCAATTTCAATCCAAGGTTCAATGATCATCCGAACTTTCGATGGGCGAATAATGATAACGTGCTTAGGGCACCTATGCAACCGAGAGAGGGAGGAGCGCCATTTGCACCAAGGCCACCCTTTGTGCCTCGGCAACCTTATATGCCGAACCAAGGATCCTATGGAGCACTGCCGAACCAGCCACAAACAGGGCCGAGCCAAGGCCAAGGCCATGCCGCACCGAGCAACCCTAATTATGATGCATTGCTTCAATCTTTGTCAAGTGCTACTCAAGCATTACTCGCGGGGCAACAAAATCATCAAAAGGACATTGGTGAGCTCAAGACTCAAATGGGGCAAGTTGTGGATTTTATGGGAAGATTTAATGAGCAAGGGAAGTTGCCAAGCAATACTATTCCAAATCCGAGGAACGAGCAAGCCAAAGTGATTCAAACTCGAAGCGGAAGGGAGTTGGTTCCTCCAACAAGTCCAAAGAAGAAGCGAGTGACTTTCAAAGGTGTTAATGAGGATGAGATGGCTGCCGGACCTGTCATTGCCGGCAGCCATAATAGAGAGGATGCCGAGGAGAACCTTGATGCCGAGCATCATGATGATACCGGCAATGTCATTGCCGAGAAGGAGAACCGAGCAACCGGCAAGGGCCATTCTGCCGAGCAGGATAGTGTGGCCGGCAACAATGCCAAAGGAGGGGACCCATCATCTAGTGCCCCATTCCCTTCACGCTTTGCTAGAACGAAGAAAGACAAATCCGATGAGGAGGTATTGGAGATTTTCCGGAAAGTGCAAGTCAACATCCCTTTGTTGGAGTGCATCAAGCAAGTGCCAAAGTATGCTAAGTTTTTAAAGGAGCTTTGTACGGCAAGAAGGCATACTAGAGAGACTCGTGTGGTAACAATGAGCGAGACGGTGTCGGCCGTTATTCAAAGGAAGTTGCCACCAAAGATGAAGGATCCGGGGAGCTTCAATGTGCCTTGTGTCATAGGCAATACACGGTTTGATGATGTAATGTTGGATTTGGGAGCATCGATTAATGTCATGCCACTCAATGTGTATCAAACGTTGAGTATAGGGCCTCTCAAGAAGGATAATGTCATCATTCAACTTGCGGATCGCTCAAGCAAATATCCGGAAGGTTATGTAGAGGATGTGTTGGTGCAAGTCAACCAATTGATATTCCCCGCCGATTTTTATGTGGTTGAGATGGAGGATTCGCCGGTCAACAACACTCAATTGCTTTTAGGGCGACCATTTATGAGGACCGCGCGCACTAAGATTGACGTGGCCGAGGGCAACCTAACTATGGAATTTGATGGTGAGATGATAAAGTTCAATGTGTTTGACGCCATGAGATTTCCCAATGTTGATTTGAAGGAGGGTTGTGCCATTGATGTTTTGGAGGAGGTCGAGCAAGTTATGTCGACCTCGCTCGACGCATAGCAATTAGCGATTGAGCAAGGGGTCGGATTTGACAAGAGGGGAGAACGAGTTATGAAGAGAACCAAGCCAAGCCATGCCGTGCAAGAGGAGGCCGAGCCATGCAATCATGACGAGCAAGAAAGTGACTCGGCAACCCTTTATGCCGAGTCATTCATTATGTTGCCGAGCCTTAGAGAGGTGGTTGCCGAGCTTGAGGCCACAACATTGTATCCGAGGAACTCGTTCTTGTCAATTCCAAGCGCCACAACAAAATTTCGACCAAGTGTGGAAGAGGCCCCAAAGTTAGAACTAAAAGAACTCCCTAGTCATTTGAAATATGCTTATCTTGGAGAAGGAGACACACTACCGGTTATTGTGTCTTCAATGCTTAGTAAGAAGCAAGAGGAGGATTTGATTTGTGTGCTTAAGAAGTACAAGACCGCCATAGGTTGGACCTTAGCGGATATCAAGGGAATAAGCCCTACTACTTGTGTTCATCGTATTTTGTTAGAAGAAGGAGCTAAGCCGACAAAAGAAGCTCAACGTCGACTTCACCCTCCTATGATGAAGGTTGTGAAAGAAGAAATTATCAAGTTGCTCGATTGTGGGGTGATCTACCCAATTTCGGATAGTAAGTGGATATCTCCCGTGCAAGTAGTGCCAAAGAAGAGTGGTGTAACGGTTGTCAAGAATGAGAAGAATGAGCTTGTGCCACAAAGACTTGTAACCGGTCATCGGATGTGCATCGACTATAGGAAGCTCAATGCTACAACGAGGAAGGATCACATGCCTTTGCCGTTTATGGATCAAATGCTAGAGAGGTTAGCCGGTCATTCTTACTATTGCTTTCTTGATGGATATAGTGGCTACAATCAAATCATGATACACCCGGACGATCAAGAGAAGACCACTTTTACTTGTCCATTTGGCACGTTTGCCTACCGGAGGATGCCATTCGGACTTTGCAACGCACCCGGCACTTTTCAAAGATGTATGTATGCTATCTTCTCGGATTTTATTGAAGACATTATCGAAGTGTTCATGGATGATTTTAGTGTGTATGGAGGCACCTTCGATGCATGTTTGGGGAACTTGGAGAAGATACTTGAGAGGTGTGTAGAGACAAATCTTGTGCTCAATTGGGAGAAGTGTCACTTCATGGTCACGCAAGGCATTGTGCTTGGCCATATTATTTCGGCAAGAGGACTTGAAGTTGACAAAGCAAAGGTTGAACTTATACAACACTTGCCGAGCCCTAGAAATGTAAGGGACGTGCGAAGCTTTCTTGGCCATGCGGGGTTCTATCGACGATTCATCAAGGACTTCTCTTCAATTGCCAAGCCATTGAGCAACTTGTTACAAAAGGAGGTGACGTTTGAGTGGACAAAGGCGTGTGAGGATGCCTTTTGCCGATTGAAGACCATGTTGTGCTCGGCACCGATTCTTGTTTCCCCTAATTGGGACGAGCCGTTTGAGTTGATGTGTGATGCTAGTGATTATGCACTTGGAGCGGTACTTGGACAACGAATTGAGAAGAAGCCATGCGCCATTTACTACGCTTCAAGGACTCTCAACGATGCACAACTCAACTACACAACAACGGAAAAGGAACTCTTAGCGGTAATCTTTGCTTTGGAAAAATTTCGATCATATCTTTTGAATTCCAAAGTCATTGTTTATAGTGATCATGCCGCTTTGAGATATCTTATGACGAAGAAGGATGCTAAGCCGAGGCTTATTCGATGGATTCTTTTGCTTCAAGAGTTCGATATTGAGATTAAAGACAAGAAAGGAGTAGAGAATGTTGTGGCCGATCATTTGAGTAGACTTGTGCAAGAGGAGGATCGGCTGCCCCTATGTGAAACCTTTCCGGATGAGCAACTTTTTCGACTTGAAGTACATGAGCCTTGGTATGCCGACATTGCCAATTTTCTAGCCACAAACCGATTTCCTAAAGAATTGCCGAGCTACCATCAAAGAAGAATAAGGAAGCAAGCTCGACACTTCTTGTGGGATGATCCGTACTTATGGAAGCAATGTGGTGATCAAGTTATTCGAAGATGTGTGCCGGAGAATGAGCATCGTTCCATCCTTGCTTTTTGTCATAGCGAAGCTTGTGGTGGGCATTTTGGACCTAAGAAGACGGCATTGAAGGTACTCTCTTGTGGTTTCTTTTGGCCTACGATTTTCAAAGATGCATTTATGTTTTGTAAGGCTTGTGATCGGTGCCAACGTGTGGGGAAGATTAGTGGGCGTGATCAAATGCCGCTCACACCTATCCTTGTGGTGGAAATTTTTGATGTTTGGGGGATTGACTTCATGGGACCGTTTTCTTCAAGTAAGGGTTTTCTCTACATATTGCTTGCGGTTGATTATGTGTCAAAGTGGATCGAAGCCAAGGCTACACGCACCAACGATGCCAAGGTGGTAGCCAAGTTTCTCAAGACCAACATCTTTTCACGTTTTGGAGTTCCAAGGGTTTTGATTAGCGATGGAGGATCCCATTTTTGTAACCGCACTATTGAAGCCTTATTGAGGAAGTATGGAGTCACACATAAAGTTTCTACACCATATCACCCCCAAACAAGTGGAATGGCCGAGGTGAGTAATCGAGAGATCAAGAACATATTGGAGAAATCGGTTGGACCTTCAAGGAAGGATTGGAGTGATCGTCTCGATGATGCTTTGTGGGCTTATAGGACTGCGTACAAGACACCGATAGGTATGTCTCCTTTTCGGTTAATTTATGGCAAAGCATGTCACTTACCGGTTGAGTTAGAACACAAAGCATGGTGGGCCATTAAAAAGTTCAACATGGATATCAATGAGGCCGGCCTTCATAGGAAGCTTCAACTCAATGAACTTGAAGAAATACGTAATGAAGCATATGAGGCCACTTGGATCTATAAGGAGAAGACAAGAGCATACCATGACAAGATAATTCGGGGGAAAAAGTTTGAAGTTGGGCAAAAAGTTCTATTGTTTAATACACGGCTTCAACTCTTTCCGGGAAAGTTGCGCTCTCGTTGGATTGGTCCCTTTGTCATCACAAGTGTGTTCCCTCATGGAGCCGTGGAAATTCGCGATTTGCAAACCCACAAAACTTTCAAGGTTAACGGCCATCGCCTCAAGCACTATCATGCACCTTTTGATGCATTGGAGGACGCGATCATTCTTAGTGACGCACCACAAGCCGAGCTGCCTTCACAATCACATGATGCAGCCATGCCACCACCACACCAAGTGGCTGCCGGACCTGCAATTGCCGGCAGCATCACCACGAGGCCAGACACGGACACACAAGACGTGTCCGATACCACCCTGCCGGACACCCATCATTCTGTTGGGCTGCTGCCCCTGTTTTCTGCCGTACCACCACCCCCTGCCGGACCTGCCATTGCTGGCAGGGGTGACACACAGCCACACAAGACCGGACACAAGCCGGACACGCCAGATACGCCGGCAGAAGAACCCGATACGCCAGTCAAGCCGGATACGGCAAACAGAACCGAACAGGATACCACATGCAACGATCTTCTTCTCGAACTTCTTCTTGCCGATTTGAGCTGTTTTGGAACACGATGAACACATGATACACGGTGAAAAGTCTAGGCTATGGACTATAAACACAAAGCGCTACTTGGGAGGCAACCCATGTCGATCAAAGAAACGTGAAGGAGCCATCACCGAGAGTTTGAAATTTCTTAACCCTTCTCTTTTTCTTTGATTTGTGATGATATGTTGGTATATGTTAGACTATTGCATGCTTAGGAAATTCGTTGATATATATTTGTGCTTACATTGAGGACAATGTAATTTTCTAAGTGTGGGGTGGGATAACGTATTCCGTTTATGTTTTCGTGTGCTTAGTTTAGAAAAGAAAATTTCAGAAAATTGTTCCACAAAAATAGAGTGTTTAAATTTGTTTGTTTCGAGTCTTAGGATGCCCCTAATATGTCAATGATGTTTTTCTCCTCTTTGCATACATAGATGATGGTTGTGCATACTTATAAAATTATGAGTTTCATGGATTATGTGCATTGGTAGGAGCATGTAGGACTTGTTGATTACAAAGCATGCATGTTTTAGCTAGTTTATGTCCTAAATAACCTATGTGAGCTTTAGTGCCAAATTGCTTTCTTCTTGAGCTATAAAAAGATAAAATTCGATAGATTCATAAGAAGCATGAAACCTCGTAATTCTTCGATGACTATGTGCCATAGCTTTTTAATGAACTCTAGTATGCTAGAACTTACTCTTGTTGATTTTCGAAACGTTTTAAATCATAAAATACCTTGATTTTGAATGTGATTGAATAAAGATCATTTAGGTTTACCACCAAAGCCAAATAAAGCATGAGCCCTATTGGAGCCCGTCGTGGGACACCTTAGTAAACCCCTTTGAGCCGATATTGAGCCTTTTCTTTCATCACCCTTAAACACTTTCCATGAACTTAGTATAGTGATGCCTTTACTGTGTGTTCCGGCAAAGCTTGAAATTTTGAAGGCGTTTTTGCGTGTGTGATGAAGAAGAACAAGTGTGGGGTAGACTTAGCCATGAATTTGTATGTAAAATATATGCATGCCGTGCCTTAGAAAAATTGAAAAGAAAAATTGTGCTCGGATCAAAAGAGAGAAAAATGCCGAGAAAAAGAAAGAAAAATATGAAAAAGGGTACGGCATAGGCAATGGAAAAGGAAAATTTTGTGTATGGCTATAGTCTAGATTATTGTTGTAATGTCGTATGGGAAGAAAAGATTGAAGCATGGGTCCAACAAGATGAAATTTGACCCTTTCGGCGAGAAGACATAAGGAGATTCGAGCTTTGCTAATGCGCATGGTGACGTTTTGAACCTCCTTGTCCAAATATCGAATACCTCTTAGCCTAGCCCCATTACAACCCTTTTATTGATCTTTTTCATGATTCTTAAGATGGTTAAATTTGATTGTGGAGATTATCTCAAGAGTAAGCATATGGTTTTGGTTCATTGGTGCACATAGTTATCATATGAGGTTTTTCCATCAAAATTCACAAAGTGCTTTCTTTTCTTGACATATGCAAGTTACTCTTTGTAATTCATTATCTTTCGCTTGCATATACTTATGAGTGAATACCATGCTTCGAGAGAAAAGAAGAGAGTATGCCTAGTGAGGAGGATTGAATTAGCTTAACATGTCTACATGCTTACTTTTGCTCTTATATGTTCAGATTGATGTCACATGTTCATGAAACTTGGAATTTTCGTGCTTAGCATTCTCATGCATTTAACTTGAAAGCTATGTGTACATACGAGCCTGAGACAAATTGTTAGGGGCAATAGTTTGTTTAGAGTCTTAGTTTTATTTAGTTTGCTAAGGGACTAGCAAAGGATAAGTGTGGGGTAGTTGATAGGAGCACAATGTGCGACGATATTACATGTTTATACCCTCGTTTGTGCTTTGTTTAACCCTTATTTGTCTAAGATAGAGTCATAATATAGTTTAGTGTTGATTCGGTAGAGTTTTAATCAAATATGCTTTAGAATCCGAAAAATGACTAAGTTTGAGAAATCTGGAAAATAATGCAAAATATGTCTTTTTCGTGATTTTGAGATGAATGAAACTGTGATCTATCCTTTTCCAAATTCTATGAAATTTTATGTGCTTAATATTCATATGTTGTGAAATGATGTGTTAAAATTTCAGATCAATCGGAGTTCGGGAAGTCACCCAAAAGATGGCTGCAAAACCGCAGTCCGAGCATTTCAATCCAGGGACTTCCAGGATTTTCCTGGGACTGTGTCCCAACTTCGAAAAATCATTCCCGACAACTTGCATGGAATTTGGCCGAGATATTTTATGGGGAGATGGCCCTATGTGTCTAGTTTACGTGAGACTTGGAATCGCATCAATCGGAGCTCCACAGAGGGAGATATGCCGGAATTACTGCGACAAGGTCAAAGCTGCCGATTCCAGGAACCTACTGCCCCCTTTTTGTGTTTTCTGTTTTTGATGGACCAAATGGTGTACAAATGCATATGTGAAGATGGTCCAAGCTTTATGAAGGGAAGAGGAAGACACTAGGCCATGGCATTGAAGAAAATCATGAAGAAACAAGTTCTCCTAGTCACACTAGGAGAAGCTGCCGATTCTGGCAGATTGTGTGCCTTTGTGTGCTGCCGGCATTTGGGGCATTTTTCGATGGACCAAGACTTATCAATTGAAGTCCAAGACCATATAAGAAGTCCATGAAGATGTGAAGCCCAAGCCTTGAAGAAAAATTCAGAATAGAAAACCTAATTGGACTAAGAAAGGAAGGTTGCAAAACCTTATTGTACTAGGTTTTCTGAACTCCTCTTTGCAAGAGGGCTGCCAGCAACACCTATTCTCTATAAATACCCCCATTTGTTCTACAGAAAATCTATCTCATCTCAAGCATATTACACTAGCCTAAAGCTCTACCAAGTCTTCCAAAACACCAACACCTAAATACCCTAGCCGAACCATCACCACCACCACCATATAGCCGAACCCTTCCACCTTTGTTTCTGCCGATTTCTGTTCTTGCCGAACACCAAGGAGCAGCAGCTGAGCCACCTTGTCACCTTTGAGGAATCTTCAAGGTTTTTAAAGTGTGATCCATTCCCCTATGGCTTTTGTATTTATTTATGTTTGGTTGTTTTGTATGAACTTGTTTCGATTCTTGGTTTTTCTTGAAACTTTGTATGAACCGAATATTGTATGTTATGCATTGTTTTTCTGAATTTTAACTTGTGTGATTTGTATGCATCGATAATTAGGGCAGTGGTATTTCGCATGTTTAAACTTGAAATTGGTTAGAACTAAGGTTAGGGCAAATAAACCGACACACTAGTTATGATTAGCATGTAATTCTAAGTGCTAGGTTTCATGTGATAGAGTAACACGGATAAGTCATACGTTGGAGTAGTTTGTTTTGTGTTGTTCACCTAGGTCTAATAAACCTTAGAACTTGCAAGTTAAATAAGAAGAATGACAACCTTACTTGTTTGCTTGTCTTCGATTAAGACTCATATGCTTAAATGTTAAAACGTGTAAAACCGGATTAACATCACCTTAGAAGTCATACGTTGGAGTAGTTTCTAAGAATTTAAGAAGTCTAACAATCGGAAAAACCGTTGGAGGCTCTAGTTGTGTCGAAACTAATTTTGGTCTTGAACATGTTAAATACTTGTCTCTTACTTTCTTGCATGCAATTTGCCTTGTTGAAGAGTCTTTTGTGTGAACTGTTTTGTGTGAGAGATGATGATCACTTGTATATAGTAGCTTAGGTTTATTTTTCTGTTTTTATTGCCGAGTCTAGTATAGGGGCAGCTTGCTGCCGATCCTATTATTTCCCCCATATGTGACGTTTGTAATGTATATATGTGAATATGTTTGTGTCTAACAATTTCATATCTCAGGTACCCTTAATCCCCGGCCTAGAACGATCCCTACTTACTCATGCTATTAACGATATTTTTGTAGGGTTTATTATTGCATGCGAGCTTTGGCTCCCATCAGCTCCCACTAAACTCCAGAATCTAACTTCTCAAGAACACCTAGTTTAGCACTATGCTTCTTAAAAGTCTCAATTGGTAATGGTTTTGTAAAAGAGTCTGCTAACTGTTCTTCTGTAGCAATGTTCAAAATCTTGACTTCACCATCCTTGACTCTTTTCCTCACACCATAATATTTGAGATCAATGTGCTTAGAATTGGTTGATCTCTTACTGTTTTTACAGAAAAATACTGCAGCCTCATTATCACAGTATACACTTAGCGTATTTGGAATCACATGACTTAGTATTTTGGTCTCTATCAGAAATTTTTTGATCCATAGACCTTCACACACACCTTCATAAATAGCTATGACTTTTGCTTGCATAGTAGAGGTTGCAACTATAGTCTGTTTCATGGTTTTCTATGCAACAACACCTCTTGCTAACATATACACATATCCACAAGTAGACTTATCTGAATTTGGATAATTTCCAGCAAAATCAGAATGTTGTAAAGCCTTCTAAAACTAAGTTTTTCACTTTCCTATAAACAAGCAAATGGTTTTTGGTTCTATGAAGATATCTGAGAACCTTCTTACCAGCATTCCAATGTTGAATTGATGGATTACTTTGGACTCTAGAAAGCATGCCAACTGCAAATGCTAAGTCTGGTCTAGTGCATACCTGAGCATACATTAAACTACCAACTAATCTAGCATATGACTTTGAATCCATATCAGCTTTCTGTTATGCAGACATAGGCAATTTGTTTTTATGCAATTTATCTCCTTTAGACATAGGGACTTCACCAGAACTACAAGTTTTCATTCCAAAACGTTTCAAAATTTTTGTAATGTAACTTGCTTGTGACAAACCTAATAAGCCACGTTTTCTATCCCTTTTTATCTTGTTTCTGCTAGAATCCGGGATGACTCACAGAAGCACAATAATAAAGCTATGAATAGACACGGGCAAGTATAGTGGTTCACCGTGCCATCGGAGGGCACGGCTACGTCCATTTGGAATATAGTATGATCGGCCAATAAGTCATCGGGTGGTTACATGCCAAGGGTGACAAGTATCCAATTATCTCATATCTAAGGGGGGAGCCTTCTATTTATAAGGAAGGAAGGCTCCCTCCTTTACAATGTTTCCAATGTGGGATGCAAACCCACTTTTCCTACTCACGAAGCTATTACAGGAGCCCGGTGGCACGGCTTCCGAGTACGGTTTCGGTGATGTGGAACAATGGAGATGTAGTCGGGGTGCTGGTCTACCTGATGGATGTCGGAAGTAGGACCTATGGAGCCGGTTGCACGGTCCACGAGATCGCCGAATATGCTTGGCGGTGCACCATATATGTCCCCAACAAGTCCCCTAAGTTCCCGAGTAAGAGTGCAATCTTATTTGGGGAATTAATCATCATGTGCCGCCAAGCGTAGGTAGTGACCGAGTCACCCCTACTACCACCAGTCCCCCAAGTCTCTAAGTGAGATTGGACTCTTACCGGGCGTTCGAATACCGAGTCCCACCCCTCCGCTCGAGTGTTACTGATGTGTTCCCAGTAATAGTCCCCCAAGTCCGTGTTGGAGATTTGACTTGGCTGGGAGTGATGTTTCCTTGCTAGTGACCTCCGTGTTTAGTCTTGCTTGGGGGTGTACTGAGGTGCCGGGTTCTGATCCGCACTGTCTGTGCCGGGCTCTGATCCGCACTGTCTGTGTAATATTTCCCGGAGGCAAGCTGATTGGATCATTGGGTTTCGGAACGGCGGTGGGTGCCCAGGGAGGATCCGGGTTTGACCGGTCCTGACTCGTTAAAGCTTGATCGGGCAGAGCCGCTGCTGAACAGAGTTGGGCCTGTTGAATCTAGGGTGACCCACTGGCTGAGGTGATTACTGAACAAGACCGGGCCTGCTGAATCTGGGGTGACCCGCTGGCCGAGGTGATTGCTGGACAGGACCGGGCTTGCTGAATCTGGGGTGACCCGCTGGTTGAGGTTATTGCTGAACAGGACCGGGCCTGCTGAATCTGGGGTGACCCGCTGGCCGAGGTGATTGTTGGACAGGACCGGGCCTGTTGAATCTGGGGTGACCCGCTGGCCGAGGTGATTGCTGGACAGGACCGGGCCTGCTGAATCTGGGGTGACCCGCTGGCTGAGGTGATTGCTGAACAAGACCGAACCGGAGGGTGAGCTGATAGACTGAGCGGCCGAGCTCACGAGGCCGGAGGTGAGGTGCTAGAGTGAGCTGTGGTGCAGGGGTCGACTCGCTGACCATGATTGGGCTCATACTGTCGGTTGGGATAACTCGGTTGGTGCAACCGGTTATGCCCTAGGAAAGTGAGCGGTAAGCTGGTACCGGCTCGATGGATGGAATGCGCAACCGTTAGTTGGAATATGCTCTACCGTTGGAATGCACTTGGATTACCGTTGGAATACCTTTCACCGATGGAATGCTTGTTACCGTTGGAATGCCTTTTACCGATGGAATGCCTGTTACCGTTGGAATGCCTTTGGAATACCGTTGGAATACCTTTCACCGATGGAATGCCTGTTACAGTTGGAATGTCTTTGGAATACCGTTGGAATTCCTTTTACCGATGGAATACCTGTTACCATTGGAATGCCTTTGGAATACCGTTGGAATGCCTTTTACCGATGGAATGCCTGTTACTATTGGAATGCCTTTGGAATACCGTTGGAATGCCTTTTACCGATGGAATGCTTGTTACCGTTGGTGTGCAATACCGAAATGCAGTATATATATCGCTTCCAATAAGTCCCTTAACTCGAAAAGGGACTCGGCCGGGAGTTTGAGTATTCCCGTTTGTTCGTGGTGGTGTGTTGCGGCCATGTTATAGCACCGGTCAACATCCGCTGATTCATCCCAGCCTGTGTTGGAATAAGTGTGCAGGGTTACGAGCCTGCGGGCAGACCTGTTAGGTACAAGCCAACAGATCTACCGGTGGGGTGTTGCGGCCATGATCTTGCACCGGTCAACACTCGCTAAAACTTCTCAGTCTGAACGTTACAGGCGTGAGGGTGAGGTGCAGAGTTACAAGCCTGCGGGGAGATTTGTTCTGTGTTAGAGAAACAATCTGCCCGGTGGGGTGGCGTAGAGATAACAAGTCTCTCATGGATCCCCAATTTTTTCACAGCTTAGTGTGATGCAGGGTTTCTAGCCTGCTGGAAGAGTTTGCATGTGTTAGAGGAAAAATCTTCCGGGTTTATAAAGCCCATGTGTTTGAAGCCTTAAGTTGTTGCTGGCTTGTCCGTGCCCGTAGGCGCGAAGGTGGTGATTAAACTAATGGAGTGCCTTGGAGCCGGTTGAATGCTAAATAATCGGTGGAATGCCTGTGGATCGGTGGGATGGTTCGTAACCGGTGGAATGCCTGTGAACCCGTGGAATGCCTGTGAACCGGTTTATAAAGCCCAATGGGACCGAAAGCCCAGAGGCTTGTCCGTAGGAATATGTCGATTTTTCAACCGGTTTATTTCGTAGGAATGTACGCGGGAACTTCGTGCCGGACTGACCGGTGGAGATCCGCAGGCGCTGGACTAAAATGGAATGTGTGCACTGAAATACGATTCATACTGATATGCGTGCACTGTAGTGCGATGCATACTGACATGCAATGCATTGTAATGTCATGCACTGAAATGCGTGCACCGTAGTGTGATGCATTGTAATGCGATGCATACTGATATGCGATGCATTGTAATGCCATGCACTGAAATGCGTGCACCGTAGTGCGATGCATTGTAATGCGATGCATACTGACATGCAATGCATTGTAATGTCATGCACTGAAATGCGTGCACCATAGTGTGATGCATGGTAATGCGATGCATACTGATATGCGATGCATTGTAATGCCACGCACTGAAATGCGTGCACCGTAGTGCGATACATTGTAATGCGATGCATACTGATATGCGATGCATTGTAATGCCATGCACTAAAATGCGTGCACCGTTGTGCGATACATTGTAATGCGATGCATACTGATATGATCGTGCAATGCTGAAATGATTGACCGATGCATAATGATATGATCGTGTAGTATGTTGTTTATGCAAAGACCCTGTTGTTATGCACCAGCAAGCTATAATTGTACCGTTCTAGCAGGTAATTATGCGCATATGTATCGTATGTTCCCAAACATGTTATGCACAGGTGAAACATGTGTTGAGTGGTGAAAAGAGTACTTATCTTTGGAGAAAGCAGCCAGGTGTTTGAATAGCCGGCGGGAATGGTTCCCGGGTTGCCCGGTGCTCGCCCAGGCACATAATGGGTGTAATGAGCAGATTGGTGGGCTGCTGACCCATTGGGCCCGTGGACCGGGAGGTTCACCGGGCGGTTGACCTGCTGGGCTTTTTTTTTCTATCTGGCTGGCTTTCCTTCCTCTGGTTTTTTCTTTTTCTTTCCTCTGGTCTCTCTTGCATCTCCTCTCTGCTCTGCTTTCATCTCCTTACCGAAGAGGAGAACGGCCGGAAAGGGGGGACCAGCGCGCGGCTAGGAGCCGAACCGGAGAGGGAGGGGGGGGGGGGGGGGGGGGGGGGGTTGTTGTCTGTGCTGGAGAGGAGCCGCCGGCACCCGGAGAAGAAAACCAGGCCTTGCCGGTGCCCACAAGTACTGAGAGAGAAAAGAAGAACCCGACGGGTGCAGTCCTCTACTAGGGTCACCTAGAGGTGATTTTGGGCAGCCGGTCACCGGGAGGTGACTTCGGGCCGCTGGAGGCTGCAGGTCACCGGAGGCACCACGAAGCTGGGAGTACCTGCTCCGCTGGCTCGCTTGGACCGGGCGGTTTTCTCTCTCGTTCTTGCTCTCGGATGGCCCGGCCGTTGCCCATAGCAAATTCCAAAGTTGGCTCCAAGTTTGATCTTCACCATGGTGCCAAGCTCGGGCTGGACCTAGTGACTGAACCGGGCGGTGGTCATGGTCCAGCGGGACGAGGGCCTTGAGGCCGCCATCTTGACTTGCTGACCTTAACCGGGCGGTCCGTCGGACCGCAGGCGGCCTCGAATCCCCGCGCCCTAGAGTTGACCAGCCCCGCCATGCCATCCTCCTTCGAGCACCACCGGAGGGACAGAAACGCAGTAGCCGGCTTTGAAGTTTATTCTACCGGTTTGACTGTCTTGACCGGGTATCTTTGACTTCTTGCTTGACCGGGCCGACCCGTTGGCCGCTTGGACTGGCTTGTTAACCCGGGAGAAAAACTGCTGGCCTATTAATTATCTGGACCTACTGTCCGGGCAGCCTGCTGGTTAGAACAACATAACCTTTTGTAACAATTCCCACAGACAGCGCCAATTGTTTCTGCTAGAATCCGGGAGGACTCATAGAAGCACAATAATAAAGTTATGAATAGACACGGGCAAGTATAGTGGTTCACAGTGCCATCGGAGGGCACAGCTACGTCCACTTGGAATATAGTATGATTGGCCAATAAGCCATCGGGTGGTTACATGCCAAGGGTGACAAGTATCCAATTATCTCATATCTAAGGGGGGAGCCTTCTATTTATAAGGAAGGAAGGCTCCCTCCTTTACAATGTTTCCAATGTGGGATGCAAACTCACTTTTCCTACTCACGAAGCTATTTCAGGAGCCCGGTGGCACGGTTTCTGAGTGCGGTTCCGGTGATGTGGAACAACGGAGATGTAGTCGGGGTGCTGGTCTACCCGATGGATGCCGAAAGTAGGATGTATGGCGCCGGTTGCACGGTCCACGAGGTCGCCGAATATGTTTGGCGGTGCACCATATATGTCCCCAACATATCTCAATGCCTAAGACAAAATATGCTTTCCCCAAATCTTTCATGTCAAATTTCTTTGACAGAAAGTTTTAGTGTCTTTAAGTAATTTAACATTACTGCTTGCCAAGAGAATATCATCTACATATAATATGAGAAAAATAAAATTATTTCCCACAGTCTTGAGATAAATGCATTCATCAACAATATTTTTTGTAAAAACAGTAAGAGATCAACCAATTCTAAGCACATTGATCTCAAGTATTATGGTGTGAGGAAAAGAGTCAAGGATGGTGAAGTCAAGATTTTGAACATTGCGACAGAAGAACAGTTAGCAGACTCTTTTACAAAACTATTACCAATTGAGACTTTTAAGAAGCATTGTGCTAGACTAGGTGTTCTTGAGAAGTTAGATTCTAGAGTTTAGTGGGAGCATTCAAAATTTAGTTACAGATTTTCAATATTATGTTTTATTCTTGTATTTATGTTTTTTAGTTCTGTAAACTTGATTCTATTATCAAATGAAATTGAAGAATTCCATTTATACTATTTTCAGAGTTATATTAAGTTCAGTTTCTGATTTGGATTCTTACTCAATATATTGATTATATGTCTATCAATATATCACAAAGATTACATTCTTTATTCAACCCTTATTACTTAATTAGATAATGTTTAATCAATTGCTTATTACTCAAGACATAGAATTATTGTATAAGTTTAATTTATTCTTTCAGAGTATACATGCACGCCCCTCACTCGCGCCCTAGGTTATATAAAATCTCGGTAGTTCAACCATATAATTCGGCCACCAAGATGCATGTTGAAGAACATCACCAAATTGCTTCAGGACACACATATACTAGAATATGGGATGGCAAAAGAGGGAAGTGATCAATGAAAGCAATGGAAATGAAGAGTATATATAGTGGTGAAAAGAAGAATGAACTAGGCATGCGTTTGCAGGAAGAGATTTTGGGTGACTTGGCTCTTGGGTGTATGATGTGAAGAACGCATTCCTCAATGGAAACTTAGAAGAAGAAGTATACATGGACATACCACCAGGAGTCAAGGATAATCATTGTGATGCTGGCAAGGTTTGCAAACTGAAAAAGTCTCTATATGGTCTAAAGAAATCTCCTAGAGCATGGTTTGGAAAATTTTCCAAGTCAATGAAGGTGTTTGGTTACAGACAGAGCAACTCAGATCATACTTTGTTCATTAAGCGTAGTACGGGTAAGATTACTGCTCTGATAGTATATGTTGATGATATGATTGTCACAGGAGATGATCCGAAACAGATGGATGTCCTACAGAAATATCTTTCGAAAGAGTTTGAGATGAAAGACCTTGGGCAATTGAAATACTTCCTTGGTATTGAAGTTGCAAGATCTAAAAAAGGAATTTCTTTATTCCAAGGTAAGTATGTACTCGATTTGTTAGCTGAGACATGAATGCTTGATTGCAAACCAGCTGAGACACCGATTTAGATGAATCACAGCCTTGCCATCTATCAGAATCAGGTTCCAACAGATGAAAGAAGGTACCAACGTCTAGTAGGGAGACTCATTTATCTTTCTCATACCAGACCTGATATTGCTTATGTTGTGAGTGTGGTTAGCCAATTTATGCATTGTCCCAGTGAAGAGCATATGGATGCAGTATATCGTATTTTGAAGTATCTCAAGAAGGCACCTGGAAAATGTTTGTTGTTTGAAAAGAAGAATGAATTAGAAGCCGTGGGATACACAAATGCTGATTGGGCAGGTAATAAGACTGATAAAAGATCTACATCTGGATACTTCACTTTTGTTGGAGGAAATCTAGTGACTTGACGTAGTAAGAAACAAAAAGTTGTTTCTAGATCAAGTACATAAGTAGAACTTCGAGGTATGACACATGGCGTATGTGAATTGTTATGGATCCAGAATGTGTTAAAGAGCTTAGGTGTCAAACTTAAGAAGCCTATGGACTTGCGTTGTGATAACACATCAGCAATTGAAATTGCTCACAATCCAGTTCAGCATGACCGAACTAAGCATGTGGAGGTGGATCGGTTCTTTATCAAGGAGAACTTAGACAGAAAGGTCATTCGATTCCCTTTCGTATATACATAAGATCAATTGGCAGATGTTCTTACAAAAGGAGTGTCAAGGAAAACATTTGACGATTCAATTGACAAGTTGGACATGATTGACATCTATGCACCAACTTGAGGGGGAGTGTAGAATATTCTAGGTTATTTACTTTCGTTGTATGTATAGATAGATTATTCTGTGTAATGTTAGGATATATTTTCCTTGTAGATATAGATTTGTATTTCTATATATATATATATATATACCTCCTTATGGAGAAGAATAACAATTAAGACAATATTCAATTACTCTTTTCTACTGAAACCGAAGTACCTCAGCCAGGTATAGTCCGATCTATATCTTACTCTCGTTGATCTGAACATAAGACCAACGGAGCATGCACAATTCTCACGCGAGTTTCCTATCTTGTGTATTTCATAGCATTGCATGAAACGAAAAGAGCCCAATATGGCCAAGAATGGATTGCCGGCCACCGACAAATATATATCATTCAGGGTTTGAAGGCATGTAAATATATATAATGCCGGCAATTCATCCTTGGCTTCATCATCCTCTCTTCTTTCCCAGGCAATGCTTTATGAAAATCATTCCAGTTTTCACTGTTTCTCAAAGGAGCAATGGAGCAGGATTAAAATCACGTAAATTACCAGATCTTGTACATATCATGGCATTGCATGAAACGAATAGAAACCCAACATGGCCAAGAATGGATTGCCGGCCGTGGATGAATATATAGCATACGGGCGGTTGAAGGTCCCTATATATGACGCCGGCAATTCATCCTTGGCTTGATTGTACTCTCTTCTTTCCCATGCAATGCTGTAGGAAACTCATTCCCTATCAATATACATATCTCGGTTTTCATTGTTTCTTGACTTGCAAATATCAGTGGGGGTGAAGACCCTTTATATAGCCCCAAGAAGAATGAATAAAACTAAATAATGAGGAGAAATGCACATATTCTGTAAATGCAAGTTGGACCCACTTTGAGACATGAAAATGTGAGTGCCATGCATGAATTTTATCCCAGAATTAAAGAGTTTTCGAATAATATTGACGATCTGGTCAGCTCTATGATAAGTTCTTATATATATGGTCGTCCAAATCACGATCAGATGATTTGGAATATGGTGGTTGGCATGCATGTTGCATGGGCGATCCATAATTGAAGAATATAGAATCTGAGTAGAGAACTAGAGATTGATCAAATTTAAGAGTATGGCATTATATTGTACGTGATTCATCTCCACATATCAATAAGAATGATACATACAAGATCGTAGACTTCCATAAAGTACGTTCGGAACAGAACATTTGCAAATTTTTTACTGTCAGATCGAACAGATCGATGATTTTTTAGCTTCTTATATACAAATATTGAGCACTATGAGGAGTATGAGCAACATATCTGTATAGATAGAAAAAACGAGATCAAAATTCTGAAAATGGTAAACACGGCCATCTCAGAAGAGAATATCTGCAAAAATCTATATAAGACAATTTTATTTTTCGTTATTTATGCAATTTAATTGATCTTCGATCACCATGAATTAATGTTTCATTGTTTATGCTCTTTATAAATGGTATAGTACTGTACTACGTACGTACTGCATTTGTGTATTTTATGTTGGTAGTAGTTAAGAATGACTAAATAGCTTGCGATTTAGTTGAGGTTCTTGATCAAGAGTACGTAGTGCTCATCAACAATGCAGTTCCTTAGTGGAATGGCTTTACGTGGGTCGAAGGCCGGGCTAATATATATTGAGGCATATTGTCGGAGGCAAGGAATAAAAAGCTCTAGGAGAAATAAATGATAAGCAAAGCGTAGTTTTATTGATTGATAAAGAGATCTTTATATAGGCATTACATAAAGTATCCCGAATAATCATGGATTCCCTTTCTATTAAAGATATTACATATCTAGTCTAATTAGGTCAAGACACATTACAGAAGTTACAGAATTAACCTTTCTTGAATACTCTCTCTTGTGTCGCGTACCTAATGTGACACGGTGCATAACATGTTGCCTCGCTAAAACATTGTCAAGCAAAACAAAAACCACTTGGGTAAAATAAAAGTTTGGCCGAAGGGAAAAGAGCACAACGTACCAACTACAATTGAAGATTACATGTGAGGCAGACTCCCCCTGATGTCTACAGGACAACTCCCCTGATTGGTAACTCAATCTCGGAGTTTAGATCAATGACGTATGCAAACACTCCTCACAAGCTTCAAAAGTACGCGTGGCCAATAATCTAATCATTGAATACAGCCACATTATCCTTGTATTAGACCAGCTACACTTAGTTTTACTTGGTCTTAAGGAAGAAGGTTGCTTAACAACTCAAAACTAGAGTTCGTGTTGAAAAACAGATTCACGCGCAGTATGACCTTCATATACTTAAATAGTCATAATTCATTCGATACAATAGGTATGAATGAACCGTAAAGATTTATGGAAACTAGACACTTATATCTTTCCATTGATATAAAGTACACAATGTGGTTCATCCTGAGCGGATCACAAAGTTCTGTCGAATGTGACTGATCTGCAAATTACCGAACAGATTCGTCCTACTTTGGCAAAATAGCCATAACTCACTCAATATGATAGCTATGATGAAATGGTTAGTTTCCCTGGAAATTATATACATAGACATTTCCAACGGTACTAGTTTCACTATTTTATAATGAGTGAGCTGTCCTGTAGGCCTCGTGGAAGTCAACCTACAAAACAGGCAGATTCTGGAATTGCCTTTTGATGTGTCTTTCATGATGGGATCGAATAAGCCTAAACCTTTCATACTTGAAAGAAAGTGTCGCCGTATACTATGGTATTGCGTAGGCACAGCTAGCCATTACCTTGGCTTTATAAGTTTATAGCGAATGAGATGTCGAGTCGAGCATATTATAACAAGTACATGATTGCGCACATGGTACTTAGATGGAAAGTTTCATCTCCCAAGACTTCTCGTCATATAGACGAAACGATTCTCAACACATAGACTGATTATTAGATACATATAGACTTTGGTTTAATGTCATTTAGATAGCCATAAGCCGATAGATGAATAAGTTCGTCACTAATGGTTCTCACTCTCAAGACCAAGTATTCTCAAGTTCTTTTCATTCTTAACGTCAAATTAGTGATATCTCAATCACTATTCATCCGGAGTTCACACGCAAATAGACATGATTATTTACATCCCATCTTCAATTAAGTACTCACTCAACCGTGTGTACCATATCCTACTAATCTGTCAGAACGCATAAAGTGATCGTCTCAATCTGATAGCATAGGCACTTCGTGGTTTATACTCACTTGACTTGGGTGAAAACTAATCCGTTCAGCATGTTTATGTTCATCTCTTTACTTAGTCCCAATAGAGATGATACAAGCTGCAGGTTCAATTTTTTGGAACTACCTAACTGACAAGGCAGTGGAGTGCAATATGACTCCATTACGAGAGTATATGTCATCGTACTCAATTCCAGGGCGTTTGTGAGAGACCTTGCGCCATAAGGTGAGTGTATAATCTTTTTCTCACTACGTTTTCCATTAAAGATTATCGATAGGGTTTATACTTGCAGTATCAACATCACCTGACCAATGACCTATCTCTTTGTTTAAACTGGATCACATATTTTTCCGTGTAGGCCAATTCACAACGTTGGTATTTGTTTCAACGAAGTGAGTGTGTTCGATATCAAACTCATAAACCACATTCTCATGTACACTAATGTAATTCGCATTTGTAGAGATCTCCATATGGATTGGCTTTTCAATGAGGCGTCCCCCAATGATGACCATAATCCAGAAAATCCATGAGACGAATGAGTTGTCATTGATCGAAGAATCAAGTTGTGCCATACTCGCATTCGGCGAGTGTATATCGAACTAAGTGCTCTCTCTACAATTTTGTGAGAGTCACGGCTTAGTGACACCATCTACCATGTTTGTGGAGTTACCATGCCACCATTTATGAGTGACAACATGTCCATTTATCCGAACATCAATCCTTATAGGCATGTTTGAAACAAGAGTACTATTCCGATCTTTTCTTTGAAAGACCAATAGTTTGCTCTTTGCAGCACGTATATCAAATCTCCTCACTTTGATTTATGGGACTTTGGAGAATATGATGAGGCACAGTAGGGACAAACCACGCCAATTTCAAGTCGTTCTACTTTAACATACTTGTTCTTATCTCCCCCTAACGGTGGGAAGACTGACTCATCAAAAAGTGACATAAACGAGATCGCCTGTTAAGGTTTCTATATAGCGGACTATAGGTGGAAGCTCATGTCTTATTCAAAGACAATATTTATAATCAAAGAACCCATCATTAAGCTTTTCTGGTGGATCAATATGGCACATAAAGAATGTGGACGATAAAAGGTATTGATCGTTAACACTTATACGTGAACAAGATGCATTCCGTTACAAAATGTCATGCATATGCGCTTCCTGAAACGTTTCACTAAGTTCTGGGACACCAAATGCTACCGAATTTTAATAGTAGGTAGACACATGTGTTAGAACTCCAACGCCACCAGCCTCATTCCCGGAACCTGCAGGAAACATACCTAACTGGCCGTAAAGGTTTCCCGAGGTTAGTGAACGTTTGTGTCGAGCGGTTCAGCACCTTCCATGTGTCCAATGGCTCTGAAAATTTATGAGCAGGTAGCCATGGATGTTAGGAATCGGTGGCCCAAATTTCACTTCATGAGCCGACTTAAAAATAGGTGAACCGGTCCATCCAATGATATGTCTGCGAGCTGGAAAACTGGAATTTCTAGGTTTTATTCAACTTTTCAATCATTGTCAAGGTACTTCATAACATCTAAGTGTTATGGCTTTAGTTTAAGCATTAGATGGACCACCAAAGTATCATTGTGTCTCAGAATTGAATCATGATAGGGCATTAAGGTCATCATCTTATGTATCATTATCTTTAGCGTTGGAGGGCGTTACTCCGAAACTTTACTAAAGATTAGGCTTCCATATAATGAGCATAGCTAATGAAGGATCTTAAGAGGGGGATCATATGCAGTTTTAAATGCATAGAGGGTGCTTCCATTGACTTGGAGAAAGACTTAGGTAACGTTAATGTCTTCTTTAAGCCTTGAGCATTGCTCATGACGCTACCAAATATTCTTTTTGGTCATCTTTGATCCCAATAGCTTCTTTGCTCAAAAGAAACGATATCCATGACTTTCTTGCATATATGGATCATCAAAACATGTCCAAAATTCCGAACGATGTATGGAAGAGTCTACATGAGTCGTCCATTCAAAGAATCCGAATCATAGTATACGTGAAATACATGCACAATATTGACTCTTAAGTTGTGTGCATTCATTAGAAGCGATACATAAGAAATCTTTTCAATTTTCACAATGAGTTTCAAGGTGATAAACGTTGGTACGAATATCTTTAAGTAGTGAGTAAGGTTCGATTGCTTCTTTATGCATAGATAGCATATGTGACTTTGAATCATAATGTCATAAGACATAGAAACTTTGAGCATGAGAATGCTCTATGATTATATGTGATGATATAGTCATCATAGTGTAAATCCATGAATATTAGCTACACACTCAATGTCTCTATGATACATTCATATATAAGAGTGTAGAGACAATGTTTTATGGCAAGTCATATAAACCGGAATATATACTCAATTCCTATAGAGTGCGTTACATGGTGTGTAGTATCATAAGATAAAACATATGCATGTTTAAAGGTGTAGTAAATACATCCGTTAACGCTAAAAAATAGAGCCGGAAAACAACCAAATGAGCCAACATCGGTACTATATAGACATAAATGTCTAAAAACTAAGTATCAAGGACCAAGGTCATGAGCTAGCTAGCCGTGGCCGAAGCCAAGGCAAGGCCGAGGCCGAAGCCAAGGACATGCTAAAGCCGAGGCCGAGCTAGAGTGTAAGCCGAGCCAAAGCAAGGCAAGATAGGGGTCGGGGTCAAGCATAGGCGGGTACAACGTTGCCAAGGCCGAAGCCGAGGTAGTGCACGGGTGGGCCGAGGCCGAGCAAGTGCCAAGGCTGAAACCAAGGCGTGTCGAGGCAAAGGCAAAGGCTTATGGGGCCGAGGCTTGGATGTTGGAGTCGAGGTCATGCAGGTTGCGATGGCTAGCCAAGACCGAGGCTATGGCTTGTCGAGGCATGAAACAAGGACCTGACGAGCCCGAGACCGTGCAAAGGGCCGGAGGCATTCCTAGGCTGAAGCCAAGACGTGCTGGGGCGAGTCAAGGCTGAGACCGACGCAGCGACAGCATATGGTCGTGGTGGAGCTGTTGGCCAAGTCAAGGCCGAGACCAAGGCTAGGCAAGGCAAGCTTTGGCGTGCGTAAGAGTGCCGAAGCCGAGGCCGGGCAATGCGCATGCATCCACACATATGTGCAAGCATGTCTATTTGTTTCTTGACGAGCATAGGCTCGTTTATCTATGTGATTTTCGAGTTAACATCACCAATTAGATTGGTGAACTCCTATCAACATGCCATGTAAATGTGTAATGCGAGACATTGCATTCACATATAGCTATTTAGGAAATTGAACCATGTATGCATTATAGAATTCTATTCCGTTCATTTACTTGAACAATATGAGAGAATTAAGATTAAATGCCAATGGTTACATCGAGGTCTTGACCATAAGAAGTGCAACGACTAAGTATCATTAGTCACACATGTGAGGTCTATGTCTTCACAAAATAAACGGATTTGTAGTCACTTCGACTATGAAATTGAAGTCATATGTTGTAACACCCTGACCCAGATTAATATGGCTTAATCTGAATTAGGGTGTTATTTTCACAAGAATTCACTCCACAAATACTCTTAGTCCCCCCATCAGGGCGAACAAAACCGAGCAGAGAAAAACCGATAGAAACCCAAAAAATAATGAGATCACAACTTAACCAATTCGATAAACTAATTACACGAACTTGTAGGGAACGAAGAGGAGATAAATTAGATACCAGGAACAGCCCAGTCGGTGGCCGGAAAATGCAGAGGTGTCGCTGGAAGGTTCGAAGCTTCACTTCGTCGATTCTCTCTTCTCCATTGACAACAGAAAAAGCCACCATCACAGTAATGATCACGGCGAGAAGATGAAGAAAATCGTGTCGGGAGCCACGCCGGAGCTGGCCTAACGGTGGAGGTACGGTGGTCATTCTCCCGGGTCGGCAAGCTAAGAAACGGGTTGAGTGCTCGAGGAGTCTGGAGAGTTCTCCCCTCATTCTAATCTTAACCCATATATATATAGCTACCACCAACTTATAATCCAAGGGTTAAGATTAAA
The DNA here is from genome assembly GCA_963682095.1 of Potentilla sterilis. Classification (NCBI taxonomy): domain Eukaryota; kingdom Viridiplantae; phylum Streptophyta; class Magnoliopsida; order Rosales; family Rosaceae; genus Potentilla; species Potentilla sterilis. Next base: position 30,486,147 of record OY821762.1, read on the forward strand.
CGGTCAGTTTCTAATTTTTCAAGTAATCTCTTAATATTTCCCAACTTAGAAAAATCATAACAAATAGCTCGAGGCTCAGTATAATTCACTAAGACTTACCACGAACTCATCGTGACGTATATTTTAATACCAAGCTCTTAAATCAAGGATTCCACTTTGTGGAAAGTCTAAAAAAATATTTCCGAGAGCTCTCATTTAATTACCGAGATCGTAAAATAATTCTAACACGATCTCAACTTAGCTTGTCATTATTTTCGGGGCTCACAGGCATACACTCTTTTCAACCTAAAAAATTCTAGACTTTCACCTTACCTACACAAAAACTCAGCATTCTTAGTATCCACTGGGTTCAGTTAGATTTCCTGACAAACACCAGTTAGCTTATCCCAATACATATATTAATAACGAATCATTTGTATTTGCACATATATTTAATTTACTTTTTAAAATATACTGGGTATTACATATGCTTCATATTTATTGCAAATTATTTTTCTTTCAAAATATGTAATCATGAGCATATACTCTCATCTTCTTCCATATATCTCTTGTATACATTGACCATATAATTGCATAATTTACAATTAGTGAACCGATATATAACTATATCAAGGACATGATTTTTTTTTTTTTTTTTTCAATGGCCCTTTTCTTTTTTCTTTATGACATGGGGGTTTCGAGGCGTAGCCTCCCCTCTTTTTCTGAACTTGTGACATGAATTTTGTCACTTGTATTTTCAATGTCATTGTAGGGAGCATTTTGCGGTCAATTTGTTTTTTTCTTAAAAGAACAAGAGGGAAGGGATTGAATTTAGGTCGAGACCAAGATTATGGTTACTCAATTCAATATTTACTGTGACAATTTCCGTCACATATCGATGTTATAGCAACAATTTCCGTCGCATATCATGAGTTTGTCCCCTTTTTATATAATGTGACTCCCTTAGGATCGTCACAAGCATTGGCAATATTCTGTCGGAATTGTGATAAAATAGTCACGAAGAGTTGTGGTTCACAGTGATATCACAGCCACAAGCACAACTTTGGACGATAACATCACAATTACCCCTTAAATACTGTGATATGCCGGGGTGGGTGGGCCCCTTTGTATCGTCCTGAAAAACACACAAGTTCCAACAATTGAAATTGCGAAAAACGGGAACTTTTATAAAATCTTACTTGCTAGTTCACCAAATGAACTGCGTAGAAATATAAATTGCGCTAGAGGACTCGGTTCTGATCCATTTTACGAATTTGAGATGCTCTTCCATGTATGTGCAACAAAATAATCCTCGCAATTCCATCGCGATACGTCGTTTCATGGAAAAGAAAAATATATGGTTAGTCATATTCACCACATCTATAACAGTAAAACTAATAAAAGAATCACTGTAGTAACTGTTATAACCCGTAGGATAAAACCTTTTTAACTGGGGCAAAACAATTACCATTTTGCCTGGGTCGGATCAAAGGATCCGGGTTGAAACCGGGTCGGGTTCGTCTAATCCGGGTCGAATCTGGTCGCAGGATTAGAGCTACGGTCAGGAGGATTTGAAAGGCGGAGGACGAAGGTGGGCCGTCGTTAAAATGGCAGACGTCGTCGGGTTGCAGGCGTTGGGCTGTTGCGCAGTGACATCATGCTACAAGGTCCAGACGATGTCGACGGCGGAGGAGAGCACCGGGCTGGGCTTCGGAAGGAGCGACAATGGCTTAAGGCTGCTACGGCTAGGGGCACGGCGTCGACTTGAGCTGCGCCGAGGAAGGACGCAGGTGAGGGCGCACGGGGCAGTGGCGTCATCATCAGTCTGAGGAGAAGGGCCGCTGGATTGAGCCAAGATGCGTTGGGTCTTCAAATCACGGCTGCTGCCGGAGCCGAGAGTTACCGACGCGGGCGAAAGACGTGCACCAGGAACGACGTCGATCTAGGGATGATGCCAGGCGGATGCAGTGACGATACCAGGTTGGGTGGGTAATATCAGGGATACTCCATATTGGAACTTTGAAAAAAATAGATATCGAATATATCGGAGAAATATCGGGGATACTCCATATTGATATATTCAATCTTCGTGGGTAATATATAAATTATAAAATAAGATACAAACATCAACTTTATTTACATATAAAAAGAGATTTTAGGTCATATCTACTCCATATTGATATATTCAATCTCCGTGGGTAATATTTCTTACTCAGATATTTCTCAAAGCCCCACAGTCTTCATCTAGATATCCCTTGAGGCCCCCAATCTTCTCTTGGGTATCTCTCGAGATGAGTTTTTTATTTATGTTATTAATTTTTACAGATATTTTAAGGAGATCCGAGATATATCATATATATCTTGAAAATCATAGATATTTGGTGTTATTGAAGAAATTTTGCATATACTACGAAAGATAAGATATTTAACCTCAAAGATATATCAGTCAGCCGAAAAAAGGAGATATCGAGGGATATATCGGATACATCGCAGATATTTTAATCCTTAGTCGGAGGTACAAGTGACTGCATATAATGATTCACTCCAACCGTTTTGTTCTTCATCCGGCCCTCCATTTTATTCGTTCAGCTTCTTGTATAAAATATCCACCCATTTTCTCTTTCAAAATAAATCAGTACAAAAAAAATGGCCTTAACAGACAGATCTTTTGGAGATAAATACACTTTTGTGCTTTATTCTGTTATATGGGGACATGTTTTAGCATGTATGCTAAATTATGTACATGGTTGACACTGATCATGTGCCCCTATTTACAAAAAGGCACACTAATGTTTCCCTAACTTGTAGAAGTAGCTAGGTTCATACATGTTTAGAGACACTTATCTGTCCCTTTTTGCAATTCCATGGGAAGTTTTTTCTTTTCATATACAAATTGTACATCTCGTTAGAGTACGTACCCCAGAATTTTCTGAAGACAGTTCATGTATATATGTATAAATGGAAAATTTCACGGTCGGAAAACCCTAGAAGCAATCTCTTTCAAGGCCTCATCTACTTCTCGGCTGCTCTCTCTTCCTCTCACTTCTCTCTTTGCCTTTGTCAGAGAACAACCACTATGGCCACAAGCTCAAATCACAACCACGCCTACGACAGCCGGGGCGACGAAAAATATTTCGTCCTCTAAGAAGCAATTTTTTTTCGCCTAAGTATGTTCTTAGGCGACGAAACCACACATTCGTCGTCTTAGATAGTAACCCTGACGACGAAAAAAGTCGTCGTCGTCTGTGTCTCTTCTTAGGCGACGAAACAGTATTTCGTCGCCTAAGAGACACAACTTTGGTGACGAAATACTTCTGTTTCGTCTCCTAAGTGATATACTAAGGCGACAAAATATATTCATCGCCTAAGTGGTTTCTTGGGAGACGAATTTCATTTTCATCGCCAAACTGAGTCTTAGACGTCGAATATTTTACTTAGAGGACGAATTGTTTCGTCGCCTAAGTGTTTCTCTGACTATATAAACTGGACTCGTTTTCCAGATCGGGAAAAAGAAGAAAAAACTGAAAACTTTTCCTCCTACAAATTTTTTCCACCGATTTTCATTTTTGGATGTGAAAAGTTTCAAATCGGGTCTTCATAAGCCTTCTCCACTACTACCCATCGTTTTTTAACTTGGTATGATCTCTGTCTTCATCTTTTTCATCAAATATAGCCATTTTTTCCATTGAAATTTTCCGGTGAAGAATTTCGGTCACATATTTGTTGTGTGTGTGTATATATATTGTGAGGTGGTACTATTCTTTTTGTTGATTCATACATACTCAATTAATTGTTAGTTTTTGTGAAATTGTTAAATTATATATATTAATTATTTGTTTTGAAAATGCCTTAATTAATTTAATTAATAATTATTATTATTTTAAGAAAATCATTTATGAAATGATTTATAATTAGCGGTGAATGAAAGAATGATTAATTCTTTTATTCACTGATGTACATGCAATTATATTCTTAGAAATCTCATTCGAGAATCAGCATATGATTCTTGAATTGTCCCATTTTTGGACAGTTTGGGAGCAAAGGACTTTGTTTCACAGTTTGTATAGGTCTTGTGTATTCGTTTGCCGTCGTGGGTATATATTTCGACGGGGTCTCCCAACACTGTTCTTCGAATGCATATTAGGTATATAGATATTCGTGCACTTGAGAAACTGTGGGGAGATGCTATCGAAATTTTCCCACGACTGAAAAAGAATACCTACTGTTTGGGCCACAATTGCATTTCACTCCAATTGGGCTTTTACCTTGAGGCCCAGAGGGGTTTAGGTTTAAATCGAACCCGAGATTCATGTTTTCCCGCCTCATTCGGGAAAGATTATTTGAAGGCCGGGGAACATGGATTTATTGCCTAATCAGTTCGGGGTTATTTTATAGTAATCCAACTATACAATATACGATTCTCTTTAAGGGATAATGAGGTATAAATACTGATTGGGATAATTAGGGATTGTTTCGGTAGCAATCCATCCGAAAAGGATATCTTCGCCGAATCAGTGGTTGATCGGCAGTGGACTCGATTTGGCTGATCTCGACTTTAATGAGTGGTGATCTGGACATATTTAACGGAGACGAAGTTTCCTAAACAAAGAAGAAGTCTGATCTCAATTGATTTTTAATTAATGGGATTGGAAGCAGAATAAGGAAGGACAGTCCTAATGAAACTCGGAATCCGCCAGGCTGGATCTCACAGCCCTAGGGTTTCGAGAGCGATATAAATATAACTCTTCCTGCAACTAGGAAAGGGTTCTCAACCAAACACAAACAACCCCAAGTTCTAGCGCACCGCTAACTTGCCAAAGCCTCTACGGAGCAACTCACGCAACCTCGCCTCCACCACTACGATCGATCTTATCTCGTACTCGTGCCGAGCGTTTGCTGAGCCTATCGAGTCAGTCCGCTACTCAGGTAGCAATCGAGTCTATCGCTACTCAGGTAGCAATCGAGTCAGTCCGCTACTCCGGTAGCACACACCCGTGGTCTTGGTATTAGCTCTGCTTTGCTTTTCCGGATCAGAGTAAGATCCTCAATCCTCAGGGGGTTGGGAAGAAAATCCTGTTAGAGAGTTCTATTTAGGTCTTGTTCGAGTCCTGTACGCCGGCTTAGTCAGCGCCCGCGTAACAGTCGCTTGACCAGGAAGTCAGAGTCAATTGGGAGCAGACGAGAAGACTCGCCAAGGGTCGCACGCGATCGAGTTGCACCGCTCCAAGGGTGCTGGCACGCCTAAAGCACACAGAAGACACGCAAAGGACCTCACGTCCGCCACGCCACGTGCTGACTGTTCGCCGGGTGCTGAATCCGCCACGAACATTTTGGCACGCCCAGTGGGACATAGTGTCAAGATTGCGGGATCTACAACGGGTCATCCTTGCAAAAGGGTAACTATGTTTTGTTTGAAGAATTCCCACAAAGAGCTGATCAAACATAACACAGCTGAGTGTAGGGGATTAACCGAAGCTGAGGCTATTGAAGTGTTTGGCGGGTCCTTGGGAGATGCAGCAGCTATTGCTACAACCCTCAAGGCCGTGCGAAGCAGGAAGAGTCTGAACCCGGTTTCCGCGACACCAGTTACGGAAATTGAGGTAGAAGAACTAGAGGTGACAGTTGCTCCTCGGGTTGACAACACCGCTCTGGGTTTTGTCAACCGGGCAGCTGCATCTGGTTTCTTGGAGGAGGGGTTCGCGGATGAGTCTGCGGATCCGCCGACGTCACCTATAGCACCATTCACTGGGGAGACTGCAACTCCCACAGAGGTGACGGATACTCTGAGAATGCTGATTGAAAAATCTTGTGAGACAGATACAGCTCTGAAGAAGGCCAATACTGTGGTCGTTAGTCTAAGTGAATCCGTTAAGCGGATGGAAACTGAGCAAAGGGGGTTCACTGCTAATTTCAAGTACCTCGCCGGACAGCAAGGCCGGCTGGGGGATGACTTGGCTGCCCACATCAAGAATTCTGATAGCTATTGGCAACAACAACAGGAGCAGGTGGCAGCTACTAACGCCACGCTTGCAAACTTGAATGTCTTGATGGGACAGCTATTTGATCGGGTCGACCAGTCTGAAGGACCCAGCCGTGCAGTTACAAATCCGCAGAGCGATCAGCGGAGACGCACAAATGGCCGTGGCGGAAATGGCGGGCCTAACACTGAGGCCACTAACCATCAGACGGGGGACCAGGTTCCACCTGCGAGGCCGGGTAATACCAATGCGTTGGAGCAACTAGCAAACGTCGTGGCCCAGATAACTTTGGATGACATTGGCAAGATTTTATCTAACAGGCTCAGGGAACTACAGGGGTTGCCCAACGTCGACAGGACGTATGAGAATCCATTGACTCAAGAAGTGAATGCGATCCCATTCCCTGTTGGGTTTAAGCCAATCCGGTTTACTCCATTCACTGGCCAGACGTCAGAAGATGCTGAAACTCACATCATGCGTTTCACCAATGAATCGGGTCAGTACGGGGAGGGCCCAATCATGAAGTTGAAGCTCTTTCCTACATCCTTGGCAGGGGAAGCAGCAATCTGGTATAAGCGTTTGAAACCCGGGTCCATTCCAGACTGGAAGACCATGGAGGTTCTGTTCAGAACGATGTTTGGCATCGTGGAAGCAAAGATCGGGGTCAAGGACCTGGCAGAAACTGAACAGCGGCCTGATGAGTCGGCCACTGATTATTTACGAAGGTTCAAGCTGGAACTGACCCGCTGCGAGATAGAAATTCCAGAGGAGCATGCAGTAAGAATGGCGATTGATGGCCTGGTAGATGAGATCCGCCAGGGGTTCAGGCAGGTGCACGTGACCACGATGGCGGATTTGACTAATCGCCTGGGTCAGGAGCAGCACTACGTTGATCGGTCCAGGGACAGAAACGAGAGGCGGAAGGGTACTCCTACGTCCTATTATCCAGGAACTTTGAAGCCCAAAACTCCACTGCCGACTGCGGCTAAAACCGTAGCAACTATCCAGGCAGATGCTGTTCCTAGGCCAATCCTAACTTGGGTTGATGAAGAGTTGGAGCACGAGGTGGCGGTTATTGAGCGGACAGATAAGAAGCCTTTGCAGTCCCATATAGCGAAGCCGGTCAGGGAGACCGTGAAGTTAATCGCACCGCTCCCAACTAAGTCAGCTTTTCAGGAGTATACCTACAACGCCCACAGGGCTCCTGAGATTTTGCAAGAGCTATTCAACTTGGGGCGTCTGCACCACGACAGATTCATCCCCAAGCCTGATTACATGGCGGGAAAGACGTACTGCAGCTTTCACAATATGAACAATCATAACACCAAGGATTGTGTGAAGTTGAAGGACCAGCTGCAAATATGGATCAATGACAATACCCTGCAGTTGGAGAATCCTAAGGTGCCTCAGTGGACAGCTGCTAAGGGCGCTCCGCGGGTGAATGCGATTGAGATCAGTGGACGAGAGCCGAAGCTCGCATGCAATAATAACCCTACAATCGTTAGTAGTATAGAATAAGTAGGGATCGTTCTAGGCCGGGGATTAAGGGTACCTGAGATATGAAATTGTTAGACAAACATATATACATATATACATCACAAACGTCACATATATGGGGGTATAAGAGTTCGGCAGCAATGCTGCCCCTACACTAGGCTCGGCAATAAAAACAGAAAATAAATCCTAGGCTACTATATACAAGTTTGATCATCATCTCTCACGCATCACATAGCACAAAACACAATTTAACACAAAGATTCATATGCAAGAAAGTAAGAGACAAGTATTAGCATGCTCAAAATTCAAATTCGTTTCGACCGTAACTAGAGCTCTCGCTCTGTACCTAGTTACTAGACTTCCTTAAGTTCTTTTAGGACAAACTCTCGCTCTAGCCCTAAAGATATTTATGCTAATCCGGTTAAGACTTAACATATAATGCACAAGAGTCTTAAATCGAAAACATGTAAACAAGTAAGGTTGTCAATCATCCTATTTAGCATGCAAGTTCTAAGATTAATAGCCCTTAGTGAATAACACAAATCATAGAGTCCTCTCGGTCCATCTAGTTTGTAATTACCCTAGCAAATTAAACCTAATACCGAGATTATGTTCAAAGACAACACCAAGTATCGATTTTCATGCCCTCACCTTAGATTACTAACCAATTTAAATCCTAAACATGCTTCTAATACCACTGCTCTAATTATCTAAACATACAAAAACCATGTATTAAAAATCGCACAAGTCATCACATAAACTTCAATGAAAATTGCAATTCATGCTCATCATACAAAACCAAACGAAACAAAGTATTTTTTATAACAATACATGTGACTAAACCGAAATTAAAAACACAAGTCATAGGGATGGATCACACTTTAGAAACCTTGGAGAGCTTCGTCTTGGTGTGGTGGAAGAGGATCGGCAGTGGCTGAGGTAAGGGATTGGGATCGGTGATGAGTGGTGGTGTATGGTAGAATCGGTGACTTGGTGTTTCTAGGGTTTCGGCTTAGAACTTTGAGTAGGAAATTTTGGTAGAGTTTTGGCTAGTGCTTTGCAAGAGATGAGATGATCTTCAGAATGCATAAGTGGTGGTATATATAGAGGAAAAGGGAGAGAGGCTGCCGGCCAACAAGAAGGGGAAACAAATAATAGGTTTCCTTGTAGGTTTATGTTTCCTTGTTGAATAAATATTTGCATTCTTGATTTTCTTTTTCTGATTTTTCTTCAAGACTTGGGCTGCACATCTTCATGGACTTCTCATGTAGGCTTGACAACTCCATTTGGTGACTTTGATCCATCGAAAATGTCCCATTCATCAAGAACACAAAACTGGCAGATTATGGTCTTCTCGGCAGCCTTTCCTAGCTTGACTAGGAAAGCATCTTTTCTTGTGCTTTCTTCAATCTCTCGAACCCTATGTCTTCCTCTATCCTTCAATATGCTTGGACCATCTTCACATATGCTTTTGTACACCATTTGGTCCATCAAAAACAGAAAACACAAAAAGGGGGCAGTAGGTTCCTGGAATCGGCAGATTTGACCTTGTTGCAGTAATTACGGCTTATCTCCCTCCGTGGAGCTCCGATTGATGCGATTCCAAGTCTCAGATAAACTAGACACATATGGCCATCTCCCCATAAAACAGTTTGATAAAAATCCTTGTGAGTCGACGGGAATGATTTTTCGAAGTTGGGACACAGTCCCAGGAAAATCCTGGAAGTCCCTGGATTGGAATGCTCGGACTGCCGTTTTGCAGCCAACTTTTGGGTGACTTCCCGAACTCCGATTGATCTGAAATTTTAACACAACATTCCTCAGCATATGAATATTAAGCACGCCAAATTTCATAGAATTTGGACAAGGATAGATCATAGTTTCATTCATCTCAAAATCACGAAAAAGACATATTTTACACTATTTTCCAGATTTCTCAAACTTAGTCATTTTTCGGATTCTTAACCATTTTTCACAAAACTCTACCAAAATTGACACTAACTACATTATGACTCAATCTTAGACAAATAAGGGTTAAACAAAGCATAAACGAGGGCATAAGCATATAATATCGTCGCACATTGTGCTCCTATCAATCAGCGTTGGTCCAGGTCCAACACAGCAGAGCGGGAAGCAGGTTTCCAGGTTTCAGGAGTATACTTACGACGCAAGCAAGGCGGAGGAGATCTGAGAAGCATTGGTGCATCAGGAGGCACCAGAGATTCAAGAGTTTTACCGATGCCATCCCAACATTGGGGATGGCAGATTTACATGTTTTTTCCATCGTACTTTTGACCACTGTACTTCTGAATGTGTAGGTCTTAAGGATCAGTTGCAGGAGTGGCTAAACGATGGCAAACTGGAGTTTGACGGCGGCCAGTCTAGTCCCTGCCCAGAGTTTTGGGTCGGGGCTATTGAAGAAGAGGATATGGTGATGGTCCCTCGTTCCAAGCTCTGCCTCACCTGTAGGTTGACTACAGGGCAACCGATTACTTATGATGAGTTTCAGGCAGCTTTGAAGGAGGCAGAGGAGAAGGCCGAGAAGAGAGCCCTTGAAAAGGCTAAGCTAGAGCATCCGCCGCCTGAGAAGTCGGGCCGAGAGAGTTCCAAGCGGATGAAGTACCATCATGGGTCCTAGGACAGTTATGCTAGCAGAACAAGGCCTAGGCAGGATCCAGGACCATCCGGAGTCAAGTCAGTTACGGCTGGGGGTTCGCACAAGGCTTCGAATCCAGAGCCATCTGTAGGGGTTTATATTCCACCGGCTTCTAGGAATGATCCGAAGGCGGACAGATGGTATACCCAGCGACACGGCAAGGCCATTGAGCTTGCTGCAGTGACCACCCGAAACGAGAGGAGACGCTTTGGAAAAGCAAAGAGGACCTTGGCGGATCTGGCTTCGGGAAAGGTAACAGAGGATGAGTTGTCGGTACCTGTGGAGCAGGTGGAGCAGATCCATAGGCGCTACCGAGTAAGAACTAAGTCCTACGTGGACTCTAGACGACAACGGTCCACTGAGGTTCCACCGGCACCTCGAAGGAGCGCACACGACCGGGTGGCGGATCTACCAAGATCCACTGGGGCACCTCAGTCCAGGCCGAGGCGCAAGCTGGAGTTTTCTCCTGAGCGTTCAAAGGCTAGGCAGTCGCCCCCAAGGAGGACACAACCAGAGGCTGCCGGAAAGCAGAAAGAGTCGGAGGATCAAGAAGATATGATGGTGATTGACACCAGTAGGGGTTCCACCGTTATGAGGTGGGTACCTAAAGAGAGCAGCGCAACATTGGCTGCAAACACGAGTAACGTGGGGGTTCCTGCGAGGGAGAATGCTCTCAAGGAATCCAATGTAGCTTTGGCAGATTCGAGCGGGCCGTCTGCTACCACATCTCAGGCCAGGCCAAAGGAGCCGAAAGCGCCTTCTAACTTTCTGGAGTACGCGGCTAAGAAGCTGCAGATGAATGTGCCAACTAGGCCGTCCTCAGTCGCCTCCAGCGTAAGGGCTGACTCTGAAACAGGAGACGTGGACCTCGACAAGGAGGACGAAATGGTCGACTACGAGGAGGAGCCAGAGGCGGCGGATGAGGAAGAGGTGCCGATGGACGAGGAGCAGCCTGAGGACGAGGCCATGGTTCATGATTGCAACATGGTGTTCATACTTTCTTCGGCTTATGCTCTGCCAGAGCCCGTGCCCACTGCTCATTTTATTGACGTTGAAGAGTCACCCAAGCCTGTGTACTCAGTACAGGAACCCGAGGATGAGAGTGAGGCAGAATCCGAGCCTGGGGTTTTTCGTTCCAGCCACGAATATCCTGAAGGGGCTGGGGATTTTTTGAAGCAGTGCGTGATGTTCGCCAAGCCCACATTCGATATGTCCCAACATATGAAACCTTTATATGTCACGGCTGAGGTGGAAGGGGTCAAGGTCCGCAAGGTCTTAATAGACACAGGGGCCGCAGTGAACGTCATCACCACCACTACTACGGAGCAGCTCAAGGTTCCGAAGCAGAAGTTTATTCAGTCTGTTTCCAAGGTGAAGGGTTTTTCGGGGACTATTGCTCCTACTGCTGGGGTGGTCATGCTCAGAGTCAAGATAGGACCATCCGACGCCTATCAGGCTTTCTTCGTGGCTGAGGCGAACGCTCCCTATCATATGATCTTGGGGAGGGACTGGATCCACAAAGCATTGGCCGTTCCCTCGTCTCTTCATCAAGAGATGATCATGTGGGATCCAGTCGCGGATCTACCAGTGCTCATCAAAGCGGATGAGCGTCCTTATTCTATAGCGGCCGTCCAGTTGGAGGCCAGCTATTACAATAGGATTATGAGACCTCTCAGAATTGAGGGGGTCGATCATAAGGGGCATCCAATCGGGGTGACCCAGAACGAATTGTCTCAATGGGGAATTGCCCAGGCCATGGTAGATTACAGCCGGCCAGTCTCCATTGAGCTTCTTCCGCATGTTTCCAATGAGTGACGACCTCTCACATGAGGTGTCAGAGGCCTTTGCTCTTTTTATGCAACGCTTAGCTATTTATCGAATGGAGCAAATGGCTTGGGAGGAGGTAGCACTGGTCGAGTGCATTGAGGAAGAAGATTTTGAAGCTTCGACAGGGGTGGAAGTAATTCAGCCTGCTCCCGCAGCGTTGGATGATACTCCACCCAAGGTACGTGATCCCGTAGAAAAGGTCAACCTGGGAACGGAAGCTGAGCCCATGATGCTGACTGGTGGATACCAATCATAGCATATCTAAAGGACCCATCTGCACCGTCTGAGAGAAAGATCAGGCACCTCGCGACTAATTACCTTCTCAAAGGAGAAGACTTATTCCGGAGGGGGGAGGATGGAGTTCTGTTAAGGTGTATCTTTAGCGTGGAGGCCAAGCGGATTATGAGAGAGGTACACTTAGGGGTCTGCGGTTCACACCAGTCCGGACCCAAAATGAGGTGGCTTATTCGAAGATACGGATACCATTGGCCATCTGTGTTGAAAGACTGCCATAGGTTTGCTCAGGGTTGTCAGGATTGCCAAAAGCATGGGCCGGTCCAGCGGATTCCAAATATCCCTTTACAACCTATCATCAAGCCTTGGCCCGCCAGGGGTTGGGCATTGGATTTTGTCGAAGAAATTCACCCACATTCGTCTGCGCAGCACAAGTTTCTTTTGCTCGGGACTGATTTCTTTACGAAGTGGGTGGAGGCTATACCAACCAGGAACTGTGATGCGGACACCGTCATCCGCTTTGTGTTTCAGAATATTATCTGCCGGTATGGCATTCCAGAATGCATAGTGGCGGATCGGGGGGCAGCCTTCATGGCTGAGAAGACCCAAGCCTGGCTAGCGGATTACGGTATCCAGTTCCTACATTCCTCTCCTTATTATGCTCAATCCAACGGTCAAGCAGAAGCTACTAACAAGGTTATCCTATCCATCATGAAGAAGATGCTCGCGGATAGCCCAAGATCATGGCATACTCAGCTTGATAACACACTGTGGGCTTATAGGACTTCTAAAAGAACTCCTACGGGCACTACTCCATATGCATTGATGTACGGCCATGATGCTGTTCTGCCATTGGAAATCAATGTAGCTTCTTTGAGGGTTCGTGAGCAACACCAGCTGCTTGGCGACGACTATGTGCAGGCCATGTTCCAGGAACATGAAGACCTTGACGAGAAGCGGCTCGAAGCCTTGGAAAGCATCATCCTTGAGAAGCAGCGGATCGCCAAGGCATATGACAAGCGGACCAAGGGTAAGTCTTATGGCGAAGGAGACTTGGTCTGGAAGGCCGCTCTGCCCCTCGACGAACCGGGTCGTGGTAAATGGAGTGCCCGTTGGGAGGGTCCATTTGTCATTGACCGTATCGTGGGCAAGGGAGCTTACCAGCTCCGCGACTTGGACGGGGAAGTACACAGAAACCCCATCAACGGGAGATATCTTAAGAAGTACTTTCCAAGTGTCTGGGAATTCGAGGTTCCTCCGGCGGATGAAGATTCTGGTCAGAACCTTTCTTAATCTAGCACGCTCGGGGGGCAACAAGTTAGAACGGCACATCCGCTAGGGGTGTTTCTGCCGTGTTTTGAGTTTTCCAAGTGTTTCATTGCAAAATCATTAGGGTTTTGCGTTTTTCCTTGTTTATTTCGACATCCGCTTGGGGTGTCTGTGTCCTTATACTTTTCCTCATCAATAAAGTTCGTATCTTTGGGTATTGCAATTGCAGCTTACTTTCTATACACAACGGCTTTGCGGCCAAGGGCATTACAAGGAAAAAGATACATAACAAGAGCTACTAGCTAGCTCTGAAACCATGCCTACTTCTCTCTAAGTCTTGAGCCTGGCGGATTCCTCATGGTTCTTCGTTAGCCGCCCGCGGAGACTCCGAGAGTTGTATCTTCACCATCACCAGCGAAGAGGACCTCTGCTAATTCCAGGAAGGAGTTTGCAAAACTAGCGGAGGTAAAGAGTGAGCCTGCCGCACTTCAGCCAAAACACCACTTTCCGCTGACGGAACTAGTGGTTGGGTTGGCTGCGATGACGGGCACTTTCAACCCTTCCTCCGCGGGTGATGGTACCTAACCAGGTCCCTAGCACTATTCCGCATGGGGAACAGCCATGACTGGCCGGGTATGGGTTAAATACCTCGAAGCGCAGGTTCAGGCCGCCTAACGCTAGGTGACCGGGGTTAGGATTTGGTTAACGCTGGGTGACTGAGGTTACTGGGGTGTCTGATAGGAGCACAATGTGCGACGATATTACATGTTTATGCCCTCGTTTATGCTTTGTTTAACCCTTATTTGTCTAAGATAGAGTCATAATATAGTTTAGTGTCAATTTGGTAGAGTTTTGTGAAAAATGGTTAAGAATCCGAAAAATGACTAAGTTTGAGAAATCTGGAAAATAGTGTAAAATATGTCTTTTTCGTGATTTTGAGATGAATGAAACTATGATCTATCCTTGTCCGAATTCTATGAAATTTGGCGTGCTTAATATTCATATGCTGAGGAATGTTGTGTTAAAATTTCAGATTAATCGGAGTTCGGGAAGTCACCCAAAAATTGGCTGCAAAAGGGCAGCCCGAGCATTTCAAATCCAGGGACTTTCAGGATTTTCCTGGGACTGTGTCCCAACTTCGAAAAATCATTCCCGTCGACTCACAAGGAGTTTGATCGAACTGTTTTATGGGGAGATGGCCCTATGTGTCTAGTTTACGTGAGACTTGGAATCGCATCAATCGGAGCTCCACGGAGGGAGATATGCCGGAATTACTGCAACAAGGTCAAATCTGCCGATTCCAGGAACCTACTGCCCCCTTTTTGTGTTTTCTGTTTTTGATGGACCAAATGGTGTACAAATGCATATATGAAGATGGTCCAAGCTTTATGAAGGGTAGAGGAAGACACTAGGCCATGGAATTGAAGAAAAACATGAAGAAATCAAGTCTCCTAGTCACACTAGGAGAAGCTGCCGATTCTGGCAGATTGTGTGCCTTTTTGTGCTGCCGGCAATTGGGGTATTTTTCGATGGACCAAGACATGTCAAATGAAGTCCAAGATCATATAAGAAGTCCATGAAGATGTGAAGCCCAAGCCTTGAAGAAAAATTCAGAATAGAAAACCTAATTGGACTAAGAAAGGAAGGTTGCAAAACCTTAATGAACTAGGTTTTCTGAACTCCTTTTTGTAATAGGGCAGCCGGCACCCCCTCTCCTCTATATATACCCCCACTTTTCATTCTGAAAAATCATCTCATCTCAAGCTAAACACAAGGCCGAAACTCTACCAAAATTCCCCAAACTTCCTAGACAAAAACCTAAACCCGAAACCACCATCCACCACCAACCAAGTTTCTGCCGAAACTTGGAAAATCCCTGCCGAGCCACCTTAGCCGTGCAGCCTCATCCCTTCACCTACACAGCACCGGATCCACACCAAAAGAAGCTCTCAAGGTGTCTCAAAGTGTGATCCACTCCCCTCTTTCGGTTTAGTAATTTTTGTTTAGTTATGTTTGATTTTGTCTATGAAACATTCATGTATGTTTGGTGTTGGTTTATATGTCTATGTGTGAACCGATTTTGGTTTTATAAATTATATGTTAAAGACTTGTTTAAATCGATGCTTAGATTTATGTTTAGGTTTCGACAAGAACAATGATTTTGCATGCTAATTTGTAATATGTAACTTGTAAATTCGTATGTTAGATAATTAGGACAGTGGTATAGATGCATGTTTTAGGTTCAAAATTGGTTAGAAATCTAAGGAGTGGGACTTAAAAACCGAAACATTAGTATTGGCTTGTAGCATGTAAATCTAGATGTTAGGTTTCATCAAACCCGAGTAATAACAAATATGGCTAGATACTCAAAAGGTTGCTTTGATTTGTTTTGCTCACCTAGGGTATAATACTTTGGATTTCTTACATGTTAAAATAAGATGATTGACAACCTTGCTTGTTTTGCATGTCTCCAATTTAGATCATTGCGCACAATTGTTAAGTCTCAAAAGGATTAACATAACTTTAGGGCCCATAACCAAAAGTTCGGTCTTAAAACTTGAGAGGTCTTACAACTAAGTTGTAGTTGGAACTAATTTTGAACTTGAGCATGTTGATACTTGTTCCTTACTTTCTTACATGTGAATTTATTCGTTAAAGAGCCTATGTGCTAAATGTTTTGCGAAAGATGATGATCACTTGTACATATTAGACCTAGGATTTATTTTCTGCTTTTATGTTGCCGTGCCTAGTATTAGGGCAGCCATAGGACTGCCGAGCCATTTTATACCCCCATATGTGTGTGACGATTTTGTATATATGTATATTTGTTTGTCTAACAATTTCATATCTCAGGTACCCTTAATCCCCGGCCTAGAACGATCCCTACTTGCTTATACTACTAACGATATTTTGTAGGGTTATCATTGTGTGCGAGCTTCGGCTCCCACCAATTTTTGGCGCCGTTGCCGGGGATTATAAAAGCTTGTTTTATGTTATTGTTGTGTATATAATGTTGCTGGAAATTTTTGTTGTGAATGTGTAAAGTGTAAATTTTAAGTTTATTTTGGGATTTTGTAAAGTAGAAATATGCTTCGGCATGTAGAGTTTAAATTTTGGAAGTTGCATGATGTATATTGATGTATGTTGGTAATCACTTAGTTTAATTTCTAGGAAGTTGATAGTGTTGTGTATGTTTGAGTTTATTGTAGTTTCTAAAGTGTAACATGTAGGTGAAGCCTCTTTTGTTGATCATAACCAAAACCCTTCATACGAGTGATGCCATGTTAGGTATGTTTTTGTGTAGATTGGGAAACGGGCCCTGCAATGTTGGAATTAGTCCATCGTTGGCCCCCCACGCATAAAGACGCTAACTTGGTATTATTTTTATGAGGTTGAGGGCGGTTTTAATCAACACTTGAGACCGCTAGGGATCCGTGTTTGTTTTACAAAGTATGGGGAAGTTATTATCATAGATATGGTTCTCAGGTTTGTTTAACTGGATCTCAAGGCCCATAGACTGATGTTCATTCTCGGTGAGTGAGTCGATAGGGGGTTAGCCCTCCATGGTGTCCAACAACGAGTCCTGCCTGGTTCCTGTAGGGGGTTCGCCCTCCGTGATTTTAATGACCTTTGAAACGTAAAATCCGCACGACCTAGTCGACAGCTTATGCCGAAGCATCACCTCACTTTAGACGCTAGAACATAACTTGACATATGTGGCCTATTTTCTTCAAAGATAAAACATGTTGTGTGGTTCAAACTCTTGAGGTATATCGGATTAAGCATGATACTACTGGGGGCTGTATCAGTCCATTGCACCGTTATCTCCTCTGCTCCACGTACTTCGAGAGTTAGGACAAATTTAAAAGAAATTAGACTTAGCGATTACATGATCATGAACGTTCCAATTTTTCTTCTCTTTTTGCCGAACCATGTTTGTTCTTTGCCGAAATTTTGTGCCTTTGCCGAATGTTCATATGCGTATCATTGTTGAAATATGTTGTGTAATCGCCAATGCCGTGGCTTGTAATGATGTATATTCTTGTTTTCTATTTCTTTACGATGTTCTAACTTGTTTAAATGTTGCAAATTTCAGAAATAATGCATGTCCGAATCTAGTATTTGGACAAGAGATTTTCAAGGCCGTTTGCAACGTTTAGACCAAGAACTCACTATTGCTCGTTTTGTGCCATTACCACCATCGTCACCAACCAGTTCATCAGTAGCATCATCCGTACCATCCTCCCCTATTGTGCCGTCAGTATCAGATAGTGTGCCGAGCTCCCCATCATTTGTTTCGTCGTCTTGTGATCTTCAGAATCCAGAGTTTGAGGCTTTTGCCGAATTAGAAGAAGAAGAAGAGATCATGGCATCAATCAGATCACAGAATGGTCATGTCGCTGGAGCTGGAGTTGCTCCTTCTAATATTACTTATCCTCCCTTGGAAACTGACAAGACTGGAGAGATTGAATTGAGGAGTGGATTCCTCCATAAGCTGAAGTCGTTTTATGGGATGCCGAGTGAGGACCCTAACAAGCATCTACAGTGGTTTAACTTCACCACGGAGTCTATGTGTCCAAGAGGGACCGATTTGCAACACTTCAAAATGAAGGCATTTCCGTTTTCTCTAGAAGATCAAGCAAAGGAGTGGTTGTTTGAGGTGCCTAGTGGTCGCATTGTTTCGTGGAGTACTATGATGGATGAGTTTTTACTCAAGTACTTTCCTGCTTCACGTATCACTGATCTGAGGAAGCAAATTACAAGTGTGAAGCAAGCCGGAGATGAGACTTTCTTCGACTACTACAAGAGGTTCAAGTCCCTAGTTTCTTTGTGTCCATCGCATGGCATTAGCGATGGGCTCTTGCTACAATATTTCTATGAGGGATTGCGCGTCATGGAGAGAGAGTTTCTTGACTCGGCCGCGGGAGGTAGCTTTTTGGAGTTAAATGCCGGTGCGGCAAGAAGTTTGTTGGAAGTTCGTGCCTTGAACAACCAACAATTTGGCATGGCACGAGGCAATGTGCAAAGGAATGAGAAAGTGCATGAGACGTCTTCGAGCTCAAAGTTAGAAGATAAAGTGGACAAGCTCACCGACTTGGTGAGTAATTTGATGAAGAAGCGTGCTAGTGTTTGTGGAATTTGCACCGAGGGCCATGAGACCGAACAATGCCCTCAATTTGGAGTTAATGAGGGAGTAGAGGAGTGCAATGCAATTGGT
Organism: Potentilla sterilis; assembly: GCA_963682095.1. Lineage (NCBI taxonomy): Eukaryota > Viridiplantae > Streptophyta > Magnoliopsida > Rosales > Rosaceae > Potentilla > Potentilla sterilis. The sequence goes on from OY821762.1 coordinate 30,504,805, forward strand.
TTTCAAGGAGGCCAACGATTTGGCAATTTCAATCCAAGGTTCAATGATCATCCGAACTTTCGATGGGCGAACAATGATAACGTGCTTAGGGCACCTATGCAACCGAGAGAGGGAGGAGCGCCATTTGTACCGAGGCCACCATTTGTGCCTCGGCAGCCATACATGCCGAACCAAGGACACTTTGCTGCATTGCCGAACCAGCCACAAGGAGGGCCGAGCCAAGGCCAAGGCCAAGCTTCGCCGAGCAATCCGAACTATGATGCTTTGATTCAATCATTGTCAAGTGCTACTCAAGCATTACTCGCGGGGCAACAAAATCATCAAAAGGACATTGGTGAGCTCAAGACTCAAATGGGGCAAGTTGTGGATTTTATGGGAAGATTTAATGAGCAAGGGAAGTTGCCGAGCAATACTATTCCAAATCCGAGGAACGAGCAAGCCAAAGTGATTCAAACTCGAAGCGGAAGAGAGTTGGTTCCTCCAACAAGTCCAAAGAAGAAGCGAGTGACTTTCAAAGGTATTGAGGAGGATGAGAGGGCTGCCGGACCTGACATTGCCGGCAGCCACATGCATGAAGCCGAGAGGGGCACAACCGGCAGGGCTGCAGCCGGCAACAACCATGATGCCGAGAAGGATTTGAGTGCCGAGCAAGAGCATAGTGCCGGCAACAATAGTGAAAATAACAAGGGGCTGCGTAACGAGCTTGAATACGATCCCGCCACATCAAAGAATGAGTTATTGCCAAGCCAAGTAAGCAAGGGAGGTGTGCCATCATCTAGTGCTCCATTCCCTTCACGCTTTGCTAGAACAAAGAAGGACAAGTCCGATGAGGAAGTGTTGGGGATTTTCCGGAAAGTGCAAGTCAACATCCCTTTGTTGGAGTGCATTAAGCAAGTACCAAAGTATGCTAAGTTTTTAAAGGAGCTTTGCACGGCGAGAAGGCATACTAGAGAGACTCGTGTGGTAACCATGAGCGAGACGGTGTCGGCCGTTATTCAAAGGAAGTTGCCACCAAAGATGAAGGATCCGGGGAGCTTCAATGTGCCTTGTGTCATAGGCAATACACGATTTGAGGATGTTATGTTGGATTTGGGAGCATCGATCAATGTCATGTCACTCAATGTGTATCAAACGTTGAGTATAGGGCCTCTCAAGAAGGATAATGTCATCATTCAACTTGCGGATCGCTCAAGCAAATATCCGGAGGGCTATGTTGAGGATGTGTTGGTGCAAGTCAACCAATTGATATTTCCCGCCGATTTTTATGTGGTTGAGATGGAGGATTCGCCGGTCAACAACACTCAATTGCTTCTAGGGCGACCATTCATGAGGACCGCGCGCACAAAGATAGATGTGGCCGAGGGCAACCTAACTATGGAGTTTGATGGTGAGGTGATCAAGTTCAATGTTTTTGATGCCATGAAATTCCCCAACGTTGATTTGAAGGAGGGTTGTGCCATTGATGTTTTGGAGGAGGTCGAGCAAGTTATGTCGACCTCGCTTGACGCATAGCAATTAGCGATTGAGCAAGGGGTCGGATTTGACAAGAGGGGAGAACGAATCGTGCATAAGAATGAGGAAGAAGGGCCGGCCAAGTCAAGAAGTGCCGAGCAAGGCACCATTGCCGAGCCATTTATGATAGAGCCGAGTGTGATGAAAGTTGCTGCCGAGCTAGAGGCTCGGCCCTATTCCAAGGTATTTGATTCGTTCTTGTCAATTCCAAGCGCCACAACAAAATTTCGACCAAGTGTGGAAGAGGCCCCAAAGTTAGAACTAAAAGAGCTTCCTAGTCATTTGAAATATGCTTATCTTGGAGAAGGAGATACACTACCGGTTATTGTGTCTTCAATGCTTAGTAAGAAGCAAGAGGAGGATTTGATTTGTGTGCTTAAGAAGTACAAGACCGCCATAGGTTGGACCTTAGCGGACATCAAGGGAATAAGCCCTACTACTTGTGTTCATCGTATTTTGTTAGAAGAAGGAGCTAAGCCGACAAGGGAAGCTCAACGTCGACTTCATCCTCCAATGATGAAGGTTGTGAAAGAAGAAATTATCAAGTTGCTCGATTGTGGGGTGATCTACCCAATTTCGGATAGTAAGTGGATATCTCCCGTACAAGTAGTGCCGAAGAAGAGTGGTGTAACGGTTGTCAAGAATGAGAAGAATGAGCTTGTGCCACAAAGACTTGTAACCGGTCATAGGATGTGCATCGATTATAGGAAGCTCAATGCTACAACGAGGAAGGATCACATGCCTTTGCCGTTTATGGATCAAATGCTAGAGAGGTTGGCCGGTCATTCTTACTATTGTTTTCTTGATGGATATAGTGGCTACAATCAAATCATGATACACCCGGACGATCAAGAGAAGACCACTTTTACTTGTCCATTTGGCACGTTTGCTTATCGGCGGATGCCATTCGGACTTTGCAACGCACCCGGCACTTTTCAAAGATGTATGTATGCTATCTTCTCGGATTTTATTGAAGACATTATCGAAGTATTTATGGATGATTTTAGTGTGTATGGAGGCACCTTCGATGCATGTTTGGGGAACTTGGAGAAGATACTTAAGAGGTGTGTAGAGACAAATCTTGTGCTCAATTGGGAGAAGTGTCACTTCATGGTCACGCAAGGCATTGTTCTAGGGCATATAATTTCGGCAAGAGGTTTAGAGGTTGACAAAGCCAAGGTGGAGCTAATTCAAGCATTGCCGAGCCCTAGGTGTGTAAAAGATGTGAGAAGTTTTCTTGGCCATGCGGGGTTCTATCGACGATTTATCAAAGACTTCTCTTCAATTGCCAAGCCATTAAGCAACTTGTTACAAAAGGAGGTGACGTTTGAGTGGACGGAGGCATGTGAGCAAGCCTTTTGCCGATTAAAGATGCTATTGTGTACGGCACCTATACTTGTTTCCCCTAATTGGGACGAGCCGTTTGAGTTGATGTGTGATGCTAGTGATTATGCACTTGGAGCGGTACTTGGACAACGAATTGAGAAGAAGCCATGCGCCATTTACTATGCTTCAAGGACTCTCAACGATGCACAACTCAATTACACAACAACGGAGAAGGAACTCTTAGCGGTAATCTTTGCTTTGGAAAAATTTCGATCATATCTTTTGAATTCCAAAGTTATTGTTTATAGTGATCATGCCGCTTTGAGATATCTTATGACGAAGAAGGATGCTAAGCCGAGGCTTATTCGATGGATTCTTTTGCTTCAAGAGTTCGACATTGAGATTAAAGACAAGAAAGGAGTAGAGAATGTTGTAGCCGATCATTTGAGTAGACTTGTGCAAGAGGAGGATCGGCTACCCCTATTAGAGACCTTTCCGGATGAGCAACTTTTTCGACTTGAAGTACTTGAGCCTTGGTATGCCGACATTGCCAATTTTCTTGCCACAAACCGATTTCCCAAAGAGATGCCGAGCCACCAACAAAAGAGAATAAGGAAGCAAGCTCGACACTTCTTGTGGGATGATCCGTACTTATGGAGGCAATGTGGTGATCAAGTTATTAGAAGATGTGTACCGGAGAATGAGCATAGATCCATCCTTGCTTTTTGTCATAGTGCAGCTTGTGGTGGACACTTTGGACCAAAGAAGACGGCTTTGAAGGTACTTACGTGTGGATTCTTTTGGCCTACGATTTTTAGAGATGCATTCATGTTTTGCAAAGCATGTGATAGATGCCAAAGAATGGGGAACATTGGAGCTAGAGACCAAATGCCGCTCACGCCTATCATTGAGGTAGAAATTTTCGATTTATGGGGTATTGATTTCATGGGACCGTTTCCTTCAAGTAAGGGTTTTCTCTACATATTGCTTGCGGTTGATTATGTTTCAAAGTGGATCGAAGCAAGGGCTACACGCACCAATGATGCCAAGGTGGTAGCCGAGTTTCTCAAGACCAACATCTTCTCACGTTTTGGAGTTCCAAGGGTCTTGATTAGCGATGGAGGATCCCATTTTTGTAACCGCACTATTGAAGCCTTATTGAGGAAGTATGGAGTCACACATAAGGTATCTACACCTTATCACCCCCAAACGAGTGGCATGGCCGAGGTGAGTAATCGAGAGATCAAGCAAATTTTGGAGAAATCGGTTGGACCTTCAAGGAAGGATTGGAGTGATCGTCTCGATGATGCTTTGTGGGCTTATAGGACTGCATACAAGACACCGATTGGTATGTCCCCTTTTCGGTTAGTTTATGGTAAAGCATGTCACTTACCGGTTGAGCTAGAGCACAAGGCATGGTGGGCAATCAAGGCCTTCAACATGCACATTGATGATGCCGGTCTTCATAGAAAGCTTCAACTCAACGAACTTGAAGAAATCCGTAATGAAGCCTATGATGCCGCATGGATCTACAAGGAGAAGACTCGAGCCTACCATGATAAGATGATTCGAGGGAAAAAGTTTCAAGTTGGACAAAAAGTTCTCTTATTCAATGCAAGGCTTAAACTTTTTCCGGGTAAGCTTCGATCTCGTTGGTTTGGACCATTCATTGTTACTAAAGTTTTTCCTCATGGTGCCATCGAGATTCAAAGTGAAGTGTCGGGAGAGACATTCAAGGTTAATGGACATCGTTTGAAGACGTACTACGAGCCCTTTCTACACCCCACAATCGAGGAACTCAATGTGCAAGACAAGCCAAATGCCGATCCACCTACACCAACCGAGGCTATTCCATCACCACCACAACTTGAGGCCGAGCCACCTACATATACTGCTGCTGCAACCGTGCCACCACTACGTCAAGATGCTGCCGGACCTGCAATTGCCGGCAGCACCCACACAAGGCCGGTTACGGACCTAGAAGCCAACAAGCCGGCCACGCCTCAACTTGATGCCGAGCAACCATCTTTCACCCCTGCTGCAAGAGAACTCCCTGCCGGACCTGCCATTGCCGGCAGGGTTGACACAAGGCCACAAGAGGCCGGACGCATGCCGGATACGCCAGTTAGGGTGGCGGACAAGCCGGATACGCGGCACGTATCGGATACGCAGAATAGGACAGATTCGGATCCGACATGCCAAAGTCTTCTTATCGATCTTCTTCTTGCCGATTTGAGTTGTTTTGGAGCACGATGAACACATGCAAAACACGGTGAAAAGTCTAGGCTATGGACTATAAACACAAAGCGCTACTTGGGAGGCAACCCATGTCGATCAAAGAAAAGTGAAGGAGCCATCACCGAGAGTTTGCAATTTCTTAACCCTTCTCTTTTTCTTTGGTTTGTGATGATATGTTGGAATATGTTAGACAATTGCATGCTTAGGAAATTCGTTGATATTGTTTTGTGCTTACATTGAGGACAATGTAATTTTCTAAGTGTGGGGTGGGATAACATATTCCGTTTTTGTTTTTGTTTTTGTGTGCTTAGTTTAGAAAAGAAAAATTCAGAAAATTGTTCCACAAAAATAGAGTGTTTAATTTGTTTGTTTCGAGTCTTAGGATGCCCCTAATATGTCAATGATGTTTTTTCTCCTCTTTGCATACATAGATGATGGTTATGCATACAATTAAAATTGTGAGTTTCATGGATTTTGTGCATTGGTAGGAGCATGTAGGACTTGTTGATTATGAAGCATGCATGTTTGAGCTAATTTATTTCGATTATATCCTATGTAAGCATTTGAGCCAAATTGCTTTCTTCTTGAGCGAAAAAAATGTAAAATTCGATAGATCCGTAGGAAGCATGAAACCTCATAATTCTTTGCATATTCGATGACTATATGCCATAGCTTTTTAATGAACTCTAGTATTCTAGAACTTACTCTTGTTGATTTTCAAAACGTTTATATCATAAACTACCTTGATTTTGAATGTGATTGAATAAAGATCATTTAGGTTTACCACCATTGCCAAATAAAGCATGAGCCCTATTGGAGCCCGTCGTGGGACACCTTAGTAAACCTCTTTGAGCCTATGTTGAGCCTTTTCTTTCATCACCCTTAAACACTTTCCATGAGCTTAGAATAGTGATGCCTTTACCTTGTGTGTCGGCAAAGCTCGATTTTTGAAGGCGTTTTCGCGTGTGTGATGAAAAAGAACAAGTGTGGGGTAGACTTAGCCATGAATTTATATGAAAAATGTATATGCATGCCGTGCCTTAGTAAAGAAAAGAAAAGAGAAAAATTTAGCTCGGACCAAAAATAAAAGAAAAATATGATGCCGAGAGCTATGATAAAAAGGGCACGGCATAGGCATAGAAAAGTAAAATTTTGTGCATGGCTATTGTCTAGATTATTGTTGTAATGTTATGGGAGGAAAAGAATGAAGTATGGGTCCAACAAAATGAAATTTGACCCTTTCGGCGAGAAGACATAAGGAGATTCGAGCTTTGCTACGGCCGTAGTGACGTTTCTAAGCCTCCTTATCCAAATATCGAATACCTCTTAGCCTAGCCCCATTACAACCCTTTTATTGATCTCTTTCATGATTCTTAAGATGGTTAAATTTGATTGTGGAGATTATCTCAAGAGTAAGCATATGGTTTTGGTTCATTGGTGCATATAGTTATCATATGAGGTTTTTCCATAAAATTTCACAAAGTGCTTTCGTTTCTTTGATATATGCAAGTCACTCTTTGTAAGTCATTATCTTTCGCTTGCATATACTTATGTGTGAATAACCATGCTTCGAGAGAAAAGAAGAGAGTATGCCTAGTGAGGAGGATTGGATTAGCTTAACATGTTTACATGCTTACCTTTTGCTCTTATGTTCTTATTGATGCCACATGTTCATGAAGCTTGGAATTTTCGTGCTTAGCATTCTCGTGCATTAACTTGAAAGCTATGTGTACATACGAGCCTGAGACAAATTGTTAGGGGCAATAGTTTGTTTAGAGTCGTAGTTTAATTTAGTTTGCTAAGGGACTAGCAAAGGATAAGTGTGGGGTAGTTGATAGGAGCACAATGTGCGACGATATTACATGTTTATGCCCTCGTTTATGCTTTGTTTAACCCTTATTTGTCTAAGATAGAGTCATAATATAGTTTAGTGTCAATTTGGTAGAGTTTTGTGAAAAATGGTTAAGAATCCGAAAAATGACTAAGTTTGAGAAATCTGGAAAATAGTGTAAAATATGTCTTTTTCGTGATTTTGAGATGAATGAAACTATGATCTATCCTTGTCCGAATTCTATGAAATTTGGCGTGCTTAATATTCATATGCTGAGGAATGTTGTGTTAAAATTTCAGATTAATCGGAGTTCGGGAAGTCACCCAAAAGTTGGCTGCAAAAGGGCAGCCCGAGCATTTCAAATCCAGGGACTTTCAGGATTTTCCTGGGACTGTGTCCCAACTTCGAAAAATCATTCCCGTCGACTCACAAGGAGTTTGATCGAACTGTTTTATGGGGAGATGGCCCTATGTGTCTAGTTTACGTGAGACTTGGAATCGCATCAATCGGAGCTCCACGGAGGGAGATATGCCGGAATTACTGCAACAAGGTCAAATCTGCCGATTCCAGGAACCTACTGCCCCCTTTTTGTGTTTTCTGTTTTTGATGGACCAAATGGTGTACAAATGCATATGTGAAGATGGTCCAAGCTTTATGAAGGGTAGAGGAAGACACTAGGCCATGGAATTGAAGAAAAACATGAAGAAATCAAGTCTCCTAGTCACACTAGGAGAAGCTGCCGATTCTGGCAGATTGTGTGCCTTTGTGTGCTGCCGGCAATTGGGGTATTTTTCGATGGACCAAGACATGTCAAATGAAGTCCAAGATCATATAAGAAGTCCATGAAGATGTGAAGCCCAAGCCTTGAAGAAAAATTCAGAATAGAAAACCTAATTGGACTAAGAAAGGAAGGTTGCAAAACCTTAATGAACTAGGTTTTCTGAACTCCTTTTTGTAATAGGGCAGCCGGCACCCCCTCTCCTCTATATATACCCCCACTTTTCATTCTGAAAAATCATCTCATCTCAAGCTAAACACAAGGCCGAAACTCTACCAAAATTCCCCAAACTTCCTAGACAAAAACCTAAACCCGAAACCACCATCCACCACCAACCAAGTTTCTGCCGAAACTTGGAAAATCCCTGCCGAGCCACCTTAGCCGTGCAGCCTCATCCCTTCACCTACACAGCACCGGATCCACACCAAAAGAAGCTCTCAAGGTGTCTCAAAGTGTGATCCACTCCCCTCTTTCGGTTTAGTAATTTTTGTTTAGTTATGTTTGATTTTGTCTATGAAACATTCATGTATGTTTGGTGTTGGTTTATATGTCTATGTGTGAACCGATTTTGGTTTTATAAATTATATGTTAAAGACTTGTTTAAATCGATGCTTAGATTTATGTTTAGGTTTCGACAAGAACAATGATTTTGCATGCTAATTTGTAATATGTAACTTGTAAATTCGTATGTTAGATAATTAGGACAGTGGTATAGATGCATGTTTTAGGTTCAAAATTGGTTAGAAATCTAAGGAGTGGGACTTAAAAACCGAAACATTAGTATTGGCTTGTAGCATGTAAATCTAGATGTTAGGTTTCATCAAACCCGAGTAATAACAAATATGGCTAGATACTCAAAAGGTTGCTTTGATTTGTTTTGCTCACCTAGGGTATAATACTTTGGATTTCTTACATGTTAAAATAAGATGATTGACAACCTTGCTTGTTTTGCATGTCTCCAATTTAGATCATTGCGCACAATTGTTAAGTCTCAAAAGGATTAACATAACTTTAGGGCCCATAACCAAAAGTTCGGTCTTAAAACTTGAGAGGTCTTACAACTAAGTTGTAGTTGGAACTAATTTTGAACTTGAGCATGTTGATACTTGTTCCTTACTTTCTTACATGTGAATTTATTCGTTAAAGAGCCTATGTGCTAAATGTTTTGCGAAAGATGATGATCACTTGTACATATTAGACCTAGGATTTATTTTCTGCTTTTATGTTGCCGTGCCTAGTATTAGGGCAGCCATAGGACTGCCGAGCCATTTTATACCCCCATATGTGTGTGACGATTTTGTATATATGTATATTTGTTTGTCTAACAATTTCATATCTCAGGTACCCTTAATCCCCGGCCTAGAACGATCCCTACTTGCTTATACTACTAACGATATTTTGTAGGGTTATCATTGTGTGCGAGCTTCGGCTCCCACCAGTGTCTAGCCGGAATTTCAGTTTCTTTGGTGGAAAAGCCTGTGGCAACCAGAGGGTTGCGCTATATGTGAACCGTACTAGGGTTGCCATGTCGGCTCTAAGTTGGCAAGTCTATTGAGATTTCGCTACTGCCAGGGGTTTCCTTTTATACTGCATTTCGGGGGAAACCCAACGGTTAGGGGTTACCGAGGCTTTATTGCTTTGGTCTGCCTGTATTTATGAAATCGTCCGTTCCAGGCGCCTGTTCAATTGGGAACCGGTGCGTATTAAAATGGGGATTTGACTTACGACTTCTCGGGTTTCCACAACGGTTCGGTGACCGTCAAATCCTACATTAATCCCAGTTTACGTTTTCCATGCACCCATTGGGCCGCCTGACACTGGGCTTTTTCTTTGGCGCTAGGAGGCCAGATTTCTTTCTTGCGGATGGGCTTCTACCCGTTTTAAGGAGAGGCCGTTTGTTTGTTATCAAGTTTACTCGGCTTTGCTTTATCATTGCATCTCCGCGCAACCCAGTAAACTAGGGGGGCAACATGAGGGCAGTACCCGCGATCATCTTATCATCTTTGGTGGCGGATTTTCGAAATTTTTTGATGTTTTTCTGAATTCCCCTTAGGGTTTAGCCCTGTTGCTTTGTGAATCATGATTTTCAGGGACAGCCGCTTGGCGGCTGCCCAATTTGTTTCGCCTTTGTGAATAGGGTTTCGACGCAAGTTTTGTTCCCAACATTTTTATTTTTGATAAATTAGGAGGGCTTTACGGCCATGGCTATTACAAAGGCAGAATTTAATTACATACGAAAGAACCAAATACATATCCGCGAACTAGCTCTGATGCCATCTTTGTATGAAAGGCATTTCCGTTGGTTCTTCGATCTGGAATCTTTCCGAGCAGGGGTCGAAGACGGAGATCTTGAGAGTTTGATGGATGGAGCATGAAGATTGTTTGGCAGGGATTGTCTTGGCGCCGAAGCAGAGTGGCAGATAGGCATCCGCTGCCTACAATCCCTCGTGGCACCAGGAGCCCAATAGACGAACACCGGCTATCTCCGCAGAGGAAATGCATATATCAGATCCGGGAGGGGATGGCTGACACAGAATTTCCTTCATATCGAAGAAGACAACTGGTCTATTGAGGCTTGGCCATCCTCACGCTGGCGGGTTTGCGATTCAGGCAAAGACTAATGGTCCCATGAGGCGTGAGGAGGGTACCCGAACCTGCACCCATGCTAGGCCTCTGGCCGATGCGAATAGTGGGGTGCTAAATCAGCAGCTACCAATCTATGATCACATCCGCCCGGGACATAACATGGGATGTTATGTTTCGGGATTTGTTTAACATAGGGTGTTATGATTCGGGGTGCTCAAGAGAACATCCGAACTAGATCTGGTGGAAAGGATTGAGGAAGCCATAGCGGCTGATAGGAGAACCTAAAGGAAGAAGTAAGGAAAAACATTCTAAGTGGATTTGGGGTTCTCATTTCCGGCCATGGAGGGGTTGTCTTATAGTCTTATGCAAAAGCAATCCAAGGGCTGAGATTAACTTGTGCAGTTATTAGGCAGTTGAATGTTGGAACCGATTTGGCATTTGAATTTCAAATTTTTGAGAAACGGTTCGGCAATTCCGACAGTAATGACGAGACAGTTGCGCAGGGATTGGTTTCTGAACCGAACCAATTGGGCTAGGTGGTTAATTATATAAAACAAAATACATACGATTATCAAGCCAATGTTCATTATGGGTTGGGCTTAAATTCAAATAGCAGCAGGCCCAATCTCTTGATTTTTGCCTTGGACCTACTGATCGAGCGGTCCAGTTTTGCGTTGACTTTCTTGGCCTGACACTCCCTCTCCTGAAAATTGGTCGCCAGAAGCTTTTGCTGGTTTAATTGCTCCGCGCGGTTGGCTTGTTTCTGGCGGAGGAGGGAGATTTTCTGCCTTATGCTCGCCTCCATTTCCTCAAGTCTGGCTATTTCAGCTGCTTCCGTGTCATTGCCAGCCGCAATGAGTAAATCCTGATAGGCACGGGCGGCATTGACGAAGGCCACGCTAGCTTCCTGGATTTGGACATACTGAGGTGACCTGGCAGCTAAACGTTCTTGCAGACTCTTCAGTTCTGTGGGGAGGCTGAGAAGGGCAGCACTGGCTTCAGTTTGGTGCTCGGGGGGCAGCTGCTGGAGTGGGCCTTTAAGAATGTCAAGGGCGGAGATGAGTTCGTCCGCCACTTGAGTATCTGCGGGATCCTTCTCTCCCAGATGCTCCAAGAATCCCCATGCCTCCTGCACCTCTATAGGTTCTTTTGCAGGGCTGTCTGGTCGGGGGAAGAGTTTTTCAGCCACAATGGAGAAGGAAGCGGCCTCATCCGGAAGTCCAGAGTCAGATCCGCCAGGAGTCACAGAGGACTGTGTGAATGAGGCAGTGATCGGGCCCGAGATGGCCTCATTCTGATGCAAGGGGATCGACTCTATAGTTGATTCCGCTGGGCCGGGGTCCGCCACCAGTAGGGTGGCACCCGTGGTTGCCACCCTTTCATCTTCCGCCTATTCATTTTGAAGGAGAATCGTTAGTAATTCCGACCAAGGGAGGCGCCAATTCAAAGTATAGGCAGTGTATACCTCAGTAGTCCCTTAGTGAGGGTTTGTTTCTGGCAGGTCCAGAGGGACCTCTTGCTGCCCTTGCTGATCAGGGTCAGTTGGGTCGTCCGCGGGAGTTGAAGGTTGTTCAACCCGGGGGGCAGTTTCAGCCAGGGATTTCACACCAGCAATCGCTTCCTCTTCCGCTTGTGAGATATCAGGTGTAGAAGGGGAAGGCTCTCCAGCTTCTGGCTGCTCGGCGCTTGGGTTGGCATCCTCTTCCTCTTCGTCTTCTTCCCCTTCGTCTTGCTCCACTTCATGAGTTGAGTTTGAGGCCGGCGGATTTGGAGTGGAAGAGTTACTGGGGGCACCAGCGGTCAATAGTAGGGGCTCGTCTGCCGGGCCCTCCGCCATGGTGTCATTTGGGTTCTCCTCCGCCTCCGGTCCAGTTTCTGCAGTGGCAGGAAGTGTCAGGAGTGGTTGGATGGAACTCTGACCAACTGCTAGGGCTAGGTTGGAGGAGGTACCTGCATCAAGACAGCGTAAAGGAACTGGTTGAGGGAGACTATTGCCGCAAATTTCAAGAGCAATTTGGTAGCAGTTCAGAAATTCCTCATCAGAGTGGGAAGAATTTGTCTCCTCAGAAGGGCCAGAGGACTCACCGGAAGAGATCTCAATCGGAATGGGGCCTCGGCTGGTTGCTGCAGCGGGCGAGGAGCGCTTCCTCCGAGGTGTCTGCAAGGAGGGATAAAGATGGGATATCTACGTTATGTAGGTATCTATTTGAACTCATGTTTAGAGATGCAGGGGAAAAAAAGGAGCTTTTAAGAGTACTTACAGGTGCGTCTTCGTCCTCGTCAGTTCTCTCATCCGTTTCACTGATGGTTTTGCTCTTCTTGGGAGGCGGATGAGCTCTACATTCGGCCTTCCGTTTGCCTTTGTCCATTGGGGTTTGCTCAATTGCCTAGTTCATTAAACAATCAAGATTACGCGAGAGTTTTTCGAGCAAACCAAAACAGTAGTTTCAAATGGGGGCATATTACCTTTCTTAGGGGCAGGTCAATGTATAGCGGACCGCCCTTTAACACTTCTTGATCAGCTGGGGTAAGTTGTCCACCCCGATTCCGAAAGAACTTCTGGAAATAGAAGACAGACGGTTGGTTGAAGAGCGGACCTCGCATGCGTGACCACCATACCTGATATGAACCCGTAGAGTCCAGTGAGGCCCTTAGGTCTGAGTAGCAGTCCGGGTTTCGCAGGACAAGTAGCTCTAAGTCTGATCCGTCGCTGGCATCAGACGACCGCGGGTATTTTCTGCTGTTCCGCCACGTCGAGAACAGATTCGCACTTTTCAGCGGCGGATACGGCAGGATTTGGGTCAGGCCGAACTGCCGGGCAAAGAAGTGAGGCGCGTAAACCTCGTGGCCCAATGATTTCTTGTCACTGTGGATGAATGGCAAGTCCACCATGGAGACGCATTGAATAAAAATCCGTTGACCTTTGGATTCTTGTCTGCTAGAGGGGAGGAAGCCTCGGGCTAGTCCGCATGGATACTTCAAATGGATCAGCCGCTGTGCTTCGGTAAAAAATTCCTTGGCAGATGTACTGAAAAAGATGTCGAGGCAGACGGCGTAGCTGAGGTCAAGACTAGCAGCGCATCCGGCATACTCTTGCCCCACCACTTGATCGGGCCTTGAATCCCTCTTCATGGTTGGGCTGAGTTGAGGAAAATGCATTTGGCACCAAATATCCAGAATCCAGAGGGGACCAGATTGTGCACACTTCATGGGCACGGCGGATATCTGGTGCAGACAGCGGTAGAGTTGGGCCAAAACGTGTTGGGCGAGACCAATTTCGTGGCCAGCATAGATTACCTCCGCCATTCGGTGGTAGAGCTTGGTCATCTTGTTGGTTTGGGAGCAGAACACGAATTTGTTGAGCCAAAAGGATAGAAAGGCTACTCCGCTGATATCACCACCCAGCTGGGAGGTATCGTTCTTCCACTTCTCAAAGCCAGCGGGCTCAATCCCACCAATAGCGCTTTTGGGGGCTGTCCTCTCGGGGTAGTAGCGCTCTTCAAAGGCGTGGGGGCCAATGGGGAACCCAAAGCCGGCATAGAGATCAAGTAGGGTCACGGAGGCGTGACCGAATTTGAACTCGAAGGCGTTAACTGTGGGATTCCAAAGGCTCATCAGTGGAACAAGAGCACACCTGTTGCCTCCTTTTGGGCTGAGGCTGAAGCAAAGCTTAATCGCATCAGCAACCCCGGCTTTCCTCCAGATTTCTCGGTCGAGAGGGCGCCTTTCTGCGTACCAGGCTGTCATGTAGGGCTTCACCAGCGGCCAGGCGGCATGGTTTACGGCGGATTGGTGGGGATTGGTTTGAAAATTTGGGCACTCCGCCGGTTCGTCAGAGCGGAAAAGCGCCGACAGCGGGCGTGCCGGGCTATCGAGGATCTGATGGGCTCCGCTGTTATCCTCAGGATGATAGGCCACCACGAAGGGACCCAGGGTGGCACAGTCCCCTTGAGGAAGGCTAAGGTTGGTCCGGTCATCTGCCCCGGAGCATTGGATAAGAGGGAGAAGTTGAGCCTTGGCTTGCTCCGCCACGGGGTACTGAATAACAAAGTTCTTTGAAGGGGCCATTTGGTTTGAATCTGGGTTTCTTCTGATTTCGGGTTAAGGAAGAGGAAGAAAAGGTGGTTTGAAGAAGAAACCAAGGGTCTCATTTTGATTTATAGGAATCCGAAAGGGGTTCTTAAGTTGCGAAACGCTGGGTTTTTGCAGCAATCAAGGGTTTAGGTGAACAGTGTTACCGTTTCGAATTGGGAAGTCGTGATTGGTGAGGAAACGGTGCAACAATCCAATATTTAAATGTTGCGGATGGGCCGGAGATTGGGGCTCAGTCTCTCTTCTATTTCGATAAAGCTCTCAATATCGGAGACTGGGGGGCAATGTTTGGGCCACAATTGCTTTTCACTCCAATTGGGCTTTTACCTTGAGGCCCAGAGGGGTTTAGGTTTAAATCGAACCCGAGATTCATGTTTTCCCGCCTCATTCGGGAAAGATTATTTGAAGGCCGGGGAACATGGATTTATTGCCTAATCAGTTCGGGGTTATTTTATAGTAATCCAACTATACAATATACGATTCTCTTTAAGGGATAATGAGGTATAAATACTGATTGGGATAATTAGGGATTGTTTCGGTAGCAATCCATCCGAAAAGGATATCTTCGCCGAATCAGTGGTTGATCGGCAGTGGACTCGATTTGGCTGATCTCGACTTTAATGAGTGGTGATCTGGACATATTTAACGGAGACGAAGTTTCCTAAACAAAGAAGAAGTCTGATCTCGATTGATTTTTAATTAATGGGATTGGAAGCAGAATAAGGAAGGACAGTCCTAATGAAACTCGGAATCCGCCAGGCTGGATCTCACAGCCCTAGTGTTTAAATTTTTTATTTGTAATTTTTGCAATTCTTCTTCTAATTCTTTTATCCTAATATTTTTTATTTCTGTTTCTAATTCAGAATCTCTTCTAGAGATTGAAGATTCAGCTTTAGTGGAACCGGCGAATGAACGTCTGGCAGAGACGAAAGATTGTCTAGAGGATTGACCTAATTCTGTAATCTGAGGACGCTGAATAGGATTTGGGTTTTGATTACGAAAGTTAATTCTTATTGTACCATCATTGTATTGGTGTATTCCACTTAAGTCAGAGACACTATGACGTATGTTTACTGGTTGATTTTAATTAGTAAGAGACCATTCAGAGGGAAGTTGGACGTCAGACCATTTTATTGTATGGGGAACTCTGATATTGGCATTATCTTGATTGCTGTGAATTAAAAGTGTTTTTTTGGGACTTTTATTAATAGCTTGAAAATTCATATTTGTTCCAGTAACTTTATAATGAATTCGATAAATTAAGGCTAATGGTTGTGTTCCTTCCAAAACATTATATCCAGAAGTTTTTATATTTAATGTTAAGGCTTTTAATATATGGGGATCGCTAAGACTGATCGTGAAATCAGGGTAGCAATCAAAGTGAATTGGCCCATTGAATAGGCTTGATTCAATCATACCAAGAGTGCTATCATTAAAATCTGTAAATCTAGCATCTCTTAGACAGAGAAGGACTGAAGCATTCAGACCTTTTCTGGTTAATGGTTTAACACCGATTTGGACTAATCCAACATGGAGGAAGTTGTGACCATCTTTTTTATGTTTTTTAATGGATTCAGGACTGAAAAGTTGACATGTTTCATGATCTTTACTAAGAGCATAAACTTGCTCGACTGTTTTAATATGATGTTCACTTTTAAATGAAGAAAGTGACCATTTTTTCTTGTAAATCTCATTACTAGGAACTCTAGGAATATTCCAATCGTTAATATCAATGTTATCGTTTGACTGATATTCTATTTGTTCTTCATTAACTATATCTGGAATCCTATTGAGGAAGGACCTAGACGAACTAGAAGAGACTGAGGAAGATCTAAATAATCGACTCATAATGGGAGATGAAAGAGTAAGTGACCAGTATTTTAAGCTTGACAGCAACCACGATCAAGACTGGACGCCTGAAGAACTCCGAAATTCTCTTCTCCGCTCATGCCACATCCGCTCATGCCTCTCTGGGACTAACTGTTTGGACCTGGTATCTTACTGTTTGGTTGGAGAAAACAAAGACTGAAGGCGGGACAGAATAGATAGGGTTATAGACAAACTTAAGAGACGTGGGCAAGAACACAATCACAACACAATATAAGCAGGTTAAATAGATCAATCTCAATGACCTCTCCTAGGCGGTAGTCCGCCACCTGGGGATTGAGATATAGAAAAAGAACAGATAGAATAATAGCAAGATAAAACAGAATTAAGAAAAGTTTAAAGGTACGTGGAGCATGAGAGCTACTGTGCTATGGAACTTAATCCAAGGTAGGTCTTGCTATGAATCCGATATACTTTAAGAGTTTAATACATATAAATCAATCTCAATTGCCACGCCTGGGCGGTAATCCGCCTCGTGGGGTTCTTGAGAAAGTTTTGATTAACGTAAATCGTAACACTTATGGCTCTGATACCAGAAACCAGCGGAAGTAAACATTAAGAGTTTTCAATCAATGGTGTAAAGGTCAACAAAGACTTTCATACAAATAGTTTAATAAGTCAGAATTCTCAGCACATGAGGTGTTCTGACTGGATTAAGAAACAACCTTTTAATGATGCATAAAAACTTGAGAATGAACCAAGAACTGGATAATTGGGTGACTAGCTAAGGCAGAAATCTCAGCACATGAGATGACTGACTATTACAAAGAGAGGGGAGATTGATTGACTATTTGGGAGCTCAAGGCTTGGGAGAAACTGAAGTGAAGTCTGAAATGAGCGATCCTTGAACTGAAGGAGAGAGGCTCCTTATATAGGCCTTGGCAATCGACAAAGGGAATCTGCTTTCACTGTGGGATTGACTGTTTTTATCGAAGAATCATGCTTTTACTGTGCAATTACTCACTAGGTGACAAAACAGGAAGCAGCACGATTAGCTGTGTTTTGCACCGAAAGTGAATAGTAAAAAGTCACTGTTCATGAAGAGTAGTTTGTCTCACAAAAATGGGTCTTGACTGTCTTGATAATAATCTTCATGATCGGCCCATCTTTTAGGCGGTGACTTGGGTTTTGACTGGGCTGTTGATTGACTGGAGGAAGGCGAGGAATGAGCTGAGCTAGAATCCTCATCTTCAGAACTGCTTGATTGGTTGGAGAGTTGGGCCATGATTTGTTCGGCTAACTCCTTTAATTCATTTCTGCTGACTTTCTTAGAAGAGGAAGCCTTTCCTTTAGATTTTGAGGAGGAGGCACTCTTCTTTGATATGGAAACGGGCCTTGACTGGGCGTCTGGTGTGGCTGACTGGATTACTGGGGAAGTTGACTGGGCCGGTGCTGTCTGCCGGATTGGGCTTTGCTGGAGTGAAGGCCTGATTGAGGTTGTTGGTAGTGAGGTGACCTGAGCCGGAATGGCAGATGATTGATTGACTGGAAATTATGTATTGAAATTGTGCAATATCTGTTCTACTTTGAATTTATCCCACCACTTGACTAAGAATTCTCTGGAAACAGTACCAAGAGTAACTCCAGGTTCTTCTTGGAGTTTGTATTGCCATTTGAAAATATAGGGGACCTTGTATTTAGACATAAAATGTAATGTGGAGGGGAAATTCTTGTCATAGTCAGAGAATGTCATGACTTTGGTAAATCGGGTAACTGCATCCTGAAGAGGTTCAGGTAAGAGATCAAAAGGAAAACCATGTGAATGCCACCAGGAGTAGAACCACATGGGGAAATTTCTTGGGAAGGTTTTATCAAAATTAATAAACCAAGAATGATTGAAATCAAGAGTTTGATGTAAAAAGATTTTGTGCCAAGCCTCTTCATATTGATAATAACTGAATGAAATATCATCATATTGGTGATATGTATATGGAGGGTCTTTCCAGTCCTCAAGTGTGAGGATCCTGACCAAATAAATTGAATGATATAGTAGTTTGTTTGGATCTTTAGTATCATAAATGGCCTTAATGGTAACAGAATTTGTTTGAAAGAGAATTTGTGTAAAAAATTTTAATGACTGGGAAGGATCGGACCAAGCAAAATGCTGATTGGGGGGAAAATACATTTTTGCTAAAGCTATGGGGGATGTAATACGGCTTAAGCATGGTTCAACATTAAATAAGTTTTGAGAAACCTTTAAAACATATGGGGATGACTTTTTAGAAGAATAAGGCCTGACAGGTTGACTAGGGAATGAAACTGCATATGGATCATATGCAGAAACTAGGGCTGACTGAAAACTGGGCCGAGGACCAATAGTAGATCCAAGATAATGAGTTGGATTTGGTAAATGATGATAACTAGGATGACTAGGGACTAGAGCCTGACTAGAAGAGGGTTCAATCTTGACTGTTGTGTTTGATTCTGTTTTGACTGTTGGAGCACTGGGCTCCAGTGTCTGCTGCTGCTTTGCTCTGGCCCGGGTCGTCATGGGAAGGGCCCTGGAGGAATTCACGAGTCAGAAAGTCTGGTATATGGTTGTCTTCTCCTTTAATGAATGCAATTTCGAAATCAAAAACACTTAAAATAGCTTGCCATCTAGCAAATATTTGTTTACTCGCAATATTTTGCACATCTTTTTCCAAAACATGCTTTGCACTTTTGCAATCAACTCTGATTAAGAATTTTTGATTTAATAAATCATCTTGGAATTTACTGACACAAAGGATAACAGATAAAATTTCTTTTTTAATAGTACTGTAATTGCGTTGTGACTGTGTCCATGCACCAGAATAGAACCTGACAATTTGCTCAGGATGAGCAGGAGAAATCTGTTGTTTGAGGATACCGCCGAAACCTATTTCTGAGGCATCAGTTTCTACAATTTTGAAAGATTCTGCTAAAGGAATGCCCAAGCATGGTAAAGTTTTGACATGACTTTTAATTTCTTTGACAAGGTTAGTATGAATAATCGTCCAAGGAGGGGGATTCTTTTGAAGTCTATCAAATAAAGGTTTGCATTTTTGCCTAAGATTTTGGTAAAAATCGGCGACATAGTTTAATGAACCTAAAAATCTTTGAAGTTGATTTTTATCTAAAATTATGTCGGGGAATTTATCAGCGAATTGGATGACTCTGTGGATTGGTGTGATTTGGAGTTGATGTATATTGAATCCTAAAAAACGGATATTTGTTTGAAAAAGTTTAATTTTTGAAGCTGATATTACTAGGCCACTGGCTTTCATTACATTGTAGAATTGATTTAAATGTTTCCAGTGTTGATCAATAGATTGGGAGAAAATGAGGACATCATCAATGTAAACTATTATAAAATGACTGTATTGGTTTAATATGTCATTCAAAATATTTTGAAATTCACTAGGGGCATTTTTAAGGCCGAAAGGCATAATGTTCCATTCATAATGGCCAAAAGGAGTGACAAAAGCAGTTTTATATTTATCATTTTCATGAATTTGGATTTGCCAGAATCCGGATTTTAAATCGAATTTAGAGAAGATTACTGAATTATTTAATCGGTTGATAAGGTCACGTTTGTTGGGAATGGGATATCGTATCCATTCTAAGACTGTATTGAGAGGTTTATAGTTTATAACTAATCGAGGAGCACCTCTTTCTAATTCGGCATTTTTTTTGAACATAGAAGGCGGAGCAGGACCAAGGGGATTTACTGTGACGAATTATTCCTTTATTTAATAAGTCTTGAATTTCTTTTTTGCAAAATTCCATGGTTTCGTGATTCATTTGAATTGGACGGGCTTTTGTAGGAATATTCTTTTCATCAAAGTTTTTAATATAGGGAAGTTTAACAATATGTTTTTTCCTATGCCAGAAGGCATTAGGTATATCTGAACATAAGTCTTTAATAATTTTTTCTTCAAAATTTTTAATTTTGTTTTGAAGAGAAAGATCTTGTAATTGATATTCAATTCTTTTGAAATCAATTTCTTCTTTTAAATAAGTTATTTGCTGTCGTTTTGCCGTGATTAAATTAATAGTTTTTGAAATGGAATTTTCTTGGAAAGCCTTTAGAGTATGTATTTCAGGGTTTGAGAGAAAGTTGAATTTAACTGGTTGGCCAAAAGGGTAGGTTGTAATACCATCATATTCTGTCATAAAAGGGTAAAGAAGGGTGATGAAAGGGAGTCCTAGAATAACCTTATCAGTTAGATCTTTAACTAGAAGGAATGGGGTTTTGAAGCAAACATTGTTTTGGCAGACATGTGCTTTGGAAATTTCATATTTAATATTCATTTTAGCGCCATTTGCAGATCGAAGTGATTCTTTTGTTTTTTCGAAATACTTTGAAGGAATCAGCCCTTCTTGGATACAGTTTAGGTCAGCACCTGAGTCGACTAATACTGGAGTTGTAAATGAGAAGTCTTTTATCCATATTTGAACCGTAGTATACCATTTCTTAAGATTAATCTGTTGAATAGTATTAATAGTAGCATGTTCGAATATTTCTTCGTTTTGTTGAATAGTTGGTGAAGGAGAAGGCATTGGAGATGTTGTTTTGTTTTGTATTTTAAATATTTGAGTATCAATTTTTACTAGATTCAAGTCTCCTTTGATATCTTTATTTTCAAGCGTTAATTCCATCTGTTGTTGTTGTAAAGATTGAATTTCTGATTTGATTATTTTTATTTCATGTTGAAGATCTTGGAGCGTGATTTCTGGTTTTTTATTTTTGAATTTATCAAAAGTTGTAGTAAGGGAGATTCTTTCTGGTGTGGTATTATTTACCTGTTCTTGGGTAATTAATTTTTTTAATTTCTTAAGATATTCTGCCTTAATATCTGGGTTTTCGATTTTCCCAATTAAATCAATTAGTAATTCTTCTTGTTCTTCCTGTTTGGAAAGTACATTAATAGATTTACAGCAAGTGTCTTTGCATGCTAACTTAATATTTGGAGAAGAAGATGTTTCAGAACTGGAGGAGGTAGATGACTGAATTGACATAGATTCATTTTCACTGTTTTCAATTTCAGAATCAGTATCTCTTATTTCTAATAATCGTATAAGATTGTCTCTTTCTTCTTGACTGATTTTTAATTGATTGATTGTATTTTTTACTGGACATTTGTTAGCAAAATGACCAGGTTTACCGCATTTATAACATTTAGTTTTATCAGAAGGAGGGGACTTCTTTTGTTTATTATGTTTTGGCTGGAACTTTCTAAATTTTTTAAATTTGTTTTTAGTATAAAATTTATCAGGTGTGAAATCGTTGTTATTTTGGGACCGATATTTGTGACGGTTAAATCTTCTTTTACTAGGATAGTAATTAGATTCATGTTTGTGTTTTTTCTTTCTAGAGGGAGGAATAGAGGGGAGACCATATTGTTCACAAAATGTTCCTAATTCATATTTTGCTTTTCTTTTTTCAGTTTTTGTTTGAGAATTGAGTTTCATATCGATACACATTTTTAGACCTTCTTTTTGTATGATTGTGATAATATTCCCGTAGGTAAGATTATTATACTCAATGTGACCTGTTTCGTTACTTAGGACTTGTCTGATTTTGTGAGCGAAGAGTTTTGGTAAGCCGTTAATAAATTTTTCTTTCCAAAAGGGTTGGTTACTATCGTCTCTAAGCGTAACTCTAGAGATAAAAACATCTTTGTACCATTTGAAATCACTTAGTGTTGGACATCTTAGATTAGTGAGTTGGTCATGAATTCTGGATGTAATGTGACTTGGGGTGCCAATAAAATGTTGGATAATTGTATAGAATAAGGTGTTTACTGCATCGGAAACTCCTCTTCCAATGTTTTCGTCAAAGATGGGGTTGCCATCTTCATCTTGTTTAATTGCATGTTTTATTTGATCTCTGGATTCTGCTGTGAGATGTTTTTCCCACCAGGAATGGAGTGTTCCTGTGAATCCGGTAACTAATATGTCTACAATTTCAGGTTGACTAAAATTATGGTTAGTTACATAACTGTTTGCTGTCATTGACATATGATGTAATTTGTTTAGGATTTCGTTTTCAGATAAATTATCAATATTCCATTCATATGTTTTATCGGAAGAGACTGAGAATTGATTATTTGGAAGGGTAGTAGGTTTTATGTCTATTGGTAAAGGACGGTCTATCCATGTTTTGAATTTTGGTTTCTTTGGATAATTAATTCTTGATAGTTGGAGATCTTGAAATGTTTGGTTGATTTTTGAGATTGTACTAGAATCCGTATCAGATGATTCAGTTGATGTTGCTGAAAATTTATTTTTGTGTATGACTGAAAGATTACTGCTACTTGGTTCATTTTTAATAGATTTTAATAATTGGTCAATTTTCTGGGTAGTAGAAATTGGTTTGTTTGTGTTGAGGTTATTAAAACGGACCAAAGGTGTTTCAGTTTGTGGTTTAGGAAGTATACTGACTTTGGTAGATATTATGTCTATTTTGGTTTCAATTTTATCTAATTGTTGGCCTATAGTTATTAGACTTTGGTTGGAATAATTATTTTGTTCAATAATTTTCTTATGTTCTGGATCTTTATCATCAGTTATTTTAAAAGGTGAAGCCATCATTTTTTGTTGTAGATGTTCAACAACGATGTTTTCTATAGGGGGATGAGTGGATGTTACTACAGCATTGGTTGTTGTCCATTTAGATTTTGTTAATGTTTGAATATTTTTGTTTAAATTGTCAATAAAATCAAGAAAGAATATTTCTGTTTGATTTTGTAACATATAATTTTTCCAATCTTGAAATAGTTGTTTTCGTTGTTTGATTAAAGGGAACTGTTGACGGTATTGGTTTCGACGTTGGATATTTTCTTCTAAGGTAAGATTTGTTACTAACTTAGGAAAATCTATTGTAAAGGGACTTAAAGGACTGTTGGGGGTTATAGAGTCTGAGACAATGTTTTCAGAGCTTTCACCGCTTACCTGAAAATCATGCTTAGGTGCCCTGACGGGGTTACTTGAATGTATTCTATCGAGGGTACTTAGCTGTGGATTAATAGGGGGAATAATTTCAAAATCAGAAGCTGTAGGAGTAGGAGAAGTAGGTTCTTCTTCAACTGTAGGAGGTTCTTCATAAGTAGGATAAGTGACTTGAGAATTAGTGTTTAAATTTTTTATTTGTAATTTTTGCAATTCTTCTTCTAATTCTTTTATCCTAATATTTTTTATTTCTGTTTCTAATTCAGAATCTCTTCTAGAGATTGAAGATTCAGCTTTAGTGGAACCGGCGAATGAACGTCTGGCAGAGACGAAAGATTGTCTAGAGGATTGACCTAATTCTGTAATCTGAGGACGCTGAATAGGATTTGGGTTTTGATTACGAAAGTTAATTCTTATTGTACCATCATTGTATTGGTGTATTCCACTTAAGTCAGAGACACTATGACGTATGTTTACTGGTTGATTTTAATTAGTAAGAGACCATTCAGAGGGAAGTTGGACGTCAGACCATTTTATTGTATGGGGAACTCTGATATTGGCATTATCTTGATTGCTGTGAATTAAAAGTGTTTTTTTGGGACTTTTATTAATAGCTTGAAAATTCATATTTGTTCCAGTAACTTTATAATGAATTCGATAAATTAAGGCTAATGGTTGTGTTCCTTCCAAAACATTATATCCAGAAGTTTTTATATTTAATGTTAAGGCTTTTAATATATGGGGATCGCTAAGACTGATCGTGAAATCAGGGTAGCAATCAAAGTGAATTGGCCCATTGAATAGGCTTGATTCAATCATACCAAGAGTGCTATCATTAAAATCTGTAAATCTAGCATCTCTTAGACAGAGAAGGACTGAAGCATTCAGACCTTTTCTGGTTAATGGTTTAACACCGATTTGGACTAATCCAAAATGGAGGAAGTTGTGACCATCTTTTTTATGTTTTTTAATGGATTCAGGACTGAAAAGTTGACATGTTTCATGATCTTTACTAAGAGCATAAACTTGCTCGACTGTTTTAATATGATGTTCACTTTTAAATGAAGAAAGTGACCATTTTTTCTTGTAAATCTCATTACTAGGAACTCTAGGAATATTCCAATCGTTAATATCAATGTTATCGTTTGACTGATATTCTATTTGTTCTTCATTAACTATATCTGGAATCCTATTGAGGAAGGACCTAGACGAACTAGAAGAGACTGAGGAAGATCTAAATAATCGACTCATAATGGGAGATGAAAGAGTAAGTGACCAGTATTTTAAGCTTGACAGCAACCACGATCAAGACTGGACGCCTGAAGAACTCCGAAATTCTCTTCTCCGCTCATGCCGCATCCGCTCATGCCTCTCTGGGACTTACTGTTTGGACCTGGTATCTTACTGTTTGGTTGGAGAAAACAAAGACTGAAGGCGGGACAGAATAGATAGGGTTATAGACAAACTTAAGAGACGTGGGCAAGAACACAATCACAACACAATATAAGCAGGTTAAATAGATCAATCTCAATGACCTCTCCTAGGCGGTAGTCCGCCACCTGGGGATTGAGATATAGAAAAAGAACAGATAGAATAACAGCAAGATAAAACAGAATTAAGAAAAGTTTAAAGGTACGTGGAGTATGAGAGCTACTGTGCTATGGAACTTAATCCAAGGTAGGTCTTGCTATGAATCCGATATACTTTAAGAGTTTAATACATATAAATCAATCTCAATTGCCACGCCTGGGCGGTAATCCGCCTCGTGGGGTTCTTGAGAAAGTTTTGATTAACGTAAATCGTAACACTTATGGCTCTGATACCAGCGTTTAACTTGGGGTTTCGAGAGCGATATAAATATAACTCTTCCTGCAACTAGGAAAGGGTTCTCAACCAAACACAAACAACCCCAAGTTCTAGCGCACCGCTAACTTGCCAAAGCCTCTACGGAGCAACTCACGCAACTCGCCTCCACCACTACGATCGATCTTATCTCGTACTCGTGCCGAGCGTTTGCTGAGCCTATCGAGTCAGTCCCCTACTCAGGTAGCAATCGAGTCTGTCACTACTCAGGTAGCAATCGAGTCAGTCCGCTACTCCGGTAGCTGATGTGAGCCGAAGCTCGCATGCAATAATAAACCCTACAAAATATCGTTAGTAGTATAAGCAAGTAGGGATCGTTCTAGGCCGGGGATTAAGGGTACCTGAGATATGAAATTGTTAGACACAAACATATATTCACATATTTACAAAACGTCACATATTGGGGGAAATAAGAGGTACGGCAGCAATGCTGCCCTATACTAGGTTCGGCAACAAATAAAAAAAAACAGAAAATAAAATCCTAGATCTAATATTTACAAGTTTGATCATCATCTTTCACAAAACATTTAGCACCAAGACTCTTTAACATATAAACTCACATGCAAGAAAGTAAGGAACAAGTATCAACATGCTCAAGTTCAAAATTAGTTCCAACTACAACTTGGTTGTAAGACCTCTCAAGTTTTAAGACCGAACTTTTGGTTATAGGCCCTAAAGTTATGTTAATCCTTTTGAGACTTAACAATTGTGCGCAATGGTCTAAATTGGAGACATGCAAAACAAGTAAGGTTGTCAATCATCTTATTTTAAACATGCAAGTATCTAAAGTATTAAACCCTAAGTGAGCAACACAAATCAGAGCGACCTTTTGAGTATGGCAACGTTCGTAATTACTCTAGCTGATTAAACCTAGCACCTAGATCAATGTTCAAGACAACACTAAGTACCGATTTTCATGCCCAATCCTTAGATACTAACCAATTTCGAACCTAAAACATGCATCTATATCACTGTCCTAATTATCTAACATACGAATTTACAAGTTACATATTACAAATTAGCATGCAAAATCATTGTTCTTGTCGAAACCTAAAAATAAATCTAAGCATCGATTTAAACAAGTCTTTAACATACAATTTATAAAACCAAAATCGGTTCACACATAGACATATAAACCAACACCAAACATACATGAATGTTTCATAGACAAAATCAAACATAACTAAACAAAAAGTACTAAACCGAAGAAGGGAGTGGATCACACTTTGAGACACCTTGAGAGCTTCTTTTGGTGTGGATCCGGTGCTGTGTAGGTGAAGGGATGAGGCTGCACGGCTAAGGTGGCTCGGCAGGGAATTTTCCAAGTTTCGGCAGAAACTTGGTTGGTGGTGGATGGTGGTTTCGGGTTTAGGTTTTTGTCTAGGAAGTTTGGGGAATTTTGGTAGAGTTTCGGCCTTGTGTTTAGCTTGAGATGAGATGATTTTTCTGTAGGAAAAGTGGGGGTATTTATAGAGAATAGGGGACTGCCGGCAGCCCTTGAGCAAAGAGGAGTTCAGAAAACCTAGTGCAATAAGGTTTTGCAACCTTCCTTTCTTTGTCCAATTAGGTTTTCTTTTCTGAATTTTTCTTCAAGGCTTGGGCTTCACATCTTCATGGACTTCTTATATGGTCTTGGACTTCAATTGATAAGCTTTGATCCACCAAAAAAGCTTCACAATGCCGGCAGCTTGATGTTGCATCCGATCTGCCCCAAATCGGCAGCTTCTCCTAGTTTGACTAGGAGACTTGATTTCTTCATGTTTTTCTTCGATGCCATGGCCAAGTGTCTTCCTCTTCCCTTCATAAAGCTTGGACCATCTTCACATATGCATTTGTACACCATTTGGTCCATCAAA
Source organism: Potentilla sterilis (assembly GCA_963682095.1). Classification (NCBI taxonomy): domain Eukaryota; kingdom Viridiplantae; phylum Streptophyta; class Magnoliopsida; order Rosales; family Rosaceae; genus Potentilla; species Potentilla sterilis. The sequence continues at coordinate 30,531,686 of OY821762.1, forward strand.
AACAGAAAACACAAAAAGGGGGCAGTAGGTTCCTGGAATCGGCAGATTTGACCTTGTTGCAGTTATTCCGGCATATCTCCACCTTCGAAGCTCCGATTGATGCGATTCCAAGTTTCACGTAAACTAGACACATATGGTCATCTCCCCATAAAATATCTCGGCCAAATTCCATGTAAGTCGTCGGGAATGAATTTTCGAAGTTGGGTCAAAGTCCCAGGAAAATCCTGTAAGCCCCTGGATTGGAATGTTCGGACTGCCCTTTTGCAGCCAAGTTTTGGGTGACTTCCCGAACTCCGATTGATCTGAAATTTTAACACAACATTCCTCAGTATATGAATAATAAGCACACCAAATTTCATTAAATTCGGACAAGGATAGATCACAGTTGGACTCATCTCAAAATCACGAAAAAGACATATTTTTCACTATTTTCCAGATTTTTCATACTTAGTCATTTTTCGGATTGTTAACTATTTTTTCGCCAAACTCTACCAAAATGACACTAAACTAAATTATGACTCTATCTTAGACAAATAAGGGTTAAACGAAGTATAAACGAGGGCAAATACATATAATAACGTCGCACATTGTGCTCCTATCAACTACCCCACACTTATCCTTTGCTAGTCCCTTAGCAAACTAAATAAAACTAGACTCTAAACAAACTATTGCCCCTAACAATTTGTCTCAGGCTCGTATGTACACATAGCTTTCAAGTTAATGCACGAGAATGCTAAGCACGAAAATTCCAAGCTTCATGAACATGTGGCATCAATAAGAACATAAGAGCAAAAGGTAAGCATGTAAACATGTTAAGCTAATCCAATCCTCCTCACTAGGCATACTCTCTTCTTTTCTCTCGAAGCATGGTTATTCACACATAAGTATATGCAAGCGAAAGATCATGAAATACAAAGAGTGACTTGCATATAAAGAAACGAAGGCACTTTGTGAATTTTGATGGAAAAACCTCATATGACAACTATATGCACCAATGAACCAAAACCATAAGCTTACTCTTGAGATAATCTCCACAAATCAAGTTTAACCATCTTAAGAATCATGAAAAAGATCAATAAAAGGGTTGTAATGGGACTAGGCTAAGAGGTATTCGATATTTGGATAAGGAGGCTTAGAAACGTCACTAAGGCCTTAGCAAAGCTCGAATCTCCTTATGTCTTCTCGCCGAAAGGGTCAAATTTCATTTTGTTGGACCCATACTTCATTCTTTTCTTCCCATAAAATATTACAACAATAATCTAGACAATAGCCATGCACAAAATTTTCCTTTTCCATTGCCTATGCCGTACCCTTCTTTTTCTTCTTTTTCTCACGGCTCTTTTATTTTCTTTTTGATTCGAGCCAATTTTTTTTTTTTTTTTTCTTTTTCTAGGTACGGCGTGCATACATTTTACATACAAATTCATGGCTAAGTCTACCCCACACTTATTCTTCTTCATCACACACGCGAAAACTCCTTCGAAAATCAAGGTTTGCCGACACACAATGGTCAAGACATCACTATACTAAGCTCATGGAAAGTGTTTAAGGGTGATGAAAGAAAAAGGCTCAACGTAGGCTCAAAGGGGTTTACTAAGGTGTCCCACGACGGGCTCCAATTAGGGCACATGCTTTATTTGGTAATGGTGGTAAACCTAAATGATCTTAATTTATTCAATCATATTCAAAATCAAGGTATTTTATGATATAAACGTTTCGAAAATCAACAAGAGTAAGTTCTAGCATACTAGAGTTCATTAAAAGCTATGGCATATAGTCATCGAATATACAAAGAACTATGAGGTTTCATGCTTCCTACGAATCTATCGAATTTTATCTTTTTATCGCTCAAGAAGAAAGTAATTTGGCACTAAAGCTCACATAGGTTATTATGGAAACAAACTAGCTAAAACATGCATGCTTCGTTAATCAACAAGTCCTACATGCTCCTACCAATGCACATAATCCATGAAACTCACAATTTTAATTGTATGCAAAACCATCATCTATGTATGCAAAGAGGAGAAAAACATCATTGACATATTAGGGGCATCCTAAGACTCGAAACAAACAATTTAAACACTCTATTTTTGCATTATAATTTTCTGGATTTTCTACTTCTAAATTAAGCACACGAAAACATAAACGGAATACGTTATCCCACCCCACACTTAGAAAATTACATTGTCCTCAATGTAAGCACAAATCAATATCAATGAATTTCCTAAGCATGCAATCGACTAACATATACCAACATATCATCACAAATCAAAGAAAAAGAGAAGGGTTAGGAAATTGCAAACTCTCGGTGATGGCTCCTTCACTTTTCTTTGATCGACTTGGGTTGCCTCCCAAGTAGCGCTTTGTGTTTATAGTCCATAGCCTAGACTTTTCACCCTGTTTTTGCATGTGTTCATCGTGTTCCAAAGCAACTCAAATCGGCAAGAAGAAGTTCAATGAGAAGATCGTTGCATGAAGTGTCCGATTCGGTGCATGTAAAGGGCATTGTATCCGGCTCTTGTGCTGCCGTATCTGGCGTATCCAATGGCGTATCCGGCATGTGTCCGGCCTCTTGTGGCCTTGTGTCAACCCTGCCGGTAATGGCAGGTCCGGCAGGGAGTTCTCTTGCAGCAGGGGTGAAAGATGGTTGCTCGGCATCAAGTTGAGGCGTGTCCGGCTTGTTGGCTTCTAGGTCCGTAGCTGGCCTTTTGTGGGTGCTGCCGGCAATTGCAGGTCCGGCAGCATCTTGACTTGGTGGTGGCACGGTTTCAGCAGCAGTATATGTAGGTGGCTCGGCCTCAAGTTGTGGTGGTGATGGAATAGCCTCGGTTGGTGTAGGTGGATCGGCATTTGGCTTGTCTTGCACATTGAGTTCCTCGATTATGGGGTGTAGAAAGGGCTCGTAGTAAGGCTTCAACCGGTGTCCATTAACCTTGAATGTATCTCCCGACACCACACTTTGAATCTCGATGGCACCATGAGGAAAAACTTTAGTAACAATGAATGGTCCAAACCAACGAGATCGAAGCTTACCCGGAAAAAGTTTAAGCCTTGCATTGAATAATAGAACTTTTTGTCCAACTTGAAAATTTTTCCCTCGAATCATCTTATCATGGTAGGCTCGAGTCTTCTCCTTGTAGATCCATGCGGTATCATAAGCTTCATTACGGATTTCTTCAAGTTCGTTGAGTTGAAGCTTTCTATGAAGACCGGCATCATCAATGTTCATGTTGAAGGCCTTGATTGCCCACCATGCCTTGTGCTCTAGCTCAACCGGTAAGTGACATGCTTTGCCATAAACTAACCGAAAAGGGGACATACCAATCGGTGTCTTGTATGCAGTCCTATAAGCCCATAAAGCATCATCGAGACGATCACTCCAATCCTTCCTTGAAGGTCCAACAGTTTTCTCAAGTATTCGCTTGATCTCTCGATTACTCACCTCGGCCATGCCACTCGTTTGGGGGTGATAAGGTGTAGAAACCTTGTGTGTGACTCCATACTTCCTTAATAAGGCTTCAATAGTGCGGTTACAAAAATGGGATCCTCCATCGCTAATCAAGACCCTTGGAACTCCAAAACGTGAAAAGATATTGGTCTTGAGAAACTTGGCTACCACCTTGGCATCATTGGTGCGTGTAGCCTTTGCTTCAATCCACTTTGACACATAATCCACCGCAAGCAATATGTAGAGAAAGCCCTTACTTGAAGGAAACGGTCCCATGAAGTCAATACCCCATAAATCGAAAATCTCAACCTCAATGATAGGCATGAGCGGCATTTGGTCTCTAGCTCCAATGTTCCCCATTCTTTGGCATCTATCACATGCCTTGCAAAACATGAATGCATCTTTAAAAATCGTAGGCCAAAAGAAACCACAATTAAGTACCTTCAAAGCCGTCTTCTTTGGTCCAAAATGTCCACCACAAGCTTCGCTATGACAAAAAGCAAGGATGGATCGATGCTCATTCTCCGGCACACATCTTCGAATAACTTGATCACCACATTGCTTCCATAAGTACGGATCATCCCACAAGAAGTGTCGAGCTTGCTTCCTTATTCTTTGTTGATGGTGGTTCGGCAACTCTTGGGGAAATCGGCGTGTGGCTAGAAAATTTGCAATGTCGGCATACCAAGGCTCATGTACTTCAAGTCGAAAAAGTTGCTCATCCGGAAAGGTTTCTAATAGGGGCAGCCGATCCTCTTCCTTCACAAGGCGACTCAAATGATCAGCTACAACATTCTCTACTCCTTTCTTATCCTTAATCTCAATGTCGAACTCTTGAAGCAAAAGAATCCATCGAATAAGCCTCGGCTTAGCATCCTTCTTTGTCATAAGATATCTCAAAGCGGCATGATCACTATAAACAATAACTTTGGAATTCAAAAGATATGATTGAAATTTTTCCAAAGCAAAAAATACCGCTAAGAGTTCCTTCTCCGTTGTTGTGTAGTTGAGTTGTGCATCGTTGAGAGTCCTTGAAGCATAGTAAATGGCGCATGGCTTCTTCTCAATTCGTTGTCCAAGTACCGCTCCAAGTGCATAATCACTAGCGTCACACATCAACTCAAATGGCTCGTCCCAATTAGGGGAAACAAGTATAGGTGCCGTACACAATAGCATCTTTAATCGGCAAAAGGCTTGCTCACATGCCTCCGACCACTCAAACGTCACCTCCTTTTGTAACAAATTGCTCAATGGCTTGGCAATTGAAGAGAAGTCTTTGATGAATCGTCGATAAAACCCCGCATGGCCAAGAAAACTTCTCACATCTTTCACACACCTACGGCTCGGCAATGCTTGTATGAGCTCCACCTTGGCTTTGTCAACCTCTAAGCCTCTTGCCGAAATTATGTGCCCTAGAACAATGCCTTGCGTGATCATGAAGTGACACTTCTCTCAATTAAGCACAAGATTTGTCTCTACACACCTCTCAAGTATCTTCTCCAAGTTCCCCAAACATGCATCGAAGGTGCCTCCATACACACTAAAATCATCCATAAACACTTCGATAATGTCTTCAATAAAATCCGAGAAGATAGCATACATACATCTTTGAAAAGTGCCGGGTGCGTTGCATAGTCCAAATGGCATCCGCCGATAAGCAAACGTGCCAAAAGGACAAGTAAAAGTGGTCTTCTCTTGATCATCCGGGTGTATCATGATTTGATTGTAGCCACTATATCCATCAAGAAAGCAATAGTAAGAATGACCGGCTAACCTCTCTAGCATTTGATCCATAAACGGCAAAGGCATGTGATCCTTCCTCGTTGTAGCGTTGAGCTTCCTATAGTCGATGCACATCCGATGACCGGTTACAAGTCTTTGTGGCACAAGCTCATTCTTATCATTCTTGACAACCGTTACACCACTCTTCTTCGGCACTACTTGCACGGGAGATATCCACTTACTATCCGAAATTGGGTAGATCACCCCACAATCAAGCAACTTGATGATTTCTTCTTTCACAACTTTCATCATGGGAGGGTGAAGTCGACGTTGAGCTTCCTTTGTCGGCTTAGCTCCTTCTTCTAACAAAATACGATGAACACAAGTAGTAGGGCTTATTCCCTTGATATCCGCTAAGGTCCAACCTATGGCGGTCTTGTACTTCTTAAGCACTCTTACCAAATCAACCTCTTGCTTCTCACTAAGCATTGAAGACACAATAACCGGTAGTGTATCTTCTTCTCCAAGATAAACATACTTTAAGTGACTAGGGAGTTCTTTTAGTTCTAACTTTGGGGCCTCTTCCACACTTGGTCGAAATTTTGTTGTGGCACTTGGAATTGACAAGAACGAGTTCCTCGGATAAGTTGGCGTGGCATCAAGCTCGGCAACAGCCTCTCTAACTCTCGGCATCATGGTATAAGGCTCGGCAAATATGCTTGGCTCGGCACCACCTTGCTCGGCATGGTTTGGCTCGACTTCATCGTGCACTCGTTCTCCCCTCTTGTCAAATCCGACCCCTTGCTCAATCGCTAACTGCTATGCGTCGAGCGAGGTCGACATAACTTGCTCGACCTCGTCCAAAACATCAATGGCACAACCCTCCTTTAAATCAACATTGGGAAATTTCATGGCGTCAAACACATTGAACTTTATCACCCACCATCAAATTCCATAGTTAGGTTGCCCTCGGCCACATCTATCTTTGTGCGCGCGGTCCTCATGAATGGTCGCCCTAAAAGCAATTGAGTGTTGTTGACCGGCGAATCCTCCATCTCAACCACATAAAAATCGGCGGGAAAAATCAATTGGTTGACTTGCACCAACACATCCTCTACATAACCCTCCGGATATTTGCTTGAGCGATCCGCAAGTGGAATGATGCCATTATCCTTCTTGAGAGGCCCTATACTCAACGTTTGATACACATTGAGTGGCATGACATTGATCGATGCTCCCAAATCCAACATAGCATCATCAAACCGTGTATTGCCTATGACACAAGGCACATTGAAGCTCCCCGGATCCTTCATCTTTGGTGGCAACTTCCTTTGAATAACGGCCGACACCGTCTCGCTCATTGTCACCACACGAGTCTCTCTAGTATGCCTCCTTGCCGTGCAAAGCTCCTTCAAAAACTTAGCATACTTTGGCACTTGCTTAATGCACTCCAACAAAGGGATGTTGACTTGCACTTTCCGGAAAATCTCCAACACCTCTTCATCGGATTTATCCTTCTTTGTTCTAGCAAAGCGAGAAGGGAATGGAATGCTTGATGATTGCACCCCTCCCTTGCTTGCTTGGCTCGGCAATACCTCATTCTTTGATGTCGCGGGATCGTGCTCAAGCTCGTTACACAGCCCCTTGTAATTCACACTATGGCCGGCACTATGCCCTTGCTCGGCTGCTCTCCCCTTCTCGGCAATAACACTGCCGGCATCATCATCATGCTCGGCAACTCCAATTCTCTCGGCATCTCCATCATGGCTGCCGGCAATGACAGGTCCGGCAGCCCTCTCATCCTCATTAATACCTTTGAAAGTCACTCGCTTCTTCTTTGGACTTGTCGGAGGAAACAACTCTCTTCCGCTACGAGTTTGAATCACTTTGGCTTGCTCGTTCCTTGGATTGGGAATTGTATTGCTTGGCAACTTCCCTTGCTCATTGAATCTTCCCATAAAATCCACAACTTGCCCCATTTGAGTCTTGAGCTCACCAATGTCCTTTTGATGATTTTGTTGCCCCGCGAGTAATGCTTGAGTAGCACTTCACAACGATTGAAGCAAAGCATCGTAATTAGGGTTGCTCGGCGCGGCTTGGCCTTGGCCTTGGCTCGGCCCTGCTTGTGGCTGGTTCGGCAATGCAGCAAAGTGTCCTTGGTTCGGCATGTATGGCTGCCGAGGCACAAATGGTGGCCTCGGTACAAATGGCGCTCCTCCCTCTCTCGGTTGCATAGGTGCCCTAAGCACGTTGTCATTGTTCGCCCATCGAAAGTTCGGATGATCATTGAACCTTGGATTGAAATTTCCAAATCGTTGGCCTCCTTGAAAACCAATTGCATTGCACTCCTCTACTCCCTCATTAACTCCAAATTGAGGGCATTGTTCGGTCTCATGGCCCTCGGTGCAAATTCCACAAACACTAGCACGCTTCTTCATCAAATTACTCACCAAGTCGGTGAGCTTGTCCACTTTATCTTCTAACTTTGAGCTCGAAGACGTCTTATGTACTTTCTCATTCCTTTGCACATTGCCTCGTGCCATGCCAAATTGTTGGTTGTTCAAAGCACGAACTTCCAACAAACTTCTTGCCGCTCCGGCATTCAACTCCAAAAAGCTACCTCCCGCGGCCGAGTCAAGAAACTCTCTCTCCATGAAACGCAATCCCTCATAGAAATATTGTAGCAAGAGTCCATCGCTAATGCCATGCGATGGACACAAAGAAACTAGGGACTTGAACCTCTTGTAATAGTCGAAGAAAGTCTCATCACCGGCTTGCTTCACACTAGTAATTTGCTTCCTCAGATCAGTGATACGTGAAGCAGGAAAGTATTTGAGCAAAAACTCATCCATCATAGTACTCCATGAAACAATGCGACCACTAGGCACCTCAAACAACCACTTCTTCGCTTGATCTTCTAAAGAAAACGGAAAAGCCTTCATTTTGAAGTGTTGCAAATCGGTCCCTCTTGGACACATGGACTCCGTGGTGAAGTTAAACCACTGTAGATGCTTGTTAGGATCCTCACTCGGCATCCCATAAAATGACTTCAGCTTATGGAGGAATCCACTCCTCAATTCAATCTCTCCAGTCTTGTCAGTTTCCAAGGGAGGATAAGTAATATTCGAAGGAGCAACTCCAGCTCTACCAACATGACCATTCTGTGATCTGATTGATGCCATGATCTCTTCTTCTTCTTCTAATTCGGCAAAAGCTTCAAACACTGGATTCTGAAGATCACAAGACGATGACACTACTGATGGTGAGCTCGGCCCAGAATCAGATATGGACGGAACAATAGGGGAACTCGGCAAGGATGATGATACTGATGAACTGGTTGGTGACGATGGGGGTAATGGCACAAAACGAGCAATAGCGAGTTCTTGATCTAAACGTTGCAAACGGCCTTGAAGATCTCTTGTCCAAATATTAGATTCGGACATGCATTATTTCTGAAATTTGCAACATTTAAACAAGTTAGAACATCGTAAAGAAATAAAAAGCAAGAATATACATCATTACAAGCCACGGCATTGACGATTACATAACAAATTTCAAACAATGATACACAAAATCACAATCGGCAAGCCATAAATACACACGGCAAAATCACACAAACAATCGGCAACACAAGCAAATTTCGGCAAAGCATCAATATAATTTGGCAATAAGGGATCAAAAATCGAAAAGCTCATGAGCATGTAATCGCTAAGTCTAATTTCTTTTAATTTTGTTCTAACTCTCGAAGTACGTGGAGCAGAGGAGATAACGGTGCAATGGACTGATACAGCCCCCGGTAGTATCATGCTTAATCCGATATACCTCAAGAGTTTGAACCACACAACATGTTTTAGCTTCGAAGAAAATAGGCCACATATGTCAAGTTATGTTCTAGCATCTAAAGTGAGGTGATGCTTCGGCACAAGCTGTCGACTAGGTTGTGCGGATTTTACGTTTCAAAGGTCATTACAATCACGGAGGGCGAACCCCCTACAGGAACCAGGCAGGACTCGTTGTTGGACACCATGGAGGGCGAACCCCCTATCGACTCACTCACCGAGAATGAACATCAGTCTATGGGCCTTGAGATCCAGTTAAACAAACCTGAGAACCATATCTATGAAAATAACTTCCCCATACTTTGTAAAACAAACACGGATCCCTAGCAGTCTACAAGTGTTGATTAAAACCGCCCTCAACCTCATAGAAGTAATACTATTACCGAAGAAACGCTTATATGCGTGGGGGGGGAAGTATCCCGCGTTTCCCAATCTACATAGAAACGGCCTCCGACATAGCACCATTCACATGAAGGGTTTTGGTTATGATCAACAAAAGTGGCTTCACCTACATGTTACACTTTAGAAACTACAATAAACTCAAACATACACAACACTATCAACTCCCTAGAAATTATACTAAGTGACTACCAACATACATCAATATATCATGCAACTTTCGAAATTTAAACTCTACATGCCGAAGCATATTTCTACTTTACAAAATCCCAAAATAAACTTAAAATTTACAACTTTACAACTTCACAACAAAAATTTCCAGCAACATTATATACACAACAATAACATAAAACAAGCTTTTATAATCCCCGGCAACGGCGCCAAAAATTGATGTGAGCCGAAGCTCGCATGCAATAATAAACCCTACAAAATATCGTTAGTAGTATAAGCAAGTAGGGATCGTTCTAGGCCGGGGATTAAGGGTACCTGAGATATGAAATTGTTAGACACAAACATATATTCACATATTTACAAAACATCACAGATTGGGGGAAATAAGAGGTACGGCAGCAATGCTGCCCTATACTAGGTTCGGCAACAAATAAAAAAAAACAGAAAATAAAATCCTAGATCTAATATTTACAAGTTTGATCATCATCTTTCACAAAACATTTAGCACCAAGACTCTTTAACATATAAACTCACATGCAAGAAAGTAAGGAACAAGTATCAACATGCTCAAGTTCAAAATTAGTTCCAACTACAACTTGGTTGTAAGACCTCTCAAGTTTTAAGACCGAACTTTTGGTTATAGGCCCTAAAGTTATGTTAATCCTTTTGAGACTTAACAATTGTGCGCAATGGTCTAAATTGGAGACATGCAAAACAAGTAAGGTTGTCAATCATCTTATTTTAAACATGCAAGTATCTAAAGTATTAAACCCTAAGTGAGCAACACAAATCAGAGCGACCTTTTGAGTATGGCAACGTTCGTAATTACTCTAGCTGATTAAACCTAGCACCTAGATCAATGTTCAAGACAACACTAAGTACCGATTTTCATGCCCAATCCTTAGATACTAACCAATTTCGAACCTAAAACATGCATCTATACCACTGTCCTAATTATCTAACATACGAATTTACAAGTTACATATTACAAATTAGCATGCAAAATCATTGTTCTTGTCAAAACCTAAAAATAAATCTAAGCATCGATTTAAACAAGTCTTTAACATACAATTTATAAAACCAAAATCGGTTCACACATAGACATATAAACCAACACCAAACATACATGAATGTTTCATAGACAAAATCAAACATAACTAAACAAAAAGTACTAAACCGAAGAAGGGAGTGGATCACACTTTGAGACACCTTGAGAGCTTCTTTTGGTGTGGATCCGGTGCTGTGTAGGTGAAGGGATGAGGCTGCACGGCTAAGGTGGCTCGGCAGGGAATTTTCCAAGTTTCGGCAGAAACTTGGTTGGTGGTGGATGGTGGTTTCGGGTTTAGGTTTTTGTCTAGGAAGTTTGGGGAATTTTGGTAGAGTTTCGGCCTTGTGTTTAGCTTGAGATGAGATGATTTTTCTGTAGGAAAAGTGGGGGTATTTATAGAGAATAGGGGACTGCCGGCAGCCCTTGAGCAAAGAGGAGTTCAGAAAACCTAGTGCAATAAGGTTTTGCAACCTTCCTTTCTTTGTCCAATTAGGTTTTCTTTTCTGAATTTTTCTTCAAGGCTTGGGCTTCACATCTTCATGGACTTCTTATATGGTCTTGGACTTCAATTGATAAGCTTTGATCCACCAAAAAAGCTTCACAATGCCGGCAGCTTGATGTTGCATCCGATCTGCCCCAAATCGGCAGCTTCTCCTAGTTTGACTAGGAGACTTGATTTCTTCATGTTTTTCTTCGATGCCATGGCCAAGTGTCTTCCTCTTCCCTTCATAAAGCTTGGACCATCTTCACATATGCATTTGTACACCATTTGGTCCATCAAAAACAGAAAACACAAAAAGGGGGCAGTAGGTTCCTGGAATCGGCAGATTTGACCTTGTTGCAGTTATTCCGACATATCGCCACCTTCGGAGCTCCGATTGATGCGATTCCAAGTCTCACGTAAACTAGACACATATGGCCATCTCCCCATAAAATATCTCGGCCAAATTCCATGTAAGTCGTCGGGAATGAATTTTCGAAGTTGGGGCAAAGTCCCAGGAAAATCCTGTAAGCCCCTGGATTGGAATGTTCGGACTGCCCTTTTGCAGCCAAGTTTTGGGTGACTTCCCGAACTCCGATTGATCTGAAATTTTAACACAACATTCCTCAGTATATGAATAATAAGAACACCAAATTTCATTAAATTCGGACAAGGATAGATCACAGTTTCACTCATCTCAAAATCACGAAAAAGACATATTTTTCACTATTTTCCAGATTTTTCATACTTAGTCATTTTTCGGATTGTTAACTATTTTTTCACCAAACTCTACCAAAATGACACTAAACTAAATTATGACTCTATCTTAGACAAATAAGGGTTAAACGAAGTATAAACGAGGGCAAATACATATAATAACGTCGCACATTGTGCTCCTATCAGTAGCACACACCTGTGGTCTTGGTATTAGCTCTGCTTTGCTTCTCCGGATCAGAGTAAGATCCTCAATCCTCAGGGGGTTGGGAAGAAAATTCTGTTAGAGAGTTCTATTCAGGTCTTGTTCGAGTCCTGTACGCCGGCTTAGTCAGCGCCCGCGTAACAGTCGCTTGACCAGGAAGTCAGAGTCAATTGGGAGCAGACGAGAAGACTCGCCAGGGGTCGCACGCGATCGAGTTGCACCGCTCCAAGGGTGCTGGCACGCCTAAAGCACACAGAAGACACGCAAAGGACCTCACGTCCGCCACGCCACGTGCTGACTGTTCGCCGGGTGCTGAATCCGCCACGAACACCTACAAACTGTGAAACAAAGTCTTGTGCTCCTGAATGGGATTAGGACCCTAACCGGAGGCGTAAGGTCGAGAAGAAACATGCATATAAATTGTTTGTTGCTTAATTTGTGATTATTTGTTGTTTCTCTTATATATATATGACAGGTGATCGATGGATAAAGACAAGAGTTGGATGCAGTACCCCAGAGGGAGCATTGAATACCAAGAAGGAGTACGAAGTTTTATGGATTTTGTACATGAACATGGTGGAGGAAAGAAAAAACACAAGTGTCCATGCTTAAATTGTATGAATACTAAGTGCAAGACGATAGTAAGAATCTACGATCACCTGAGTAACAAAGGTATTATGTGTAATTATACAACATGGAGTAAACACGGTGAAACAACTGATTATGAACCTACGGTTGCCGAAATCCAAGCGGGATACCATGATCGGACATCTAGTGGTGGTTTCGAGCCTTATGAAGACCCGACTATGAACATCCTACATGACACTTTTCTTACATTTGCTCTAATACGCGAGGAAGAGGAATTCGAAGAGGCATTTTATGATGATATCACTGATGCCACAATTCCACTTGTTGACAGTGGTGATTATGATAAGTATACCAGACTCCTTGCTCTAGTGCAGATCCCATTATTCCAGGATATTCCTAACACTATTTTAGGGACCATCATCTCACAGATGCAGTTGAAAGTGAAGAATAGGTGGACAAATGACTCTTTGATAGTCTGCTAAAGCATTATATGGAAACTCTTCATATTCCTAAGTATCAACCTGATAGTTATTACAAGGTACAAAAGATATTTGTTACAACTGACTATAAAGTATGGATCTCCATGCTATAAGATAAAATAAAAATAAAACAAAAGAGGGAAAGATAAAACCCTCCAAATAATAAAAAATGAGCTACTTACAATATTGCAAAGTTACATGTAATGACGATGATGATCATGTTGTTAAACTTCTAAGTTTCGTCGTCTTAGTGAGATTATACCTACTTAATTTGTAGATCGAACAAGAACATAAACCAACTCAAAATGTTGTATTTACATATACAAAAGGTAAACGTCTAAATAATTTCAAACTTCAGAAAGTTTCTGATCCAGGCGCACATAACGTACCTTGATTGATCATATATTATATAGTGCAATATCCATGACAAGTTAACGTAGGCACAGTAGCACTGATACTTGAGTTCTTCGTATTATTTACCAGCAAGAAGTTGTTATCTAATGTAATATAGAATATCTGTACATAATTTTGTAAACATACTAAATAATCTGATTATGAGTTTATATATGATATTGATATATGTTGTGTTTGTGATATAAATTAATGTTTCTTAATAGAAAAAATATGTCGCCGACTAATGGGAAGCTGAAGCAGAGGCAGGAAGCATTTGACACCTTTATAGGTTAAATGCCTCAGAAGGGAGTTCGTCGCAGCCAACTACGGTTGTGCCTGGGAGTGGATCAGCACCGCCTATCCCTCCCCCGTTGTCGGTGGAAGATAGTTCACCTCCTCCATCAACAAAAACCAGTTCTCAAACCGAAGACAACGATGGTGAAGAGATTAGTTGTCGGTGCACACCTTGTCCTCGGCCTGAAGGAGGTAAAGACAACACTTTTAAGTTATTCAGTTATAAATGTGTTATTACTCTCTAATAAAACTTTTATTACTTTGGACAGCACCTCCCCCCCAAACGCAAACGGGGGTTGGTCAAAGACTTAAAAGCCTATCAGTATTGGATGCAACACAGAGAGAAGGTGAAGATCATCATGGATGAGGATTTCTTGCACGGACCACACACCAGAGGATTGAACAGTTGGCTGACTCATGATATCGGCCATATTGTTTGGGACATCATTCCCATGACTGCATGCAGTTGGTGGGAACTGGCTGAGGCAGATAAGCAGAAGCTTGTCGATGAACTCAAAGTAAGGAGAAACAACTCAAATTTGTCTTATTTTATTTTTCTATACCTAAGTCAATTTGCACATTAATTCATTTTTTTTTTGTAACAGCTTGTTTATGACATCCCTTGGGGTGATAAGAAGATGTGCAAGTGGGTTGACGACCATGCTGCCACGACCTACAAAAAGTTCAAGAGCAAACTCAACAGGCTTAGGATTAAGCACCCTAACAAAATTCCGAAAGAGAGCAAAAGTAGGAAGGAGGAGTGGTCTTGGCTGCTTCAACACTTCCATAGCGATGAGTTCCAAGTAATCAATTTCTAACATTAGTCTGCGCTTCCAAATGTAAACATTCCTGTAAATTCGTATTTTGTTTGAATGCTCATTTGTCCCATTTATACTTCTACAGAGACGATCTTCCGCCAACACAATCAACTGGGAGAAGAAGACATTGCACCATCGGTCCGGTTCAAGGCCTTTCATCTATGGGGCGCTCGAGTTGAAGGAAAAGGGTGAACCATTACCATTGATGAAGAATTATGAGATGATGTACCCTCCTCATCATCTTGCTGGCTCTTATGTGAATTTGCTTGTTGGTTTTTTATGTGGTATGAGTTGGCTTTTGATAATTCTAGTTGATTTATGATTTTAATGCACTTCATTTTCAAATGCAAGAAAAGATCAGACTCGAGGTTGATAAGGTGATGACTGATGTGAGGGAGCAGCACCCAGACGTTCTGGAAGATCAGATCATTCACTATTTTGACGAGCCGGTTCAGGCCTAAGTGCTTGTAAACGCATTAGGACCGCGAAACAGCGGTGAGATTCGGGGGTTAGGAGGAGTAACCTTTGGTGTCAGCTCCCAATCATCTCAAGGGGAAAATTTCATTGCACGTTGTCGGTCTTCAAATCTGGAGCGTATCAGACGGGCGGAAGAGGAGGCTCGAGAGGCTTGAGAGCGTGTCGCATGAGCAGAGGAGGAGGCACGACAGGCCAAAGAGGAGTCCCGAGTCGCCAAAGAACGAATCACACTACTTGAGCAGGAGAACCGAGAAGGCACGCAACGACCGTCTTACTCGGTTGGAGGAACAACTCAACATGTTTGCAAGTCTTCGCTCAACCCAAAAAAAGCTAGTCTCCTCCTCCTCCCATACGATAATATATATGTTGGTCGCTTAATTTCTTTATCCCTAGCGTTTTAGTTTATATGAACCAATTTATTAATATTAAGTATTTAGTTTGTATGAATAAATTTTTTAATATATTAATTATGTTTTGTCTCAATTTACTAATTTAAAAAAAAAATTAAACAACTTAGGAGACGAAAAATTAAAAGGTCGTCTAAGTACTTAGGGCAATTAGGGCGACGAATTTAATGACACTCGTCTCCTAATTAAGTGGACAACTAGGGCCACAAATTTTTATATTTTCGTCGCCTAAGTTGTTTATTTAAAAAAAAAAATAGTGAATAACTAAGGCGACGAAACATGAAATTTTTGTCTCCTAAGTGGACCACTACGGCGACGAAAAAAGGTTTCGTCCTCTAAGTCGTCATTGACTTAAACTCAAGTCGACAAAAAATTTTCGTCCTCTAAGAAGGATATTTCGTCTCAAGAATACTTAGAAAGCGAAATTGTTTCGTCGCTTAAGTTCTAAGGCGACGAAACATTATTTGTTTCGTCATATAAGTACTTAGGTCACCACTTTTAGACGACGAAACTTAGATGACGGAACTTTCGTCGCCTAAGTACTTTGAAGACGAAAAAAACGTCTTAGGTGACGAAAATATTTCATCGCCTAAGGTATTCACGTCTTGTAGTGTTCGTAAATTATAAAACGAGGAGTGTGGATTTCACTATCGTTTATAACTATAGGGGGCCATATATATATTCTTTTTACATCGATCGGATCTACACTAGGACATTTGCATGTGTTACTGACATGCTATCCAAATTGCATTTTAAAGTTCGAATGCCTTTTCTGACAATATCTATATGAATATCTGAACCATGCATATCGCCCATGATGTATATCAATCTCACTAGCTTGATCAGCTCACTTTATATAATGTACTGAAAATCAGCTAGCTAGATCGATGGACCTGGGAATGGTTGACATGCTGATCGAGTCATAAATGTAGAATATTGGCATCATATCGTTGATGTTAGAGATCGAGTCAAAATATCTATCCATTTTAGCTTTAATTTTGAAAATCAAAAACTCGAGAAAGAATAAGAAAAAGATGAGAAAATTTAACTTTGAGGAGATGCCCTAATAACCAGAAACTTATGGAACTTGTGTCTCCGAGATCAGCCTTCTTAAAAGAACAAATTCCCAACCTGTATACAAGTCAACGCTGTCAACGCCCTTCCTTCTTTTTCAGAATTATGGGAAGCGAATAAATGGGAAAGCTTATATGCATGGGGGTGATAAGGGTGCCCATAAAAGTCGTATAAATGAAGGGAATATAAGAGCCTTTTAGTCTTCTATAAATAGGTTAAGAAGGCTCTGCGATTATAGTATAATGTAAGGGCCGGAACTGGCATGTACAAGGAGATCATTTGGATCTTCTTGAACGATGTTCAGAGAGTCTTGCTGTCTTGCATGAAGAGGCAGATAGTAGAAATGAGCCGAGGATGACTTGCCTGATATATTCCCTGATTGCCCTCATTACGAGTCATTCAGACAAGTCGTCCTTGGTTCACTCTTGCTCTCTTTTCTCTCATGCCAGATTCTCAATGACTAAATAATCCCAGAACCTTTGCAATACTCTATGAATAGGTTAGGAAGGCATAATGTAAGGAACTGGTAGTCTGGTATGCATACTAGGAGATCAGTTCGATCTTCTTCGCTATGTCCAATGAGTCTTGCATGAAGAGACAGAGTGTAGAAATGAGCCAAGAATGACTTGCCTGATGTATGCCCTCATTACGCATTGCTTGGGATATAATCTTCAAGCAAGTCATCCTTGGATCACCTTTGCTCTCTTTCCTCTCATGCCAGATTCTCAAGGACTAACAAGTAACAAAATCCCATAAACCATCCAGGGACTGGATCTCCAAATGTAATGTACGTGAAGATTTGCCCCAGTTTTTCGTTCACCAGATGTAATTCCACAAGCCGAAAACTACAGAAACGGCCGCCATTAATCCAATGGGAACTGACGCAGAGGCCGCTGCATGCTTTGGCTTTGGCTTCGCCGGCCGGCCACTATACTGTAAAATAGAATGGTGATATTGCATATATAAATTGAGATAGATATTAACTTGAATTTGAGGAGAAGAGATGATGCTTTTTGTTGGTGTGTTTTGAATGAGGAATATGAGGCCCTTTTTATAGTGTGAGGTTGGCCTTGGCTATTAAACTCATAAATGAATAGGGAATTTCAATGACCATAACATCTGAGTTAATCACTTACTAAATGGTCATAAAACAGGCCATAAGAGCTGATGTTTAAAGCACATACTGAATGGTCATAATACTGGCATTATATCTGATCATAATGTTCAGTAACAGCTAGCTGAAGAATTCAAAAAGAAAACCGTTTTTCCAGTAGCTGAAGAGTTCAAAAAAGAATCCGGGTTGGGTGCAAAAGGAACCTGCGTTCTTCTAAAATACGAGATTATCTTTAGCTTTATACAAGTTAGTTGATGGACAAAGATATGTAAGATTTCCGTACGGAGGCAATTGAATAAATTACTTTTTTTTTTTTTAATCTTCCCTCATTCATTACAGGAATCAACTGGTTTTAAGCATATTTAGATTAAGCATATTTTCTGCAAAAATGACATTTTGTTAGAGGGGATATGATCTGGATTTGGGGGTTTCTATCCAACTAGGTAAAAGGTAAAACTATATTTATGTAGTTGTTGTAATGCAATTTGCTTGTGTATTGTACGATAAGCTATAGCTATAGCTTAATTAGGGAAGTAGCTATAACTCGGCTCTATCTGTTGGATTTTTGAAAAGCTCTAGACTGTTGAGTTTGCATTATGAGTTCTGAAGAGTTGTTTATGCCTTTCTCTCTCGTCGTACTGATTAAATTATTGTACTGTCACCTTTAAATATTCATCAGATCTTTTGTTGTTATTTGGCAGTCAAGGAAGAAGGCACTTGTTGACTTACATCAAATGCAAACTGTTCATGTAAGTATATAAGCTCAGAAGGAATTCATTCATACATGCATGCACATCGTCTACACATACTTGTATCAGCCGATAAACATACACAGCATACATGGACATACATGTGTGATCTTCAATTTATGAGTAACTGAATAGTCATGCTTCTATCAGATCGG
This sequence comes from Potentilla sterilis, assembly GCA_963682095.1. Taxonomy (NCBI): domain Eukaryota; kingdom Viridiplantae; phylum Streptophyta; class Magnoliopsida; order Rosales; family Rosaceae; genus Potentilla; species Potentilla sterilis. Next base: position 30,550,261 of record OY821762.1, read on the forward strand.
TGAAGTTAAAAGTCTGGACTATATTTATATTTTGCATATCAGAACTTTTTTATTGAATTTAATGAGTAAAATGCTAAATAACATGCCGAGGATAAAGATGATGGATCAATATGTGAAAATATTGCATTGATTCTAGATGTAGGTGTAAGGGAAATGTGAAGTTCATTTATGATTAATTACCACACACATGATGAGTTGTTTTTCACTTCAAGCTCTGTTATGAGTTATTTATTCTTGTATCTCTTTCTTTTCAGCCCTTATGTTCTTCTTATGTGTGAATACTTATTTAGTTTCATTATAATTTAGATTCAAATCCAATGTAATGTAAGTGCAACTCGAGAGGCTATTGCTACCCCAAGGGTATGACCTCTTGTGTTTGCTTAAATTTGTTTCCATATCTCATCATAATGTTATTGACTTTATTGAGGTATTGGAAATAACTCGATGTAACTAAGTGTTATATTTTGTAGTCGGGGCAGGGTAGCACTCATCTGCCTTCACTTGCTGACAAGTGCATGTTGCTTAACTGGAATGGCAATGGTGAAGTAGTGGCAGTAGGTACTCTTTCGGCAGTAGATCCAAACTCAAAGGTGCATGGATACACACTAGGACCTGATTGTTACCGGGTTTTCGTTGATGATGTATTTGTGGAAACGGCAGAATTCTATAGGACTGAGCCTGAATTTGCCAACATGGAAGATGCGCGTGGAAGCACAATAGCTTGGCCGATAAAATACCTCGACTTTGATATGGAGTAATAAGGTATACAATAATGTTGTTTTATTCTACATTGTAGCTAATTTGTAGTAACTAGTTACCTAAGGATTGATTCATGAATTCTATTAATTTGCGAACCTTTACTTTGCATGATTTTTATGTTCATGTGTTTGAGATAATATTTTCTGTGTATATCAAGGTATATAAGGTATGGATAAAAAGATAAGGTGAATGTTAGTCTGTTTAGGATTTTGAAATGCTAGATTTCTGTAGCAATCAAACCTGACAATAGCATATCGATGTTCTCTCAGCTGGCATCACCATCGCGGAATTATTAGGTTCTCTAGCAATCAAATCTGACTATATACAGCTGCTACGTACTGCAGTTTGATGAGCCAATATGACTTCCACTTTAGTAGACTGCTGCATCTTGAAACTGTCTATACATATTGATGTTTATGACAACAGATAAAAGGCATGCCTCTTGACTACATATAGCATATAGGTCAAGGTTCTACCCCAATTGTACATTACGAGGTGATCTTGAATTCTTGATTGATCATAGATGCTTATTGCATGCATGCAGCTCTTCTTACTCGCCTAGTACTTAATTAAGCAGCTGTAAATTTTGGAATGGGTTGAACTTGGAGGATTAGTAACTGTGTATGTTGGTATATGCAGGCTGGATTTGGAGGCTAGGATGGAGCATGATATGTGTTGATCATGATGGATATGGTGACCCTCTCTCTTTTCCAGAAGTTTACTAGTTGTATGCATATTTCTTTGGTGTGTTAGTTTGAACATATATATAACAGAACTCTCTCTAGCTACTTATTTGTGGTCTATGTAAGGATTTGGTTATGCTAAGTTAATCATGAAAACAATGTTGGAACTCTGATTTGATCATGGTTGCTGATTTTATGGAGTGAATTATTGTGCCCAGATTTTATGCAAAAAAATTAAATATATATATATTTTATTCACATAAACATTGATGGCGTTTGAAAACGTCATTGTATGTGTTTTCTATAGCATTAATAAACACCATAACAAAAAAAGCATGACGTTTAGGAAGTGCCATAGAATGGAAATCAATGGCGTTTTACAAACGCTATCTTAGTATAGTTCAATGACGTTTTTAAAACGCCATGCATGATCATACAATAGCGTTTTTGAAACGTCATGAAATAACATTCAATGGCGTTTATCAAACGCCATGCCTATGATCATACAATGGCGTTTTTCAAATGCCATGAAATAATATTCAATGGCGTTTGAAAAACACCATGAAATAACGTTCAATGGCGTTTATCAAACGCCATAAATTGCCTGAGAAAAGGACGGCGTCGGTTTCCACGACGTTTGACCATGGCGTCGAAAAACGCCGTAAAAAACTTTCCATGGCGTTTTTCAAACGCCGTTGATGTGCCTGTGTGTAGTAGTGAAGTGTCATTAATATTGATTAGCGTAAAGATTAGGGTTCATGCGCAAAGCTAGGTCTTAAGTACTTGTGAAGTCTTAAATCGATTAGTAAACCGCGAAGGAACTAATTAGGTTTGAACGAAGTCGAGTCTAGTACACTTTGATTTGTTTGCCGAGTCCTCTATTTGCCTATTTGTTATGTGTTTTGATTGCTTTTGTGCTATGCTTTGTGTGGAAGGATGATAATCACATGTAAATAGTAATTTAGGTTTTATCTTCATGTCTTAGTAGTTATGTCAATTATGTTTTTCTCCTCTTTGCATACATAGATGATGGTTGTGCATACTTTGAAAATTGTGAGTTTCATGGATAATGTGTATTGGTAGGAGCATGTAGAACTTGTTGATTAATAAAGCATGCATGTTTTAGCTAGTTTATTTCCATAATAACCTTTACGGCCAGCAAACCTTCCCATAATCTCCATTGCGGCTATGATTGGCACCCGTCCAAGTGTATTACGGCCGAACGGCACGACGACTTGGCTGGCCGCATCGTCCTCCGTCACTAGTGGATAAACCTTTTCGCACCATTTTTGATCGAATTCCAAAGGCACGTAAGCAATGATAACCCTACAAAAGATCGTTACTAGTATAAGCAAGTAGGGATCGTTCTAACCGGGGATTAAGGGTACCTGAAACATGAGAATGTAAGACAAATATTCACATATATACAAGATCAAAACGTCACTTGGGGAATGAAAGGGATAGTGGCTGCCCCTAAACTAGGCACGAAATTAAAAGACTTGAAATAAAATCCTAAAGCTACTATTTACAAGTTGGTCGACATTCTTCCACAAAGAAATAGCACATAAGCAATCAAAACACACAACAATTTAGCAAACAAGACTTATGGCAATATATCAAAGTGTTATAGACTCGACTTAGTTCCAACCTAATTAGCTCCCTATAGATATTACTAACCGATTAAGATTTTTCACAAGTATTCGAAGATTAACTTTACGTCTAATCCTAAAATTGTACTAAACATGTTTGAAGACTCCTATAGATGAAAACAAACATGCATAGTAATTGAGCACGAAATCTTTTACTTGGAAACAAGTTAATTAAGCAAGGCGTCACTCTTCTTATTAACAAGTATGTTCTTTTAAACTACTCTAACCCTTAGGCAACAACACAAACCAAACCAACGACACGTATAAAATTTGACCTATATTGCTACGGCAAATACAAGATCGGTACCCACAATATACTGCAATTGTATAGGGCAGCAACCTTTGAGGCACACGAATTCAAAGAACAAACCAAGTACGAATTTAAAACCAAATTAACATGGTTGCCGGTTATCCTATTTACTGTCTTGTTACATCTTTTCTTTATAAATTAACATGCAATTCGATACTTATCTTTAAAAATATTTATTAACAACCTAAGAATAAAATCGACATGCATCTTTATAAAACCAAACTCACAATCGTTTTTCACATAGACATGAAAACACAATAACCAATCATACACATGAGTTTCATAGACAAAACTATACATAACTACATAAAATCTATTACAAACCGAAAGAGAGATCAAGTAGAGTGGACACACATTATAGACACCTTGAGAAGATCTTCAATATGTTGTGGAGAGGCTCGGATTGGAGGCTGAATGATAGGGAAGGAATCAGCAGAATTTTAGAGGTGGTGGTGGTGGTTTCGGCTTATAATTCTATGTAGGATTTTTAGCTGAATATTGGTAGAGCTTTTGCTAGAGTTTTTGATACGACCCGAACCTAGAATTACCGTTTAACTGTTTTACTTTTATTATTTCTCCTCGGGAATTGTTTTTATGATTTGAAAGTTCTAAAGGTTGACTTTTAAATAAGTTGACTCGACCGAGGATTTTATTTAATGACGAGGTAGAAGACGATGAAACGAGTTCGTGGACATGTAGCATGCTCAATTTGGAGTTCGCACAAAAAAGTTACGATGTAAAATCGGTAGTTGTCCGATTTTTGGACGAGTATAAATAGCCGGGAGGAAATTTCCCGAAACGGCAATTTTTCTGTTCTTTCTTTCTTTTCTTTTTCTACTCTCTTCTTTCTCTCTCCTCTCCCTCGACTCGGCCCGACCTCCGGCCGAACTGGGCCGGCGCACCGGTCACGTTCGGACCGGCTCGGCCTCCTCTTCATGTCGGTGGCAGCAGCGCGGCGTGAAACGCCGCTGTTTGGCCGTGCGCCATGATAGGAGCACAATGTGCGACGATTTTATATGCTTATGCCCTCGTTTATACTTTGTTTAACCCTTATTTGTTTAAGATAGAGTCGTAATATAGTTAGTGTCATTTTGGTAGAGTTTTGATGAAATGTGTTTAATTATCCGAAAAATGACTAAGTTTAAGAAATCTGGAAAATAGTGAAAATATGTCTTTTTTGTGATTTTGTGACAAATACAAATATGATCTATCCTTGTCCGAATTCAATGAAATTTGGTGTGCTTAATATTCATATACTGAGGAATGTTGTGTTAAAATTTCAGATCAATTGGAGTTTGGGAAGCCACCCAAAAGTTGGCTGCAAAACGGCAGTCCGAACATTCCAATCCAGGGGCTTCCAGGATTTTCCTGGGACTGTGTCCCAACTTCGAAAAATCATTCCCGTCGACTCACAAGGAATTTGATCAAACTGTTTTGTGGGGAGATGGCCATATGTGTCTAGTTTATCTGAGACTTGGAATCGTATCAATCGGAGTTCCGAGCGTGGAGATATGCCGGAATTACTGCAACAAGGTCAAATCTGCCGATTCCAAGAACCTACTGCCCCTTTTTCGTGTTTTCTGTTTTTGATGGACTAAATGGTGCACAAACGCATATGTGAAGATGGTTCAAGCTTAAAGAAGGTTAGAGGAAGACACCTAGCCATGGCATTGAAGAAAAATACAAGAAAGAAGTTCTCCTAGTCACACTAGGAGAAGCTGCCGAATAGAGGCAGATTGTGTGCTTAATGTTGCTGCTGGCAATTGGGGGATTTTTCGATGGACCAAGCCACATCAATTGAAGTCCAATGATCATACAAGAAGTCCATGAAGATGTGAAGCCCAAGCCTTGAAGAAAAATTCAGAAATAGAAAACCTAATTGTACTATGAAAGGAAGGTTGCAAAACCTAATCCCATTAGGTTTTCTGAAATCTTTTTGCATAAGGACTGCCGGCAGCCCCTCTCCCTTTTCCTATATATATATAGCCATCTCATATTCAGAAAAAGTCTGTCACATCTCAAGCCAAAACACAAGTCTAAGCTCTACCAAAAATTCTACCTTAAGTCCTACATAAAACCTAGCCAAAATACATCCTTCACCACTACCAGAAAGTTTCTGCCGAACCAACCTTCTGCCGAAACTTGAACTTCCTGCTGCCGTGCAGCATCCAACCATCCTCCATCACAGATCCACACGAGCTGCTGCCTCCCAAGGTGTCTAAATGTGTGATCTACTCCCTTTGGCTTGTAATTTTATGGATTTATGCTTTTATGTCTATGTAAAACATATGTTCTTTTGGTATTTGTTTTTATGTCTATGTAAAGACAATTTGTTTGTTTGGTTTTGCATGTTTAAAGATGTTTATGATTTCGATTCTTTGAGCCTAATTAACTCTAAGGTATTGATTTCATGGTTTTATGAAAGATAAACATGTAAACATAATTTGTAAATATGTAACCGGTTAGGTCTTAGGGATGCATGCTTGACTTGATTCTCGATTTCTTCTTGATTAGTTGTTTGAATTCGTGTGCAACCGAAGGAGATGTTTAGGTACAATCGTAGGCCATGGTTGTTGTCTAGATATTGAATTCACTTGCCGTAGTAACATAGGTCAAGTTAGAACGCTAAGTCGATTTGGTTTATGTTGTTACCTAGGGTTAGAGTAATTCCTACAACTTGCTTGTCTAATATGAAGAGTGACGCCTTGCATGTTAACTTGTTTCCGACTAAAAGATTTCGTGCCTTATATGCTAATTGGTTAATTTTTACACTAAGTGTCTTTAATCGGTCAGCTAAAGATTAGGGTTACGCGCTAAGCTAATTCTAAGTATTTTTGTGAAATCTAAAATCGATTAGTAAACCGCTAAGGAGCTAGTTAGGTTGGAATTAAGTTGAGTCTTGAATATTTCTATGCATGTTTCCATGAGTCCTTACTTGTTACTTGTTTCGATTTGTGATAGTTTCTGATGAGTGCTTTGCGTGAGAGATGTCGACCAAACTTGTACATAGTAGTTAGAATTTAAATTCCAGAAATTTATTTTTCGTGCCATAGTTTTTAGGGCAGCCCTATGGCTGCCGAACCATTCTCTCCCCCATATGTGACGTTTTGTATATATGTATATGTGTTTTTGTCTAACAATCTCATATTTCAGGTACCCTTAATCCCCGGCTAGAACGATCCCTACTTATTCTATACTACTAAACGATTGTAGGGTTATTATTGCATGCGAGCTTCGGTTCACGTCACGCCACTCGAGCTGGTTCGACACAGTCGAACCGGAGTTCTCTCCTCTGGCCACGGCTCGGCCCGATTCCGGTCGGGAATCAAAGGTCTCGACGTGTGCAACAATCCCATGGAAGGAATTGATCCAGTTCAGCCAAGGTAAGGAGAAATTAGAATTTGAAATTTTTAGGGTTTTTGTGATTTTTGGTGGAGGTGGTGATTTTGATTTTTTGTTGTAATTGGAGGCTAGAATGGAGTTTAGAACATTGTTTGGAGTCGATTGAGTGTAATTTGGTGTTGAATTGGTTGATTTTTGGAGAAATTGGAGTTTGGGGGTTTTAGGCCGCCGTGTCGGCCGCCGTATGCGGCAGCTGCGTGGGTGTTTGGCGGCGGAGATGACAGGGACGAGGTCCTGAGGTGGTGGAGATGATATTGGGTTAAATTGGAGTCGATTGGCTATGTTTTGGGCCATTGTGGTTGCGGCGCTGGCGGCGGGGCGGCGGAGCTGCGGCTGCCGGCGGCTGAGGAAGAAGATGAACAGTAAACCGGTAAAAAGTAAAAAGGTAAAATAGTAAAAGGTGAGAAGTAAATAGTAAAACAGTAAAAGTAAAAGTAAATAGTAAACAGTAAACAGTAAACAATAAATGGTAAATAGTAATTAGATTTTAACCATTTACTGTTTGACTTTCAGAATTACTGTTTGACCTAGAATAATTACTGTTTGACCTTGGATTATAAATGTTGACTTACCGTAAAAAAGGTAAAAGCTGTTTTAAAGGGGTTTTACGACGAAATAACTAGTAAAAGGATTAATCGGACACGGGGTGGGTGTCCTGAGTTATTTCGGACGTAGATTATTCGGTATTGAGGCGAAATTCCTATACCGATAACTGAAAAGGGAAAATTAGGAGGTTTCGTGTGAGTAAGGACGTCCGTAGATTTAACGTTTATAAATAAATTCCGAGTTTCGTAATAATTATAATTACGTCCCTATTACAGGTCGAGAGGTTATTCGACGGGATGAGAGATCGGATTAGCGGCGCGCTCGGCCGTACTGTGAGTGGATTTTTATTTTAAATAAATACTTGCATAATTGTTTTAATGAAATGAAGTTTATTTCAAATAAATGATTTGAGAAGCATGAAAATTCATATAGTTAAAATGAAATGATATTTAAAGGAATATGGTTTTTGGGTTATGCTTTTACTACTATTTTAGTAGTACATGATTTTATCCGGAAACGAAGTTTCCGAAAATAGTATGTTTTAATTATTCATAATTGATCATGCTGAATAAGTTTTAATGGTATTCAAATGAAAGGACCGGAAATGAGATTTCCGGAGATTTTATGCTTTCGGTATTTGTGATTTTTCCAACATGTGAGACATGTCGAAGTTATTTATTCTTTTCGATATTATTTCTATGACATTGAGACATGTTAGATATATATATGTTCCTTCGAGGCTATGATTTTATTTGATTATATATATATAAGCCTCAGATGTATGTCGGGAACCGTACGGATTTATGATATATAAGGGAATACGTGCTTTCGGTTTTGTTTTCGGATTTTCACCATATCAGGGTCGGGATATACATATATTGATGCTAGCTAGCTTAGTCGCCTGAGCCCACGCGAGGTGGCGACTTGACCATATAGGTCAGATTCACGCTCGGTGGTCGACGTGTACGGGCATAGCGTGATGACGCTATTGGGACTCTTTGAGATTTGACCCTTAGCCTTAGCGGTTACTATTAAATGGTGGGTATGACGTTTCCCCTATTTTATTATATGATATGACCAATGAGATTGGTCAGGATTTTATATCATTTGGGTTTCGGGAATATTTTCTCTATGAGACTTTCTGTTATTTAATAAATTCCCGAACCAGCGGGGCTGGATTTTTAATTACAAGAATATTTGGGAATGAGCTAATAGGATTGGTCCAGTTATATTTTATTTGATTATTCGATATACCAGTGGGGCTGGGTTTTTACTATAAAATGATTTGGGATTCGACCAATGGGATTGGTCGTAGTATGTTACTATTTGATTTTCAAAGTATTTATTTTGAAAGTATAAGCAAAATATTATTTGTGTATTTGAGATATCAGCGGGGCTGATTAATTATTATGATTTTCTTAAACGTGGGACGTTTTACGAAAATGCATGCATAGTGGTTTTCAGTTATAAAATATTACGGAAGTAATACAATACTTTTTATATAAAGTGTTATACGATATTATTTTATCCACGCACAAACGTGTTTTTAAATTACTTTCCCCTGGGCCCTTCGGTTTAAATCGCCCAGTGTGCAGAGTAATGGTTAGAGGTCAACAGTACTCGGAGTCGAGGCATAGTCATCATCGTTGTCGCTTCCGCTAGGTGGGATCTGTGATCCCTTATTCTTTTATTTTCATATTATATTTCTTGTTATATTTCCATTCGTAATTTCAGTTCATTTTGTTAGATTGCTCTGATTACCTGTGAGCCAGTTGAATTAGATTTTGTGTTTATTGGTGGCGGTTGTTGTGATTTGGGGAGCAGGTGGCTCCAGGTGTTACGGTTGAAACTGAAATTTTAGAAGTGTTTTGGTTGTTGCAGATTTTAGGGTTGTCCATCTTAAAATTGACTTACCGATTTATCGATAGAGTTAGTCTTAAGGTGGTCTCCGCAGGATCTTATCCGGATTTCAGGGTGAAATCCGGAGCGGGTCCTGTCAGTTTTGTTTTGGAATGTGACAATTTTCTATGTTGGATTCGGCCTCTATATATAGGGAAAAGCCATGTTCAAAACCGGCAATAATAAGGATAGCAAAACCTAAACCGAGTAGGTTTAGGTTTCTTGCCGTGTACTCCTTTTTTCTTCAAGAATCTTCCATGTATTTTTTCTATGGGCCGACTGCATCTCTTCTTGGACTCCTCTAGTGAATTGGCAGCCAATTTCTTGATGGATTTAAAGTCCAAAACCCGATTGCAGCCATCCCTAGTCCACCCGGGAACACTTTTCCTTGTTCCGATAAGATTCCATGCTTCTCTTGGTTTTCTTTCGGCTGCATTGACTTTCTTGGGTCATTGGATGTTTTGATCCCCTCTTAGTAGTCCTAGGACACCTTGCATATACTTGTAGCCGCATGGAAAGGAGAGAAAAATTTCGGAAATCTCATGGAGGCAGTATCGGCAGAAAGCCTAGCTTTCGGGTGCGGGGTGCTTGCGCGCGCACACGTGCTGGCGTGCGGGGGCTTCTCGGCAGGGTCATGGCTGGCGCACATGCTGCGCGCATGGTGATGTGCAGGTTGGCGCAGACGCAGGGCAGGTGAGTGTACGCGAGGTCTTCGCCAGCAACAGTAGGATGGCTGGCACTCGTGGTTGCCTGCAGCAAGGCTGCATGTGCGCAGGTTAGATGCCTGTATCGGATACGAGGTGCGAGTATCCGATACGGCATGTCATAAGTCAGAGCCTCACCAGATACGTCTCGGATACGCCATTGGATAAGTCTGGTTTTGTCTTAGACATGAGTCGGACACGTTATGCCAGTGTCTGATACGTCTCGGCAGCTTGGTGTCCACGCTGCGCTGCGCACCAGTGTGCGCGCGTTGCTTGCTGAGTGTCTGATATTTGGTTCTTCTTGGCAGATTCGACTTTTGCGTTTTCAATCAAGCATAACTTCCTCAAAAAAATAGTTATTGATGCGATTCCAAATTCTATGGAAACTAGACTCAGAGATCTTTCCATGCATATATGGCACGCCATCTAGTTCCAAATGAGCTGTTCTGGGGAAATTGTGGAAGTTGAGTGATGTGCCCAGGATATTCCTGGAACCTACTGTATCCGAATTTGCAAGGCAATTTCTGACATTTTCTTTAGCTCCAATCGCTCAAACTCTTTCCATTGTTCGATCATATATGTGTGTACTGCTCATAAGAGAGGAAAATTCTATCAAAAACAACATGGAAGCTTTACAGATTTAACGAATTATAAAATGACTTTGATTTTCTGCATTTTGTTAATTTTCTATAAATTTCTAGCTTTTAAGCACAATTTAGCAAAACTCTACCAAATATTCTCTAATCTATATTATGACTCGATCTTAGATAAATAAGGGCTAAACAAAGCATAAACGAGGGTATACACATATTAATATCGTAGCACTTTGTGCTCCTATCAGTTTTCGATCTTGGAAGTCGGGGGAGATGGTTGCAGCGGCTTGAGGTCCAGATTTTGGCTCTTGAGGCAGCCAATGGTGATGGCTCAGACCTACGGCTTGGGTCGGATCTGGATCCGGACTTAGAGCAGAGTCTGGGTTTGGGACCCAGGTGGGCTTGGTTTTTGGGCAATTTGGGTTCCGAGTAAGATTTGGCTCCGGATATGGAGTGAGGTACGGATTTGGGACCCGGGTATTTGATATTTGAAGCTAGTCCCAGTGTTTAAAGTATTTGGTTGTTACCTTTTAATCTTGTTGCTGAGTATTCTAACACTAAATTTCAGTGTGTTTTATCGAGAGAAAATGTAAGTGTATTTTTGACTCTTTAGCCTAGTATAGGTTGGTGAATCATAAGAGATAACTCTTATTTTCGGCCCTATATGGGTGTGTTATCTTTATATTGTTTACTGAATATTAAATTTCTTGACTTCCAATTCAAACAAAAAAAAGATGCTCCTAAAAAGTCAAAATAGAGAGTCTGCTAAAGTGTTTTGTTATAAAATAAACTAAGTATTAAATTATATAACAAACTACAGATAGGTACATGACAATAATTTGTTTTACAAATACCTCATTTACATATTCAATTGAGCAATTTAGTACTAAAATTTACAAATTAGTACAAGATGCTATTAAGCTGCCACATGTCAGTAACAATTTGCCACTTTTACCCCTCTTTTATACCAGCAGAAGAAAGAAATTTAAAATCCCCTTCAGTAAAGGATCACGCTTTCTCTGTGATCGATTTAGGCTTCATTTTAACCTTAAGTTCACCGGAGCTTAGTTCTAACCCTAATCTCGTCGGATATTTAAAAATTCCGTCGAATTTAGTAGGTGATTTAGACGTTGATTTCATTGGACAATCACAAGTTCGTCTTCTTCTTCAGATAGTTCATTGAAATCTGAGCAGTAGTCACCCTACACTACTACATCCGAGGGAATAGCGGACGAAAAAAATTTCGTCGACTATGCCGAATTTTCGTCAGCTATTCCTTCTGCCGACGAAATTTTCGTCGGCTATAATTCGTCGGAAAAACGCCGTCGGTAATACCAATGGCCGACGAAAATAACGAAATCGTCGGCTATATTCAAGTATGGCTGACGACGTTACCGACGAAAATTAATTTCGTCGACCAAATCTGGGCAAAATATCCGACGAAATTCGTCGGATATTTTCGAGTATGGCCAACGATATCGTAAACTATAGCCGACGAAATTCGTCGGCTATTTGTTCTGAAATATAGCCGACAGTTCCATCTATTTCGTCGGTTATTTCGTCGGAATATATTAATATTTTAATAGGCATTAATTAGTTATAGCCGACGAAATAATGTCATTTTCGTCGGCTATAGAAGTTATAGCCGACGAAATTGGTAAAAATCGTCGGCTATAGTGCTTATAGCCGACGAAATAATGCCAATATCGTCGGCTATTCTTACATTTGGGGGAAAAAAAATTAAATTAATTTCTAAATTACCATTCCAAGCAACCTGCAAATCACAAAGACAATCCATGCATTTGCACCAACAAGAAACACGTCTAAATGATTTATTATTTAATTTGTTCCAATATACATAAAATATAACCCTAATCATCACCTAAAACACTAAAGTCCACCACGTCATCCCCAGCATCCTGCTCGTCATCATCGGGAGGTTGAGGCATTGGAGGTTCAACTAAAGGCTGAAACGGGGGTGGGGGTTCAAGGGCGTGTTGTTGTGCCGCGAACATATCACACCACCAGTTTTGTTGGGCGGTGTAGTTGTGTTGCCGAACTCTGTCGCATTCAGTATGCCAACTGGCCAGATCCAAATGATACTGCTGTGTTCTACAGCGTAGCTCCTGTGATCTCTGGGACTGGGCCTCCAATCTTGCGGTCAATCTCTGCACTTCCCCCCTCATCTGATGGTTGTCCCCGCCTCCCTTATTTTGACCTCCCTTAGTGGTCTTCAGGAGCCCTATTCCAGAACTTCCCAAACCCCGGCAGTGGTATTGGTTTGACCGGTGTGGGAAGACTGCGTCGAACATCCGCGCTGCCGTTTGGACATTCGATCGGTCAACCAGGCGCAAGGCTTCTTCCAGATCTGCCTCTGAGATGTTCGGTTGTTCCCCCCGAACTACTTGCTGGAACACCTCTTCTTCGGCCCGGTTCACCCTCTCCTAATTGAACGGGAAAAAAAAATTAATTAATATTCTAACAAATATATAATTAAGTAAAATTAATAATTAAAATTTTAAAATCGTAATCAACGACTTACGAGCTGTTCTGTCGCTTGTGGAGAAGCGATCTTGAACGTCTCCACGTACGGGTTGCTATCAGGATGATCTCTAAGCGCCTCCTCCTGATATTGTGCAAATGGCCTAGAACCACCATGATGGGGGGTTGTGTTACGGCGGCGGTTCGCAGAGTTTACCCGAGACCGTTGCTTCAAACAAATAATAAAATATTAGAAAAATACATCAAAAAATTTTAGTGTAATAATTATAAAATAATTAAACTAATAATTAAAATTTTAACAAAATAAACATTTATAGTTAAGTTAAGTATTTACCTGCATAAGTGGGTTGTTGAAGTCTACTGTCTTCAACAAACGCCACTCGTACTCCCTGAACATGAACTCTCTGGGAGTACCCATACGACCACGGTTGTCGTATTGGTTAAAGTGGGAACGGAGCTCGTTCTTCCACTCTTTGAACCTACGGAAAAAATAAAAGTGCATTAGAAATATTATTAATATCATAAAATATTTCGAATTATAAGATAAGGAATTCCCAATGTACCTCAACGACTGCATCGCGTCCGCCCAATGCTGCTTATGTTCTGCAATCTCGAAGTATGTCTGAAAGATAATATTTTATTAGTTTTACAATTATAACAATACCGAAAATTATTAAATATTACGTAAAATAAATTAAATTTTTAAATTACTCACCGACGCAGCGTTGTTCACCTCCCTCTTGATCTCTTCGGGCACATCAGCCCACCGCGTCCACAACATAGGGACTCTGTCCCTAATCAGTGCCCCCACGCAACCCGTGTAGTAGCGGCGTTTTTTCCCCTGAACCTCCTGATTAGGAGGTTCGTTGATCCGGATCCTCCCGCTGCTCTCAACAGTTTTCCTGAGCGTGTCAAAACATATGTCACCTCTCGTATTCCTCGTTGAACTGTTAACGGCTGTCCCTATCACATAAACGACGATTGGTTAATAAAATTAAATATTAGTGCGTTAATTTTAATAAAACATTTAATTAATAAAATCAAATGTTACCTGAACTGGATGACTCGTCTGTTGACTTTCCTTTTCTCCTCGCCGAAATCAGGAGGTCAGGGTTCTCAAATGGCTGCTGCTGGTATGCCTCCGCAGCACTCACGTACTGAGGCATATCAGGCCATATGGGCACACCTCGAAAGTCGACCTCGGGTATCGCAGGAATGTTGTAAGGGAGGTAGAGCTGATTTGGGAGAGTAGGCCCCTCAGTCGAGTCAGCAGCAGACGTCGTCGGACTCGTCATCGGCTCCCGATGAACCTCAGGCATACGGACCTGAGGAACGTCTGCAGCTATCTCGTCCTGAAATAGCTGCCTACTGAACCTCGGAGCATCTGGCCCGACAGGGGGAAGTGAACTGCTCGACGGCCGCCCCGCCTGGAGAAGTGCCTGGTGCTGAGAACTCACACTCCTCCGCGGCTGGGATGAATCCACACGCCTCCGCGGCTGGGATGAATTCACACTCCTCCGCGGCTGGGTGGTGGTCCTCTCAGGCTGGCTAAGGGTCCTGTCGGACTCTGCGGAACCGGCGGAACTTCCAGAACCCCTAGATCTGGAACGACGGCCTCCGAAGAACTGTCTGAATGCATCAGCCATCTGCAGCTTGAGGCATTAATACATTAATTAATATTGAATTATATTACATTAAATAACAAATTCTAATTAATATAATAACCACTAATACTAACATATTTCAAAACATACTAACAAATTAATATTTAAATTTGTACTAATTTCAAATAATACTAACCATTAACCTAAATATAACTATTTATATACAAATATAACTATATTTCATTATTAACATATATATAAATACAAATAACCATTTATATATTAACAAAAATATATAACAATTTATATAATTAAAATTAAATATATAACAATAACAATACCTAAATTATAACAAATATATAACAATTAAATTTATTAACAAATATATAACAAATATGTAACAATTTATATGATTAAAATTAAATATATAACAAATATATAACAATTTATTATATAACAATTTATATAATTAAAATAAAATATATAACAAATATATAACAATTTGTTAAAATTAAATTTATTAACAAATATATAACAATTTATATAATTAAAATTAAATATATAACAATTTATAAAATTAAAGTAAATTGAAAAAAAAAAAATTTAACCGGATCGGAGAAGGAGGCCGGAGGAGGAGGGGAAGGAGGTCAGACGAGGAGGGGAAGGCGGAGGGGAAGGAAGAGGAGGAGGAGGATCGGAGGAGGCCGGAATTGGAGGAGAGATTAGGCGCCGATTTGAGGAGGAGGAGGAGCAGCGCGGCAGAAACGAAATATTTGCGGCAGATTGGAGCAGCAGCAGGAGGAGGAGGAGGAAGAGAGGAAAAAGTCGGCTAGGGTTCGACAGTTTCTGATTTATACCCGAAAGAATAGCCGACGATTAAAAAAGATTTCGTCGGCTATTCTTTACTATAGCCGACGAAAACTTTAACATCGTCGGCTATACTTTGAATGTCGTCGGCAATACTTTAGGAGATCAGCAGCCGTCTGATCTGAGCCATCCAACGGCGGACAATGAAAAGGCGCGGATCGCAAGAGTTTAGCCGACGAATTCAAATATTTCGTCGGCTATACTTTGGAAAATCAGCAGCCGTTGGATCTGAGCCATCCAACGGCGGACAATAAGCGGATCGCAAGAGTTTAGCCGACGACATATAATTTTCGTCGGCTAAACTGTTGGTTAAACTACTAAGTCAAACCTCTAAACGCTTTAAAACGGAAATTAGTCTAGTTAGACGACGGTTTTTGGCCTGACCTTCAACAGATAATAGTTTCAAATCGATGAGACGCAACTAATAGTTTAAAAATTTTCCTCAAAATATTTACCAAACGTCAGGCTACCCATAAGAAAACGGAAGTAAAAAACAGTTAACCGCAACATTCGGCACACAGATTTAGTCGGAATCTTGTCTTTTTTCAACCGTACACGTATTTCATTATTTCGGTCATATCTTATTTGACGACATATTTGCATTTGAAGGATGAAGCAATGGTTTGTCGATAGTGATAGAAAATGGAAGGTGGTCTTTTTTTGTTTTTTTATTTTTTAATCATAGCCGACGAAATCAAATATAGTACTCGTCGGCTATATAGACTTATAGCCGACGAAAATGTCAACTTCGTCGGCCATACTTCCAAAAATTTTCGTCGGCTAATGTTTCGGAGAAAGGCCGACGAAAATACAAATCGTCGGCTGAAATATGAATATAGCCGACGATTTTTTGAAAATACCAACAAAAAAAGGTTTCGTCGGCTATGGTTAAACTATGGCCGACAATTTTCTTTTTTTTTACCGACGAAAAATAAAATCGTCGGCTATTCCTTAGAATTACCGACGAAAATTTTAATTCGTCGGTCGTTTTTTTTTTTCGTCGGGAAAACCATTTTTTCTAGTAGTGCTAGTTTCTCTTCCCAATTGAATTTCAGGTTAGTTTGAATCTTCTAACTCTTTTTTCGTTGCGAATTTGTTCTAAATCTCATTCGATTTCATGTTTCCTATCTAGATTCGTTAACGCAGTAGCAGGTTTTTATTTTTGTGTCGTTTGAATCAACCTAATGGCAATATCATTTTAGTTTGAGCCGAATTCATATTTCCTATCTAGAATCATTAACGCAGTAGCAGGTTTTCATTTTTGTATCGTTTGAATGAACATAATGGCAGTATCGTTTTGGTTTGAGCCGAATTCATGTTTCCTGTCTTGATTCATTTAACGCATTCGCATGTTATTCTTGTTTTTATTGACACGATGGCAGTTTTATTTTTTCCTTTTTATGTTTTGAATGGGTCGACTTAACGTGATAGTAGTAGTACTACTAGTTATTTTATATATAGTCCAGGTTGTGTTTTTGAATTGTTTCTATATGGTTATAGGTAGGATTTTCGCGGTGCAGCGGTACGCTGCTTTTTGAATAACACATTTTATTCTTAATTTTATAGCACTTTTATTTTTCTTTTTTTTGTATTTTGAATTGGTGACTTAACGTAGTAGCAGTAGCAGTAACAGTATCAATTTTGTATATATATATATATATAGTCGCGGTTGTGCAGTCCAGGTTGTGTTTTTGAATTATTTATATATGGTTATATGCTGGTTTTCGCGGTGCAGCGACACACTGATTTTTGAATAACATATTTTATTGACACAGTAGCAAGTTTTATTTTATTTTTTGTGTTTTGAAAAGTAGTAGTGGTAGCAATATCAGTTATATGTTGGTTTTCGCGGAGGCACACTGTTTTTCGAATAACACATTTTTATAGACACAGTAGGAGTTTGTTTTTATATCGTGTTTATTTTTTATTTTTTTCATTTTTGGCTTTTGAATTTTGTAGTATGTCAAAGCCAATGTTTGGAAGAATTACATATGGGACAGAGACTATTAATGTTTCATTGTCTCAAAGCACCACATACGAGGAGTTGTGCGTCCAAATTTCTTCAAGGTTTCGCTCTCTCAAGTATGGGCAGTTTGTTATGAGATATGTACTTACGGATTCTACCAACTGACACTTGGAGAGTGATGATGAAAATTTGATAATGGTGAGTATGTTTCAGCAGTTAAGTTGCCCATATATTGATATACATGTTCATGATGTGGGAGGTTCTTCTAAGGCGTGTGCTAATGTGGTTGAAATATTTATTTTTGCAAAGTATTTTACTGATAATAATGCTCTTGCCAGTAGCAGCTTACATATTGATGATAGTTATGTTAGTAGTGATGCTTCTGATTGTGAGGATGATGACATCATGATAATTGGAAATTTTGTGAATATTACATCTAAGAGGAAGTATACGTCCAACAAATGGGGTGGGTATATGAATAAGATTGGTCAAGTCTTCATTGGTGGTGCCTATGAATTTAAAAAAAAAATTATCCCAATTTGCAGTGGAGAAGGGTTTTTATTTTGATTATGTTAAAAATACTAGCCTTAAAGTTTCTGCTACTTGTTCCAAAAACGATTCTGACAGGTGTGAGTGGTACGTTTATGCATCTCTACACAAGTCCAGTGGTTGTTTTCATATTAAAAGGTTAGTCAATATTCATTCTTGTTATGGTGTTGTGCGGCAACAGAAGCATAGGAGGCTAGAAGAAGCTAAAGTAATTTTTAGTATCATTGTTGATAGGGTGGGGTCTGATCCATTGATTAAACCCAAGGAAATAATCAACCACTTCAAGCATGATTATGGGTTAGACATTCCTTATCACATGGCATATAGGGCCAAGGAGTCTGCTAATCAGTTGTTGCATGGTAGTGAAGCACTTGAGTATGCTCTACTTCCTTGGTATATTGACACACTCAAAAGAACTAACCCCAGGTCATACTGCTTCCTCGAGTCTAAAGAATGTTGTTTTCATCGATTGTTCATCTCTTATGCATCATGCATAGAGGGATTTATATATTGTCGACCCATGCTGTTTCTTGATGGGATATTAATTAAAAACAAGTATAAGGGTGTTCTGCTAGGTGCTTGTGCAAAGACAGAGAACAAAGGTATGCCAAGTCATTCTCAAGCTCATTTTTGGTTTTGGATATATTGTATTGTTTATGTTGTAGCAGCGTATGCTGTTTTTGATTTACTTTTGAATTTCTATTTTGTAATTTGTGTGAACTTAACAGTAGCATGTATTTTTGTGTTTTGTTCTTATGACTCTTCACATTTTTTGTTTTATGAGTTTGTTTTTGCATTTTCTCATTTTGTAAGACTTTTTCTAAGTGCTAGTAGCAGTAACAGTATCACTTTTTTCAGTACGCAGTAGTAGTTATGTTTCTAGCTATGTTTTACGCAATCATTGTCTTATTAAATATCTTTCTTTATTGTTATTGTAGATGTTTTTCCATTTTCTTTTGCTGTGGTCAATGCTGAAAACAAAGAAAATTGCAAATGATTTGTGGAACAGTTAGCTATGATTTTGCTAGATGACTACCGACAACTTGTGTTCATGTTAGACCGTGGTGCTGGTTTTCTTGATGTTGTGAAAGAAGTTTTTCCAAAATCTCCCCATTGATACTATATCAAGCATTTGAAAGACAACCTGAATGGTAGGTATCCTACTTCCTTTGGCTCTTTTTTCAAGAAACACATAGTTAACTTGTTCGCAAAGTGTGCATATGCCCGTACGGTGAATACTTTTAACAAAATGATGGAGGAGTTTATAAAGGAAAGTCGTTCGCAAGGTCACACTACCAGAAAAAAGGGCATTTCCGACGAAAAAAAAAACGGCCGACGACATAATTTTTTCGTCGGCTATTCCCAAGAATGGCCGATGATTTTTTATTTCGTCGCTAAAAAAAAAAAATCGTCGGCTATTCCACCAGAATGGCCGACGATTTTATCTTTCGTCCCTAAAAAATATTTTTCGTCGGCTATACCCCTAGAATGACCGACGATTTAGATTTTCGTCGGCCTTTCTCTAAAACATTAGCCGACGAAAACTTTTGAAAGTTTGGCCAACGAAATTGTAATTTTCGTCGGCTATAAGTCTTTATATTATCAGATCTGGACAGAAGCTGCTCATTTCAAAAAAAACGAAAAAAAACGGGAGAAAGAGTGAAAAATCTGTGGGTATTGTTGAAATCCGTCATCTCTTACATTGTGGAGCTATATATAGGTACGTATACGTGTATATATGTTGATTTTGAGTTTTAGTTGAGTTGATTTTGAGTTTTAGTGATTTTGATATAGTAAGTGATTTTTTGTTTTGTTGTTGTTTTAGTGTTAGAATGTATGTATATATGTTGATTTTGAGTTGTAGTTGAGTTGATTTTCAGTTAGAGTTTAATTATGTGTTTTAATTTGATGTTATTTTAATTAGTGTTAAAATATATATATATATATATATATATATATATGTTAATTAATGGTTGTTGATACTGTAATGAACTTAAATAATGGTTGTTAATTAATGGTATATATATATATATGAGTTGATGTTGATAATAATATATATTGTAATATATATGTGTTAATTAATTTATTATTAATTAAAGTTATACATATATATTATTATCAGTCTATATATGGATCGAGATAGGAGTTGGATTTCGCTTCCAAGGCATGACCGACGATACACTACAGGAGTTGTGGATTTTTTACAGTTCGTCGAGGAAAATGCAAACGGGAGTGAATACCATTATTGCCCGTGCAAGAAATGTAAGTGTCGCAGTGATATGTGACGATTTCCGATTAGGACAGTATGGGAGCACCTAAAGAGTAATGGGTTTTGGCCGAAGTACAAACGTTGGATATATCACGGTGAGCCATCATTAGATGGATCGCATGATCATGGGCAATTTTTTGAGGCGGGCAGTAGTAGTACATCCAACGATCCAACAATGGCATTCGTCAACGACGTGTTTCCTTTTGAAAGCGGTGTACGTGGGGAACAATATATGCATGACCCGGTGCAGCCGTTCCCACAAGTTGTCAACACTGCTACCTTTGACAAGTACAACAAACTGATTGCATTGCAACAGACTCCTGTGTCTTCAAGTTCTGAGAAGACAGTTCTTCAAAGTGTGATGGAGGTAATGAGGATTAAAGTCGAGACAAAATCGAGCATCAGGCAAGTGGATGAATATCTACAGTATACTTCTTCGTTGTTGGAGGAGGGTCATCGTAATCCTACCAATCACTGTAAGGTCCGAAGTATCCTCAAAGATCTAGGGCTTTCCTACATTAAGATCCATGCATGCGCATTTGACTGCGTTCTCTTCTAGGGTAAAGATGCAGAAGGGAATGACCTTGCTAGCCTTGATGCATGTCCGATATGTCAGTCTGACCTATATAAGTTGACGGGAGCAGGCAATAGGAAACCTGTGAAAGTGCTTCGGTATTTTCCGTTGAGAGATAGGCTTGAGCGGTTGTACATGTCAGAAACCACCGCAAAAGTTATGAAATGGCACGGTGAGCGGGACGCAGGAGACGCAGATATCATGACACACATCTCTGACGGAGCGGCTTGGAAGCATATAAACAATGAGTTTCCTCATTTTGCGTCAGATGTCAGAAACGTCAGGCTTGGGCTCTCAACCGACGGGTCAACCCTTTCGGCACCATGAGTCTTTCATACAGTATATGGCCGGTGGTTTTGGTACCTTACAACCTTCCTCCGTGGATGTGCATGAAGAAAGAATATAATATGTTGACGTTGTTGATTCCGGGGCCTGGTTACCCAGGGAAATGTCTCGATGTGTATATGAGACCATTGATTGAAGAGCTTAAGGTATTGTGGGACGTTGGTCATCTCACTTTTGACAAGTACAAGCAGGAGACGTTCCACATGCATGTCATGGTTATTGGTACCATCAGTGATTTTCCTGCATATGGGATGTTGTCGGGCAGCGTTGTTAGGGGATACAAAGCTTATCCAGAGTGCCTCAGCGATTATGGGAGCACCCCTCATTGCAACAAGATATGCCGAATGGGTCATCGTGTGTTCCTTCCGGCGGGTCACCACTGGCGTTACGAGTCCACCGCATTTGATGGAACCGAAGAACACGGTGGTCCTCCCAGAAGATGGACGGGAAGAGAAATTTTAGCAGTGCTTAATGAGTACGATTTTGGGCCCCTCAGCAATCATCCCGATATTGTAGCGGAAATACCTGAAAGACCTGAGGAGTACAAATTCTGGACACATAAGAGCATATTGTGGGAACTCCCGTACTGGTGTGAGTTGCTGATCCGTCACTTCCTAGACGTTATGCACATAGAAAAAAATGTTTCTGAAAGTGTGGTGGACACAACACTGAACTTGGAGGGGAAGACGAAAGACGGTCCTAAGGCTCGCATTGATCTGCAAAACATGAATATCAGAAAACAACTTTGGTTGAAACAAGGGAATAGAAAAA
This sequence comes from Potentilla sterilis, assembly GCA_963682095.1. Taxonomy (NCBI): domain Eukaryota; kingdom Viridiplantae; phylum Streptophyta; class Magnoliopsida; order Rosales; family Rosaceae; genus Potentilla; species Potentilla sterilis. Next base: position 30,572,253 of record OY821762.1, read on the forward strand.
TGCCTCAAGCTCCTTACACCGTCAAGCCTGAGCATAAACCAGAAATTTTCCATTGGATAAGTCGGGCCAAGTATCCTTCAGGCTTTGCTGGAAATATAGCCAAGTGTGTGAACAGACAATTCAACAATCTGTACGGGTTGAAACGTCATGACAATCATATCCTGCTACAACGTCTCTTCCCTGTTTTCATTCGACCGTTCCTTCCCCGTCACGTTGTGGAGCCGTTAATAGCGTTGGCAAGATTTTTCCAGAAGGTATGCACACGGAAAGTGAGAAAATCTGACCTCCGAGAAATGCAACAAGACATCGTTCATATCATGTGTAAATTTGAGATGATATTTCCTCTAAATTTTTTCGACATCATGCCTCACCTCATGATCCATCTTCCTCGGCAGTTGTTGCTTACCGGTCCTGTGCACTTCACTTGGATGTATCCGATGGAAAGGTACGTATTTTACACCTTATGTTAATTTCCTCATCAATATATGTGATATAGTGTTAATGTATTATCATAACACTTTATATACTTGATTTATAGGCAACTTGGACAATACGGTTGTTTTGTCCAAAACAGATCCGCACCTGAAGGATGTATAGCTGAAGCATATATTGCGCACGAGTGCGTCACCTACATGAAGCTGTATTTAGGAGCGTTACAGGAAAGCATACCGGAAGATGTACCTTCACAGTTCAATCATTCCATACTCTCCGACGATGTTGTACTCGGTGGAAACATGCCAGTTTCCTACAAGTTGAAAGATTATGAGGTAGCCATTGCACATTGGTGGGTACTAATCAACTGTCCAGAAGTTCAGTTTTGGAAGAACATACATCTACACTGTGAACAAGTAGGAGGTGATCTCGATTACCACAACCGTACATTCGCAGAGTATTTCGGCCACTGGGTACGTAACTTTAACACTATTCTATACGTGTTTATATATTATTGTGTATATTTATTCATATTTATAGTTGATTCTGATGGTTGCAGATGGACCTTATTCAAAATGATAATCACCCAAATTGGTCGCGCGAACTCAGACTTTTAGCGATGAGGCCGGTCTATTCAAAAGTTTATGCGACGTGCAAGGTGAATGGTGTGTTATTTCGATGTGAAGAGAGAGACCTCAGACTGAAAACACAAAATTCAGGGGTTATGGCACATGGTGGGGATGATGGAGTTGACTATTACGGTGTTCTCCATTCAGTTGTGGAACTACATTTTGGGGAAGGCATGAAAGTGCACCTTTTCAAGTGTAGATGGTTTGACACACGGCCGCAGAGCATAAAAACCGATCAATACGACATAACTTCTGTGAACACTAGTATATCATGGTATGAGGACGACCCGTTCGTTTTAGCCACATGGGTGAAACAAGTGTTTTATCTTGATGATCTCGCCAAGGGTGACCCGTGGAAAGTAGTCAACACTATCCACCATCGCAACATTTACCGGGCGTCTACACTTGGAGTGGCTGAAGAGGACGAGGAAGGGGCACCGCGTATCAAGAGCCCAACTCAAACGGTATTCCTGACTCCTCTTTTATTCGCCTAAACACACCGGTGCGAATTCGACGTGAAGAGCCACTGCTTGTTGATGTTGATCCAAATGAAGAAACTAACGAGGACTCTAGTGGTGAGGAACGACATAGATTACCCCTATCGAGCAATTCAGAAACCGAAGAAGACTCATCCGATAATTCCGATTACAATCCGACGGATTAAGTAATTTAGATGATGTAATCCTTTCATTTGTAATCCACTCGATCATTTCTAATGAACGGGCGTGAGGATGAGCCTCCTAGCTAGGCTGGGTTCCAAACCCCTTAAAAAATTTTTTTAAATATGTTGACTGTTGGGTTTCTGTTTTTTTATGTTCAATTTTGGTTATATATGAACAGGACATAGGCATACGGGAGGTGTAACACCACAGATTTTTTTATTTTTTTCACAGAATAGCCGACGAAAAATGCATTATTCATTATTTCGTCGGCCATTATCACAATAGCCGACGAAACATTCATTATTTCGTCGGCCATAAATTTATTGAAAAATAAATATTTTATTTTTGACAGAAAACGACAAAAGAATAGCCGACGAGTACTAGGTTTGATTTCGTCGGCTATGATTAAAAAAAAAAAAAACAGCAGCTTCCATTTTCTATCACTATCGACAAACCATTGCTTCATCCTTCAAATGCAAATGTGTCGTGAAATAAGATATGACCGAAATATTGAAATACGTCTACGGTTGAAAAATGAGAAGATTCCGACAAAATCTGTGTGCCGAATGTTGCGGTTAACTGTTTTTTACTTCCGTTTTCCTATGGGTAGGCTGACGGTCTGTAAATATTTTTAGGAAAATTTTTATACGATTAGTCGCGTCTCATCGATTTGCAACTATTCTCTGTTGAAGATCAGGCCAAAAAACGTCATTTAGACAGGCCAATTTCCGTTTTAAAGCGTTTAGAGGTTTGTCTTCGCTGTTTGACCAAAGGTTTAGCCGACGAATTCAAATATTTCGTCGGCTAAACTCTTGCGATCCGCTTATTGTCCGCCGTTGGATGGCTCAGATCCAACGGCTGCTGATTGTCCAAAGAATAGCCGACGAAATATTTAAATTCGTCGGCTAAACTCTTGCGATCCGCGCCTTTGCATTGTCCGCCGTTGGATGGGGGAGATCGGACGGCTGCTGAGCGCCTAAAGTATAGCCGACGACATTCAAAGAATAGCCGACGACATTAAAGATTTCGTCGGCTATTCTTTACTATAGCCGACGAAATCTTTTTTAATCGTCGGCTATTCTATCGGGTATAAGTCTGAAACTGCCGAACCCTAGCCTCCATTTTCTGCATTTTTCATATTTCTCCTCCTCCGTACACCTCCGCAGCAATTTAGATTGCGTCGCACCGCCGATCTGCCCCTCGTCCTCCTCCATCCGATCCGGCCACTCCTCCTCCTCCCCTCCATCCGATCCGGCCGGCCACTCTCCTCCTCCTCCTCCTCCATCCGATCCGGCCACTCTCCTCCTCCTCCATCCGATCTGGTAAGCTTTTTTTTATTTTTTTTAAATTATTTTAAATTAAATATGTTAATTTAGGTTAATTTATTTATGTTAATTTAGATATAATTTATTTAATTATTTATGTAAATTTAGATATAATTTATTTATGTATTTATGTTAATTTAGATGTAATTGTTAATTTAGGTATTTATGTTAATTTAGGTATAATTTAGGTATTTATGTTAATTTAGGTATAATTTAGGTATTTATGTTAATTTAGGTAATTTTTAGGTATTTATGTTAATTTAGGTAATTTTTTTAAATTTATTTTAATTGTATAATTTAGGTGTAATTGTATAATTTATACGTATAAATTGGTTGTTTAATTATATAAATTGGTAACTTAATTGTATAATTTAGCTTAAATATATATAGCTTAATTATATTTAATTTTAATTATATACATTGTTATATATTTGTTATATATTTGTTAATAAATTAATTATATTTGTTATAATTTAGGTATATAATTTGTTATATATTTAATTTTAATTATATAAATTGTTATATATTTGTTACATATTTGTTAATAAATTTAGTTGTTATATATTTGTTATAATTTAGGTATATAAATTGTTATATATTTAATTTTAATTATATAAATTGTTATATAAATTGTTAAATTAATTATATATATAAATTAGTAGTCTAATTATATATATATATATATATATATATATATTAATAAAGAAATATAGTTATATTTGTATATAAATAGTTATATTTAGGTTAATGGTTAGTATTATTTAAAATGGCCGCGGCTGTAGATGGCCGATGCATTCAGACAGTTCTTCGGAGGCCGTCGTTCCAGATCGAGAGGTTCTGGAAATTCCGCCGGTTCCGCAGACTCCGACAGGACCCTTAGCCAGCCTGAGAGGACCACCAGCCAGCCGCGGAGGAGTGTGGATTCCTCCCAGCCGCGGAGGACTGTGGATTCATCCCAGCCGCGGAGGAGTGTGAGTTCTCAGCACCAGACCCTTCTCCAGGCGGGGCGGCCGTCGAGCAGTTCACTTCCGCCTGTCGGGCCAGATGCTCCGAGGTTTAGTCGGCAGCTATTTCAGGACGAGATAGCTGCAGACGTTCCTCAGGTTCGTATGCCTGACGTTTATCGGGAGCCGATGAGGAGTCCGACGACGTCTGGTGCCGACTCGACTGAGGCTCCTACTCTCCCAAACCAGCTCTACCTCCCGTACAACATTCCGGCGATACCGGAGGTCGACTATCGTGGTGTGCCCATATGGCCTGATATGCCTCAGTACGTGAGTGCTGCGAAGGCATACTAGCAGCAGCCATTTGAGAACCCTGACCACCTTATTTCGGCGAGGAGAAAAGGAAAGTCGACAGACGAGTCATCTACTTCAGGTAACATTTGATTTTATTAATTAAATGTTTTATTAAAATTAACGCACTAATATTTAATTTTATCAACCAATCGTCGTTTTTGTGATAGGGACAGCCGCTAGCAGTTCACGGAGGAATACGAGAGGTGTCATATGTTTTGACACACTCAGGAGAACTGTTGAGCGCAGCGGGAGGATTCAGATCAACGAACCTCCTAATCAGGAGGTTCAGGGGAAGAAAAAACGCGACTACTCGGGTTGCGTGGGGGCACTGATTAGGGACAGAGTCCCTATGTTGTGGACCCGGTGGGCTGATGTGCCCGAAGAGATAAAGAGGGAGGTGAACAACGCCGCGTCGGTGAGTAATTTAAAAAATTTAATTTATTTATCGTAATATTTAATAATTTTCGGTATTATTACAATTGTAAAACTAATAAAATATTATTTTTCAGACATTCTTCGAGATTGCCGAACACAAGCGGGATTGGGCGGACACCGTGCAGAACTCGAGATACGTTTGTTTTTATGATATTATAATTATCTTATAATTATTAATATTTTATGATATTAATAATATTTCTAATGCACTTTTGTTTTTTTCATAGGTTCAAAGAGTGGAAGAACGAGCTGCGTTCCCATTATAACGAATACGACAACCTTGGTCGTATGGGTACTCCCAGGGAGTTCATGTTCAGGGAGTACGAGTGGCGTTGGTTGAAGACAGTAGACTTCAACAACCCAGTTATGCAGGTAAATACTAAACTTCAGTACAAATGTTTATTTTGTTAAAATTTTAATTATTAGTTTAATTATTTTATAATTATTACACTAATATTTTTTGATGCATTTTTCTAACATTTTATTATTTGTTTGAAGCAACGTTCTCGGATAAACTCTGAGAACCGCCGCCGGAACACAACCCCCCATCATGCTGGTTCTAGGCCGTTTGCACAATATCAGGAGGAGGCGCTTTGAGATCATCCTGATAGCAACCCGTACGTGGAGACGTTCAAGATCGCTTATCTACAAGCGACAGAACAGCTCGTAAGTCGTTCATTAATTTTAAAATTTTAATTATTAATTTTACTTAATTATATATTTGTTATAATATTAATTTTTTTTTTCCCGTCCAATTAGGAGAGGGTCAACCGGGCCGAAGAAGAGGTGTTCCAGCAAGTAGTTCGAGAGACACAACCGAACATTTCAGAGGCAGATCTGGAAGAAGCCCTGCGCCAGGTTGACCGGTCCAATGTCTAAACGGCAGCGAGGATGTTCGACGCAGCCTTCCCAAACCGGTCAAACAACTACTACTGCCAGGGTTTGGGAAGTTCTGGACTAGGGCTTCTGAAGACCACTAAGGGAGGTCAAAAGAAGGGAGGCGGGGAGAGCCAACAGATGAGGGGGGAAGTGCAGCGATTGGCCGCAGAATTGGTGACCTCGACCCAGACAGTACATGAGCTGCGCCGCAGAACACAGCAGTATCATTTGGATATGGCCAGTTGGCATGCTGAATGCGACAGAATTCGGCGACACAACTACGACGGCCAACAAAAGTGGTAGTATGAGATGTTCGCGGCACAACAACAAAACCTTCCACCCCCGCCCCCGTTTCAGCCGTTAGCGGAACCTCCAATGCCTCAACCTCCCGAGTTCGGTCAGCAGGATGACGAGCCTGATGGAGAGCAGGATGCTGGGGATGACCTGCTGGACTTTAGTTGTTTAGGTGATGATTAGGGTTATATTTTATGTATATTAGAACGAATTTAATAAAAAAGGTATTTAGACGTGTTTCTTGTTGGTGCAAATGCATGGACTGTCTTTGTGATTTGCAGGTTGCTTGGAATGGTAATTTAGAAAATAATTTAATTTTTTTTTCCCCAAATGTAAGAAAAGCCGACGATTTTGGCATTATTTCGTCGGCTATAATAACTATAGCCGACGAATTTTACCAATTTTCGTCGGCTATAAATTGTATAGCCGACGAAAATTACATTATTTCGTCGGCTATAACTAATTAATGCCTATTAAATATTAATATATTTCGAGAAAATAGCCGACGAAAATTTATAAAATCGTCGGCTATTGTTAAAACCCAATAGCGGACGAATTTCGTCGGCTATAATTAATGAATTTCGTCGGCCATACTCGAAAATACCCGACGAAATTCGTCGGCAATTTCTCCCAGGTTTGGCCGACAAAAAATATTTTTGTCGGTAAGTTCGTCGGCCATACTCTACTATAGCCGACGAATTGGTTTTTTTCGTTGGCCATTGGTATAGCCGACGGTGTTTTTCCGACGAATGATAGCCGACGAAAATTTCGTCGGTAGAAGGTATAGCCGACGAAAAATTGGCATAGCCGACGAAATTTTTTTCGTCGGCTATTCACTCAGATCTGGTAGTGTCAGTCATTTCTTGATAATTTGCACTCTGAAAATTATGCAATAGCCTTCTTCCCCGGGAAACGATATGGTGAGATAAGCAACGCCTTATCAGAATGCTTCAATAATATGATTAAAAGATGATAGATATATGTCATTGCCTCAAATGCTTGAGACCATGTGTATAAAAGTTATGAAGTCGTTGCAAACAAGCGTCGTTGCTTTCCATGCGCCCATGCTGTCCAGGTGATGATAAAGGCTAATTATATGCCATATATTTATATCAAAGATTACTGGAAGACGGGTTTTTATAAAAGCACATATCAACATGCTATTTTTCCTGTCTCGGATCTTAATAAGTCCAATCCCAACAGTTTTGACGATTCAGCTATGCATCCCACCATCACTCGAAAACCACCTGGAAGACCACAGACAAGGAGGATCAAGTCTTTTGGTGAAGAGGCTAGATCCATGCAATGCTAACGTTGTAAGAAAACTGACCACCACAACAGCATGTCTTGCAAATCTGCTATCTGAGCAGTAGCAGATTCAGCCATGAACAGTAGTAGACTCAGTGAGTAGTAGTAGCAGACTGCGCGAGTAGCAGATAGCATTGATTTGTTGTCGCAAATATTACAGATTTACAAAGTTTACTACAACTTCAGTTTTTTTCTTCTACATATTGACATGTAGTAGCACCTATCTAATACTGCTGTTTTTCATTATTTGGTAGCAGAGATTGTGTGCCAGATTTATCACTTATGTTCAATCTTTTTATTCAATTTTTAGCGTGTTTCATTATTACTATTCTTCTTTTTCCCCTTCTTGTTTTCAGATTTTTTTTTTGGTTAATGAAGCTTGTGACCTTGTAAGATTTTCTTCTACACATTTAACAACTTAATAACTCAACTCGCCTTCATAAAGGAAAGAAGTGAATAAAAGGGAATGAGTCAGTAGCATTATGCAAGGATTACAACATTATGCAAGCACAACCTACTTTAAAAACCACTAGTCATATCAAATTCAAATTAACAAGTGCATTTTTATCCAAGTCCCAAACTGAAGTATCAAAACACAAAATAAGAGTTTAAAACAGGTGGTGCAATTTAACCTCTCATATCAAATTACAAGCTTATGATCTTCAATCTCTCTAGCTTATTTCTTAAACTGAAAACCTAACTGCAGTACCACTTTCAGTCACCTTTTTTTCTTTACTTTCTTCACAACTTTGTTCACCTCAAAGCCCCCCATCTCCTTCTCTTTTTGATCCTTCCTTTCTTTGATCCTCTTTATCACTGAGCGCGTCCTAGGAACAGTGGCAATTTCATCACGTTTATCGTTGCCAACGTTAGTAGCAGTCCCACCTTGATACACATTTTCCAAATGACAAACTTTGTCTATCGCATTCCTATTGAAAAGGGATGGTATAGGAACAATTATTGACATATGCATAAAGAAATAGCAGAATTGTAAAATAAAAAACTCTACCTCATCTTATTGTTTTCAACTTCATTCATTTGGGAACGCGCAGCTGCACCACCTCCCACAGTTGCCCCCTTTTTTCCTTGTTATAGTTTCAGGATTTGTTCACAATTGTTTTTCCACAAGCTGATTTCTTGATCGTTTATCTTTCAGTGCAGCCTTCAACAAGCAGATATCTTAGGTTTTCTTTATTAACGTGTGCTTCAACTTTCTTCATGAAAAAGCCTATCAATGTACTCTTTTTTTCTTATTTTTTTATACATGTTTCGATCATCATATCTTTCTGCAACGAGCATCTTTCTCGCCAATATTGCACGGTTTCCTTGTCTTCATCATCACTACTACTCGGCTGATATCCATCTTCGAATGCTTCTTGTTTAATCAGCTTCTTCCAATTCGCGAAATCATCGGAAGTACATATTTTATTGTCCTTCCTAGCTTCTTTGGATATCTCATGTTATCCTCCTTCATATGCATCCCCATCTTGATTGAAAAACTTTTTCAGTATTTCTTCTCTACGTGCTGCAGTATCTTCATATGTTTTAGGTGCATCGCCATTATCAAAAGCATCCCTTTCGTTCCTTTACATTTGATCAGTTTCTAGTCCTTTAGCTACATCAATATTCTCAATAACAGCTCCTTTAGCTGCATCCCCATTCTCAGAAGGTTCCCTTTCATTCCTTTGGATTTGATCAGTTTCTCGTCCTTCAACAACATCAATATTCTCAGTGGCAGCTCCTTCAGCTGCATCACCACTCTCAGTAGCATCTCTTTCATTCATTTACATTTGATCAGGTTCTTGTCCTTCAGCTGCATCAATACTCTCAATAGCATCTTCTTCATTCTCTATAGAAGCTCCTTCAGCTGCATCACCACTCTCAGTAGCAGCTCCTTCAGCTACATCAACACTCTCAGTAGTAGCTTTGTCGAGCAGGTTTTCTGATTGCCTTAAATTTGTGTCAAAGCTAAAACCATCCCCAACAGCCTCTGCATATTCCTTAATAATTTTTTTTATTTAAAAAATGATCAATACAATAAGTGAAACTAACAAAAAGAAGTAGAAGTTTGAGAAACTTAATACCAAAAGAAAATTCAATTACCTTTATTTCTAAAGCATTGTCAGCTTCATCCCCCCTGGTGTTATCGCTTTCTCTGTTCTTTTCTCCCTATCCCTTTTAGCTGTGTCACCCTTCCCTGTAGTAGCTCCTTCAGCTTTGTTGGGCTGGTTTTCCTTAGTTGCTCCAACCAAGTTTTTATCCATTCGCTATAAAAAAATCTAGAAAATGTTTAGTTAAAATGTATATTATATTGTAATAGTATCTACTATAAAAAGTAATTGTGCTTTCTACTTTCCCAATCTCTTAATGTCAGTTCTTCTTCTTCACTTTCTGAACTTTCTATAGCATGCTCCTTGATTTGTGCAGTAGTATTCTGAACCGTATGTGTCTTTTTGGGTTTCTTTCCAGTCATTTTTGACATGACCTCATTCTTATCTTCTTGGTTTCTTTTCTTTCTCTTTTCTTGCCAAGTAGCAGCATGCTTTAGATGAGGTGTCTGAAAGGCATCATCACTTTTGCCATTTTTGTTTCCAACTACTTCATTAATTTTTATTGCATTACCAATCTGTAAAAATATTGAAATATATATATATATATATATATATATAAAATAAGATAACAATATTATCCAAATCACATATCCAAATACTTCATGTCAATTTGTTGTTATTACCTCTATATTTTTCATTTTCATCATACACTACCAGAAAAAAGGGTTTTCCCGACGAAAAAAAAAACGGCCGACGAATTAAAATTTTCGTCGGTAATTCTAAGGAATAGCTGACGATTTTATTTTTCGTCGGTAAAAAAAAAAAATCGTCGGCCATAGTTTAACCATAGCCGACGAAACCTTTTTTCGTTGGTATTTTCAAAAAATCGTCGGCTATATTCATATTTCAGTCGACGATTTGTATTTTCGTCGGCCTTTCTCCGAAACATTAGCCGACGAAAACTTTTGGAAGTATGGCCGACGAAGTTGACATTTTCGTCGTTTATAAGTCTATATATTTTCAGATCTGGGCAGCAGCTGCTCATTTCAAAAAAAAAAAAGGGAAAAACGGGAGAAAGAGTGAAAAATCTGTGGGTATTGTTGAAATCCGTCTTCTCTTACATTGTGGAGCTATATATAGGTACGTACGTGTGTATATATGTTGATTTTGAGTTTTAGTTGGGTTGATTTTGAGTTTTAGTGATTTTGATTTAGTAAGTGATTTTTTGTTTTGTTGTTGTTTTAGTGTTAGAATGTATGTATATATGTTGATTTTGAGTTTTAGTTGAGTTGATTTTGAGTTTTAGTGATTTTGATTTATTAAGTGATTTTTTGTTTAATTTATTGTTGTTTTAGTGTTAGAATGTATGTATATGTGTTGATTTTGAGTTTTAGTTTAATTATGTGTTTTAATTTGATGTTATTTTAATTAGTGTTAAAATATATATATATATATATATATATGTTAATTAATAGTTGTTGATAGTGTAATTAATTAACTTAAATAATGGTTGTTAATTAATGGTATATATATATGAGTTGATGTTGAAAATAATATATATTGTAATGTAATTAATTATTAAGGATTTATATATATATATATATATGTTAATTAATTTCTTATTAATTAAAGTTATACATATATATTATTATCAGGCTATATATGGATCTGGATAAGAGTTGGATTTCGCTTCCAAGGCATGACCGACGGTACACTACAGGAGTTGTGAATTTTTTGCAGTTCGTCGAGGAAAATGCAAACGGGAATGATTACCATTATTGCCCGTGCAAGAAATGTAAGTGTCGCAGTGATATGTGTCGATTTCCGATTAGGACAGTATGGGAGCACCTAAAGAGTAATTGGTTTTGGCCGAAGTACAAACGTTGGATATATCACGGTGAGCCATCATTAGATGGATCGCATAATCATGGGCAGTTTTTTTAGGCGGGCAGTAGTAGTACATCCAACGATCCAACAATGGCATTCGTCAACGACGTGTTTCCTTTTGAAAGCGGTGTACGTGGGGAACAATATATGCATGACCCGGTGCTGCCCTTCCCACAAGTTGTCAACACTACTGCCTTTGACAAGTACAACAAACTGATTGCATTGCAACAGACCCCTGTGTCTTCAAGTTCTGAGAAGACAGTTCTTCAAAGTGTGATGGAGGTAATGAGGATTAAAGTCGAGACAAAATCGACTATCAGACAAGTGGATGAATATCTACAGTACACTTCTTCGTTGTTGGAGGAGGGTCATAGTAATCCTATCAATCACCGTAAGGTCCGAAGTATCCTCAAAGATCTAGGGCTTTCCTACATTAAGATCCATGCATGCGCATTTGACTGCGTTCTCTTCTGGGGTAAAGATGCAGAAGGGAATGACCTTGCAAGCCTTGACGCATGTCTGATATAAGTTGACGGGAGCAGGCAATAGGAAACCTGTGAAAGTGCTTCGGTATTTTCCGTTGAGAGATAGGCTTGAGCGGTTGTACATGTCAGAAACAATCGCAAAAGCTATGAGATGGCACGGTGAGCGGGACGCGGGAGACGCAGATATCATGACACACATCTCTAACGGAGCGGCTTGGAAGCATATAAGCAATGAGTTTCCTCATTTTGCGTCAGATGTCAGAAACGTCAGGCTCGGGCTCTCAACCGACGGGTTCAACCCTTTCGGCACCATGAGTCTTTCATACAGTATATGGCCGGTGGTTTTGGTACCTTACAACCTTCCTCTGTGGATGTGCATGAAGAAGGAATATAATATGTTGACGTTGTTGATTCCGGGGCCTGGTTACCTAGGGAAATGTCTCGATGTGTATATGAGACCATTGATTAAATAGCTTAAGGTATTGTGGGACGTTGGTCATCCCACTTTTGACAAGTACAAGGAGGAGACGATCCAGATGCATTCCATGGTTATTTGTACCATCAGTGATTTTTCTGCTTATGGGATGTTGTCGGGCAGCGTTGTTAGGGGATACAAGGCTTGTCCAGAGTGCCTCAGCGATTATGGGAGCACCCCTCATTGCAACAAGATATGCAGAATGGGTCATCGTGTGTTCCTTCCGGTGGATCACCACTGGAGTTACGAGTCCGCCGCATTTGATGGAACCGAAGAACACGGCCGTGCTCCCAGAAGATGGACAGGAAGAGAAATTTTAGCAAGACTTAATGAGTACGATTTTGGGCCCCTCAGCAATCATCCCGATATTGTAGCGGAAATACCTGAAAGACCTGAGGAGTACAAATTCTGGACACATAAGAGCATATTGTGGGAACTCCCGTACTGGTGTGAGTTGCTGATCCGTCACTTCCTAGACGTTATGCACATAGAAAAAAATATTTCTTAAAGTGTGGTGGGCACAACGCTGAACTTGGAGGGGAAGACGAAAGACGGTCCTAAGGCTCGCACTGATCTGCAAAACATGAATATCAGAAAACAACTATGCTTGAAACAAGGGAAGAGAAAAATGCCTCAAGCTCCTTACACCGTCAAGCCTGAGCATAAATCAGAAATTTTCCATTGGATAAGTCGGGCCAAGTATCCTTCAGGCTTTGCTGGAAATATACCTAAGTGTGTGAACAGACAATTCAACAATCTTTACGGGTTGAAAAGTCATGACAATCATATCCTGCTACAACGTCTCTTTCCTGTTTTCGTTCGACCGTTCCTTCCCCGTCACGTTGTGGAGCCGTTAGTAGCATTGGCAAGATTTTTCCAGAAGGTATGCACACGGGAAGTGAGAAAATCTGACCTCCAGGAAATGCAACAAGACATCGTTCATATCATGTGTAAATTTGAGATGATATTTCTTCCAAATTTTTTCGACATCATGCCTCACCTCATGATCCATCTTCCTCGGCAGTTGTTGCTTACCGGTCCTGTGCACTTCACTTGGATGTATCCGATGGCATGGAAAGGTACGTATTTTACACCTTATGTTAATTTCCTCATCAATATATGTGATTTAGTATTAATGTATTATCATAACACTTTAAAAACTTGATTTATAGGCAACTTGGACAATACGGTGATTTTGTCCAAAACAGATCCGCACCTGAAAGATGTATAGCTGAAGCATATATTGCGCACGAGTGCATCTCCTACATGAAGCTGTATTTAGGAGCGTTACAGGAAAGCATACCAGAAGATGTACCTTCACAGTTCAATCTTTCCATACTCTCTGACGATGTTGTACTCGTTGGAAACATGCCAGTTTCCTACAAGTTGAAAGATTATGAGGTAGCCATTGCACATTGGTTGGTACTAATTAACTGTCCAGAAGTTCAGTTTTGGAAGAACATGCATCTAAACTGTGAACAAGTAGGAGGTGATCTCGATTACCACAACCGGACATTTGCAGAGTATTTCGGCCGCTGGGTACATAACTTTAACATTATTCTATACATATTTATATATTATTGTGTATAATTATTCATATTTATAGTTGATTCTGATGGTTGCAGATGGACCTCATTAAAAATGATAATCACCCAAATTGGTTGCACGAACTCAGACTGCTAGCGATGAAGCCGGTCTATTCAAAAGTTTATGCGACGTGCAAGGTTAATGGTGTGTTATTTCGATGTGAAGAGAGAGACGTCAGACTGAAAACACAAAATTCAGGGGTTATGGCACATAGTGGGGATGATGGAGTTGACTATTACGGTGTTCTCCATTCAGTTGTGGAACTGCATTATGGGGAAGGCATGAAAGTGCACCTTTTCAAGTGTAGATGGTTTGACACACGGCCGCATAGCATGAAAACCGATCAATACGGCATAACTTCTGTGAACACTAGTACATCATGGTATGAGGATGACCCGTTCGTTTTAGCCACATGGGTGAAACAAGTGTTTTATCTTGATGATCTCGCCAAAGAGGACTCGTGGAAAGTAGTCAACACTATCTACCATCGCAACATTTACCGGGCGTCTACACTTGGAGTGGCTGAAGAGAACGAGGAAGGTGGCACCGCGTATCAAGAACCCAACTCAAACGGTATTCCTGACTCCTCTTTTATTCGCCTAGACACGCCGGTGCGAGTTCGACTTGAAGAGCCACTTTTTGTTGATGTTGATCCAAATGAAGAAACTAACGAGGACTCTAGTGGTGAGGAAAGACATAGATTACCCCTATCGAGCAATTCAGAAACCGAAGAAGACTCATCCGATGATTCTGATTACAATCCGACGGATTAAGTAATTTAGATGATGTAATCCTTTCATTTGTAATCCACTCATTTCTAATGAACGGGCGTGGGGATGAGCCTCCCAGCTAGGCTGGGTTCCAAACCCCTTAAAAAAAAAAATTTGAAATATGTTGACTGTTGGGTTTCTGTTTTTTTTATGTTCAATTTTGGTTATATATGAACAGGACATAGGAATACGAGAGGTGTAAAATCACTGATTTTTTATTTTTTTTTCATAGAATAGCCGACGAAATATGCATTATTTCTTCGGCTATACTCATAATAGCCGACGAACAATGCGTGATTTCGTCGGCCATTCATATATTGAAAAATACATATTTTATGTTAGACAGAAAAGGACAAAATAATAGCCGACGAGTACTAGGTTTGATTTTGTCGGCTATGATAAAAAAAAAACAAAAAAAGACCAGCTTCCATTTTCTATCACTATCGACAAACCATTGTTTCATCCTTCAAATGCAAATATGTCGTCAAATAAGATATGACCGAAATAATGAAATACGTCTACGGTTGAAAAATGACAAGATTCCGACAAATTCTGTGTGCCGAATGTTGTGGTTAACTGTTTTTTACTTCTATTTTCCTATGGGTAGCCTGATGTTCGGTAAATATTTTGAGGAAAATTTTTATACGATTAGTTGCGTCTCGTCCATTTGAAACTATTATATGTTGAAGGTCAGGCCAAAAAACGTCATTTAGACAGGCCAATTACCATTTCTAAGCGTTTAAAGGGTTGACTCACCCGGTTGACCGTCCCGATCGAGCCTTTAACGTTGTCAGATGTAGTTGAATTTTTTTTTTCATACATCTATTTAATCTTAATGGTGATATCTGACGGTTGGATTAGATTTTCCAAACTTTTACATTCAAAATCGGAACATATGCACTAATGTTGCTTAACTTGTTTACCAAGTGTTTAAGTGAATATATAGTTTCAAATAGTTACTATACGTACACTCTTCAAATGCAAATATGTCATCAAATAAGATATGACCGAAATAATGAAATACGTCTACGGTTGAAAAATGACAAGATTCCGACAAAATCTGTGTGCCGAATGTTGCGGTTAACTGTTTTTTACTTCCGTTTTCCTATGGGTAGCCTGACGTTTGGTAAATATTTTGAGGAAAATTTTTAAACGATTAGTTGCGTCTCATCGATTTGAAACTATTATCTGTTGAAGGTCAGGCCAAAAACCGTCGTCTAACTAGACTAATTTCCGTTTTAAAGCGTTTAGAGGTTTGACTTAGTGGTTTGACCAACAGTTTAGCCGACGAAAATTATATGTCGTCGGCTAAACTCTTGCGATCCGCTTATTGTCCGCCGTTGGATGGCTCAGATCCAACGGCTGCTGATTTTTCAAAGTATAGCCGAAGAAATATTTGAATTCGTCGGCTAAACTCTTGCGATCCGCGCCTTTTCATTGTCCGCCGTTGGATGGCTCAGATCAGACGGCTGCTGATCTCCTAAAGTATAGCCGACGACATTAAAAGAATAGCCGACGACATTCAAAGTATAGCCGACGACATTCAAAGTATAGCCGATGATGTTAAAGTTTTCGTCGGCTATAGTAAAGAATAGCCGACGAAATCTTTTTTAATCGTCGGCTATTCTTTCTGCTATAAATCAGAAACTCGCGAACCCTAGCCGACTTTTTGCTCTCCTCCTCCACCTCCTCCTCCTGCTGCTCCAGTCCGCCGCTCTGCTCCTCCTCCTCCTCAAATCGGCGGCGCCATCGTCCCTCCTCCTCCATCCTCCTCCTCCTCCTTCCTCAAATCGGCCGGCCGGCCTCCTCCTCCTCCTCCTTCCCCTCCGCCTTCCCATCCTCCTCCGACCTCCTTCCCCTCCTCCTCCGGCCTCCTCCTCCTCCGATCCGGTTATTTTTTTTTTCAATTTAGTTTAAATTTATAATTTAGGTATATAAGTTGTTATATATTTAAGTTTAATTATATAAATTGTTATATATTTGTTAATAAATTTAATTTTAACAAATTGTTATATATTTGTTATATATTTAATTTTAATTATATAAATTGTTATATAATAAATTGTTATATATTTAATTTTAATTATATAAATTGTTATATATTTGTTAATAAATTTAATTGTTATATATTTGTTTTAATTTAGGTATAGAAATTGTTATATATTTAATTTTAATTATATAAATTGTTATATATTTGTTATATATTTAATTTTAATTATATAAATTGTTATATATTTTTGTTAATATATAAGTGATTATTTGTATTTATATATATGTTAATAATGAAATATAGTTATATTTGTATATAAATAGTTATATTTAGGTTAATGGTTAGTATTATTTAAAATTAGATAAAATTTAAATATTAATTTGTTAGTATGTTTTGAAATATGTTAGTATTATTGGTTATTATATTAATTAGAATTTTTTATTTAATGTAATATAATTGAATATTAATTAATGTATTAATGCCTCAAGCTGTAGATGGCCGATGCACTCAGACAGTTCTTCGGAGGCCGTCGTTCCAGATCTAGGGGTTCTGGAAGTTCCGCCGGTTCCGCAAAGTCCGACAGGACCCTTAGCCAGCCTGAGAGGACCACCACCCAGCCGCGGAGGAGTGTGGATTCATCCCAGCCGCGGAGGCTTGTGGATTCATCCCAGCCGCGGAGGAGTGTGAGTTCTCGGCACCAGGCCCTTCTCCAGGCGGGGCGGCCGTCGAGCAGTTCACGTCCCCCTATCGGGCCAGATGCTCCGAGGTTCAGTAGGCAGCTATTTCAGGACGAGATAGCTGCAGACGTTCCTCAGGTCCGTATGCCTGAGGTTCATCGGGAGCCGATGACGAGTCCGACGACGTCTGCTGCTGACTGGACTGAGGGGCCTACTCTCCTAAATCAGCTCTACCTCCCGTACAACATTCCTGCGATACCCGAGGTCGACATTCGTGGTGTGCCCATATGGCCTGCTATGCCTCAGTACGTGAGTGTTGCGGAGGCATACCATCAGCAGCCATTTGAGAACCCTGACCTCCTAATTTCGGCGATGAGAAAAGGAAAGTCGACAGACGAGTCATCCAGTTCAGGTAACATTTGATTTTATTAATTAAATGTTTTATTAAAATTAACGCACTAATATTTAATTTTATTAACCAATCGTCGTTTATGTGATAGAGACAGCTGCTAGCAGTTCAACGAGGAATACGAGAGGTGTCATATGTTTTGACACGCTCAGGAGAACTGTTCCGCTCCGGGGGAGGATCCAGATCAACGAACCTCCTAATCAGGAGGTTCAGGGGAAAAAATGCCGCGACTACACGGGTTGCGTGGGGGCACTGATTAGGGACAGAGTCCCTATGTTGTGGACACGATGGGCTGATGTGCCCGAAGAGATCAAGAGGGAGGTGAACAACGCCGCGTCGGTGAGTAATTTAAAAAATTTAATTTATTTATCGTAATATTTAATAATTTTCGGTATTGTTATAATTGTAAAACTAATAAAATATTATCTTTCAGACATACTTCGAGATTGCCGAACACAAGCACGATTGGGCGGACGCGATGCAAAACTTGAGGTACGTTAGAAATTCCTCATCTTATAATTTGAAATATTTTATGATATTAATAATATTTCTAATGCACTTTTGTTTTTTCCGTAGGTTCAAAGAGTGGAAGAACGAGCTCCGTTCCCACTTTAACGAATACGACAACCGTGGTCGTATGGGTACTCCCAGAGAGTTCATGTTCAGGGAGTACGAGTGGCGTTGGTTGAAAACAGTAGACTTCAACAACTCACTTATGCAGGTAAATACTAAACTTAACTATAAATGTTTATTTTGTTAAAATTTTAATTATTAGTTTAATTATTTTATAATTATTACACTAATATTTTTTTATGCATTTTTCTAATATTTTATTATTTGTTTGAAAGAACGGTCTCGGGGAAACTCTGCGAACCGCCGCCGTAACACAACCCCCCATCATGGTGGTTCTAGGTCGTTTGCACAATATCAAGAGGAGGCGCTTAGAGATCATCCTGATAGCAACCCGTACGTGGAGACGTTTAAAATCGTTTATCCACAACCGACAGAACAGCTCTTAAGTCATTGATTACTATTTTTAAATTTTAATTATTAATTTTAATTAATTATATATTTGTTAGAATATTAATTTTTTTTTTCTCGTTCAATTAGGAGAGGGTGAACCGGGCCGAAGAAGAGGTGTTCCAGCAAGTAGTTCGGGAGACACAACCGAACATTTCAGAGGCAGATCTGGAAGAAGCCCTGCGCCAGGTCGACCGATTGAATGTCCAAACGGCAGAGAGGATGTTCGACGCAGCCTTCCCACACCGGTCAAGCCAATACTACTGCCGGGGTTTGGGAAGTTCTGGAATAGTGCTCCTGAAGACCACTAAGGGAGGTCAAAAGAAGAGAGGCGGGGAGAGCCAACAGATGAAGGGTGAAGTGTATAGATTGGTCGCAAGATTGGCGGTCGAGGCCCAGAGATCACAGGAGCAATGCCGCAGAATACAGCAGTATCATTTGGATATGGCCAGTTGGCATGTTGAATGTGAGAGAATTCGGCAACACAACTACGCCAGCCAACAAAACTGGTGGTATGATATGTTCGCGGCACAACAACAATCCCTTGAACCCCCGCCCCCGTTTCAGCCGTTAGTTAAACCTCCAATGCCTCAACCTCCCGAGGATGACGAGCATGATGGAGAGCAGGATGCTGGGGATGACGTGGTGGACTTTAGTGCTTTAGTTGATGATTAGGGTTATATTTTATGTATATTGGAACAAATTAAATAATAAGTCATTTAGACGTGTTTCTTGTTGGTGTAAATGCATGGATTGTCTTTGTGATTTGCAGGTTGCTTGGAATGGTAATTTAGAAATTAATTTAATTTTTTTTCCCCAAATGTAAGAATAGCCGACGATATTGGCATTATTTCGTCTGCTATAAGCACTATAGCCGACGATTTTTACCAATTTTCGTCGCCTATAACTTTCATTACCGACGAAAATGACATTATTTCTTCGGCTATAACTAATTAATGCCTATTAAAATATTAATATATTCTGACGAAATAACCGACGAAATAGATGAAATCGTCGGCTATATGACAGAACAAATAGCCGACGAATTTCGTCGGCTATAGTTTACGATATCGTCGGCCATGCTCAAGCATAGCCGACGAATTTCGTCAGATATTTTGTCAAGGTTTGGTCGACAAAATTAATTTTCGTCGGCAATATCGTCGGCCATACTCGAGAATAGCCGACGATTTCGTTATTTTGTCGGCCATTGGTATTACCGACGCCGTTTTTCCGACGAATTATAGCCGACGAAAATTTCGTCGGCAGAAGGAATAGCCGACGAAAATTTGGCATAGTTGACGAAATTTTTTTCGTCGGCTATTCTCTCCGTTCTGGTAGTGATACTCAAAACTTTACAGAAATTTGGGAGACTCCACTTGACACGCCCTGGACTCATTTCATACCCGCCTTCAATTTCGCAAATAATAGTAGTTCTCTCGCATATCTAGTACTGTTGACATAAACAATGTAGGAATAAATACTTGTTACCCCCTAAATTCTTTACCTAAAAACAGTTTTGTCCCTTTGTTTTTAAATTAAACTAGTAGATCCTTAATCTCTCATATTTCAATAATTTAGTCCATTACGTTACATGACCGTCAAAATATTCTGTTAAATTTCTAAAATGACGAAAATACCCCCGTTCAAAATCGAATTTTTTTTCTCTTTTCTTTTTGCTCATCAATTCTTTTTTTGTTTGATATTATAATTGTTATACTTTTGGTTTATATATATAATATATAATTATATATAAAGAGAGGTACTTAATTTGACCCCAAAAAAATTTTAAAAGAGATTGAAATTTTTTTAAAAATTCAACAGGGGTATTTTAGTCATTTTAATACCTAAAGTTTGCCAATAATGGATATATTTGACGGAATGGACTAAATTGTTAAAATATGGGAGATTAAAGATCTACTAGTTTAATTTAAAAACAGAGGGACAAAACTGTTTTTAAGTAAAGAGTCACTACAAGAAAATATGACTTTGCCGACGAAAAAAAAAAACGGCAGACGAAACACTTTTTTCGTCGGCTATTTCCAAGAATGGCAGACGAAAATTTTTGTCGTCGCAAAAAAAAAAATTTCGTCGGCCATTCTCTGAGATTGGCCGACGATTTTTTATTTCGTCGGTAAAAATGAAAAATCGTCGGCTATTCTACAAGAATGGCCGACGAATTTTTCCGTCGTCCCTAAAAAAAAAGTTTCGTCGGCTATACTCCTATAATGGCCGACGAATTAAATTTTTCGTCGGCTATACAAATTTTGGAAGAATGGCCGACGAAGTTGGCAATTTCGTCGGCTGTAAGTCTTTATATTTTCAAATCTAGACAGAAGCTGCTCATTTGAAAAAAAACGGGAGAAACAGTGAAAAATCTGTGGATATTGTTGAAATCCGTCCTCTTTTACATTGTGGAGCTATATATAGGTACGTATATGTGTATATATGTTGATTTTGAGTTTTAGTTGAGTTGATTTTGAGTTTTAGTGATTTTGATATAGTAAGTGATTTTTTGTTTTGTTGTTGTTTTAGTGTTAGAATGTATGTATATATGTTGATTTTGAGTTGTAGTTGAGTTGATTTTCAGTTAGAGTATAATTATGTGTTTTAATTTAATAATATTATTTTAATTAGTGTTAAAATATATATAAATTAATATATTAATTAATGGTTGTTGATAGTGTAATGAACTTAAATAATGGTTGTTAATTAATAGTATATATATATATATGAGTTGATGTTGATAATAACATATATTGTAATATATATGTGTTAATTAATTTATTATTAATTAAAGTTATACATATATATTATTATCACGCTATATATGGATCGAGATAAGAGTTGGATTTCGCTTCCAAGGCATGACCGACGATACACTACAGGAGTTGTGGATTTTATGCAGTTCGTCGAGGAAAATGCAAAGGGGAATTACCATTATTGCCCGTGCAAGAAATGTAAGTGTCGCAGTGATATGTGTCGATTTCCGATTAGGACAGTATGGGAGCACCTAAAGAGTAATGGGTTTTGGCCGAAGTACACACGTTGGATATATCACGGTGAGCCATCATTAGATGGATCGCATGATCATGGGCAGTATTTTGAGGCGGGCAGTAGTAGTACATCCAACGATCCATCAATGAGATTCGTCAACGACGTGTTTCCTTTTGAAAGCGGTGTACGTGGGGAACAATATATGCAGGACCCGGTGCAGCCGTTCCCACAAGTTGTCAACACTGCTGCCTTTGACAAGTACAACAAACTGATTGTATTGCAACAAACCCCTGTGTCTTCAAGTTCTGAGAAGACAGTTCTTCAAAGTGTGATGGAGGTAATGAGGATTAAAGTCGAGACAAAAGGGAGCATCAGGCAAGTGGATGAATATCTACAGTACACTTCTTCGTTGTTGGAGGAGGGTCATCGTAATCCTACCAATCACCGTCAGGTCCGAAGTATCCTCAAAGATCTAGGGCTTTCCTACATTAAGATCCATGCATGCGCATTTGACTGCGTTCTCTTCTGGGGTGAAGATGCAGAAGGGAATGACCTTTCTAGCCTTGACGCATGTCCGATATGTCAGTCTGACCGATATAAGTTGACTGGAGCAGGCAATAGGAAACCTGTGAAAGTGCTTCGGTATTTTCCGTTGAGAGATAGGCTTGAGCGGTTGTACATGTCAGAAACCACCGCAAAAGCGATGAGGTGGCACGGTGAGCGGGACGCGGGAGACGCAGATATCATGACACACATCTCTGACGGAGCGGCTTGGAAGCATATAAACAATGAGTTTCCTTATTTTGCGTCAGATGTCAGAAACGTCAAGCTCGGGCTCTCAACCGACGGGTTCAACCCTTTCGGCACCATGAGTCTTTCATACAGTATATGGCCGGTGGTTTTGGTACCTTACAACCTTCCTCCGTGGATGTGCATGAAGAAGGAATATAATATGTTGACGTTGTTGATTCCGGGGCCTGGTTACCCAGGAAAATGTCTCGATGTGTATATGAGACCATTGATTGAAGAGCTTAAGGTATTGTGGGACGTTGGTCATCCCACTTTTGACAAGTACAAGCAGGAGACGTTCCAGATGCATGCCATGGTTATTGGTACCATCAGTGATTTTCCTGCTTATGGGATGTTGTCGGGCAGCGTTGTTAGGGGATACAAGGCTTGTCCAGAGTGCCTCAGCGATTATGGGAGCACCCCTCATTGCAACAAGATATGCAGAATGGGTCATCGTGTGTTCCTTCCGGCGGACTCGTAACGCCAGTGGTGATCCCAGAAGATGGACAGGAAGAGAAATTTTAGCAGAAGATGGACAGGAAGAGAAATTTTAGCAAGACTTAATGAGTACGATTTTGGGCCCCTCAGCAATCATCCCGATATTGTAGCAGAAATACCTGAAAGGCCTGAGGAGTACAAATTCTGGACACATAGGAGCATATTGTGGGAACTCCCGTACTGGTGTGAGTTGCTGATCCGTCACTTCCTAGACGTTATGCACATAGAAAAAAATGTTTCTGAAAGTGTGGTGGGCACAACGCTGAACTTGGAGGGGAAGACGAAATACGGTCCTAAGGCTCGCACTGATCTGCAAAACATGAATATCAGAAAACCACTATGGTTGAAACAAGGGAAGAGAAAAATGCCTCAAGCTCCTTACACCGTCAAGCCTGACCATAAATCAGAAATTTTCCATTGGATAAGTCGGGCCAAGTATCCTTCAGGCTTTGCTGGAAATATAGCCAAGTGTGTCAACAGACAATGCAACAATCTGTACGGGTTGAAAAGTCATGACAATCATATCCTGCTACAACGTCTCTTCCCTGCTACAAAACAGATCCGCACCTGAAGGATGTATAGCTGAAGCATATATTGCGCACGAGTGCGTCACCTACATGAAGCTGTATTTCGGAGCGTTACAGGAAAGCATACAGGAAGATGTACCGTCACAGTTCAATCTTTCCATACTCTCCGACGATGTTGTACTCGGTGGAAACATGCCAGATTCCTACAAGTTGAAAGATTATGAGGTAGCCATTGCACATTGGTGGGTACTAATCAACTGTCCAGAAGTTCAGTTTTGGAAGGACATACATCTACGCTGTGAAGGAGTAGCAGGTGATCGCGATTACCACAACCAGACATTCGCAGAGTATTTCGGCCGCTGGGTACGTACCTTTAACACTATTCTATACGTGTTCATATATTATTGTGTATATTTATTCATATTTATAGTTGATTCTGATGGTTGCAGATGGATTTTATGGTGAATTTTTCGGATTCCCGAGCTATTTTTAGCGTGTTTTCAAAGTTTAGTCGAAATTTTATCCATGTCACTACCAGAAAAGGGGTTATAGCCGACGACGCCATCTCGTCGGCCGTTTCCATTAAATTGTCGGCTATAGTCATAGCCGACGAAGTATCGTCGGCTATTCCCTCGTCGGGAATGCCCCGTCGGCTATAGTATAGCCGACGACACTGAGGGTAAGTCGTCGACTTATAAACCACGAAGTATAGCCGACGAACAAAGCGTCGTCGGCTATTATGAGAACATTGCCGACGATAGAGTCGTTGGCTATAACTCTCCTCTAATTACCCCTAAACCCCGAAGTATAGCCGACGACTCTATCGTCGGCTATAAGTCAGGCATAGCCGACGAATTAATCGTCGGCCATAACCTTCGCCGGAACCGGAAACGGCTTATTTTTGCCGGAATCTGGGAGGTTATAGCCGACGAAATATGGTCAATTTCGTCGGCTATAACCCCTAAATATTTAAAAAAATTAAAAAAATTTGTTCGGGCCCAATTCCACTTCGTCTTCGGTTTGGCTGCAGAAAATCCACAAACAAACATCCAAATAGCCAACAAATATCCACATCAATCCAACCGTAATATCCTATTGTACAAACCCCCTAACTAGCCATCTACGTACACTACTAACTACTCATCACCCCCTAAACGCGTAGCGTCATCGACGGGATCGTTTGAGTTCCGGTGGCTACCGCTACCCTGATCCCCTGGCGTACTCCGATGCGGGGGGGGGGAGTGGGGACGACGAAATCGGGCATCTGTGGCGGAGGCGGGGGCTCCTCTCCAGCTCGCTGGGCCTCCCAAGATTGCCGCATCCATCGGTACATCTCATTAATTTTGTCATATCATTAATTTTCCCTCATATTTCTTTAAATTTTCCCTTAAATTTTAAAAAGTAGTTAAGGATCGTAAGTGAATTGAGGTTCGTTTCAATCCACCAAAACCTAACTTTTTATCCTTCTAGAGACCTCCTAATACCAACGGGAGTGAACTTTTTTGTCATATCATTAATTTTCCCTCATATTTCTTTAAATTTTCCCTTAAATTTTAAAAAGTAGTTAAGGATCGTAAGTGAATTGAGGTTCGTTTCAATCCACCAAAACCCAACTTTTTATCCTTCTAGAGACCTCCTAATACCAACGGGAGTGAACTTTTTTGTCATTTCATTAATTTTTCCTCATATTTCTTTCTATTTTCCCCTAAATTTTAAAAAGTAATTAAGGATCGTAAGTGAATTGAAATTCGTTTAACTCCTTCAAAAACCCAACTTTTTAGTCATCTAGGGTCCTCCCAAAACATACAAGAATGGTCTTTTAACTCATTACTTCAATTTCACACCATTTTTCTTGGAATTTTAAATTGTCATCAAGTTTCGGTGGAGTTTTAAAGTTCTCGAAATCCACCAAAACCCAACTTTTTATCCTTCTAGAGACCACCTAATACCAACGGGAGTGAACTTTTTTGTCATATCATTAATTTTCCCTCATATTTCTTTCTATTTTCCCCTAAATTTTAAAAAGTAGTTACGGATCGTAAGTGAATTGAAATTCGTTTAACTCCTTCAAAAACCCAACTTTTTAATCATCTAGGGTCCTCCCAAAACATACAAGAATGATCTTTTAACTCATTACTTCAATTTCACACCATTTTTCTTGGAATTTTAAATTGTCATCAAGTTTCGGTGGAGTTTTAAAGTTCTCGAAATCCACCAAAACCCAACTTTTTATCCTTCTAGAGACCTCCTAATACCAACGGGAGTGAACTTTTTTGTCATATCATTAATTTTCCCTCATATTTCTTTCAATTTTCTCTTAAATTTTAAAAAGTAGTTAAGGATCGTAAGTGAATTGAGGTTCGTTTCAATCCACCAAAACCCAACTTTTTATCCTTCTAGAGACCTCTTAATACCAACGGGAGTGAACTTTTTTGTCATATCATTAATTTTCCTTCATATTTCTTTCTATTTTCCCCTAAATTTTAAAAAGTAGTTACGGATCGTAAGTGAATTGAAATTCGTTTAACTCCTTCAAAAACCCAACTTTTTAGTCATCTAGGGTCCTCCCAAAACATACAAGAATGATCTTTTAACTCATTACTTCAATTTCACACCATTTTTCTTGGAATTTTAAATTGTCATCAAGTTTCGGTGGAGTTTTAAAGTTTCGGTGGAATTTTGAATGATCATGCACGCGTTGCTGGGCAGCTGCACCGAAACCTGCTGCTGGAGCGCCTCCACCGCCCTCGCCAACTCCGCATGCGTCCTCTGCAGCTGTGTCTGCAAGTCTTTGCTGGTCGAAGCCGCACGCTGCGTGCTGGGATTGGCCGGCGTGTACTTCAGAACCCCATCTCCCGCCGCGCCTAGGCCTCTCTGGTAGAAGTAGTTGTTGCCAGTCCCTACCGCCGCGTGCATGATCTGAGAGGCCAAGCGCGGCTCAAGGGTGTCGATCGTGGAGGCAAACTCCGCGATCGCCTCGTCGGACGCCCCTTCCCCCAGCGTCTCTCGCGCGATCCCCAAGGTGATCGCGTCGGTCTCCGCATCTATTCCCGCCTAATTGATAAGAAAATATAATAAACGAATTAATAAAAAAAAATATATAAATTAATTTAATGAAACACTTTTATTGAAGATGGGCGAATACTTACCACTTGGTCGGGACGGTCCGGATACATCTGCGCATGAATCCACGACAACGGCCTCAGCGGTCGGTCCCTCCTTGCAATCTCTACCCACTGCCTCCAGGAGCGGGCGCCGCCGTGGTGGGGGTGCTCGTTCATCTTGCGGTTGTCGCTGTTCGTCTTCGAGATTTTCTTTATTATAAGAACGAACATATAAACGCAAATATAAATTAGTAACTAACTTCAAATATTAGTAACTAACCAAAAAAAATTATTAACTAATTTAGTTACTAACTAATTTAATTTAATTAGTAACTACCTAACTAACTAATTTAATTTAGTAACTAACTAACTTACTAACTACTTAATTTAATTTAATTTAATTTAGTAACGAACTAACTAACTTAATTTAATAACTAACTAACTAACTAATTAATTTAATTTAGTAACTACATAATTTAATTACTAAATAACATTAAAAAGTTATAGACTAGGCTAAATTTTCTTACCGAGACCCTGTCGCTCCCGAAGTAGGCTACCAGCCATAGCCACTCATACTCCCTGTACCGGAACTCGTGGGGGGTTGCACCTCGCCCCAAGCCCTTCTCCACATGGTACGTCCTGTAGTTCGTCGACAGCTCGTTCTTCCACTCGGAGTACCTATATTAACAAAACACAACTGTTAGATATATTCGTACATCTTTAATCGTCTTCAATCTAACTCGAATGATAGTAAAATAACGCGAAACACATAACCTGTTCTTCAGCTGCTCGTCTCTCCACCAGTCCAAGGTAGGATGGACTCTAAACCATTGCTGCAATATTATAAATTAATTAGAAAATATTTTTATATAGTTATAAGGACTCAATTCATAAATGTTTATTTTCTATAATAAAAATACGATTTAACTCACCGACAGTGCATTGTACACTCGCGCCTTGATGTCATCGGGCATAGAGCCCCAGTCGGGCCACAACATTGGGACCCTGTCCCGCACGATCATGCCCGTCGCGTTGATATACTTGGTCGTGGTTTCTCTCCTCTCGATCGGGCGTCCATCCTCACCGGGACCGGGCAGGATCTCCCTGATCCCACCGGCGAGTTCCCTCTCCAGGGTCGACATGTTCGCTGGCCCTCTGGTCCGTCTCGTCCCCGCGGGTTTATTTACGAGGACGCATGTTTCATAATTAAAATGAATACATGCCTAATAAAAATTCCGTACTAACTAACTAATTGACTAACCAACTACGTACATAATTTACTAACTAACTAATTTAATTTAGTAATTAACTAACTAAATAATTTGCTAAATAATTTAATTTAATAACTAACTAGCTAAATTAAATTAATTTACTAAATAATTTAATTTAGTAACTAGATTAACTAGCTAAATTCTTTAATTTACTAACTAATTTAAATTACTAACTAACTAACACATTTAATTTACTAACTAACTAACTAATTTAATTTAATAACTAACTAACGACCTAACTAATTTAATTTACTAACTAATTATGAACTAAGCTTCGACGTAGTTAAATAATTAATTAAACAATCTAAATAATTAATTAAACTAACTAATTACCTGCGTCGTTGTACTGTTTGTCCTTCTCACGAACACACCACAGGCCGCGGCAGTCCTCTGAGTCGAATGGCCTGTGGACGTAGGCCTCCTCCCAGGGAATCTCGTGCGGCCGGTCGTGCCTCCAAATCTGCCTCCTCCTAGCGTCGTACTAGGGGATGGCAGGGAGGAACTGGACCATGTACATCCCCGATGGCGGACACATACGGGGCGTGGACCTTGAGGGGCCTGATCCCCTTGACGGTGGGCCATGTCGCTGTGGACGCTGTCGCTGTGGGGGGACAGGGAGCATCTCTGGAGGGTCCTGATCGGCGCGCGGTGGGGTCGGCTGCCGATCCTGGAACAGTGCTGAAGTGCAGTGGGGTCTGGAGGGTGCGGCTGTGCGTCCTCCTCTGACGCTCGAGATTGGGCCCGCTCCCGTCGACTTATACGATGAGCCCCCACGTGTATCGGTCGGGGTCAATCCCATCAACGTCTCCTCGCGCCTGTTCATTGGCCGGCGTAGGCCCCGACGACCGCTGGATCCGCCCCCCCCCACGGCTGTGTCCTGCCTGAGCTTCGGGGTCGCTCTCGGTCGGTCTGGCAATCCATCGGTCTACAGCGCGGCGGTTTTCTGCACAATTAGTATATAAATTCCATAAATTTCACAAAAATTCCACAAAAAAATAAAAAAACTTCATTAAATATATATATACCTAATTATATATATATATATATTCCGAAATATATATATATATATATATATATATATATCCTCTTAAAAATTCCACAAAATTCCACAAAATTAACAAAAATTCCACAAAATTCCATAAATTTCACAAAAATTCCACAAAAAAATAAAAAACTTCATTAAATATATATATACCTAATTATATATATACTTACATATATTTATACCTAATTATATATATATATATATTCTGAAATATATATATATATATATATATATATATATATATCCTCCTAAAAATTCCACAAAATTAACAAAAATTCCACAAAATTCCATAAATTTCACAAAAATTCCACAAAAAAATAAAAAACTTCATTAAATATATATATACCTAATTATATATATACCTAAATATATTTATACCTAATTATATATATATATATATATATATATATTCCGAAATATATATATATATATATATATCCTCCTAAAAATTCCACAAAATTCCACAAAATTAACAAAAATTCCACAAAATTCACAATTAGCCCTAAAACACTTATACCTAAATCATTTAACCCTAAAAAAAATTAACCCTCACAAAATCAAAAAAATTCTAAATCAAAACCCTAAATAATTCAATAAATCACAAATGAGGGAGAGTCGGGACTACCTGACATGGTGGTGCGACGGGGACGAGGACCGGTGGTGCGGTGCGGCGGCGACGGCGGCTAGGGGCGGCTGCGTTCGGTTCGAGTTCGGGTCGGGGAGGGGTCGGGAAGGACGGGGAGGGGGCGGGGAGGGGTCGGGTAGGGACGGGGAGGGTCGGTCGGCGTCGGGGAGGGTCGGGCGGCGATTAGGGATTTAGGGGAGAATGCAGAAAATGAGGGAGGCGCCCTCTGTTCTGCTTTAAATCGAAGGACTATAGCCGACGATGTCAATTTTAATTCGTCGGCTATACTCTGACTCTAAATCCGGGCCGGGCCGAAGTTGGGCTTTGCGGGCCGAGGTACGTGGGGCGGGCCGGTTATAGCCGACGAATTTATCCATTTCGTCGCCTATAGTATGAATGTCGTCGGCTATACCTTTAATATCGTCGGCTATACTTCACGCGCTCAGCAGCCGTCAGATCTCCCCCATCCAACGGCGGACAATGAAAAGGCGCGGATCGCAAGAGTTTAGCCGACGAAGTTAAATATTTCGTCGGCTATTCCTTGGTCAAACTGCAAAGTCAAACCTCTAAACGCTTTAAAACGGCAATTGGCCCGTCTAAATGACGTTTTTTTGCCTGACCTTCAACAGATAATAGTTTCAAATCGATGAGACGCAACTAATCGTATAAAAAATTTTCCTCAAAATTTTTACCGAACGTCAGGCTACCCATAGGAAAACGGAAGTAAAAAACAGTTAACCGCAACATTCGACACACAAGATTTTGTCGAAATCTTCTCATTTTTCAACAGTAGACGTATTTCAATATTTCGGTCATATCTTATTTCACGACATATTTGCATTTGAAGAGTGTACGTATAGTAACTATTTGAAACTATACATTCACTTAAACACTTAGTAAACAAGTTAAGGAACATTAGTGCATATGTTCCGATTTTGAATATAAAAGTTTGGAAAATCTATTCCAACCGTCAGATATCACCGTTTAGATTAAATACATGTATGAAAAAAAAAATCCAACTACATCTGACAACGTTAAAGGCTCGATCGGGACGGTCAAACTGCAAAGTCAAACCTCTAAACGCTTTAAAACGGCAATTGGCCCGTCTAAATGACGTTTTTTTGCCTGACCTTCAACAGAGAATAGTTTCAAATCGATGCGACGCAACTAATCGTAAAAACAATTTTCTCAAAATTTTTACCGACCGTCAGGCTACCCATAGGAAAACGGAAGTGAAAAACAGCTAACCGCAACATTCGGCACACAGATTTTGTCGGAATCTTCTCATTTTTCAACCTTAGACGTATTTCAATATTTCGGTCATATCTTATTTCACGACACATTTGCATTTGAAGGATGAAGCAATGGTTTCGGTCAACATCCGGGCCAGGCCTTGGGGCCGGTTATAGCCGACGAATTGCAAGTCGTCGGCTATACTTTAGCCGACGACCTTCAACGTTTGGTCGTTAGCCGACGACTTGCATATTAAATTACCAGAATGGGCATTATAGCCGACGAAGTATGGTCCATTTCGTCGGCTATAATGCTTATCTTTCTGAAAATTTGCCATTTAGGGCCTGAAAATTGCCTATTTCACCTGATAAATTCCTGAACATCGCACAAACAATTCAATACAATTTCCCATAAACTCCGAAAACGGTAATTAAGGACAAAAAATGTATTCATACATGCATACACCATCGTACACAAATACATACATAAATAGTATACTAAGGATGATAATCAGAATCATCCTCATCACTTGAGTCAGACGTAGTATAGTAGTTAATATCTGGCAACCGGTGCTCGTACTCGTCGTCTGAGTCATCGTCTGCCTGAGATAGATGATTCGGATTAACATCATACATGGGCACCTGACCCCTAGGAAGTCGAACCACTCTGCCCGGCGTCACATTATTATCGCGGATAGTGGAGGATTCCGGAATGTCGACGGCGTCCGGCTCTTGGTATGCGGTCGCTTCTTGACACTCTGTGCTCACACCAAGTGTGGTAGCACTGTATATGTCTCGCTGAGACACATGGTTAACTACCTTCCACGTGCCTTTGTTCAATGGATCATCAAGATAAAAGACCTTTTTGGCCGCTGTGGCGAAAACAAAGGGGTCATCTTCATACACACTAGTGGCGGTATTCACCGAAAGTATGCCGTACTGATCGATCCTTATGCGGTGCGGCCTAGTATCAAACCATCGACACTTGAACAAGTGGACTTTCATGCGGTTCCCATATATGAGTTCAACAACTGACTGTAGGACACCGTAATAATCCACGCCCCCCTCTGCACCATCGACCATCACCCCACAATTCTGTGTTTTGCGTTCCCCGTCTCTAGCTTCACATATATACTTAACGCCGTTGACATCACACATTGGGCGGACTGTGGAAGATATCGGCTTCATCGACAACAGCCTCAATTCCTCTGAGTAATTTCTATGACCACCCTTCGCAGCCACTTGCATCAGCTGAAAAATATAATTCAAATCACTTGGTGTGTTCATGATTAAAGAATAGGGAACTGTAAAAGAAAGCCATCTAATATATATATTTATACACTTACCCATTGTGGAAAATAGTCTCCAAACGTCGTGTTGTGGTACTCGAGATCACCGCCAACTTCCTTGTAGTTAAGATGGCCGTTTCCAATATTGTACCTCCGGACAGTTTATTAGAACCCACCAGTGGGCAATCCCTATCTCATGGTCAGGCAACTTGTCCACACCCTTCTTCTTGAAGCTTCCGTATGGTACAACATCGTTGGCGACGATAGATAGGTTGAACTCGGGGTCATCTCGACTTCGATGTTGTGGGGGGTCCTCCATCGCTCCCAAGTACAACTTGGCGTACGTTACACACTCATGCGCAATGTAAGCTTCAGCAATACACCCCTCAGGCGCAGATTTATTGTGCAAATATTTCTTGTAGTCTCCAAGTTGTCTGCAAGGTTAACAAGTGCATGTTAAGAGCATG
This sequence comes from Potentilla sterilis, assembly GCA_963682095.1. Taxonomy (NCBI): domain Eukaryota; kingdom Viridiplantae; phylum Streptophyta; class Magnoliopsida; order Rosales; family Rosaceae; genus Potentilla; species Potentilla sterilis. The sequence goes on from OY821762.1 coordinate 30,604,707, forward strand.
CAACTTTTATTTAAAAACATGTATAAATCAAATTTAGGAATAACATGTACCTTTCGATGGGATACATCCAAGTGTAGTGTACGGGACCGGTAAGCAACAATTGTTGGGGAAGATGGATCATTAGGTGAGGCATGATGTCAAAGAAGTTTGGGGGAAATATCCTCTCGAACTTGCACAAGATAAAAACGATTTCCTCATGCATTCTCATGAGGTCTGATTTTCTAACTTCTCTAGCGCATAACTTCTGGAAGAATCTTGACAACGCCACCAACGGCTCAACCACTTCATCCTCCAAGTACGCTCGAATGAAAATAGGGAAGAGGCGTTGAAGCAGTACATGGCAGTCGTGACTCTTCAATCCGTACATCTTATTGTCTCGGTAGTTAACACACTTGCTTATGTTACCCGCATAGCCATAAGGATACCTGCATAGCCATTAACAAAAATTAGATTTCATGCATATATAGTCGTCCAACAACAGATGGATTCTTTAGGGAATACATGCCTAATAAAAAGTTACCTGACATTACTCATCCATCCAAAGATTTCATGTTTTTGGTCCCTGGTGACGGTGTAAGGAGCTTGGGGCATTTTGCTCCTGCCCTCTCTCAACCAAAAATGGTCCCGCAGTCCCATATTTCTCAGATCAACGCGTGCCTTGGGGGTGTCTTTTGTTTTCTTCTCCCAATTCAAAACTGTGCCAACCACGGTTCACACACGTTCTTCTCTATATGCATGACATCCAGGTAGTATCTAATAGCCACCCTGGCCCAATAAGGAAGTTCCCAGAAGATGCTCTTGTGTGACCAGAACCTATACCGATCGGGCCTGTCTGGAATCGTGCGCAACACATCGGGATGATTGCTAAGCGGACCAAAGTCATACTCATTCAACACTGCCAATATTTCCTCCCCTGTCCATCGCTCCGGTGCCCAGCCCCTTTCTTCAGTCCCATCAAAAGCCTGTGCATCGTCCCTAAATGGATGGTCATGCGGAAGCCAACAACGGTGACTCATCTGGACAATCTTGCTGCAATGAGGACTGCAACAATCAACAGTCATGCACTCTGAACAAGCCCTGTAACCCCTGGTGACGCTGCCCGACAACATACCCCTCCCAGGAAAGTCACTGATCGTGCCAACAAGCATGGCACGCATCCGGAACATCTCATTTTTGAACCGGTCGTAGACCAGGTGGCCTTTCAGACTCAAGTACCGAAGCTCCTCAATTACGGGTCTCAAATACACATCGAGACACTTTCCCAGATAACCTGGGCCTGGAATCAACAATGTGAGCATGTTATATTCCTTCTTCATGCACATCCACGGTGGAAGGTTGTACGGAATCAAAATAACTGGCCACACACTGTACTGAAGCTCTTTCTTGCCAAAAGGGTTGAAACCGTCGGATGATAGCCCTAGCCAAACATTTCGAACCTCTGATGCAAATTCAGGAAACTCCAACACATTCTTCTTCCAAGCCTCTCCGTCGGCGGGATGTCTAAGGGTGTCATCGTCAGGCACATTCCTCTCAGCCCACCATCTCATAGCTTCGGTCGTGAAAGCACACATGAACAACCGCTCAAGCCTATCAATCAGCGGGAAGTACCGAAGTATCTTCACAGCTTTCTTGTTCCCTTTAGGAGTGAACTTATACCGCTCTGTATTGCATAATGGGCAGTATTCAAGATCTGCAAGTCCTTCCCCGTAAAACAGAACGCAATCGTATCTGCATGCATGAATCTTGATGTAGGAAAGGACGAGATCTTTAAGGATATGTCGCACCTTATGATGACTGGTAGGAAGCCGATGTCCGGGGGGCATCGCCCCACCCCATATCTTCAGCCAATCATCAACCGATTTGACAGTGCCTTTGTTCTCCGTTTTGATCTTCATCACTTCCATGACAGATTCAAGGACAGTCTTACTGCATCCGGGGTACAACGGAGTCTGTTGCAATGCGATCAGGTTGTTGTACTTTTCCATACCACTTGTGTTGACCGGTGATCGGGGTAATGGCTCGAGTGGCTCAATATCAGGGAAACACTCCATCTCCGGAGGAGGGAGTTGCACATCAGGTGCTTCATCAAAGACACCGCTCTCACGAGGAAACATATCGTTGATCAAGTTCGTTGTTGGATCATTGGACGAACTCCCTCTCTCGGCAAATTGTCCATGATCATGAGGACCCGCAAACTCTGGTTCACCGTGATAAATCCAATTAGTGTATAGGACCCAAAATCCATATCTAGCCAGGTGTTGCTCCACTTTCTCTATGGAAAAACGTTGTCGTGGGCTGGCACACTTGCACTTTTTACACGGGCAATAATGAAGTGTAGTGTCTCCACAGTTAGCCATCACAAATTCCAGGAAACTCCTAACTCCATCATGATACGCCTGATCCCATCTTCCAAGGGTAATCCAACTCTTGTCCATCCTGTAAATTCAATAAATAAATATAACTATATATAGATATGTATATATGCACGTACTACGTACGTACGTACTAATTAATTAAAAAATTCATCATTACACATATATATATATATATATATTAATTAAAACACATCCCTAAATTAATTAAAACATCGTCAATCTCCCTAATTAATTAAACACAATATATTTTTTATATATACCAACAATATATTTTTAATTACAATTAAATTAATTAATATATATATATATATATACATTTTTTCATCAAATTCATCTAAAATCACCTCTAAATCAACAATCAATCACTAATCTTCAACAAAACTTCAATTCTATCTAACCAACATATCAACCCATTAATAATCTCATCTCAACACATATATATATATATATATATCAAATTAATCACACATTTATTCTAATTAAACTCTAAATTAACACACCTCTGCATATAACCAAATAAATCAACACACACAGCAATATACGTACCTTTCAAGCTTATGGCCGAGGTTTTGGACGATTTCAGAGCGTTTTCGAAATGTTTCGAAAAAATTTCGACGAATGAGCTCGCTGCTGCAGAATAGATCTGATATAAGGGTTATAGCCGACGAAGACCCTCCTCGTCGGCTATAACCAAAAACTTTTCGTCGGCTATAGTTATAGCCGACGACGTCAAGGAATAGCCGACGATGTGGCCGACGAAATAGTAATTCGTCGGCTATAACAACTTATAGCCGACGAAGTACTCTTTCGTCGGCCGTTTTTTTTCATATCGTCGGCTATGACCCTTTTTCTGGTAGTGTGTGATGACGTGGCGAGTTCGGATTGGTTGTACTCTGCCCTATGGCATCTGGTGAGGATCAGCTGATGATGATGCCATATTTTTAGCTTGTCATCTGCCACTTGTCAAAAGAAGATAGAAGACTTTGTGCTTATGTGACATGTGGTGGAAGCTTGTAGGTGGAAATGTTAGATTTTGACATTTGTCACATTTTCATTGGTTTTCATGTCTTGTTGATCAGCAGCCAACTCCTGCTCATAATTTTTGACACTACAAGGAAAAAAACCTTAGGCGACGAAACTTAAAAAAATTCCTCGCCTAAGACAGCTTAAACGACGAAAAAAAGTTCCTCACCTAAGAAAAATTTTTCGTCGTCTAAGAACAGTCTTAGACGACGAATTACACTTTTCGTGGTCTAAGACAAAAAATTGCCGACGAAAAAAATTTTCGTCGTCCCTGCATTATCTTAGACCACGAAAACAAAAAATCGTCGCCTAAGATTTTTACTTAGGAGACGAAATATCAAAATTCGTCTCCTAAGAAAAAATCTTAGACGACGAAATTTTTTTTCGTGGTCTAAGAAGTAAAGGGGACGACGATAATTTTTTTCGTCGGCCTGTTTTGTTCTTAGACGACGAAAAATAATTTCGTCGCCTAAGATCAAAACTTAGGCCACGAAAAAAAAATTTCGTCGCCTAAGTTTTGATCTTAGGCGACGAAAAATTAATTTTCGTCGTCTAAGTAAATCCAGACTATAAATCCTGCACTCATTTTTCCGATCGGGAGCAGAGACCATTTTTCCCCAAAAACCAAAATTTTTTTCTTTCCCTCAAATTTTCCACTGATTTTCATTCTTGGATGTGAAAAGCTTCAAATCGGGTCTTCCTAAGCCTTCTCCACTACTACCCATTGATTTTTAACTTGGTATGATCTCTTTATTCATCTTTTTCAACTATAATTTCAATTTTTCCATTGAAATATTTCATTTTTGAGGTAGAGAATTATAGAAATATATATTGTTGTGTGTGTATATTGTGAGGTGATAGCTAGTATATATGTTGCTTTTGTTGATCCATACCTATATATACTCAATTAAATTGTTGGATTTTGTGAAATTAGTGAATTATATATATTAATTATATATTTTAATAATGCTTTAATTAATAATTATAATTATTTGACGAAAATCATTGTTATATGATTTATAATTAGCGGTGATATACATGCATTTATATATATCCCTAGAAATCCCGTTCGAGAATCATGGAGAGATTCTTGAATTGTCCCATTTTTGGACAGTTTGGGGGCAGAGGACATTGTTTCACAGTTTGTATAGGTCTTGTGTATTCGTTTGCGGTCGTGGGTATATATTTCGACGAGGTCTCCCATCACTGTTCCTCGAGTGCATACTAGGTGTATAGATATTCGTGCACTTGAGGAACTGTGGGGAGATGCTGCCGAAATTTTCCCACGACTGAAAACGAATACACAAGATCTACAAACTGTGAAACAAAGTCTTGTGCTCCTGAATGGGATTATTAGGACCCTAACCGGAGGCATAAGGTCGAGAAAAAACATGCATATAAATTGTTTATTTGTTAATTTGTGATTATTTATTGTTTGTCTTATATTAATTAATATATATAACAGGTGATCGATGGATAGAGATAGGAGTTGGATGCAGTACCCAAGACAGAGCGAAGAATACCATGAAGGAGTAGGAATTTTTATAAATTTTGTACGTGAACATGGTGGAGGAAAGAAAACACACAGGTGTCCCTGCTTAAGTTGTATGAATACTAAGCGCAAGACGATCGGCCGAATCTACGATCACCTGTGTAACAGAGGTATTATGCAGAATTATACAACATGGACTAAACACGGGGAAGCAGATTATGAACCTACGGTTGCCGAAATCCAGGCTGGATACCATGACCGAACAACTGCTGGTGGTTTCGAGCCTTATACTGACCCGGCGATGAACATTCTACATGACATTTTTCCTACTTTTGCTCCAGTACGCGAGGAAGAGGAATTCCAAGAGGCAGTTTTTGAGGATGGCACAACTCCTCTTGTTGACAGTGCTGATTATGATAAGTATACCAGACTACTTGCTCAAGTGCAGATCCCATTATTCGAGGGTAGTCCTCACACTGTTTTAGAGACCATCATCTCACAGACGCAGTTGAAAGTCAAGAGTAGGTGGACAAATGACTCTTTTGATAGTCTTTTAAAACAGTTTAAGGAACACCTTCCACAACCTAACTATCTACCTGATAGTTATTACACGCTACATAAGATATTGGGCGATCTCGGTCTCAGTTATAACAAAATCCACGCCTGCAAGAACAATTGTGTTTTGTTTTACAAAGAGAAAGCCGAGCTTGATGAATGTCCCATATGCCACGCGTGGAGGTGGGAGCAAGGCACAGTTAAGGAAAACAGTGTTCCTGTGAAGGTACTTCGTCATTTCCCTTTAATTCCTAGATTGAAGCGTCTTTACATGTCTTTACACACAGCAAAAGAAATGAGATGGCATGGAGAGAGAAGGACAGATGATGATACTCTCAGACACCCTGCAGATGGCGAGGCGTGGAAGTCCTTTGACAGATTATTCCCTGATTTTGCAAGAGATGTTAGAAATGTCAGACTCGGCCTTGCCTCAGATGGATTCAATCCCCATGGAAATATGAGTTTGAGTCATAGTACATGGCCTGTTATTCTTGTGCCGTACAACCTGCCTCCTTGGATGTGTATGAAGAAGGAATTTAGTATGATGTCTCTGTTAATTCCCGGCCCAAGGTCTCCAGGAAAGTGTTTGGATGTGTATCTGCAACCTTTGATCGACGAGCTGTTAGACTTATGGGAAAATGGAGTTCTTACTTTTGACAGGCACAGTGGAAGATCATTTATGATGAGAGCAATACTGCTGTTTACCATAAGTGATTTTCCTGGTTATGGGATGTTGTCGTCTCAGGCGACTAAAGGTTATAAAGCTTGTCCTGTTTGCTTGAACGAAGTCCATTCTGTTTGGTGCGCTGGGAAGGTGTGTTACTTGGGTCACCGTAGATGGCTTCCAGCTGACCAACAGTGGCGATTTCATGATCTAGCATTTGATAAAACAGTAGAGCTTCGTCCTAAACCCCGTCCCTGGAGCGGTGATGAAATTTTGGAGAAGCTGAACTCTTTCGATTTCGGGGTGTTGAGCGGTGATTTATCTATACCAGTTCCGGAACGCCCTGACGAGTACAAGTGTTTTACACACAAGAGTAGATTCTATGATTTGCCTTACTGGTCGAAATCCATTCTTAGACACACCCTAGATGTCATGCACATAGAGAAGGGAGTAAGTGACAGCATTGTGGGAACAATTCTTGATATCAAAGGAAAGAGTAAGGACACTTTGAAAGCACGTCAGTATTTGAAGGAGAATGGATTACGAGAACACTTGTGGCCAGTGAAGACGGCGTCAGGGACTTTCATACCTGTTGCACCTTACACAGTTAAACCGGCTTTCAAGAAGCAGATTTTCGTATGGTTTAAAGGAGTACAGTATCCTCATGGGTATGCAGGAAATATATCTCGGTGTATTAACTTGGGGCTTAATACGTTTAACGGATTGAAGAGCCACGACTGTCATGTATTGCTACAACGTCTTATTCCAGTGGTTATCCGACCCTATTTGCATCCAGATGTGGTCGAACCTATAATAGCCTTGTGTAGGTTCTTTCAGAAGTTATGCGCTAAAGAGCTGAAGAAGTCAGATGTTCTCATTCTCAAAGAAGACATCATCTACATTTTGTGCAAATTGGAAAGGATTTTCCCCCCTGCTTTCTTCGACAGTATGATTCATCTGATGATCCATCTTCCAGATCAAGCACTGCTTACTGGTCCTGTTCATTGCACCTGGATGTATCCGCAAGAAAGGTACTATTTATTATTCGTATTTCCCCATTCATTATAATATTCTCTTGTATATATACTTCACTAATAACTGTACGTGTAATTTCAGACAACTGTTTCAATACAAAAAGTTATGTAAAAGCAAGAGTCACCCTGAAGGATCGATAGCGGAGTCGTACATTACACATGAATGTGTAACATACTGCAACTTATATCTCCGTAACAGTGACGAAAACATTGCAGAGTCTTCTACAGCAGCCTCTACAGTACCAGTTCCGAAACTTTCCGTCCTTTCAAGTGTTGTACGTCCGTTTGGTAATTTACCAACTTCAGAAAGACTGACAGATGCTGAGCTAATTGAAGCTCATTGGTGCGTACTACAACACTGTGACGAAGCACAATATTTCATGGGTGAGCATTTGAAGCTGATTGAAGCAAATCGTCGAGACCGAAGGCCGAAAGAGACGCACAAAAGAACATTTCCTGTTTACTTTCGCAAATGGGTACGTCACAATATTTTGTATGTTACAATATCTCCATTTCAATATTAGTATTCTAGCTAGTCAGTTCAATTTAAATAATAAGTTATCACAATGTGACAGGTGGAAAATCTCCAAATACAGAACAGTGATTGGTACTCGTCCGAATTGCACCATTTGGCTAGAATGCCAATTTCCCACAGGGTGCGCGCGATGTGTTTTGTCAATGGCGTCAAGTTCGTGACACTTCAACGAGATGTGAACCGCAGAACGCAAAATTGCGGGGTCATGGTAGATGGTGACGACTTCACCTACTATGGAGTGCTACTGGCCGTTGTCGAACTAGTATATGGAAATATGCTCGTTGTCTTGTTCAAGTGTAGATGGTTTAACACTAATCAAAGTGTTCCTGGGAGTACAAAGATGGATTACGGCATGTTATCGGTGAATACAAACACAAGTTGGTATGAAAATGAGCCCTTCATTCTTGCTAGCATGGCAAAACAAGTATTTTATCTCGATGATCCTAAGGCAGGTGGATTTTGGAAAGTGGTTAACCCGATGTCACATAGGAATATATGGAGTGCGTCTACAGTTGAAGGGGGTGAAGAACATGATGATGAAGATGACGGCGACACTGATGAACCATATCAAGAACATTCGGCTTCTCAAATCCCTAATGCAGAGGCTATTCGCGACAACAACCGCTTACATTTCGTTACTTCTGATGAATTCATTGCAGTCCCAAATGCATCTACATCTCAAAACATAGCCAATCAAAACTTCATTAATGACGAAGATGATGAGGAATCAGACGATGATGAGGAAACATACGACGATGACGATTCCAATGATGGCTTAACTGATACGATTGAAGATGCAGACGATACAGACGATGACGATTATGATGGAGAACCATGATCAGATTTAAATTATGTTTTTAAATTCAATAAATTTGTTTTTGATGTATAATTAAAAATACATGAATGGTGTGTACGTACGTACAGAACCTTCAACTGTGTTCTGTGTTAATTATTATGTTGGATTACAATTTCGTCAAGAAAATTAAAATGGGCACAATTGCGATATTTGGGGTCTTTCGTCGACCAAATGCACCTATATGAACATGGCCGAAAATGCCATCATTAAAAAGTCAATTTTTATAAAAAAAATTGTCACTTAGTCGACGAAATTATAAGTTTCGTCGTCTAAGTATTTACGTAGTCGACGAAAACCTTATTTTCGTCGTCTAAGTATTTTCTTAGACAACGAAACTTATAATTTCGTCGACTAAGTGTCTATTTTTTTTTTAAAATTGACTTTTTAATGTTCCACACAATAAATTTTGGGAAAATTTTAACTAAGCTTAGTCGACGAAACAGTCTTTTTCGTCGTCTAAGTAAACACTTAGACGACGAAAAAGTGTGTTTCGTCGACTAAGTGTTAATTATTTTTTAAAATTTGGCTTTATTTTCCGCCAATAAATTTGGCAAAAATTTGAACTGGTCTTAATCGACGAAAACTTAAGTTTCGTCGTCTTAGTTTTTACTTAGGCGACGAAAATATCATTTTCGTCGTTTAAGACTTTACTTAGCCGACGAAACATACTTTTTCGTCGACTAAGTGTAAATTGTTTTTAATATTTTGGCGGACTGATTTGAATTAATTGAAAATTTGGGAATACACTTAGACGACGAAACTTATTTTTCGTCGTCTAAGTTTTTACTTAGCCGACGAAAATATCATTTTCGTCGTTTAAGACTTTACTTAGTCGACGAAAATTAAGTTTTCGTCGCCTAAGTGAAGTAAATATACCCGAGAATCCCTAATTCACAGATCTGTTTCGTTCCATCCCCTCTCCGATCCTCTCCCCACCTCCCCACCTCCACCGGCCTCCCTCTCCTCTCCCCTGCTCGGCCCTCCCCCTGCTCGGCCTCCCTCTCCTCTCCCCACCTCCCCCCCTCACCGGCCTCCCTCTCCGATCCTCTCCCCACCTCCCCACCTCCACCGGCCTCCCTCTCCTCTCCCCACCTCCACCGGCCTCCCCACCTCCACCGGCCTCCCTCTCCTCTCCCCACCTCCCCCCCTCACCGGCCTCCCTCTCCGATCCTCTCCCCACCTCCCCACCTCCACCGGCCTCCCTCTCCTCTCCCCACCTCCACCGGCCTCCATCTCCTCTCCCCACCTCCCCACCTCCACCGGCCTCCCTCTCCTCTCCCCTGCTCGGCCTCCTCCCCCTGCTCGGCCCTCCCCCTGCTCGGCCTCCTCCCCCTGCTCGGCCTCCTCCCCCTGCTCGGCCCTCCCCCTGCTCGGCCTCCTCCCCCTGCTCGGCCCTCCCCCTGCTCGGCCCTCCCCCTGCTCGGCCTCCTCCCCCTGCTCGGCCCTCCCCCTGCTCGGCCCTCCCCCTGCTCGGCCTCCTCCCCCTGCTCGGCCTCCTCCCCCTGCTCGGCCCTCCCCCTGCTCGGCCCTCCCCCTGCTCGGCCAGCCTCCAATCGGGTATGTTAAACCCATCACTAATTATGTTTGTCTTAATTCATATTGGTATAGGAAAATTTAGATTTGATTTATTTTGATATAAGAATTGGTATATGTGGATAATATGGATGGATTGATTGATTGATTTTGTGCTTGGTATAAGAATTGGAATTGGAATTGGAATTGGAATTGGAATTGTTGTTGTTTGTTGGTGAGATGGGTTAATCTGTGTGTATTGTAGCTATTGTTGTATTTTTGGCTTGGAGAAGGTTGTGATGGCTGAGGAGGTGGTTTTCTTTTTGTGTAGTTTGTGTGATGAGATTTTAGGAGGGTTTGGTATTCGAATCTGTGATGAGCTTTCGGTGTAACTTGTGATGAGCTTTTATTGGTTTTACTTGGATGAATTAGTGTAGTGCATGCGATTGTTTTTAGGTTTGGGAGTTCGTTTCTGATGTGTGTTTACATTTCATGGTGTAGTGTTATACTTTGTTAGTACCTGGAAAGTTAACCAAGGTTTTTGGTGGTATGGTTTGCTTGTTAGTTGCTATTCTCATTAGATTGGGATCAATAAGGCTGTCTGTATGTGAGTGAAATACATTTCCTCTATATTGGTTTCAAATACCTTAATCAACCTTCAATTGTTTAACCATGTTCAAAGCATGGTGTTAGGAAGTGATTAAAATGGTTTATTTAGTTTCAAAAGCAAAATCTTTCTCATTGGTTCATCATCAGAATTTTGAAAGGTGACATCTGATTATACATGCATAGTTTTGTAAAATGATTTTTCCTGTACAATGGGGTCATAATTTCTTAATCATTTCAACTTTGTGTTTCTTTACAGGAAAAATATGCCGCCGACTCAGGGATTTCTGAAGAAGAAGAGGCAGGAGTTATTTGACCGCTTCTACAAGTCAAATAACTCTGAAGGGAGTGGTTCGCGGCCACCTACGGAATCGTCTGCGAACGTATCATCACCTCCCCCTCCGCCCCCGTTGGAGGATACTGCATCCCCTTTAGTAGCAGACACCGCACCTGACGTCGACGACAGCGATGGTGATTGTGAGATCAGCTGTCGGCGCACATTTCGTCCTCGGCCTGATGGAGGTAAACATAATCCAACACTTTCAATTAAGTCATTTAGTTATAAATGAGTGTTATTACTTTCTAATTAAATTGTTATTGTTTTGGCAGCACCTCCTCCCAAACACAAACGAGGGTTGGTAAAAGGCTTGAAGGCCTACACGTCTTGGGTGCAGCACGGAGAGAAGGTGAAGATCGTCATGGATGATGAGTTCTTGCACGGACCGCAGACCAGTGCACTGAACAGTTGGCTGACTCATGATATCGGGCATATCATTCGGGACAGCATTCCCATGACTGCTGCAAGTTGGTGGGATCTGGAGGAGGATGATCAGCTGAAGCTCAAAAATGAACTCGACGTAAGTTAACTACAATTTTGATATTTTAATTATCTATAAGCTTCCATATTAATTCTAATTTTTTTGTAATAGCTTGTTTATGACATCCCTTGGGATGATAAGAAGATGGTCAAGTGGGTTTACAAGCATGCCGCCAAGACCTTCACAGCCTTCAAGAGCAAGCTCAACAGGCTTAGGATTGCCAATCCTGGGAAAATTCCGAAAGAGTTCAAAGATAGGCAGGAGGAGTGGTCTTGGCTGCTTCACCACTTCGAGAGCGATGAGTTTCAGGTATATAATTTTGTAATAGTAGTATGTGCTTTCAAATGTTAACATTTTTCATTTTAGTTTTATTTCAATGCTAACTATTTGTCTCATATTTAATCATATTTCTACAGAGACGATCGACCGCCAACGCCCTCAACCGGGGGAAGAAGACGTTACACCATCGGTCCGGTTCAAAGCCGTTCATCTACGGGGCGCACGAATTGAAGCAAAAAGGTGAACTATTCCCCTTGGTGAAGAATTATGAGATGGTGTACCCTCCTGAGCACCCAGAGGCGGCAGAAAATATAGTAAGTTTCTCTTATCCTATAACTAGACATGGCATTATGTTTGGATTATGTTTAACCGTTGTGGTTTGATGAATAATATCTGCCGATTATGTTTGGATTATTTACAATGCATTATTCATATGCATGTTACTTGCTTGGTCTTTGCAGCGCCGTATCAATGCCGAGCTCGAGAGGGTGATGACCACTGTGAGGCAGGAGCACCCCGACGTTCCGGAGGATCTGATCTACAACTATTTTGACGAGCCGACTCAAGCCCGAGTGCTTGTCAGCGCACTGGGACCGCGAAACAGCGGTGAGATCCGGGGGTTAGGAGGAGTCACTTTCGGTGTCGGCTCCCAATCATCGCAAGGGGAAAATTCCACCGGACGCAGTCGGTCGTCAAATGGGGAGCGTGTGAGACGACTGGAGGAGGAGACCCGACAGCGTATAGCTCTTGCAGAGGAGGAGGCCCGAGAGCGTATCAGACTTGCAGAGGAGGAGGCCCGAGAGCGTATCAGACTTGCAGAGGAGCAGACACGATTGGTAACTGAGCGTCTTAGCTGGTTGGAGCAAGAGTTCCAGTCGTTTAGGAACCGACCACAGTAGCTTGCAGGCTCCTCACTCTCCCTATCTACGTACGATATTGTTTGATGTGTAATATTTTTATTGAACAAATGTATGAATTTATATTATTGTACGATGTTATTCGGTATTGTACGATATTATTCGGTATTTAATTTTTATCGATACTTTTTTTAATATATTTGAATATTCAGTATCCGAATTTTTTTTTTTTTTAAATTTAATACATGCTTAGTCGACGAAACTAAATTTTTTCGTCGCCTAAGATGTATACTAAGTCGACGAAATTATTTTTTCGTGGACTAAGATATTTACTTAAGCCACGAAAAATAATAATTTCGTCGCCTAAGATAAACTCTTAGGCCACGAAAAAATATTATTTCGCGGCTTAAGTAAAAATCTAAGACCACGAAATAAAATATTCCGTCGACTTAGTATGAAGCTTAGGAGACGAAAAAATATAGTTTCGTCGACTAAGTTTCCATCTTAGGCCACGAAATACTTTATCTTTCGTCGCCTAAACTAAAAACTTAGACCACGAAAATGTTGAGTTTCGTGGTCTAAGTCATTATCTTAGGCCACGAAATTTCTTTTTCGTCGTCTAAGCCATAGTTTAGCCGACGAAAAAATTCGTCGTCTCAGAATTTTTTTCGTCACCATTTTTCTTACACGACGAAATTTTTTCGTCTTCTAAGAATTATCTTAGTCGACGAAATTGTGTTATTTTCGTCGTCTAAGTATTTAGCCCACAAACTTTAGACGACGAAACTTAGGCGACAAAATTTTCGTCACCAAAAAACTTAGTCGACGAAAATCCATCTTAGGTGACGAAAAATTTTCGTCGCCTAAGATATTCAGTGTTGTAGTGTGAGAGTTTCTCTCTCTACTCTCTCTCTCTCTCTCATCTTTCTCTCTATATTTTATTATTTTATTAGATTTGCGATAAAAAGTCTGCGGATCATAATTCTTGATCTGAAGCTCTGATTCTGAAGCTGCGAGCGGCTATGGATTCATATTGATGCGATATTTCTATCTATAGTGGTTGAAATTAGATCCATCAGTGATTTCTAGAACGCTCGTTCTAGGTTGCTTTATTTACGATCTGGGTGTCGATTCGGTTCGTCCGAGGTGAGTAGTTTATGTAATGTGTTTCAAATATTTTTATATGCTTTCAAAGTATTTGAAAAGTATGGTTTTGATCTATCTATAAAATATATATCTATTTTCACGTGAAACATGTTATTTGCGATATATGTGGAGATTATATATATTATAGTGTTGGATCCATTGTTTGACTAGTCATGGAACATGTGAACTTCTTGATTGAGTTATGCCAAAGTAAGGACGTGACACTAAATTGAATAGGGCATTAAGGCCATTAGATGCATGTAGGAGATCACTAAATTGAAGGATGCCCAATAAGAAGGGATTGTGCGATGTGACCAATTGTATTGTGGTCGACGTGAAATATATGATATACGTATTTTGTAGCGTGCATAAAATGACATGGCTTTACTGGCATATTACATAGGGCACTCACTAAGCGCGTTGTTTTACTCACCCACCCATTTACTTGTTGTTTTGCAGAGAAGTGTTAAGTGTTTGTCGAGCTGAAGTGTCTAAAAAGAAGTGTTTTTATTTTCTATTTACATTTCGCTCTGTAACACTCGATCACTCCTTAGGAGCGGCGCTGGGTCCCTAAACCCTACCGGCATCGGGATCGGGGTATGATACACCGATATACAAACAATGAATCAAGTTATCTCTCACAGCAGCAACCCAATTTTCAACATATATTATACATTTGAGGAAACTCTACCCCATTGTTGAACATGCGTTAGCAAACAATAGCGTGATTTACAAACGCAATATCAGCAAACTAATTAGGTTATCAACCCTTTATGAAGTCTTTTCTTCCAACTCTCTATCAATGTCGGTACCACTAAAAGATTTTGTATCCTACTCTCATTTGCAAAAAAAATCTGCACTATATGATTATTGATTAGCTTTCTTGAATCCTCTGCTGGGTTTGGCACTGAGAGACCAAATTTGTTGTTTAACAACCCTAAAATGAATGCCGCATCTGCTACTGTTATTTCAGACAATTGCTTTCCAAACTTGAACTTTTTTTTATGGTATGAAGGACTACACTAGTCTTTGCATCTCTAAATCATGTTTCCCAGCCGTGGTTTTGTCCATAAGCCCCTTATGATAAGGTTCAATTAACTTCTAAAACGGCGTCTTTCGCAATTTTCTTACCAATGCATCCTTTTCTCCACCATTTAACTTTTTATAAACTTCTTGAAAAACCAACATATTGCACTTTATTTACACATTTCTCACCTCTTCTTTATGCTCTTCTTCCCAGTTCTACTCCTCTTGTTTATCCAACTGCCCTTTCTGCTTCTGTCTCACTATTTTAAACTTTATTCTATGTGATGGAGTTTTTTTCCTCATTTGTTGCGGTGAAGCAATTCTCCCATCTGCTACTGCCTGAAAACACAGTAACATAATCATAATCCACACACTAGCTACATAATCTGCTACTGCCTAAAAATCACAGTAGCATAATCAACTGATTATCAAATTCTGCTACTGCCTAAAAAAAACACTATGGCATAATCATAATCAACATAATAACACAGTAGTATAATTAAACAAAGTCGCTAGCATACTCGCTACTGTTTCAAAACGCATTAGCATAATCATTTCTTTAAGACAACATGAATGACGGTTTACGACTTACCCTATCACTACCAGATCCGAGCAAATAGCCGACGAAAAAAATTTCGTTGGCTATGCCTATTTTTCGTCGGCTATACCATCTGCCGACGAAATTTTCGTCGGCTATACTTCGTCGGAACAACCCCGTCGGCTATACCAATGGCCGACGAAAAAAACAAATTCGTCGGCTATAGTAGAGCTAGTATGGCCGACGAACTTACCGACGAAAATATTTTTTGTCGGCCAAACCTGGGAGAAATTGCCGACGAATTTCGTCAGATATTTTCGAGTATGGCCGACGAAATTCATTAATTATAGCCGACAAAATTCGTCGGCTATTGTGTGTTAACAATAGCCGACGATTTTATAAATTTTCGTCGGCTATTACCTCGAAATATATTAATATTTAATAGGCATTAATTAGTTATAGCCGACGAAATAATGTAATTTTCGTCGGCTATACAACTTATAGCCGACGAAAATTGGTAAAATTCGTCGGCTATAGTTATTATAGCCGACGAAATAATGCCAAAATCGTCGGCTTTTCTTACATTTGGGAAAAAAAAAAATTAAATTATTTTCTAAATTACCATTCCAAGCAACCTGCAAATCACAAAGACAGTCCATGCATTTGCACCAACAAGAAACACGTCTAAATACCTTTTTTATTAAATTCGTTCTAATATACATAAAATATAACCCTAATCATCACCTAAACCACTAAAGTCCAGCAGGTCATCCCCAGCATCCTGCTCTCCATCAGGCTCGTCATCCTGCTGACCGAACTCGGGAGGTTGAGGCATTGGAGGTTCCGCTAACCGCTGAAACGGGGGCGGGGGTGGAAGGCCTTGTTGTTGTGCCGCGAACATCTCATACCACCAGGTTTGTTGGCCGTCGTAGTTGTGTTGCCGAATTCTGTCACATTCGGCATGCCAACCGGCCATATCCAAATGATACTGCTGTGTTCTGCGGCGCAGCTCCAAATGATACTGCTATGTGCTGCGGCGCAGCTCCTGTACTGTCTGGGACGAAGTCACCAATTCTGCGGCCAATCGCTGCACTTCCCCCCTCATATGTTGGCTCTCCCCACCTCCCTTCTTTTGACCTCCCTTAGTGGTCTTCAGAAGCCCTAGTCCAGAACTTCCCAAACCCCGGCAGTAGTAGTTGTTTGACCGGTTTGGGAAGGCTGCGTCGAACATCCTCGCTGCCGTTTGGACACTGGACCGGTCGACATGGCGCATGGCTTCTTCCAGATCTGCCTCTGAAATGTTCGGTTGTGTCTCCCGAACTACTTGCTGGAACACCTCTTCTTCGGCCCGGTTGACCCTCTCCTAAGTGGACGGGAAAAAAAAATTAATATTATAACAAATATATAATTAAGTAAAATTAATAATTAACATTTTAAAATTGTAATGAACGACTTACGAGCTGTTCTGTCGCTTGTGGATAAGCGATCTTGAACGTCTCTACGTACGGGTTGCTATCTGAATGATCTCTAAGCGCCTCCTCCTGATATTGTGCAAACGGCCGTGAACCAGCATGATGGGGGGTTGTGTTCCGGCGGCGGTTCTCAGAGTTTATTCGAGAACGTTGCTTCAAACAAATAATAAAATGTTAGAAAAATGCATCAAAAAATATTAGTGTAATAATTATAAAATAATTAAACTAATAATTAAAATTTTAACAAAATAAACATTTTTACTGAAGTTTAGTATTTACCTGCATAACTGGGTTGTTGAAGTCTACTGTCTTCAACCAACGCCACTCGTACTCCCTGAACAAGAACTCCCTGGGAGTACCCATACGACCAAGGTTGTCGTATTCGTTATAGTGGGAACGCAGCTCGTTTTTCCACTCTTTGAACCTACGAAAAAAACAAAAGTGCATTAGAAATATTATTAATATCATAAAATATTAATAATTATAAGATAATTATAATATCATAAAAACAAACGTACCTCGAGTTCTGCTGGGTGTCCGCCCAATCCCGCCTGTGTTCGGCAATCTCGAAGAATGTCTGAAAAATAATATTTTATTAGTTTTACAATTGTAATAATACCGAAAATTATTAAATATTACGATAAATAAATTAAATTTTTTAAATTACTCACCGACGCGGCGTTGTTCACCTCCCTCTTTATCTCTTCGGACACATCAGCCCATCGGGTCCACAACATAGGGACTCTGTCCCCAATCAGTGACCCCACGCAACCCGAGTAGTCGCGTTTTTTCTTCCCCGAAACCTCCTGATTAGGAGGTTCGTTGATCTGAATCCTGCCGCTGCGCTCAACAGTTCTCCTGAGCGTGTCAAAACATATGACACCTCTCGTATTCCTCCGTAAACTGCTAGCGGCTGTCCCTATCACAAAAACGACGATTGGTTAATAAAATTAAATATTAGTGCGTTAATTGTAATAAAACATTTAATTAATAAAATCAAATGTTACCTGAACTGGATGACTCGTCTGTCGACTTTCCTTTTCTCCTCGCCGAAATAAGGTGGTCAGGGTTCTCAAATGGCTGCTGCTGGTATGCCTCCGCACACTCACATACTGAGGCATATCAGGCCATATGGGCACACCCTGATAGTCGACCTCCGGTATTGCCGGAATGTTGTACGGGATGTAGAGCTGGTTTGGGAGAGTAGGTGTTAGGTCAATATTTACCTAGTAATTGTTGCCTTATTCTTATTCTTTTGCTATATCCTTTTGTGTTTTATCTATTTCTTATAACGTTTCCTATTCATGCTAGGAAAATGAGCTAAGGATCGGAAAAGAGACAAAATGGTGGATTTAGCACATATTGAAGAAATCGGGTGAAGAATCAAAGCCAAAGGAGCAAAACCGGAAAATACACTAAAAGACGAATTTGACCGGTCAACGGGCAGAATTCCGGTCAAACTCCGGCGGTCGGAAGATGGTGATGGCTGATATTCAAGTGAAGGAGCATTGGAGGGAAGAAGAGTTGTTGATTCAAATTCAAATGGGAAGAAGACAAGTGAAAGGGACATCTTTGGCTTTGTCCCTTTGATGTTGACCTTGTCTCCTTGTCCTTATGGCCAAATATCAAGAGTGCCCTTTCCTTTTCCTTCTCCACCAAAATATCTTTGAGGTTTTTGGTCATTTTATAAAGACTAGATCCACAATTTGTGCTTACATCTTTGTCCATAACATCTAGCCCTTCATTTTCTTGCATCTCCACCCTCCATTCACCACTTTAGGCCTATTTATAACCCCCTCTCCCATTTTGGAAAAGGAAGCTCTCTCTCCCCTCATTTCCTCTCCATTTTTCATAGTTCTTCATCTCTTAGTTTGTTTAGTTAGAATAGTTTAGCCCTTGTGTAGAGAGAGAGGTGTAGCATCTTTGGTTGATAACCAAAACCGAAGATTCTACACCCCTTGATCAATCACACTTGTGGGTAGATCCATGAAGCCTTGTTCTTAATCTTTTCTTTGTGTATGTGGATTTGTATATTATTTTGGGTTTGAGAAAACCGAAAATACTATACTTTGAAGCTTCACACCCTCTTTGTATACATCTAGGAAGCTCATGGGTATTGTGGTTCTTTCTCACCTTCTCTTGCTTTCTTGATGTATTACTTTTGTAAGGCTTTTATGTATATGCCTATGTGTGTGAGTTGTGGATATGAGCAAACAATGTAATGTCCTTATATTGATGATTGATGCATGTTTGAATCTATGAGTTCCTACTCTTTATGCTTACTAAATGTGTTAGCTAGCTTTGTCACCTAAAAAGCATGTTTAGGTAAGTAATTAATCGGAACATGAAATTGACAACTTCTTGAATCCGTGAGCATGAGTAGCCTTTAGGTGGTGGCTTAGTATTTCTTACGGGAAGTATTAAGTTGCTTGGATTTCTTACTATGAACTTAATGCTTGTGCCGTGAGTTTAATTGCTCTAAGGGGGCGTTAGGCTTGTGGTACATAGCCCACTTGTGTTATAAGGTAACATAATTGGGATTAAGGTTGTGTGATTTAACTTGGCTCCAAAAGACTTTGTTAAATTGCATGATTAGTTAGTTTCTTGGTAGCTTAACCAAAGCACTAGGGGGATATTTGTCAACCATGTTTTCACATCAATTATGGGTTACATTTGTGCACAAGTCTCTTTTCCTCTCATTGATCTAGTCTCAACACTTGTTAGTTTAGTTTGTTTTATGTTTATGTTAGCTTTAATTTATCTAAAATCAACAAAGCCGATTCACTACCACTTGTTAAAACCATCCCCATGACCTTTAGCTTCCAAAGGGCTAAGGTTGTGAATTGTAAAAAGGTAGATGCATGTGTTTTCTAGGTTTCATTTCGCGGTAATCTAGTTAGGGTAGAGTTACTCAATCCCTTGGGTACGATACTCTTACTTTTTCCCCCTATACTAAAACTTGACCTCCTATTCTTAGGAGTAGGAAGCATCACAAATTTGCACATAATATTAGTTAGGTGATGCAACCAACAGTAGGCCCCTCAGTCGAGTCAGCAGCAGACTGAGTCGGACTCGGCATCGGTTCCCGATGAAACTCAGGCATACGAACCTGAGGAACGTCGGCAGCTATCTCCTCGTGAAATAGCTGCCGACTAAACCTCGGAGCCACGGAGGGACCGACATTCGGAAGTGAAGTGCTCGACGGCCGCCCCGCTTGGAGAACTCACACTCCGCCGCGGCTGGGCTGCATCCACAGTCCTCTGCGGCTGGGATGAATCTACACTCCTCCGCGGCTGGTTGGTGGTCCTCTCAGGCTGGCTAGCGGTCCTCTCGGAGTCTACGGAACGGGCGGAATTTCTAGAACCTCTAGATCTGCCGCCACGACGGCCTCCGAATAGGTTTCTTAATGCATCGGCCATCTAAAGCCCGAGGCATTAATACATTAATTGATATTAAATTATATTATATTAAATAACAAATTCTAATTAATATAATAACCAATAATACTAACATATTTTAATATAACAATTTATATAATAACCAATTTATACGTATAAATTATACAATTAAAATTAATTTTAAAAAAAATTACCTATATTAACATAAATACCTAAATTATACTTAAATTAACATAAATACATAAATTATACCTAAATTAACATAAATACATGAATTATAAATAAATGAACATAAATACATAAATTATACCTAAATTAACATAAATACATAAATTATACCTAAATTAACATAAATACATAAATTATACCTAAATTAACATAAATACATAAATTAACATAAATTATACCTAAATTAACAATTATATCTAAATTAACAATTAATTAACATAAATGAAAAAAAAACTTACATTGATTTTGCAGAGGAGAAGGAGGCCGGCCGGAGGAGGGAGGAGGAGGGACAGGCCGGAGGAGGGAGGAGGAGGGACAGGCCGGAGGAGGAGGAGGGAAAGGGTGGCCGGCCGGAATAGGGAGGAGGAAGAGGGAGGAGGGGCCAGGGCGCTGCCGAATTGGAGGAGGAAGAGGGAGGAGGGCCGGGGCGCTGCCGGATTGGAGGAGGAAGAGGGAGGAGGGCCGGTTTTGGAAAAATGCAGCAAATGGAGGCTAGGGTTCGGCTGCAACAAACTTATACCCGAAAGTATAGCCGACGAATTAAAAAGATTTCGTCGGCTATACTTAAGAATAGCCGACGACATTCTCTAATTCCTCGCCTATACTTAAGAATAGCCGACGAAATTCTTTAATTCGTCGGCTATAGTTTAGGCGCTCAGCAGCCGTCCGATCTCCCCCATCCAACGGCGGACAATGAAAAGGCGTGGATCACTAGAGTTTAGCAGACGAAATAGAATTTTCGTCGGCTAAACTTTTGGTCAAACTGCGAAGTCAAACCTCTAAACGCTTTAAAACGGAAATTGGACCGTCTAAATGACGTTTTTTGGCCTGATCTTCAACAGAGAATAGTTTCAGATCGATGAGACGCAACTAATCGTATAAAAATTTTCCTCAAAATATTTACCGACCGTCATGCTACACATAGGAAAACGGAAGTAAAAAACAGCTAACCGCAACATTCGACACACAAATTTTGTCGGAATCTTCTCATTTTTCAACCGTAGACGTATTTCAATATTTCGGTCATACCTTATTTCACGACACATTTTTATTTGAAGAGTCTACGTATAGTAACTATTTGAAACTATACATTCACTTAAACACTTGGTAAACAAGTTAAGGAACATTAGTGCATATGTTCCGATTTTGAATCTAAAAGTTTGGAAAATCTATTCCAACCGTCAGATATCACCGTTAAGATTAAATACATGTATGAAAAAAAATCCAACTACATCTGACAACGTTAAAGGCTCGATCGGGACGGTCAAACTGCAAAGTCAAACTTCTAAACGCTTTAAAATGGAAATTGGCCCGTTTAAATGACCTTTTTTTGCCTGACCTTCAACATAGAATAGTTTCAGATCGATGAGACACAACTAATCGTATAAAAATTTTCCTCAAAATATTTACCGACCGTCAGGCTACCCATAGGAAAACGGCAGTAAAAAACAGTTAACCGCAATATTCGGCACACAGATTTTGTCGGAATCTTCTCATTTTTCAATATTTCGGTCATATCTTATTTCACGACATATTTGCATTTAAAGGATGAAGCAATGGTTTGTCGATAGTGATAGAAAATGGAAGCTGCTATTTTTTTGTTTTTTTTTTAATCATAGCCGACGAAATCAAACCTAGTGTTCGTCGGCTATTCTTTTGTCGTTTTCGGTCAAAAATAGAATATTTATTTTTTTAAAAAACTTATGGCCGACGAAATAATGAATTTTTCGTCGGCCATTGTGAGAATAGCCGACGAAAAATTAAATTTTTCGTCGGCCATTATTGTAATGGCCGACGAAATAATGCATTTTTCGTCGGCTATTCTCTGAAAAAAAAACTAAAAAAATCAGTGGTTTTACACCTCTCCTATTCCGATGTCCTGTTCACATATAACCAAAATTGAACATAAAAAACCAGAAACACAACAGTCAACATATTTCAAAATTTTTTTTTAAGGGGTTTGGAACCCAGCCTAGCTGGGAGGCTCATCCCCACGCCCGTTCATTAGAAATGAGTTGATTACAAATGAAAGGATTACATCATTTAAATTACTTAATCCGTCGGGTTGTAATCGGAATCATCGGATGAATCTTCTTCGGTTTCTGAATTGCTCGATAGGGGTAATCTATGTCTTTCCTCACCACTAGAGTCCTCGTTAGTTTCTTCATTTGGATCAACATCAACAAGCAGTAGCTCTTCACGTCGAATTCACACCGGCGTGTCTAGGCGAATAAAAGAGGAGTCAAGAATACCGTTTGAGTTGGGCTCTTGATACGCGGTGCCCCCTTCCTCGTTCTCTTCAGCCACTCCAAGTGTAGACGCCCGGTAAATGTTGCGATGGTGGATAGTGTTGACTACTTTCCACGGGTCACCCTTGGCGAGATCATCAAGATAAAACACTTGTTTCACCCATGTGGCTAAAACGAACGGGTCGTCCTCATACCATGATGTACTAGTGTTCACAAAAGTTATGCCGTATTGATCGGTTTTCATGCTCTGCGGCCGTGTGTCAAACCATCTACACTTGAAAAGGTGCACTTTCATGCCTTCCCCGTAATGCAGTTCCACAATTGAATGGAGAACACCGTAATAGTCAACTCCACCATCCCCACCATGTGCCATAACCCCTGAATTTTGTGTTTTCAGTCTGAGGTCTCTGTCTTCACATCGAAATAACACACTATTCACCTTGCACGTCGCATAAACTTTTGAATAGACCGGCCTCATCGCTAAAAGTCTGAGTTCGTGCGACCAATTTGGGTGATTATCATTTTGAATAAGGTCCATCTGCAACCATCAGAATCAACTATAAATATGAATAAATATACACAATAATATATGAACACGTATAGAATAGTGTTAAAGTTACGTACCCAGCGGCCGAAATACTCTGCGAATGTCCGGTTGTGGTAATCGACATCACCTCGTACTTGTTCACAGTGTATATGTATGTTCTTCCAAAACTGAACTTCTGGACAGTTGATTAGTACCCACCAATGTGCAATGGCTACCTCATAATCTTTCAACTTGTAGGAAACTGGCATGTTTCCACCGAGTACAACATCGTCGGAGAGTATGGAAAGATTGAACTGTGACGGTACATCTTCCGGTATGCTTTCCTGTAACGCTCCTAAATACAGCTTCATGTAGGTGACGCACTCGTGCGCAATATATGCTTCAGCTATACATCCTTCAGGTGCGGATCTGTTTTGGACAAAACCACCGTATTGTCCAAGTTGCCTATAAATCAAGTTTTTAAAGTATTATGATAATACATTAACACTATATCACATATATTGATGAGGAAATTAACATAAGGTGTAAAATACGTACCTTTCCATCGGATACATCCAAGTGAAGTGCACAGGACCGGTAAGCAACAACTGCCGAGGAAGATGGATCATGAGGTGAGGCATGATGTCGAAAAAATTTGGAGGAAATATCATCTCAAATTTACACATGATATGAACGATGTCTTGTTGCATTTCCCAGAGGTCAGATTTTCTCACTTCCCGTGTGCATACCTTCTGGAAAAATCTTGCCAACGCTACTAACGGCTCCACAACGTGACGGGGAAGGAACGGTCGAATGAAAACAGGGAAGAGACGTTGTAGCAGGATATGATTGTCATGACTTTTCAACCCGTACAGATTGTTGAATTGTCTGTTCACACACTTGGCTATATTTCTAGCAAAGCCTGAAGGATACTTTGCCCGACTTATCCAATGGAAAATTTCTGGTTTATGCTCAGGCTTGACGGTGTAAGGAGCTTGAGGCATTTTTCTCTTCCCTTGTTTCAACCATAGTTGTTTTCTGATATTCATGGTTTGCAGATCAGTGCGAGCCTTAGGACCGTCTTTCGTCTTCCCCTCCAAGTTCAGCGTTGTGCCAACCACACTTTCAGAAACATTTTTTTCTATGTGCATAACGTCTAGGAAGTGACGGATCAGCAACTCACACCAGTACGGGAGTTCCCACAATATGCTCTTATGTGTCCAGAATTTGTACTGCTCAGGTCTTTCAGGTATTTCCGCTACAATATCGGGAAGATTGCTGAGGGGCCCATAATCGTACTCATTAAGCACTGCTAAAATTTCTCTTCCCGTCCATCTTCTAGGAGGACCACCGTGTTCTTCGGTTCCATCAAATGCGGCGGACTCGTAACGCCAGTGGTGATCCGCCGGAAGGAACACACGATGACCCATTCGGCATATCTTGTTGCAATGAGGGGTGCTCCCATAATCGCTGAGGCACTCTGGACAAGCCTTGTATCCCCTAACAACGCTGCCCGACAACATCTCATAAGTAGGAAAATCACTAATGGTACCAATAACCATGGCATGCATCTGGAATGTCTCTGCTTGTACTTGTCAAAAGTGGGATGACCAACGTCCCACAATACCTTAAGCTCTTCAATCAATGGTCTCATATACACATCGAGACATTTCCCTGGGTAACCAGGCCCTGGAATCAACAACGTCAACATATTATATTCCTTCTTCATGCAAATCCACGGAGGAAGGTTGTAAGGTACCAAAACCACCGGCCATATACTGTATGAAAGACTCATGGTGCCGAAAGGGTTGAACCCGTTGGTTGAGAGCCCGAGCCTGACGTTTCTGACATCTGACGCAAAATGAGGAAACTCATTGTTTATATGCTTCCAAGCCGCTCCGTCAGAGATGTGTGTCATGATATCTGCGTCTCCCGCGTCCCGCTCACCGTGCCACCTCATAGCTTTTGCGGTGGTTTCTGACATGTACAACCGCTCAAGCCTATCTCTCAACGGAAAATACCGAAGCACTTTCACAGGTTTCCTATTGCCTGCTCCCGTCAACTTATATCGGTCAGACTGACATATCGGACATGCGTCAAGGCTAGTAAAGTCATTCCCTTCTGCATCTTTACCCCAGAAGAGAACGCAGTCAAATGCGCATGCATGGATCTTAATGTAGGAAAGCCCTAGATCTTTGAGGATACTTCGGACTTGACGGTGATTGGTAGGATTACGATGACCCTCCTCCAACAACGAAGAAGTGTACTGTAGATATTCATCCACTTGCTTGATGCTCCCTTTTGTCTCGACTTTAATCCTGATTACCTCCATCACACTTTGAAGAACTGTCTTCTCAGAACTTGAAGACACAGGGGTCTGTTGCAATGCAATCAGTTTGTTGTACTTGTCAAAGACAGCAGTGTTGACAACTTGTGGGAACGGCTGCACCGGGTCCTGCATATATTGTTCCCCACGTACACCGCTTTCAAAAGGAAACACGTCGTTGACGAATGCCATTGTTGGATCGTTGGATGTACTACTACTGCCCGCCTTAAAATACTGCCCATGATCATGCGATCCATCTAATGATGGCTCACCGTGATATATCCAACGTGTGTACTTCGGCCAAAACCCATTACTCTTTAGGTGCTCCCATACTGTCCTAATCGGAAATCGACACATATTACTGCGACACTTACATTTCTTGCACGGGCAATAATGGTAATTCCCGTTTGCATTTTCCTCGACAAACTGCAAAAAATCCACAACTCCTGTAGTGTATCGTCGGTCATGCCTTGGAAGCGAAATCCAACTCTTATCTCGATCCATATATAGCCTGATAATAATATATATGTATAACTTTAATTAATAATAAATTAATTAACACATATATATATTACAATATATATTATTATCAACATCAACTCATATATATATATACCATTAATTAACAACCATTAATTAACATATTTATATATATTTTAACACTAATTAAAAAAACATTATTAAATTAAAACACATAATTATACTCTAACTGAAAATCAACTCAACTAGAACTCAAATTCAACATATATACATACATTCTAACACTAAAACAACAACAAAACAAAAAATCACTTACTATATCAAAATCACTAAAACTCAAAATCAACTCAACTAAAACTCAAAATCAACATATATACACATATACGTACCTATATATAGCTCCACAATGTAAGAGAGGACGGATTTCAACAATACCCACAGATTTTTCACTCTTTCTCCCGTTTTTTTCCGTTTTTTTTTAAATGAGCAGCTTATGTCCAGATCTGAAAATATAAAGACTTATAGCCGACGAAAATGTCAACTTTCGTCGGCCAAACTTTCTAAAGTTTTCGTCGGCCAAACTTTTTAAAAGAAAGGCCGACGAAAATCCAAATCGTCGGCCATTCTTGGGGTATAGCCGACGAAAAATATTTTTTAGTGACGAAAGAAAAAATCGTCGGCCATTCTTGGGGAATAGCCGACGATTTTTTATTTTTGCCGACGAAAGAAAAAATCGTCGGCCATTCTGGGGAATAGCCGACGAAAATAGTATGTCGTCGGCCATTTTTTTTTTTCGTCGGCTATACTGTTTTTTCTGGTAGTGTGCTACTTCACATGAAAGAAAGCTACTGTAGCCTCCAACGTACAACAAAACCTATCAATTTAGTGAAGTCGTTATCAAAATCGATTGAGACAAGTCTAGTTTTTGTTAATGTGCTACTGTGCAATTTTCTTAAAAAATT
Source organism: Potentilla sterilis (assembly GCA_963682095.1). Lineage (NCBI taxonomy): Eukaryota > Viridiplantae > Streptophyta > Magnoliopsida > Rosales > Rosaceae > Potentilla > Potentilla sterilis. The sequence goes on from OY821762.1 coordinate 30,631,664, forward strand.
AAAAAATCAAAACCACTGTGCTACTCACCGATTGAAGACGAAGAAGAAGGATATTTAATGCTACTGTGTCAATCACTCCGTTGTGTAGACAAGAAATTTTGGGGCTGAAGCTTTACTACATTCAAAGAATTACGAATTGAGAAATTAACAAAGTAGCATGTTCAATACAGTAACATAGTCTACACAACAACTACTTACACAATAGCATAATCAACTTTAATCATGCTCACATGAAGGTTCATGACTTACCTAATCACGCTCTGTGGAACTTCTTCGATCTCATTATTTTTTGGCTTCTACTACTCGATATCTCACTAATCGTTGGTCTTCTACCGAAGAAGCTGCTACTGGCTTTAACGTGCTACCAAACCTATTGATTTAGTGAAGCTATTATCAAAATCGATTGACAGAAGCTTAGTTTTAGATTTACCTGAAAACAAAATGGGAATGAATTTACAATTGAGCTACTATGTTACTCACCGATTGAGTTTCAGAGGTTGAAGACGAAGAAGAAGGGAGGATATCGATATTGTCGATGAGTTATGAAACGAGTTTTAGAGATGGAGAGATTGCTGCTACTAAGAGAAAACAATCTGGAAATTTGGGGGAAAATGGTCGAGTTATGAAACTAAGATTTGGGGGTTAAAGCACAGCGGCAGGCTAGTAATTTTACTGAAACACAGTGGTTGTTTTGTCATTTGGTCTTCCGGGTCGATGTCAGGCCTGCTTCATTTAATTATTGGGCCTAGACTGTTATCCTTATTTGTATGAGAAATATTGAAAGTAAGTTTTCTGTATTGATAAATTTGGTCGGGTGCTACTATGTAATTAATAATAAATTACAAAACGTGCGAAAGTAAAAAAAAAAACCCTATTCGACTCTCTCTCTCTCTAGCATCGTCGCTGTCTAGAAGAGTTGCCGAACAAAACCTTCCAAATCTTCCCAAATCGTTCAACCATTATCCAGTAATGATGGTAGGACACCGTTCTAGTGCTTTGTGGATGATTGGCGTGCCGTCAAAGTGCGAAGATTCGGCGAGGGTTGATCACGGGGCGGCGGGAAAGGTGGCGCTTATTGATTGCCATGTCTATCTTGTTGGTCGTCTGCTTGGCCAGCAACATCAATATCCAGAATTTAGAGGCACAATTTCGATGATCTGAAGCATGAAGAAATGCCTCTCAATTCATGATGTGGGTGATCGATGTATGTTCCAATTCGATTACATCTTGGAGAAGAATAAGGCACTCAATGGAGGGTCGTGGTTTCTGCGGGCTCGACTATGGTGTGTGAAACTCATGATGCACGAGATCAGGAGGCGAAGGTAGAGGCGATGGTTACACATGAGGTGGCTTCCTTGCCGATTGTGGAACCGGTCATCTTGCCTTCTTCTGGACTTGACTCTATTTTGGGTGCACTGTTAGGCCCGACAGAGAATGGTGCTCTGGCACGGTTGGTTGCTGATTCTGGATTGCAGGCAAAAGGTACAAAAGGGAGGTCCTCTTTTGTTTTTGCTTTTGTAGCGAAAGAGACCTCCCTGATAAATCTGCTAAAGAGAAAGGCAGCTTCGGATTGGAAACGGCCTTGGAAAAAATATGTTCAGCCTTCTAATTTAGAAGAGGACAAACTGACTTTGGTGGTGAAACACAAAAATGGCAAGCTGCACCAAAAAAGAAGAGACTAGGGCGTCCAAAAGGGAGCAAGAACAAACCTAAAAACTCTCCAACTCTGGAGTCTGAGAGCTCAGGTACAAAGAAGAGGCTCTTTAAAAAGAAACCTCATGTAAAGGAGTTGTAGATGGTGGAAAACTCTGTTAGGAACGCAACTAAAAAAGTGCTATGGTAGAACCTGAAAAAGTTGTCATGGAGATAGACAAACTAGTGCATGATGAGATTTATTCTCCTACTACTAAGTTGGATTAAGTTGAATCTGGTTATAGTGTTTGGAGTATTTTGTTGCTACCCTTTTCTTTTACTTCTAAATATCACCATTGCTAAATTTAAAAATACTTCAAACTGTGTTGAAAGGTAAGTGTATTTTTGGTTCTATTGGCCTAATTTGATACCTGAAGTATGACCAATTGGACACTTTGGCACCCAATGTTTCAAAGAGGACAGTTTGGTACCTGAAGTTAAGTTTTATGTGACACTATAGTTGTGATGACTTGACCTGACCTGGCTAGGGAAGCTAGTAGGTAGGTAGGTCACGCATCCCACATCGCCCGGGGGAGAGTGGATGCTGTGCTTATATATGCAGAGCTAGCTCAATACATAAGGACGCGTTTTGGGGGCTCAATGGCTTCGGAGGGAATGGGAACTCCGAAGTTAAGCTTACTGAGTCCAGAGCAATACCAGGATGGGTAACCTACTGGGAAATTGCTCTGGAGCTCCCAAAGACAAAACCGTGAGGGCGGGGTGTTAGGTCAATATTTACCTAGTAATTGTTGCCTTAATCTTATTCTTTTGCTATATCCTTTTGTGTTTTATCTATTTCTTATAACGTTTCCTATTCATGCTAGGAAAATGAGCTAAGGATCGGAAAAGAGACAAAATGGTGGATTTAGCACATATTGAAGAAATCGGGTGAAGAATCGAAGCCAAAGGAGCAAAACCGGAAAATACACTAAAAGACGAATTTGACCGGTCAACGGGCAGAATTCCGGTCAAACTCCGGCGGTCGGAAGATGGTGATGGCTGATATTCAAGTGAAGGAGCATTGGAGGGAAGAAGAGTTGTTGATTCAAATTCAAATGGGAAGAAGACAAGTGAAAGGGACATCTTTGGCTTTGTCCCTTTGATGTTGACCTTGTCCCCTTGTCCTTATGGCCAAATATCAAGAGTGCCATTTCCTTTTCCTTCTCCACCAAAATATCTTTGAGGTTTTTGGTCATTTTATAAAGACTAGATCCACAATTTGTGCTTACATCTTTGTCCATAACATCTAGCCCTTCATTTTCTTGCATCTTCACCCTCCATTTACCACTTTAGGCCTATTTATAACCCCCTCTCCCATTTTGGACGAAAGCAAGCTCTCTCTCCCCTCATTTCCTCTCCATTTTTCATAGTTCTTCATCTCTTAGTTTGTTTAGTTAGAATAGTTTAGCCCTTGTGTAGAGAGAGGGGTGTAGCATCTTTGGTTGATAACCAAAACCGAAGATTCTACACCCCTTGATCAATCACACTTGTGGGTAGATCCATGAAGCCTTGTTCTTAATATTTTCTTTGTGTATGTGGATTTGTATAGTGTTTTGGGTTTGAGAAAACCGAAAATACTATACTTTGAAGCTTCACACCCTCTTTGTATACATCTAGGAAGCTCATGGGTATTGTGGTTCTTTCTCACCTTCTCTTGCTTTCTTGATGTATTACTTTTGTAAGGCTTTTATGTATATGCCTATGTGTGTGAGTTGTGGATATGAGCAAACAATGTAATTTCCTTATATTGATGATTGATGCATGTTTGAATTTATGGGTTCCTACTCTTTATACTTACTAAATGTGTTAGCTAGCTTTGTCACCTAAAAAGCATGTTAAGGTAAGTAATTAATCGGAACATGAAATTGACAACTTCTTGAATCCGTGAGCATGAGTAGCCTTTAGGTGGTGGCTTAGTATTTCTTACGGGAAGTATTAAGTTGCTTGGATTTCTTACTATGAACTTAATGCTTGTGCCGTGAGTTTAATTGCTCTAAGGGGGCGTTAGGCTTGTGGTACATAGCCCACTTGTGTTATAAGGTAACATAATTGGGATTAAGGTTGTGTGATTTAACTTGGCTCCAAAAGACTTTGTTAAATTGCATGATTAGTTAGTTTCTTGGTAGCTTAACCAAAGCACTAGGGGGATATTTGTCAACCATGTTTTCACATCAATTATGGGTTACATTTGTGCATAAGTCTCTTTTCCTCTCATTGATCTAGTCTCAACACTTGTTAGTTTAGTTTGTTTTATGTTTATGTTAGCTTTAATTTATCTAAAATCAACAAAGCCGATTCACTACCACTTGTTAAAACCATCCCCATGACCTTTAGCTTCCAAAGGGCTAAGGTTGTGAATTGTAAAAAGGTAGATGCATGTGTTTTCTAGGTTTCATTTCGCGGTAATCTAGTTAGGGTAGAGTTACTCAATCCCTTGGGTACGATACTCTTACTTTTTCCCCCTATACTAAAACTTGACCTCCTATTCTTGGGAGTAGGAAGCATCACAAATTTGCACATAATATTAGTTAGGTGATGCAACCAACACGGGGCCCAAAGCGGACAATATCCTAAGTGTGTGGGCTGGGCTGTTACAATTGGTATCAAAGGGGACAGAAGTGTGCCGACGCAGACGTCAGACCCTAAGGAGGGTGGATTGTGATGACTTGACCTGACCTGGCTAGGGAAGCTAGCAGGTAGGTAGGTCACGCATCCCACATCGCCCAGGAGAAAGTGGATGCTGTGCTTATATATGCAGAGCTAGCTCAATACATAAGGACGCGTTTTGGGGGCTCAATGGCTTCGGAGGGGATGGGAACTCTGAAGTTAAGCTTGTTGAGTCCAGAGCAATACCAGGATGGGTGACTTACTGGGAAATTGCTCTGGAGCTCCCAAAGACAAAACCGTGAGGGCGGGGCCCAAAGCGGACAATATCCTAAGTGTATGGGCTGGGCTGTTACAATAGTACATGGAAAATACTTGTGTCCATACCAGTATGGACGTGTTCATCCATACTCTCTCTAATTTGCATATCTTGGGCAATGTAATCAACGATTTTAACCGTTCAGAAGTTGAATTAATCAATAAAGATCACCTCTGTAAAAAATGAATGTAAACAAATATCATTTGCTTAACCAATTATATCAAACAAATGGACGGCTGATCATGAGACTCCCAACTTTCACTAGAACTGTTCATTTGTTTGATGCAATCGAATGAGCAAACAATTTTGGTTTATTCTGAATTTTTGCAAAGATGATCTTTATTGATTAATTCAACTTTTGAACGGTTAAAATTATTGATTACATTGCCCAAGATATGCAAATTAGAGAGAGTATGGACGCACACCATCCATACTGGTATGGACACAAGTATTTTCCATAGTACTTATGTTGGCTTCTTAGTTAAATGTAAATGGTAAAATTAATATTTAGATATTATTTAGATAAAAAAAAATTAAAAACATGAGTGTTATACATGAGTGTTTTGCATCTAAAGTTATTGATTATTAGTTTGATATTAATTTTTTTTTATATCATTTGAGTGAAAATAAATATGATTTAATTTTTTGTCAAAAGAAAAAATATAAATTAAACTTATTGATGGTAGATATGGTACACCGCCAAGCATAAACAACGATCTCGTAGACTGTTGAACCGGCACGGTGGGTCCCGTCTCACGCATGCATCCGATAGCCCGACACCTCGGCTACCGCACCATGGTGGAAGATTATCGGTGCCGCATCCGGAAGACATGCTCTCGTACTCTACAATAAGCTTCATGAGTAGCTATTATGTGTATTTGTCCCACATTGAAAACGTGTATTAGGAGGAAGTCTTCCTTAGTTATAAAAGGAAGGCATACTCTAGATAGATGGGAGAGTGATTTCTACACTTGTAACATTAGAAAGGCTTATTGGCCGACTATAGTAAAATCTTAAGTGGACGTAGCCATGCTCGCCGGTGGCATGGTGAACCACTATAAACCATGTTTCTAAGAGTACAGATTTAAACAGAAACAATTGGCGCTGTATGTGTTAAACGTTTTAAAAAGTTTATGATGCTTTATTGGTTAAGCCAGCCGGTCAGCAGGTCCAAGGGGTTAGCGGGCCAGTAGTTCTTTTATCTGTGTCAGCAAGTAGCCCAATCAACGGGTTAGCAAGCCCCTCAGCGGGTCAACCAAAAAGCATATTTCCACTGGACTCCCCCGGTCCTTACCCCTACAGCAGAGTACCCCTGCAAATATGATTGCACTCCAACGACCTGATTTTCGTCACATCGGGACCTGCAAGCTCCTCTCCGGGCACCGAAAGCTTTGTTCTCTGGAACCGATCGTCTCCCTCTCCGGGCCCCGGGTCACCTTTCTCCACCGACGGGTCCCCACGAGACCGGCCGGTCATAAGTCTTCTCCGGAACAGATAGCCTTGCTCTTCGGTGCCGGTCATCCTCCCCTCCGTGTGCCCGTCGCTCTCCTCTCCGGGTTCCGGTGGCTCTCCTCTCCGGGTTCCGGTGGCTCTCCTCTCCGGACGGGTCATCCTCCTCTCCGGGCGGGTCATCTTCCTCTCCGGTTCGGGTCCTCACCGCTGGGCCTTCCTCTCCGGTCGTTCTCCCTCCGGATATAAAGAGAAGAGAGAAACGAGAGGAGGAAAGAACAAGAAAAAACCAGAAGAAGAGAGAAACCAGAGGAAGGGAAGGAAGAAAAGAAAGGAGAAAAGAAAAAAGGAAACAACTTGGCTAACCAGTCTTTGTTAACTAGAGCTAACACTAGCCAGTAACAATACGACACGTAGCATTTACAGGGGCATAAATGACATTTGTAGGGCCATAAAGGACATTTACAGTGGCTGAGTGGGTATTTACATTATTATTTTAAAGGTCACGTGTCGTCTCGTTATTGGCTAGTGCTAGCTCTAGCTAACCAAGGCTGGTTAGCCAAGTTTTTTTCAAGAAAGAATAAGAAAGAAACGAAAGCGGCCAGAGAGGAAAGAAAGAGACGAGAGAAGACAGAGAAGAAGAAAAAAAATAAAAAAGAACTGTCAGCGTTTTAAAAAAAAAAAAAAAAAAAGGGAGTACCGGAGACTATTTTTACTCTGGCTCTACCCGTAGCTTCATGCAAAGATAAGTATTATCTTCCATTGCATTATCACTCAAAGCATGCTTCACATATGCATGACATATCTTAGCATTATCACTTTGGGTGTATTGATAATTAAACATGCGATAAATGTTTGTATGTGGTGCATAACAACAACCGGGAAAGGGTAATCCAGTTCCAACCGGGAAAGGGTAATCCAACGGCTGAGGCATTCTAACGGGTAGGCCAGCAACACACAAGGATGAGGCATTCCATGGCAGTCCACTGGAAAATGGTTTAGTTTGTTGATCAAATCACAAGGCGAAACACTTATTTTTCTTCCCGATACAACAACTCCAAAGGCTAAACACTCATTTGTCTTTCAGGTACACTTATTTGCATTGCCCCGCCAATCTGATCATCAGAACAAGACAACAGGATCATTCGAATGTTCGAGTCTCAAGTCCAATCTTACTTGCGGACTTGGGGGACTAGTGGGGAGTGACGTCACTCGTCACCTACACTAGGCGGTATATTATGTGAATTCCCCAAGTAAGATTGTCCTCTTACTCGAGACATTGGGGGACTTGTTGATGGTAGATATGATACACCGCCAAGCATAAGCAACGATCTCGTAGACCGTCCAACCGGCACGATGGGTCCCGTCTTCGGCATGCATCTGATAGCTCGATACCTAGGCTACCGCAGCATGGTGGAAGATCATCGGTGCGGCATCCGGAAGACATGCTCCCGTGCTCCACAATACGCTTCATGAATAGTTATTATGTGTATTTGTCCCACATTGGAAACATGTATTAGGAGGAAGTTTTCTTTAGTTATAAAAGGAAGGCTTCCCCTAAATAGAAGGGAGAGTGAATTCCACACTTGTAACATTACAAAGGCTTATTGGCCGGTTATAGTAGGATCTTTAGTGGACGTAGCCATGCCCGCTGAAGGCACTGTGAAACACTATAAACCTTTTATTTTATTTTCATAAATTATACTTAAATGTGAATTTTACTTTTTCATTTAACAAAAAAGTCAATATAATTACCAAAGTGTCACATAAAACTTAATTTCAGGTACTAAACTGTCATCTTTAAAACGTTGGGTACCAAAGTATCAAATTGATCATAGATCAGGTACCAGAGGAAGAATTTACCTTTAATTAAATAGAAAAACTAACGGAGGTGAACTATCTTTCGTAACAGTGTCATTGTTGAGATACCATTTTGAGTAAAAAAAAAAGTTCTTCGGTACCGAAATGCAACTCTCACAATAGTACATGTACTATTTTTTGTTTTTACTCCAAAAATTAACAAGAATTTGTACATTCATTTTAAGCCGTCAAATTCATATAAATGGGAAAAAATAGAGAAATTCAAACAAAGTGTGTATGAAATTTTTCAAACTAGTAGTTTTAGTGTCTCAACTTTGTAAAATATCAAAAAGGTACCTGAAGTTCTTATACAAATATCAGATTGGTATCTGAAACAGAATATTTTGTTAAAAGATTCTATTACTCAAGCTAAAATACTAAAAGACCCTTAGTTTCATTTTTATTTTAAAATCATCTTTATTTTACTTTCAAAATTCCTTTCTTTTAAGAATTTATATTTTAGACGGAGCATGGTGCGCCCATAAATTTATTTGTCATACATACTATATATATATAATTTACCCTCTAAACTCGAAGGTAAACAGTTAAATTTTTAATCATTACAGTTTCTTCCCAGCGTCTAACCTATTTAGAGAATATTAGAATTACTGAAAAAGAATTAAAAGATAAAAAAGAAAAATTGGTAACGCAGAAGAGTAACCATTTAGACAGAAGGTCGTTAGGTGATATTGGCATGTTGAAGGCTAGTTTTTAGAATTGGTAAGGTGTTACTAAATTCTAGTATAATAAAAAATAAAAACAAAACAAAAAACAAAAAATAAATATTTAAATATTTTTGTAGAATAAGGGTAATTTAGTCATTAAAAAAAGAAAACCATAATAGAATAAATACCGTTAAAAAGATAACGGAACTAGGTACTAAAATGAAGTTGAAAAGGAAAGTTCAGGTATGGTTTTGATATATTTGAAACTTGAGATACTAAAGCTATTAGTTAAACAAAAATGAGATACTGTTTGTAATAATTTCTCCAAAAAGTATCAGAGACGATGCGCCTCTCCAAATTCATATAAATGGGAATATTATTGTTTGATAGCTTCGATCGAATATAGACGCAGAGCTACCGAGAGGCGGAGCAGCCAACGAAAGTCAACCATTTGAACCTCCAAACACGAAAGCAAGGCAGCTGCATATAATACTAAACCGAAAAACAATTCCACGATCAAAATCCCGAAATGGAGGTGGACAACAAAGTCGGCGAAATCGAGGAGATTGGTTCAAACCCAACACCGGATCCACAACCAAGAGTGAAGACGAAGGTTCCAGAAGTAGAAGTCAGGCTATACCGACAGGGCAAAGGTCCGATCGACTCGTTCAAGTCAAGCCTAGGAGGTTGGGACCAGAACCAGTTGGAGGTTCGAGACATTCTCGACAAGTACGGCTTCAAATCGCTCTACGCTTTCAATCCCCAGTCTGGTCGCGGCGTTTCCATCCGCTTTAACCACCGCAATGGACGCTCTATTCTCCCTTATCGAGATGGATCCGAGGTTCACATCGACGGCGAGCCCAAGGTTTTAACAACGTTGTTTCTTGTTTCTTTAGTTGTTTTTTTTTTTTGTTGGTTTGCTTTTGATTCAGTACTACGTATTCCTAGAGCTAATTGTAATATATCTTGTAGCTTAAGATACTTCTAGGATTGGGCTGGTGTTAGCTTCCTATATATATATATATATATCATTAGATTGTCCACTCACTAGTAGTTTAAGCTTTTGGAATTCATGTTTACGGTGGCCTATTGCAATTCTCCACTTGTTTGTATTTTAGGTGCCATTGCTGTAGCACAGTGATGCCCCAATTGTGTAGTTAGATCATTCCCTTCGATTTAAGTCCCTTTTTATCACTTGGTGAGCAGCTTGACAGGTTTTACTTAGTTTGTTACCCCCGTATCTTCTCTGTTTCCGGCCTCGAATTTCCTTCTGACCATGAGCTACTAAACGAGAATATGTGTTTCTCTTAAGAAAGGGCATAGGGTGTATGTTTGCCTGTATTTTATGCCTCTGATCTCTTTGGCTTGCTTTACGTTGTAGACAGATGAACATTTGCATTACACTTGATAGTCTGTTGGTATACTTTGGCTAATGCCTACATGTCTGCATTCTCTGCAGGATTCGTTGCTCCAACCAGTCACAAAGATTTTGCTTGGAGTAGCTCTTATGACTATCTTGATAACAATTGTTATGAAGGATCCTCCAGAGTTCATCCAAAAATTTAACTTTTTTGGCGGAAACTTCCCTCCTTGGATCCTTGCTGTTGTGGTAATAGTTTTTACACGAATGAGGAAGAGAACCAGGGATTTCCTGAAAAAACTTGGCTGGTGATAGGTGATATTGATGCTTTTACCTGTAAGGCCTGTTAGTTTTTTGTTTATTCTCAGATTTTGTTAGAACAATGATTTGTTATCTCTGAATTTTGATCTAAAGTATCCGCTGTGTGGTTTTTGATTACTAGTATGGATTGATTTTGATGGAGTATTGTTTGATACGGGTGCATGGATGAGCTGCAGGACTTCTTGATATTTCAGATGCAATATTTTGTTCTCTGTATGTTTTAAAATTAACCATATGCTTTCTACTTGAAATAGTACCATCCAAAATCTCACTAGTACATATCAAAATACAAAATCAAGAGACAGATGCTAATGTATAATTTGGCTATTCTTGCCTATTATAAATTGTCAGCAGGGCCAATATGATAAACGTACAGAAGGGAGGTACCAACATTACAGCTGAAAGTTCCATACAGGCCTCAACATATGAAATTTAAAATAGCAGGCCTCAAATTAGGCGGTTCTGGAGCCAGTGGATCTTCTTTCTCTTGCCTATATTCAATAGCATCCTCACCACAAGGAAGCCAGCTAATAACACTACACAGGCTATAATCAGGAGTATCAAAACGTCAACCAGACTAGGTTTGGATTGAGTGGCGGATTGCAGTACTCCTAAACTGCCTGAACCAAAGGCTAACACCATTCCTCCGATGGAATACTGAATGAGACTTGGTGGTGTGGCCAGAAAGATTGGTAAGACCGTTACCGCCATGAAGTCAGTTGAAATCACAAGAATTGCAAGAGCAAAGGAGGCGACGTCTGAAAAACATGAATACTTTGAAGTATACATTGTCGTTCAAAGCAGATGTTCCTCCAGGAATTGTGAAAATGGCAGCAAATGTGACAGTGGCGATAAGGGCAGCAACCAACAGTTCCGTATCAAATTTTCTGGAGACCTGATTTGAATTAGCATATGCTTGTATTGTCTCGTGTTCCCCAGTGTGCCAGACGTGTCATTCTCCAGATACTCAAATATCTTGAAATCACTAGTTACTTGTTGTTGGAAAAACGGGACACCGACCGATCGCCCCAGGCAGTACAGAACTTTACCGCCATCAATGATTTCCTATAGCATATAGAACGTAGATTCTTATCAAATGTATGTACCGTTATTTCTTTTAAATAATAGTCTCTTATTCGGAAGTAGGAGGTCACTCTTCTATCAACTATGAAGTATATATAGTTATGTATTTCTATATGACCATGAAACGTTGGGAAAAAAAACATGCTACAATCAATTGGACATAAAATAGGTGTATTGGGTAATGTTGAGATTAGCTAGGAATAAGTCTCCTCTATTAGAAAATTACGTTCTCGCTCAATCGATGAACTTATGGAGTTAGGACTATGTTAGGCTTATTGGGATAAGGAATAAGTCTTCTCTCTTTTTTTATTTTTTTTGGGGCGGGGTTTTCCGGTCTTAGATTACTATGAGGTCTATATAGTTCATAGTTCATTTATAAGCACGTCTAAGTGCACTATTATCAAATTTTTAGCAAAAGTGTTGTGGCCTTTGTTATTTTTTCTAGTAGTGAATGAGCGTACCTGTAGTCCAAAAGTGTCGCCAAGAAAATTGTCAATAGCCTTTGAGAATTTCTTGTTGATAGCAGTCCTGTCCACTCTATGGTCGCGTGTCAAAACTCTTATAATCTCACCATTTTGGTCGATAGCAGCTAGATGCAAAGCAGTGTTCCCATCTTTAATTATCTGCTTCATTTATAAGTCCAGCAAGCTTCGGTGTCCCAATAACATAATGGACTACATTAACCTGTCCGGCTAAAACTGCAACGTGAAGAACTGTTTGGTCTTTGGCATTGAGCAAATCGCATGTATCCGGCCGGCATTGAATCAGCTCTTTCATCACTTGGATATGGCCTGCATAGGCTGCTATATGGAGCGCTGACATTCCATAACTGTCCGTGATATAAGAAACTGAACTGTTATGTTGCAACAGCAGTTGAGTTGCTCTAATGTTCCCCCTAATGCTGCATAGAGTCAAATATAATATGATTTGGAGAATGAATTTTCTGATATTCGTCTCACATTGGAGGCTATATAAAGAGGATACAAGATGTACTACAACTCAACGTACTACTATGTACTACCTTGTACTACCTTGTACTATCATATACAAAGCAGGAAAGTACTAATTACACAATACTCATGACTCACGCTAACACTCCCCCTCAAGTTGGCGTATACACATCAACCATGCCCAACTTGCTTAATGAGTCATGAAAGACCTTCTTGGAAACCCCTTTTAGTGAGTACATCTGCAAGTTGCTCTTCAGTAGGAACAAAAGGGAAGCTAATAATCTTAGCGTCTAACTTCTTTTTTATAAAATGACGATCCACCTCTATATGTTTAGTACGATCATGGTGTACTGGATTATGTGATATATAAATAGCTGTTTTGTTGTCGCAATATAACCACATTACATTTTACAACTTAACACCCAAATCACGTAGCAGATTTCTCAAACATAACAATTCACACACTCCATGAGCCATACCTCTATACTCAGCCTCAACACTAGATCGAGCTACAACATTCTGCTTCTTACTCTTCTATGTAACCAAATTACCTCCCACAAAGCTAAAATAACCTAATGTCGACCTCCTATCTGTAATATTTCCAGCTCAATCTGCACATGTGAAACCACTAATCTCAAGAATGTTATTGTGTTTAGAGAACATTACTCCTCTTCCTCGAGCTGACTTCAAGTATCTCAAAATCCTCACAACAGCATCCATGTGATCCACACTTGGATTATGTATGAATTGACTCACTACACTTACTACATACACAACGTCTGGTCTGGTATGTGCTAAATAAATCAGGCGTCCAACTAGCCTCTGATAACGAGTCTTGTCGGTAGGCACCTGATCAGGATACTCTGCTAATCGATGATTCTGCTCAATAGGAGTATCAATTGGAGTACAATCCACCAAACTTATTTCTGCCAGTAGATCAAGGACGTACTTCCGCTGACACAGATAGATTCCCTCACTCCCCCTGGCTATTTAATACCCAAGAAGTACTTGAGTGTACCCAGATCATTCATATCAAATTTTGTAGCTAGCTGCTTCTGTAATCTATCTATCTCAATAGTATCAGTACCAGTAACTATCATATCATTTACATATATAATCAGGGTTGTTACCTTTTCATGTTGGTGTCTGAGAAACAATGTGTGGTCCGAATTACTCTGTTTGTAACCAATTTTCCTCATGAATTGTGAAAACCTTCCAAACCAAACACGAGGTGATTGTTTAAGACCATACAAAAAAAATTTCAATCTGCATACAAAGTTACCTGGAGAAACAGCTACATATCCAGGTGGAAGGTCCATATACACTTCCTCTGTAAGTTGTCCATGAAGGAATGCATTCTTGACATCAAATTGTATAAGAGGCTAGTTCAACCTAGCAGCAAAAGAAATCAATACCCAAATAGTGTTCATCTTTGCAACATGTGCAAAAGTCTCATCATAGTCTATTCTATATGTCTGGGTGAATCCATTTGCTACTAAGCGTGCTTTATACCTGCTCACTGACTCATCTGGATTATGCTTCACTGTAAACACCCAGCGGCATCCCACAGTCCACATACAAGCTGCCAAGTATTGTTATTCTGTAATGCTTCCATCTCTTCCTCCATTGCTTTCCTCCATTTTGGATCTCCTAATGCATCTTGCACTTCGTTAGGTACTGATACAGTAGATATTTGATTCACAAATGATTCATATGACTCAGACAATCTTTTGGTGGACATAAAATTTGCTACATGATACTTAGTTTTGGCTTGAAGGGTAGGTTTATACTTTTTTTGTGGTTGACCTTGAGTAGACCTATTTAGTAAAGCATATTGTCAACTAGTAGCATCACTAGTATTAATCCCAATAGGATGACTAACCTCAGATGAGTGATCTTCTGTACTAGGGAGACATGAGTCAGGGGTATTAATAGCAGTCGGCGAGGCAGGAGGGGCAGTTGCGCTGTCAGTTTCTGTTCCCTGAATTTCTAGAGTAACTATCCCAGCATTATCTGATGGTGCCTGTGAAGCTGATGCTTCATTAATCTCAACTGAACCTGTCACCATATCTCCTGCCTGACCTGTCTCCTCCCCCTCTCCATGATACAGCTCTTCAAAATATGAATGCTCCCCCTGAAGAATAGTATCAGAAGAGGTAAAGTAGCTCATGTCTTCAAAAAAAGTAACATCCATAGTGACATAGTACTTCCTACTAGGCGGATGATAGCACCGATACCGTTTCTGATGTCCTCCATAACCAACAAACACACATTTAATTGCCCGGGCATCTAACTTGGACCTCTGACTCTTTGGAATATGAACAAATGCAACACAACAAAAAACACGAGCATTGATATTATGGAATGAAGGTAAAGAGACATAAGATGCAAGTACCTCATATGGTACTTTTCCCTGGAGGGACATTATATGGAAGACGATTAATGAGGTGGGCAGAGGCTTTGACAGCATCACCCCAAAGATATTTATGACAATGGACACTAAAGAGAAGACAACGAGCCATATCAAGTAAATGACAAATTTTCCGTTCGGATACCCCATTCTGCTCAGGTGTGTAAGGACACATTGTTTGATGAACAATCCCATGTGTTTTAAAAAACTCTTGAAAGTCATGGTTCACATATTCAAAAGAGCAGCGCCCCCCTCCCCCCTATTATCAGAACGAAAAATTTTAATTGTGGCATGGTATTGTGTTTGGACATTAGTATAGAAAGCTTGAAAAGCCGAAAAGACCTCATCCTTGATTTTAAGAAGAAAAATCCATGAAAGACGTGTGCAATCATCAATAAATGACACATTGTACCTCATACTCGACACAATATGCTCTTTTGAAGGACCCCAAACATTAGAATGAATTAATTCGAAAGGAACAACACTTTTATTGGAAATACGAGGAGAATAAGTAGTTCGATGACTCTTGCCCAAAACACACGTTTCACAACGTAAAACTGACTCATCCACACTAATAAACAAAGTAGGCATGGATGTTTTCATAATACTAAAAGATTGATGCCCTAAGCGATGGTGTCATAACTAAACTTTACTTAGCTTGTCAAAAGTGAAGATTAAAGCGGTTCGGGACTATGCTACTAGTTTCTCCCCTGCGTACGTCTGATCCAGATGAAATAACCTGCCCCTCAAATACCCCCGACCTAGTATCTCCCCAGTGAGAAGATCCTGAAATATCACATACATGGGAAAAAAGGTCACAGAGCATTTGGCGTCAGTATTAAATTGTGGGACAGATATCAAATGATGAGATAAAACAGGGACATATAGCACATTTTGGAGTTCTATGGTGGGAGTAATATGACACTGGCCTCACCACTTTTCCTAACACAGAGAAAGCCTCACCATTGGCTTTAGTAACATAGGGTACTGGAGGAGGGGTCAATTCAGTAAAATAAGATTTGTCATAAGTCATGTGATCGGAGGCACCAGAATCAATAATCCATGTGTCATACCTGTTTCCGCACAAACCCGTAGGCCTGACAGAAGCACAATAATAAAGCTGTAAATAGACACAGGCAAGTATAGTGGTTCACCGTGCCATCAGAGGGCACGACTACGTCCACTTGGAATATAGTATGATTGGTCGATAAGCCATCAGGGGGTGGTTACATGCCAAGAGTAGCAAGTATCTAAGATCTCTAACTCTAAGGGGGGAGCCTTCTATTTATAGGCAAGGAGGCCTCCCACCTTTACTACGTTTCCAATGTGGGATGCTTATTACACTATTACATATTTCCCTACTCACGAAGCTACTTCAGGTGCCCGGTGGCACTCCCTCCGGGTGCGGTACCGGTGATCTCTGACATTGGGAATGTAGCTGGGGTGGCGGTCTACCCGCTGGATGCCGGAAGTAGGACCTATGACGCCGGTTGCACTGTCCATGAGGTCGCCGAACATGCTTGGCGGTGTACCATATATACCTCCAACAAGTCCCCCAAGTTCCCGAGTAAGAGTGCAATCTTACTTGGGGAGTTAATCATCATGTGCCGCCAAGCGTAGGTGGTGACCGAGTCACCCCTACTACCACCAGTCCCCCAGGTCCCTAAGTGAGATTGGGCTCTTACCGGGCGTTCGAATGCCAAGTCCCACCAGCTCTTACCAGGCATTACTAATGTGTTCCCAGTAATAGTCCCCCAAGTCCGTGCTGGAGATTTGACTTGGCCAGGAGTGATTTTTCCACACTACATAACCGGTGTACTGAGGTGCCAGGTTCTGATCCTCACCGTCTGTGCCGGGTTCTGGAGTGGCGGTGGGTGCCCAGGGAGGATCTGGGTTGGACCGGTCCTGACTCGTTGATGCTTGATGGGACAGAGCCGCTGTTGAACAGAGCCGGGCGTCTTGAATCTGGGGTGACCCGCTAGCCGAGGTGATTGCTGGACAGGACCGGGCCGGAGGGTGAGCTGATAGACTGAGCGGCCGAGCTCACGAGGTCGGAGGTGAGGTGCTAGCGTGAGCTGTGGTGCAGGGGTCGAGGCTCTGGCGCAGCGGTGCGAAACCGGGGTGCCCATGCAATAAATGTGGAGCGGGGTGAAACCCGGATGAGTGCATGGGATGATGATGTGGCGTTGAAATCCGCCATGCAATGAATATGGAGCGGGGTGAAACCCGGACGAGTGCATGGGATGATGATGTGGCGTTGAAATCCGCCATGCAATGAATATGGAGTGGGGTGAAACCCGGACGAGTGCATGGGATGATGATGTGAGGACTCGACTGGTGGACTGCCATGTCGGAACGAGTCCCCTAGTAAAATTGCTACCAACGGCGAGGCAGGCCGGGGAGCAGCCCGGTGGTTCGGCCCAGCTTGTGCTGGAATAAGCGTGGGGTAATGTGCAGGGTTTCTAGCATGCGGGGAGACTTGTTCTGTGTTAGAGAAACAATCTGCCCGGTGGGGTGGCGTGGAGATAACAAGTCTCGCCATGGATCCCCATATTTATCATAGTTCAGTGTGATGCAGGGTTTTTAGCCTGCTGGAAGAGTTTGCATGTGTTAGATGTAAACTCTCCCGGGTTTATAAAGCCCATGTGTTTGAAGCCTTGTGCTGTTGCTGGCTTGTCCTTGCCCGCGGGGGCGAAGGAAGGTGGCAAAACTGGTGGAATGCCATGGAGCCGGTTGAATGGAACCTAACCGGTGGAATGCCATGGAACCGGTTGAATGTCCCTAACCGGTGGAATGCCATGGAGCCGGTTGAATGGAACGTAACCGGTGAGATGCCATGGAGCTGGTTGAATGTTACATAACCGGTGGGATGGTGTTACCGTAATACGATGCATACTGATGCGCGCACTGAGATGTGATGCATTGGAATGCGATGCATACTGATATGCGATGCATTGTAATGCCATGCACTGAAATGCATGCACCGTAGTGCGATGCATACTGAAATGCGATATATTGTAATGCCATGAAAATATGTTAGTTCTCAAGAAACCTGCAACAACTTTAAAATCATTAGTCCTTGTGGCTTTCGCCTCCACCCATTTTGACACATAATCAACAGCCAACAAGATATAAAGAAAGCCCTTAGATGAAGGAAAAGGACCCATAAAATCAATACCCCATACATCAAAAATTTCAACAAATATCATGGTAGTAAGGGGCATTTGGTCTCTCTTACCAATGTTACCTGTCCTTTGGCACCTATCACATGTCATACAAAATGTGTATGCATCCTTGAAAATCGTTGGCCAATAAAACCCGCTTTCTAATACCTTGAGGGCTGTCCTCTTAGCTCCAAAGTGTCCTCCACACGCCTCATTGTGGCAAAATGCAAGGATCGGCCTATGCTCTTCTTGTGGCACATAACGTCTTATAACTTGATCATTACAAGTCCTCCACAGATATGGATCGTCCCATATGTAGTGTCTTGCATTCTTTTTAATCCTCGTCTTGGCTGCCTGCAAACATGTACTTGGAAAAGTTTTAGTAACTAAATAATTGACAATGTCTGCATACCAAGGTTCTTTTGTGTCCACTCGAAAAAGCTGCTCATCTGGGAAAGTTTCTTGAAGTGGTAACGTTTCCTCCTTTCTCACAATTCTGCTCAAGTGATCCGCCACAACATTTTCGCTCCCCTTCTTGTCCTTGATCTCGATGTCAAACTCTTGGAGTAAGAGAATCCATCGAATCAAGCGTGGCTTAGCATCTTTCTTCTTCATAAGATATCTAAGGGCTGCATGATCAGAATAAACAATCACTTTAGAATTCAAAAGATATGAACGAAATTTTTCTAAAGCAAATATAACAGCCAACAGTTCTTTTTCAGTAGTAGAGTAATTTAATTGAGCATCATTAAGTGTGCGAGAAGCATAATAAATGGCAGTTGGCTTCTTCTCTTTTCTTTGTCCAAGCACTGCTCCAACTGCATAATCTGAAGCATCACACATGATCTCAAATGGTAGGCTCCAGTCAGGTGGCGCCATAATTGGTGCCGATGTCAGCAATTCCTTCAACTTCACAAATGCATCTTCACACCCTTTGTCCCATATGAATGGAACCTCCTTCTGCAAAAGGGCACAAATAGGCTTCGCCACCAACGAAAAATCTTTGATGAACCTCCTATAAAATCCTGCATGGCCAAGAAACGAACGTACCTCCCTTACAGTTGTAGGGGAGGGTAAGTGAAGCATAATATCAATCTTGGCCCTATCTACCTCAATACCCTTTGCAGAAATAATGTGTCCTAGAACTATCCCTTGTTTTACCATGAAATGACATTTTTCCCAATTAAGCACAAGGTTAGTTTCTACACATCTCTTTAGGATTAGTTCCAAATTCTCTAAGCATGCATCAAAGTCTTTTCCATAAACACTAAAATCATCCATAAAGACTTCAATGATATTTTCAATATAATCGCTGAAAATGGAATACATACAACGTTGAAATGTACCTGGTGCGTTGCATAAACCAAAAGGCATGCGTCGATAGGCAAACGTACCAAAGGGACATGTGAACGTTGTCTTTTCCTGATCATCTGGGTGGATGCATATCTGATTGTAACCACTGTACCCATCCAAGAAGCAATAGAATTCGTGCCCAGCTAATCTCTCCAACATCTGGTCCATGAAAGGCAAAGGCATGTGATCCTTGCATGTAGTAGCATTCAACTTTCTGTAGTCGATACACATCCTATGACCTGTCACCAATCGTTGGGGCACGAGTTCATCCTTGTCGTTCTTCACAACCGTGACTCCACTCTTCTTAGGTACAACTTGGACAGGTGCAATCCACTGGCTATCTGAGATGGGATAAATTACTCCACAATCCAGCAATTTGATCACCTCGTCCTTCACAATTTTCATCATAGGGGGGTGTCATCGTCTATGTCCCTCCCTAGTAGGCTTGGCTCCTTCCTCAAGCAAGATCCTATGGACACAAGTTGTAGGGCTGATTCCCTTGATATCCGCCAACGTCCATCCAATGGCGGTATTGTTCCTCTTCAACATGCTAGTTAAACGTGCTTCCTGCTGCTCACTCAGCTGTGATGACACAATAACTGGTAGTGTGTCATCGTCTCCCAAGTACACATACTTTAAATGATTGGGAAGCACCTTCAGTTCTAAAATAGGGGCCTGTTCCACAGATGGTAAAATTTTATTAGTGGAAATGGGAATTGACAAAAATTTACATGTCCTCATCACGTGGGGTGTTGCCTCTAGCTCGGCAACAATGCTCATCATGCTCGGCTCAAGATCAAGCCGAGCCTCTGCCGAAACTTCTTCCCCATTTGCATCAATTCCTGCCCCTTGCTCAATAGCTAGTTGCTATTGATCCAAAGTTTCTGATAAAACCTGTGCAAGAGAATCAACCATATCAATATTATAGCAAGGTTTAAGATCAGAAACTGGATACCTCATCGCTTCAAAGATATTGAAGCCAATCACTTCACCATCGAACTCCATGGTGAGGTTGCCTTCAGCAACATCAATCTTAGTTCTTGCTGTCCTCATAAATGGTCGCCCCAACAATAGTTGAGTGGAATTTAGGGGTGACTCTTCCATATGTAACACATAGAAGTCTGCAAGAAATATCAGATTATTCACCTGCACAAGAACATCTTCAACATATCCCTCAAGATATTTGTTAGACCTGTCAGCCAACTGAATAATCACGTTGTCTCTCTTCAATTCTCCTAGACCTAGAGACTTGTAAACATTATAGGGCATCACATTAATTGACGCTCCTAGGTCTAGCAAAACATTAGAAAAACAACATTGTCCAATAATGCAAGGAATAGTAAAGCTGCCTGGGTCTTTCATTTTTGGTGGGAGCTTCCTCTGGAGAACGGCTGAAACCGTCTCACTCATTTTTACCACCTGCTCCTCCCTTGTATGCCTCCTTGTTGTGCACAGCTCCTTAAGAAATTTGACATACTTGGGAATCTGCTTGATGCACTCAAGCAATGGAATGTTCACCTCTACACGCCTGAAGATATCAAGTACCTCCTCATCTGATTTCTCCTTCTTCGATTTAGCAAATCTGGAAGGAAAAGGCAAATTCGAAGATTGGTTAGTAATAACTAAACCACTTGAGTTAGATTTTACCTTGTGTGTTTCCGAGGTTGCGGGATCTTTTTCAATGTCCCTCTTCTTCATCACGTCAAGCTCAGCCTTGCTTGGTTCACCACTCTTATTATTGTCATTGCCGTGTGTCTCTTCACTATCATTGCCGAGTGTCTCTTTGTCACCATTGCCGAGTGTCACATCATGCTTGGCATCATCACCATCGTGATCACCTTCTAAAATCTCGTCACATCTCTTCATGCTCGGCCCCTCCACAATTTTACCACTCCTTGTGATAACCGCATTTGCTTGCTCGTTCTTGGGGTTCTTAATCACTCCTCCAGGTAACCTCCCTTGTTCTTGGATCTGCCCCATGAAATCCACAACCTTCCCCATCTGATTCTTCAGCTCAGAAATATCCTTAGTGTTGGAAGTTGTAGATTGCAACAATGTGTGAGTTGCATCATTCAAGGATTTCAGCATAGCATCATAGTTAGGGTTTGATGATGCTTGAGCATTGTTGTTATAGGCCCAGTTTGGGATTGCTGTGCTGTGAGCAGAATTGCTTTTGAATTTGCTGCGAGCAGAATTGCTTTTGAATTTGCTGTGAGTAGAATCAGCTGAGGTGTTTGGTAAACTGTTTTAAAAGTGCTGTGAGAACTAAAAAATAATTTCGTGTGTTTGGTGAGTTATAAGTAAAAATTATTTTGGATGGGTATAATGACAAAAATAGGCATTGTCATAAATTGATATTAAAATAAATAATTGTTTCTTTTGTATGTAATTATAAAGTTAATCCACAATATTACATAAGATTTCTTAACACCATAGTAAATGATTGATTATGATTTAATTAGATTAGTATATCATAATCTAAGAAAAAACAAATATTACAATTTGTTATAAATATAACTGATTCCTGCAAAAGCATCTCTTACCCTGCTTCTCCAAAATCCACTTTAAGAGAATCAATTCTTCTAAAATCAGTTTTATGGGTTGTTACCAAACACTTAAAATTAGGCCCAGAATCACTTTTGACCCCAAAAGCAGCTTGGGAAGCAATCCCAAACTGGGCCATAGAATTGTTGCTGCTGAGGTCTTGCATATCCTTGGAATTGCCCTTGAGGTCTTGGTTGAAACGCCATACCTCCTTGGTTTGCTTGTGGTGGCGCCAATGGTTGAGGGTTCTGAACATTACTATTGTTGGCCCAACGAAAATTAGGGTGATCGTTGTACCTTGGATTGAAATTCTGGAAAGTGGAACGTTGCTGCCCTTGGAATCCAACTGAATTGGCTTCCTCAAAATTTTCACCTCCTCCCAATTGAGGACATACATCAGCCGTATGACCCTCCAAACTACACACTCCACATACTTGGGCATGCTTCTGTTTCATCATTTGGGACATCATCTGAGTCAGCTTCCCCATATCTTCCCTAAGCTCTTTGACAGCACTAGACTCCTCAAAACCACTAGCCTCATTTACTCGCCTTGAGGAAGTAGACCCGAACTGTTGTTGGTTAGTGAAATGCATCTCCAACAAGTTCTTAACTTCCTCCTTGCTCTTTTCCATTAATGATCCACCAGCTGCTGAATCCAGAAATCTACGTTCCAAGGGACGCAACCCTTCATAAAAGTACTGCAGCAAAAGACCTTCACGTATCCCATGATTAGGACACGTTGCCACCAAAGATTTGTACCTATCATAGTACACATCGAAGCTCTCATCTGGCTCTTGTCTGATTGAGGTGATCTCCTTCCTAATCTGTGTCACCCTCGATGAAGGAAAGTATTTGGTGAGAAATTCCTTCACCATAGTATTCCAAGACACCATCTTCCCTGGTGGAATGGCAAAGAACCATTCGGCTGCCCTTTCATCAAGTGAGAAAGGAAATGCCTTCATTCTCACATGTTGCAAATCTGCCCCAGTTGGGCACATTGACTCACACCTGAACTCAAACTTCTGAATGTGGCGATTAGGATCCTCTCCACTGAGTCCAAAGAACTTGGGTAATTGGTGGATAAATCCACCCTTCAACTTAAACTCTGCTGATTTGCCAGGTGCAACAGCAGGATACGTTACATTGCTCGGTCTCACTACTCCTCCTTGTGGCGCATCTACCTGTCCGTTCTCCTCTCTCAATGAAGTCATATTAAATGTAGGGTCAGGTAAATCGAAATTCAAATACTGAATCGGTATGGGACTTTGGAGTAGCTCAAACTCTGGTTCTTCGTGGAACAAAGGGTTAAGTTCACACGAAGCTTCTGAAGGAAATGGTGATGGTGGTGCAACGAAATCTCTGTTAAAAAGTGATGAGGAGCGAGATACAAACTGGTGTTCTGGTGAAGAAGTGATCGGCAAAACTGGCTCTATTTCCTCTTGGTTGCAAATTCTTTTCAATCTATCCTCAATTTCTTGTGACCAACCAAAATTCATGTACCTGAAATTATTATAAGATCAAGGTATTCAATCAATGAATTAAAAATAAAAATAAACGTGTATTGTATAGTTAGAATGTAAAGGTTAGTGTTAGGGTAAAAATATCACACGAAAGAGTGTTAGTATGTATAATGTCACCGAAAATTTCAAGTATAAACGAATATGTATAAGTGTCATATTTATGTATAAGTATGTATAAATATAAGTGTCACATAAAAATTCAAACGTGTAAATGTATAGGTAACAAACGAAAATTCATACAAGTATATTACAAAGAATATGTCACACGAAATATATTGAATATGTCACACGAAAATTTCAAGTATAACACACACACAATTTCACAAGTATAAACAATCGAATCAAAAATGTGTTTTATGTATCCCTAGTTAAATTGCTATATGATTTGTTCGAATTTTCAAGGTACGTGGAGCAGAGGAGATAACGGTGCAATGGGCTGAAACAGTCCAAGGTAGTATCATGCTTATTCCGATATACCTCGAAAATTCAAACCAAGAAATGATTTCTTTTGAGATTAAAAATTTACTTATATAAAACTCATTTAAGGTTTTGAAGCTCGGTGGACGTGCGGCCTAGGTCTATCGACTAGACACAAGGTTCCGTGGTTTCAGAAGGCTAGAACGAAAGTACTAATAATGGAGTGAGGCAAGACTCGTTGTTGGATACCACGGAGAGCGAACTCCCTATCGACTCACTCACAGAGAATGAACATCAGTCTGTGGGCCTTGAGATCTAGTTAAACAAACCTCAATACAAAAATTAGAACGAACGAACTATGATTGCCCCTTACTCTGTTTAGAACCTTATGTTGTCAGTGCCACTAAAGTGCATAAAAGCCGCCCTCAACCTCATAAAAACGCAAGCGCTAGTATGAAGGGTTAAGGCTAATATCAACATTAGTGACCTTACCTATTCCTCTTCCCCTCAAAACCAAAAACAAACTCAACATGAACAGACTTTTAAAACTCCTTAACCATTTAACTAGTTATCACACATCACACGAAAATTTTTATACATGTATCTACATTGGTTCGGTTTTTAGAGTTCATCGATTATGTAAGTATTGTAATTGCTGAAACTTAAGGTTTCTAGATGTCTTTCACGCAACTTTAAAAATTGAGGTACGTAGAGCAGAGGAGATAACAGTGCAATGGGCTGAAACAGTCCAAGGTAGTATCATGCTTATTCCGATATACCTCAAAAATTAAAGACGAATTTTATCTTTTGAAGAAAAACAGATTCACATATGCTCAAGTTATTTTCTAGCGTCTAAAGTGAGGTGATGCTTCGGCACAAGCGGTTGTCTAGGTCGAAGATACTTTACCTTTCTAAGGCGGTGTCGTTAAAATTCACGGAGAGTAAACTCTCTTTAGGAACAAGGCAGGTCTCAAAGTTTTTAACCACGGAGGACAAGTCCCCTATCGACTCACTCACAGAGAATGATCATCAGTCTGTCGGTCTTGAAAACCAGTTTTACAAACCTCGAACCCATCAATGAAAATAACTTGCCCTATACTTAGTAAAATAAACTCGGGTCCTAGCGGTCTACAAGTGTTGATTAAAACCTCCCTCAACCTCATCGAAGTAATACTATTGCTGAAAAATCGCTTGTATGCGTGGGGGGGGAAGTATCCCGCGTTTCCCAATCTACATAAAAACGGATCCAACAAAACACCATTCAAATGAAGGGTTATGGTTATGATCAACAAAAGAGGCTTCACCTACATGTTACACTTTAGAAACTACAATAAACTACAAGCATACACAAAAACTATCAACTTCCTAGAAATTATCTAAGTGTATCAACATCACAATATACATCACACACATCGGCAATTAAGCAAAATAAAAATCAGAAAACCAAACCAAAAATCGGAAAAACTTCCCTATTTACTATTACATATCCGAAAAATCCTATTAATACATATCCCAAAATCTATTGAAAAATTAAAATAACCTGCAATATACATAATTACAAACAACACTTTATGAATCAAAATATTATAATTTCCCCAGCAACGGCGCCAAAAACTGATGGAGGTGTTATCCAAGCACAAAATACCTGCAAAACAACTACATACACATAATACCCTTCTTGTGTCGAGTGTAGTATTGACAAGTAGGGATCGTTCTATCCGGGGAAATCAAGAGCTTTCAATCACATAAAGTATTGCACAAAAAGGGGTATCGATTTTTAATCTATATATCTACTGATTTTTTTACGAAAATTTTAAATCCTAAGTTATTATTTACATTTGATCAACATCTTCCACACAATCACCAAACACAAATCTCATTATACATGCGACAAAATTAAAACAAGTAATAGGGGCAGCAAACATATAACGAATTCAAGATCAACTAAGTTCCAATTTAATTAGAGCCAACGCGGTTATTCTAATTATTCAAGACATCACAAGTATTTAGAATCCACAACGCGTGTAATCCTAAACATGGTACTAATTGGTTTAATAACACAACGCATAGAAATTAAACACAAATAGCACATAAGCACATATTGTCGAATTGGAACATGTTAGCAAGTATGGCGTCACTCATCTCACATCGACATGTAAATTTTCATAATTACTCTAGCCCTTAGATAAATACATATTAAAATCCACAACGCGTGAGATCCAACATATATTACATCGGCATATGAATTCAACATCTAGATAACAACCATGGCCTACGATTGCATCTAGACATCTCCTTCGGTTGCACACGAATTATGGAAATAAACCTAATTAAATCAAGAACACATGCTAAAGCTACTGCCCATAAAACATATTTAATCACATCACATGTATAAATCGGCAATTATATACAAAATTCCCAAACATTTATAACAAAGATCCGAAGATCCCATATCACTACCAGAAAAGGGGTTATAGCCGACGATATGGGAAAAAACGGCCGACGAAATAGTACCTCGTCGGCTATAACCCCTTATAGCCGACGAACTACTATTTCGTCGGCCACATCGTCGGCTATAATATTATAGCCGACGACTGCCGACAACTCGTCGGCTATAACTATAGCCGACGAAACGTTTTTATTTATAGCCGACGAGGATGGTATTCGTCGGCTATAAGAGTTATAGCCGACGAAAAGTTTTTGTTATAGCCGACGAGGGGGGTATTCGTCGGCTATAACTCTTATATCAGATCGACCTTCTGCATCAGGGAGCTCATTCGTCGATGAAATCGTCCAAAACGCTCTGAAATCGTCCAAAACCTCGGCCATAAGCTTGAAAGGTACGTATATTGCTGTGTGTGTTGATTTAGTTGGTTATATGCAGAGGTGTATTAATTTAGAGTTTAATTAGAATAAATGTGTGATTAATTTGATATATATATATATATATATATATATGTGTTGAGATGAGATTATTAATGGGTTGATATATATATATGTTGTATTGGTTAGATAGAATTGAAGTTTTGTTGAAGATTAGTGATTGATTGTTGATTTATAGGTGATTTTAGATGAATTTGATGAAAAAATGTATATATATTAATTAATTTAATTGTAATTAAAAATATATTGTTGGTATATATAAAAAATACATTGTGTTTAATTAATTAGGGAGATTGACGATGTTTTAATTAATTTAGGGATGCATGTGTATATATATATATATATGTGTGTGTGTAATGATGAATTTTTTAATTAATTAGTACGTACGTAGTACGTGCATATATACATATCTATATATAGCTATATTTATTTCTTGAATTTACAGGATGGACAAGAGTTGGATTACCCTTGGAAGATGGGATCAGGCGTATCATGATGGAGTTAGGAGTTTCCTGGATTTTGTGATGGCTAACTGTGGAGACACTACACTTCATTATTGTCCGTGTAAAAAGTGCAAGTGTGCCACCCCACGACACCGGTTTTCCATAGAGACAGTGGAGCAACACCTGGCTAGATATGGATTTTGGGTCCTATACACTAATTGGATTTATCACGGTGAACCAGAGTTTGCGGGTCGTCATGATCATGGACAATTTGCCGAGAGAGGGAGTTCCTCCAATGATCCGACAACGAACTGGATCAACGATATGTTTCCTCGTGAGAGCGGTGTCTTTGAGGAAGCACCAGATGTGCAACTCCCACCTCCGGAGATGGAGTGTTTCCCTGATATTGAGCCACTCGAGCCATTACCCCGATCTCCGGTCAACACAAGTGGTATGGAAAAGTACAACAACCTGATCGCATTGCAACAGACTCCGTTGTACCCCGGATGCAGTAAGACTGTCCTTGAATCTGTCATGGGAGTGATGAAGATCAAAACGGAGAACAAAGGCACTGTCAAATCGGTTGATGATTGGCTTCGGCTATGGGGTGGGGCGATGCCCCCCGGACATCGGCTTCCTACCAGTCATCATAAGGTGCGACATATCCTTAAAGATCTCGGCCTTTCCTACATCAAGATTCATGCATGCAGATACAATTGCGTTCTGTTTTACGGGGAAGGACTTGCAGATCTTGAATACTGCCCATTATGCAATACAGAGCGGTATAAGTTCACTCCTAAAGGGAACAAGAAAGCTGTGAAGATACTTCGGTACTTCCCGCTGATTGATAGGCTTGAGCGGTTGTTCATGTGTGCTTTCACGGCCGAAGCTATGAGATGGTGGGCTGAGAGGAATGTGCCTGACGATGACACCCTTAGACATCCCGCCGACGGAGAGGCTTGGAAGAAGAACGTGTTGGAGTTTCCCGAATTTGCATCAGAGGTTCGAAATGTTTGGCTAGGGCTATCATCCGACGGTTTCAACCCTTTTGGCAAGAAAGAGCTTCAGTACAGTGTGTGGCCAGTTATTTTGATTCCGTACAACTTTCCACCGTGGATGTGCATGAAGAAGGAATATAACATGCTCACATTGTTGATTCCAGGCCCAGGTTATCCGGGAAAGTGTCTCGATGTGTATTTGAGACCCGTAATTGAGGAGCTTCGGTACTTGAGTCTGAACGGCCACCTGGTCTACGACCGGTTCAAAAATGAGATGTTCCGGATGCATGCCATGCTTGTTGGCACGATCAGTGACTTTCCTGGGAGGGGTATGTTGTCGGGCAGCGTCACCAGGGGTTACAGGGCTTGTTCAGAGTGCATGACTGTTGATTGCTCCAGTCCTCATTGCAGCAAGATTGTCCAGATGCGTCACCGTCGTTGGCTTCCGCATGACCATCCATTTAGGGACGATGCACAGGCTTTTGATGGGACTGAAGAAAGGGGCTGGGCACCGGAGCAATGGATAGGGGAGGAAATATTGGCAGTGTTGAATGAGTATGACTTTGGTCCGCTTAGCAATCATCCCGATGTGTTGCGCACGATTCCAGAGAGGCCGGATCGGTATAGGTTCTGGTCACACAAGAGCATCTTATGGGAACTTCCTTATTGGGCCAGGTTGGCTACCAGATACTACCTGGATGTCATGCATATAGAGAAGAACGTGGGTGAAGCCGTGGTTGGCACAGTTTTGAATTGGGAGAAGAAAACAAAAGACACCCCCAAGGCACGCGTTGATCTGAGAAATATGGGACTGCGAGACCATTTGTGGTTGAGAGAGGGCAGGAGCAAAATGCCCCAAGCTCCTTACACCGTCACCAGGGACCAGAAACATGAAATCTTTGGATGGCTGAGTAATGTCAGGTAACTTTTTATTAATTAGGCATGTATTCCCTAAAGAATCCATCTGTTGTTGGACGACTATATATGCATGAAATCTAATTGTTGTTAATGGCTATGCAGGTATCCTTATGGCTATGCGGGTAACATAAGCAAGTGTGTTAACTACCGAGACAACAAGATGTACGGATTGAAGAGTCACGACTGCCATGTACTGCTTCAACGCCTCTTCCCTATTTTCATTCGAGCGTACTTGGAGGATGAAGTGGTTGAGCCGTTGGTGGCGTTGTCAAGATTCTTCCAGAAGTTATGCGCTAGAGAAGTTAGAAAATCAGACCTCATGAGAATGCATGAGGAAATCGTTTTTATCTTGTGCAAGTTCGAGAGGATATTTCCCCCAAACTTCTTTGACATCATGCCTCACCTGATGATCCATCTTCCCCAACAATTGTTGCTTACCGGTCCCGTACACTACACTTGGATGTATCCCATCGAAAGGTACATGTTATTCATAAATTTGATTTATACATGTTTTTAAATAAAAGTTGCATGCTCTTAACACGCACTTGTTAACCTTGCAGACAACTTGGAGACTACAAGAAATATGTGCACAATAAATCTGCGCCTGAGGGGTGTATTGCTGAAGCTTACATTGCGCATGAGTGTGTAACGTATGCCAAGTTGTACTTGGGAGCGATGGAGGACCCCCCACAACATCCAAGTCGAGATGACCCCGAGTTCAACCTATCTATCGTCGCCAACTCTGTTGTACCATACGGAAGCTTCAAGAAAAAGGGTGTGGACAAGTTGCCTGACCATGAGGTAGGGATTGCCCACTGGTGGGTTCTAATAAACTGTCCGGAGGTACAATATTGGAAACGTCACCATCTTCACAGCAAGGAAGTTCGCGGTGATGTCGAGTACCACAACACGACGTTTGCAGACTATTTTCCACAATGGGTAAGTGTATAAATATATATATTAGATGGCTTTCTTTTACAGTTCCCTATTCTTTAATCATAAACACACCGAGTGATTTGAGTTATATTTTTCAGCTGATGCAAGTGGCTGCGAGGGGTGGTCATACAAATTACTCAGAGGAATTGAGGCTGTTGTCGATGAAGCCGATATCTTCCACAGTCCGCCCAATGTGTGATGTCAACGGCGTTAAGTATATATGTGAAGCTAGAGACGGGGAACGCAAAACACAGAATTGTGGGGTGATGGTCAATGGTGCAGAGGGGGGCGTGGATTTTTACGGTGTCCTACAGTCAGTTGTTGAACTCATTTATGGGAACCGCATGAAAGTCCACTTGTTCAAGTGTCGATGGTTTGATACTAGGCCGCACCGCATACGGATCGATCAGTACGGCATACTTTCGGTGAATACCGCCACTAGTGTGTATGAAGACGACCCCTTTGTTTTCGCCACAGCGGCCAAAAAGGTCTTTTATCTTGACGATCCTTTGAACAAAGGCACGTGGAAGGTAGTTAACCATGTGTCTCAGCGAGACATATACAGTGCTACCACACTTGGTGTGAGCACAGAGTGTCAAGAAGCGACCGCATACCAAGAGCCGGACGCCGGCGACATTCCGGAATCCTCCACCATCCGCGATAATAATGTGACGCCGGGCAGAGTGGTTCGACTTCCTAGGGGTCAGGTGCCCATGTATGATGTTAATCCGAATCGTCTATATCAGGCAGACGATGACTCAGACGACGAGTACGAGCACCGGTTGCCAGATATTAACTACTATACTACGTCTGACTCAAGTGATGAGGATGATTCTGATTATCATCCTTAGTATACTATTTATGTATGTATTTGTGTACGATGGTGCATGCATGAATACATTTTTGTCCTTAATTACCGTTTTCCGAGTTTATGGGAAATTGTATTGAATTGTTTGTGTTATGTTTAGGAATTTATCAGGTGAAATAGGCAATTTTCAGGCCCTAAATGGCAAATTTTCAGAAAGATCAGAATTATAGCCGACGAAATGGACCATAATTCGTCGGCTATAATGCCCATACTGTAGCCGACGACTTGCAAGTCGTCGGCTAAAGTATATTGACCGAAACCATACGTAGACCGTTCAAATGCAAAAGTGTCGTGAAATAAGATACGACCGAAATATTGAAATACGATTACGGTTGAAAAATGGGAAGATTCCGACAAAATCTGTGTGCCGAATGTTGCGATTAGGTGTTTTTTACTTCCGTTTTCCTATGGGTAGCCTGACGGTCGGTAAATTTTTGGAGGAAAATTTTTATACGGTTAGTTGCGTCGCATCGATTTGAAACTATTCTCTGTTGAAGGTCAGGCCAAAAAACGTCATTTAGACGGGCCAATTGCCGTTTTAAAGCGTTTCGAGGTTTGACCATGCAGTTTGACCGTCCCGATCGAGCCTTTAACGTTGTCAGATGTAGTTGGATTTTTTTTCCTACATGTATTTAAGCTTAACGGTGATATCTGACGGTTGGAATAGATTTTCCAAACTTTTAGATTCGAAATCGGAACATATGCACTAATATTCCTTAACTTATTTACTAAGTGTTTAAGTGAATGTATAGTTTCAAATAGTTGCTATACGTAGACCGTTCAAATGCAAAAGTGTCGTGAAATAAGATACGACCGAAATATTGAAATACGACTACGGTTGAAAAATGGGAAGATTCCGACAAAATCTGTGTGCCGAATGTTGCGATTAGGTGTTTTTTACTTCCGTTTTCCTATGGGTAGCCTGACGGTCGGTAAATTTTTGGAGGAAAATTTTTATACGGTTAGTTGCGTCGCATCGATTTGAAACTATTCTCTGTTGAAGGTCAGGGTAAAAAACGTCATTTAGACGGGCCAATTGCCGTTTTAAAGCGTTTAGAGGTTTGACCAAAAGTTGACCAGGGAATAGCCGACGAAATCCTTAACTTCGTCGGCTAAACTCTTGCGATCCGCGCCGTTTCATTGTCCGCCGTTGGATGGGCGAGATCTAACGGCTGCTGAGAGCGTAAAGTATAGCCGACGAGATTCATATTATAGCCGACGACATTCATGTTATAGCCGACGATGCACTTAACTTCGTCGGCTATAACCGGCCCACAAAGCCCAACTTCGGCCCGGCCCGGATTTTTGCCCGGCCCGTAAGAGTATAGCCGACGAATTTCGTCGGCTATGACTATAGCCGACGAATTAAAATTACATCGTCGGCTATAGTCCTTCGATTTAAACCGAAACAGAGGGCGCCTCCCTCATTTTCTGCTAACCCTAAATCTTCAAATTCCCACCTGCCGCAGCCGCCCGCCCCTCCCCGACGCCGACCGACCACCACGGACGCCGACCGACCCTCCCCCTCCCTACCCTCCCCCTCCCCCTCCCCGCCCCCTCCCCGTCCTGCCCGACCCCTCCCCGACCCGAAACCCCCTGCCGCCGCCGCCCCGAGCAGCCGTAGCCGCCCCTGCCGCAGCTGCCGTAGCCGCGCCCGCCTCTGCCGCCCCTGCTGCAGGCGCCCCTAGCCGCAGCCGCCCCTAGCCGACCCGAAACCCGCTGCCGCCGCCGCCCCTGCCGCCGTCGCCGCCGCACCGCACCACCGGTCCTCGTCCAGACTGCACCACCATGTCAGGTAGTCCCGATCGAGCCTCATTTACGGTTTTTATTAATTTTGTCGAATTTTGTGAATTTTAGGGTTTTTGTGAATTTTTTGTGGAATTTAGGGTTTTTGTGAAATTTATGGAATTGTGTGGATTTTTTGTTAAATTTGTTAATTTTGTGGAATTTATATACTAATTTTGTGGATTTTTTGTTAAATTTACGGTTTTTATATACTAATTGTGGAATTTTGTTGAATTTATATACTAGTATACTAATTTATATACTAATTTATATATAATTAGGTATAAATATTTTTTTTCATTTTTATGACGATATATATATATATATTTTTCGGAATATATATATATATATATATATATAATTAGGTATAAATATAGTTATGTATATATATAATTAGGTGTATATATATTTAAAAAAGTTTTTTATTTTTTTGTGAAATTTAAGGAATTTTGTTTTATATTTCGGAATATATATATATAATTAGGTATAAATATATTTAGGTACGTATATATATAATTAGGTATATATACATTGAATGATGTTTTTAATTTTGTTTTGTGGAATTTTTGTGCAATTTATGGAATTTATATACTAATTGTGCAGGAAACCGGCGCTTTGTAGACCGATGGCTTGGCAGACGGACCGAGAGCGACCCCGACGCTCAGGCAGGATCCAGCCGTGGGGGGAGCGGATCCAGCGGTCGTCGGGGCCTAGGCCGGCCTTTGAGTCGACGAGAGGAGACGTTGATGGGATTGACGCCGAGCGATCCACGTGGGGGCTCCTCGTATGAGTCGACGGGAGCGGGCCCTGACTCGAGTGTCGGAGGAGGACGCAGAGCCACCAGACCCCAGTGCACTTCAGCACTGTTCCAGGATCGGCAGCCGACCCCACCGCGCGCCGATCTGGACCCTCCAGAGATGCTCCCTGTCCCCCCACAGCGACATCATCCACAGCTACGGGGCCCACCGTCAGGGGGAGCAGGCCCCTCAGGGTCCACGCCCCGTATGTCTCCGCCATCGGGGATGTACATGGTCCAGTTCCTCCCTGCCATCCCTGAGTACGACGCTAGGGGGAGGCAGATTTGGAGGCACGACCGGCCCCACGAGATTCCCTGGGAGGAGGCCTACTTCTACAGTCCTTTCGACTCAGAGGACTGCCGCGGCCTGTGGGCCGTTCGTGAGAAGGACAAGCAGTACAACGACGCAGGTAATTGGTTAGTTTAATTAATTATTTAGATTGTTTAATTAATTATTTAATTAGTTAGTTTAAATAATTATTTAACTATGTGTTCATTTTAACAGGCGTCCTCGTCAATAAACCCGCGGGGACGAGACGGACCAGAGGGCCAGCGAACATGTCGACCCTGGAGAGGGAGCTGGCCGGTGGGATCAGAGAGATCCTGCCCGGTCCCGGTGAGGATGGACGCCCGATTGAGCGGAGAGACACCACCACCAAGTACATCAACGCGACGGGCATGCTCGTGCGGGACAGGGTCCCACTGTTGTGGCCCGACTGGGGCTCTGTGCCCGATGAGATCAAGGCGCGAGTGTACAATGCACTGTCGGTGAGTTAAATATGATTTTTATTATAGAAAATAAACAATTATGAATTCAGTCCTTATAACTATATAAAAATATTTTCTAATTAATTTATAATGTTGCAGCAATGGTTTAGAGTCCATCCTACCTTGGACTGGTGGAGAGACGAGCAGCTGAAGAACAGGTTATGTGTTTTGCTTTTTTTTGTATAAATATATTTATTGGCAGTGTACGAATATATCTAACAGTTGTGTTCTGTTAATATAGGTACTCCGAGTGGAAGAACGAGCTGTCCACGCACTACAGGACGTACCATGTGGAGCAGCGCTTGGGGCGAGCTGCAACCCCCCACGAGTTCCGGTACAGGGAGTACGAGTGGCTATGGCTGGTAGCCTACTTCGGGAGCGACAGGGTCTCGGTAAGAAAATTTAGCCTGGTAGTATATAACTTTTTAATGTTATTTAATAATTAAATTATGTAGTTACTTAATTCAATTAATTAGTTAGTTAGTTAGTTATTAGTTATTAAATTAAGTCAGTTGGTTAGTTACATAGTTAGTTAGTTCGTTACTAAATTAAATCAAATTAAATTAAATAAAATTAGGTAGTTAGTAAGTTAGTTAGTTACTAAATTAAATTAGTTAGTTAAGTAGTTACTAATTAAATTAGTTAGTTAAGTAGTTACTAATTAAATTAAATTAGTTAGTAACTAAATTAGTTATTAATTTTATTTTGGTTAGTTCCTAATATTTTAATTTAGTTACTAATTTATATTTGCGTTTATATGTTTGTTGTTATAATACAGAAAATCTCGCGGACGAACAGCGACAACCGCAGGAGGAACGAGCACCCCCACCACGGCGGCGCCCGCTCCTGGAGGCAGTGGGCAGAGATGGCGAGGAGGGACCGACCGCTGAGGCCGTTGTCGTGGATTCATGCGCAGATGTATCCGGGGCGTCCCGACCAAGTGGTAAGTATTCGTCCATCTTCAATAAAAGTGTTTCATGAAATTAATTTATATATATATATATTTTTTAATTCGTTTATTATATTTTCTTGTCAATTAGGCGGAAATAGATGCGGAGACCGACGCGATCACCTTCGGGATCGCGCGAGACACTCTGGGAGACGGGGCGTCCGACGAGGCGATCGCGGAGTTTGCCTCCACGATCGACACCCTTGAGCCGCGCTTGGCCTCTCAGATCATGCACGCGGCGGTAGGGACGGGGAACAACTACTTCTACCAGAGAGGCCTAGGCGCGGCGGGAGATGGGGTTCTCAAGTTCACGCCGGCCAATCCCAGCACGCAGCGTGCGGCTTCGACGAGAGGAGACTTGCAGACGCAGCTGCAGAGGACTCAGGCGGAGTTGGCGAGGGCGGTGGAGGCGCTCCAGCAGGCGGAGTTGGCGGGGGCTGCGGAGGCTTCGGCGCAGCAGGCCAGAGACGCATCTGTGGCGGAGATGTACCGATGGATGCAGCAGTCTTGGGAGGCCCAGCAGGCTGGACTCCAGCCCCCGCCTCCGCCACAGATGCCCCAGTTCGTCGTCCTCACTCCTCCCCCGCATCGGAGTACGCCAGCCGATCAGGACAGCCATAGCCACCGGAACTCGAACGATCCGGTCGACGACGCTACGCGTTTAGGGGGTGATGATGAGTAGATATAGTGGGTTAATTTGTACAGTATGTAGGATATTAGGGATGGATTGATGTGGATATTTGTTGGATATTTGGATGTTTGTTTGTGCATTTTCTGCAGCCCCCGAAGACGAAGAGAAATTGGGCCCGAGTTAAATTTTTTAATTTTTTTAAATATTTAGGGGTTATAGCCGACGATATTGGCATTATTTCGTCGGCTATAACAGTTATAGCCGACGATTTTTACCAAATTTCGTCGGCTATAAGGGCTATAGCCGACGATGTTTACCATATGTCGTCGGCTTTACCCTCCCGGCTTCAGGCAAAAAAAAGCCGTTCCTGGTACCGGCGATTGTTATGGCCGACGATAGTGTCGTCGGCTAAAACGGACGTATAGCCGACGATAGTGTCGTCGGCTATACTTCGGGTTAGGGGCAGTTATGTAATTTTTAAAGCCGACGATCTTCTCGTCGGCAATGTTCGAAGTATAGCCGACGACGCTTTTTTCGTCGGCTATACCTGGTGTTTCATAAGCCGACGACTTACCCCGTGTGTCGTCGGCTATACTATAGCCGACGGAGCAATCCCGACGAGATAATAGCCGACGATACTTCGTCGGCTATGACTATAGCCGACGAATTAATGGAAAGTATGTTTAAATACAAAGAATCAAAAGCCAATAAACTACAATCCATGTTACAACCTTATGAAGATTCGGCAAGGATTGGTGGAGGTTGGATTTTTGTTAAAGATGGAAGGTGGATTCGGCAAAGCTCTTGGTAGAATTTCTGAATTTAAATGGGCAGAGGTTCGGCAAGGAATTTGAGGGGAAGAGAAGATCCTTTTTTATGAATACAAAGTGTTGTATTTATAGAGGAGAGGTGATGCCAGGGTTCGGTAGCCTTTTGCTTCAAGAAAACCAAAACCAATTAGGTTTTGGTTTCGGCAAAACTTAATCTTCAAGCAAACCGAAATCTTTTCTTTCTTTTCTTTTCTTCGGCCAAATCTTCCAATAATCATGTAGTTGCTGCCGAATATGCTTGGTAAAATGCTGAATTAACACTTCAATTTCTCTTTTAATTCGGCAACAATGTACCAAGCTTCAATGAGGTCCACATGCATTCCAAGCTTTTCTCCTTTCTTCTTTTCCGAAATTCCTAGATAATGGCTGCATAAATGCCTTGTTATCTCTTCTTCCTTTGCCGAAATATATCTTGAATATTCTTCAATTATCTTTCTTTTAATTCGGCAAAGAGTTCTTGAATAATGTTACAAGGAAACCAAATCCGATTTGGTTTCCTCCTTCTTCTTTCTCCTTCACGGCATGCATCATCATTTTTGCCGAAAATTCTCCCTTAATTCTTCCATTAATCTTCACTTTAATTCCTGAAAAATAAGAATAAGAATTAAATTAAAAAGAAGATAAAAAGATGTAGCACAATTATCATGAGTAAGAGTCCTAGATAGATAAGGAATCCTAGTCCAACAAGGAGTTGTATTTTCAATGAAATTCTTTCGACATTACAAAAACGTCGAGCATTTGTAGACTCCTTGTTCGACTAAGACTCTTCAATTCGTAGACTTCAATTAGGACTCAAACTCGTAGAATCCTTATTCAACTGGGATTCCTACTTTAGTAAGGATTCCTTTTCCAAATAGAGTTTTACTTGAAAAAGGAGTCCTAGTCACATTCAAACTCTTATTAGGAATCCTAGTTCAATAAGGACTCCACCATAATTATGCATTTTCACAATTTATAGCACAAACCGACTCCACACAAATATTAGAAACGACGAAAGATAAAGAAATCAATTCCGACAAGTTTCCTAGTCAAAACAGGTTTCCTAGTCCAAACAGGATTCCTAGTACAACAAGGAGTCCTACTCAAACTAAAACTCTTCAAAAATCGACATTTCTGCATTTTTAGCTCAATTTATTCACCAACACTTGCCAACGACTCCAACATGACTCAATGACTCTATATTACAACAATAAGGGATAAGAAATGCATAAATGGGGGTAAAAACATATTAAGAACGTCGCATTTTATGCTCCTATCACATGTGCGGACTGCGCCCTTTATTTTCCTCCTATCTACCGTATAATTCTATTTCCCATTAATTGGTTTTTGCTTTGACATTTTTTAAAATTACCATCATAACTTTTAGACTGTTAGAAATATATTTTGGAGTTTTATTCAGCCAAGGATATTACGGGTACTTTAAAAATTTAACCAAGAGCAGTTTCATAAGAGGAATTCGCTTAATTAATAGAGATATGAAAAAAAAAAAAATTATTTCCTTACTTTTTATCAAAAAGGGCAACAATTGAAAGAAGAGGAAAAAACAGAAAACAATGTCATTTTTATAAAAAGAAACAAAAAGGATATTTGTGTTGTCTTCAACCCTGCACTCAGGCGCTCTAAGGTGTGCTTCCGACATTAATACCGCCCAGAGTGCCTGGGCGGTTGCTTTTTCAGCAAATAACAGTGCGCGTCATTATTCAGCTAAGGCTGACTGCAACGAATGAAAATGAACAATTGTCCACTTAAATGATTTAATATATATATATTCTTGGCTAAGGACCGCCGCACCAATCCTTATGGTGTGG
Organism: Potentilla sterilis; assembly: GCA_963682095.1. NCBI lineage: Eukaryota > Viridiplantae > Streptophyta > Magnoliopsida > Rosales > Rosaceae > Potentilla > Potentilla sterilis. The sequence continues at coordinate 30,669,988 of OY821762.1, forward strand.
ATTTAATATTTTGACTAACTTTTTGATTGAATTTTTACATCTCCACGGTCTAATCTTTAGTTACTCATATATGGATCATCTCTATAAATTTTCAGCTAATTTAATAACTATCAAACTAGATTAAAACAAATAAACATACTGCATTTTGTCAAAACTGAATCGTTCATGTTTATGATAGGAAATCGCACTTTTGAATGCCTTAACTATTATTAAATTGGCTGAAATTTTGCACACATGATCTATATATGAGTACCTAAAGACTAGAAGGTGGAGACATAAAAATTCAATCGAAAAGTTAGTCAAAATATCAAATCTATACAACAAGGATTGGTGCGGAGGTCCTTAGCCAAGAAGGCATGTATATCAATCGAAAAGTTAGTCAAAATATCAAATCTGCACCATAAGGATTGGTGCGGAGGTCCTTAGCTGAGAAAGTTCCTATATATATATATATATAGATATAGTCTCTAACCAGAGCGGGGCTCCGCTTTGAAATTAAAGAGTGTGGCTCCTTATTTGATCCATTTTCAGGTCAAATTTCTACATCTCCATCGGTGAGTATTTAGGTATATGCGTGTAGATCATCTCTACAAATTTTCAGCTCATTTGGTGATCGTTAAGGTATCAAAACGATAAAAAATCAATGAACAAATTGAATCTGTTCAGTATGAACCATTCGTATTAATCACGACTAATAATATTTAGACGATCACTAAATAAGCTGAAAATTTATAGAGATAATTTACATGCATATACGTAAATACTGAACGGTGAAGATGTAGAAATTTGACCGGAAAGTCGGTCAAATAAGAAGCCCCACTCCTTAATTTCAAAGCGGAGCCCCACTCTGGATAGGAAATATATATATATATATATATATATAAATAATCGATATCATATATCAGACGTTAAAACTAGAATGCACAGAAATAATATATTATGCATTTAAGTAGTGAATTGTTTAATGAAAGTTTTATATAAAACAAAACAAAACAAACACTGAGTCGACCCTTCTCTCTTCAGTCCACATCCCAGAGTTTTAATCAAGCTTATTGGCATCCCCAATTTGCCGACGCAAGATGCACAAGTTGGTGGGTGGTTACATATAAACGAGGGAAGAGCCGATTCAAGAAACTAATATCACTACAACATTGAATATCTTAGGCGACGAAAATTTTTCGTCACCTAAGAAGGATTTTCGTCGTCTAAGCTGTTAGGTGACGAAAATTTTGTCGCCTAAGTTTCGTCGTCTAAAGTTTGTGGTCTAAGTAAGTAGGCGACGAAAATAAAAGAATTTCGTCTCCTAAGATAATTCTTAGACGACGAAAAAATTTCGTCGTCTAAGAAAATGGTGACGAAAAAAAAACTCTTAGAGGACAAATTTTTTCATCGGCTAAATTCTAGCTTAGACGACGAAAAAAATGTTTCGTGGCCTAAGATAATTACTTAGACCACGAAACTCAACATTTTCGTGGTCTAAGTATTTATCTTAGGCGACGACAAATTCAATTTCGTGGCCTAAGATGGTTACTTAGTCGACGAAATGAAATGTTTTCGTCGCCTAAGATGGAGACTAAGTCGACGAAATTATTTGTTTCGTGGTCTAAGCTAGTTTCTTAAGCCACGAAACAATATATTTTCGTGGCCTAAAAGGTGCTCTTAGGCGACGAAATTATTATTTTTCGTGGCCTAAGTAGATAGCTTAGACCACGAAACTATTTGTTTCGTCGACTTAGTAACTATCTTAGGCCACGAAAACATTTTGTTTCGTCGACTAAGTAAGTACTAAATTTAAAAAAAAATTAAAAAAAATCGAATACTGAATATTCATATAAATTAAAAAAATTATCCATAAAAATTAAATACCGAATATTAATAAGTTTATTCATACATTTGTTCAATACAAATATTAAACCGAACAATATCGTAGGGAGAGAGAGGAGCTTGCAAGCTACTGTGGTCGGTTCCTAAACAACTGGAACTGTTCCTCCAACTAGCTAAGATGGTTTTCACTATTCTGGTACTTCTCATTTGCCAGTCTGCTCCTCAAGTATGCCGATACGCTGTCGGGCCTCCTCATTGGCCAGTCGTACCTGCTCCTCTACAAGTCTCCTCCTCCAGTCGTCTCATACGCTCCGCATTTGACGACCGACTACGTCCAGTGGAATTTTTCCCTTGCGATGATTGGGAGCCGACACCGAAAGTGACTCCTCCTAACCCCCGGATCTCACCGCTGTTTCGCGGTCCCAGTGCGTTGACAAGCACTTGGGCTTGAGTCGGCTCGTCAAAATAGTGAACGATCTAATCTTTCGGAACGTCGAGGTGGTCATTCCTCACAGTGGTCATCACCCTCTCGAGCTCGACATTGATACGGCGCTGCATTTGAAAATGAAGTACGTTAGTGCATTAATAACTTATGTCGCTGTTATCAGATTTGGCCAAAATTTGTGTACATTATCAATACAAAGACCGAGTAAGTAACATGCATATGAATAATGCATTCTAAATAATCCAAACATAATTGGCAGATACTCTTCATCAAACCACAATGGTTAAACATAATCCAAACATAATGCATTCACTAGGAGTTTTGAGATCGCATAATTAGAATGGTTTTAACTTGAGTAAATACACAAAGTTAGATAACTTAAGGGAAAAATTAAGGAGCTTATGCATATGCTTATGAATTTCTCTTGATAACATGTGTATTGATCATATTGGTGATGGATTTCCAAATTCCTAACATTCTATCATTCTTGGTCTATTTTCTTATAACCGGCCATGTCTAGTTATGGGATAAGGGAAACTTACTATATTTTCTGTCGCTTCCAGGTGCTCAGGAGGGTACACCATCTCATAATTCTTCACCAACGGGAATGGTTTACCCTTTTGCTTCAATTCGAGCGCCCCGTAGATGAAAGGCTTTGAACCGGACGGATGGTGCAACGTCTTCTTCCCCCGGTTGAGGGCGTTGGCGGTCGATCGTCTCTGTAGAAGTATGATTAAATATGAGACAAATAGTTAGCATTGAAATAAAACTAAAATGAAAAATGTTAACATTTGAAAGCACAGACTAATATTAAAAAATTATATACCTGGAACTCATCGCTCTCGAAGTGGTGAACCAGCCAAGACCACTCCTCCTTCCTATCTTTGAACTCTTTCGGAATTTTCCCAGGGTTGTCAATCCTAAGCCTGTTGAGCTTCCTCTTGAAGGCTGTGAAGGTCTTGGCGGCATGCTTGTAAACCCACTTTACCATCTTCTTATCGTCCCAAGGGATGTCATAAACAAGCTATTACAAAAAAAAAATGGAATTAATATGGAAGCTGATAGATAATTAAAATATTAAAAATTATAGTTAACTTACGTTGAGTTCAGATTTGAGCTTCATCTGATCATCCTCCTCCAGATCCCACCAACTTGCAGCAGTCATGGGAATGCTGTCCCGAATGATATGGCCGATATCATGAGTCAGCCAACTGTTCAGTGCACTGGTCTGCGGTCCGTGCAAGAACTCATCATCCATGACGATCTTCACCTTCTCTCCGTGTTGCACCCAAGACGTGTAGGCCTTCAACCCTTTTACCAACCCTCGTTTGTGTTTGGGAGCAGGTGCTGCCAAAACAATAACAATTTAATTAGAGAGTAATAACACTCATTTATAACTAAATGACTTAATTAAAAGTGTTGGATTATGTTTACCTCCATCAGGCCGAGGACGAAATATGCGCTGACAGCTGATCTCTTCACCATCGCTGTCTTCGACGTCAGGTGTGGTTTCTGCTACTTAATTAAAGACATGTAAAGACGCTTCAATCTAGGAATTCAAGGGAAATGACGAAGTACCTTCGCAGGAACACTGTTTTCCTTAACTGTGCCTTGCTCCCACCTCCACTCGTGGCATATGGGACATTCATCAAGCTCGGCTTTCTCTTTGTAAATCAAAACACAGTTGTTCTTGCAGGCGTGGATTTTGTTATAACTGAGACCGAGATCGCCCAATATCTTATGTAGCGTGTAATAACTATCAGGTAGATAGTTAGGTTATGGAAGGTGTTCCTTAAACTGTTTTAGAAGACTATCAAAAGAGTCATTTGTCCACCTACTCTTGACTTTCAACTGCGTCTGTGAGATGATGGTCTCTAAAACAGTGTGAGGACTACCCTCGAATAATGGGATCTGCACTTGAGCAAGGAGTCTGGTATACTTATCATAATCAGCACTGTCAACAAGAGGAATTGTGCCATCCTCAAAAACTGCCTCTTGGAATTCCTCTTCCTCGCGTACTGGAGCAAAAGTAGGAAAAATGTCATGTAGAATGTTCATAGCCGGGTCAGTATAAGGCTCGAAACTACCAGTTTGGTCATGGTATCCAGCCTGGATTTCGGCAACCGTAGGTTCATAATCTATTGTTTCACCGTGTTTACTCCATGTTGTATAATTCTGCATAATACCTCTGTTACACAGGTGATCGTAGATTCGGCCGATCGTCTTGCGCTTAGTATTCATACAACTTCAGCAGGGACACCTGTGTGTTTTCTTTCCTCCACCATGTTCACGTACAAAATTTATAAAAATTCCTACTCCTTCATGGTATTCTTCGCTCTGTCTTGGGTACTGCATCCAACTCCTATCTCTATCCATCGATCACCTGTTATATATATTAATTAATATAAGACAAACAATAAATAATCACAAATTAACAAATAAACTATTTATATGCATGTTTTTTCTCGACCTTATGCCTCCGGTTAGGGTCCTAATAATCCCATTCAGGAACACAAGACTTTGTTTCACAGTTTGTAGATCTTGTGTATTCGTTTTCAGTCGTGGGAAAATTTCGGCACCATCTCCCCACAGTTTCTCAAGTGCACGAATATCTATACACCTAGTATGCACTCGAGGAACAGTAATGGGAGACCTCGTCGAAATATATACCCACGACCGCAAACGAATACACAAGACCTATACAAACTGTGAAACAATGTCCTCTGCCCCCAAACTGTCCAAAAATGGGACAATTCAAGAATCTCTCCATGATTCTCGAACGAGATTTCTAATGATATATATAAATGCATGTATATCAGTGAATAAAAGAATGACATTCTTTTATTCACCGCTAATTATAAATCATATAACAATGATTTTCGTCAAATAATTATAATTATTAATTAAAGCATTATTAAAATATATAATTAATATATATAATTCACTAATTTCACAAAAACCAACAATTTAATTGAGTATATATAGGTATGGATCAACAAAAGCAACATACTAGCTATCACCTCACAATATACACACACAACAATATATATTTCTATAATTCTCTACCTCAAAAATGAAATATTTCAATGGAAAAAATTGAAATTATTGTTGAAAAAGATGAATAAAGAGATCATACCAAGTTAAAAATCAATGGGTAGTAGTGGAGAAGGCTTAGGAAGACCCGATTTGAAGCTTTTCACATTCAAAAATGAAAATCGGTGGAAAAATTTGAGGGGAGGAAAAATTTGATGTTTTTTGCCTCTTTTCCCGATCTGGAAAACGAGTGTAGGTTTTATAGTCTGGGTTTACTTAGGCGACGAAACTTATTTTTTGGTCGCATAAGAGCCACACTTAGGCGACGAAAATATTATTTTCGTCGCCTAAGTGTGCATCTTAAGCGACGAAAAGTAAGTTTCGTCGTCTAAGAAGAAAACCTACCGACGAAAAAAAATTCGTCTTGCTCGTCATTTCTAGACCACGAAAAAAAAATTCGTCATCTAAGATTTTTTCTTAGGCGACGAATTTTCAATTTTCGTCTCCTAAGATTTATTATTTTCGTCGCCTAAGTGTGGCTCTTAGATGACGAAAATTAAGTTTCGTCGTCTAAGAAGAAAACCTACCGACGAAAAAAAATTCGTCGTGCTCGTCAATTCTTAGACCATGAAAAAAAAGTTCGTCATCTAAGAGTTTTTCTTAGGCGACGAATTTTCAATTTTCGTCTCCTAAGTACAAATCTTAGGCGACGACTTCTTTTTTTCGTGGTCTAAGATAATGCACGGACGACGAATATTTTTTTCGTCGGTAGGCTTTTGTCTTAGACCACGAAAATAAGAATTTGTCGCCTAAGACTGTTCTTAGGCGACGAAAATGTTTTCTTAGGTGAGGAATGTTTTTTCGTAGCCTAAGCTATCTTAGGCGAGGAATTTTTTTAAGTTTGGTCGCCTAAGGTTTTTTTCCTTGTAGTGTATATAGCCATAATTACCATACCAGTCAACTACTGAACTACACGAATATTTCAAAGTCCTCTGATGGATAGACTTTTCACTCCCACAAACTTATAATAATAGTCTTCCCGAACTTGGCTACACTAAATATTATGGTACCATTTTAGGTGACAAAGAAAAGACCAAGACAATTATTTATGTATAGTACCATTCTACTGATTCTAGTACTGTAGGCAAATATATAAGATTCGATTAAAGATGATCTGCCATGCTTGCTCCATAGCAACCCTATATTTGGATTTGGGTCAACTGCTGGATATTAGTTGGATAAACTTCAGTTTTGAAAGTGGAGACGAATGCCTTGGTTGCAATTTGAACGTTCACAGCTTCCGTTGGATGCAAGCCATCAAAGAAGACATAACTGCTTCTATCTTCGCACACTTGCCCTCCCTTTTTGCAAAGGATCCCATTTCCTCCACTTATTGATGCCACTTCACAACACGTCCCACTCCAATCTTTGAATCCTATATATAACACCCACCAAAATTTGGATAATTTTATATATAATTCCAAGTGCCTTATGAAGTTTGGAACCCATGCATATATGGAGAAGCAAACAGATGTATGTACCTTTGGAGATGGGATTCTTGATAATGTCCCTCATAATCTTGTAGGAGTTGACGAATACAAGTGCTGAACCGGGCATTTCAGCCTTGATGGCATCAACCATGGACTTGAACTGAGAATTGAAAAGGTGAGCTCCCCCGTTCATATCTTGTACACAACGATTACGCTTCATCATGTTCATAGCCATAGGACTGCACCCGAGTGGGTTTATTAACATCACCACAAATTTTCTTGCTCCCAAGCCGTGCAACTTCTGTACGTTTAAAATGTCCCACCCAATATAGAATCAAATATCATGTTAAGTTATGAAACTCCTCCGTTAGTCATTGTAAAATATATTGGGTGTGATATTGCATATATAAAATTGAAATATATATTAACTTGAAATTAGAAATAAAATTTCAGAAATAAGTATGATGAAATACTCAACCAATACCGAAGGAGTTTGAAAACGGATTAGGAACAGTCGAGTCGTGTGTGTCACCACTGTCCTTAAGACAACTACGCCGCCTCTACCGGTGCAAAAGGACTGTTGGCGTTCGTCTCCCAGGATACAACGACTAAAGAATTCTTGAAGCTGCACTGCAACAAGAAAGCCTGCGAACCGCTAGTACCTTCTATCTATCACAAGAATAAAACAACACGAGAGAGAAAGCTTTGGGAGATTGTCTGATAATATTTTTGGTGATACAAGATTCTTTGAACAAATGAATAGGTCGCTCTTTATATAGGGGGTAAAGAGGCTACTACTTTAATTGCCATGAATTCAGAAATGAATTTCATATCATAAGTTATAGCCGTTACGTAATGAATTCATAAATGAATTCTAATTCATATGTCATAAATATTTTCTCAATAAATTCCATTTCATACGTTACAACAGTTACACAATGAATTCGGCAGTTACAGAATTCAATCTCATTAAATCTGTCGTTACAATATTTAATCTCATTGAATCTGCTGTTACAAAATTCAAAGGAGTTCTGTTGTTACACATTCCAGAATTCAAGTAGTGAGCACGTTTTGGGTGACGATTTCTTATTCACACCATAACCAATTTAACCAGACACTACCAGATCGGACAGAATAGCCGACGAAAAAAATTTCGTCTACTATTCAAAATTTTCATCGGGTATTCCTTCTATCGACGAAAATTTCGTCGGCTATTATTCGTTGATAAAACGGCGTCAGTAAAAATATACTTGACGACAATAACGAAATTGTCGGCCATTCCAAAGTTATCACCGACGAAAATACATTTCGTCGACCAAACCTTGGCATAATGCCCGACAAAATTCGTCGGATATTTTCACATATGGACGACGATATCGTAAAATATAGCCGACGATCTCTTCTGTTTCGTCGGTTATTTGTTCTGAAATATATAATATTAATTAGTTATAGCAGACGAAACCGTCACTATTTAACATATACCACCGACAAAATAATGTCATTTTCGTCGGTTATAACAGTTATAGCCGACGAAATTTGGTAAAAATCGTCGGCTATAGCAGTGATAGCCGACGAAATAATGTCAATATCGTCGGCTGTTCTTACATTTTGGGGAAAAAAAATTAAATTAATTTCTAAATTACCATTCCAAGCAACCTGCAATTCACAATGACAATTCAACAAGAAACACGTTTTTCATTAATTATTTAATTTGTTCCATCCTGGCCACCATCCTGCTGTCCATCATACTCGTCATCCTACTGAATGAACTCGGGAGCTCTCGACATTCGAGGTTCATCTAACGGCTCAAACGGGGGCGGCGGTTCAAGGCCTTGTTATTGTGCCGCGAACATAGCATACCACCAGTTTTGTTGGCCGGCGTAGTTGTGTCGCCGAATTCTCTCGCATTCAGCATGCCAACGCTCTATTTTCATCTGATACTGCTGTGTTCTGCGTTGTTGCTCCTGTGATCTCTGGAACTGGGCCGCCAATCTTGCATTTTCTTCTGCCAATCTCTGCGTTTCCCCCTTCATCTGTTGGGTGTCCCCGCCTCTCCTCTTTTGAGCTACCTTAGTGGTCTTCAGGACCCTTATTCCAGAACTTCCCAAACTCCGGCAGTAGTAGGCGTTTGACCGTTTTGGGAAGGCTGCGTCGAATAGCCTCGTTGCAGTTTGGACATTCGATCGGTCGACCTGGCTCAGGGCTTCTTGCAGATCTTCCTCTGAAATGTTCGGTTGTGTCTGCCGAACTACTACCTGCAACACTTCTTCTTCGGCCTGGTTCACCCTCTCCTAATTGAACGGGAAAAAAAAAATTAATATTCTAACAAATATATAATTAAGTAAAATTAATAATTAAAATTTTTAAATCGTAATCAACGACTTACAAGCTCTTCTGTCGCTAATGGATAAGCCTTCTTGAACGTCTCTACGTACGGGTTGCTTAAAGGATGATCTCTAAGCGCCTCCTCCTGATATTGTGAAAATGGCCTAGAACCACCATGATGGGGGGTTGTGTTACGGCGGCGGTTCGTAGAGTTCTACCGAGGCCGTTCCTTAAAACAAATAATAATATATTAGAAAAATACATCAAAAAATATTAGTGTAATAATTATAAAATAATTAAACTAATAATTAAAATATTAACAAAATAAACATTTATAGTTAAGTTTAGTATTTACCTGCATAACTGGGTTGTTGAAGTCTACTGTCTTCATCCAACGTCACTCGTACTCCCTGAACATGAACTCTCTTGGAGTACCCATACAACCATATTTGTCGTATTCGGTAAAGTGGGTACGGAGCTCGTTCTTCCACTCTTTGAACCTACGGAAAAAACAAAAGTGCATTAGAAATATTATTAATATCATAAAATATTTCAAATTATAAGATGAGGAATTCCCAACGTACCTCGAGTCCTGCATCGCGTACGCCCAAGCCTGCTTGTGATCGGCAATCTCGAAGTATGCCTGAAAGATAATATTTTATTAGTTTTAAAATTATAATAATACCGAAAATTATTAAATATTATGATAAAGAAATCAAGTTTTTTAAATTACTAACCGACGCCGCGTTGTTGACCTCCCTCTTGATCTCTTCCGGCACATCAGCCCACCGTGTCCACAACATAGGGACTCTATCCCTAATTAGTGCTCCCACGCAACCCGCGTAATCGCAGCGTTTTTTCCCCTTAACATCCTGATTAGGGGGTTCGCTGATCTGGATCCTCCCGCTGGTCTCAACACTTTTCCTGAGCGTATCAAAACATATGACACCTCTCGTATTCCTGCTTGAACTACTAGCGGCGGTCTCTATCACATAAACGACGATTGGTTAATAAAATTTAATATTAGTGCGTTAATTTTAATAAAACATTTAATTAATAAAAATCAAATGTTACCTGAACTCGATGACCCTTCTGTCGAGTTTCCTTTTAAAAGGGTCTGGTGCCGGTTGCTCACTCTCTTCCGCGGCTGGGATGAATCGATCCTCTGAGGCTGGCTGGTGGTCCTCTCAGGCTGGCTAGGGGTCCTCTCGGAGTCTCCGGATCCGCCAGAACTTCCAGAACCCCTAGATCTGGAACGACGGCCTCCGAATAGCTGTCTAAATGCATCGGCCATCTGGAAACAAATAAATTAATACATAAATTAATATTAACTTATATTACATTAAATAACAAATTCCAATTAATATAATAACCAATAATACTAACATATTTTAAAACATACTAACAAATTAATATTTATAATTTAACTAATTTTAAATAATACTAACCATTAACATAAATATTACCATTATATGCAAATATAACTATATTTCATCATTAACATATATATACATACAAATAACCATTTATATATTAACATAAATATAACCATTTATATAATTAGGCTACCAATTTATATATATAATTAATTTAAAAATTTATATATAACAATTAAAATATACATTAACATATATATATATATATATATACAAATATGTGTATATATTAACAAATATATAACAATTTATATAATTAATCTACAAATTTATATATATAATTAATCTAACAATTTATATATATAACCAATATATATAACAATTTAACACACACTTAAATATCTAAATTATATACCTAAATTATACAATTAAAATAAATTGTAAAAAAAAAAATTACCTAGCGGATCGAGGAGGAGAAGGAGGAGGAGGAGGCCGGAGGAGGAGGGGAAGGAGGCGGAGGGGAAGGAGGCCGGAGGAGGAGGAGAAGGAGGAGAAGGAGGAGAGAAAAAGTCGGGCTGAAGGCTATTCTTTCAGCTTTTATAGCAGAGAGAATAGCCGACGATTTACAAGATTTCGTCGGCTATTCTTTGAATGTCGTCGGCTATACTTTGAAATATTAACAGCCGTCGGATCTGAGCCATCCAACGGCGGACAATAAAAAAGCGCGGATAGCAGAGAGAATAGCCGACGATTTAAAATATTTCATCGGCTATTCTTTGAATGTCGTCGGCTATACTTTGGAAGATTAACAGCCGTCGGATCTGAGCCATACAACGGCGGACAATAAAAAGGCGCGGATCGCAAGAGTTTAGCCGACGATTTAAAAGATTTCGTCTGCTGTTCTTTGAATATCGCCCGCTATACTTTGGAAGATCAACAGCCGTCGGATCTGAGCCATCCAACGGCGGACAATAAAAATGTGCGGATCGCAAGAGTTTAGACGACGAAATATAATTTTCGTCGGCTAAACTATAGGTCAAACCACTAAGTCAAACCTCTAAACGCTTAAAAACGGAAATTAGTCTAGTTAAACGACGGTTTCTGGCCTCATCTTCAACAGATAATAGTTTCAAATCAATGAGACGCAACTAATCATATAAAAAATTTACAAAATTGATTTAATGAACGTCAGGCTACCCATAAGAAAACGAAAGTAAAAAACAGTTAACCGCAACATTCGGCACACAGATTTTATCAGAAACTTGTCATTTTTCAACCGTAGACGTATTTCATTATTTCGGTCATATCTTATTTCACAACATTTTGCATTTGAAGAGTCTACATATAGTAACTATTTGAAACTATACATTCACTTAAACACTTAGTAAACAAGTTAAGGAACATTAGTGCATATGTTCTGATTTTGAATCTAAAAGTTTAGAAAATCTATTCCAATCGTCAGATATCACCGTTAAGATTAAATACATGTATGGAAAAAAATCCAACTTCAGCTGACAACGTTAAAGGCTCGATCGGAACGGTCAACCGGGTAAGTCAAACCTCTAAACGCTTAGAAATGGTAATTGGACTGTCTAAATAACGTTTTTTTGCCTGACCTTCAACAGATAATAGTTTCAAATCAATGAGACGCAACTAATCATATAAAAATTTTACAAAATTGATTTAACGAACGGCAGGCTACCCATAGGAAAACGAAAGTAAAAAACAGTTAACCGCAACATTCGGCACACATATTTTATCAGAACATTGTCATTTTTCAACCGTAGACGTATTTCATTATTTCGGTCATATCTTATTTCACAATATTTTTGCATTGGAAGAGTCTACATATAGTAACTATTTGAAACTATACATTCACTTAAACACTTAGTAAACAAGTTAAGAAACATTAGTGCATATGTTCTGATTTTGAATCTAAAAGTTTAGAAAATCTATTCCAACCGTCAGATATCGCCGTTAAGATTAAATACATGTATGGAAAAAAATCCAACTTCAGCTGACAACGTTAAAGGCTCGATCGGAACGGTCAACCGGGTAAGTCAAACCTCTAAACACTTAGAAATAGTAATTGGACTGTCTAAATGACGTTTTTTGGCCTGACCTTCAACAGATAATAGTTTCAAATTGATGAGATGCAACTAATCGTATAAAAATTTTCATCAAAATATTTACCGAAGGTAACACTACCATTAGGGAAACGAAGGAATAAAACCTTTGACCGCATCTTTCGACACTCAGATTTTATCGGAATCTTGTCATTTTTCAACCGAAACGTATTTTATCATTTTGGTCATATCTTATTTCACGACTTTTTTCTGTTTGAAGGATGAAGAAATGGTTTATCGTTAGTGATAGAAAATGGAATCTGGTCATTTTTTGTTTTTTTTTTTGTTTTAAATCATAGCCGACGGGAGACAACCTCGTACTCGTCGGCTATTCTTTTATCGTTTTCTGTCTAAAATAAAATATGTAATTTATCAATATATTTATGGCCGATGAAATAATGCATTTTTCGTCGGCTATTATGAGTATAGCCGACGAAATAACGTGTTTTTCGTCGGCTATTATATGAAAAAAGTTAAAAAAATCAGTAGGTTTACACCTCTCGTATTCCCATTTCCTGTTCATATATAACCAAAATTGAACATCAAGAAAACAGAAACCCAGCAATCAACATATTTCAAATTTTTTTTTTAAGGAGTTTGGAACCCAGCCTAGCTGGGAGGCTCATCCCCACGCCCGTTCATTAGAAATTAGTGGATTACAAATGAAAGGATTACATTATCTAAATTACTTAATCCGTCGGATTGTAATCGGAATCATCGGATGAGTCTTCTTCGGTTTCTGAATTGCTCGATAGGGGTAATCTATGTCTTTCCTCACCACTAGAGTCCTCGTTAGTTTCTTCATTTGGATCAACATCAACAAGCAGTGCCTCTTCACGTCGAATTCGCACCGGCGTGTCTAGGCGAATAAAAGAGGAGTCATGAATACCGTTTGAGTTGGGCTCTTGATACGCGGTGCCACCTTCCTCGTTCTCTTCAGCCACTCCAAGTGTAGACGCTCGGTAAATGTTGCGATGGTGGATAGTGTTGACTACTTTCCACGGGTCACCCTTGGCGAGATCATCAAGATAAAACACTTGTTTCACCCATGTGGCTAAAACGAACGGGTCATCCTCATACCATGATGTACTAGTGTTCACAGAAGTTATGCCGTATTGATCGGTTTTCATGCTCTGCGGCCGTGTGTCAAACCATCTACACTTGAAAAGGTGCACTTTCATGCCTTCCCCATAATGCAGTTCCACAACTTAATGGAGAACACCGTAATAGACAACTCCATCATCCCCACCATGTGCCATAACCCCTGAATTTTGTGTTTTCAGTCTGACGTCTCTCTCTTCACATCGAAATAACACACCATTCACCTTGCACATCGCATAAACTTTTGAATAGACCGGCTTCATCGCTAGAAGTCTGAGTTCGTGCGACCAATTTGAGTGATTATCATTTTTAATAAGGTCCATCTGCAACCATCAGAATCAACTATAAATATGAATAATTATACACAATAATATATAAATACGTATAGAATAATGTTAAAGTTACGTACCCAGCGGCCGAAATACTCTGCGAATGTCCGGTTGTGGTAATCGAGATCACCTCCTACTTGTTCACAGTTTAGATGCATGTTCTTCCAAAACTGAACTTCTAAACAGTTAATTAGTACCCACCAATGTGCAATGGCTACCTCATAATCTTTCAACTTGTAGGAAACTGGTATTTTTCCACCGAGTACAACATCGTCGGAGAGTATGGAAAGATTGAACTGTGAAGGTACATCTTCCGGTATGCTTTCCTGTAACGCTCCTAAATACAGTTTCATGTAGGTGACGCACTCGTGCGCAATATATACTTCAGCTATACATCCTTCAGGTGCGGATCTGTTTTGGACAGAATAGCCGACGAAAAACATTTCGTCTACTATACCAAATTTTCGTCGATTATTCCTTCTACCGACAAAAATTTCGTCGGCTATAATTCGTCGGTAAAAGGGCGTCGGTAAAACGAATGGCTGACGAAAATAACGAAATCGTCGACCATTCCAAAATTATCACTGACGAAAATTCATTTTGTCGACCAAACCTTGGCAAAATATCCGACGAAATTCGTCGGATATTTTCGAGTATGGCCGACGATATCGTAAACTATAGCCGACGATATCTTCTGTTTCGTCGGCTATTTGTTCTGAAATATAGCCGATGATTTCATCTATTTCGTCGGTTATTTCGTCAGAATATATTAATATTTTAAGAGGCATTAATTAGTTATAGCCGACGAAATAATGTGATTTTCGTCGGTTATAAAAGTTATAGCCGACGAAATTTGGTAAAAATCGTCGGCTATAGCACTTATAGGCGACGAAATAATGTCAATATCGTCGACTATTCTTACATTTTGGGGAAAAAAAATTAAATTAATTTCTAAATTACCATTCCAAGCAACCTGCAATTCACAATGACAATCCATGCATTTACACCAACAAGAAACACGTCTAAATGACTTATTTAATTTGTTCCAATATACATAAAATATAACCCTAATCATCACCTAAAGCACTTGTTGACAGTAGCCACAGAGGGGCTACAACAGGCCCACAGACCCGCAGCCGGTGTACCCTGGGCCGGCCCAGGGCCCTGGACCGGATCATCAGCACCCGGACCCGGGGTCCAGCAGTCCACCTTACGACCAGGGGCCCGGGGACCGGGGGCGCCAGCCTGCCAAAGAGGTCACCAGAGTTGCCCTTTGGTGTGCAAACAGAAGGAAACCAGTCCCACATCGAAGGGTGAGGCCAGACCTCACGCCCAGCTACCTATATAAGGGCCTCAACAACCCTCATTAATAGGTAATTGATCTCTCCACCCGCTTATCATACGTGCTTAAGTTATCTATTCATCCCAACTGTACTAACTTAGGCATCGGAGAGGAGAAGACCGGCCCGCCCGGTATTCCCCTTAGTAAGCAGGTTTACAGGAGATCACACTTGGATTCATCTGTCTCTACCAGGCCTACGGGTTTGTGCAGAAACAATTGGCGCCGTCTGTGGGAAGTTTGGATAAAAACCACGTAAGCATTACCAATGGCAGAAAACTCAGCAGGCCAGGAAAGAAATGCCGCCGAGGAGCAGCGTGTTGCACCAGGGCAAGCGCTCATCTCCACCCCGGTCGTCGCGCGAGAGCAGCGTAGCGACCAGGGCAACCAGGAAGACGAAAGCTGTGGGAAGCCGACCGGCACGTTGGGGCCAGACCATGATAGCTCGCGCGGGAAAGCCCAGACGAAGGACGACCAGCCAGCGCACCGGTGCTTTTCGCTGACGTTCTCGGACGATCCGAGCGACAGGGAGGAGAGCCCGCTCGGTGACAGTGACCGGGACACCACGTACAGCCCCGACCGGCATGATATGGCGGGGGAGATACGGGCGATGACAGCGGAAGTCGGTCGCCTGCGCGAGGAGGGCGATCGGGATAGAGCAAAATCCAATGCCCGGTATGAGGAAATGGAGGCGGTGAAAGCTGCCCTGGTAGCCGCCCTGGAGAGAGGACAGCAGCGCAACGACGCTATGACCAGGGCACATGCACCCACGCCAGGCCGATCTCAGCGGTTTGAAGCGGGACAGTCATCGGGTGGAGGGCCCAGCGACCCCGAGCGAGCGGAGTCCCCGGCCGGGACGGTCTCACCAAAGAACATGCCGACGCCCCGGCAACCACACGCTTCATTCGAGGATGAAGTCATGACCCGGACTGCACGGGCATTGCAGATACTCACCGACACTGTGTCGGATCTGAAGGCCCAAATGGAGGCCAACGAGAGAAGGGCGGCGCGGCCGATGGAAGGCGCGCGATTCAACGAGCGCATGGGCCCTTTCTCGCACCGGTTCTGGAATCAGGAAGGTCTGGTAACCAGAAATTCCTAAAGCTCACGTATTCAGGATCCGGCTGCCCGTACCAGCATCTGGACAGTTTCCGGTCCCAGACGTGCGCCAAGGGCTATTCTGATGCAGTATGCTGCAATATTTTCCAGGAAACCCTGTCTGGAGAGGCGCTCAGCTGGTTCTATGAGCTTCCAGCAAACTCCATCGAGCAGGCCAACCATGAAACGTACAGGCAGCACATGCTGAAAAGAAAGCAGGACGAGCAGCAGGAGGACCACCCCCGGGAGGAGCACCCCCCTCCCGGCCAAGAAGACAAGGCCAGCCAGCGGAGCGAGAACCGGGGTACCTGACCGAGCCGACCCAGCAGAAATTGGGGGCAACGGCAGCAGAGGCCCTATCATGACAAACCCCAGGGCGAGCACAAGCCGGCGCAGTACCGGCAAGAACGCCCCCTGGCAATCATGCCAGCAGAACGTCAAGAGGTCTTCACCACCCTAACCTCTTCATACGAGGACATCTTGCACGAGAACGAGAATATCATTCCCCCACCGCCCAGGAGAAAGTACCCAAAGGGGAAGTTTACCCCGGCGGAAACGGGCAAGTACTGCTCCTATCACGATGAAGCTACTCATCAGATGAACAAGTGCTTCGCTCTCAAGACAGCGGTAGAGGGTCTGATTAGCAACGGCCAGCTCCAGCGGTATAAAGGGGAAAGCAGAGCAGATCCCGACCAGGAGCAGGGCCAGGGCTGGTAGGCACGCCCAAACCTCCAAGCGGTTAGTTTGGCATATCATCGGTTCAACCGCTGTAACATCATGAGATATGTATGCCAACTATTTTGAGAAAATCTCCACCGGTTCCACCAGTGCAAATGTATTTATATCCAAGGAGTAATACAAACAAAAACCGTTCCAGCGGGTTTACAAAAAAAAAAAGAGCAAAGCAAAAATCTCAAGGAGCCGCGCTTCCCCCCTCAGCGGGCATTCCACCAGCTTCTCCAGATGAAGCCGCAGCACCTTCTCCAGCAGTTTGAGGCCCGCCTTCACCTTCCGGCTGCTCCTCGCCTACCGACTGCTCATGGATATTCTCATCAGCTCCGGCCTTCGGCATTCGAGAGGTATCCAGGTACCCCTTCTCTTCGCACTCCACGTAGGCGTCTGCGATGCCCGATTCCCTGGCCTTCTCCAGGAACTTAAGGAACTGATCGCTCTCATGATACTTGAGGACAACCCGCTGGTAAAGCTCCGGGTCCTCTTCTCCAGCCGCAACAGCAGCGGCGGCGCACACAGCGGCAGCTCCCACCTGGAGCTCATCCACTTTGGCCACCAGCTCGGCCCTCTCCTCTTCAGCCAGCCCCTTCTCCTCCTCGAGGCTCCGGACCTGTTCTTCCAGCTTGGCCACCTGCTTCTTGGCCCTCTCCTCCAGTCTGACCTTCTCCCGCTCCAGCCTGGACTTGTCTACTTCCAGACGCTCTCAGGCTTCTGTCAGAGCGGCCACCTGCCTCTTCAGCTCTGGCAGGTCCTCGCTCGGATCCGGCTGGTATAGATTGTACAACAACTACACAACAACAGGGAGTCAATTAGGCAAGCAGCAAAGGTAACAAGTTACGAGCGGTGCCGTGGCACCAAGTAATTCTTACCCGGAGGACCGACTCCTTGCACTTTTGGCGGTTCTCCCCCGCCAAGGCTCCGGTGACCCCAGGCCTGTCCAGACCAAGGCCATCCACATCTGCCGCCAGCTTCCGGACGAAGGGACTCTCCAGACTCCCCCTCTGTTCCTCCGCAGGAGCGGGGCTACTCTGCTGACCGGCAGAGTTTGGAGCAGCAGCAACCTTGTCCCCAGCGCAACTCAACGCACCTCTGGCCACCTTGAGCCGCTTCGCCAAGTTCTCACCTGACGACCGGCCGGTCAGTGTCACCAGCGCGGAGGGTGGAACGTCCATGACCCTCCGCCTCTTCTCACCCTGGCCGTCCGGTGAAGAAGATTGTGCGCCTGGCCGGGTGACCCTGGTTACGATCGGGACTGATCCCGGCCGGTACGGAATCCGAATCACCCCACCAGGAACCTTTGGTGGCCCCCGGTGGTCTTGCTCTTTCCAGGCCCCGCCTTGGGCGCAGCAGGGTGACTCTTCACACGCCTCAAAATATAGGCGTCGTCCTCAACGTCCATGGCCCTCGGTTCGGCATGAACGGTAAGCCGGCCGGACTACTCATCCACTGAGGTCTGCGAAACGGCCTCCCCTTTCTCCTTCAGCTTTAAGAGAAGGCCTTCACCGTCCATGGATAAGGTATTGTCGAGTTTGATGACCGCCCGGGAAGATGCACCTGCAGGACAAGCAAAAGGTTAGTGTTTAAAAATCGGTCAGCAGAAATGCCACCGCTAAACCTTGCTATGCACCAGGATCTCGCCCGAGACAACAGTACTCCAGCACCTCCCGCCGAATGAAGTTGTAGGAGCTTCGTTCAAGATCGTCCCAGCATCCGAGTATAGTCGTAATCCTTTCCCGCTCCAACTTGGACAGTTTGAACGACTGATCGCCAAGGGGCTGGAAGGCACCAGGAACCCGGTACATCTTCCTCCTCTTCTGCCACTTCCCATCCGCCATCACCACCTTTTTCCTCCAGCTATTATCCACCCAAGAAGGCAGATGGGTGATGATAGGCTGGAAACACCCGACGCTAAAGGTCAGACAACCTCGGGACCCTCGCTTCTTCGAGAAGGATATCATGTACAGTGCCCGGAACTCGTTCACCGTTGGCATGCTCATACCGGACAACTCGTACAGGCAACCGAGGCTCAGCAGCCGCCTCCACTAGTTCCTGGGTAGCTGCGCGGGAGACACTTGCAGGGCACTGAGCGTGTACTGCACGAAATCTGGCAGCGGGAGGGAAAACCCGTGGCGAAATTGGTCTAAGTGCACGGCAACCCAACCCGCCTCCGGGTTACAGGTCGATTCTCCGGGATTCAGCGGCCGTAACGCCACCTCATCGGGGATACTCCACGTCTCCCGGAAGGCGGCAATCTCTTCAGGGTTCATACTACCCTCCGACTCATCGCACTCCACGACCTGTTTCCCACTCCTGATGGTATAGCCCACGGGCGGAGTGCCAGAAAAGCACACCCCGTGCGGGATTTCCTCAGATCCCGAGGACCCGGAAGACGAAACCTCACCCCGGGAGCGATCAGCGGCTTCTGTCTCCGGGGATTCCGAACCGAGCCAATCCTCCAGTCTCTCTTCATCGTCCACGACGGGACGCCTGTCGGCCGATTCGGAAGCCCCATCAGAGCTTGCAGAAGCCATTTAAACCTAAGGGGAAGAAAACAAAACCCCACCGCTGGTCAGCAACAGGCTAGAACAGCGCCCTCTGCGGCTCCTCCCCAAGATTACCGCAGCCGCCCCACTCAAAAACAACTCACTGTCGGCGACAGAGCCCCAACTCCCCCGCCGCAAAACGCCAAAAAAAGAAAGAGAAAAACACCAGGGAAAGAAAGCAAGACTTACCGATTACTATGCTCAACCAAGGAAAGTCAGTCCTACGAAAACACCGAGCAATGGTAGGCAAAGAATAAGAAAGCTTGAGGCAACGGATGTCGCGGGGCACCTCCACAAAGCTTTCGCCGGATTCCTCTCTAACCTTCTCTTCTTCTCTCTGAGCCAAAGAACAAAACAGAACTTATGAAGGAAGAGGAGGCCTTTTTATAGAATGGTCT
Organism: Potentilla sterilis; assembly: GCA_963682095.1. Classification (NCBI taxonomy): domain Eukaryota; kingdom Viridiplantae; phylum Streptophyta; class Magnoliopsida; order Rosales; family Rosaceae; genus Potentilla; species Potentilla sterilis. The sequence goes on from OY821762.1 coordinate 30,690,147, forward strand.
GATGCCCTACGCGCTTGTAATCCCCCCAAATACGCAATCAGGACAACTCAAGCGCCTGCGAATCCAGGCCCTCCATCTCAGATCGCTCCCTACTGGCACGTGTCCCAGTATTGGTAAACTTCCCACTCCATCATAACTGACGGGACTGACGGGCTTCCTCCTTAAATGCATGTCAGCCACTTATCCTACTTACGAGCAACAGGTCAGGGAGATAGGACCGGGAACCGAGGCGTCAAGCCCCCCCCCCCCCATTTCCCCAGGAGCCACGACAGCTCACCGGTTATGATCTTCCAACCGGCTCGAAGGCTCCTCACCGGTTATGATCTTCCAACCGGCGCCATGGCAGTTCACCGGTTAGGTATAATTCAACCGGCTGCATGGCATCTCCACGACAGCTCACCGGTTATGATTTTCCAACCGGCTCGAAGGCTCCTCACCGGTTATGATCTTCCAACCGGCGCCATGACAGCTCACCGGTTAGGTATAATTCAACCGGCTGCATGGCATCTCCACGACAGCTCACCTGTTATGATTTTTTCAACCTGCTCGAAGGCTTCTCACTGGTTATGATCTTCCAACCGGCTCGAAGGCTTCTCACCAGTTATGATCTTCCAACCAGCTCCATAGCAGTTCACCGGTTAGGTATCATTCAACCGCCTCCATGGCATGACACCGGTTATGAGAACATTCAACCGGCATGGGCTTTATACACCCGGGTGAGTTTACATCTAACACATGTACTCTTGTCCAGCAGGATAAAAACCCTGCATTGCACTGAACTGCGATCAATTTGGGGCTCCACGGCGAGACTTGTCACCTCAACGCCACCCCACCGGGCAGATTGTTTCTCTAACACAGAACAAGTCACCCCGCAGGCTAACAAACCTGCACATTACCTCAACGCTTATTCCAACACAAGTTGAGAAGAACTAGCCAGTGTTAAACGGTGCTTCAGCATGGCCGCAATACCCACCGGGGCACCTGTTGGCTTATTCCACGCTCCAACAGGCCTCCCCGCAGGCTAGCAGTCTTACCCCATGCTTTTCCCATCACAAGCTGGGCCGAGCCATCGGGCTACTCCCGGCCTGCCGTTGGTACAATTTCATTTTGGGAACTTGGGGGACTCGTTCCGATATGGCAGAACGCCCGGTCGAGATCCCATGCACAGTTTCATTTTGGGTACTTGGGGGACTCGTTCCGATATGGCAGAACGCCCGGTCGAGATCCCATGCACAGTTTCATTTTGGGTACTTGGGGGACTCGTTCCGACATGGCAGAACGCCCGGTCGAGATCCCATGCACAATTTCATTTTGGGAACTTGGGGGACTCGTTCCGACATGGCAGAACGCCCGGTCGAGATCCCATGCACTCTTTGGGTTTCGCCCCGCTCCATATCTATTGCATGGCGGATTTCAACACCCCATTATCATCCCATGCACTCTCCGGGTTTCGCCCCGCTCCATATCTATTGCATGGCGGATTTCAACGCCCCATTATCATCCCATGCACTCTCCGGGTTTCACCCGCTCCATGCTCATGGCACGACAATACTTGAGCACAATACCATTTGTATTGCAAGCATACTCATAACTGTCGCACATCATCATTAACAGGTACTCACCACGCCTCCTCTGACCGAACGCCCGGTCACGCCCAATCTTCAATACGGACTTGGGGGACTAGGCACCGTTTGGTTGGTAACCCTGCGGGTCTGCTGGACAGGAGCAAGACATTAAGTCCCCATTTAAGATTGCACTTGACCGGGAACTTGGGAGACTTGTTGACAGTAGCCACAGAGGGGCTACAACAGGCCCACAGACCCGCAGCCAGTGTACCCGGGGCCGGCCCAGGGCCCGGGACCGGATCATCGCAGTCCACCTTACGACCAGGGGCCTGGGGCCCGGGGACCGGGGGCGCCAGCCTGCCAAAGAGGTCACCAGAGTTGCCCTTTGGTGTGCAAACAGAAGGAAACCAGTCCCACATCGAAGGGTGAGGCCAGACCTCACGCCCGGCCACCTATATAAGGGCCTCAACTACCCTCATTAATAGGTAACTGATCTCTCCACCCGCTTATCATACGTGCTTAAGTTATCTATTCATCTCAACTGTACTAAATTAGGCATCGGAGAGGAGAAGACCGGTCCGCCCGGTATTCCCCTTAGTAAGCAGGTTTACAAGAGATCACGCTTGCATTCATCTGTCTCTACCAGGCCTACGGGTTTGTGCAGAAACAGCACTAAAGTCCACCACGTCATCCCCAGCATGCCCGTCATCCTGGCCACCATCCTGCTGTCCATCATGCTCGTCATCTTGTTGAATGAACTCGGGAGCTCTCGGCATTGGAGGTTCATCTAACGGCTCAAACGGGGGCGGGAGTTCAAGGCCTTGTTGTTGTGCCGCGAACATAGCATACCACCAGTTTTGTTGGCCGGCGTAGTTCTATCGCCGAATTCTCTCGCATTCAGCATGCCAACGCTCCATTTCCATCTGATACTGCTGTGTTCTGCGTTGTTGCTCCTGTGTTCTGCGTTGTTGCTCCTGTGATCTCTGGAACAGGGCCGCCAATCTTGCATTTTCTTCTACCAATCTCTGTATTTCTCCCTTCATCTGTTGGGTGTCCCTGCCTCCCTTCTTTTGAGCTCTCTTTGTGGTCTTCAGGACCCCTATTCCAGAACTTCCCAAACCCCGGCAGTAATAATCGTTTGACCGGTCTGGGAAGGCTGCGTCGAATATCCTCGCTGCAGTTTGGACATTCGATCGGTCGACCTGGCTCAGGGCTTCTTGCAGATCTTCCTCTGAAATGTTCGGTTGTGTCTCCCGAACTACTTCCTGCAACACTTCTTCTTCGGCCCGGTTCACCCTCTCCTAATTGAACGGGGAAAAAAAATAATTTATATTCTAACAAATATATAATTAAGTAAAATTAATAATTAAAATTTTAAAATCGTAATCAACGACTTACAAGCTCTTCTGTCGCTAATGGATAAGCCTTCTTGAACGTCTCTACATACGGGTTGCTTAAAGGATGATCTCTAAGCGCCTCCTCCTGATATTGTGAAAATGGCCTAGAACCACCATGATGGGGGGTTGTGTTACGGCGGCGGTTCGCAGAGTTTATCAGAGACCGTTCCTTCAAACAAATAATAAAATATTAGAAAAATGCATCAAAAAATATTAGTGTAATAATTATAAAATAATTAAACTAGTAATTAATATATTAACAAAATAAACATTTATAGTTAAGTTTAGTATTTACCTGCATAACTGGGTTGTTGAAGTCTACTGTCTTCAACCAACGGCGCCACTCGTACTCCCTGAACATGAACTCTCTTGGAGTACCCATACGACCATGTTTGTCGTATTCGGTAAAGTGGGTACGGAGCTCGTTCTTCCACTCTTTGAACCTACGGAAAAAACAAAAGTGCATTAGAAATATTATTAATATCATAAAATATTTCAAATTATAAGATGAGGAATTTCCAACGTACCTCGAGTTCTGCATCGCGTACGCCCAAACCTGCTTGTGTTCGGCAATCTCGAAGTATGCCTGAAAGATAATATTTTATTAGTTATAAAATTATAACAATACCGAAAATTATTAAATATTACGATAAAGAAATTAAGTTTTTTAAATTACTCACCGACGCCGCGTTGTTGACCTCCCTCTTGATCTCTTCCGGCACATCAGCCCACCGTGTCCACAACATAGGGACTCTATCCCTAATTAGTGCTCCCACGCAACCTGCGTAATCGCGGCGTTTTTTCCCCTTAACATCCTCATTAGGGGGTTCGTTGATCTGGATCCTCCCGCTGGTCTCAACACTTTTCCTGAGCGTATAAAAATATATGACACCTCTCGTATTCTTGTTTGAACTGCTAGCGGCGGTCCCTATCACATATACGACGATTGGTTAATAAAATTAAATATTAGTGCGTTAATTTTAATCAAACATTTAATTAATAAAATCAAATGTTACCTGAACTCGATGACCCTTCTGCCGACTTTCCTTTTAATCTCGCCGAAATCAGGAGCTCAGGTCTCTCAAATGGCTCATAATTATGGTATGCCTCCGCAACACTCACGTACTGAGGCCTAGCAGGCCATATGGGCACACCACGATCGTCGACCTCGGGTATGGCAGGAATGTTGTATGGCAGGTACAGCTGATTAGGGAGAGTAGGCCCCTCAGTAGAGTCAGCAGCTGACGGCGCAAGACTCGTCATCGGCTCCCGATGAACCTCAGGCATACGGACCTGATGAACGTCTGGAGGTATGTCGTCCTGAAATAGCTGCGGACTACATCTCGGAGGATCTGGCCGGAGTGGGGGACGTGAACTGCTCGACGGCCGCCCCGCCGATAAAAGGGTCTGCTGCCGGTTGCTCACACTCATCCGCGGCTGGGATGAATCGATCCTCTGAGGCTGGCTGGTGGTCCTCTCAGGCTGGCTAAGGGTCCTCTCGGAGTCTCCGGATCCGCCAGAACTTCCAGAACCCCTAGATCTGGAACGACGGCCTCCGAATAACTGTCTAAATGCATCGGCCATCTGGAGCTTGAGGCATTAATACATTAATTAATATTAAATTATATTACATTAAATAACATATTCTAATTAATATAATAACCCATAATACTAACATATTTTAAAACATACTAACAAATTAATATTTAAATTTTTACTAATTTTAAATAACACTAACCATTAACATAAATATAACCATTTATATACAAATATAACTATATTTCATCATTAACATATATATACATACAAATAACCATTTATATATTAACATAAATATAACCATTTATATAATTAGGCTACCAATTTATATATATAATTAATTTAACAATTTATATATAACAATTACAATATGCATTAACATATAACCAATATTAACAAATATATAACAATTTATATAATTAATCTACAAATTTATTTATATAATTAATCTAACAATTTATAAATATAACCAATATATATAACAATTTAACACACACTTAAATATCTAAATTATATACCTAAATTATACAATTAAAATAAATTAAAAAAAAAAACAAAAAAACTTACGGGATGATTTTCTTTAGGAGGAGGAGGCCGGCCGGAGGAGGAGGGGAAGGAGGAGGAGGAGAGCGGACGCCGGCGCCGATTTGAGGAGGAGGAGGAGGAGAGCGGTGGATTGGAGGAGGAGAGCGGCCGATTTGAGGAGCGGAGGAGGAGTTTTTGCGGAGGAGGAGAGAAAAAGGTGGGAGAGAAAGTGACTTTCAGCTTTTATAGCAGAAAGAATAGCCGGCGATTTAGAATATTTCGTCGGCTATTCTTTGAATGTCGTCGGCTATTCTTTGAATGTCGTCGGCTATTCTATGAACATCGTCGGCTATACTTTGAAGATCAACAGCCGTCTGATCTGAGCCATCCAACGGCGGACAATAAAAAGGCGCGGATCGCAAGAGTTTAGCCGATGATTTAAAATATTTCGTCGGCTAAACTTAGAGAATAGCCGACGATTTAAAAGATTTCGTCGGCTATTCTTTGAATATCGTCGGCTATTATATGAACATCGTCGGCTATACTTTGGAAAATCAATAGCCGTTGGATCTGAGCCATCCAACGGCGGACAATAAAAAGGCGCGGATCGCAAGAGTTTAGCCGACGACATATAATTTTCGTCGGCTAAACTATAGGTCAAACCACTAAGTCAAACCTCTAAACGCTTAAAATTGGAAATTAGTCTAGTTAAACGACAGTTTCTGGCTTCACCTTCAACAGATAATAGTTTCAAATCAATGAGACGCAACTAATCATATAAAAATTTTACAAAATTGATTTAACGAACGTCAGGCTACCCATAGGAAAACGAAAGTAAAAAACAGTTAACTGCAACATTCGGCACACAGATTTTATCGGAATCTTGTCATTTTTCAACCGTAGACGTATTTCATTATTTCGGTCATATCTTATTTCACAACATTTTTGCATTTGAAGAGTCTACGTATAGTAACTATTTGAAACTATACATTTACTTAAACACTTAGTAAACAAGTTAAGGAACATTAGTGCATATGTTCTGATTTTGAATCTAAAAGTTTAGAAAATCTATTCCAACCGTCAGATATCACCGTTAAGATTAAATACATGTATGGAAAAAAATCCAACTTCAGCTGACAACGTTAAAGGCTCAATCGGAACGGTCAACCGGGTGAGTCAAACCTCTAAACGCTTAGAAATGGTAATTGGACTGTCTAAATGACCTTTTTTTGCCTGACCTGATACGTCCCGAACCCTGTCAAATTTCTGAGTAGCTTCATTTAAATTCTTCGCTCTTAAGTATTGTTCATTTTGGTGGTTGAGCGGAGATTGTTGGTGACGAGAGGGACAAAACGTTAATTTAAATCGTTGGGTGAGTTTCGTTTCGTCGAAGAAAATTAAAAGGTTGTGTCAGAAACTAAATTCTTTCCGAATTGGGCATAGTATAAGAGGAGGAATGTTTCCCTTTTTGGAAACACTTTTTTTTTTTTTTTTTTTCCTTCTCTCTCTCTTCTCCCCCGTTTTCTCTCTTCTCTTCCCCTCTTCTTTTGCTTCCTTCTGCCGGGCTACCACCATCACCACCCTCAGTTCCTCCGGCCACCAACCCGACCTCCACCGGCACCGGACGACCTCCTCCTCTCACTTGCAGCTACGGCTTGGCATCCTTGCCGCCGTGCTGCCGTGTGCAGCCCCCGAACCGCCACCTCAGTGGAGGTGGAACTCCCTTTGCCGGCCACCTCTTGGCCCGATTTGAAGGGGGAAAGCTTGGGCTCGATGTGGGTAGCCTTTCTACCAAAGGAATGAAGCCATTTCGACTTGGGTAAGGAGATTTCATGTTTTGAAATTTCTAGGGTTTTTGAAGTTTGATTGATTTTGGGTGAATTTGTGTTTGTGGAGGTTAATTTCGGATTGGTGGCATGGTGTGTTTAGGAGTTGAATTAGTGTTGTTGGAAGTTTATTGGAGTGTTTTGGTGAAGTTTGTGTTGGGGGAAAAAGGGGCCGCCATGACAGCCGCCATGTGCGGTGGCTGTAGCGGAGGAGGGCGGCGGAGAGAGGGGGAAGGAGGCACTTTGGTGCCGGAGGAGGTGATATGAGCCTTGGCGGTGGTGGTAGGAAAACGAAGATTAAAGTAAAAATAAAAAAAAGAGTTAGAGTTAGTTTGGATATATGGACTATGTTCATATATATAATTGGGTGTAATCGGAGGAATCGTACGAGTGAGGGCGATTTGATTTGAGTTTCTGATTTTGTTATAGAGTCTTGAAATATTGAAAATATGTTCCTTTACAGGCCGAGGAGAGACTCAGCAAGAGGGCTCGAGTCGGAGACCGGCTAAGTATAGTGAGTGGACTTTTATTTTAAATTTGATGCATGCTTGAATATTTTGAGTATATGGGAGTTATATATATATATTTTTGGTTATTACTTTGGAAAGGTTTTGAGATTATTGAAAAGCAAGAATGTTATTTAAACGGATATTTCATTTCTATTGGTTTGTTTTAAATGCTTTTAAAGTAAACTAAGTACCCTGAGACTTTTCGAAAAGTGTTTTGAGAATGTTTTGATTATCGAAGAGCAACAATGTGATTTAAATGAATAAACTATTTCTATCAAATTGTTGTAAATGATTTTAAAGCAAGTAAGGTACCTTGATATCCTGAAGCTAATATTTATTGATATTTAGACGGAAATGGGATTTCCGTGCATTATATGAGTTTACTTGGTTTCGATATTTATGACATGCGAGATAGGTGATTTTCTATGACTTTTTACGAGGCTATATTGGTGTTTAATTATATTTATAAGTATAAGCCTCAGAGGTACGGTCAGGGACCGTACTGGTTTATGATTTATCAGGGGAATTGTGCTTTGATTTGTTTTCCGGATTTGTTTTCACCATACGAGGGTCGGGTTATTATTTTATTGACGCTAGCTAGCGGGGCCTCATTCCACGCGAAGTGACGACTTGACCATATAGGTCAAATTCACGCTCGGTGGTCGACGTAGGGTTGTATTATATTGAGGCGGGACGCGTCTGGATATCAGATGTGGGAAGAGTCTGTAGGACTCTGAGACCCTGAGCCTGACGAGGCTCCAGAAATATTATGGTGGTTCGACATTCCCCTGTTTTATTCGACTTATTATTTGGGCCAAGGGGATTGGCCGGTTGTTAAATTCCTTATTTTACTTGGTATTCGGGAACCTTTGAGATTTCTTTTATTTATATAATTCCCGAACCAGCGGGGCTGGGATATGTTTTCGTGTAAAGAATATTTTAAAATAACATTTTGTTGTGAAAGCATGCAACGTGATTTTCTTTACATTATGAAAAGTGTGGAAAGTAATATATAAATGTTTATTAAAGTATTATATTTATTTGTAGAACTTTTTGTCCACTCACGCTAATATTTGAGTTACTTTCCCTGGACCCTTTGTTTTTAAAATGCCCAGTGTGCAGAGCTGTTCGACACTAGTAGGAGGCAAGACCTAGAGTTTCTTCCGCTGTCAGAAAATCGTAGGTCATTAGATTAGCCTATTTGGAAATTATTTCATTGTCTAGTCGCTCTGATACTTTGTTTTCATTGTAAATCTCAAATGTTTGCCTTTGGTTGTAACATGACGTATTGTTGTTGTGTTAGTGTATTTCCTTTGCACTTCTGAGAAATTGAATTATTTGTTGGTTGATTTGGGAAGATGTTTGATTTTGGGGGAGCAGGAGGCTCTTTGAGTCAGGTTAGATGTTTTAAGAAGTGTTTGGTGATTTTGCTACAGGTTTTGGGTCGTCTATTTTAAGAGAGGTTATGCCGAAATTTTCTCTTTTTCGGTAGAACTTCCCTTAAAGTGGTCCCCGCAGGACTCATCCTGGATAACAGTGTTGTATCCGGGGCGGGTCCTGTCATGACCTTCAACATATAATAGTTTTAAATCGTTGAGATGCAACTAATCGTATAAAAATTTTCCTCAAAATATTTACCGAAGGTAACGCTACCATTAGGGAAACGAAGGAATAAAACCTTTGACTGCATCTTTCGACACTCAGATTTTATCGAAATCTTGTAATTTTTCAATCGTAGACGTATTTCATTATTTCGGTCATATCTTATTTCATAACATTTTTGCATTTGAAGGATGAAGCAATGGTTTATCGTTAGTGATAGAAAATGGAATATGGTCATTTTTTTTAAATCATAGCCGACGAGAGACTCGTACTCGTCGGCTATTCTTTTGTCGTTTTCTGTCTAAACTAAAATATGTATTTTTCAATATAGTTATAGCCGACGAAATAATGAAATTTTCGTCGGCTATTATATGAAAAAAAAAAAACAGTTGGCAAGGAAGTTCAAGCAAAGTTCAGTTGGCAGTGCTGTTTATCTGCACCGAAAACTGTACTCTGTCTCGAAGGACTGGAAACCCTCTGACTCAAATGAAAAAATGGATGAGTTGGTCGAGACGATAGACTTGAATGAAGGAATCAAGGCAAAATTCTTTATGAATATGCTTAGGTTATGTGAGTCATATGGTGAGAAATTATTGGTTTTCAGTCAGTACCTCCGACCTTTGAAATTTTTAGAGAGTAGGGAAAGTCGTCACAAAGCAGCTGTTATCTTTAACAGCTTGGTCGTAAACATATCTTGGTACATGCATGTTTTTCTTAGTTTTTTTTTAAGAATCGGAGTTGTCTTTATAAATTAGTGGATTACAAATGAAAGGATTACATAGATCTGAAAATATATAGACTTATAGCCGACGAAAATGACAATTTTGTCGGCCAAAATTTCAAAAGTTTTCGTCGGCTAATGTTTCAGAGAAAGGCCGACGAAAATCCAAATCGTCGACTGAAATCTGAATATAGCCGACGATTTTTGTTTATACCAACGAAAAAAAAGAATCGTCGGCTATTCCCAAACTATGGCCGACGATTTTGTTTTTCTACCGACGAAAAATAAAATCGTCGGCTATTCTTTAGAATTACCGACGAAAATTTTTAGTCGTCGGCCGTTTTTTTTTATTTCGTCGGAAAAGCATTTTTTCTGGTAGTGTAAAACTCAAAATCAACTCAACTAAAACTCAAAATCAACATATATACACATATACGTACCTATATATAGCTCCACAATGTAAGAGAGGACGGATTTCAACAATACCCATAAATTTTTCACTCTTTCTCCCGTTTTTTTTCATTTTTTTTTAAATTAGCAGCTGCTGTCTAGATCTGAAAATATATAGACTTATAGCCGACGAAAATGTCAATTTCGTCTGCCAAAATTTCAAAAGTTTTCGTCGGCTAATGTTTCAGAGAAAGGCAGACGAAAATCCAAATCGTCGACTAAAATATGAATATAGCCGACGTTTTTTTGTTTATACCAACGAAAAAACAGTATCGTCGGCTATGGTTAAACTATGGCCGACGATTTTGTTTTTCCACCGACAAAAAATAAAATCGTCGGCTATTCGTTGGAAGTACCGACGAAAATTTTAATTCGTCGGCCGTTTTTTTTTTATTTCATCGGGAAAAGCCTTTTTTTGGTAGCACTACTGCAGCAAAGCAATGAAGCGACGAAGATTGAAATCGGCATTTCAAAAGTCGTCGCTTGAATATTTTTAAGCGACCAATATTGGTTTTACTCCAAAGTCGTCGCTTCAATATATTCCAACGACGACTTTTGATTACATTTGTCGCTCACAAATTTTTGAAGCGACAAATATTGATTTTATTCAATATTCGTCGCCAGAAAAATATTGAAGCGACAAATATTTTTTTTTCGTCGCTAAACTGTAATTGAAGCGACGAGTTTTGTCAATATTCGTCGCTTTAATTTTTTTTCCACCAATCATTGTACTTCCTCTTAAATGACAGCTATATATATATATAGGTAAAAAAAATAGGTAGTGAAAGAGGACGGGTTCTGCATCAAATTAGAGGAGAAGAAGGAGAAGAGGGAGAACTTAGAAGAAATTGTGCATTCTTGAACTTGGGTTGCTATTTCTTTGATTCTTAAGTAAGGTTAGTGCAAATTCCTTATATTTATCCCTCATTGTGAGCATATTAAGTATTTATTCATGAGAAATTGTTGTCTATGTTGTGTCATGGAAGTTGGATTTAGGGTGTTCAATTTGGTGATTTGTTGTTGGTTTAGTGTTAGAATATGGAAATTGTGATAAACCATGGAATGGGTTCATTGAAAATGTTTGAATTTTGGTGAAATTTAGTGAAATTAAGTTTAGGTTTAGTTTGTGAAATTGTAAAATTTAATGAAATTGAATTTTAGTGTAATTTAGTGAAATTTTGAAATTTAGTGAAATGGAGATATTTAGTGAAAATGAAATTTTGTGAAATAATTAAATTGTGTGAAATTAGAATTTTAGGGTAAATTAGGTTGAAATTATTTCGTTGTGTGTGGATTGTGGTAGTTAGGGTTTCTGAAACATGCGAGTGACTTAGTGAGGGAGTGTGGTGTCGTGTGTAAATTTATTGTTTCGTATTATATATAATTGTGGTGTTTATCAGCTTAGAACTCCCGTTTGAGAATCAACAACGCATCTAGTTGATCGAGATGGGTTGTTGATTCTCGAATTGTCCCATTTTTGGACACTTTAGGCGAACACAATTTTGTTGATCGTTTTGCTATTCATGTGGTTTCGGTTTCAGTTTTGGGATATAATTTCGACAGTGTCTCTCTACAATGTTCCTCGAGTGCAAATTAGGTTGTTTAGATTTTTGTGCACTTGAGGAACTGTAGGGAGATGCTGCCGAAATTTTCCAAAACTGTAGCGGAAACCACATGAATAGCAAAACGATCAACAAAGTCGTGTTCGCCTGAAGGGGATAGGACCCAACCTGGAGGAATAAAGAGAAGAAGTGTTGGGACAGGTTCTGATTGTATCATGAATGTTGTGTGCTAACCTTATGCATATTGTCTGTTTATGTTGTGACAGGAAACATGGACGATGTCCCAGACAAATCTTGGATGAATCTTCACTTTACACACCCTGATTACAGCACTGGTTTAGTTAACTTCATCAATTTTGTGATGGCTCGCACTGCTGGAATTGAGTTTCTGCCTTGTCCATGCGCAGTTTGCAAAAATGGTCCTTATTATAAGAAACTCGTAGAGATTTATCACCACTGTATGCACCATGGTTTGGATCCGACTTACACAGTTTGGCACCTACACGGGGAAGTTTCTGGTAAACCGTCAATGATCAGTAAACGGAGACAGTGGCTTCAAGACAGAGTCCAGGCTTCTAATGTTGCCGGTCCTACAGTGATCCCGCCTGTGGAGATTATACAAGATGTATTTCCATACTATCCTGGATACCATGCAGATGCACCGCATAATGTCGTTGAAGAAAATACTGAAGTTCAATTCAATGACATGGTAGATGATGATTATGCTAAGTATGAAAGACTTCTAAAGGAGTAACAAACCCCATTGTTTGAAGGGAGTGAAGAAACTGTATTAAGTGCCACATTACATGCAATGGAAATTAAAGTTGAAAACGGATGGTCGGATACGAGTATTGATAAATTATGTAAATGGGTGCATAAGTTCTTTAAAGTCAATAATTTTCCTGTGACTTATTCGAGAATTAAAAAAATCATCAAGGATATTTCCCTTGGATATGAAAAAATTCATGTTTGTGAGTTCAACTGTTACCTATTCAGGGGGGCTGCAAATAAAACTCGTAGGACTTGTCCAATATGTGGTGCTCAAAGATATAAGCCAGATACGGATGACCTTCCAAAAAAGATAATATGGTATTTCCCTATCACTCCAAGGTTGAAACGCCTATTTATGTCTCCACACACAGCAAAGCATATGCGATGGCATAAGGAGAGGCGACAAGATGAAAGTACCCTCCGTCACTCATCTGATGGAGAATCATGGCAACATTTTAACAGGACATTTCCAGGTTTCGACGACATTAAGGGAAGAAATGTGCGGCTTGGAGTGGCAACTGATGGTTTCAGTCCATTTGGAACAATGACAACCCAGCATAGTACGTGGCCCGTGGTTGTGATGCCATACAATCTACCCCCTAATATGTGTATGAGGAAGGAATATAATATGCTGGCCGTATTGATTCCTGGCCCTAAATCTCCAGGAAAGTGCCTTAGTGTACTCATTCGTCCATTGATCGACGAGCTCAAAGATTTGTGGGAAAATAGAGTCGCTAGTTTTGACAGAGTGGACAATGATGTATTCATGATGAAGGTAGCGCTGATGTGTACGATAAGTGACTTTCCTGGTTTAGGGATGCTTGCAGGCTCAACAGTAAAAGGGTACAAGGCATGTCCAATTTGTCTAGATGAGCTGACGGCGGAGCATATGTGTGGGAGAATTGTTTATGAAGGGCATCGGAAATGGCTGGACGAGAATTCACCCATGCGATCCAGTTTGGCATTTAACGGGAAGCCAGAGCGGAGAGAAAGACCAGCTCATAAGAACGGAGATGAAATTTTGGAGGAAATTCGGTCACACAATTACGGCACTCTTAGCCACCATCCGGATTTCCATGTCCCCTACTCAGCACACCATAGACAATGTTGGACCCACGAGAGCGTATTCTGGATGCTTCCCTATTGGTCATCGTTGTTACACAGGTACTGTTTAGATGTCATGCATATTGAAAAGAATGTGGGTGACAATATCCTGGGCACCATCCTTGCAATTGAAGGGAAGACCAAGGATGGTCCAAGGGCCCGCGAAGCGTTGGAGAAAAGGAAAATCCGCAAAAGGCAGTGGTGTTCGGAAGCTCAAAAGAGGACGGGAAAGGTTCCTCATGCACCCTTTTTAGTTCAAGAGGATCCTCTTGAAGAAGTATTTGAATGGTTTCGCGGTGTCCGGTATCCACTTGGCTATGCTGGAAGTTTGAGAAATAAGGTGAAACTATCCGATAAAAAGTTCTATGGATTGAAGACGCATGATTCCCATGTCCTGCTTCAACGTCTTCTTCCAGTGGTTATCCGAGGATTTTTGCCAAATAACGTCGTGAAGCCATTGATAGCATTGTCAAATTGGTTTCGGAAATTATGTGCTAGGGAGTTAAAGAAGGCAGATGTCCAACAGATGCAAGATGACATAGTGATCATTCTCTGCAATTTGGAGTTGATTTTTCCTCCACATTTCTTCACCTCTATGGTTCATCTCATGGTTCACCTTCCCGAACAAGTTATGCTTACAGGCCCAGTACATTTTACATGGATGTATCCAACGGAAAGGTATATTTATTAACCAAATAAGTTTCTTTTGTTACAAAATTGAATTTACACTAGAAATATATACGTACTAACTATATTCATCATTTTATAGGCAATTAGGTGATTATAAACAATCAATGAGTAATACACGTTATCCGGAGGGGAGTATTGCAGAAAGGTACATATCATGGGAGTCGGTGATGTACTGTAAGTCGTATCTGCAATTGGAAGAACACAAAGAGCCCAATCCCCCACTATGGAATATTAGTTGTGTTTCTCAGTTAGTTCAGCCTTGTATTATGGATACAACCGGAAATATAAGATTAACACAGCAGGAAACGGCTGAGGCTCACTGGCAAATTTTGACGGATACAGAAGAAGCTAAATATTACATGGACGCTCACACCGAAATGTATTTAGCAAAACATGGTGAAGATTATGACGAGCGCCTCAAGAGGAGGAGTTTCCATCAATGGTTCTTAAAATTTGTACGTCCCTTCAATGTTTTTTTTCGTATACAAAGAAGCTAAATCCTGTGAAAATATAAAATTCGCAGATTAGGTCGAAGTTGTGTTGCTCATTCCTCATTTGAAACGCAGTTCGTTCTTCAGTTCTTTCTTCTTTCACCGAAAATCCCTAAACCCACACCCCCCAATCCACTTTCTTTCAACCTCGAGCCCAATTCCAGTCGACCAAACCCTTTACCCTAAACCGGAATCCCCCTAAACCCACTTCTCACCCTAAACCCGAAACCCTCTTCTCTCCCTAAACCGGAAAAAGTTCGTCGATTCATCAATGGCACCAGGTTCGAGTGCCCAGAGGAGGAAGAAGGAGCTCGAGGCGAGAAGGGAGAGGAAGGCGGCTGAACTGGCAGCTAGATTGGCTGCGGCGGAGGAGACGGCGGCGGCGGTGGAGTCGACGGCGGCGACGGCGGAGGAGACGAGGACGGGGATGGCGCCAGAAGCGGCCATGCTGGTACCAATCCCGTCTCTGGACGAAACCGGGACTTCGGGCTTGGGGGCTGCGGCGCTTGGTGCTGATATTGGGAGCAGCGGTGGCGCCGGAGGTGGAGCTGCGGCTGTGGAAGCCGAGGACGGTCCTCCCCTAAGTATTAGATGCAAGAGGGGTCCTAAGGAGCCAGGTAATTCAAACCAATCTGTTTTTTTTTTGTATGTTAAGCTAGTTGGGTTTTACGAATTCGAATTCCACAGTGTTAAGTATTATCTGATTCCTTTTGGTGTGGATTGTTGTCAATGTGAAATTGATAATGAAATTGTGAATTGGTGTGGAATGTTGGGTTTATTGTGTGATTGGAAGGGAGTAAAGGGTCTGTCTTGAATGTTCACTTTTGAATTCTGGTTTCTGGATTTGTCTGTTTAGGAGACTACTCAATTTGGGTTTTATTCTTTACCTATGGATCATTAATCATTTGAAAGGCTTACTTTTACATTATTTCTGATGAATTGTTGGTCTGTGATTGATTAACTTATATGGTTTGGCCTTGTAAAAGATTATAATGATGCAATGGGGATAGATGAGTTTAACAGGGTATAAACCAGCATGACTGAAAGCATGAGGGTTTTAGTTTGTATTCTATCTTCAGCATATGCAGTGCCAGATGTGCATACGGATTATTTTTAAAAATAGGATCAGAACAATGGCTTTCGATCTCAACAAAAACTGGAGCAGTAACCTGTTCATTAGCAGCTACATGGGTTCATTGACAGCCAAGTCGGCAGTATGATGCTCACGCAGTATTATTAGCTCGATTGTGTTCGTATTATATATATATATTCCATGATATGATAATCAGATCTTGAATTGGAAAGAAAGCAAATATATGGTTGATCATGGATAGGTTGAGATATATATATGATCTCTTCTAGTTTGTTTGAAACTTAATTGAAGATGCTGCTTCCGAAATGCTTTACTATTTTACATTCAATCTGTGTCATCATACATAATCAAAACTAATCATCAATTTATATAATCTACAAGTACAAACAGCTATTTGCTTATGGTGAAACTTACATACTATCTTATTTTCCTTTATTTTACATAAACCAATCACCAAAATTGTTTAATAGACAACTTATAATACTTCATTGATTCACTACTAACATGAGCCTCGTATAACAATGTTTTATTTCTGTATCTTTTGCAATATGTCTTAATTTACCGTCTCTCACCAAGATGTAGCAACTTCAAATCCTTCATGCTTGCTTCATCTATTAGAATCTTATTGATGAGGTAATTATAAGCCATGATAAGGTTGAATATGTTTTTGAATGCTTGTTAATTAGCAAATTAAGTTGTTCTGAGTATATTGGTCAAAAATATCAAAAAAAAAAAAGTAGCATAATATCCCATCAAAATCACCTTTAGTTGAAATCAAGATATGATTCCAATGCAGCCAAAGACTCGTTACTATAATCATCCTTGGGATCCTTAATCGTCGATTAGATCTTAATAAACATAGATTGTTTAGTTAGTTGTACCCACAATATATATGATATTATATATGAACATTTCCACTTATTACACTATCGATCCTCTTGATGCATTGTAATGTCCGAATTTTGATAAATGAAAGTTGAATGGTACGTGGGTGGCATGAAGTTGATGATTATGCATGTTTAGATAGATATATAGCATATTGTGCTTCTGATGTTTATAGCTAGTTGGTTTCACTTTGCTTATGCCCTAGAATTTCTTAAGGTGGGTTCTCCTCTAAAAGTAAGCATCTCCGGTCTATATATCCTGTTTACATAGATGATGAATTCTAAAAGTAAGCATCTCCAGTCTATATATCCTGTTTACATAGATGATCAATTCTAATATCCTCATTTGCTTTGGTTCATATGGCAGAGGTGGTTGATATGGCAACGGGAAAGAAGCCGAGGGCTAGGAACCCTGAGAAGCTTCATATCATAACGGGCACAAAGACGCAGTATTTGAAGATGCTGAACAACAACAAGCCTCTCCCAGTTGAGTACGCTGAAGAGCACAAGGGTCCCAAAGAGTTGAAGTGGAGGACTTTGATGTCGCGAGACATCGGGAGCGCCATCCGGAGCAAAGTGCCAATGCTTGCACCTTCTTTTGCTGAGCTGAAAGAGGAGGACCAAGATATATTGACGACTTATATGGAGGTAAAATATTATTTTACAATTATTTCGTAACATTATTTTTCAGTAACATTATATTGAAATATGAGCTTTTATTAATTTTTTTTTTTTGAATTGTTTGTTTCTAGACGCTCTATCACCTCCCTCCCACCGAGACAGGGATGTGGAAATACATCGACGAGACGGCTGCAAAGATATACAAGGATTGGAAGCACGACTATCATACTCACTACGTCGAAGTATCCAAGGCGACGCCTGCAGAGTTCATCCACCGACCTGAGCAGTGGGAGTGGCTCAAACTCCACTTTGAGGACGCCGATTATAAGGTAAAGTAAATTACCTTATAGGTTTTTGCATTTCATACCATGATTTTTATAGTAATATTCGGATTGTATGTTTTGCAGAGGATGTGTGCCCGGAACGTCGCTAACCGAAACGCGGGAAAGGAGAAAGGGACTGCAATCAACCACCACTCCGGCACCACCCCCTACAGCTATCGGGTCGCTGCGAATGAGGCGAAAGGACATCCAGCGCCCATTTTAAAAACAGTGTGCGATGTTTATGAACCGTCGCAGAATGCTCAGGAGAGAGTGGTGAGTGACTTTCCTACTGGTTTGATTTCAGTTATTTCAATTTAAAAAGTATAATAACACAAATCAATGAACATTTTTTTGTAGGCAGCGGTGAAGAGAAAGATGGATGAAATCTGTGCTTCTCGAGTGAGTGATGAAGCGAGCGGCAGTCAACTGACGGGTCCCGTTACCGTCGAGGAGCAGATGGCTGTAATCGAGCAGGAGCTAGGTGGGAAGCCGGGGACGAGGGTCCGAGGTATAATTTTTTTAAACATCTTGTTGTGTTGTGTTTTCTGATTTTTCATACGAAATCGTTTTTAATTTAATTTTTTTTGTTTGACCATTTTTGCAGGACTAGGGGGTGCATTAAGACGCCCGCCCAAACCGAGAGGCGGTTCACGCGCGTACCGCAGTCCTTCGGAGGTTCAGGAGCTGAGGAGGCAGCTAGAGGCCGTCACTGAGGAGAGCAGACTCGCGCAAGAAGCGAGCAGACCCGCGCAAGAAGCGAGCAGACGCGAGCAAGAAGCGAGCAACCTCAAGAACGAAGAGTTGCAGCAACGCGTGGCGACGCTGGAGGCTCTCCTCGGTCAAGTCATATCGGCCCAAGCCAATATGCCTGTCAATGCCGCCGCACCAACTGCCACACTCCCCGATAAATCCTCGTGTGCATCCAAAGGTAATCCCAAACAGGAAGAGGAAGAGTAGGACATTTTTTTTTTCTTGTAATTAGAATATCGACATTGTTATTACGAAACATATTCTCGGATTTGAATGTAATGGACGTATTTGTTATATATAGTGTGCTTATGACATGTTGGATATGTGTGAAATGCCATTTGAACAGGGTTTTGTGTTTTTTTTAGGTGAATGAAATTTGTTCAGACCAAACCAGGGAAAATTTTTAGCCACTCTGTAACAACGAATGAAGCGACGAATATTGACAAAAGTCGTCGCTTCATTTGTTCAGTGAAGCGACGCATATTTATCAATATTCGTCGCTTAATTCTTAAAACATTATTTCGAAATTCCTCGCATCAGATTTGAAGAGACGAGCAAATGTCGTCGCTTCACTTTTTGAAGAGACGAGCAATAGTCATCGCTTCAATTTTTGAAGCGACGAGCAAATTTCGTCGTTTAAATTTTTGAAGAGACGATAAAAATTCGTCGCTTCAATTTTTGAAGAGACGAGGAAAAGTCGTCGTTTGAATTTGAACGCGACGAATTTAGAGGTCGTCGCTACATACTTTGAAACGACGACTTTTGGAGCAAAACTGGTCGCTTCGATATTGAAACGACGAAAATGAAGCGACGACTTTGAGCCGACGACTTGTCGTCTCTTCAACATTGAAGCGACGACTTTTGCTATGAAACGACGACAAAAAGTCGTCGCTTCAATATGTTTGTGCAGTAGTGTAGTGAGGTACTATATTTACAGGTTGATGAACAATTTTACAAAAATGACTGTAAATATGTTGTCCACGTGGTAAATTTATTAAATCAGACAAAAAAGAGCATGTGTCATAGTTCATGTAATAGAGTGTTTAATTGTGTAGTGTTCCTCGTTGATAAAATAATTACGTTTCTTAGAACACTTATTACAAATAAAAGTACAATTGATGAAATTTTTTGTAATAAATGTCCTATATGTGGTAATTACAAAGTCAAGACCATAATTACAGGTCTATGACCTATTTTTCAAATTGGATGACGAGGTGTTGTGTAAGTGGTAAATTTCCATATTTACAAAAGTGAGAACGTTTGTCCCCATTCATGTAAAAGGTTCTCACTTGTGTAATTGGGTGGTACACTTTATATTACATTTCTCACAACGTTGTTTATTACGAATACAATAATAATTGATAAAAGTTTTTGTAATATATAAATATCCTATATGTGGTAATTATAAGGTCAAGAGGGTTTATAACACGTTTTACAAATTTAACGCAAATGTGTTGTATAGGTGGTAAATTTTCATATTTACACAAAGTAGAACATGTGTCCTCATTCACGTAAAATAGTGCTTAGTTGTGTAGTTAAGGTACATCTCTCTTATTGTAATTATAACATTGGGGACAATATTACAGATGTACATACAATATTACAAGTTGATGAGCTTAAAAAATGTAATAACTCATAAGAGATCGAGATAGGCTCAAGGCTTTATGTTGTAATGTGTTCTTTATTTTATAAAACAACGTTATTTATAAAAAAAAAAAAAGGTCCTAATTAACTATTATATTTACATGTTTCCCCACTCAATTATGAGAATTACTACAATTTAGATTACAATTAGTAATTAGTCATCAGATAAACTCACCATTGATAAATAAATATTTAAAAAAAGGTATATGATACCCCGCAGTACCGTAGCATGTCTCCTCCACGTATATATACGTACCTCGTTGATTTTTTTATTTTTTTTAGAAGTACCTCGTTGATATTTCGTTTTGTTTTTCCTTTAATTCATTAATTACTAGAGTACAGTACTCAGTTAGTACTAATCAAGAGCTTTACATGTGAGAAAAATACTATATGGTGACTCTCAAAAACCTTTATTGTTCTGTCGCACCCCGGTCCCGGCGTCGGTGGACGCCGATCCTGGGGTGTGAGTTAAAAATGTTACAAATCGGAATGTAAATAAAAATAAAACAACTTCAATCTAGGCTCCACTTTAGGCTCGTCTGACACTTCGACACGACAAAATCTAAATACTTCTCTACAAAACATAAAATAAATGGGTGGTGAGCAAAACCACGCGCTCAGTGAGTGCCCTATGTAATATGCCAGTAAAGCCATGTCATTTTACACACACAACAAAATACGTATATCATATATTTCACGTCGACCACAATACAATTCATCACATCGCACAATCCCTTCTTATTGGGCATCCTTCAATTTAGTGATCTCCCTCGGGCACCTAATGGCCTCTTGCCCTATACAACCGTGTGACACATCCTTACTTCGGCATAACTCAATCAAGAAGTTCACATGTTCCATGACTAGTCAAACAATGGATCAAACACATAATATATACGTAAACTCCGCACATTTCATAAATCGACATGTTTCACTTGAAAATAGATAGATATTTGATAAATAGATCAAAATCATGTTTTTCGACTATTTTAAAAGTATATAAGAATATTTGAAACACATTACATAAACCACTCACCTCGACAAATCGAATCGACACTCACATCGTAAATGGAGCAACCTAGAACGAGCTTTCTAGAAATCATCGTTGGATCTAACTCCAACCACCATGGATAAAAAGATCGCGTCGATACGAATCCGTAGCCACTCGCGGATTCAGAATCGAAGTTACGGATCAAAAGTTATGATCCGCAGAAGTTTCGTCGCAAAAATAATAAAATAATAATATTTTTAGAGAGAGAATGATGAGAGAGAGAGACGTACGGGAGAGAGAGAAAAAACGGACAGAAAATTAAAGGGGGGCTGATCCTATTTATAGTGGGAATATTGCCACTTGTCACTCAACCATTGGTTGGCTTCATGTCACATGGCAACACCACACAAAGCCAAACTATCACTTCCCACCATGTGACACATGTCACATGACTAATGCTGATGCTGACATCATCAGCTACATGGAGTCAGCTGGTTCCTTCCCCCACTGCCACGTGTCAGCCTCTCCTCCAATCCTAGCTCGCCACGTCATAAAACGATAGAATTTCGACTAAATTTTGAAAAATTGCTAAAAATAGCTTGGAAACTCAAATAATTCACCGAAAAATACGACGAACTCGTGACGACCTCCACTTCCTATTTCTCACAAGAAAAATAGAATTTTACTAATTAAAAAAAAATCAGGATATTACATGTTCTCTCTCTAGCCGTCGGTTAGGGTTTGAGAACGATAAAACTTTTCAAATCTCTGCTATGACAGAAAATCCCTTAAGCTTGATGGTTGCTGCTCTCGCTTGTCTTGTGGTTTGCTGTCTCTTTTCTGGTTTAATTTTTGAGAGGGAGCGTTGGAGTGCTGGTGAATCGATGGCTTGGCGACCTGTTTTGTTTCATAATCCATGGTGGCATGATTATTTAGGATCCGATGCATGGTGGAGAACCCATGATGGTGTCTACAAGAAGGTAAATGTTGGATTCGCCTGTTTTGCTACTAATGCCACGAAGGCTGTTTTTGTTATGGAAGGGATGGGATTTTACTCATTTATGAGAGGTTGCTTCAAATCTGATCCTAGTGAATCCGACTTTGGTGGTTGTGTGATGAATCTTGACATCCCTAATGGCGCAGGGTGGAAGGCGGTGTTGATGTGTGATGACGGAGGAGCAGAGACCTTCTCTTGGGCTGGTTTAAGTTCTTCTTAGTGTGGTGTTGGTGATTTGATCGGTTTTGGACAATTGATGGTTGTGTAAGCAGCGATCATCATGATCTGGGATGGAATTGGCCGGTTGTGGTCGTGGTCGTGGTGGTCGACGACATGTCAGGTAGGGCCGCGCCAGAGCGTGCTTCAGGTCTTAGGTCTGCCAACTTGGATATGCCTAATAGTGGCGGTGGTGCCTGGTCGGTGGCCATGGGTGTCTGGTCGGTGTTCATCAGCAGGTCGATGGAGTTTGGTCGGTCGACACCAGCGCTGAAGCAACGTCTCACATCTCACTTAGAGTTTGGTGGGCCAGGGTTTTATAATTTTGGGCATGTATATAACAATGGGCCTCCTGTAAAGGAGTTGCGAATGGTGGAAACTTCTGTTGGGAATTCCAACAAAAAGAAGTGACTCTGGTGAAATCTGAACAAGTTGTCATGGAGACAGACAACCTAGTGGAGGAGGAGGTTTCTTCTTCTGCTGCTAAGTTGGATTAAGTTGAATCTGGTCACAGTGTTTGGTGTATTTGGTTATTACCATTTACTAATGCTTCTAAATATCTCCAACACTGGAAATTAAAGTGCTTCAAACTGTGTTGAAAAGGTAAGTGTATTATTGGCTCTATTAGCCTAGTTTGATTAGGTTGGTGAGTCACAAGAGATAGCTTTTATTGTCGTCCTTATGTGTGTATTATATTTATACTGTTTACTAAATAAAAATTTGTTTCAAATTCAAGAAAAAAAAACATCATTACATGTGATTGAGAAATTTAACCATATTAAAATTAAAAATGAACCGTGATTCTCAACTCCTACAATCTCTCTAATAACATCCATGCTGCAAACATGATTGGATTATTAGTTATGAACTTCATTTCTTCTGTCTCACTTTCTATCATTGTCAAAGAAACCTATTGGAGAACATTTCCATCTCTTGAGAGGAAATAGACAGGAAGATATATTTCGTGTCCCCTTATATTTTCATCCTAGCTATGGAACCTTGATAGGAGCATAATATGTGACGATATTAATGTGTTATTATCCCTTATTTGTGCTTTGTTAGTCTATTTAGAGTAAGATAGAATCATAATATAGTTTAGTGTCGTTTTGGTAGAGTTTTTGGAAAATTGTGCTTAATAATCCGAAAAATGACTAAGTTTAGAACTATGAGGAAATAAAGTAAAAAATTGTCTTTTTCGTGATTTTGAAGCTTGTGCTAAACTGACCTATCCTTTTTCAAATTTGATGAAATTTAGTAAACATATAACTGGCAAGCTAAAGTGTGTTGTGTCAAAAGTTCAAAGCAATCAGAGTTCGAGAAATTACCCAAAAGATGGCTGCAACTTGGCAGTTTGAGCAAAACGATCCCGGGACTACCAGGATTTTTCTGGAACTGTGTTCTGACTTCCGGAATTTCTGTGTAATGCATCTCTTGTAACTAGAAACTGTGTCATACATCGTTGGAAATTCCTACGAGTCTAGTTTCCCTGGGACTTGGAATCGCATCAATCGAAGCTCTGATGAGGGAGTTATGCCGGATTCACTGAAGAAAGGTCAATTCTGCCGAGAAAACTGAAGTTTCTCGGTTGCATCAGGAAAGCTCTCCTTTGAATTTTTGAGAGGATGGACCGGATATTATGAACCTAAAGACTTGTTGGACATGTCCATGCTGAAACATTGCAGCCGATTGAAGTCTAAATTCATAAATGAAGTCCAACAGTGCATTGCTCTGGCCACAAGGAAACCTTAATCAACTTGGAAAATGAATTTTCATTCCTTATTGCTGCTGGCAACCCTAGGGTTTTTCTCATATATATAGCCAATTATCTCATCTCAAGCACAAAGTACTAGCCAAAACTCTACCAAGTCTCTTAAGCACCAAACACCAAATACTTAGCCAAAAACCATCTCCACCACCACCCGAAATTCTGCCCTTGTTCTTGCTTCCTGCCGAGCATCCAACCAGCAGCCGCACCTTCCCCACCACACGATTGAGGAGTCTTCAAGGTTCTAAAAGTGTGATCCATCCCCTCTATGGCTTTTGTATTTATTTTAATTTGTTTGTATTGTATGAACTCAATTCGATTCTTGGTTTTTATGTAAACCGATTTTATGATTGAAGTTTATTTCAATGTTTTGTAATTTTAACTTGTGGATTTTGTATGTTAGATAATGAAGGCAGTGGTATTAGATGCATGTTTAGGATTTAAATTGGTTAGTAATCTAAGGATGGACCTTAAAAACCGAAACATTAGTATTGGCTTGAAGCATGTAAATCTAGATGTTAAGTTTCATCTAACCCGAGTTATAATGGATAAAGCTATATGCCTAGCGGTTGCTTTAATTTGTTGTGCTCACCTAGGGTAAAACCTTAGCTAAAACTTGTATGTTAAATAAGATGATTGACAACCTTGCTTGTTTGCGTGTCTTCGATTATAGACTTTTGTGCTTAAATGTTAACTCTTAACCGGATTAGCATAAATTTTAGGATTTAGAACGAGAGTTGGTCCTAAAAATATTAGAAGTCTTACAACTATTGATGGAAGCTATTATCCAAGCACATAACTTCTTTCTTTCTTCTTTATAGACTTTATTATAGACTTTATTATCCAAGTCCTAAAAATTATAGACTTTATTTCTTCTTTTACATAACAGAATTAAACAAAAACTGATGGAAGCTATTATCCAAGCACATTGTACCTGCAAAACAACTTCATACAAATATTACCCTCTTGTGTCATCGTTAGTATAGGACAAGTAGGGATCGTTCAGTCCGGGGAAATCAAGGGCGTTCAATCACATAAAGTATTACAAAATCATATTGGGGATTTGAAATTTTATTCTATATTCTACTGATTTTTACGAAATTAAATCCTAAATTATATATTTACATGTGATCAACATCTTTCATACAATACACATCACACAAAAAACTCACATGCACATAACAAACCGATCAAAGACAATAATACGGCAGCAACTTTATTGAATCCGATTTTATGCAATTTAGTTCCAATTATAACTAGAGCCCTTCGTGGTTCATCTAATCATTCAAAACTCCTCAATTATTTAGAATTAGCTTCGTGCATAACCCTAAACATAGTGCTAATCAGTTTAAAGACACTTCGTGTAGAAATTAAACCAAGAAACACATAAGCACAATGAGTCGAATTGGAAACATGCAACAAGTATGGCGTCACCTCACCTTGCTTCAACATGCATATTTTCTGAATTACTCTACCCTTAATATCAATACAAAATAACTTAACTTCGTGTATAAATTATTTCATAAATTGATTCGGCAACATAAAGAATTGAACCCAAGATCAGCCTAGCTAAAGCTTTTCTTAACCCTAAAACTTGTTGTGCATACGAATTCAGAAAATAAACCAAACAAAATCATCAAATCATGCAACAAAGTTACTGCCCTATTACCATACAATCAATTCGTCATATACATGTTCATCAATTAAACAAAAAGAAAACCAAAACACATAACAGAATTTCGGAAATCCAATGTAAAATTAATAAAACTAAATAACAAACCACAAATACTTACAAACTTCATAGACAAAGTTAAGTAATTATACAGAAAATTACAAGCCATGAGAGATGAGTGAATCACACTTTAAAAGAAACCTTGTAGAGGAATTGGCAAAGAGGATTCGGTGGTGATGATATGCGATCGGTGGTGGTGATGAACTATGGTGGATTCGGCTTGTAAAAGTGTATGGGATTTGTGGTGCTAGTTGGACAGAGTTTTGGCTAGTGAAAAGTGAGAGAGAAGAAGATATTTTCTGTGTGAAAATCGTCAAATATATAGAGGCCAAAGGGTGGCTGTAACTAGGGTTCACAAAACCTAGTTTTTCTCAAACTTATCCTGCTGGCAGATTTGACCTTCGAGTGATGATTATGGAATATCTTTCTCTAGAAAATAGATATTGAGGTGATTGCAGTTGGAAACTAGACTCCCGTAGCTTTCTATCCATATAAGGCTCGAACTCTGATTCATTGTGAGCTGTCCGGGAGAGTCCGTGGAAGTTGGATGACGTGCACAGGAATTCTGCCGAATTTGATCAGGATTTGTTGCGATTTTCTTCCTCTATTTTCTGCCGAAAATTCCCAAGATAATGACTGAATAATTGAGCAATATCTCTTTAGGTTTTCCATGAATTAATTCAGCCAAAAATCTTGCACAAAGGATGGAATTCAGTCCACATTCGTAAGCCAAATCCATGTAGAACTCTCGGTTTAGGTTTTCTTCTTTCGGCAGACTTGACCTTCGTGCATTCAAACCCGGCATAACTTTTTGCTCAGGAAAGATTTTGCTGCGATTCCAAGTCCCAGAGAAACTAGACTCGTAGAACTTTCCAACGGCGTATGGCTCGTTCTCTGGTTCCAAGCGATGTGTCCCACAGAAATTCCGGAAGTCAGGACACAGTCCCAGGAAAATCCTGGTAGTCCCTGGATTGGTTTGCTCAAACTGCCAAGTTGCAGCCTTCATTTGGGTGACTTCCCGAACTCCGATTGATCTGAAATTTTGACACAATACACTTTAGCTTGCCAATTATATGCATACCAAATTTCATCAAATGTGGAAAAGGATAGATCAGTTTAGCACGAGCCTCAAAATCACGAAAAAGACATATTTTGCTTTATTTCCAGATTTCTATACTTAGTCATTTTTCTGATTATTAAGCACACATTCTCCAAAACTCTACCAAAATGACACTAAACTAAATTATGACTCTATCTTACTCTAAATAGACTTAACAAAGCATAAATAAGGGATAATAACACATTAATAACGTCGCACATTGTGCTCCTATCATAGGTACATAGCGAGAGCTATAGTTGTGATCGAAACTTATTTGAGTCTTAAACGTGCTAAATACTTGTCCCTTACTTTCTTGCATGCGTGTCTACATGTTAAAGAATCTTTTGTGTGAACTACTTGGTGTGAGAGATGATGATCATTTGTATATAGTAAATTAGGTTTTTAAATTCGTGTTCTTAGGTTTTAGGGCAACAAAGCTGCCAATCCCTTATCTCCCATTAAAAGTGACGAATCCATGTATATATGTATATATTTTTGGTCTAACATTCTCATGTTTCAGGTATCCTTAATCCCCGGCTTAAAACGATCCCTACTTGCTTATACTACTAACGATCTTTTGTAGGGTTATTATTGCTTGATGCTCGCTTAGGCGACTCATCAAACCTCCAACCAATTTATTAAATAGTTAAATTTGTTAGCCATTAATCATAAAGCTCATGTTAATTTGTTTTCCTCCCCTCTTTGTTTCAAGATTTGTAATTTGATCTTTGCATATGACAATTTAATTTTTGTCTCTAGAAAAGGTGCAAGAAATTTTGGAAATATTTTAAACTCTTTTGCTACTCTTAGAAATATTTGAACCCATAAATTTCGGAGATTTAGAGCATGTTCAGCAATGCTAGCCATATTTTAGTTAAATTTTAGCCAAAGTAGCGAAAAAGTCATTTTGGCTAGCCACTTTAGAAATACATGTGTATGAGTTCTCTCTATTTAAATTAATTTGAATATAAAATATTTATCAAATGAACAAAAAGTGGTTTAAATGTATATATAAATTATATATAATAACATATAAGAAATGTATTAAATTTAAATGTTTTAACTTCTAGCTATCACGCTCTCTAAATTTGACTAGCGAGATAGCTAAGTTAACATAGAGTTATAGTAAAGAGTCTGATATAAATGATATTTTTCGCAAAAAATAAATATGTTCTTCAAAATAGATATGGAGTTATAATAGAGTCTGCTGAAGATGCTGTTAAAAATCATACTTGCTTTTTTTTTTTAACTATGCTGGGAAGCCTGCTTGGAATATGATAAAAAAAAAATGAGGATTATTATATGTGGGTAGACCTGGCAATATTGCACATGGCACAAAAACGAATGAAATTATTAGGATGTACTTCGAATTTATAGGTTTCATTTCATATAGGGTTGCCATGATAAGAAAACGATCTTAAATGGTTTTGTTTATGGTTAATCCGTTAACACGATAAGTCCATTAACTAATGGTATTTTTGTTATTTTTGCCTTATCTACTATACAATATAGGAAATCTTATGGTAAATCTTGTAAGCGTGAGTCATGTAATTTATGAATGTCAATTAGGTAGTTAGTACTTATCTATTATGTATATATAGTACATGGTAAGTAGGGTTGTAGTACTCCTTGTATCCTCTTTATATAGTCTCCAACGTGAGATGAATACATATCAGAAAATTATTCTCCCAAATTGTGTTATATTCAACTTGGTATCAGAGCAAAGATCCGAAAAAACTTTGTCTTTTTATTTTCCACTGCAATTTTTGGTCTGGCGTTGGTTCTCTGTCAGACGTGTGAAGTTAGTTTAACTTCTTCCAACTAAACCCCATTGTTAGGGTTTGTTAAATTCTTCCTAATCAGATCACTTGCGTTTGGTCTGGTGTTCGGTTTTATCACCCATACATTTTTGGCTGACAACAGCCTCGTCAGGAAAGAAGGGCCTTTGTTTTCTGCACTCTTTTACCAACAACAGCCTCGTCGGCCCCTCCTCCCCCGCCTCTTCTGCTATCCGCGTCATCTCCCATAGGTCGATTTTGTCCCTGCCCTTTTTGGATATACCGGCGTCTGCACCGGCTCGACTCCTGCACCGGCTCGGCATCTGGACGGGCTTTTGCACCTGCACCGGCACCGGCTTCGTCCCATCTTCTCGGCGTTTGCACCGGCTCGCTTCCAACCGGTTTTCAGATCGAGT
This sequence comes from Potentilla sterilis, assembly GCA_963682095.1. Taxonomy (NCBI): domain Eukaryota; kingdom Viridiplantae; phylum Streptophyta; class Magnoliopsida; order Rosales; family Rosaceae; genus Potentilla; species Potentilla sterilis. The sequence continues at coordinate 30,719,205 of OY821762.1, forward strand.
CGTCCCCTCTTGCCTCGCCCAGACCACGAGTTGTCCTCCAGCGTCGCACCTGCTCCGAAACCCAGCAAAAATCTGATCCGGTTCAAGTTTTCGACAGAACCCGCGTCAAAGCTTCAACCCGACCCGGTTCCTGCTTGGCCCGACCCGACCCGATTAATGCTTTGACCCGACCTGACCCGACTCCTGCTTTGGCCCGACCCGACCCGGCTCCTACTCCGACCCGAATCGGTTTGATCTAGTCCAACCCGGTTTCAGATCTGGTTCAGTCAGACCAAACCGATCCGACCCGCTCCGAAAAAATGTCTCGGGTGTATATTGGAAATTTGGGTTCTTGGATTTGATCAAATGCCAAAGGCACGCAAGCAATGATAACCCTACAAAAGATCGTTAGTAGTATAAGCAAGTAGGGATCGTTCTAACCAGGGATTAAGGGTACCTGAAACATGAGAATGTTAGACAAATATTCACATATATACAAGATCAAAACGTCACTTGGGGAATGAAAGGGATCAGCAGCCATAGAGCTGCCCCTTAACTAGGCATGAAATTAAAAGACTTGAAATAAAATCCTAAAGCTACTATTTACAAGTTGGTCGACATTCTTCCACAAAACAATAGCACATAAGCAATCAAAACACACAACAATTTAGCAAACAAGACTTACGGAAACATATCAAAGTGTTCTAGACTCGACTTAGTTCCAACCTAATTAGCTCCCTATATGTATTACTAACCGATTAAGATTTTTCATAAGTATTTCAAAATTAACTTTACATCTAATCCTAAAATTATACTAAACATATTTGAAGACTCCTATAGATGAAAACAAACATACATAGTAATTGAGCACGAAATCTTTTAGTTAGAGACAAGTTATTAAGGAAGGCATCACTCTTCTTATTGACAAGTATGTTCTTTTAAACTATTCTAACCCTTAGGTAATAACACAAACCAAACCAACGACACGTATAAAATTTCACCTATATTGCTACGGCAAATACAAGATCGATACTCATAATATATTACAATTGTATAGGGCAGCAATCTTTGAGGCACACGAATTCAAAGAACAAACCAAGAACGAATTTAAAACCAAATTAACATGCTTGCCGGTTATCCTATTTACTATCTTGTTACATCTTTTCTTTATAATTAAATTAACATGCAATTCGATACTTATCTTTGAAAATCTTTATTAACAACATAAGAATAAAATTGACATGCATTTTTATAAAACCAAACTCACAATCGTTTTTCACATACACATGAAAACACAATAACCAATCATACACATGAGTTTCATAGACAAAACTACACATAACTACATAAAATCTATTACAAACCGAAAGAGAGATGAAGTAGAGTGGATCACACATTATAGACACCTTGAGAAGATCTTCAATATGTTGTGGAGAGGCTCGGATTGGAGGCTGAATGATAGGGAAGGAATTGGCAGAATTTAAGAGGAGGTGGTGGTGGTTTCTGCTTATAATTCAATGTATGATTTTTGGCTAAATATTGGTAGAGCTTTTGGTAGAGTTTTTACTTTGGAATGTGACAATTTTCTGTGGAGGATTCGGCTTCTATATATAGGGAAAAGCCATGTTCAAAACTAGCAATAATAAGGATAGCAAAACCTAAACAGAGTAGGTTTAGGTTTCTTGCCTTGTACTCCTCTTTTCTTCAAAAATCTTCCGTGCATTTTTTCTATGGGCCGGCTGCATCTCTTCTTGGATTCCTCTAGTGGATCGTCAGCCAATTTCTTGATGGATTTAAAGTCTAAAACCCGATTGTAGCCATCGCTAGTCCACCCGGGAACACTTTTCCTTGTTCTGATAAGATTCCATGCTTCTCTTGGTTTTCTTTCGGCTGCATTGACTTTCTTGGGTCATTGGATGTTTTGATCCCCTCCTAGTAGTCCTAGGACACCTTGCATATACTTGCAGCCGCATGGAAAGAAGAGAAAAAGTTCGGAAATCACATGGAGGCAGTATCGGCAGAAAGCCCAGCTTTCGGGTGCTGGGGCTTGCGCTCACACACGTGTTGGCACGCGGGGGCTTGATAGGAGCACAATGTGCGACGATATTAATGTGTTTACGCCCTCGGTTATGCTTTGTTTAACCCTTATTTATCTAAGATAGAGTCATAATTTAATTTAGTATCATTTCGGAAGAGTTTTGGAAAAATGTGCGCTTAATTGTTAGAAAAACGACTAACTTCAAGTTTAGAAATCTGAAGAAAAAGTGCAAAATATGTTATTTTTGAGAGATTTTGAGGGCTGTGTTTGACTGACTTATTCTTTTCAAAATTTTCTGAAATTTGGTATGCATGTTATTGGCTTGCTAATGGGTTTTGCGTCAAAAATTCAGATCAATCGGAGTTCGGCAAGTCACCCAAAAGATGGCTGCAACTTGGCAGTCCAAGCAAAGATCACCAGAGACTTTCAGGAATTTTCCTGGGACTGTGTCCCAAATTCAAAAATTCATTCCTGACGTTTCACAAGGAATTTGATCAAGCCCTTTTATATGGAGGAAGCTCTATGTGTCTAGTTTCTCTGAGACTTAGAATCGCATCAATCAGAGCTCTGAAAAGGGAGTTATGCCAGTTTTACCGAAGTAAGGTCATTCCAGCCGATTCCACCAAGTTTCTGCCTCTTTTCCTTTGTTTCTGTTTTCGATAGATATTTTGGCGTGCCATTGCATATTTGAAGATTGTCCAAGCTTATTGAAGGATAGAGGAAGACATTGAGCCAAGGCAATGGAGGAAAACATGAAGAAAAGAAGATTTCCTAGCCGAGCTAGGATTGCTTGCCGATCGGTAAGCATGCTGTTGCCGGTTTTGCTTCTTGACATTTCGGGCATTTTTCGGTGGATCAAGGCCTATCAAATGGAGTGCAAAGCCTATACAAGAAGTCCATGAAGATGTGAAGCCCAAGCCTTAAAGAAAAATTCAGAAAAAGAAAACCTAATTGAACTATGAAAGGAAGGTTTCAAAACCTTATTCTACTAGGTTTTCTAATTACCTTTTGCAAGTAGGGCTGTCGGCAACCCTAGCAGATTTTTCCTCTATATATAGCCAACTTTTACATAGAAAAACTGGTCACATTCTAAAGCAAAAATCTAGCCAAAGCTCTACCTAAATTTCCCCAAGTATCCTACACAAAAACCCTAGCCAAAACCACCTCCACCACACCCAAAGTTCTTGCCGAACCTTGGTTCTTTTGCTGCCGACACTACCACTGCCGAGCAGCAGCCTCCATCCGATCACCACCATCCGCCGGATCCACACCAAGACGAAGCTCTCCAAGGTTTCTAATGTGTGATCCACTCCCTACTCTTGGTTTTGTAATTTTTGTTGTAGTTATGTTAAACTTTGTCTATGAAGTTAGCATGAATTCTTGGTTTCAAGTTGTATGTCTATGTATGAATTAGATTGAAGTTTGGTTTTATGATTTGTATGTTCAATTTGTTTTCTTTATCTTTAAGTGGTATTTGGATGTAATAATACGGATTGCATGCTAAAAAGTAAGGGAAATATGCAACGAACTAGTTAATTGGATAATCGGCAAGAATGCATGTTAACTTGGTTTTACGGTTTTCTTGACTTGTTCTTTAAATTCGTGTGCTTAAAGATTAATAGTCTATGTAATTGCAATATGTAGATTGTTAATCTCATTAGCCGAAAATAATATGGGTTAAGTAATCTTTAGGGTTATGTTAATTTGTGTTTTCACGAGGGTTAGAGTGGTTTAAAGAACATGCTTGTTAATAAGAAGTGGTGACGCCTTGCTTATTTAATTTGTTTCCGACTTAAAAGATTTCGTGCTCAATTACTATGCATGTTTGTTTTCATCTAGAGGAGTTCTCAAATATGTTTAGTATAATTTTAGGGTTAGACGTAAAGTTAATCTTAAATACTTATGAAATCTATCTGTTAGTAATACCTATAGGGAGCTAACTAAGTCGGAGTTAAGTTGAGTCTAGAACATGTTAACATCTTGCCGTGAGTCTTGCTTGCTTGTTTGTTATGTGGTTTGATTGCTTTCGTGTTAGTGCTTTGTGGAAGAATGTCGACCAACCTTGTAAATAATAGCTTTAGGATTTAATTTTCAGCTTTTCTTTTACATTTTCGTACCCTAGATGTTAGAGGGCAGCCTAGTGCTGCCGATCCTATCTGAATCCCCCTTGATTTCGTGTGAATATGTATATATGTATATAAGTGTGACAATTGTGTGCATATATGTTTATGAATATTTGTGTTAACATTCTCATGTTTTAGGTACCCTTAATCCCCGGCTAGAACGATCCCTATTTATTCTATACTACTAACGATTGTAGGGTTATTATTGCTTGATGCTCGCTCACGCGACTCATCAATTTTTGGCGCCGTTACCGGGGATTATAAAATCTTATTTTATGTGAATGTTAAAGTGTGTTAATATTTGTGATGTTGATAGGAGCACAATGTGCGACGATATTATATGCTTATGCCCTCATTTATGCTTTGTTTAACCCTTATTTGTCTAAGATAGAGTCATAATATAGTTTAGTGTTAATTTGGTAGAGTTTGGCGAAAAATGGTTAAGAATCCGAAAAATGACTAAGTTTGAGAAATCTGGAAAATAATGCAAAATATGTCTTTTTTGTGATTTTGAGATGAGTGAAAATGTGATCTATCCTTGTCCAAATTCTATGAAATTTGGTGTTCTTAATATTCATATACTGAGAAATGTTGTGTTAAAATTTCAGATCAATCGGAGTTCGGGAAGTCACCCAAAAGATGGCTGCAAAACGGCAGTCCGAGCAAACCAATCCAGGGGCTTCCAGGATTTTCCTGGGACTTTGATCCAACTTCGAAAAATCATTCCCGACGATTCACAAGGAATTTGATCGAGATATTTTATGGGGAGATGGCTATATGTGTCTAGTTTATCTGAGACTTAGAATCACATCAATTGGAGCTCCTAGAAGGGAGATATGTCAGATTTACTGGAGCAAGGTCATTCCAGCCGAGTTGCTGCCGGTCTTGTGTTCTTGCGGGTTTGGGGCATTTTTCCATGGACCAAGCTCACCAAATGGAGTTGTCAAGCCTACACAAGAAGTTCATGAAGATATGCAGCCCAATCCAAGGAAGAAAATCAGAAAAAGAAGTTTCCTAGAAGAACCAAGAAAGGAAGGAACCAAAACCTTGTTGCACAAGGATTGCCTTTGCCAATTTGGACTAGGTTTTCTACCTAGGGTTTCTGCCGAATTTGCCTCTATATATAGCCATGTTTTCCTACAGAAAAATCATCTCATCTCAAGCTTAAACACAAGGCCTAAACTCTACCAAAATTCACCAAAGATCCTAGACAAAAACCTAAACCGAAAACCACCTTCACCTCACCTCAACCAAGTTTCTGCTCTTGCCGAATCTTGGAACTTTTCTTCCATAATCTACTGCCGACATACCCTACTGCCGAGCAGCCTCACCCCATCATCCATACTCCACCGGATCCACACCAAGTGAAGCTCTCAAGGTGTCTCAAAGTGTGATCCACTCCCTTCTTCGGTTTAGTACTTTTTGTTTAGTTATGTTTAAGTTTTGTCTGTGAAACACTCATGTATGTTTGGTGTTGATTTGTATGTCTATGTATGAATCGATTTTGGTTTTATAAATTGTATGTTTCGCATGTTAATTTGTAATATGTGACTTGTGGATTTTTATGTTTGATAACTAGGACAATAGGTATGCGATGTTGTTTGAGAACTTAATTCAATTAGTAATCTAAGGAGTGTGCCTTAAAAACCGAAACATTAGTTGTGCTTAAGCATTTGTTGTTTGCATGTAAATCTAGGTGTTAGGTTTCATCAAACTTGAAAACATGAATAATTCATACTCGTAGTTGTCTTGGTTTGTGTTTTCGCAAAGAGTATAAAACCCTTAGAACTTGCATGTTAAACAAGATGATTGACAACCTTGCTTGTTTGCATGTCTTCGATTTGTGATTCATGTGTTTAATTGTTAACCCAGTAAAATCGGTTAACATATACCTTAGGATTATACTCGTAGTTAATCTTAAGACTTTAGTAATCAACGATTAGATGACCTCGTAGGCTCTAATTGGGATAGAAATTGGTTAGGTCGAAACAACATTCATACTTGTTCCTTCCTTACCTTCTTACATATTAGTCTACATGTTAAAGAGTCTTTTGTGCTAAATGTTTTGTGAGAGATGATGATCACTTGTAAATATTAGACCTAGGATTTATTTTCTGTTTTGTTGCCGTGTGTCGTCTAGGGCAGCCTAGTGCTACCGATCCTATCTCAATCCCCCTTGATTTCGTGTGAATATGTATATATGTATATAAGTGTGACAATTGTGTGCATATATGTTTGTGAATATTTGTGTTAACATTCTCATGTTTCAGGTACCCTTAATCCCCGGCTAGAACGATCCCTACTTATGTCTATACTACTAACGATTGCAGGGTTTATTATTGCGTGCGAGCTTAGGCTCACATCAGATGTAAAGTTTGTTAACAATCTGTGTCTCTAACTCTAACGTATATTTATATATCCTAACTCTCTAACATGACGTTCTAACTCTTATATTTTCTTCTTCTAACGTTGAAAAATTTGTTGAAACCGTCGCTTGTATGAATCTGTATATCCTTGCATTTTAGTTTATTGTTTTTGTTCGTTTTGATGTGTTTTGTGTGTGTGTGCAGGTCGAACTTGAAAGAAAAGTGCAGGAAATACGGAAGTTCTGCTCAAACGGAAATCGGGCAGTGCAGTCCGTCGACTTTGGATGGCTGCCGTTTTCATCTCACATAATCTGAGAAAGTGAGCCATACACCGTTGGAAAGGTCTCTGAGTCTATGTTCTGTAGGATTTTACAGAAGTGAATTTGGATCTCGAGCTGCTCCCAATTTCAATTTGAGTGCACGAAGGTCAATCTGGCGAAGCAAAAAACTGGGCAGATCAATAGGTCTGACAAAAGGCCAAAGAAAGAGTACTTCTGATGGTCCGATTGAGGCAAATTTTATACCATTGGAAAGCTCTATGTGTCCACTACAACTTTGATTTAGAACACGTTTTCATTGGGACAATGGAGCACACCCAAATTCGTGCCTCAAAAGATACAGACACATCTGCAGATGCTGCCTATGCTGCTGCCCCTGCAGCCTGCCTATGCTGCAGATCCTGCCTATGCTGCTGCCCCTGCACCTGCCTGCCGAGAGATGCATTCCTGCCAAGAACTTGCTGCAGCCCAGTGTTCCTGCCGATATGCCAATAATGCTGCTGCCCTGCTACAGCCTTCGATGCTGCTGCTCCTGCTGCAGCCTGCCTATGCTGCTGCCCCTGCACCTACCTGCCGAGAGAAGCATGCCTGCCAAGAACTTGCTGCTGCCGAGAGAGGCTGCTGCGCCCCAACTGCCGAGCTGCACATGACAGTCAACACACATGGTGAAGAGTCTAAGCAATGGACTATAAAAACAAAGCGCTACTTGGGAGGCAACCCAATTCGATCAAAGAAAAGTGAAGGAGCCATCACCGAGAGTTTGAAATTTCCTAACCCTTCTCTTTTTCTTTGGTTTGTGATGATATGTTGGAATGTGTTAGACAATTGCATGCTTAGGAAATTCGTTGATATAGTTGTATGCTTACATTGAGGACAATGTAATTTTCTAAGTGTGGGGTGGGATAACGTATTCCGTTTTTGTTTTCGTGTGCTTAATTTAGAAAATCCAGAAAATTATAATGCAAAAATAGAGTGTTTAATTTGTTTGTTTCGAGTCTTAGGATGCCCCTAATATGTCAATGATGTTTTTCTCCTCTTTGCATACATAGATGATGGTTGTGCATACAATTAAAATTGTAAATTGTGAGTTTCATGGATTATGTGCATTGGTAGGAGCATGTAGGACTTGTTGATTAATAAGCATGCATGTTTTAGCTAGTTTATTTCTATAATAACTTATGTGAGTTTTAGAGCCAATTTGCTTTCTTCTTGAGTAATAAAAAGATAAAAATTCGATAGATTCGTAGGAAGCATGAAACCTCATAATTCTTTGATTATTCGATGACTATATGCAATAGCTTTTCATGGACTCTAGAAGTGCTAGAACTCGCTCTTGTGATTTTTGAAACTTGATAGTGATGAAAATTGCCTTGATTTTGAAAAGGATTGAAAACGATATGTTAGGATCACCACCATTGCCAAATAAAGCATGTGCCCTATTTGTACCCGTCGTGGGACTCCTTAGAAAACCCCTTTGAGCCTACGTTGAGCCTTTTCTTTCATCACCCTTATTAAAATTCCTATGCTTAGAATAGTTATATCTTGACCCTTGTCCTCGCGAGACTTGGCAAAAGTTTGAAATCAATTTGGAGGTTTGATGTAGAGTGATGTCATGAAACAAGTGTGGGGTGGACTTAGATAGAAATTGTGTGACAAATGTATATGCCGTGCCTAGCAAAAGTGAAAAATATGTAAACGGACAAAAAGAAAAGAAAAGAGAAAAATGTTAGTCCAAAAGAAAAGAAAAGAAAAGAAAAGAGGCACGGTTTTGATTGAAAAAGCTGTTAAGTCCTATCCTTGAAATGTTGTGAGCTTGGAGTTTAGTTCGTATTTGAAGGTCTAGTGTTGTTAAATTTTGACATTTGTCCATGTTTATGATGTTTTGGGAAGTAAAGAATGAAAGAAGGGTCCAACAAGAAAATATTCGACCCTTGGGGTGAAGCCATAAGGAAGATCAAGACTTGCCAAGTTTTGGTGACGTTTTCAAGCACCACTTATCCTAAATTTCCTTCCCTATGATTGCCGAGCCCCATGTTTTTATTTCCATAACGTTTTTCATGATTCTTAAGATGGTCAAATTTGATTTGTAGAGATTATCTCAAGAGTAAGCATATGGTTTTGGTTCATTGGTGCACATAGTTGTTATATGAGGTTTTTCCATTAAATTTCACAAAAGTGCTTTTGTTTCTTTGACATATGCAAGTTACTCTTCGTAATTCATTATCTTTCACTTGTATATACTTATATGTGAATAACCATGCTTCGAGAGAAAAGAAGAGAGTATGCCTAGTGAGGAGGATTAGATTAGCTTAACATGTCTACATGCTTACTTTTGTTCTTCTATGTTTTTATTGATGTTACATGTTCATGAAACTTGGAATTTTCGTGCTTAGCATTCTCATGCATTAACTTGAAAGCTATGTGTACATACGAGCCTGAGACAAGCTGTTAGGGGCAATAGTTTGTTTTGAGTCATAGTTTTATTTAGTTTGCTAAGGGACTAGCAAATGATAAGTGTGAGGTAGTTGATAGGAGCACAATGTGTGACGATATTAATGTGTTTACGCCCTCGGTTATGCTTTGTTTAACCCTTATTTATCTAAGATATAGTCATAATTTAGTTTAGTGTCATTTCAGAAGAGTTTTGGAAAAATGTACTTAATTGTCAGAAAAACGACTAAGTTTATAAATCTGAAGAAAAAGTGCAAAATATGTTATTTTCGAGATTTTGAGGGCTGTGTTTGACTGACTTATTCTTTTCCAAATTTGCTGAAATTTGGTATGCATATTATTGGCTTGCTAATGGGTTTTGTGTCAAATATTCAGATCAATCGGAGTTCGGAAAGTCACCCAAAAGATGGCTGCAACTTGGCAGTCCGAGCAAAGATCACCAGGGACTTCTAGGAATTTTCCTGGGACTGTGTCCCAACTTCAAAAATTCATTCCCGACGTTTCACAAGGAATTTTATCAAGCCCTTTTATATGGAGGAAGCTCTACGTGTCTAGTTTCTCTGAGACTTAGAATCGTATCAATCGGAGCTCCGAAGAGAGAGTTATGCCAGTTTTACCGGAGTAAGGTCATTCCAGCCGATTCCACCAAGTTTCTGCCTTTTTTCCTTTGTTTCTGTTTTCGATGGATATTTTGGCGTGCCATTGCATATTTGAAGATTTTCCAAGCTTATTGAAGGATAGAGGAAGACATTGAGCCAAGGCAATGGAGGAAAACATGAAGAAAAGAAGATTTCCTAGCCGAGCTAGGATTGCTTGCCGATCGGCAAGCATGCTGTTGCCGATTTTGCTTCTTGACGTTTCGGGCATTTTTCGGTGGATCAAGGCCTATCAAATGGAGTGCAAATCCTATACAAGAAGTCTATGAAGATGTGAAGCCCAAGCCATGGTAGTGCCTTAAAGAAAAATTCAGAAAAAGAAAACCTAATTGAACTATGAAAGGAAGGTTTCAAAACCTTATTCTACTAGGTTTTCTGATTACCTTTTGCAAGTATGGCTGCCTGCAACCCTGGCAGTTTTTTCCTCTATATATAGCCAACATTTACACAGAAAAACTTGTCACATTCTAAAGCAAAAATCTAGCCAAAGCTCTACCTAAATTTCCCCAAGTATCCTACACAAAAACCCTAGCCAAAACCACCTCCACCACACCCAAAGTTCTTGCCGAACCTTGGTTCTTTTGCTGCCGACACTACCACTGCCGAGCAGCAGCCTCCATCCGATCACCACCATCCGCCGGATCCACACCAAGACGAAGCTCTCCAAGGTTTCTAATGTGTGATCCACTCCCTACTCTTGGTTTTGTAATTTTTGTTGTAGTTATGTTAAACTTTGTCTATGAAGTTAGCATGAATTCTTGGTTTCAAGTTGTATGTCTATGTATGAATTAGATTGAAGTTTGGTTTTAGGATTTGTATATTCAATTTGTTTTCTTTATCTTTAAGTGGTATTTGGATGTAATAATACGGATTGCATGCTAAAAAGTAAGGGAAATATGTAACGAACTAGTTAATAGGATAATCGGCAAGAATGCATGTTAACTTGGTTTTACAGTTTTCTTGACTTGTTCTTTAAATTCGTGTGCTTAAAGATTAATAGTCTATGTAATTGCAATATGTAGATTGTTAATCTCATTAGCCGAAAATAATATGGGTTAAGTAATCTTTAGGGTTATGTTAATTTGTTTTGTTTTCACGAGGGTTAGAGCGGTTTAAAGAACATGCTTGTTAATAAGAAGTGGTGACGCCTTGCTTATTTAATTTGTTTCCGACTCAAAAGATTTCGTGCTCAATTACTATGCATGTTTGTTTACATCTAGAGGAGTTCTCAAATATGTTTAGTATAATTTTAGGGTTAGACGTAAAGTTAATCTTAAATACTTATGAAATCTATCGATTAGTAATACCTATAGGGAGCTAACTAAGTCAGAGTTAAGTTGAGTCTAGAACATGTTAACATCTTGCCGTGAGTTCTGCTTGCTTGTTTGTTATGTGTTTTGATTGCTTTCGTGTTAGTGCTTTGTGGAAGAATGTCGACCAACCTTGTAAATAATAGCTTTAGGATTTAATTTTCAGCTTTTCTTTTACATTTTCGTACCCTAGATGTTAGAGGGCAGCCTAGTGCTGCCGATCCTATCTGAATCCCCCTTGATTTCGTGTGAATATGTATATATGTATATAAGTGTGACAATTGTGTGCATATATGTTTGTGAATATTAGTGTTAACATTCTCATGTTTTAGGTACCCTTAATCCCCGGCTAGAACGATCCCTACTTATTCTATACTACTAACGATTGTAGGGTTATTATTGTTTGATGCTCGCTCACGTGACTCATCAGGGCTTCTCGGCAGGGTTATGGCTGCGCGCACATGCTGCTCGCATGGTGATGTGCAGGTTGGCGCAGACGCAGGATAGGGCATGTGAGCGTACACGAGGTCTTCGATAGCAACGGTAGGATGGTTGGCACGCGTGGTTGGCTGCAGCAAGGCTGCATGTGCGCACATTAGATGCCTGTATCGGATACGAGGTGCCAGTATCTGATACAGCATGTCATAGGTCAGAGCCTCACCGGATACGTCTTTGATACGCCATTGGATACGTCTGGTTTTGTCTTAGACACTAGTCGGACACGTGATGCCCTTGTCCGATACGTCTCGACAGCTTGGTGTCCACACTGCGCGGCTGCGCTGCGCTGCTGCGCGCAAGTGTGCGCGCGTTGCTTGCTGAGTGTCCGATACTTGGTTTCTTCTTGGCAGATTCGACATTTGCGTCTTCAATCGAGCATAACTTCCTCCATAAAATAGCTATTGATGCGATTCTAAATTATGTGGAAACTAGACTCAGAGATCTTTCCATGTATATATGGCACGTCATCTAGTTCCAAATGAGCTGTTCTGAGAAAATTGTGGAAGTTGAGTGATGTGCCCAGGAAATTCCTGGAACCTACTGTATCCGAATTTGCGAATTTGCAAGGCAATTCCGACATTTTCTTTAGCTCCAATCACTCAAAATCTTTCCATTACTCGATCATATATGTGTGTACTGCTCATAAGAGAGGAAAATTCCATCAAAAACAACATGGAAGCTTTACAGATTTAACGAATCATAAAATGACTTCGATTTTCAGCACTTTGTTAATTTTCTGTAAATTTCCAGCTTTTAAGTACATTTTAGCAAAACTCTACCAAATATTCTTTAATCTATATTATGACTCGATTTTAGATAAATAAGGGCTAAACAAAGCATAAACGAGGGTATAAACATATTAATATCGTAGCACTTTGTGCTCCTATCAGGATTTCAGAAGGAGAACTCGAAAATGAGTTATGTGGCTTCGGTATTATCAGAAAAATATGGGTTGCAAGAAGGCCATCGGGTTATGCTTTCATCGATTTTGGGCACAGTAAAGATGCAGAGAAGGCCGTTTATGAGTTAGATGACAAGAATAGCTGGAGAGTTGAGTTCTCACATAAATCTATACATGCGGTTGGTCAATACTGCAACAATGGTAATATTCCCATAACTAATAAGACTCCAGTATGTGGTAAGATTGGTATGGCTTTAAAGGCTTCTAATTTTGTTGGTTCGTATATTTGGATTATTGATTCTAGTGTCTCAGATCATATGACTTATGATAATTCTCATTATATTACTGATTTGTCTCCTCCACCCGTGTCATATGTCACTAATGCCAATGGTGAAGCTTTTCCTTTGTTAGGGATATGGTCAGTCCGTGTAACCCCTGTTTTAGCCATTTACAATGTTCTATATGTACCTGATCTGTCACACCATTTGATATTTGTTCCCCTGTTAAATACTGAATCTTGATGCTTTGTAACCTTTTATCCCATGTATGTGATTTTTTAAGATCTTCTCACCAGGGAGATAATTGGTCGGGGGGACTTGAGGGGCAGATTGTTTCACCTCGATCAAATATATGCGAGAGAGAAACCAGGATTACCGTCACGCACTGCTTTGACTGCAAGTTCGAATAAGCTAAGTGAAATTTGGTTATGGCATCGTTGATTAGGGCATCCATCTTTCCATGTTATGAAAAAATCTATGCCGTTTCTGTTTGTTGGTGTGGAAGAGTCCTCCTTGCGCTGTGAAACATGTGTTCTTGCTAAGAGTCATCATTCTACCTATTCTCCGAGTTCCTCCAAGAGTACTATCCATTTTGAATTGATTCATTCTGATGTTTGGGGACCTTCTAAAGAGCCTACGGTCACAGGTATAAGGTATTATGTGACGTTTATTGATGATTGTACAAGGTTAACATTGATTGTTCTTCTTCAAACCAAAGATGAAGTCTTCCCTGCTTTTCAAGCCTTTCATTCTGATAATGGAATATAATGATACTATTAAAGTTATTCGTTATGATAATGGAGGGGAGTATGTCAATCGTGTTTTTCACTAGTTTTTCAGAACTCATGGGATTGTTCATCAAACAACCTGCCCACGAACACCAGAGCAGAATGGGGTGTTTGAAAGGAAAAATCAGCATCTTCTAGAAATAGCTCGTTCCATCCTTTTTATGCCCATATGCCTAAGAATCTTTGGGGTGATGTTGTCGTAGCTTCTTCTTATCTTATCAATCGCCTTCCATCTTGTGTTCTTCAAAGAAAAACTCGGTTTCAGGTTCTTGCATCTCATGTCTCTCTTCCTTCCTATCATAATATACCTACCCGGGTCTTTGGTTGTGTGACCTTTGTTTATGTTTCTAAGAGCCAGAGATTGTCTAAATTAGATCCCCGGGCGATCAAGTGTGTGTTTGTTAGTTATAAGAGCCATAAGAAGGGATACAAGTGTTATCATCTACCTACTAGAAAATACTATGTCACTATGGATGTTACTTTCTTTAAGGACATGAGCTATTTTACCTAGGATGATCCAGCCCTTTAGGGGGAGCATTCATAGTTTGAAGAGCTGTATCACAGCGAGGGGGAGGAACTAGGAGTAGAAGCTTCAGTAGAGCTGTATCATAGCGAGGGGGAGAAACCAGGAGTAGAAGCTTCAGTACCAGCCATACCAGAAGTGACAGAAGCCTCAGACATCCATGTTCCAGGAATTGAACCAATAGCTGAGAGCGCAACTGCTGTAGAAGATCAATATGCCCCTCCTGCCAGCAGTCATATCCTTGATCCACAACTCCCTGTTGTAGAAGATCAATCATTTGAGGTATGTCATTCCACTGTTCCTAGTAGTAGTGAGCCTAATAGTGAACAATATGTGTTACCTAATAGGTATACTAGAGATCATCTCCCCAAAAGATATGAACCTAGTTTACAAGTCAAATCAAGATATCTTGTAGCCAACTATATGTCCACTAGGAAATTATCAAAATCATATGAATCATTTGTGAATCCAATATATGCTGTATCAGTACCTAACAAAGTACATGACGCGTTGGGAGATCCAAAGTGGAGGAAAGTAATGGAGGAAAAGATGGAGGCATTGAAGAAGAATGATACTTGGGAACTTGTATCTCCACCACATGGAAAAAAGGCTGTGGGATGTCGTTGGGTGTTTACCGTGAAGCACAATGCAGATAGATCAGTGAACCGGTATAAAACACGCCTTGTTGCAAAGGGATTTACTCAGACATATGGTATTGATTATGATGAGACTTTTGCTCCCGTTGTAAAAATGAATACCTATCATAGTTCTTCTTTCGTTTACTGCTAGTTTGAACTGGCCACTCCGACACTTTGATGTCAAGAATGCATTTCTTCATGGAAAATTAGTCGAAGAGGTGTATATGAGTCTTCCCCCTAGGTATGTAACTACTTCTACTGGTGATTTTGTATGCATATGAAGAAAGTCAATGTATGGTCTCAAACAGTCACCTTGTGCCTGGCTTGGGAGGTTCTCACAATTCATGCGAAAGATTGGTTACAGACAGAGTAATTCTGGTCATACTTTGTTTCTCAAGCATCAGCAAGGAAATGTAGTAGTCCTAATCATTTATGTTGATGATATGGTGATTACCGGTAATGATACTATAAGGATTGATAGACTACAGAGACAGCTTACTTCTGAATTCGAGATGAAAGACTTAGGTGACCTCAAGTACTTCTTAGGATTGAGGTAGTAAGGGAGAGAGAAGGAATCTATTTGTGCCAGAGGAAGTACATTCTTGATCTGTTGACAGAGACAAGTATGTTAGATTGCACACCTCACTACACCAATAAGTGCATCAGATAATACTACACAGTCAACGGTTTTACTGCGTAACGTTGAGTGACAAGAGAAAGTGAATCACATAACAGTTTTTAAGAGCAGTATTTGAAAGTTGATTTTACAAAAAAAATTGCACAACGGTTTCAACCATATTTGTTGTACGTATCATCCAGAAAAAGACGGCAACCTCCCCTCATAAGATTACTGAAATATGGGTTGTAATCATACAACAGAAAATAAAAAGACGTTGTGTGAACTAGCTCTTCAGAGATTCACAAAACAGTTTTTCATTATCGGTTGTGTTATAAATCTGTCATGTAGGGTTCTGCCGATCGTTTCCTCGATTTGGTGCTCACATTCTCCGCGACCATAAACCTTTGGAGAATATAGCATATAAGTTTTTAATCCCACAACATAACTACGAAAAAACTGATGTTTGAAATTAAGAGAGAAAAACACACACACAACAGTTTTTATTTCACTGTTGTGGGAATACAACTCTCATATTTTAGGATTATCAAAGCATTTCCTCAATTTGGCACTCACATTCCTAAAAATCAACAAGTTTTGTGTAAGATAGCATCGGTGTTGAATCACCCAACATATTTTTTCCAATACCGTTGTATGAATATAAAACAAAAACGTATATATGTTTATGTTTCCCTATGGAGAGCTAACTCCTTAAAGGATAAATGACCCAATTTTTTTACATGATCTCATACACCCCATCTTTGTGAAAGTGTAAGAATGGACGGATTAAAAAAATAAGGTACGAGAATGTAGTTACAAACGTTTTTCTTTTAGATAAATATCGCCGATTCATGATTAATCCATACGATCAAGACCCAAACATCATAAAAAATTCGAGAATTTCGTACCATGACCTTATTTTAATACGGTGATCACATCCAACGGTCGAATATTTGTTTTATCGAGTTTAGTCAAGTTGCTCGTTTGAATAATGGTTATGCCTACTAATGTCATATAACTTGTGTGTTAGGGTTATACATAAGTGTGTATCTTTCTAAATTAACTATATGAAAGAAATGAAAAATATAGAAAACATGCCATACAATGTGTTGCGGGGTCTTTTGATTAAGCATGACTAGGCTAAAATCAACCCGAAAGCATGATTAATGGGAGGACTTTATTCGTAATTCAGACCATCTTGAAATCGAAAGGAGCTTGACAGCATGAGCATGGTGTGGGAGCTAGAAACACACTGCGGTGATGAGAACTGCGGGGTTGGTTTTCTGGGTTTCTGTTTTTGGGAAGAGCTGCGGGGTTGGTTTTCTGGGTTTCTGTTTTTGGGAAGAGCTGCGGGGCTTGAAGACAGTTGTTCTGGACATATGGTTTTCTGGGCATGAGGCTTGAAGGCATGGAGGTTTGAGATGATAAGAGGCTGCTTATAAGGGGTTTTGCTTGTATGAATGCCTGAAGGCTTGAAGGTTTGAAGGCTTGAGGAAGTGTTGGATTTTGGGTGGTTTGCTGGGTGATGTTGGGTGATTGCTTCGTGGTTGCTGGCCCCCCTCTTTATAGGCACAGGGTTCAACTGTAAGGTTCAACAGAACCTTTGGCTATCTGGACAAAACTATTCTCATTCAATCCATGATTTAAGCCTTGAATCGGGAAAAAAAGAGGACTGATGTGATGGCTTGTGATTGCTGCAATGGCAGCAAACACCATATCATGAAATTTGGAGAAAGAGATTGGAAAGAGACTTGAGAGTTGTGGTCTCTTGGTTTGAGGGAGAAGGAGAATGCCATTAACTGGTTTTTAAGACTTCTCTTGGTGAGATAGGATGGTGATGATGATGGATGTTGCTTTGGTCTGCATTTGGGAGCTGCGGGAAGTAGAAGAGCTGCTGGGTATACGGTTGCAGCGATGAAGAAGGAGGAAAAAGGTTAAAGCAGGGAAGAAGAGCTGTTAGGGAGGAGAGAAGGAAATTGGGCTTTCTTATGGGCTTTGTGCCTTTGGGCCCGGGTTTTAAAGAGAAAGAATGGCTGGCCCAATTCTCATGCATGTTCACCATTTCATTCATCGATCTAACTTGTTGGGCTTGGATTTCGGGCCCAAGACCGAAATCACCGACGATAGTAAATCGACGAATGAGCATGTGCGTTTCCGTAACCTTCCACACCACACCCAAAACTGCAAGCCCCAAGAACGCGTGCATGTGGCTTGGGCTCACATTAAAAGTGTGTTTGCTTGGCGTGCTATAGCCGAGTAATGAACATAAAATCCTTATAAAACTATAGGATTTTATATAGTTACGTGACTATGCGTGGTCTTTGTCGCGTGATAACATAGTAACAAATTACGCGATTTTTCAGGTATCAACACAATGTGATCACGATAGTGAAATATGGATATAGTGCGAAACTCACTCATTGTCGATAACTTTTTAGCCTCGATCGCATGGGTCAACTCTAATTATGCCTATTTAATTGACCGTATTCATACAACAGTATTATTTAGATGCATTGTGTGACTGTAAATTTAGAGTTTAGAGTTTAGAGTTTAGGGTTTTTGGTATTTGTGTTTAGAGTTTATGATTTTTGATATTTGTGTTTAGAGTTTAGGATTTAGGGTTGAAATTCTAGAGGGAAAAATTCTCTATCTTTTCTTTACTTTTGTTTTCTGGGATGAAAAGTTTTGAATACTTTGATTTTAGAGGGAAAAATCTATTTCATTGTACTTATTTTCCTCTCTTTTAGTCAGATTATAAAGCTGATATGAGATAACTAAATGAATATAATATATTGTTCCATTCATTTATTAGTTGTTAAACAGAAACCCACTTGGACAAAAACCCAGACGCTATTAGCTCACTCTCTGCTCTCAGCTCACTCTCTCCTCTCAAAAACCCGCCCCCAACCCTCTCTCTCTCTCTCTCTCTTTTCGACTTGCAGAGCGGGGCAAACCCTAATCCAACCAACAACGACTCCAACATGACTCAGGACACCTTAATGAAGGACGTTGCCGCCCCCTCCAACTCCGACGACTCTCCACAATAAGTCCCTCTCTTCAATTATCAAAACCCTAATTTCCAGATTTGGTGAATTTTAGGAATCGATTTTGAATATGTACAATTTTGACAGATTTGAAAGAGATTGCCTCCCTCCTGGAGACCGCTCATACACCAAGGAGGTTCGGCGAGTCGTCCGGGCAGTCCGGCTGACCATGGTGAAGAAGGCGCAAGCTCAGTGTTGGTGTGGTCTCGGCGTTTCTCAGCTTCGCCTTTTCGCCGGGATCTGAGGCTCACGCAAATCTGTCCTCCTATCTTCCCAAGGTATTTTTCGATCAGTGTTGTGATTTTCAGATTCAAAGTTGTGGTTTTAGTATGTAATTTATGTTTTGAGGTCTGTGATTGTGAGATATTGGTGATTTTTGTTCAGTGATGTTGATTTTTGGTGATTTTTTATCAGTGATGTCGATTTTTTGGATTAAAGTGTGGTTTTAGTGTTTAATTTATGTTTGGAGGTCTATGATTGTGAGTCATTTGGTTATGCAGGACGATGAGCATGATATGGATGTTGATATTGCAACTTTGGCAGCTCAAGTTGTCGCAAAGAAACATGCCTCGCCTGAGCTGGAGATATACTGCTACTTGCTGGTCCTGATTTTTCTGATTGATCAGAAAAAGTACAGTGAGGTGAGGGAATACAGTCATTGTTATGTCTGGGTTTGTGTGTAGTTTAAAAGGAAATTGGGAAAATTTGTGTTAGTAACACTTGGGGTTGTTGGATTGTAGGCTAAAGCTTGTGCCACGGCTGGCATTGCTCGACTGAAGAATATGAATAGGAGAACTATTGATGTTCTGGCTTCAAGGCTCTACTTTTACTACTCTCTTAGCTACGAATACACCGGTGATTTTGCAGAAATTAGAGGGTGAGTTTATATTTTGATTCATTTGATGTACAAATATCTCTGTATTAAAACAAGGTCTAAAGCATATGGTTGTTATAGTTAACTTATGCAATTGATGAGTAGCTTATTCACTCTTACATTAACAGGAATCTTCTTAATCTTCACCGCATTGCAACTTTGCGCCGTGATGAACTTGGCCAGGTATATCTGAGACCAAAATTATTTTTAACTAATAGTAAACATATGCTCTACGGTTTCTTATGTCCATAATCTGATGCAGGTGACACTTCTGAACTTTCTGCTTCGCAACTACTTGGCATATAACCTATATGATCAAGCAGAGAAACTGAGATCCAATTCAGGCCCCCCGATTTGAGACTCACTCTAACTAGCAGGTGATTCTCAGCTTTTGATCTTTTTATTGTCATCCTAATACTTATGGTTATCACCGCCACCTATGTCTGTGGATATAGTTTGTACCTTTTATTGGTGGATATTTGTTCACCTGTGTTGAAATTAAAACCTTCTGTATAGTTAATGTAATAGCTTTATCTTCTTATACATACATACATACATATATATATATACATACATACATACATACATACATACATACATACATATATATATATAGACAGAGCTTTATTGTGATTGCAGCAAGTTTATAGTTTCAATACACACAAACGCACACACGCATATGCATATATGAAGACATATTGTGTTTTTTCTTTTTTATTCAAATGTCAATCTCATCCTTATATTAAATGAAATTCATCTCTATTCATTTCTTAAGTTGAAATTTCTATTATGGTTGAAAATTTACTACACTGTAGGATGGTCCGGTCTATATTTCACGTACTTTTTCTCTATTTTTCCGTGGGAATCAGAATAAGTAAAAGAAAACTATACTGTTTTTTTCTTGGTTATTTTCTTGGGGAGTAACGGATTGATTGATGGCAAGCCGGTCTCATGGGAGGCTTATAATGAGAAGCTTAAGTCCGTAGGGATTTTGGTCAAGGCTCGCAATTTCCTGTATTTCGGGTTGTCTTGTTCATCTTAGTTTTCTATTTGAGATTAAGTTTTGGTTTAATATTGGTTCTCTCTGGTAGACATAAACCATATGATAGTAGTGCCAAATTCTACTGCTATCACCAATGCTTTTGTTTTGTTGTTTCTATGTTTGTGTAGTATTTGTAATTCTCAAACTTTAAATTGGATCTTGACTACATGTTAACACGGAGGATCCCAATGCAACATAAACATTGAGCAGGCTGGAATCAGTTCTAGAAAACATGCAAGGACTCTGAAGCCCTCACCAACAGGTACTTCATTGTGCACAATTCTGATATATATTTGAATATTAAATGTTCTTCTGTAATGATTTCTGATTAGTATCTATGTATTATGTCAATATTAATCACTAGTGTTGGGGTTATGGTTCTTATTTATAGTAATAATTATATGTCTCATGATCGAGGATACGTGAGATTTTTTGCTTATATTAGTTTTTTCAATACTTCAATGTTGGAATTAGTTACCAGTTCTAATTTAATACAAATTTATATTTTTTGGGAATTGGTTTGAATGTGTTCTTATCTATTAATAGGTTTTTGGTTCACCCGACCCAGTGCGTCGAATGCTTGTCAAAAAGCGTCTGTAACTAATCGTGTTGGAGATTTTGAGTTATTATTAGGAATTTTAGGTTTTTATTGGATAACAGGAGAGCTTGCCCCACCCATGAGTAAATACTTTGTAGTAGCCTCATTAGACCGTACATCTTTCTTAGTATATCCAGATAATAGGTAGGAGCATAAATTGAAACATTCTAGAGCTACAAAGATAGTTATTAAAACGTTAGCGCCGCATAAAAACATTCTTCCTAGAGTAGCTGTTAATACGAATAACAGAAACTCTGTTATAGCCATTTCTGTACATTCAATGTACTTTACGGATAGAGGAATACATAGAGTTGAACATAGTAAAATAAGAAATTGAAAGATTTCGTTGAAATTATTCGTTTTCCAATTACAACATGAATCATTTGTAATTAAGAGTGAGCAAAATTATAATTCAGCTCTGGTGAGTTGGTCATTCCAGGAATTACATTGACTAGTCCATCTTTGAATGCAGATTATGGTGATGTTTATTATATTGGCCATCATTCATGCTCATGTCTTTGCCAGCCTACGATACTAAAGATGACCAATGATAGGAGCACAATGTGTGACGATATTAATATGTATTTGCCCTCGTTTATGTTTTGTTTAACTCTTATTTGTCTAAGATTGAGTCATAATTTAGTTTAGTGTCGAATTGATAGAGTTTTGAAAATATATGCTTTAGAATCAGAAAAATGACAAAGTTAAAGAATTTTGGAAAATAGTGCAAAATGTGTCTTTTTCGTGATTTTGAGATGAATAGAATTGTGACCTATCTTTTTCTAAATTTGTTGAAATTTAGTATGTATGTTATTGGCTTGCTAAAGGGTTTTGTGTCAAAAATACAGATCAATCGGAGTTCGGGAAGTCACTCAAAAGATGGCTGCAACTCAGCAGTTCGAGCAAAACAATCCAGGGACTTCCAGAATTTTTTCTGAACTGTGTCCCAATTTCAAAAATTCACTCCGGACGTCACAAGGAATTTGATCTAGCCCTTTTATATGGAGGAAGCTCTACGTGTCTAGTTTCTATGAGACTTGGAATCGCATCAATCGGAGCTCCGAGGAGGGATTTATGCCAAAATTACCAGAGCAAGGTCATTCCAGCCGATTCCACTAAGTTTCTGCCTCTTTTCCTTTGTTTTTTTTTTCGATGGACATTTTGGCGTACAATTGCATATATGAAGATTGTCCAAGCTTATTGAAGAATAGAGGAAGACATTGAGCCAATGCAATGAAGGAAAACACGAAGAAAATATGCTTTCCTAGTCGAGCTAGGATTGGTTGTCGATCGGCAAGCAAAACTGCCAATCTGTGTTCTTGGCGGGTTTGTGCATTTTTTCATGGATCAAGTTCACTAAATGGAGTTGTTAAGTCCACATATGAAGTCTATGAAGATATACAGCCCATGATTGATGGAGATTATTATCCAAGCACAAAGTACTTGCAAAACAACTTCATATACATATTACATTTTTTGTATCAATTGTAGCAAGAACAAGTAGGAATCGTTCTATCCGGAGAAATTCAGGGTGTTCAATCACATAAAGCATTACAAAATCATATTGGGAGTTTGATATTTGAATCTAACACCTACTGAATTTTACGAAATTAAATCTAAATTATTGTATACAATTGATCAACTTCTCCACACAAAAACAAGCAAAGACTCACTCATGAAATACAACCAACATGCATATACAAACAATGCATAAATTTTTGAATCCTCTTTAACTTATTCAATTCTAATTCTAATTAGAGTCCTTAGAATTAATTTCGCGTATAATCCTAAACATGGTTCATTTAATGGTTAAGACTTCACAAGTATTTAGAATTAATTTCGCGTATAATCCTAAACATGGTACTAATCGGTTTAAAGACACTTCGCGTAGAAATTAAACACAAGAAGCACATAAGCACAATAAGCCGAAATGGAGACATACAAACATGTAATGGCGTCACTCATCATATTTGATCATGCAAATTTTCAAGGTTATAACAGTCCTAGTTAAACAATCTAAATCACAACAACTTCGCGTATGATGCAATCTAAATTATTTTGGTGAGTGAAATTGGCACCTAAGGAGAAGCCACAAAGTCAGCCCTCAAGCACACAATTTGTGATGCACGAACTCATGAAAATTAATCAAATAATATCAAAGTATCAACCGAAAATACTACTGCCCTATTCATACACACACATCGACTGCATAACATGTTCATAGATCAAACAAACAAAACCAATACAATCTGATTTCCATGTTTGAAATACAAAACCAAAAACCAAAAACCTATAGTATTATACAACATGAATTCGTACAAAATACAGAAAATATTACAAGCCATAAAGAGGATGAATCACACTTTGAAAAAGAACTTTGGAAGCAATTCGGCAAAGGGTGGTGAATCAGATGAAAGCTTGGGAAAAGGAATGGTATTTTGGAGGTGGTGATGATGATTATGGCTTGACAATTTTCTGTATAAGACTTGGTAATATTTTGGCAGAGTTTCGGCAACTTTTTGTGAGAGAGAAAAGATGATTTTTCTGTATAAAAGAGGGCTATATATATAGGAGAACAAATGAGGAAGATGTTTGGCAGCTTTAAGTCTTCAAAACCGAGTTGAACTATTTTCGGCAGAATGACCATTTTCTGATAAAAACGGAATATCTCTCTCTAGAAAACAGCTATTGAGGTGATTCCAATTGGGTTGAAAACTAGACTCCTGTAGATTTCCATCCATCTAAGGCTCACTATCTGGTTTAAAGTGAGTTGTCCAGGAGAGTCCGTGGAAGTTGGATTACGTGCACAGGAATTCTGCCGAATTTAATCAGGATTTGTTGCGATTTTGCTTCCTCTATTTTCTGTCGAAAATCATCAAGATAATGCCTGAATAATTGAAAAATATATCCTTACGTTTTCCATGAATTAATTCAACCAATTATCTTGCACAAAGAATGAAATTCAGTCCACATTCGTAAGCCAAATCCAAGTAGAACTCGGTTTATGATTATTCTTTTCCATTCCGATTTCTTATTTCTTTTCTTTTTTAATTCAGCCGGTTTCTCCATGGATTAATGCATCATGGACTTGTTGACGGACTGGACTCGATTTTTGTGTAACAAAATATCCAAGGGGCAGCCGAAAGCTTCTCTAGATAGACCGGGAAAGCACAAACCTTCTTTAGCCGATTCCATTCTTCTCCTAATTGACTTGGGAGAACTTCTTTTCCTTTGTTCTTCGACTTGGCCCTTGCTAGGATGACTTCTTAATGCATCATTATGTACAGTAGCTCCTCAATGATAGTCTTGGACAAGCTTTTGATGTAGAAAAACAGAAAACACTAAAATCGGACAGAAGGTTTTCTTTCTCGGCAGTAGTGACCTCCGTGCATTCAAACCGGCATAACTTTTTGCTCCGGAAAGCTTTTGCTGCGATTCCAGTTGCATATGAAACTAGACACACAGAGCTTTCATCCATATAAAATTCGCCTTCAAATTACTTGTGGATCGTCTGGCGTAAATTCGGGAAGTTGAGTGACGTGCATTGAAATCTGCTGAAGTTTCTGGATTTGCATCCGATTTGAACTTGTGATTCTTTGCATCTTATTTTGCTCCAATTTCAGTAAATCCTTGCCATGCTCAATCCTTACCATGCTCAATCCTTTATACACAACTGCATATGAGAGAAAAAAAATCTATCGAAAGCAAAGTTTATGTTTTACAGATTCAATAAAACATCTCAGAGACTTTTCGAATAGGCTTTTGATAATTTCTGTCCAAATTCTTCTATTTAAGCACATTCTCACATTAAACTCAACCAAAACTCAAGACTTAATTACATGACTCTATCTTACAACAATAAGGGTTAAGCATTGGATAAATGGGGGTAAAAACATATTAAGAACGTCGCATTTTACGCTCCTATCAATGATATGAAGAAAATTCAGAAAAAGAAGTCCAAGAATGCAATATTTATCCAACAAGGAAACATAAGCCAACTAGGAAAAGGAAAACTCCCTTCCTTGTTGAGGCCGGAAACCCTAGCCTTATTCCTCTATATAAAGCCATCTTTTCCACATAAAAATTTGTCACATCTCAAGCCATTACACAAAGCCAAAGCTCTACAAATCCTCCCCAAAGATCCTACATAAACCCTAGCCGAAAATCACCCTCACCTTCACCCAAGTTTCTGCCGAAGCTTGGATTTTTCTGCCGACACACCCTTTTGCCGAGCAGCCACCCCACCATCTTCCGCCGGATCCACACAAGTCGAAGTCATTAAGGTGTCTACAAAAGTGTTATCCACTCCCCTCTTTCGGTTTAGTAAATTTTATGTAGTTATGCTTAGTTTTGTCTATGAAACTTGCATGTATTTTTGGTTTTGGATTATATGTCTATGTATGAACCGAATTGGAGATTGGTTTTATAACTTGTATGTTAAAGATTTGTTTGAATCGATGCTTAGATTTAGGTTTAAGTTTCGGCAACAATGAATTTTCATGCTAATTTGTAATATAAAACTTGTAAGATTTGTACACTTAGATAATTAGGACTGTGGTATTGATGCATGTTGAGGATTTAAATTTGTTAGTAATCCAAGGGCGTGACTTAAAAACCGACACATTAGTTTTGTTTGACAAACAAGTAAATCTAGATGTTAGGTTTCATCTAATCTGAGTAGAATGAATAAAGATGAAATGTATATACAAAAAAAAAAAAATAGTGAGATACTTCAATTTCAAACCAATCATCGTGAATCAATTCTTTTAAACAATTTGCAATCATAACTGAAAACCCAGTAATCGAATATACTTTTAAAACAATTTGCAATATCATAATCGAAAACCCACTGTAATATCTTTCATATTGCAATCAAACCGATTGATTGAATTTAGGGTTTCACCGCTTCCTCAATTTTCCCTCAGAAGTGAAATTCGGACCAAAACAGCGGAAGTAGGATGGGTATGTGATATAATAGAGTAGGATCTGTTGAAGAAGTGAGTGAGAGAGAGCTAATCGAAGTCCATGGATATGCTATATAGGTGTTGGGCTGTTGGAGGCAAAGTGAACGAGGTGAAGTGGTGAACGAGCTTTATATATGTTGAGAACTTAAGATCCTAACGTTGGTTTTTTTTTTACACAGCAGATATAAGCATGTACTGTAAGTTCACCTTGTAAACGGTAATATAGTAGCTTATTACCGTTGTTGTGATCAGTAATAGACTAATAGTCATCTAGTTTAATAGGCAGGCTGTAGGTAGATCGATTGTAGAAAAACTACTGACTATTGACTATGCCTAACTTTTTTTTGCAAAGCAAATCTCTTCCTAACTGTTAACTATTAGCTAATTGGGTCATATATATTAAATGTTTCATGGGCTTTCCGGGCCGGGCTCTTCGGGCCGGCCCAACGGGCTTTGACGGGCTTTTGACTAATCGGGCTTTTTCGGGCCTATGGGCTTCAAGACCTCGGCCCAAGCCCGGCCCTATGCCCATCGGGCCGGGCTTTTTCGGGCCTATATTCGGGCCGGGCCGGGCTCGGACCCAATGGGCTTCGGGCCGCCCGCGGACTTTTTGGGCTCATGGGTCAAATGGTGACCCCTAATTACAATGCATCGCATATTAGTATGCATGGCTTTACATTAAATCGCACTACGGTGCACGCATTTCAGTGCATGACATTACAATGCATCGCATATCAGTATGCATGGCATTACAATGCATCGCACTACGGTGCACGCATTTCAGTGCATGGCATTACAATGCATTGCATATCAGTATGCATGGTATTACGATGCATCGCACTACGGTGCACGCGCATCTCACTGGTTAGGTTCCATTCAACCGGCTCCATGACATCTCACCAGTTAGGGTTCAACCGGCTCCATGGCATCTCACCGGTTAGGGTTCAAACCGGCTCCATGGCATCTCACCGGTTAGGTAACATTCAACCGGCTCCATGGCATCTCACCGGTTAGGGTTCAACCGGCTCCATGGCATCTCACCGGTTAGGGTTCAAACCGGCTCCATGGCATCTCACCGGTTAGGTTCCATTCAACCGGCTCCATGGCATCTCACCGGTTAGGGTTCAAACCGGCTCCATGGCATCTCACCGGTTAGGTTCCATTCAACCGGCTCCATGACATTCCACCAGTTTCACAACTTTCCTTCGCCCCTGCGGGCAAGGACAAGCCAGCAACAACTCAAGGCTTCAAACACATGGGCTTTATAAACCCGGGAGAGTTTACATCTAACACATGCAAACTTTTCCAGCAGGCTAAAAACCCTGCATCACACTGAACTGTGATAAATATGGGGATACATGGCGAGCCTTGTTATCTCAACGCCACCCCACCGGGCAGATTACCCCACGCTTATTCCAACACAAGCTGGGCCGAACCACCGGGCTACTCCCCGGCCTGCCTCACCGTTGGCAGCAATTGTACTGGGGGACTCGTTCCGACATGGTAGTCCACCAGTCGAGTCCTCACATTATCATCCCATGCACTCGTCTGGGTTTCACCCCGCTACACATTTATTGCATGGGCACCCCGGTTCCGCACCGCTGCGCCAGAGCCTCGACCCCTGCACCACAGCTCACGCTAGCACCTCACCTCCGGCCTCGTGAGATCGGCCGCTCAGTCTATCAGCTAACCCTCCGGCCCGGTCCTGTCCAGCAATCACCCTCGGCCAGCGGGTCACCCCAGATTCAATAGGCCCGGCTCTGTTCGGCAGCGGCTTTGCCCGATCAAGCTTCAACGAGTCAGGACCGGTCCAACACGGATCCTCCCTGGGCACCCACCGCCGCTCTAGAACCCAGCACAGACGGTGAGGATCAGAACCTGGCACCTCAGTACACCGGTTATGTAGCATGGAAGCATCACTCCCGGCCAAGTCAAATCTCCAACACGGACTTGGGGGACTACTACTGGGAGCACATCAGTAACACTCGAGCGGAGGAGTGGGACTCGGCATTCGAACGCCCGGTAAGAGTCCAATCTCACTTAGGGACTTGGGGGACTGGTGGTAATAGGGGTGACTCGGTCACCACGTACTCTTGGCAGCACATGATGATTAACTCCCCAAGTAAGATTGCACTCTTACTCGGGAACTTGGGGGACTTATTGGAAGTATATATGGTGCACCGCCAAGCATGTTCGACGACCTCGTGGACCGTGCAACCGGCATCATAGGTCCTACTTCCGGCATCCAGCGGGTAGACCGCCACCCCGGCTACATCTCCATTGTTCCACATCACCAGTGCCGCACTCGGAAGTCGTGCCACCGGGCTCTTGAAATAGCTCCGTGAGTAGGAAAAGTGGGTTTGCATCCCACATTGGAAACATTGTAAAGGAGGGAGCCTTCCTTCCCTATAAATAGAAGGCTTCCCCCTTAGAGTTAGAGATCTTGGATACTTGCTACTCTTGGCTTGTAACCACCACCCGATGGTTTATCGGCCGATCATACTATATTCCAAGTAGACGTAGCCGTGCCCTCCGATGGCACGGTGAACCATTATACTTGCCTGTGTCTATTTACAACTTTATTATTGTGCTTCTCTCAGGCCTACGGGTTTGTGCGGAAACATGCAGTAAGTGTAGTGAGCCAGTTCATGCATAATTCAAGTGTGGATCACATGGATGATGTTGTGAGGATTTTGAGATACTTGAAGTCAGCTCTAAGAAGAGGAGTAATGTTCTTCAAACACAACAACATTCTTGAGGTTAGTGATTTCACAGATGCAGATTGGGCTGGAAATATTATATATAGGAGGTCGACATCAGGTTATTTTACCTTTGTGGGAGGTAATTTGGTTACAAAGAAGAGTAAGAAGAGAAGGTTGTGGCTCGATCTAGTGCTGAGGCTGAGTATAGAGGTATGACACATGGAGTGTGTTAATTGTTGTAGTTGAGAAATCTGCTACGTGATTTGGGTGTTAATTTGTCAAATGCGATGCGGTTATATTGCGATAACAAAGCAGCTATTGATATATCACAGAATCTAGTTCAACATGATCGTACTAAACATGTGGAGGTTGATCGTCACTTTATAAAGAAAAAGTTAGATGCTAAGATCATTAGCTTTCGTTTTGTTCCTTCAAAAGAGCAACTTGCAGATGTACTCACAAAAAGCGTGTCTAAGAATGTTTTTTATGACTCACTTAGCAAGTTCGGCATGGTTGATGTGTATGCACCAACTTGAGGGGGAGTGTTAGCGTGAGTCATGTAAATTAGGTAGTTAGTACTTACCTATTCTGTATACGTAGTACATGGTAAGTAGGGTTGTAGTACTCCCTGTATCCTCTTTATATAGTCTCCAACGTGAGATGAATACATATCAGAAAATTATTCTCCCAAATTGTGTTATATTCAACTAATCTCTGATTGTATATGCTTATCAATTTAATTACATGCTAACATTAGTTCTACAGAATTTTAAACCATGTTATCAATTTTTTAAAACATATAAATTAACTTTTGACACCCTCCATATCCTGCTATAGAAAAATTTGAAAGATAAATATAATTGAGTGTCACACTGATTTTTCTTCGTGGGTCTTAATGGGTTTTAATGGTTTATTACGATTAATACCAACAAGGTTATTACGACATGAACATAACACGACACAGTGTTTTACTAGGTCTACAGGTGGGTTTAGATCATGAGGAAAAAAATATATTTGTTTTCTTTTTCAAGCTAAAAAGAAACAAAATAATTCCTTAGCTTGGAATGGAATTTTGGATGCTAAAAGTCATGTTTTCTGGTATGTGATGGATTGTAGGGAATGGTAAGGCCACCAAATTTTGGACTTTCAATTGGGTTTTCAATCACCCTTATTGATACTTTACCTTATACTACTAGGAATAATGTCATTTGGATGACAATGTGGATGCTTTTGTACAGATAATGAAAGGGATGAATGAAAACACTGATATTTAAACCTAAAAGTGTCCAGAAGATTATGGGAATTCCTATTCCTGATGCCCCACATGAAGATGAGTTTGTATCTCTGCTAATGGAAATTTTACGATCAAATCTGCCACTTGATTGCAACGGGATGATTTTCAACAGCATAAACATAGTGTGAATTAATATGCTTTGGAGAATAACATTCAACCAAATTATTTGCTCCTTTTATGAGGAAAAATACAAGCAAGCAATAGATTGTCAAGGTTTTGTTAAATATCAGATAACAGAAGAGTGTTGTTATTGGAATCTCCACATTTGCTCACTTGACCTCCTTATGTTTTCAATTATTAGATTATATATATGTCATCTTATACAATGACTATTAAGGAAAATAATTATCAAAGACATATTATATTTATATTCATTTTCTCTAAACTTTCTAATTCTATAAAATAATAAATTGCAGTATTATTATTTTTCTTAAGAATTTTTATTTTCTAATTTAACTACATACATATTTAATTATAATTTATTACATTTACATTTATTTCCTTATCTATTTGTATATATTTTCCTGCATTTTAGTTCTATATATTTAAAGAACTAGCTTGTGACATAAAATAAATTTTATATAAATATATATTATATAGGTTGAACTCATTTTGTTTTATATAAATATATATTATATGCGTTGAACTCATATATAAATTAAACAAGATGATGTGTAATAATTTTCTTTAATTTTAAAATAAATTATATAACTATTTAAAAAAGGACTATTAATAAAAAGGGGCATAAAAAGTTTTAAATTTATAAAAAAGGCACTAAGTTTTACCAGATTATAATTAAGGGCACATGCTAACCTAATACCCCAAAAGATTGAAAAAATTACAAAATGAGCGACTTCAAGTAGTTACTCTCCGGTGAATTTTGCAAAGCCCTAATCCCATTGGAGCCAGATCCAAGCTCTTAGTCACAACCTCGCGGGCCACCGGTACTGCTCCGTCGGCCTCGAAATCTCGCTCTGATCTGGCGTTGCCAGCGTCGAAGCCTTCCTCCCCCTCCAGCGTGCCCTTCCTCGCAGTCGGAGACGGTGCTCGCTTAGCTTTACTCACCTGTAGCGAGTATGACTCTACTCCTCTCGACCGATTGAGACCGTCTCAGCGTCTGCTGGATCGACATTGGACTCGCCGCGGCGGTTTTGGCCACCACCGACGACGGAAACCACTTCGAATTGGAGCAAGTGGAGGAAGAAGACGACAGGTAGCGAGAGGTGAGACTCGAGACGGCGAGGAGCGGCACAATTTTCGGGGTCAGAGGGTAGCAGAGGAGGCGTGGTTCCGTTCTTAGAACGACCGGAGGCGACGGGGGCGGCTTTGGGGTTCCTCCGAGACAGATGATAAGGTACTGTTAGAACAGACTAACTAGGTGAGAAGTTGTTCATGTTTCAACAGATGATTTCTCTTTATTTGTTTTTAGAATGTAGCTTTTAGAATGAAGCTACAGACTGCAGGTTGAACCCAAGATAATTAACCAAAAACGAAAGGTACTGGTAGTTCGAAGCCATTAATCTAGTGGAAGAGGAACATAGTTGATTCATTATAAGTGAAGTCCTCTATCATGTAAAAGGGTTTACAACTGTGGTATCGAAATTTCTCTTCTGCAAATTTTTAGCTACTATACGCAACTAGCTCATACCAATTGCTTTCATTGACAACTTTCTCAATTACATATTAAGTGTAGGAAATCTGTTGAACCTTTAACTTTCTCGTCATACATTATCATCTACAACTGAGTTATTGTAGTACTAGTTACTAGTGACAACAACTAATGGCCTCAGAGAACAAGAGCAAGTTCCAGACCAATACATCAAGTCCCAGGGAAAAAAACCCTTCACTGACTCGTGTGTTACAGATTAGTTTCTTTCATATTTCTCCAGAACAACGAAGAGCAAATAGCCCTGTTAGAGTTAAATGTTTGATTATTGAAGAGAGCAGCATATAATTCTCTTCACAAATCCACTATATGCTTGTGTATGAGTGTAAACACTTTGCCTTTGTATATATAGAAAACCAAAGTCGAAGAGTTTGGCCCGATCTTTCCAAGAAGCTGGAAAGATAGTATATGATGTTGCAGGTTGCATGGTTTAAACTTTCTTAAAGAACTAGTCAAGATGCTCTACAAATGTTCGTTCAGACAGAATGTGATCACCTTACTTGAGTTGCACTGTAGCACGTGCACATATGACAGTATTAAGTTCAAGTAAAGGGAAAAAAGAGGAAACCAAAATCAATATCACAGTAACTGTCGAAATAACTATTAAAAGTAATTATCGATATAACTAGTTATTATCGGAGTAACTATCTCAATAACTATATTACTAACTATATTAGTAATTATATTACTAACTACCTTACTAACTATTTAGGTAATTATTTTACTTACTATGTTACTAGCAATCGGAGTAACTATCCTAATAACTATCGGAGTAACTATCTCAGTAACTATCGAAATAACTAGTTAATATCGGAGTAACTGTCTTACTAACTATCTAAGTAACTATCATCTCACTAACTATTTATATAGTTACTAACTATCTAAGTAACTATCATCTTAGTAACTATCTTATGAACTATTAAACTAACTACCTATCTTACTAACTATCTAATTAACTATTCTCTCAGTAGCTATCTTATTAACTATCTATATAGTTACTAACTATCTAAGTAACTATCTTACTATCTTACTAACTATCATCGTAACTATCTTACTAACTATCTATATAGTTACTAACTATCTAAGTAACTCTCATCTCAGTAACTATCTTACTAACTATCTATATACTTACTAACTATATAAGTAACTATTATCTCAGTACTATCTTACTAACTATCTAAACAATTACTATCATTTTAGTAACTGTCTTACTAACTATCTTACTAACTATAATCTTAGTAAATATCTTACTAACTATTTTACTAACTAAGTAACTATCATTTTAGTAAGGGAAAATGGCTGAATTGATCACTGAAGTATGCCCCATTCTAAACTTTGCTCACTGAAGTTTGTCCAATATCACTTTGCTCACTATCGAATTACACTTGTGTTCACTTTGATCACTCCGTCTAAATCAGCCGTTAAAATTCAAAAAATTTGTAAACGATCGTTAACAGTAGGGGTATTTTAGTCATATCACTTTGTTCACTATCTCTTTTGCCTGACCCGAAGAGAGAGAAAGAGAGAGAGAGGGGCAACCACCGCCGATGGTGGCGATTGACCCACCATTCGAAAGCTCTCACTTAGCCCAATAATCTATCCAACTACACCAATGCTCCTGTAGCTGCAATGCAAACTCGAGGTTCCAGAGAACATCTCCCATTGACGGCCTGTCAATACACTAGCACCAGTATGGAGATAGTGTAAACCACGAGCAGCCCCAATGCAAATCTCAAGCCTTTGCGTCCATGGTAGAGGAGGCTTTTGGGTCTTGTACAAATGCTCCCTCAGGGTTCCAAAAGCCATGTAATCATACACAAGAATCATCTCAGAGTTATCCTCACAATAG
Organism: Potentilla sterilis; assembly: GCA_963682095.1. Classification (NCBI taxonomy): domain Eukaryota; kingdom Viridiplantae; phylum Streptophyta; class Magnoliopsida; order Rosales; family Rosaceae; genus Potentilla; species Potentilla sterilis. The sequence continues at coordinate 30,752,681 of OY821762.1, forward strand.
CCAATCAGTGAAACAAGATGACGATGACGAAGCTTTGAGAGCATTTCAATCTCAGTCTGGAATTCATGCACACCTTGATCAGAGAGAGGGTTTCCACGCTTGATGGCTACTTTGGTCGTTCCACCATCAATGTCACCCTTGTACACTTTCCCAAAACCTCCCACACCAAGGAGTCGAGCCTCTTCAAAGTTGTTAGTGGCAGCTTTGATCTCAGCAAATGAGAAGTGACGACAAAGGTTTGAGGGGAGGGAGGAAGCACAACTTCGTGTTGTGTTTGTCTTGGCAGAACTTGCAGATTGTGAATACAAAGACAGAGGGAGCCAACCAGATGGTCCTTCACTTGTACTTGAGTCCTTAGGTTGTCTACGGCGGCGTGACACACACATAGCAAAGAAACCAAGGACAAGTGCCAAGACAACTCCACCACTAACTCCCCCGGCAATCAGTGCTTTATGGTTATTGTTCTTACCCTTGCCAAGTCTTGACCTAGCCTTAGATGGATCAATGTTGACCTGCTTGGGACGGGGTATAGGATTAGGCCCTCCCAGATTGCCAGTAGTATCATTGATCTTGAAAATCTCGACTCCATTAAGGATTGCATCGTAGTACTGTGGCTTAGTATTAGCATTTGGATGCAGTGCGAGCCACAAATCCTCCTGCGGGCTCCCATTTGGAACCATTACTACATAATCTCTGTATAGTGGAACTAAATTCTTTCCTGTGAGTCCAGCAACATCAAAACCAGACTCAGCAGTCTGGTTATTGATATAGATATCAAACACTCTCTGATTCACACTTCTCCGGCAACCTCGTCGCCGATCGAACCCACCGATCGATAGGGGACGCCGAGCCGCGTCGAACACGCCACGTCACGAGGTCGGAGGTGGCCGGAGCGACGGCGATCGCCTCTGCCCCTCTCTCTCTCTTTCTCTCTCTTCGGGTCTATCCCCATAAGCCACAACCAGTAAACACAAAAACACCAAACTCCACATCCTACCCATGGCCATATCAACCAGTCCACAATGCCACCGACATAAATTTCAACCCCAAAAATCCAAAAAACAGAGCATAATAACCAAAACCCAGATCCAGTAATGCAGAGAAGGATTCAGAACCTGAGATTTTAAGCCGAGCAGAGCAAAAACCAGATGGGAATTCCGACACCAATTGTCCAGCAAAGCACACTAATATGACTCCATTATTTGCAAGATTCAGAAACAGTTGAAAGAAAATGAAAGGCCTAATTGTAATAATAAGTCTCAAGTGCTAACCACCCAGAATGAGAAAGTGAAAGTTGAACAACACAATCCTCTCGCTTTCTTCACTTTTCTAACAAAAAGCCAGAGTCGGTCTATTTGTGGTGGGTCGGCTAATTACTGTTGCATAGAAATCAGTGGACAATGTCGATGACGAGGGAGTAAACTAATGAAATTCCCAAAATGTCCTTAAAATTTGCACATAAGTGGCACGTGTCACTGTTTTTAACGGCAGAATTTGAATTTTAACGGCTGATTTAGACGGAGTGATCAAAGTGAACACAAGTGTAATTCGATAGTGAGCAAAGTGATATTGGACAAACTTCAGTGAGCAAAGTTTAGAATGGGGCATACTTCAGTGATCAATTCAGCCATTTTCCCTTTTAGTAATTATCTTATTAGTTATCTTACTAACTATCTAAGTAACTGTCATCTTAGTAACTATCTTACTAACTATCTAAATAACTATCTAAGTAACTATCTTGCTAACTATTATCTTAGTAACTATCATACTAACTATCATATTAGTAACTATCTTACTAACTATCATTTTAGTAACTATCTTACACAATGCAACGTGCTACAGCACCGCACCACGGCAGCGTAAATATCAAAGTAACATTTTCTGTAACTATCTAAGTAACCATCTTACTAACTATCTATATAGTTACTAGCTATCTAAGTAACTATCTTACTAACTGTTTATATAATTACTAACTATCGAATTAACTATCTTACTAACTATCTAAATAACTATAATCTTAGTAACTATATTACTAACTATCTAATAAACTAATTTACTAACTTAGTAACTATCATCTTAGTAACCAATTTACTAACTATCTATATAGTTACTAACGATCTAAGTAACTATCATCTTAGTAATTATCTTCCTAACTATTTAAGTAACTATCATCTTAGTAAATATCTTACTAACTATCATCATACTAACTATCTTATTAACTATCTAATTAACTATCATCTTAGTAACTATCTTACTAACTATATAAGTAATTATCATCTTAGTAACTATCTTACTAAACTATCTTACTAACTATTTAAGTAACTATCATCTTAGTAACTATCTGACTAACTATGCTAGTAACTATGTTAGTAACTACGAAAGTAACAGTTCTTGTTTGTTCAAAAGGTGAGAACTATCTAAGTAGCTATCAAACTAACTATGAAAAATTAAAAAAAATGCAGGAAGTGAAACTTTGCTTGTTATTTAAACAAAACCTCACCAAGATGATTATAATAGATAATAGGAAGTGGGTAAGCAGTTTTCTTATAAGCACATATTCAGTGGTTGATTTCAACATAGACATTACATCTTTCAGGTTACCAGTGGTAATAAGAAGTTTAAAAATAGTCAAACGAAAGGGAGTTTGCAATAGCAAGATATATGACTTGTATCATGATTCTATTATAGAAGAAAAAGTGACAAATATACTTTCTCAAAGTGAATGAGAACTCGGACCAAAAAAGAAAAAGGTTGATGAGAACCGAACTCAAAGCCTTACAAAGGACTACGACGATCTGTTCCCAACTTTTAGGCTATTGCACACTTCTCCAACCAAGTCTTACAAAGAACTTCAGTCTCAGTATCCTATGGGAGATGAAGTCAATATTTTTACCCATCATGGTCCAGATTTTGATACAAATTCCTTGCAGGGTAATATCATGTGATCTTATCCAATCAAATAATCATTGACTCGCTGCTATTTCTTCATTCTCCTCTAGAAACTCCAGAGACTCACCATACAACTTTTGAGCATCCTGCTTTACAATACCTAAATGATCTGTCTCTCCCGTAGACTCTAGACCTTTAATAAGTATTCTAAATGATGACCTATCTGGTTCACACCCTACCCCTTTCATCAAGTAATAGACAAATATAATTAGATGAATAATTTTCTGATATCTATTTCTTCTCACATCAGAGGTTATATAAAGAGAATACAAGATATACTACAACCCTAAGTACTATGTACTACCTTGTACTACCATATACAGAATAGGAAGGTACTAATTACACAATATTCAATTATTCATGACTCACGCTAACACTCCCCCCTCAAGTTGGCGCATACACATCAACCATGCCCAACTTGCGTAATGAGTCATGAAAGGCCTTCTTAGAAACCCTTTTAGTGAGTACATCTGCAAGCTGCTCTTCAGTAGGAACAAAAGGGAAGCTAATAATCTTAGCGTCTAAATTCTCGTTTATAAAATGACGATCCACCTCTACGTGTTTAGTACGATCATGCTGTACTGGATTTTGTGATATATTAATAGCTGCTTTGTTGTCGCAATATAACTGCATTGCATCTGACAACTTAACACCCAAATCACGTAGTAGATTTCTCAACCACAATAATTCACACACTCCATGAGCCATACCTCTATACTTAGCCTCAGCACTAGATCGAGCTACAACCTTCTGCTTCTTACTCTTCCATGTAACCAAATTACCTCCCACAAAGGTAAAATAACCTGATGTCGACCTCCTATCTGTAATATTTTCAGCCCAATCTGCATCTGTGAAACAACTAACCTCAAGAATGTTGTTGTGTTTAGAGAACATTACTCCTCTACCTGGAGCTGACTTCAAGTATCTCAAAATCCTCACAACAGCATCCATGTGGTCCACACTTGGATTATGCATGAACTGACTTACTACACTTACTGCATACGCAACATCTGGTCTGGTATGTGCCAAATAAATCAGACGTCCAACTAATCTCTGATAACGAGTCTTGTCGGTAGGCACCTGATCAGGATACTCTACTAATCGATGATTCTGCTCTATAGGAGTGTCAATTGGAGTACAATCCAACATACCTGTTTCTGCTAGTAGATCAAGGACGTACTTCCGCTGACACAGGTAGATTCCCTCACTCCTCCTGGCTACTTCAATGCCCAAGAAGTACTTGAGTGTACCCAGATCTTTCATATCAAATTCTGTGGCTAGCTGCTTCTGTAATTTATCTATCTCAATAGTATCATTACCAGTAACTACCATATCATCAACATATATAATCAGGGCTGTTACCTTCCCATGTTGATGTCTGAGAAACAATGTGTGGTCTGAATTACTCTGTTTGTAACCAATCTTCCTCATGAATTGTGAAAACCTTCTAAACCAAGCACGAGGTGATTGTTTAAGACCATACAAAGATTTTCTCAATCTGCATACAAAGTTACCTAGAGAAGCAGCTACATATCCAGGTGGAAGGTCCATATACACTTCCTCTGTAAGTTCTCCATGAAGAAATGCATTCTTGACATCAAACTGTTTAAGAGGCCAGTTTAAGCTAGCAGCAAAAGAAAGCACTACCCGAATAGTGTTCATCTTTGCAACAGGTGCAAAGGTCTCATCATAGTCTATGTCATATGTCTGGGTGAATCCCTTTGCTACTAAGCGTGCTTTATACCTGCTCACTGATCCATCTGGATTATGCTTCACTGTAAACACCCAGCGGCATCCCACATCCATCTTTCCATGTGGTGGACATACAAGCTCCCAAGTATTGTTCTTTTGTAATGCTTCCATCTCCTCCTCCATTGCTTTTCTCCATTTTAGATCTCCCAATGCATCCTGCACTTTGTTAGGTACTGATACAGCAGCTATTTGATTCACAAATGATTCATATGACTTAGACAATCTTTTGGTGGACATAAAATTTGCTACAGGATACTTAGCCTTGGCTTCAAGGGTAGGTTCATACTTCTTTGCAGGTTGGCCTCGAGTAGACCTATTTGGTAGTTCATATTGTCCAATAGTAGCATCACTAGTATTAACCTCAATAGGATGACTAACCTCAGATGAGTGATCTTCTGTACCAGGGAGACATGAGTCAGGGGTATCAATAACAGCTGAAGAGGCAGGAGGGACAGTTGTGCTGTCAGCTTCTGGTCCCTGGATTTCTGTAGTAATTGTCCCAACATCATCTGGTGGTGCCTGTGATGTTGATACATCAGTAATCTCAACTGAACCTGTCACCATATCTCCTGTCTGACCTGTCTCCTCCTCTCCATGATACAACTCTTCAAAATATGAATGCTCCCCCTGAAGAGCAGTATCAAAAGAGGTAAAGTAGCTCATGTCTTCAAAAAAGGTAACATCCATAGTGACATAGTACTTCCTGGTAGGTGGATGATAGCACCTGTATCCTTTCTGATGTCCTCCATAACCAACAAACACACATTTAAGGGCCCGGGCATCCAACTTTGACCTCTGACTCTTAGGAACATGGACAAAGGCGACACAACCAAAAACACGAGCAAGGAGATAATGAAACGAGGGTAAAGAGACATGAGATGCAAGTACCTCATATGGTACTTTTCCCTGGAGGATACTAGATGGGAGACGATTAATGAGATGAGCAGAGGCTATGATAGCATCACCCCAAAGATTTTTAGGGCAATGGGCACTAAAGAGAAGACAACGAGTCATATCAAGTAAATGACGATTTTTCCTTTCGGATAACCCCATTCTGTTCAGGTGTGTAAGGACACGTTGTTTGATGAACAATCCCATGTGTTTGAAAAAACTCCTGAAATGTATGGTTTACATATTCCCCCCCATTATCAGAACGAAGAACTTTAATTGTGGCATGGTATTGTGTTTGGACATTGGAATAAAATGCTTGAAATGCCGGAAAGACTTCATCTTTGGTTTTAAGAAGAACAATCCAAGTAAGACGGGTACAATCATCAATAAAAGACACATAATACCTCATACCCGACATAATATGTTCTTTCGAAGGTCCCCAAACATCAGAATGAATTAATTCGAAAGGAACGACACTTTTATTAGAAATACTAGGGGAATAAGTAGTTCGATGACTCTTGCCCAAAACACATGTTTCACAATGTAAGACTGACTCATCCACACCAATAAACAAAGTAGGCATGGATTTTTTCATAATACTAAAAGATGGATGCCCTAAGCGACGGTGTCATAACCAAACTTCACTTAGCTTGTCAGAAGTGGAAATCAAAGCGGTCCGGGACTGTGCTCCTGGTTTCTCCCCTGCGTACGTCTGATCCAGATGAAACAACCGGCCCCTCAGATACCCCCGACCTAGTAACTCCCCAGTGAGAAGATCCTGAAATATCACATACATGGGAAAAAATATCACAGAGCATTTGACCTCAGTATTCAACTATGGGACAGATATCAAATGATGAGATAAAGCAGGTACATATAGCACATTTTGGAGTTCTATTGTGGGAGTGATACGAACTGACCCCTTTCCTAACACAGGGAAGGCCTCACCATTGGCATTAGTAACATAGGGTACTGATGGAGAGGACAACTCAGTAAAATAAGATTTGTCATAAGTCATGTGATCTGAGGCACCAGAATCAATAATTCATGTATCAGACCCAACAAAGCTAGAAATATTTAAAGCTTACCACGACCAGCAATGGATGCTGTTGGTGTTGCTCCTCCTGCTGTATGATGATCTTGTCCGACCACACAATAGATATCTGGTTCTTGGACCAACTGAATAGCTGCTTTCCCTCTAGGACGATAAGTAGACCTCTTAGGCCTGAGGTGTGGATACAACTTCCAACAAGTCTCACGAGCATGGCCAGTATCATGACAATAAGAGCAAGGAAGACGAGGTTGATTCCCAAAGCTTGGTGGTGGTCCTTGCTTATGAGGTGGAACTGAATGTGATTGTTGAAGGAGCGGTGCTGGAGACCTCGCCTGAACAGTAAGGCTAGAAACTTCAATTTGTGCTTGATTAAGACTTTCCTGCTGAGACTCATCCTTACAGATATATGTGAAAGCGGTAGTCAAGCTCGGAGGTTCTGCCATTCTAAGCAGCTCGCCTTTAGCACTGTTATGCTTTGCATCAAGCCCTCTCAGAAAATGGTGAACACGCTCAAGTTCCTTCTCCTTCTGGTACCAAACAATATCTGCCTGGTTCTTGATCTTACAAGGACGTTTCATATCAATCTCAGCCCAAATATTCTTCAGCTTGGTAAAATATTGCGCCACTGGTTGCCCATTTTGTTGCATTGCTGAAGCTGTGCATATTAACTCATGGACCTGTATGAAGTCAGACTCATTAGTGTATAGGTCTTCCAGTGTCTTCCATATTGCCTACGCAGTATCACATTGCTCCACAAGGTGTACTATATCCTCATTCATGGCTTTATACAAGGTTGACATTACAAGACTATCATCATCTTCCCACTTAGTGTAGGCATCAACATCATCTCCATTAGGGACCTCAATTGTCCCACTGACATGCCCCATCTTGTGCATTCCTCGGAGATGAGCTGTCATGATTTTCTTCCATTTACGGAAGTTGGTTCCATTGAGTTTAGCCCCTCCAAAGGACCTAATTTTAGAATTCTTGACAGATACTTCAAACTTCTGAACATCTTTAACTTGAGAATTTTCTTCTTTTCCAGAACCCATTGTAAAACAAACACCAAATCAGTAGTTATGCAGCAGAAAAAATTAAACGAAAATAATTCGAACCGGGTCAGCACTGTAGCAGGAACCGGGTCGGGTAAGCAGGAACCGGGTCGGGTCAACAGGAACCGGGTCGGGTCAACAGGAGTCGGGTCGGGTCAGCAGGAAACGGATCGATTTTCTGGAATTTTTCGTTTTTGAGGGGCTGTGATTCGATCTGCTGGACAATCTCCTCGGAGTGGCGACGTCGGAGAGATGAGGGTGACGAGCCGATTCGGCTCGAGAGAGAAGTGAGGACGCGGGGTCGCCGGATCTGGGGACGAATCCGATGGTTGGCGAAACGGCTGAGGACGACGCCGGAGTGTTGAGCCGAGGACGACGCCGGCTGGGTCAAAGGCTGGCTGAGGACGGCAACGGGCAGAAGCAACGGGCAGAAATGAACTCGTCTGGGTCGAAGACCAAATTCGTCTGGGTCGAAGGCACGAACTCGTCTGGGTTCCGAAACCAAAAAAAAAAACAAAGAACAAGCACAATGGCTGTGGAGTCTGACAAGGAACCAACGCCAGACGATCTGATAATTTTGAGACAATAAACCCTAACAATGGGGTTTAATTGAAATTGAAAGCAAAGAGACAAAGTCCTCTCGGATCTTTGCTCTGATACCAAAACAAATATAATTGGATGAATAATTTTCTGATATCTATTTCTTCTCACATCAGAGGTTATATAAAGAGGATACAAGATATACTACAACCCTACGTACTATGTACTACCTTGTACTACCATATACAGAATAGGAAGGTACTAATTACACAATATTCAATTATTCATGACTCGCCATCGACGACTTGCCTGGCATGAAAGAGCACGGCGGCGCCGCATGGTAGAGCATGTTCAGTCCTCCAAGTCCGATCAGGTGTGACAGAGGATCTCGTTTAGAAAAGAGAAAGAAATCAAGTTAGAAGGGAAATCAAGTTACAGAAATCAGGTAAAAATAGAAGGAAAGGGTATAATGGTTAGAAGAAAAAATAAAAACAGCCCTTTTTATAATTTTTAAAAAGAATTTTTTTTTTTTTTATCATTTACACATTAAGATAATGTCTTTTTTATAAAGTGGAAAACAAGGGGTTTTTTTTCTTCTAATTTTGAAATTGAGACAGTCCTTTTTTATAATATTATGTTAAAAAAATCATAAGGTATGCATTCAGAGAACAAAAAAAAACATATCGATGATGAAAGTTTTCTTATAAAAAGAAAAAATGTGAAAAAAATTTCAAGCAATAGAGGTTTAATGAGTGAATAAAAGGTAAAATAAGTAATTTATTATAATTTAAATGACCTAATATATTCAAGGTTATTTTACGTATTTAAGAGGAGGTATAGTAACCAAATGTGTGAATTTTAAAGCTAAAAAGAGGTGTAGAGAGCATGAGAGGTAAGATGTGCAAATTAGGAGGTCCCACTAGCAACACTTTAGCGGAATGGTCAATCTGTTTGGTTGAATGTTATTCTCCAAAGCATAACATTCATTTGTGAAGAGAATTCTTGTCAAGGTTATTTTGTGGGTAAATAATTTGTAATGAATATAACAGAATTCATGAATGTTAAATTCTGTTAAGGTTATTTTGTGGGTAAATAATATGACGTTATGCCTTAATTAGCAATTGTTTCTGCACAAACCCTGGGGCCTGGTAGAGAAAGATAAATCTTCGTACTATCTCCTGCAAACCTGCTTACTAAGGGGAATACCGGGCGGGCCGATCTTCTCCTCTCCGATGCCTAAGTTAGTATAGTTGGAATAGATATAACTTAAGCACGTATATAAGCGGTAGGAAGGATCAGTTACCTATTAATGAGGGTAGTTGGGGCCCTTATATAGGTGGCCAGGAGTGAGGTCTGGCCTTACCCTTCGATGTGGGACTGGTTCCGTTCTGTTTGCACACCAAAGGGCAGCTTTGGTGACCTCTTAGGCAGGCAGGAGCCCCCGGACCCCGGGCCCCTAGTAGCAGGATGGACTGCTGGACCCCGAGGCCGGGTTCTGGTGATCCTGTCCCGGGCCCTGGGCCGGCCCCTGGTGCACTAGCTGCGGGTCTGCGGGCCTGCTGTAGCCCCTCTGTGGCTACTGTCAACAAGTCCCCCAAGTTCCAGGTCAAGTGCAATCTTGAATGGGGACTTAATCTGTCTTGCTCTTGTCCCGCAGACCCGCAGGGTTACCAACCCAACGGTGCCCAGTCTCCCAAGTCCGTATTGAAGATTGGGCGTGACCGGGCGTTGTGCCATATCGGTACGAGTCGGAGTGCATGGGACCTCGACTGGGCGTTATGCCATTCGGTACGAGTCGAAGTGCATGGGACCTCGACCGGGCGTTCTGCCATTCGGTACGAGTCGGAGTGCATGGGACTTCGACCGGGCGTTCTGCCATTCGGTACGAGTCGGAGAGTGCATGGGACCTCGACCGGGCGTTCTGCCATTCGGTACGAGTCGGAGTGCATGGGACTTCGACCGGGCGTTCTGCCATTCGGTGCGAGTCGGAGAGTGCATGGGACCTCGACCGGGCGTTCTGCCATTCGGTACGAGTCGGAGAGTGCATGGGACTTCGACCGGGCATCTGCCATTCGGTACGAGTTGGAGTGCATGGGACTTCGACCGGGCATTCTGCCATTCGGTACGAGTCGGAGTGCATGGGACTTCGACCGGGCGTTCTGCCATTCGGTACGAGTCGGAGTGCATGGGACCTCGACCGGGCGTTCTGCCATTCGGTACGAGTCGGAGTGCATGGGACTTCGACCGGGCGTTCTGCCATTCGGTGCGAGTCGGAGTGCATGGGACTTCGACTGGGCGTTCTGCCATTCGGTGCGAGTCGGAGTGCATGGAACTCTGCTCTCGAGGCGGTTCGGACCGGTTGAAAGATCATAACCGGTGACTTGTAGTGAAGATGCCATGCAGCCGGTTGAATGATACCTAACCGTGAACTGCCATGGTACCGGATGGATGGCTCATACCCGGAACTCTGCTCTCGAGGCGGTTCAGACCGGTTGAAAGATCATAACCGGTGACTTGTCTTCAAGCCGGTTTGGATACTTCATAACCGATGGGGTGGTACGGAGCCGGTTGGATGCTTCATAACCGGTGAGATGCTGCTCCTTGGCTCAAGGTTGACTTCTTGGGGAAGTGAAAGGAGTGGATGCCTCGTTCTGTGTCCTATCTCCCTTAACTGCCGCTTGTAAGTGGGACAGGTGGCGGACATGCGATGAAGGGGAGAGTCCATCAGTCCCATCAACTTATGATGGCATGGGAACCTTTATCGATGCTGGGACACGTGTCGGTAAGAAACGTTCTGAGATGAAGGGAATCTGCGGCTGGGGTTGCCTCTCTTTTATGGTTGTCCTATTTATCAGTTCTTCCGCTCTCCTTCTGCCGTATCTTGCTGCTCCTTGCCCTTTGCCTGCCGTTTGTCTGTGTGGCTATTTTGTTATAGCACTAGCTTCCGTTATTCAGGCTTTATGGCATCTAGGAGATCGGCGAATCCTGTCGGTTCCGGCCGTGCGTTGAGGTATGAGCTACTGGATGGCGATATGGTGATTTTCTGCAATGAGCCAACCAGAAGCATGTCCGAGAGAGAGATAAGGGACTTCCGGGCGAAGTGGGATATTGATTCCTCCATTAAGCTTCGAGGCCTGTATCCCGGGGAACTAGCTTGCAACCCGAAGCCGGGTTGGGTTGCCGTTTTTGATGATCAATTTCGGCACGGACTATCTCTGCCGCTGCCGAAGTTTGTCCAGTTTATGCTGAGCAGTATAAATCTGTCCCCGGCTCAGCTGCCTAGCAACCAGTGGAGGCAGTTGCTTGGGCTCGGGTGCCTATTCAGCCTGAGCAATATGGACTGGCCCACGGTGAATGAGTTTCGGGCGCTGTACAAGGTTCTCTACTCCAAAAAGGCCCAGGCCTGCGGTTGTGTTAACTTTGCCGCGCGTGATTTCGATCCTGCCATCACTCACCTGCCGTCTTCAGTTTTGAATGTATGGAGGAGGTCGGTTGTGATGGCCGGGGGCAGGTGGCAGCGTAGTTCAAGGAACTTTCAGGTACCCAGGGCTTATCAGTTGATCGGAGATCAGTCGTACCTGTTGGTGGACTTAGAGAGGCAACGGCTAGCCCGACTTTTTGTGTGCTGGGACGTTCTGGGCCGGAGCTCCTACAATTTCATCCGGTGGAATGTGCTGGAGATATGCGAGATGGGGAGAAAACCTGGTAAGGTACCTTGCACTTGTTTTGCAGGGTCGCTTTTATTCTGACCGCTCGTTTTATCGTTTTGCAGCTAATGCCCCCCGGCTCGCTGTTCGGAACAAGGAGACCGTCGAACCGGATGAGGAGCTTGTGGCCCCGAGGTTGATGGAGATGGGGGAGTTGGCTTCGAAAACCGTTGTAGATCTGGTCACCCTAGAGTGCACAGTGCATGACAGGCCTGTGCCACTCATGTTTCCGGACTCCCACTATGGCAGGCGGCTGGGCGGTGAGGATAATGCCCCACTCGTTATCCGGGAAGTAAGGTCGGTGGGCCTACCGGGTTCGGAACATCTGGCACGGTCGATGGGGGTACAGACCGCGCGGGAGAAAGAGGCAGAGGAGGTGCCTGGGCACCGCAGAAGCGATCGTGGTGAAGCCCCAGCGAAGAGGGCGAGGACGTTTGATGCCGGGGCGTCAAGGCTGGTGGGGGGTTAGCATTAGTTCCGGTCGGGGAGACCGGCAGCCGAAGGAGTCGGGGGCCGGAAATCGATCGTAGTTCCGGTCGTGGTGGTTTTGGTAGGTTCGTGGCATCTACCATTGAAACCTTGAGACTTGATCGGGAGGGCCCTGGAACTGGGCAGCCAGGCGAGAGCAGGACGAAGCCCGTGGAATTAGCTCTTTGGGTAAGTGTGTTTTCTGGGCTTCCTTTCCCCTTTGTGGTACAAGCTAATGTTCCTTTTGTGTATCTGTGCCAGCTGGTTCATAGTCTTTACGTCGCCGAACCTAGAGGGGAGGTTGCGGTTTTGGAGAAGCAAGTGGAGGAGCTTACTGTGCGGCTATCCTTGGCGGAAGCTAAGCTTGCGCGGGAGAGAGAGGAGGTTGGTCGGCTGACAACTGAGCTTGCGCAGGAGAAAGAGGAAACCAGTCGGTTGACCACTGAGCTGGTGCATGAGCGGGAGGAAGCCGGTCGATTGACCATTGAGCTGGCGCAGGAGCGGGAGGAAGCCGACCGTCAGGCGACCGCTCGGGAAGCGAAGAATGCTGAGCTGGAGGCGAAGGTTTTGGAACTGCAGACCCAAATGACAGCAGTCCTCAAAGGAGGGGAGAAGCTTGTGGAATCCCGGCTTGCTGAAGTGGCTGATAAAGCTGTCGACGACTTCCGGGAGTCGGTGGAGCTTGAAGAGATGCTGGATGACGCCCGTGCGAAGGGCATAAATGATGCCTATCTGGAGTGGAGGGAGAAAGGGTGGCTTGATGCTGAGCGGATGGCGGCTGATGTAGCCCTGGCTAAGATAGCGGAGCAAGAGCAGTCTCTCAAAGGTGGCGGGTCCGGGATTGGGGGCTCCGGCGGTGCTGGCTAACAGTTTTTTTTGTATATACCCTGCGACCAGCTGTAGTTTATTCTAAATGCAGTAACTATGTATTGCAATGTTGGTGCCAAATACACTATTGTCCCTTTACGACCAATTTCATTTAGGGTAGAACCGCAGGTGCTGGATATTCCACGGGCGGGTGGAATAGATGCCTTCGGCGTCTATAATGTGGAATGTTGTCGGGTCCGCAGCTGCGGTGATTTGGTAGGGCCCTTCCCACGTTGGCTCCAAGGCCAGCGGTTTTTTCTGAACTTTCTTCATGACCCAGTCCCCCACTTGTAATTTCCTTTCACGGACCCTTCTATCATAGTACTAAGTGACCCATTGCTTATAGGTTTGGTTTTGCATATGCGCCTGGTCGCGCCGCTCTTCTATGAGATCAAGGTTGAGCCGTATGCCCTCGGCGTTTGTCTCGGCGTCTGATAGGAGCATAAAATGCGACGTTCTTAATATGTTTTACCCCCATTTATGCATTTCTTATCCCTTATTGTTGTAATATAGAGTCATTGAGTCATGTTGGAGTCGTTGGCAAGTGTTGGTGTATAAATTGAGCTAAAAATGCAGAAATGTCGAATTTTGAAGAGTTTTTGTTTGAGTAGGACTCCTTGTTGTACTAGGAATCCTGTTTGGACTAGGAAACCTGTTTTGACTAGGAAACTTGTCGGAATTGATTTCTTTATCTTTCGTCGTTTCTAATATTTGTGTGGAGTCGGTTTGTGCTAGAAATGTTAAAAATGCATAATTATGGTGGAGTCCTTATTGAACTAGGATTCCTAATAAGAGTTTGATTGTGACTAGGACTCCTTTTTCAAGTAGAACTCTATTTGGAAAAGGAATCCTTATTAAAGTAGGAATCCCAGTTGAATAAGGATTCTACGAGTTTGAGTCCTAATTGAAGTCTACGAATTGAAGAGTTTTAGTCGAACAAGGAGTCTACAAATGCTCGACGTTTTTGAAATGTCGAAAGAATTTCATTGAAAATACAACTCCTTGTTGAACTAGGATTCCTTATCTATCTAGGACTCTTACTCATGATAATTGTGCTACATCTTTTTATCTTCTTTTTAATTTATTTCTTATTCTTATTTTTCAAGAATTAAAGAGAAGATATTTGGAAGAATTGGAGGGAATTTTCGGCAAGAAAAGAATTCCTTGCCGTGAAAGAGAAGAGGAGGAAACCAATTCGGATTTGGTTTCCTTGTGACGTTATGCAAGGACTCTTTTGCCGAATTAAAGAGAGTTTATTGAAGAAAAATCAAGAGATAATTCGGCAAAGAAGAAGAGATAACAAGGAATTTATTCAGCCATTATCTATGAATTTCGGAAAAGAAGAAAGGAGAAAAGCTTGGGATGAATGTGGACCTCATTGAAGACATATGCATTTACTTGGTGCCAAATAAAAGAGGATTAATTGAAGATAATTGAAGGGGATATTCGGCAGCAACAAGAGAAAAGAAAAGAAGACTTTGCCGAATTCCAAAACCTAAATGGTTTTGGTTTTCTTAGAGAGCACCCTTTGCCGAACCCTAGCTCCTCTCTCCTCTATATATACCACACTTTGTATTCATAAAAATCATCCTCTCTTCCTCATAAAATCCTTGCCGAACCTCTGCCAAAATAAATTCAGAAATTCTTACCAAGAAGCTTTGCCGAATCCACCACCACCTTTCACAAAAATCCTATCATCACCAATCCTTGCCGAATCTTCATAAGGTTGTAACATGGATTGTACTTTTTTGGCTTTTGATTCTTTGTATTTAAACATAATTTTGTCTATGAAATATGTTTTGATTTCTGGTTTTATTTTTGGTATTGATAATTATATATGGGATCTTCGGATCTTTGTTATAAATGTTTGGATATTTTGTATATGATTGCCGAATTATATATGTGGTTTAATTAGATTTGTATGATGGGCAGTAGCTTTAGCATGTTTTCTTGGTTTAATTAGGTTTATTTCCTTAATTCGTGTGCAACCGAAGGAGATGTCTAGATGCAATCGTAGGCCATGGTTGTTATCTAGATGTTGAATTCATATGCCGATTTAATATATGTTGGATCTCACGCGTTGTGGATTTTAATATGTATTTATCTAAGGGCTAGAGTAATTCTGGAAATTTACATATCGATGTGGGATGAGTGACGCCATACCTGCTAACATGTTTCTAATTCGACATATTGTGCTTATGTGCTATTTGTGTTTAATTTCTACGCGTTGTGTTATTAAACCAATTAGTACCATGTTTAGGATTACACGCGTTGTGGATTCTAAATACTTGTGATGTCTTGAATAATTAGAATAACCACGTTGGCTCTAATTAAATTGGAACTTAGTTGATCTTGAATTCGATATTTGCTGCTGCCCCTATTACTTGTTTTAATTTTGTTGCATGTATAATGAGATTTGTGTTTGGTGATTGTGTGGAAGATGTTGATCAATTGTATATAATAATTTAGGTTTTAGAATTTGTAAAAATTCAGTAGGTAATTAGTAAAAAATTTCGACAACCCCCTTTTTTGTGTAATACTTTATGTGATTAAATGCCCTTGATTTCCCCTGATAGAACGATCCCTACTTGTCAATACTACAATCGACACAAGAAGGGTATTATGTGTATGTAGTTGTTTTGCAGGTATTTTGTGCTTGGATAACACCTCCATCAGTTTTTGGCGCCGTTGCCGGGGAAATTATAATGTTTTGATTCATAAAGTGTTGTTTGTAATTATGTATATTGCAGGTTATTTAATTTTTCAATAGTTTTTGAGATATGTATAATAGGATTTTTTTTCGGATATGTAATAGTAAATAGGGAAATTTTTCCGATTTTTGTTTTGTTGTTGGTTTTTGGTTTGATAAGTTGCCGATTGTGTGGTATATTGTGACTGTTGTGACAATTAGATAATTTCTAGGAAGTTGATAGTTTTTATGTATGCTTGTAGTTTATTGTAGTTTCTAAAGTGTAACATGTAGGTGAAGCCTCTTTTGTTGATCATAACCAAAACCCTTCATTTGAATGGTGCTTTGTTGGATCCGTTTTTATGTAGATTGGGAAACGCGGGATACTTCCCCCCCACGTATACAAGCGATTTTTCAGCAATAGTATTACTTCGATGAGGTTGAGGGCGGTTTTAATCAACACTTGTAGACCGCTAGGACCCGAGTTTATTTTACAAAGTATAGGGTAAGTTATTTTCATTGATGGGTTCGAGGTTTGTAAAACTGGCTCTCAAGACCCACAGACAGATGTTCATTCTCTGTGAGTGAGTCGATAGGGGACTTGTCCTCCGAGGTTGAGGGCGGTTTTAATCAACACTTGTAGACCGCTAGGACCCGAGTTTATTTTACAAAGTATAGGGCAAGTTATTTTCATTGATGGGTTCGAGGTTTGTAAAACTGGCTCTCAAGACCCACAGACAGATGTTCATTCTCTGTGAGTGAGTCGATAGGGGACTTGTCCTCCGTGGTTAAAAACTTTGAGACCTGCCTTGTTCCTAAAGAGAGTTTACTCTCCGTGAATTTTAACGACACCGCCTTAGAAAAGTAAAGTATCCTCGACCTAGACAACCGCTTGTGCCGAAGCATCACCTCACTTTAGACGCTAGAAAATAACTTGAGCATATGTGAATCTGTTTTTCTTCAAAAGATAAAATTCGTCTTTAATTTTTGAGGTATATCGGAATAAGCATGATACTACCTTGGACTGTTTCAGCCCATTGCACTGTTATCTCCTCTGCTCCACGTACCTCGAATTTTAAAGTTGTGTGAAAGACATCTAGAAACCCTAAGTTTCGGCAGCTACAATTCTCACATAATCGATGACCTCTAAAAACCGAACCAATATAGATACATGTAAAAAAAAAATTTTCGTGTGATGTTTATAATTAGCTAAATTGTTAAGGAGTTTTAGAAGTCTATTTATGTTGAGTTCGTTTTTGGTTTTGAGGGGAAGAGGAATAGGTAAGGTCACTAATGTTGATATTAGCCTTAACCCTTCATACTAGCGCTTGCGTTTTTATGAGGTTGAGGGCGGCTTTTATGCACTTTAGTGGTACTGACAACATAAGGTTCTAAACAGAGTAAGAGGCAATCATAGTTCGTTTGTTCTAATTTTGGTATTGAGGTTTGTTTAACTAGATCTCAAGGCCCACAGACTGATGTTCATTCCCTGTGAGTGAGTCGATAGGGAGTTCGCTCTCCGTGGTATCCAACAACGAGTCTTGCCTCACTCCATTATTAGTACTTTCGTTCTAGCCTTCTGAAACCACGGAACCTTGTGTCTAGTCGATAGACCTAGGCCGCACGTCCACCGAGCTTCAAAACCTTAAATAAGTTCGATATAAGTAAATTTTTAATCTCAAAAGAAATCATTTCTTGGTTTGAATTTTCGAGGTATATCGGAATAAGCATGATACTACCTTGGACTGTTTCAGCCCATTGCACCGTTATCTCCTCTGCTCCACGTACCTTGAAAATTTGAACAAATCATATAGCAATTTAACTAGGGATACATAAAACACATTTTTGATTCGATTGTTTATACTTGTAAAATTGTGTGTGTGCCATACTTGTAAATTTTCGTGTGACATATTCTTTGTAATATACTTGTAGGTATTTTCGTGTGATACCTATACATTTACACGTTTGAATTTTTATGTGATACTTATACATACTTATACATAAATGTGATACTTATACATTTACACGTTTGAATTTTTATGTGATACTTATACATATTTATACATAAATGTGATACTTATACACGTTTGAATTGAAATTTTCGTTGGTACATACTAACACTTTCGTGTGATATTTTTACCCTAACACTAACTTATACATTCTAACTATACAATACACGTTTATTTTTCTTTTTAATTCATTGATTGAATACCTTGATCTTATAATAATTTCAGGTACATGAATTTTGGTTGGTCACAAGAAATTGAGGATAGATTGAAAAGAATTTGCAACCAAGAGGAAATAGAGCCAGTTTTGCTGAGCACTTCTTCACCAGATCACCAGTTTGTATCTCCCTCCTCATCATTTTTTAACAGAGATTTCGTTGCACCACCATCACCATTTCCTTCAGAAGCTTCGTGTGAACTTAATCCATTGTTCCACAAAGAACCAGAGTTTGAGCTACTCCAAAGTCCTATTCCAATTCAGTACTTGAATTTTGATTTACCTGACCCTACATTTAATATGACTTCATTGAGAGAGGAGAACGGACAGGTAGATGCACCACAAGGAGGAGTAGTGAGACCGAGCAATGTAACGTATCCTGCTGTTGCACCTGGCAAATCAGTAGAGTTTGAGTTGAAGGGTGGATTTATCCACCAATTGCCCAAGTTCTTTGGACTCAGTGGAGAGGATCCTAATCGCCACATTCAGAAATTTGAGTTCAGATGTGAGTCAATGTGCCCAACTGGGGCAGATTTGCAACATGTGAGGATGAAGGCATTTCCTTTCTCACTTGATGATAGGGCAGCCGAATGGTTCTTTGCTATTCCACCAGGGAAGATGGTGTCTTGGAATACAATGGTGAAGGAATTTCTCACCAAGTACTTTCCTTCATCGAGGGTGACGCAAATCAGAAAGGAAATCACCTCGATCAGATAAGAGCCAGACGAGAGCTTCGATGTGTACTATGATAGGTACAAATCTTTGGTGGCAATGTGTTCTAATCATGGGATACGTGAAGGTCTTTTGCTGCAGTACTTTTATGAAGGGTTGCGTCCTTTGGAGCGTAGATTTCTTGATTCAGCAGCTGGTGGATCTTTGATGGAAAAGAGCAAGGAGGAAGTTAAGAACTTGTTGGAGATGCATTTCACTAGCCAACAACAGTTTGGGTCTACTTCCTCAAGGCGAGTGAATGAGGCTAGTGGTATTGAGGAGTCTAGTGCTGTCAAAGAGCTTAGGGAAGACATGGGGAAAATCACTCAGATGATGTCCCAAATGATGAAGCAGAAGCATGCCCAAGTATGTGGAGTGTGTAGTTTGGAGGGCCATACGGCTGATGTATGTCCTCAATTGGGAGGAAGTGATAATTTTGAGGAAGCCAATTCAGTTGGATTCCAAGGGCAGCAACGTTCCACTTTCCAGAATTTCAATCCAAGGTACAACGATCACCCTAATTTTCGTTGGGCCAACAATAGTAATGTTCAGAACCCTCAACCATTGGCACCACCACAAGCAAACCAAGGAGGTATGGCGTTTCAACCAAGACCTCAAGGGCAATTCCAAGGATATGCAAGACCTCAGCAACAATTCTACAACAACAATGCTCAAGCATCATCAAACCCTAACTATGATGCAATGCTGAAATCCTTGAATGATGCAACTCATACATTGTTGCAATCCACAACCTCAAACACGAAGGATATTTCTGAGCTGAAGAATCAAATGGAGAAGGTTGTGGATTTCATGGGGCAGATCCAAGAACAAGGGAGGTTACCTGGAGGAGTGATTAAGAACCCCAAGAACGAGCAAGCAAATGCAATTACCACAAGGAGTGGTAAAATTGTGGAGGGGCCGAGCATGGGAAAGAGAAGTGATGAGTTAATGGTTGATAGTGATGACGAGATTTTGGAGTTTGATGAGGAGACACACGGCAAGGACAAGGAGGTGACACTCGGCAATGGTGAAAAGACACACGACAATGAGGCCGAGAAAAATGCTGAACCGAGCAAAGAGGAGCTTGACGTGATGAAGAAGAGGGACATGGAAAAAGATCCCGCAACCTCAGAGACACATAAGGTAAAATCTGACTCAAGTGGTTTAGTTAATACTAACCAATCTTCGAGTTTGCCTTTTCCTTCCAGATTTGCTAAATCGAAGAAGGAGAAATCAGATGAGGAGGTACTTGATATCTTCAGACGTGTGGAGGTGAACATTCCATTGCTTGAGTGCATCAAGCAGATTCCCAAGTATGCCAAATTTCTCAAGGAGCTGTGCACAACAAGAAGGCATACAAGGGAGGAGCAGGTGGTAAAGATGAGTGAGATGGTTTCAGCCATTCTCCAGAGGAAGCTTCCACAAAAAATGAAAGACCCAGGCAGCTTTTCAGTGCCATGTAAAATTGGACAATCTTGCTTTGAAAAAGTTTTGCTAGATTTAGGGGCTTCTATAAATGTTATGCCATTCAATGTGTATAAATCCCTAGGTCTAGGCGAGTTGAAAAAGGACAATGTAATCATTCAACTCGCCGATAGGTCTAACAAATATCCTGAGGGATATGTTGAAGATGTTCTTGTGCAGGTGAATAATCTGATATTTCCTGCAGACTTCTATGTGCTACATATGGAAGAGTCACCCCTAAATTCCACTCAACTATTGTTGGGGCGACCATTTATGAGGACAGCAAGAACAAAAATAGATGTTGCTGAAGGGAACCTCACCATGGAGTTCGATGGTGAAGTGATTGGCTTCAATATTTTTGAAGCAATGAGGTATCCAGTTTCTGATTTAAAACCTTGCTATAATATTGATGTGGTTGATTCTCTTGCACAGGTTTTATCAGAAACTTTGGATCAATAGCAACTAGCTATTGAGCAAGGGGCCGGAATTGATGCAAATGGGGAGGAAATTTCGATGGAGGCTCGGCTTGAACTTGAGCCGAGCATGATGAGCATTGTTGCCGAGCTAGAGGCAACACCCCACGTGATGAGGACATGTTGTCAATTCCCATTTCCACTAACAAAATTTTACCATCTGTGGAACAGGCTCCTATTTTAGAACTGAAGGTGCTTCACAATCATTTGAAGTATGTGTACTTGGGAGACGATGACACACTACCAGTTATTGTGTCATCACAGCTGAGTGAGCAGCAGGAAGCACGTTTAACTAGCATGCTGAAGAGGAACAAGACCACCATTGGATGGACGTTGGCGGATATCAAGGGAATCAGCCCTACAACTTGTGTCCATAGGATCTTGCTTGAGGAAGGAGCCAAGCCTACTAGGGAGGGTCAGAGACGATTACACCCCCCTATGATGAAGATTGTGAAGGACGAGGTGATCAAATTGCTGGATTGTGGAGTCATTTATCCCATCTCAGATAGCCAGTGGATTGCACCTGTCCAAGTTGTACCTAAGAAGAGTGGAGTCACAGTTGTGAAGAATGACAAGGATGAGCTCGTGCCCCAATGATTAGTGACAGGTCATAGGATGTGCATCGATTACAGAAAGCTTAATGCTACTACTCGAAAGGATCACATGCCTTTGTCTTTCATGGACCAGATGTTGGAGAGATTAGCTGGGCACGAATTCTATTGCTTCTTGGATGGGTACAGCGGTTATAATCAGATTTGCATTCACCCAGATGATCAGGAAAAGACGACGTTCACATGTCCCTTTGGTACGTTTGCCTATCGACGCATGCCTTTTGGTTTATGCAACGCACCAGGTATATTTCAACGTTGTATGTATTCCATTTTCAGCGATTATATTGAGAATATCATTGAAGTCTTTACGGATGATTTTAGTGTTTATGGAAAAGACTTTGATGCATGTTTAGAGAATTTGGAACTAATCCTGAAGAGATGTGTAGAAACTAACCTTGTGCTTAATTGGGAAAAATGTCATTTCATGGTAACACAAGGGATAGTTTTAGGACACATAATTTCTGCAAAGGGTATTGAGGTAGATAGGGCCAAGATTGATATTATGCTTCACTTACCCTCCCCTACAACTGTAAGGGAGGTACATTCGTTTCTTGGCCATGCAGGATTTTATAGGAGGTTCATCAAGGATTTTTCGTTGGTGGCCAAGCCTATTTGTGCCCTTTTACAGAAGGATGTTCCATTCATATGGGACAAAGGGTGTGAAGATGCATTTATGAAGTTGAAGTTGCTTTTGACGTCAGCACCAATTATGGCGCCACCAGACTGGAGCCTACCATTTGAGATCATGTGTGATGCTTCAGACTATGCAGTTGGAGCAGTGCTTGGACAGAGAAAAGAGAAGAAGCCGAATGCTATTTATTATGCTTCTCGCACACTTAATGATGCTTAATTAAATTACTCTACTACTGAGAAAGAACTGTTGGCTGTGATATTTGCTTTAGAAAAATTTCGTTCATATCTTTTGAATTCTAAAGTGATTGTTTATTCTGATCATGCAGCCCTTAGATATTTGATGAAGAAAAAGGATGCTAAGCCACGTTTGATTTGATGGATTCTCTTACTCCAAGAGTTTGACATCGAGATCAAGGACAAGAAGGGGAGTGAAAATGTTGTGGCGGATCACTTGAGCAGAATTGTGAAAGAGGAGGAAACGTTGCCACTTCAGGAAACTTTCCCAGATGAGCAGCTTTTTCGAGTGGACACAAAAGAACCTTGGTATGCAGACATTGTCAATTATTTAGTTACTAAAACTTTTCCAAGTACATGTTTGCAGGCAGCCAAGACGAGGATCAAAAAGAATGCAAGACACTACATATGGGACGATCCATATCTTTGGAGGACTTGTAGTGATCAAATTATTCGACGTTGTGTGCCACAAGAAGAGCATAGACCGATCCTTGCATTTTGCCACAATGAGGCGTGTGGAGGACACTTTGGAGCTAAGAGGACAGCCCTTAAGGTATTAGAAAGCGGGTTTTATTGGCCCACGATTTTCAAAGATGCATACACATTTTGTATGACATGTGATAGGTGCCAAAGGACAGGTAACATTGGTAAGAGAGACCAAATGCCCCTTACTACTATGATCTTTGTTGAAATTTTTGATGTATGGGGTATAGATTTTATGGGACATTTTCCTTCATCTAAGGGCTTTCTATATATCTTGTTGGCTGTTGATTATGTGTCAAAATGGGTGGAGGCGAAAGCCACAAGGACTAATGATTCTAAAGTTGTTGCAGGTTTCTTGAGAACTAACATATTTTCCAGGTTTGGAGTACCTCGTGTGCTTATAAGCGATGGAGGTTCTCATTTCTGCAACAGAACAATTGAGGCTTTGCTCAGAAGATATGGAGTCACCCATAAGGTATCCACACCTTATCACCCTCAGACAAGCGGAATGGCGGAAGTGTCCAACAGAGAGATTAAAAGCATATTGGAGAAAACTGTGGGCCCATCAAGGAAAGATTGGAGTGACAGACTTGATGATGCACTTTGGGCTTACAGAACGGCATACAAGACACCCATTGGGATGTCTCCATTTCGGCTTACATATGGCAAGGCGTGCCATCTTCCAGTAGAGTTGGAGCATAGAGCATGGTGGGCGGTCAAGCAATTCAACATGGAGCTTGACAAGGCTGGACTTCACAGGAAATTGCAGTTGAGCGAGCTTGAGGAAATCAGGAATGAAGCATATGATGCTGCGTGGATTTACAAGGAGAAGACGAAATTGTATCATGACAAGATGATAAGAGGCAAAACGTTTCATATTGGTCAAAAAGTCTTGTTATATCATTCTCGTCTTAGATTATTTCCTGGAAAATTGCGTTCTCGTTGGGCTGGTCCATATATTGTTGCTAATGTGTTTTCTCATGGTGCTATAGAAATTCAGAGTATTGAAACAGGAAAAGCGTTCAAGGTGAACGGTCATCGACTTAAACCTTACTACGAACCTTTTGAGGAGCACACCATTGAGGAGATACAATTTAGAGACGCACCAAGATCCTGATGATATGAAGAAGAGTCTAGGCTGAGTAGACTATAAACATTAAGCGCTGCATGGGAGGCAACCCATTTCAACCAAAATTGTGAAGGAGCCGTCTACGAGAGTTTGAATTTTTGAACCCTAAACTCTTTTTGGTTGAATTGTATAAATGTGGAACTTGTGATTTATCAAATGCTTGGAAATTACTACATAATTTTTGTGTACATTGAGGACAATGTAATTTTCTAAGTGTGGGGTAGGGATACATGTTTCACATGTTTTGTCTTTGTTTTGAGTCTTTGTTTTGAGTCATAAAAAGAAAAGAAAAGAAAAAAATCAGAAAAATCAGAAAAATTTAAAAAAATTTCGTTGCCTTTTAAATTTTGTTTTAATTTTAGAGTCTTAAGTGCCCCTAAATAGTCTATGATGATTATATCTTTGAATACATAGATGATGGTTTTGCATAATCATAAGAAATAATTGTGAGTTTCATGGACTTTGTGATTGGTATGAACATTTGAGACTTGAACTTAATTGTGTAATAAGCATGCATGTTTGTGTTGATTTTGTTCCATAATAACCTTTGTGAGCTTTGATGCCAAATACTTTCTTCTTGAGTGATAAAAATGGGCAGAATTTTTCAAAACTTCATCATTCTTTGAATATTCAATGACTATGTGCCATAGATTTTAATGAACTCTAGAATGCTAGAACTCACTTTTTGATGATTTTTGAGACTATTATTCATAAAATGCCTTGATTTCGAATATGATTGAGATGATCTTGTTAGGATTACCACCATGCCAAATAAAGCATATGCCTAATTTGTGCCCGTCGTGGGACTCCTTAGTTTTAACCCCCTTGAGCCGACATTGAGCCATTTATTTCATCACCATGATACACATTCCTTGAGCTTAGAACAGTTTATCCTAACCATTGTTGTCAAGACTTGGTAAAGTTTAATTGGAATTTGTTATTTGAAGTGATGATTTGAAGCAAGTGTGGGGTGAAACTTGTCCAAAAGCATGAAAGAAACATGATTGCTGAAATAAAAAGAAAAGTCGGACAGAAATAAAAAGAAAAAAAATTTGAGCCGAAAATAGAGAAAAACAAAGAAAAAGATTTCGGCAAAAGAAAAATAGAAATGCTTGGATTGGGATCTTGTGGTGAATTTGGAGTTTGTTTTACAATTGAAGGTCTATTATTATCATACTTGACCTTTGTTCATATTCACTATGTTATGGGGAAGAAAAGAATGAAGTTTGGGCCCAACAAGTTTAAACTTGGCCTTTGAGCGAAGTCATAAGGATTTATTGAGCTTTGCTAAGTCTTGGTGACATTTTCTCACCACTATTCTAAATGCGAATTCCTTATGCCTAGCCCCACTATTTTCCCATGTAAGATCTCTCATGATTCGAATAATAGGTGAACTTTGTATGTGGAGATTATCTCAAGAGTTGAGCATATGGCTTTGGTTCATTGGTGCACATAGTTGTTATATGAAGTTTTTCCTGAAAGATCTATTCACAAAGTGCCTTTATTTGTTGAAATATGCAAGTTACTCTTTGTAACTCTCAATCTATTTTCTTGCATATACTTTGAGTGAATATTGCCATATCATGAGTGAAACGAAGAGAGTATGCCTAGTGAGGAGGATGGAATCAACATAACATGTCATTGCTTGTGATTTTCGTTTCTTACTTGTTCATGCCATGATACATGTCTATGACGCTTGGGATTATTGTGCTTACATTGAATGCTTCACTTGAAAGCTATGTGTTTAAAGATCCTGAGACAATCATTTAGGGGCTGTAGTGTTGAGTCTTTTTATTTGTTTTGCTAAGGGACTAGCAAAGGCTAAGTGTGGGGTAGTTGATAGGAGCATAAAATGCGACGTTCTTAATATGTTTTACCCCCATTTATGCATTTCTTATCCCTTATTGTTGTAATATAGAGTCATTGAGTCATGTTGGAGTTGTTGACAAGTGTTGGTGTATAAATTGAGCTAAAAATGCAGAAATGTCGAATTTTGAAGAGTTTTAGTTTGAGTAGGACTCCTTGTTGTACTAGGAATCCTGTTTGGACTAGGAAACCTGTTTTGACTAGGAAACTTGTCGGAATTGATTTCTTTATCTTTCGTCGTTTCTAATATTTGTGTGGAGTCGGTTTGTGCTAGAAATGTTAAAAATGCATAATTATGGTGGAGTCCTTATTGAACTAGGATTCCTAATAAGAGTTTGATTGTGACTAGGACTCCTTTTTCAAGTAGAACTCTATTTGGAAAAGGAATCCTTATTAAAGTAGGAATCCCAGTTGAATAAGGATTCTACGAGTTTGAGTCCTAATTGAAGTCTACGAATTGAAGAGTTTTAGTCGAACAAGGAGTCTACAAATGCTCGACGTTTTTGAAATGTCGAAAGAATTTCATTGAAAATACAACTCCTTGTTGAACTAGGATTCTTTATCTATCTAGGACTCTTACTCATGATAATTGTGCTACATCTTTTTATCTTCTTTTTAATTTATTTCTTATTCTTATTTTTCAGGAATTAAAGAGAAGATATTTGGAAGAATTGGAGGGAATTTTCGGCAAGAAAAGAATTCCTTGCCGTGAAAGAGAAGAGGAGGAAACCAATTCGGATTTGGTTTCCTTGTGACGTTATGCAAGGACTCTTTTGCCGAATTAAAGAGAGTTTATTGAAGAAAAATCAAGAGATAATTCGGCAAAGAAGAAGAGATAACAAGGAATTTATTCAGCCATTATCTATGAATTTCGGAAAAGAAGAAAGGAGAAAAGCTTGAGATGAATGTGGACCTCATTGAAGACATATGCATTTACTTGGTGCCAAATAAAAGAGGATTAATTGAAGATAATGAAGGGGATATTCGGCAGCAACAAGAGAAAAGAAAAGAAGACTTTGCCGAATTCCAAAACCTAAATGGTTTTGGTTTTCTTAGAGAGCACCCTTTGCCGAACCCTAGCTCCTCTCTCCTCTATATATACCACACTTTGTATTCATAAAAATCATCCTCTCTTCCTCATAAAATCCTTGCCGAACCTCTGCCAAAATAAATTCAGAAATTCTTACCAAGAAGCTTTGCCGAGTCCACCACCACCTTTCACAAAAATCCTATCATCACCAATCCTTGCCGAATCTTCATAAGGTTGTAACATGGATTGTACTTTATTGGCTTTTGATTCTTTGTATTTAAACATAATTTTGTCTATGAAATATGTTTTGATTTCTGGTTTTATTTTCGGTATTGATAATTATATATGGGATCTTCGGATCTTTGTTATAAATGTTTGGATATTTTGTATATGATTGCCGAATTATATATGTGGTTTAATTAGATTTGTATGATGGGCAGTAGCTTTAGCATGTTTTCTTGGTTTAATTAGGTTTATTTCCTTAATTCGTGTACAACCGAAGGAGATGTCTAGATGCAATCGTAGGCCATGGTTGTTATCTAGATGTTGAATTCATATGCCGATTTAATATATGTTGGATGTCACGCGTTGTGGATTTTAATATGTATTTATCTAAGGGCTAGAGTAATTCTGGAAATTTACATGTCGATGTGGGATGAGTGACGCCATACCTGCTAACATGTTTCTAATTCGACATATTGTGCTTATGTGCTATTTGTGTTTAATTTCTACGCGTTGTGTTATTAAACCAATTAGTACCATGTTTAGGATTACACGCGTTGTGGATTCTAAATACTTGTGATGTCTTGAATAATTAGAATAACCGCGTTGGCTCTAATTAAATTGGAACTTAGTTGATCTTGAATTCGATATTTGCTGCTGCCCCTATTACTTGTTTTAATTTTGTTGCATGTATAATGAGATTTGTGTTTGGTGATTGTGTGGAAGATGTTGATCAATTGTATATAATAATTTAGGTTTTAGAATTTGTAAAAATTCAGTAGGTAATTAGTAAAAAAATTCGACAACCCCCTTTTTTGTGCAATACTTTATGTGATTAAATGCCCTTGATTTTCCCGGATAGAACGATCCCTACTTGTCAATACTACAATCGACACAAGAAGGGTATTATGTGTATGTAGTTGTTTTACAGGTATTTTGTGCTTGGATAACACCTCCATCAGTTTTTTGGTTCCGTTGCCGGGATAACACCTCCATCAGTAATTTTCGACCCTACCGCTGGGCATATTGGTCTCTACAGGGAGTACCGCTTCGCTCCCGAATGCCATGCAGAACGGGGTCTCTCCTGTTTCTTCGGCTGCTGTTGTCCGGATGGCCCATAGAACCGCGGGGAGTTCTTTCGGCCCAACATCCCTTCTTGGCATCCAGCTTTTTCTTGAGGAGGGTTTCACCGCTTCCACCTGGCCTTTGGTCTGCGGGTGTGCCACTGAGGCAAACAACATCTGGGTCCCCATGGAGGCCGTGTATTGGATAAGATCAGCATTGTTGAACTGTGTCCCGTTATCCGTGACTATGGTCTGCGGTACCCCGAACCTGCAGTAGATGTTCTTCCACAGGAATTTTCTTACCCGCTCCTCGGAGATCTTTACCAGGGGTTCCGCCTCGACCCACTTAGTCTGATAGTCCACGGCCACAATGGCGTATTTGTACTGTCCCACAGCTATTGGGAAAGGGCCGATGATGTCTAGTCCCCATTGTGCGAACGGCCATGGCGCTAACATGATTGATAACGCGATTGCCGGGGCATGGGGTGTAGAGGCGTACATGTGGCACTTGTGGCAGCCACCTGATATTCTTCTTGATGCTGCTGCCATATCTGGCCAAAAATACCCCGCCCGGAGCGACTTGTGAGACAAGGACCGGGCGCCAGAGTGATTACCGCATACTCCCTCGTGGATTTCTCGCATGATAGCCTCTTCTACCTCCTTAGTGACACACTTTAGCTGGGGGAAACTGTGCCCTCTTCGGTACAACTTGCCGTTGAGAAGGCTGTACCTGGTGCACCGGAGGTGTAGCCTCCTAGCCTCCACCGCATCCTGGGGGCTGGTTTTGTCAGCCAAGTATCTAACTATCGGATCCATCCAGCTCGGTGGTGCCTCTTCTACCGCAAATATCTCGGAGATGGTCTTGCTTATACTCGGTTTCTGGAGGATTTCAATTTTAGCTCTTCGGTACTCCGGAGGGTAGTTTCCGGTTGCCAACCTTGCGAGGGCGTCTGCATGTCTATTTGCCTCTCGGGGTATATGCTGGATCGTGGCACCCTGAAATGGCTCGATCAGGGCCTTGGCCAGAGCTTGGTAGGAGGCTAGCTGGGGTTCCTTGACTTCGAACAGCTCGTTCATCTGGTTCACCACTAGGCTCGAGTCGCTGTATATGTCCAGGGATGGGATTCTCATTTCCTTGGCTAGTTGCAAACCGGCTATGAGGGCCTCATACTCAGCGGCGTTATTGGAAGTGTTGAAGAGCAACCGTAGGGCATACTCGTACGATTGGCCATCGGGCGAGGTTAGCATGACGTCGGCTCCGCTCCGCTTACTCGTTACGGAGCCGTCTACGTAGAGCTTCCAACCATTGGGAAGGCCTGGTTCGATCTTTACGGCCTGAACTGCCTCCTCCTCCTCGTACCGGCCGGGGTGCGCTTCTGCCACCATTGGGGTGAGCTCACATATGAAATCCGCAGCTGCCTGTCCCTTGATAGCCGTTCGCGGAGCATAAGTGATGTCGAACTCTCCCAGCTCAACTGCCCACCGTACAAGCCTGCCGCTGGTGTCCGGTTTTTGCAGGATCTGCCGCAAAGGGTGATTGGTATATAGGGTGATGGAATGAGCCTAGAAATAGTGTCTGAGCTTCCTGGCACTAACGATCAGGGCCAGAGCCAACCTCTCAATGTCGGGGTACCGGCCCTCGGCTCCGGTAAGTCCCTTCCCTGCATAATATACCGGGAGATCGAGCGTGCCCTCCTTCCTGACGAGGGCCGCGGAGACGGCCGCTTCGGATGCAGCTATGTAGAGGTATAGCATCTCGCCCGGCACTGGTTTGGATAGGAGAGGTACTGCAGACAGATACTTCTTGATGGACTGGAATGCTGCTTCATGCTCCGCCGCCCAGTGGATTTTCTTGAACTGTTGTGCTTTGAGCAGTTTAAAGGATGAGGCGCACTTATCGGTCAGACGGGAGATGAATCTGGCCAGGGCGGCCAGCCGGCCGGTCAGCATTTGGACCTGGTTTCTTTCCCCTGGTGTTTCCATGTCTAAGATTGCCTGGACCTTCAGTGGGTTAGCTTCTATCCCTCGCTGGCTGATGATGTGGCTTAGGAACAAGTCCTCTGAAATCCCAAAAATGCACTTCTTCGGGTTCAAGCGCATTCCAAACTTGAACATCTTACCGATGACTACCGCTAAATCTCGGACGTGGGCCCCTGCAGTCAAGCTCTTGACTAGCATGTCATCTACGTATACTTCCACTGTTTTACCCATTTCTTGCTCCAACATGCGATTCACCATCCGCTGGTAGGTGGCTCCGGCATTCTTTAGACCGTACGGCATCCTCTTATAACAGTAGGTACCTCGGTCAGTTGTGAATGATGTGTGCTCTTCGTCGTCCGGGTTCATCCTTATCTGATTATACCCGGTGTAGGAGTCCATGAAGCTGAGCAGCTTTAAGCCGGACGTGGAATCTATAAGCTGATCTATCCGGGGGAGCGGGAAGCTGTCTTTTGGGCACGCCCGGTTTAGATTGGTGAAATCCACGCACATGCGCCACCGGTCGGTTCCCTTCTTTGGTACCATAACCACATTAGCAAGCCACCGGGGGTACTAGACTTCCCGGATGAAACCTATGCCCCTTAGCTTCTGTACTTCTTCTCTGATTGCTTCATACTTCGCCGGATTGAAGGACCTCCTTTTTTGCCTTACCGGGGGAACGTTGGGCAACGAATTTAGCTTGTGGAAGGCTATCTCAGGGGATATGCCTGGCATGTCCTCGTAGGACCATGCGAAGACCAAACTATTGTCTCGGAGGAAGGTGATGAGCTCTTTCCTGACAGCCGGAGCAAGCCTCGTCCCTACCACCACTTTTCGCTCCAGGTGGTCCTCCGAAATGGAGACTGTTTCGGTTTCTTCCACGGCCGAGGGTCGCTTTAGCTTCTCGTCGTCAGAATCGGTGTCATCACGGAGGTCAAGACTCAAATCCGGCACCGGCGCTTGTTGAGTGGCCGTGAAGACCTCGGTCCTCTTTCTCTCGTGGGTCAGGGCCTCCGCATAATACCTGCGAGCGATCCTCTGGTCCCCGCGTATGGTAATGACACCGGCCGGTGAAGGCATCTTCAGCATCAGCATATGGCCGGCTATGAATGTTTTCAGCTTCCATAACCCTGGCCGACCGATTATGCCATTGTACGATGACAGGCAATCCACGACGATGAACTCCAGATACTCCTTCTTCGTCCTGTCTCCTTCGCCGAAGATTAGCGGTAGGTAATCCGATCCCAAAGGCTGGACCACCTCACCGGAGAAGCTTATCAGCGGCTCGTTATCCTGGGATAACTTATTCTTTCCTCTCTGCAGCCCTTTGTATGCGTCTCAGAACATCACGTTGACAGAAGCTCCAGTATCGATCAGCATACGGCTAGTTATCCAGTGGTCTATTTGGACCGTAATGAGGAAGGGGTCGTTGTGCGGTTGAATCAGATCCTCCGGCTCTTCTTCCTCGTAAAAAGTAACCAAGTTCCATCCTGTTTTAGCGGCCTGGCCACTTCCTCCTCCAAAGGCATATACCTCCTTTCCCCGGATCGCTCTTAAGCACCGCTTCTTTGAACTCCGGGTGAGTCGATCTATATGGTCCCCGCCATGTATCATGTTTATGCTCCCGTGCACCTCTATCTCCCCGGGGACTCGGGTGCTTATGGTCCCTACTTGCCGAGCTGCCTGCCGTTCCCTTTGCGGGTCATCCGGATGGACTCGGCCGTCCACCACCGTCTCCTGGGGTCTTTGGCTGCTACTCCGAAGGGCTGGATCTTCGGGCTTTTTTGCCGGCATAATGGCTAGAGCCCGTAGAGGTCGCCCCTGTGGCGCAGCTGCCAGGGGCCGTGCCGGTTGCACAAGTGGGGGTCTTCTGGCTGTCCGTGAACTGTTGGCACTGCTCCGTCGGGGTCACCAATCCTCCCGTACTTCGGCTTTCTTTCTAGTCGCAGGCGTATGGTTGCGATCTAGCCGCCCGGTCTTGCTTTCACGGGGAGACGGCGGTAGCGGGTCATCCAGACTCCGCTTGGACATCTTGTCCCCATACGTCTCGTGCTCCGCCTGGGCGTACCTGACGGCCACGGCCATCAACTCATCGTACCCTAATGGCTCCTTTACTCGTAAGTTGTACGAGAGTTCCCCAGGTTTTAACCCCTGCTTGAATGCCATCCCGGCTATCCTTTTATCCAAGTTTCTGACCCCGGCCGTGGCGATATGCCACCGGTTAACGAAAGCGCGTAGCGGTTCGTGGTCAACCTGCATGCAATCGAAAAGGATCGTTGACATTTGGGCCGTCTTGGCTCTAAGGACGAACCGGCCGACAAACTTATCAGCCAGCTGTTCGAAAGTTTCTACTGAGTTCACTAGCAGCTCGTAAAACCAACTCAACGCCTCTCCCGAGAGCGTCTCTTGGAATATGTTGCAGTACATGGCATCTGAATAGCCCCTTGTGCCCGTCTGTGACTTAAAGCTGTCCAGGTGCTGGTACGGGCAGTTCGTTCCTAAGTACGTCAGTTTCAGGGGCCTTTGGCTACCAGATCTTCCCGACTCCCTAATTCGGCGCGGAAAAGGTCCAGTGCGCTGGCTGAATCGTGCGCTGTCCCGCGGCTGCCCCGCTTTTCTCTCGCTGACCTCTAGGCGGTCCTTCATGTCCGATACTGAGGCGGAGAGCGCCTCGAGTGTCCTTGCGGTGGGGCTGTCCTGCTCGCTCGACGCCAGGCTTGTGTGGTACGGGGGTTCAACCGGGCCGGAGTTTTTTAAAGCTTCCGGAAAGAGAGGTGTGGGCACATGCGCGGTCATTCTCCTTCCCGTAGGCTGCCCCACCTCTAGGTGCTGGAATTCGTTGGCCGTGTTCGCGGGCCGCGATGCCGCCCGAGAAGTGCCCTGCTGGCCCCCTTTCTCTAAGGCCGCCACTAAGACGACGTTCACTGCTTCCAATTCTCGACACCGGGCATCCGCCCTTAGCCGGTCCCGGTCGCCCTCCTCTCGCAACCGCACGACCTCTACCTTCATCTTTTTTATTTCCTCTCCCGCATCACACCGGTCAGGGTTCTATGAGTCTTGGCGATCGTGGGTTCTGTCTTGGTTGGGGGAAAGGGCGAACCTCGCACCGACCTCAGCCCTTATGTTTTGGGCCCGGTCGGGGATCTGAATTCGCTCTTTCAACCTTCCCATGTCAGTTTTTATCTTCCTTCCTTCCATGGCCTCCGGATTGCGGATCTGACTGCTTTACAAAGGATCAATCGGGTTCTATTCTCTGGTAGAGCAACGCTTACTTTTCTCGCGGATCAAAAACCTTCCCACAGACGGCGCCAATTGTTTCTGCACAAACCCTGGGGCCTGGTAGAGACAGATAAATCTTCGTACTATCTCCTGCAAACCTGCTTACTAAGGGGAATACCGGGCGGGCCGGTCTTCTCCTCTCCGATGCCTAAGTTAGTATAGTTGGAATAGATATAACTTAAGCATGTATATAAGCGGTAGGAAGGATCAGTTACCTATTAATGAGGGTAGTTGGGGCCCTTATATAGGTGGCCAGGAGTGAGGTCTGGCCTTACTCTTCGATGTGGGACTGGTTCCCTTCTGTTTGCACACCAAAGGGCAGCTTTGGTGACCTCTTAGGCAGGTAGGAGCCCCCGGACCCCGGGCCCCTGGTAGCAGGATGGAGTGCTGGACCCCAAGGCCGGGTTCTGGTGATCCTGTCCCGGGTCCTGGGCCGGCCCCTGGTGCACTAGCTGCGGGTCTGCGAGCCTGCTGTAGCCCCTCTGTGGCTACTGTCAACAGCAATAATGGAATTTCTTGTCAAGGTTATTTGCTCCTTTGTCAAGGTTATGGAGCAAATACAGATTGTCTCCTTTGAAATGAATATAACGGAATTTCTGACCATTTATTTTGTGGGTGCGGAATTACAAGAGGTCTGGACCTCTTCAAACTAAGGGTGGGCGCGGGCCCGGCCGAGCCCAAAAATCCCAAAACCCGACCCAAAGCCCGACCCTCTCGGTCCGAGCCGAGCCGGGCTTTTTCCAGGACAAGGACCGGCTCGGGACCGAGCTCGACGAGCCGAGCCGAGTCCTCGGGCTTTTTCGGGCCCTAAAAAAACCTGATGTACAATATTAAACAATACTGTTACAGACCTGCAATACAACTTCCAGCAACTTTTTAACATCAATTCTCCAAGTTTCATGCATTTTTAACATTCTTACACATAATACAAGTTACAAACACTTTAACAACACATAATACAAATCACCAAATCTTCAATTTATCAAATATCAAACATCTCACTCGTTATGAAAAACTTCAACAATTCAAGTCATTAAACATTTAAACATTTAAACTGATTCAAGTTCAAGAATCAAGATAACCAAAATACAAAATGAAGTATTGAACTTTTGCTCAAGTGCTGAAGCCCTCAACTCCTCAAGTACTACTGCCCTCAATGCCCTGCCCAAGTGCCCAACACTCCCAGTCCCAGCAGCCCACTGCCCAACTGTCCAACACTCCCAAAGTCCTAGTAGCCCACTGCCCCCTGCCGGCCTGCCCACTCCCCACTGCCCAGCAGACCTGCGATTTCGACCAAATGTTATATATAAGTCCAAATCCAAAGCTACACACACAAGTGACACAACTCTTCCACTCAACCAGCCCTTCACCTCTTCCACCGTAAACCATAAATGCCCAATTAAAGCATAAATTCAATCAACAAGCACAATCCATACAAGTATGACTTTGAAGTTTAAAAACATAAAATTATCCTTATGATAGGAGCATAAAATGCGACGTTCTTAATATGTTTTTACCCCCATTTATGCATTTCTTATCCCTTATTGTTGTAATATAGAGTCATTGAGTCGTGTTAGAGTCGTTGGCAAGTGTTGGTGAATAAACTGAGCTAAAAATGCAGAAATGTCGATTTTTGAAGAGTTTTAGTTTGAGTAGGACTCCTTGTTGTACTAGGAATCCTGTTTGGACTAGGAAACCTGTTTTGACTAGGAAACTTGTCGAAATGGAATTTTCAGTATTTGTCGTTTCTAATAATCATGGTGGATCGATTTGTGCTATAAATTGTGAAAATGCATAATTATGGTGGAGTCCTTATTGAACTAGGATTCCTAATAAGAGTTTTAATGTGACTAGGACTCCTTTTTCAAGTAGAACTCTATTTGGAAAAGGAATCCTTACCAAAGTAGGAATCCCAGTTGGATAAGGATTCTACGAGTTTGAGTCCTAATTGAAGTCTACGAGTGAAGAATTTTAGTCGAACAAGGAGTCTACAAACGCTCGACGTTTTTGAATCGTCGAAAGAATTTCATTGAAAATACAACTCCTTGTTGGACTAGGATTCCTTATCTATCTAGGACTCTTACTCATGATAATTGTGCTACATATTTTTGTCTTCTTTTTGATTTATTTCATGATCATATTTTCAGGAAATCATGAGAAGACAAGGAGAGAATTTTCGGCAATAATAATGATGCTTGGCGTGTGGAACAAGATTTAGAAATCCAAAATGGATTTGGAAACTTTCCTAATCTCCTAACCTTACCTATTACATATATGTCTTTTTAAGACATCATTTGTCTAGATTAGGACAAGTTTAATACATGAATTAATTATGTGTTTCTTTTATTTATTTTCAGATTTTATTTGGAGATAAATATGGAGATAATATCTTGAAGGAGTCTTTGCCGAATTACCATGGTAATTGTGAAGTAATTTTCGGTAGATAACAACTTGTGCCGTGCATCTCCAAGAATGAAGTAATGAATTGAAACTCTTCAAGGCCGGCCAAGAAAGAATTTGTGAAGAGATAATCCTATAATTTTATGGGATTTTCGGAAATTACTTGAGAGAAAAGAGGAAGAACTTGAGGAGGAGACTTCAAGGCCGGCAGCTTTTGGAGATAATGAAGGAGAATTCTTTTGCCGAATGTGGACAACTTCTCATGCATGATTCATTGATAATTGCTGAATTATTTGTTGATTAAATTCAAGAGATAATTTGAAGACTTATTCAGCAATTATCTTTGGATTTTCGGAAAAGAAGAAAAGAACAAAGCATGGAATGAATGTGGACTTAATGTGTGCTTGATGCAATTGCTTGGTGCCGAATTAATGTGTTTTTACTTGAAGAATTTGTGAAGGGATAATTCGGAAATTGCATGAAGAGACCAAGTCTTGTTGCCGAATCCATCACCTAATTGATTTCGGTTTTATTGGAGAGAAATCCTTTGCCGAACCCTAGCTCCTCCTATCCTCTATATATACCACACTTTGGTATTCATAAAATCATCTCCCTTTCCTCACTTTTACCTTGCCGAATCCCTGCCAAATTAATTCCACAAATTACATACCAAGGAGCAAAGCCGAATCCACCTTCCATCTCTCACAAAAATCCATCATCACCAATCCTTGCCGAATCTCTAACAAAGGTTGTAATATGGATTGTTTTATTTTGGTTTTTGTTACTTTGTATTTAAACATAACTTTGTCTATGAAGTATGTTTTGGTTTATGGATTTAATTTCGGTATTGATAATCATATATGGGATCTTTGGATCTTTGTTATAAATGTTTGGGATTTTTATATATGATTGCCGATTTATGCATGTGATATGATTAAATATGTTGTATGGGCAGTAGTTTTTAGCATGTTTTCTTGATTTTAATTAGGTTTATTTCCTTAATTCGTGTGGAACCGAAGGAGATATCTAGATGCATTCGATGGCCATGAGTGTTATCTAGGTGTTGAATTCATATGCCGATTTAATACATGTTGAATTACACGCATGTTGGATTTAATATGTATTAATCTAAGGGTAAGAGTAATTATGGAAATTTACATGTCGATGTGAGATGGGTGACGCCATACTTGCTAACATGTTCCAATTCGACATATTGTGCTTATGTACTAATTGTGTTTAATTTCTACGCATTGTGTTATTAAACTGATTAGTACCATGTTTAGGATTACACGCATGTTGGATTCTAAATACTTGTGATGTTTTGAATAATTAGAATAACCGCATTGGCTCTAATTAAATTGGAACTTAATTGATCTTGAATTTGATATTTGCTGCTGCCCTATTACTTGTTTTAATTATATTGCATGTGTAATGTGATTTGTGTTTGGTGATTGTGTGAAAGGTGATGATCAATTGTATATAATAGCTTAGGTTTTGTAAAAATCGTAAAAATTCAGTAGGTTATTAGATAAAAATCGTAACCCCCTTTAATACAATACTTTATGTGATTAAAAGCCCTTGATTTTCCCGGATAGAACGATCCCTACTTGTCAATACTACACTCGACACAAGAAGGGTATTATTTGTATGAGATTGTTTTGCAGGTATTTTGTGCTTGGATTACACCTCCATCAGTTTTTGGCGCCGTTGCCGGGGAGATTATAAATTTTTGATTCATAAAGTGTTGTTTGTAACTTTGTATATTTGTAAATTATTTAATTTCTGCAATAGTTTTGGGAATTGTATTAATAGGATTTTCGGAAGTGTAATAGTAAATAGGTTAATTTTCCGATTTTTGTATTTATTTTTGTTTTTGGTTTTTGCTCTTAATTGCCGATTTGTGTGATATTATTGTGATTGTTTGTGACACTTAGATAATTTCTAGGAAGTTGATAGTTTTTGTATATGCTTGTAGTTTATTGTAGTTTCTAAAGTGTAACATGTAGGTGAAGCCTCTTTTGTTGATCATAACCATAACCCTTCATACGAGTGATGCCATGTTAGGTATGTTTTTGTGTAGATTGGGAAACGAGCCCTGCAATGTTGGAATTAGTCCATCGTTGGCCCCCCACGCATAAAGACGCTAACTTGGTATTATTTTTATGAGGTTGAGGGCGGTTTTAATCAACACTTGAGACCGCTAGGGATCCGAGTTTATTTTACCAAGTATAGGGCAAGTTATTTTCATTGAATGGTTCGAGGTTTGTAAAACTGGTTCTCAAGACCCATAGACTGATGTTCATTCTCTGTGAGTGAGTCGATAGGGGACTTGTCCTCCGTGGTTAAAAACTTTGAGACCTGCCTTGTTCCTAAAGAGAGTTTACTCTCCGTGAATTTTAACGACATCGCCTTAGAAAAGTAAAATACGTTCGACCTAGACGACAGCTTGTGCCGAAGCATCACCTCACTTTAGACGCTAGAAAATAACTTAAGCATATGTGGAATCTATTTTTCTTCAAAAAGGTAAAATTCGTCTTTAATTTTTGAGGTATATCGGAATAAGCATGATACTACCTTGGACTGTTTCAGCCCATTGCACTGTTATCTCCTCTGCTCCACGTACCTCGAATTTTAAAGTTGTGTGAATAAAAGACACCTAGAAATCCTAAGTTCGGCAATCATAATACATACATAATCGATGTAATCTAAAAACCGAACCAACATAGATACTTGTACAAAAATTTTCGTGTGATGTGCATAACTAGTTTAAATTGTTAGGGAGTTTTGAAGGTCTATTTGTGTTAAGTTTGTTTATGGTTTTGAGGGGAAGAGGAATAGGTAAGGTCACTAATGTTGCTTTTAGCCTTAACCCTTCATACTAGCGCTTGCGTTTTTATGAGGTTGAGGGCGGCTTTTATGCACTTTAGTGGAACTGACAACATAAGGTTCTCAACTGAGTAAGGGGCAATCATATTTCGTTTGTTCTAATTTTGGTATTGAGGTTTGTTTAACTAGATCTCAAGGCCCACAGACTGATGTTCATTCCCTGTGAGTGAGTCGATTGGGAGTTCGCTCTCCGTGGTAACCAACAACGAGTCTTGCCTCACTCCATTATTAGTACTTTCGTTCTAGCCTTCTGAAACCACGGAATCTTGTGTCTAGTCGATAGACCTAGGCCGCACGTCCACCGAGCTTCAGAATCTTAAATGAGTTTGACATAAGTAAATTTTTAATCTCACAAGAAAATGTTTCTTGGTTTGAATTTTTGAGGTATATCGGATCAAGCATGATACTACCGGGGGCTGTATCAGTCCATTGCACCGTTATCTCCTCTGCTCCACGTACTTTGAAAATTCGAACAAATCATATAGCAATTTAACTAGGGATACATAAAACACATTTTTCTGTTATACTTGTGAAATTGTGTGAGCCTTATTTGTAAATTTTCGTGTGATATACATCTTTGTAATATACTTGTAACTTTTTCATGTAACATATACTTGCAAATTTTCGTTTGTCATTATACATTTACACGTTGAACTTTTATGTAATATACTTTGAATGTTTCTTACACTTATACATACTTGAAATTTCGTGTAACATTTTTACATTTTTATAGTTAAATTTTCGTTGATACTTATACTTGTGTGATATATTTACCCTAACACTAATTGTTACATACTAACTATACACGTTTGTTTTCTTTATAAATTCATTTGTTAAACACCTCGAAATTTAAACAATTTCAGGTACATGAATCTTGGTTGGTCACAAGAGATTGAGGATAGATTGAAAAGAATTTGCAACCAAGAAGAAGAAGAGCCAGTTTTGCCGAGCACTTCTACACCAGAACATCAGTTTGTTTCTCCCACCTCATCACTTTTCAACCGAAATTTTGTTGCACCATCATCACCATTTCCATCAGAAGCTTCGTGTGAACTAAACCCTTTGTTTCACGAAGAACCAGAATTCGAGCTACTCCAAAGTCCCATACCAATTCAGTATTTGAACTTTGATTTACCTGATCCTACATTCAGAATGACTTCACTAAGAGAGGAGAATGGTCAGGTAGATGCGCCACAAGGAGGAGTAGTAAGACCAAGTAATGTAACATATCCTGCAGTTGCACCTGGCAAGTCAGGAGAATTTGAGTTGAAAGGTGGATTTATCCACCAATTGCCTAAGTTTTATGGACTCAGTGGAGAGGATCCCAACCGCCATATTCAGAAGTTTGAATTCAGATGTGAGTCAATGTGCCCAACTGGGGCAGATTTACAACATGTGAGAATGAAGGCGTTTCCTTTTTCACTGGAGGATAGGGCGCAAGAGTGGTTTTATGCTATACCACCTGGGAAGATGGTTTCTTGGACAACAATGGTGAGAGAATTTCTCACAAAATATTTTCCATCATCAAGGGTGACACAGATCAGAAAGGAGATCACCTCGATCAGACAAGAGCCAGATGAGAGCTTCGATGTGTACTATGACAGGTACAAGGCTTTGGTGGCAACGTGTCCTAATCATGGGATACGTGAGGGTCTTCTTCTACAATACTTTTATGAAGGGTTGCGTCCCTTGGAGCGGAGATTTCTAGATTCAGCAGCTGGTGGATCTTTAATGGAGAAAAGCAGAGAGGAAGTTAAGAATCTGTTGGAGATGCATTTCACCAATCAACAACAATTCGGGTCTACTTCCTCTAGGCGAGTCAATGAGGCCAGCGGTTATGAGGAATCAAGTGTTGTCAAGGAGCTTAAGGAAGATGTGGGGAACCTCACTCAGATGATGTCTCAGTTTATGAAGCAGAAACATGCCCAAGTCTGTGGGGTGTGTAGCATGGAGGGGCATTCATCATATGTGTGTCCACAAGTTGGTGGAGGTGATAATTTTGAGGAAGCCAATGCAATTGGTTTTCAAGGGCAGCAACGTTCCACTTTCCAGAACTTCAACCCCAGATTTAATGATCACCCTAATTTTAGGTGGGCTAATAACAACAATGTGCAGAACCCTACACATGTGGCGCCACCACAAGCTAATCAAGGAGGAATGGTGTTTCAACCAAGACCTCAAGGGCAATACCAAGGGTTTGCAAGACCCCAGCAGCAACAATTCTACAACAATAATGCACAAGCATCGTCAAATCCCAACTATGACGCCATGCTTAAGTCTTTGAATGATGCAACTCATACATTGTTGCAATCCACTACTTCCAACACTAAGGATATTTCTGAACTGAAGAATCAGATGGGGAAGGTTGTGGATTTCATGGGGCAAATCCAAGAACAAGGAAGATTACCTGGTGGGGTGATTAAGAACCCCAAAAATGAGCAAGCTAATGCAATTACCACAAGGAGTGGTAAAATCTTGGAGGGGCCATCGGTTAAGAATAATGAGGACGTGATTATGGAGGAGTGTAATGACAAGGGTGACGTGCTAGTGCATGTTGATGCCGAGCATGAGGAGATACATGGCAATGATGAGGAGGCACACGGCAATGAGGACAAAGGAAAGAAACCGAGCAAAGCTGAGCTCGAGAAAATGAAGAATAGGGACATGGAAAAAGATCCCGCTACCTCAGAGACACTTAAGGTAAAATCTGACTCAAGTGGATTAGTTAATGCTAACCAATCTTCGAGTTTGCCTTTTCCTTCTAGGTTTGCAAAATCAAAGAAGGAGAAATCAGATGAGGAGGAACTTGATATATTCAGGCGTGTGGAGGTGAATATTCCCCTTTTGGAATGCATCAAGCAGATTCCAAAGTATGCCAAGTTCTTAAAGGAGCTGTGCACAACAAGGAGGCATACTCGTGAGGAGCAGGTGGTGAAGATGAGTGAGACGGTCTCAGCCGTTCTCCAAAGAAAGCTTCCACCTAAAATGAAAGACCCTGGCAGCTTTTCTGTGCCATGTAAAATTGGAAAATTTAATTTTGATAAAGTTTTGCTAGACTTAGGGGCTTCGATTAATGTAATGTCTTATAATGTGTATAAGTCCCTAGGTTTAGGCGAGTTGAAAAAGGACAATGTAATCATTCAACTCGCTGATAGGTCTAACAAATATCCTGAGGGATATGTTGAGGATGTTCTTGTGCAGGTGAATAATCTGATATTTCCTGCAGATTTCTATGTGCTTCAAATGGAGGAGTCGCCCATTAATTCCACTCAACTTTTGTTGGGGCGACCATTTATGAGGACAGCAAGAACGAAAATTGATGTGGCTGAAGGCAATCTCACCATGGAGTTCGATGGTGAAGTGATTGGCTTCAACATCTTTGAGGCCATGAGGTATCCAATTTCTGATTTAAAACCTTGCTATAATGTTGACGTAGTTGATTCTATTGCGCAGGTTTTATCAGAAACTTTGGATCAATAGCAACTAGCTATTGAGCAAGGGGCCGGAATTGACACAAATGGGGAGAAAATTACCAAGGAGGAACGGCTCAAACTTGAGCCGAGCCTAATGCATATTGTTGCCAAGCTAGAGGCAGCATCCCATGTGAAAAAGCAATGTAAGTATATGTCAATTCCCATTTCCACTAATAAAATTTTACCATCTGTGGAACAGGCCCCTATTTTAGAACTCAAGGTGCTTCCGGATCATTTGAAG
Source organism: Potentilla sterilis (assembly GCA_963682095.1). NCBI lineage: Eukaryota > Viridiplantae > Streptophyta > Magnoliopsida > Rosales > Rosaceae > Potentilla > Potentilla sterilis. The sequence goes on from OY821762.1 coordinate 30,795,049, forward strand.
TATGTATACTTGGGAGACGATGACACACTACCAGTTATTGTGTCATCACAGCTGAGTGAGCAGCAGGAAGCACGTTTGACTAGCATGTTGAAGAGGAACAAAACCGCCATTGGATGGACGTTGGCGGATATCAAGGGAATCAGCCCTACAACTTGTGTCCATAGGATCTTGCTTGAAGAAGGAGCCAAGCCTACTAGGGAGGGTCAAAGGCGATTGCACCCTCCAATGATGAAGATTGTGAAGGACGAGGTGATCAAATTGCTGGATTGTGGAGTCATTTATCCAATCTCAGATAGCCAGTGGATTGCACCTGTCCAAGTTGTACCTAAGAAGAGTGGAGTCACAGTTGTGAAGAATGCATGATAAGGATGAACTCGTGCCCCAACGATTGGTGACAGGTCATAGGATGTGTATCGACTACAGAAAGTTGAATGCTACTACACGCAAGGATCACATGCCTTTGCCTTTCATGGACCAGATGTTGGAGAGACTAGCTGGGCACGAATTCTATTGCTTCTTGGATGGGTACAGCGGTTACAATCAGATATGCATTCACCCAGATGATCAGGAAAAGACAACGTTCACATGTCCCTTTGGTACGTTTGCCTATCGACGCATGCCTTTTGGTTTATGCAACGCACCAGGTACATTCCAACGTTGTATGTATTCCATTTTTAGTGATTATATTGAAAATATCATTGAAGTCTTTATGGATGATTTTAGTGTTTATGGAAAAGACTTTGATGCATGCTTAGAGAATTTGGAATTAATCCTGAAAAGATGTGTAGAGACTAACCTTGTACTTAATTGGGAAAAATGTCATTTCATGGTAAAACAAGGGATAGTTCTAGGACACATTATATCTGCAAAGGGTATTGAGGTAGATAGGGCCAAGATTGATATTATGCTTCACTTACCCTCCCCTACAACTGTAAGGGAGGTACGTTCGTTTCTTGGCCATGCAGGTTTTTACAGGAGGTTCATCAAGGATTTTTCGTTGGTGGCCAAGCCTATTTGTGCCCTCTTGCAGAAGGAGGTTCCATTCATATGGGACAAAGGGTGTGAAGATGCATTTGTCAAGTTGAAGGAATTGTTGACATCAGCACCAATAATGGCGCCACCTGACTGGAGCCTACCATTTGAGATCATGTGTGATGCTTCAGACTATGCAGTTGGAGCAGTGCTTGGACAGAGAAAAGAGAAGAGGCCGATTGCTATATATTATGCCTCTAGAACTTTGAATGATGCTCAATTAAATTACTCTACAACTGAGAAAGAACTGTTGGCTGTTATATTTGCTTTAGAAAAATTTCGTTCATATCTATTGAATTCTAAAGTGATTGTGTATTCTGATCATGCAGCCTTAAGATATTTGATGAAGAAGAAGGATGCTAAGCCACGCTTGATTCGATGGATTCTCTTACTCCAAGAGTTTGACATCGAAATCAAGGACAAGAAGGGGAGCGAAAATGTTGTGGCGGATCACTTGAGCAGAATTGTGAGAGAGGAGGAAACGTTACCACTTCAGGAAACTTTCCCAGATGAGCAGCTTTTTCGAGTGGACACAAAAGAACCTTGGTATGCAGATATTGTCAATTATTTAGTTACTAAAACTTTTCCAAGTACATGTTTGCAGGCAGCCAAGACAAGGATTAAAAAGAATGCAAGACACTACATATGGGACGACCCATATTTGTGGAGGACTTGTAATGATCAAGTGATTAGACGTTGTGTGCCACAAGAGGAGCATAGGCCGATCCTTGCATTTTGCCACAATGAGGCATGTGGAGGACACTTTGGAGCTAAGAGGACAGCCCTCAAGGTTTTAGAAAGCGGGTTTTATTGGCCAACAATTTTCAAGGATGCATACACTTTTTGTATGACATGTGATAGGTGCCAAAGGACAGGTAACATTGGTAAGAGAGACCAAATGCCCCTAAATCCTATAATATTTGTTGAAATTTTTGATGTATGGGGTATAGATTTTATGGGACCTTTTCCTTCATCTAAGGGCTTTCTTTATATCTTGTTGGCTGTTGATTATGTGTCTAAATGGGTGGAGGCGAAAGCCACAAGGACTAATGATTCTAAAGTTGTTGCAGGTTTCTTGAGAACTAACATATTTTCCAGGTTTGGAGTACCTCGTGTGCTTATAAGTGATGGAGGTTCTCATTTCTGCAACAGAACAATAGAGGCTTTGCTCAGAAGATATGGAGTCACCCATAAGGTATCCACACCTTATCATCCTCAGACGAGCGGAATGGCGGAAGTGTCCAACAGAGAGATCAAGAGCATATTGGAGAAAACTGTGGGCCCATCAAGGAAAGATTGGAGTGACAGACTTGATGATGCACTTTGGGCTTACAGAACGGCATACAAGACACCCATTGGGATGTCTCCATTTCGGCTTACATATGGCAAGGCGTGCCATCTTCCAGTAGAATTGGAGCATAGAGCATGGTGGGCGGTCAAGCAATTCAACATGGAACTTGACAAGGCTGGACTTCACAGGAAATTGCAGCTGAGTGAACTTGAGGAAATCAGAAATGAAGCATATGATGCTGCATGGATTTACAAAGAGAAGACGAAATTGTATCATGACAAGATGATAAGAGGCAAAACGTTTCATATTGGCCAGAAAGTCTTGTTATTTCATTCTCGTCTTAAATTATTTCCTGGCAAATTGCGTTCTCGTTGGGTAGGCCCATATATTGTTACTAATGTGTTTTCTCATGGTGCTATAGAAATTCAAAGTACGGAATCAGGAAAAGCGTTCAAGGTGAATGGTCATCGACTTAAGCCTTACTACGAACCTTTTGAGGAGCACACCGTTGAGGAGATTCAATTCAGACACGCATCAAGATCCTGATGATATGAAGAAGAGTCTAGGCTGAGTAGACTATAAACATTAAGCGCTGCATGGGAGGCAACCCGTTTCAACCAAAAGTGTGAAGGAGCCGTCTACGAGAGTTTGAATTTTCTAAATCCCTAAACTCTTTTTGGTTGAATTGTATAAATGTGGGACTTGTGATTTATCATATGCTTAGAAATTACTACATGATATGTGTACATTGAGGACAATGTAATTTTCTAAGTGTGGGGTAGGGATACATGTTTCACATGTTTGTATTTGTTTTGAGTTTTTGTTTTGAGTCATAAAAAGAAAAGAAAATAAAAAATCAGAAAATCAGAAAAATTTAAAAAAATTTCGGTGCTTTTTGTCTTTATTTTCGTTGCTTTTTAATTTTGTTTTTAATTATTGAGTCTTAGGATGCCCCTAAATAGTCTATGATGATTATATCTTTAATACATAGATGATGGTTTTGCATAATCATAAAAATTAATTGTGAGTTTCATGGACTTTGTGATTGGTATGAATATGTGAGACTTGAACTTAATTGTGTAAGAAGCATGTATATTGTGTTGATTTTGTTCCATAATAACCTTTGTGAGCTTTGATTGCCATATACTTTCCTTCTTGAGTGATAAAAATGGGCAGAATTTTTCAAAACTTCATCATTCTTTGATCATTCAATGACTATGTGCCATAGATTTTAATGAACTCTAGAATGCTAGAACTCGCTCTTGACAATCTTTGAGACTATTATTCATGAAATGCCTTGATTTTGAAAAGGATTGAAAAGATCATGTTAGGATTACCACCAATGCCAAACAAAGCTTATGCCTAATTTGTGCCCGTCGTGGGACTCCTTAGTTTTAACCCCCTTGAGCCAACATTGAGCCATTTATTTCATCACCTTAATACACTTTCCTTGATCTGAGAATAGTTTATCCTTGCCATTGTTGTCAAGACTTGGTAAAATTTAATGGAATTTGTGAATTGATGTGACGATGAGAAGTAAGTGTGGGGTGATCTTGTCCAATTGTTGAGAAAAGAAAAGGTGTTGCCGAATAAAAGAAGAAAGAAAAGAAAAATCGGATAGAAAAAGAAAGAAAAAAATAAGAGATCCGAAATAAAAAGAAAAAGATTCGGCAATGGAAAATTTTGGATGAATTTTATGGTGAATTTGGAGTTTGTGTGATAATTGAAGGTCTATTGTTGTTATATTTGACCTTTGTCCTTGATCACTTTGTTATGGGGAAGAAAAGAATGAATTTTGGGCCCAACAAGTTGAAACTTGGCCCTTTTGAAGAGAAGTCATAAGGAGGATTGAATTTTGCCAAGTCTTGGTGACGTTTAATCACCACTTCCTAAATGAGAATGCCTTATGCCAATCCCCGTTATCACCATTTTGTTGATCTTTTCATGATTCTTAAAATAGGTGAACTTTGATTAGTGGAGATTTTTGTCAAGAATGAGCATATGGTTTTGGTTCATTTGTGCACATAGTTGTTATATGAAGTTTTTCCTGAAAGATCTATTCACAAAGTGCTTTTATTTGATGAAATATGCGAGCTATTTGTTGCCTTACAATCTGTTCTCTTGCATATACTTTGAGTGAATTGCCATATCATGAGTGAAAAGAAGAGAGTATGCCTAAGTGAGGAGGATGGAATCAACATAACATGTTATTGCTTGTGATTATCGTTTCTTACTTATTCATGCCATGATACATGTCTATGACGCTTGGGATTATTGTGCTTACATCGAATGCTTAACTTGAAAGCTATGTGTTTAAAGATCCTGAGACGATCATTTTAGGGGCTGTAGTGTTGAGTCTTTTTATTTGTGTTGCTAAGGGACTAGCAAAGGCTAAGTGTGGGGTAGTTGATAGGAGCATAAAATGCGACGTTCTTAATATGTTTTTACCCCCATTTATGCATTTCTTATCCCTTATTGTTGTAATATAGAGTCATTGAGTCGTGTTAGAGTCGTTGGCAAGTGTTGGTGAATAAACTGAGCTAAAAATGCAGAAATGTCGATTTTTGAAGAGTTTTAGTTTGAGTAGGACTCCTTGTTGTACTAGGAATCCTGTTTGGACTAGGAAACCTGTTTTGACTAGGAAACTTGTCGAAATGGAATTTTCAGTATTTGTCGTTTCTAATAATCATGGTGGATCGATTTGTGCTATAAATTGTGAAAATGCATAATTATGGTGGAGGCCTTATTGAACTAGGATTCCTAATAAGAGTTTTAATGTGACTAGGACTCCTTTTTCAAGTAGAACTCTATTTGGAAAAGAAATCCTTACCAAAGTAGGAATCCCAGTTGGATAAGGATTCTACGAGTTTGAGTCCTAATTGAAGTCTACGAGTGAAGAATTTTAGTCGAACAAGGAGTCTACAAACGCTCGACGTTTTTGAATCGTCGAAAGAATTTCATTGAAAATACAACTCCTTGTTGGACTAGGATTCCTTATCTATCTAGGACTCTTACTCATGATAATTGTGCTACATATTTTTGTCTTCTTTTTGATTTATTTCATGATCATATTTTCAGGAAATCATGAGAAGACAAGGAGAGAATTTTCGGCAATAATAATGATGCTTGGCGTGTGGAACAAGATTTAGAAATCCAAAATGGATTTGGAAACTTTCCTAATCTCCTAACCTTACCTATTACATATATGTCTTTTTAAGACATCATTTGTCTAGATTAGGACAAGTTTAATACATGAATTAATTATGTGTTTCTTTTATTTATTTTCAGATTTTATTTGGAGATAAATATGGAGATAATATCTTGAAGGAGTCTTTGCCGAATTACCATGGTAATTGTGAAGTAATTTTCGGTAGATAACAACTTGTGCCGTGCATCTCCAAGAATGAAGTAATGAATTGAAACTCTTCAAGGCCGGCCAAGAAAGAATTTGTGAAGAGATAATCCTATAATTTTATGGGATTTTCGGAAATTACTTGAGAGAAAAGAGGAAGAACTTGAGGAGGAGACTTCAAGGCCGGCAGCTTTTGGAGATAATGAAGGAGAATTCTTTTGCCGAATGTGGACAACTTCTCATGCATGATTCATTGATAATTGCTGAATTATTTGTTGATTAAATTCAAGAGATAATTTGAAGACTTATTCAGCAATTATCTTTGGATTTTCGGAAAAGAAGAAAAGAACAAAGCATGGAATGAATGTGGACTTAATGTGTGCTTGATGCAATTGCTTGGTGCCGAATTAATGTGTTTTTACTTGAAGAATTTGTGAAGGGATAATTCGGAAATTGCATGAAGAGACCAAGTCTTGTTGCCGAATCCATCACCTAATTGATTTCGGTTTTATTGGAGAGAAATCCTTTGCCGAACCCTAGCTCCTCCTATCCTCTATATATACCACACTTTGGTATTCATAAAATCATCTCCCTTTCCTCACTTTTACCTTGCCGAATCCCTGCCAAATTAATTCCACAAATTACATACCAAGGAGCAAAGCCGAATCCACCTTCCATCTCTCACAAAAATCCATCATCACCAATCCTTGCCGAATCTCTAACAAAGGTTGTAATATGGATTGTTTTATTTTGGTTTTTGTTACTTTGTATTTAAACATAACTTTGTCTATGAAGTATGTTTTGGTTTATGGATTTAATTTCGGTATTGATAATCATATATGGGATCTTTGGATCTTTGTTATAAATGTTTGGGATTTTTATATATGATTGCCGATTTATGCATGTGATATGATTAAATATGTTGTATGGGCAGTAGTTTTTAGCATGTTTTCTTGATTTTAATTAGGTTTATTTCCTTAATTCGTGTGGAACCGAAGGAGATATCTAGATGCATTCGATGGCCATGAGTGTTATCTAGGTGTTGAATTCATATGCCGATTTAATACATGTTGAATTACACGCATGTTGGATTTAATATGTATTAATCTAAGGGTAAGAGTAATTATGGAAATTTACATGTCGATGTGAGATGGGTGACGCCATACTTGCTAACATGTTCCAATTCGACATATTGTGCTTATGTACTAATTGTGTTTAATTTCTACGCATTGTGTTATTAAACTGATTAGTACCATGTTTAGGATTACACGCATGTTGGATTCTAAATACTTGTGATGTTTTGAATAATTAGAATAACCGCATTGGCTCTAATTAAATTGGAACTTAATTGATCTTGAATTTGATATTTGCTGCTGCCCTATTACTTGTTTTAATTATATTGTATGTGTAATGTGATTTGTGTTTGGTGATTGTGTGAAAGGTGATGATCAATTGTATATAATAGCTTAGGTTTTGTAAAAATCGTAAAAATTCAGTAGGTTATTAGATAAAAATCGTAACCCCCTTTAATACAATACTTTATGTGATTAAAAGCCCTTGATTTCCCCGGATAGAACGATCCCTACTTGTCAATACTACACTCGACACAAGAAGGGTATTATTTGTATGAGATTGTTTTGCAGGTATTTTGTGCTTGGATTACACCTCCATCACCTTAGTCGTTAGTACATTACCAAGGATGAGTAAACTAGGGAGGAGTTGATCAAGTCACAGACTCACGGGTAGCTAAGTAACAATAGGCAAGATGAAGCAAGCCAGCAACTATAAGTTGATCTTTTGATCGAGCTTTTGCCATCTCTGACAGAACATAAAACGAATGAGAAACCTAGGGACATTATAATGTCAAGAACTTTCCCCTATTCTGATAGGAGCACAATGTGTGACGATATTAATATGTTTATGCCCTCGTTTATGCTTTGTTTAATCCTTATTTATCTAAGATAGAGTCATAATATATTTGAGTGTCGCTTTGGTAGAGTTTTGGAGAAAATGTGCTTAATTGTCAGAAAAAAACGACTAAGTAAAGAAATCTGAGAAAAAAGTGCAAAATATATTGTTTTCGTGATATGGAGGCCTGTGTTTGACTGACTTATTATTTTCCAAATTTAATGAAATTTGGCAGGCACATAATTGGCAAGCTGGAGCGTATTGTATTAAAAATTCAGATCAATTGGAGCTAGGGAAGTCACCCAAACGATGGCTGCAACTTGGCAGTTTGAAAAAAGTCACCAGGGACTAACATGATTTTCTGGGATTGTGTCTTGACTCCCATAATTTATTCTGGACGTTTCACTAGCAATTTGAGGAAACCCTTTTTTATAGAGAAAGCCCTATGAGTCCAGTTTCTCCACGACTTGGAATCACATCAATTGAAGCACTGAGGAGGGAGTTATGACGGATTTATTGGAGAAAGGTCAATCTGCCGAGAAACAGAGTGGTTTCCCGGTTGCGCAAGGAAAGCTTTCCTTTGGACTTTTGAAGCATGGATCAGATGTAATGGACCTAAAGACATGTCCATACTAACTTAATGACAAGATTCAAGTCCAAGATAAAGCCAAGAAGAGTCTAAAAGTAAAGAATTCGGATAACAAGAGAAAGAAAAAGAATCCTGATTAATTTCGGGAAAATTCCTGTGCACGTCTCTCAACTTCCATGGACTCTCCCGGATAGCTCACAATGAATCAGAGTTCGAGCCTTATATGGATAGAAAGCTACGGGAGTCTAGGTTGATGAAATCAATACACGAAGGTCATTCTGCCGAATTCAGAAAATCAAGGAAAACCTAAACCAATTCGGTTTTGGTTTGTGGCTGGCTTCTCTAGGTTATTTCCTCTATAAATAGCCATGTAATAGTTAGAAAATTATCTCTCTTCTCATGCTCAAGCAAAGCCGAAACTCTACCAAAATAATTCCACAAAAATCCTATACAGTAAATTACTTAGCCGATTCCATCTCACCTTCACCAAGCTTGCCGATCACAAGTGTTCTTCATCATCAAGTCATCCTTTGCCGATTCCTCTCAAGGTTTTGTTTAAATTGTGATTTACTCATCTCTCATGGCTTGTAATTTTCTGTATAAATTCAATACTTTGTTTATGAAGATTGAACGGATGGTTGTATTTTGTTTTGGTTTTATGTATTTAATATTGGATTTCCGAAACTTTGTTATATGTTTTGGTTTTCTTCATATTTTATTTCGTGAACAGTAACTTTGATTTTTGGAATTGTAATTTAGGGCAGTAATTTTGTATGAATACTTGTATATATTTGATTAATTTTCATGAGTTCGTGCATCACAAATTGTGTGCTTGAGGGCTGACTTTGTGGCTTCTCCATAGGTACCGATTTTATATACCAAAATAATTTAGATTGCATCATACGCGAAGTTTTTATGATTTAGGTTGTTTGAATATGGCGGCTATAACCATGAAAATTTGCATGTTCAAATATGATGAGTAATGCCATTACATGTTTGCATGTCTCCGATTCGGCTTACTGTGCTTATGTGCTTCTTGGGTTTAATTTCTACGCGAAGTGTCTTTAAACCGATTAGTACCATGTTCAGGATTATACGCGAAGTTAATTCTAAATACTGGTGAAGTCTTAACAATTAGATGAACCGCGAAGGGCTCTAATTAGAATTGGAATTGAATTTGTATAAGTGTTGTATGAAACATTGCTGCTGTGTGTCATGATTTTGTATTGTAATTGTTTTTGAGTGATTTTCGTGCCAAGTTTTGTGTGTGGAGATGATGATCAAATGTATATAGTAATTTCGGATTTAAATTCAGTAAAATTCAGGAGGTTTTAGATATAATTTCCAAACCCCGATTATGATTTTGTAATGCTTTATGTGATTGAAAGCCCTTGATTTCTCCGGATTGAACGATCCCTACTTGTCATATACTAATGATGACACAAGAAGGGTAATATGTGTATGAAGTTATTTTGCAGGTTCAATGTGCTTGGATAATAATCTCCATCATATTCCACTGCACCAGGGACATTGTGAACAACAGGAATACTGTAACAGGACATTACCTTATTTTGCTCTTTTTTTTGAATGTTTTTCAGGCACAAAGGCTTTAGCTTTCCCTTTAGAGGCTTTAGAAACTTTAGTTGAGGCCGTAGAAGGCTTCTCCACCTCTTCCTTCTCTTGTTCTACAAAATTGCAAATCAAAATCAGACTTTATATATTAATAAAAAAAGATGAAACTAAAACTTAGACAATTTTACCTTTCTCTACATCTTCATAAAATTCCATGTCTTCAATAGTTGGAACATATTGAATGTTGTGGACACTTTCGGACACAATCCAATTTTAGTAGCATATTAATGCTTCCACTGTTGTTGGAGTTAGAGAACTCCGAAATGGATCGATTACCCTTCTACTAGTGCTGAAAGAGGACTCGCTTGCCACTGTGCGCACTTGTATTGCCAAAACATCTTTGGCAAGGGCTGCTAGACTTCTATACTTGTCACCATTGACCTTCCGCCACTCCAAAATGTCAAACTTTTCCGGATTTGGAGGCTTCTCAATCGGGTCCAAAAGATATCTGTCAACTTCATGCCCAACTATGGCATCTTCTGAATCTTCTAGTTCTCTCTCCCAATCTTCTTCCATGTCTTTTATGATTTCACTAGGCTTAGTGGACATCTGATTCTTCTTGGAATCCTTGCTGTGCCTGCTAAGTATGCTGTCTCCACTCTTTGATCTTGATGATTTAGATGCCGTCGACACATTCATGGAGCGGTAAAGATCACAAAGCTTCACTAAAAGCTGTTTAAGCTCGGCAGACTTGCTCTTGATTGTAACATAATCCATCTTCAGCCATATACTACATGTAGACTCAAAATTTCTGAGCTTATATCTTGGGTTTAACACCAAGGCAACCAACAAAAGTTGGTTGCAATCAGCAATGGTGGAGAAATACTTCTCATACTTCTTTCTCATATTATCAGCCATATCATGGATAATCATTTCAGTCGTCGAACCGGTGCTCATTCCCTCTTTAGGAAACAATCCATCAATCTCAGCTTTGATGGCCATAATATCATGGAAAGCTTTCCAACTTGTCGGTTTAGTTGATGCACTGATCGTCATTGTCACATCATAAAAGATCTTCAGAAATTTAACAAATGTTTCTGCCTTTTCCCAATCATGCATAATCGGTGGTCCTACCCTTTTCCTCCTCTGTCTCTTCCTTGACATGTCTGCCTCTGAAATTGATCTATCAGTGAGGCTCACTGATTCTAGCTCGGCAAGTACCTCATCATCCCAATCAATGTCTTCATCCTCATCAAAATACCCCTTGTACTTACTGCCCTCTTCCCTCGCCATTCTATCAAACGCCTTCCTCAATTCTAAAGCTGTAGATAACATTAGATAGGTGGAGTTCCACCTTGTCGGCACATCTAGGATACAAACCTTCTTCGACTCCATCTTCTCCTTCTCCATACACTACTTGAAGAAGGTAAGCCTTTGTGGACTGCTTCGAACATATCTAACTGCATTCCTAATTGAAGCAATTGAACTTCCCATCAGGTCAAGGCGTGATCTTACAATGAGGTTTAATATGTGTGCAAGGCATGGAACATGTATAAACAACCCTCCAAGCACAGGTTGCTTCTCCCACCATAGCATCCTTTCCCTAATGTAGTCATTAGCCACCTTGTTTGCACTTGCATTATCTACTGAAAGTTAAGACTCTCTCTACTCCCCATTCAAGCAAGCAGTCCTCTAACAACGACCCTATGCTACTCCCTTGATGGTTAGGAATGACCTTAAAACTAATAATCCTCTTGTGCATTTGCCATGCCGAATCAATGAAATGGGCAGTCACCACCATGTAGTTAATGTTTTACACCGATGTCCATGTATCGGTGGTTAAGCACAAGCACTGACCCTTCAACTCTTTCTTGAGCTTTGCCTTTTCAGCTGCATACATCTTCAAAAACTGCTTCACAATCACCCTCCTTGAAGGTACATGCCAATCAGGCACAGCGTACCTACAAAAGTATCTAAAGCCTTCCTTCTCGATGAAACTAAAAGGAAGCTCATCCATGACCATCATCTTCACAGCTGCTTCCCTACATCCTTGTTCAGTCCACTTGACCATCACCAACTCTTTCATACCCTTGGAACGGCCAGTAGAAGTAAGCTTTTGCTACCTATCATCTATTGTTATCCTCCCTGGATATTTCTTGCACACATTGTCAATGTGTCTGCCCATAGTGCTAGTCCCATTTACCTTGCTATCATAAGCAAGATCGGTATGACACAAAATGCACTCAACTCTCAACCTTTCAGAGACTTGAACTCTCTTACCATTCTGCATCCCAAACAACGGTTTTGTAACCTTCTTAAAGTGCTCCCAAACCCAGGATTTAACAGCCCGCTGTTCGGATTGTTGATTAGCTTCTGCATCAGTTTCAGCAGCTCTAAGCAGTTCAGCAGCTTCAGCTTCATCTTCATCGCCTTCAAGATCAACAACCCATTTTTCCCTCACCTTACGCTTCCCTTTTGAGGCTTTGAATGCTTCACAGCCTTTGCTTATCGTTTGAACTCTTGAACCATCCGTTGGAGCTAGTGCTTTTGACTGTTTTGAGTCTGAATTAGAAGATGCATTGCCACTGCCAGAATTTGAGCTTGACATCTCTGAAGTCATGAAAATCTGCAGTGTAGCTAACTACCTACAAAACTAGTTTAGAAACAACACTTCAGTATAACACAAATGTTATAAATACACTTCAGTAAACTCAAGCTAGGCCAACTGGCCAAATTCACCAAAATTCACCAATACAGTAACACAGTTCAAGCCAAATACACTAATACAGTAGCACACAATCCACAGTTCCACACATTTTGCAACAACACTTCAGTTTTCACTAATCAGTATAACACAAACACCAAAATTGGCAGTAGCAGAGTAAGCAGACTAGCACTATCTGATACGACCCGAATCTCGAGTTACCTTTTGACTGTTTTATGTTTTATTTTTACGTTCCGGTACTTGTTTTTACGATTCAAAAATTCTAAAAGTTAACTTTTTATTAAGTTGACCCGACCGAGAATTTTATTTCTCGTCGGGATAGAAGACATTGAAACGAACTCGTGGACATATGACACGTTCAATTTGGAATTCGTATGAAAAAGTTATGACGTAAAAACCCGAAACTTTCCCAAAACGGAAAAATTTCTTTTCTTTTTCTTTTTGTTTCCCTTTTCTTCGCCTCTCTCCCCGCGCGCGACCCCGAGCCCCACCGACCTCCACCCATCTCCGCCGTCCGGCCACCGCTCGGCCCGCCGCTGGTCTCGTCTGCTTCGTCTCCTCCTCCTCGTCAAGTTTGTGGCAGCGGCGCGGCGTGGAAAACCGCCGATTGGCCGTGCGAAGCCGAGTAAGGTTCTACTGTGTCGAACCTCGTTCTCCCTCCTTCGGCCACGGTTCGACCCGAAATTGGAGAGCAATTAAAGGGCTCGGCAGGTGCAAGCTTTCCATGGAAGGAATTAATCCAGTTTGAACCAGGTGAGAAGAAATTAAAATTTTAAATTTCTAGGGTTTTTGGTCAAATCGGTGGAAGTTGTGATTTTGGTGTTTTTGGTGGATTTGGAGGTTGAATTCAAGCTTAGGACGTTGTTTAGAGTAGATTGGGAGTGACTTGATGTTTAATTGATCGAAATTGATGAAAATTGAATATGGTGGAGTTTCGAGCCGCCGTATCGGCCGCCGTTTGTGGCGACTGGGCCTGTTTTTAGCGGCGGGGACGACGGGAATGTGTCCCTGAGGTGGTGGCGATGATGTTGGGTAAATTTGGGTTGATTTGGTGGTGTTTTTAGCCTTGGTGGCGGCAGTGGCGGCGGCGGGAGGTTGAAGATGGGTAATGTTGCTGCACAAACCCGTAGGCCTGACAGAAGTACAATAATAAAGCTGTAAATAGACACATGCAAGTATAGTGGTTCACCGTGCCATCGGAGGGCACGGCTACGTCCACTTGGAATATACTATAGCCGACTAATAAGCCATCGGGTGGTTACATGCCAAGAGTGGCAAGTATCCAAGATCTCTAACTCTAAGGGAGAAGCCTTCTATTTATAGGGAAGAAAGGCTCCCTCCTTTACAATGTTTCCAATGTGGGATACAAACCCACTTTTCCTACTCACGAAGCTATTTCAGGAACCCGGTGACACGGCTTCCGAGTGCGGCACCAGTGATGTGGAATAATGGAGATGTAGCCGGGGTGGCGGTCTACCCGCTGGATGCCGGAAGTAGGACCTATGACGCCGGTTGCACGGTCCACGAGGTCGCCGAACATGCTTGGCGGTGCACCATATATACTTCCAACAAGTCCCCCAAGTTCCCGAGTAAGAGTGCAATCTTACTTGGGGAGTTAATCACCATGTGCCGCCAAGCGTAGGTCGTGACCGAGTCACCCCTATTACCACCAGTCCCCCAAGTCCCTAAGTGAGATTGGGCTCTTGTCGGGCGTTCGACTGTCGAGTTCCCCAGGTTTCCCGGTGGACTGCCTTTTGCCGCTGGATGATATGTACCTTAGAAAAAAATAAGAATGAACAAGTAATCAGAATTTAAGCCACTTACAACGAGCACCGGGTTGTTATTCGTTACCGCTCGGTGATATGAGTACTGCCCAGGGATACTAATGATATGTATACAGATATCAATTGAACACATAAATCATGATTATGTATAGAATGAAGGCATGCGTAGCTTGAAGATGTCATGCATAGTCTTTCGTTGGTGTTGGCTTGTCCATGCCCGCAAGGGCGAAGGAGAGTGACTAAACCGGTGGAATGCCATGGAGCCGGTTGAATGGTACATAACCGGTGGAATACCTCAGCCGTTGTTACTGGCTTACCAAATCCCGAAGGATACAACTCGGCCAGTTATGAACGAAAGACGTATGCTATGCACCAACAAGCTAAAATTTACCGATATAGCAGGTAATCATGCACTTTCATCAGCCGGTACCAAAATAACTATGTGTTTAGCACAGTACAGTATGCGTATATGGTTATATTGCAGCGGGAAAACTATTCTTATCATGCTTGCCAAGTAAGCAAATGCGTACAGTACTTGCATAAAGGTGGAGCAAACATAATTGTGAGAATTAAAGACTTAGCTTTGCTGGAAGTGAGCAGGTTGATTTGCTGTTTGGAGCAGTGAGTGCCCAAAGGAGATATTTGGGTGTCCAGAGAAGATTGTCTGCACAGACCCGTTGCTGCTGCCCAAACCGGCCCGGCCCGTCTGCTGACCGGGTGGGGTTGTTGAACGGGCGGCTGACTTTTTTTTTTTTTTTTTTTTTTTTGAATTATCTCTTTCCCGCCCTTTTCTCTTCTTCTTCTCCTTCTGTTTTTCCCACTCTTCTGCATACTTTCTCATCTCTCTTTCCCGTCTCATGCCCGGAAAGGACGACGCCACTGGAGGAGGGAGGCGAACGCACCGGACCGGAGGAGGGGAGGAGACGACCCGTACCGCATCGGAGGAGACAACGACCGTACCGCACCGGAGGATATGACCGCATCGGAGGAGGCGAAGCCATCGGTGCGCCGGAGAGGAAGCCACCGGTTCCGGAGAGAAGCAAAGACCGGCCGGTCCCGTGGTGATACGTCCGGGGAGGAAGGTGCCCGAAGAAGAAGACGACCGGAGAGGGAGGCCTAGCGGTACCCGGAGAGGAGAGGATTTGCACTGGAGGATACAGATGACCGCACCGCGCCGGAGGGAGACGACGACATGTGCCGCATCCAGAGGAGAAAGCCACCGGTCACTTGCAACGTGCACCGGAAAAGAACGCCATCGGCCCCGCACCGGAGGAGAGGATGCGCATCGCACCCGTGTCAGACCCACGCCGCACCGGAGGCGACCGCACCCGGAGAGGAGGACACCGAATCGGAGGACTTACCACCGGCCGGTCTCGTGGTGACCCAAACCTGGAGACTGATCGGCACCCGGAGAGGGGCGATCCGTCGGACGGAGAGGAGGGCGGCGACGTCGGTCGTTGGCTTGCGGGTCGGGGGCGACCTGCTGTCTGAGCCTGGGGGAGGCGACGCCTTGGAGCCCGGAGTTTCTGTCGCACAGGCTCGAGCGAGAATGAAGCGTGGATGACCGGGCGGGGTTGACCCGTTGACTGGGCCGCTGACCGGTTTGACCGGGCGGGGTTGACTCGGGCTGGGCTGCCTGCTCGGATAAAAACTGCTAGCCTGCATGTGACTCTTTTTTGCTTGCCGATGGGCTGAAAAAAATGGACTGATCTGTCTCTACCCGCTGGTAGAGCAACATAGCCTTTCGAATTGATTCCCACAGACGGCGCCAATTGTTTCTGCACAAACCCGTAGGCCTGACAAAAGTACAATAATAAAGCTGTAAATAGACACATGCAAGTATAGTGGTTCACCGTGCCATCGGAGGGCACGGCTACGTCCACTTGGAATATACTATAGCCGGCTAATAAGCCATCGGGTGGTTACATGCCAAGAGTGGCAAGTATCCAAGATCTCTAACTCTAAGGGGGAAGCCTTCTATTTATAGGGAAGGAAGGCTCCCTCCTTTACAATGTTTCCAATGTGGAATGCAAACCCACTTTTCCTACTCACGAAGCTATTTCAAGAGCCCGGTGGCACGGCTTCCGAGTGCGACACCGGTGATGTGGAACAATGGAGATGTAGCCGGGGTGGCGGTCTACCCGCTGGATGCCAGAAGTAGGACCTATGACGCCGGTTGCACGGTCCACGAGGTCGCCGAACATGCTTGGCGGTGCACCATATATTCTTCCAACAGGTAAATAGTGAAAAGTAAAACGGTAAAAAGTGAATAGTAAACTGTAAAACAGTAAACGGTAATTCAGTAAATGGTAAACAGTAAAAGTAAATGGTAATTAGTAATTCTGACCTTGACCATTTACTGTTTGACTTTCTAAATTTACTGTTTGACTTTGACTATTACTGTTTGAGCGATAAATACGACTGTTGACTTACTGTAAAAAAGTTAAAAGCTAATTAAAATGGTTTTACGACGAAATAATCAGAAAATGGATTGATCGGACTCGGGATGGGTGTCCTGAGTAATTTTGAGACGTAAATGGTTTCGGTATTTGAGACGTAACTCCAATACCGATAACGATAATTTAAATGGGGTTATTCGGACGAGTGAGGACGTCGTAAATTTCACTTTATAATCAAATTTCGAGTTCTGAGATATCTTTTAATTACGTCTCTGTTACAGGTCGAGAAATTACTCGACGTAATGAGAGCGAGAAATAGCGGCACGCTCGGCCGTACTGTGAGTGGATTTTATTTTAAAATAAATGCATGCAATTACGTTTTATTGAAATGCAATTTATTTAATTAAATGAGTTCGTAAGCATGATATGAATTATCGAAAGTCGATAATTCATATACTTCTGTTATAATTGTTGATTTAATATTTAAAGAAATATGGTTTTAGGGTTTTTGTTTTACTACTATTTTGGTAATATGTGATTTTATCCGGAAACACGGTTTCCGGAAATGGTATGTTTTAATTATTTATAATTGATTATGTTGAATAAGTATTAATTAAAGGCAGTGACCGGAAATGAGATTTCTGGGGATTTTATATTTTCGTTATTTATGATTTTCGACATGTGAGACATGTCGACGTTATAAATATAATTTTCGATATTATTTTACGGCATGTTGGATATGTCGGATATGTATGAGTATATTTCGAGGCTATTATACTAATGATTATTATAAGCCTCAGATGTGCGGTCGAGGACCGTACGGATTTATGATATATAAGGGGAAGCGTACTTTCGGTTTTGTTTTCGAATTTTTACCATATCACGGTCCAGATATATATTGATGCTAGCTAGCTTAGTCGCCTGAGCCCATGCGAGGTGACGACTTGACCACATAGGTCAGATTCACGCTCGGTGGTCGACGTGTACGGGCATAGCGTGGGACGCTATAGAGAGTCTTGGAGGCTCGATCCTTAGTCTTGGAGGCTACTATTAAATGGTGGTAATGACGTTCCCCTATTCTATTATATGACCAATGGGATTGGTCATGATTTTATATTATTTAGTTTTCGGGAATATTTTCTCTATGAGACTTTCTGTAATTTAATAAATTCCCGAACCAGCGGGGCTGGGTTTTTATATGACCAATGGGATTGGTCGTGAAATATTATTAATTGATTTTCAAAAATATTTCGTTTTGAAATACATATATAAACAAAAGTATTATTTGTTTATTTGATATATCAGCAGAGCTGATTTTTAAATACGATTTCTTAAAACGTGGACGTTTTATTAAAGACATGCAATGTGGTTTTATTTCTAAAATATTGGGAAAGTAATATGATACTTTCAATTAAAGTATTATATTAAATTGTTTTATTTTATCCACTCACTTTAACGTTTTTTAATTTACTTTCCCCTGGGCCCTTCGTTTTAAAATCGCTCAGTTTGCAGACTAGATTGTTTGAGGTCAAGAATACTCGAAGTCGAGGCATAGTCATCGTCGTCTTTGTTTCCACTTGGTGGGATATGTTGATCCTTTACTTTATAATTCGAAATTCCAGTTCAATGTATTAAATTCCTCTAATTACCTGTGAGCCTTTGAATATTAAATTAATTTGATTTTGTGTTTATCTATGGCGGTGGTTGTGTTTGGGGAGCAGATGGCTCCATGTGTTGAGGTTGGAACTGGAATTAGAAGTGTTTTTAAATTTTGCAGGTTTTAGGGTTGTCTATCTTAAGGTTGGCTTATCGATTTATCGATAGAGTTAATCTTAAGGTAGTCCCCGCAGGATCTTACCCGGATTTCAGGGTAAAATTCGGGGCGGGTCCTGTCACTATCACTCTAGTAGTATAATAGTATAACACAAATTCACCAAAAATTCCAATCACCATAATTCATAAATGCAGACAATCCAGAGTTCCATAATTCATAAATGGAGAAGTGGCCTTCGGCCCTTCACTTACCTCAGGACGAGCTGAGCGACAGACACTAGTTGAGGAGAGAGGCGAAGAGGAAAGGAGAGGAGGAGAAGAGGAGCTGAGCGACAGAGAGTCGAGAAGAGAGGAGGGAAGAAACTGTAGGAGAGAGGAGGGACGAAGGAGGCGGAGACGAAGGGAGGAGGCGCAGCGGAGCTCGAAGAGAACCGGAGCCGGAGGCTGAGACGGAAGAGGAGGAGGGAGGAAGCGCAGGGAGGAGGCGGGGATGGAGACGGAGGGAGGGAAGGAACTCAAGGAAGAGGGAAGGAAGAGCCGGAGGTCATGCCGGATTGCCGGTCTTCGAGGTTGGAGGCGATTGGCGAGTGGCGACCGGAGGAGCCGAGGAGGGGACGACGAATCGACGATTGTGAAACTGACGAAAGGAATGAGCCGGATTTTAGGTTTGGAAATTGAAAATTTGGAAAAAAAACAATTTTATATATTAAAAAGTCGGGCCGGGCCGGGCTTTCGGTCCCAAATAAATTCAAGCCCGAGCTCGGACCGAAAATACAATTCTCAGGCCGGTCCTTCCTCGGACTAGTCCTAAAAATTTATGAGCTCGGCCCGTGTCGGTCTTTTTTCGCCGAGCCGGGCCGGGCTTTCGGTCATTCAGGCCCAAACCCCCGCCATACTTCAAACTATGCTCTGATAATTATTGTTCTAAAAGATCTTTGTGTAAAGAACCGGCATATATGATTCTGTTCTTTTTACTAAAATAATTATTACTTGTCGGCAGATTTGAAAAGCAAAAGGAATGGTGTTGTCTTTAGGGGCGCATAATCTAAAACTCAAGAATGATAGTGTAGTTGCTACTACTCTTTATAACAATGCTCCGAGTCCTACTATTTCAATTTTTTGTAAAAATAAAATATTCAGCTCTCTTTGGACTACTATTTCAAAAAAAGGCTGAATATTTACTTCCGACCACAAATTTGGCCATTAAAAATTCAATCCGACCATTCTAAATCATTTATAATGTAAGTCGAAGTCTTCTAACGACTCAATAAACTCAAAAACGACATCACATAAGCAAGATGGAACATAAATTTATATTGATGTAGCAAATTGAACTCATAAAAAATTGAAGGAGGGGTTTGTTAGAGGAGAGGGTGAGGAATAATTTGGTGTGGGTGGCGCTCTCTGGTTTGCTAAACAGAGGTGGAGAAAGTGAGAGGTTGTGGCGATCGATGCTGGTTCGGTGGGGAGGAGTGAAAACGAGATCGTTTTAGTGCAGTCTGAGAGAAAGCAGAGTGAACCCCCCTTCAAAGTTCTGGGTTCTTCTCCTCATATACTAGTCCGTGCAAAAAGACAACTTTGCTCCTTAAAATGTCGACGAGTTTCTAAATTTCCATAAGATGTACCTTCCTCACACGATCTTTGTTTTGATTGTGTCACGTGCTCACGAATTCGTTTAACGTAATATACGGTGTTCTAGAAGGAAGCTTCCTCAAAATGTGAACTTCAAAAAAAATTCGTCTTGCTTCTCTAGATAGATTAAAGAAAGTGTAAGTAAATATTATGATCATTACCCTCCAAACTAGGTAAATTTTGGGTCAGGATGTTATAGGAAACCATTAGGTGGTCTGCACCCATTGAAAACATGCTTAAAATCAATTTCGATAGTTCTGTTAAGAACATCTCAACTATAGGGCCGGGGGTCATGTTATTATAAACCACTTTGGAAACCCTCTTGTGGTTGAAGCTCTTTATTTTGAAAGCATTACTATACCGGTTGTGAAAGCCCTAGCACTAAGAAATAGCCTACTATCAATTATGACAATGATTTAATTAGCAAAATTGTAAAACTCGGTAGGTGCTAGGGGGCGGACGGGTACCTCGAGCGCCTAGGCGGCCTTGTAGGCAGATTGGAATAAATTACTTTTTTTTTTATATCTATATTCAACTATTTATATAATTATAAATTATAATACTCAACATATAAAATACTCAAACATCAAATATTAAAATAGTCCATAGTCCAACCAAATCAAAATAGTCCAAAATCTAAAGTACATATAATAAAATAACAATAATAATAATAATAATAATAATAATAATAATACTAGAATAAAAGCAAGTCTAAATCTCTATTTCTTCTTCTCCATATGATATGAGCATAAAATGCTATGTTGTTGATGTTATAACTTTACACTTTACTTAGTTATTTTCCTTAAAGTAAAGTATTTAGCTTTTTTTTTAATTATTATTATTATAGGTGCATTTTGAAACAAATGAGAAAATATAGGAGAAAAGATGCATTAAAGGCTAAATCCAAAATTCTGCCTTTGCAGGTCACCTAACTTCGACAGAAGGCTAACAACAGCTTAGGAGGAACTAAATTATGAACCATATACCAATGGAAAGCTACAGATGTCTACTTTCCAAAAAAATCTTGCGGTTCGTCAATACTATTTTTTTAGAAAAATTTATGGACAATTTAGTACCCGAAGAGCAATCTGACGTGAATATGATTTCATATCAAATAAGGAGAGTTTGATTATAATTTTCTTTAGACGAATTTTCTGTGTAATTCAAGACACCACAATCATCATGGAGACATTTTAGAAGAATTCTACAAGATTATGAGTTGGTTTTGTGCAAGAGATCTCATGCAACTAGGGTTGTGTATTCTCTTTCTATATATAGCATCTGAAAATATGTAAAAGGGGGGAGAGACGACACCCTACTCCTCTTCTATCTTTTCTTCTATGCAATGCATGTGTAATTAAATTCCTTTAGTTATTAGGGGTGGGCGCGGGCCAGGCCGAGCCCAAAATCTCAAAGTCCGACCCAAAGCCCGACCCCCTCAGTCCGAGCCGAGCCGGGCTTTTTTCAGGACAAGGACCTGCCCGGGACCAAGCCCGACGAGCCGAGCCGAGCCCTCTGGCTTTTTCGGGCCCTGAGGAGAGAGGCGACGAAGCTGGAGCTGAGGAGAGAGGCGAGCTGAGGAGACTCACGAGAGAGGAGAAGAGGAGAGGAGAGGAGGAGCTGAGCGACAGAGCGAGCTGACGAGAGAGGCGAGCTGAGGATAGAGGTGAAGAGGAGAGGAGGAGAGGAGGAGAGGAGGAGACGAGGGACGAAGGAGGCGGAAGAGGAGGCGCAGGGAGAGGCGAGCTGAGGATAGAGGCGAAGAGGAGAGGAGGAGAGGAGGAGAGGAGACGAGGGACGAAGGAGGCGGAGATGGAGGAGACGCAGGGAGGAAGGCGGAGATGGACACTGAGGAGCCGGAGGCCGGAGCTGGTGGCGACTAGCGAGGGAAGGAAGAGCCGGAGTCCCGGAGCCGGAGCTGGAGAGTTGGAGGCGACTGGCGAGTGGACGAGGACTCGAGGACAAGGAGGGGACGACTGGCGGACTGGACGAGTCTAGGTTTGGATTGGAACTTTTGGTTTTATTTTTATTTTTTTATATATATGAAAAGGTCAGGCCGGGCCGGGATTTCGGGCCCAAAAATATTCAGGCCCGAGCTCGGACCGACAATACCATTTTCGGGCCGGGCTTTCCTCGGGCAGGTCCTAAAAATTTTCGGGCTCGGTCCGTGTCGGTCTTTTTTCGGGTTTACGGGCCGGGCTTTCGGGTTTTCGAGCCCAAACGCCCACCCTACTGCCTATGAGCCCTGTTTATACAAAACTCCATATTATGTTTTTTAGTTTATTATTTGATTTCAAGTGATTGGTGTGTCTTGAACTCTTGATTCGTGCTATTAATAACTCTTGCATGTTTATTTTCTTTTTTGTATAACTTAGATTATTTACATGTAATTGCAGCTAGGGTTTAAGAGATATTTTACCTAATTGTTATATTTTTTTCTCTCACCAAGTAGCGATTATCTCACTTGCGGAGGTAAATCAAGAGATACTTAATTATTTGAGTAGAGAGTGTTGTCACGCTACTTAGACTTTAATCAACAAACAAAATTTCATACATCATAATGATTTCTACTTGATTTGCTAGACTACTGTTGTTAGAGCTAGTGGACCTGTTAGGGAATCTTTCTAACGAAAAGTGCAGTCATGGAGTTAGATAATATAAGGAAAGTAAAATGATAATTTCAATGCTTTTATGGTTATTCTTGTTTATTGTCAATCAGTAGTAGTTGAATGTTCACTAAGATTAATCAAGGGTGGAGTATAATGGTGGTGAATTGGTGTAGTTTCTAACTTCTTCATCTCATTCATTGAATTTATATTATTTTTCTACTTTTGCAATGATATCCAAAACCCCCGTATTCAATTGTTTTATTTTTGTTGTTAACGTAAATTGTAAGAGTACACATAATCTCTGACTTGAAAGATACCTACTTTTGAAGGATACTACAACTACACAAGAGGATTAATTGAACAGCCAATCCCGGCCACGTCACCATATCCCTTTAGGACTCGTTCGGTATCGACCTCAAACTCAAACTCATGCAACATCCTCTTCTTCTCCTTTATCTTTTGTGTCCTCATCCGAAAGAAAATCTTCATCATGAAGTTCTCTTATCTCCACATTCCGAGAACTTCTCCTAGGCGCACTTTGCACTCCTGAAGTCTCTCCCTCCACACTAATAATATCTTACTCATCTTCATCATCCCCATCATCAACAATCCACTCTTGAGCCTTAATACCTTCATTAGCAAGCAGCACATCTACTCCTAACTCTTGTGTCCATCTCATTTTGTTGATGATCTTGGCATTAAATTGAACATAGACCAAATTGTTCAACCTTGAAGCATCTAGTTTATTCATCTTCTTTGTATGGATCTACATGATTAAATAATTAAAATTTAAAAATAGCAATTTAGTCATTTTAATTTAGCATTTCAGAAGAGTTCTTTTCTAGACATTTGAATGAAGACACTTACTCCCTCGAATGTATTCCAATTCCGCTCGCATCTGGATGAACCTGTAGTTTAAAAAGTATTCTTTTAGTCATTCTTTCCAAATTGGATGTGTCATTTCCATATTTAGACCATCTTCCAACTATATATGCACAACACAAATTTATAACAATTAATAAATAAAACAAAAACCATGGTAACAAATAATAACATAACCATATAACTTATATAATAGTTTCCACAAAATAATACAAGTCTGAATTTCTTATCTGGATCATACTTCTCATCATTTGTAGCACATCCCAACTTAGTTAAAGCTCTTCTAAACCTTCCTTCTCTGGCCTTATATAATAACAACTCTTGATTTGCCGCAACACTTTGGGCATTAACGTTACCGGGAAAGAAGCTCTCAACACAAAGAAAGAAACCAACCATGACAACTTGATCATACTGTATCTCTTCATTCTTTAAAAAATTAATAAGGGTTTACAAGGTAAGCCGCCAAATGAAACGGTTGATCAAGCCGACCACGGACTTTGTCATCAATGATATCTATGATTGGACGATAATTGGACTCAACTTACTTGAATGCCTCTTTGATCTCTTCTTTTGCCTTGAGTAATTCTCCATACAAAAATCTCATTGATGGCCTCTTATACCAATCCACAAGGCATATCACCTTAAACAAAGGAGCACACACTTTCAAGCAAAGTGTTACACCATTCCAAAATGAGGCACTCAATATGGTACTATATGCCAACTTCCCCATAGCACTTTTAGAATGTTTACAATTAGACCAATCATCACTAGCAACTATACACCTCAACTCATTCTTCTTCTCCATCAAACTTTGTAAAGTTAGAAATGAAGTAGCAAACCTAGTGACTTCCAGCCTCACTATGTCTCCCTTCTTTGTATGCTTTCTCATCAAATTCAATGTCTTGTGATGTATATAGATAAAGATGGTGAATGCTTTTGCCTTTTCAATCATAACTTTAAATCTTGGAAGGTTATCATTCCTTGAAGCATGAGATTGATCGTGTGAGTGGCACAAGAACTCTAAAATATATTTGGCCTCTTTATCTTCAATAAATTTCCTACCGCCATATTGTTAGTAGCATTATCCATCACAACTTGAACTACATTTTCGGCCCAACATCTTCAATGCACTTGTCATTATACTAAAAAATATAGATCCTAGTGTGTGAAGAAGCTGAATCTTCCCTTGAAGAAAGAAAAGTAGTTCAATCCTTGCAATTCACACCTAAGTTCAATATGCTTCTTCTTTTTTGATCACTCTGTCACACCCCGGTCCCAGCGTCGGTGAGATTTAGGTACCTGGCACCGATCCTAAGGTGTGATCGAGTGTTACAAAGCGGAATGTAAATAAATAATAAAAAAACTTCTTTCTAGGCTCTTCACTCTAGACTCATTCGACACTTCGACTCGACAAACACTAAGCACTTCTCTGTAAAACAACAAGTAAATGGGTGGGTGAGCAAAACCACGCGTTCAGTGAGTGCTCTATGTAATTCCAGCAAAGCCAAATCATTTTACGCATTTTACAAAATACGTATATCATATATTTCACGTCGACCACAATACAATTGGTCACATCGCGCAATCCCTTCTTATTAGGCATCTTTCAATTTAGTGATCTGACATAGGCACCTAATGGCCTTCACACCCTATACAACTGTGTGTCACATCCTTACTTTGGCATAACCCAATCAAGAAGTTCTCATGTGTCCTGACTTTTAAACAATGGATCCAACACCATAATATATATAATCTCTACATATTTCGCAAATAGACATGTTTCACTTCAAAATAGAGAGATATTTCATAAATAGATCAAAATCATAATTTTTGACTATTTTAAAAGCATATAAAAATATTTGAAACACATTACATAAACCACTCACCTCGATAAACCGAATCGACACCAAAATTGTAAATCGAGCAACCTAGAACGAACCTTCTAGAAATCATCATTGGATCTAATTCTAAAGATCTAGAACGAGCCTTCTAGAAATTATCGAATCAACACGAATCCGTAGCCGTTCACGGCTTCAAATTTGGAGCTACGGATCAAAAATTATGATCCGCAGAAGCTTCGTCGTAAATTTAATAAAATAATAAAATCTAGATAAACAGACGAGAGAGAAATAAGGGTTGATCCATCTATTTATAAACCCCCCCAAGTGACAAGTATATGTCAAAGATTGGTTTCCTTAGTGCCACGTGTCGCCACACTACAATCCCACACTATCACATGTCACAAAGTGACATAACCCAGCTGACTAAGGTCTAATAATGACGTCATTATTAGCTGGTCTCTCCTCTCAGCGCACGTGTCATCCTTTCAAACAATCTGAGCTCGCCAGGTCACTTAAAAGATAGAATTTTGACCGATCTTTGAAAAATCGCTAAAAATAGCTCGGCCGCCTGGAAAATTCAACAAAAATGTGACGAAATCGTGACAATATTTACTTTCTATTTCTCACAAGAAAAATAGAATTTGATCAATTTCAAAAATCATGATATTACACACTCCAAGCATCGGTCATAATTGAGCAACCAATTTTTGCCCACTCTTCTTCTTGCTTCTTAAGTGAGAGTTTAGTCCTCTCAACTTCTTTCAACAATGGTTGCCTTATTTGGTACTGAGTTGGAGGTCTATAACCCAGGCCAAATTGTCGAACCACTTCCACAAATCTCACAAAGCTATCATTATGAATGGCATGAAAAGGAATGTCGGCTTCGTACCCATCTAGCTAACCATTGGTGCACTCTATGTTTTCTTTCCTTCCAAATGGCATCATTGATGTTCTATTGACGCATTCTCTTACTTCCATCAATTGAAGAATCGTCGGGAGTGATTGAAAATGGATACTTATCCATAGGGCCAAGAAAGTGTGGCATTTTTCTTTGTCCTTGACTGTCAACATCATCTTCTAAACCGCCCAAGTGATCATGTGAACAAGAAATACTAACTTCTTCCCTCACTTCCTTTTTACCTTCCTAATTTTTCCTTCTTCTATTGCTACTATAGCTTTGGCTTTATCGGCATCTGAAGAATTTGGGCATTTTGCCAAATCTCCCTAGATGTTGGCAATGTGTTGCTTTAGTCTATGAATTCCACCACTAATCGCCTTCCTGACGTGTCGCCGAAGCGAGCATCAAGCAATAATAACCCTACAATCGTTAGTAGTATAGAATAAGTAGGGATCGTTCTAGCCGGGGATTAAGGATACCTGAAACATGAGAATGTTAACACAAATATTCACAAACACATATGCACATAAGTGTCACACTTATATACATATATACATATTCACACACGAAATTATGGGGGATAAAAGGCTTGGCAGCAAAGCTACCTCTAAATTCCTAGACATGAATTTAAGACATGAAATTAAATCCTAAAGCTACTATTTATAAGGTTGGTCGACATTCTTCCACAAATCACTAACACAAAAGCAATCAAAACACATAACGAACAAGTAAGCAAGACTCACAGCAAGATGTTAACATGTTCTAGACTCAACTTAACTCCAACCCAATTAGCTCCTAACCGGCACTACTAATTGATTAAGACTCCTCATATATTTTAAGTGACTAACCGCCTAACCTTAAAATTGTACTTGTCATCTTTGAATATTCTAACCGACGTAAACAAACATGACAAGTACAATTTTAAGGTTAGGCGGTTAGTCACTTAAAATACATGAGGAGTCTTAATCAATTAGTAGTGCCGGTTAGGAGCTAATTGGGTTGGAGTTAAGTTGAGTCTAGAACATGTTAACATCTTGCTGTGAGTCTTGCTTACTTGTTCGTTATGTGTTTTGATTGCTTTTGTGTTAGTGCTTTATGGAATATTCTAACCGACGTAAACAAACATGACAAGTACAATTTTAAGGTTAGGCGGTTAGTCACTTAAAATACATGAGGAGTCTTAATCAATTAGTAGTGCCGGTTAGGAGCTAATTGGGTTGGAGTTAAGTTGAGTCTAGAACATGTTAACATCTTGCTGTGAGTCTTGCTTACTTGTTCGTTATGTGTTTTGATTACTTTTGTGCTAGTGCTTTATGGAAGAATGTCGACCAACCTTGTAAATAGTAGCTTTAGGATTTAATTTCATGTCTTAAATTCATGTCTAGGAATTTAGAGGCTTTAGGATTCATGTCTAGGAATGTCGACCAACCTTGTAAATAGTAGCTTTAGGATTTAATTTCATGTCTTAAATTCATGTCTAGGAATTTAGAGGCAGCTTTGCTGCCAAGCCTTTTATCCCCCATAATTTCGTGTGTGAATATGTATATATGTATATAAGTGTGACAATTATGTGCATATGTGTTTGTGAATATTTGTGTTAACATTCTCATGTTTCAGGTACCCTTAATCCCCGGCTAGAACGATCCCTACTTATTCTATACTACTAACGATTGTAGGGTTATTATTGCTTGATACTCGCTTCGGCGACACGTCAATTTTTTTCAAGTAATTAAGCACAAAGTCTTTTTCTTTAGTTGGAAACAAGTTAAATAAGCAAGGCGTCACCACTTCTTATTAACAAGCGTGTTCATTTAAATTACTCTAGCCCTCGTGAAAACAACACAAATTAAAATAACCCTAAAGATTATTTAACCCATATTATTTTCGGCTAATGAGATCAACAATCTACATATTGCACTTACATAGACTGCCAATCTTTAAGCACACGAATTTAAAGAACAAGTCAAGAAAACCCTAAAACCAAGTTAACATGCATTCTTGTCGAT
The DNA here is from genome assembly GCA_963682095.1 of Potentilla sterilis. NCBI lineage: Eukaryota > Viridiplantae > Streptophyta > Magnoliopsida > Rosales > Rosaceae > Potentilla > Potentilla sterilis. The sequence continues at coordinate 30,823,342 of OY821762.1, forward strand.
TATCCTATTAACTAGTTCGTTCATATTTCCCTTACTTTTCAGCATGCAATCCGTATTCTTACATCCAAATACCACTTAAAGATAAAGAAAACAAATTGAACATACAAATCATAAAACCAAACTTCAATCCAATTCATACATAGACATACAACTTGAAACCAAGAATTCATGCTAACTTCATAGACAAAGTTTAACATAGCTACAACAAAAATTACAAAACCAAGAGAAGGGAGTGGATCACACATTAGAAACCTTGGAGACTTCGTCTTATATGGATCCGGCGGTTGGTGGTGATCGGATGGAGGCTGCTGCTCGGCAGTGGTAGTGTCGGCAGCAAAAGAACCAAGGTTCGGCAGAAACTTTGAGTGTGGTGGAGGTGGTTTTGGTTAGGGTTTTTGTGTAGGACTCTTGGGGAAATTTAGGTAGAGCTTTGGCTAGATTTTTTCTTTGGAATGTGACACCTTTTTCTGTGTAAAAGTTGGTTATATATAGAGGAAAAACTAGGTATTGCCGGCAGCCCTTGTTGCACAGGGCAATCACAAAACCAAGTGGATTAAGGATTTGAAACCTTCCTTTCATAGTTCAATTAGGTTTTCTTTTTCTGATTTTTCTTCAAGACTTGGGCTTCACATCTTCATGGACTTCATATATGGTCTTGACATCTTCATTTGGTGAACTTGATCCATGGAATAATGCCCCCAGCCGGCCTATCACAAAACTGGCACAAATCTGCCTTTTCCGGCAGCTTTTTCTAGCTTGACTATGAGAACTTCTTCTTCGTATTTTTCTTCAATGCCTTGGTTTAGTGTCATCCTCCTTCCTTTCTTAAGCTTGGACCATCTTCAAATATGCATTTGTACACCATATGGTCCATTGAAAACAGTAATTGTGAAAAGGAGGCAGTAGCTTCTTGGAATCGGCTGGAAAAGACCTTGTTGTAGTAAGGCTGGCATATCTCCCTCCTCGGAGCTCCGATTGATGCGATTCCAAGTCTCAGATAAACTAGACACACATAGCTATCTCTATATAAAACAGTTCGATCAAATTCCTTGTGAGTCGTTGGAAATGATATTTCGAAGTTGAGACACAGTCCCAGGAAAATCCTGGAAGTCCCTGGATTGGTTTGCTCGAACTGCTGTTTTGCAGCCATCTTTTGGGTGACTTCCTGAACTCCGATTGATCTGAAATTTTAACACAACATTCCTCAGTATATGAGTAATAAGCACGCCAAATTTCATTAAATTCGGACAAGGATAGATTGCATTTTTACTCATCTCAGAATCACGAAAAAGACATATTTTGCATTATTTTCCAGATTTCTCAAACTTAGTCATTTTTCGGATTCTTAGCCAACTTTTTGCCAAACTCTACCAAATTAACACTAAACTAAATTATGACTCTATCTTAGACAAATAAGGGTTAAACGAAGCATAAACGAGGGTAAAATCATATAATATCGTCGCACATTGTGCTCCTATCACTTCCCACACAATATACACTTCACTTTATCGTTATTTTTTGGATTTGCCAACACGCCAAATTCCCATCCAACATCATTTGATACACTCTTCAATAATGATGAATCCATTGTACCCACACCAGAAGTAGGATTCATAAGAGTAGAAGCATTGGATCCACCAGAAGATGCCATCAAGTTTTTTCCTATTAATAAACACACGTACATAACATCCACTACTACACAAAAAGATTCAATGACGTCCAGAAAACGTCATCGAAACGTTTTCATGGCGTTTTTGTTCCGTCATCAATTTCGCGGTCTATACCGGAGTCATGCTTTGAGCATGATACAACGACATATCTAAAACGTCATCAAAAGTTTTTCACGACTACTGTTAAACGTCATAACAGGGAAGAAATGACACCCGAAAAACGTCATGATAATATCTTTCAATGATGTTTTTCCTTTGTCACAATAAGTTGTTGTATGACGTTTATTAGCTGTAATGGAATATTTACTATGACGGTTTGAGGTCATCATCTAATGTTTCAATTTGATTATGGATTGACATTTTTCCATCGTCATAATATCTTTTAATGTTAGTTTTAAACGTCATTCTATTAGGTTTAATGTCATTGACAAGCTGTCATAAAATAAATATAATTTTACAAAAAAAAAATTACTGAATTCAAATTGCATTTGAAGCTAATATTATAAATCCATAATCAAATAGTAGTATCATAATTCAAAATAACTAGGTTTCTACCTAGGCAACTATTACATTCATAGCTTATGCCTTACTGCTATTGGCAACAAGCAAGCATACACAAAATCTGAGATTTGTCCAACAACAGCCTTAAACCAACACAATCTACACAACACTTGAGCTGTCCAACATGTTCACCCAAAACACAGCAGCAACCTCAAAGTAACCAACCTAGCAGCTAAGTACTACTACTGCAAATCTGTCCAAAAGAAAACAAAAGCTAAAGCAGCCTTAAACCAACACAATCTACACAACACTTGAGCTGTCCAACATGTTCACCCAAAACACAGCAGCAACCTCAAAGTAACCAACCTAGCAGCTAAGTACTACTACTGCAAATCTGTCCAAAAGAAAACAAAAGCTAAAGCATGCAACAGTACCCTGCTTGAAGTGCTTAACGGTCAGGAACAATGTACTTGAGTGGCCAAGCAATAGTACTGCCAAGCAGCATAAATGCAACCTCAGTTGCCGCAAGTGCTGCTGCTTCCTGGATAAACAGTAATACATAAACAGATTAAAATTTTATTCAACATTTGATGAAAAGGTTTGCATTATTTTAACTGAAATCAACATGCAACCAACACACTATTCTGAAAGTGATGCATCAATATGTGCTACAGGTAATCATATGCATCAATACAGACAAAAGAAAGGAAAGAAAAAGACAATTCAAGCCCCATCTGAATATATAGTTATATTGACGGCAAAAGGTTTTCAAGAAGATAATATTATACAGCATCCGATCTTCTACCAAGAGAAGAAAACTTCTTGTAGATGACAAGAAAGTTGTTCTCAACAAGTTTTCTACATTCTTTCTGTGCAATGGAAGCATGAACAATTCCCATTCAAACATCCTGACGTAACCATTCTCATAAATGTGATCTTTTTGTGGTTAACAAAGAAAAGAGAAGAGAAAAATTGAGGATTATTTGTGGCTCCAGAACAGCAAACGCCTAGAACTAACCTGTCTTTGCCTTCGACGTTGTAATATGCTGATGGCCCAGGCCATAATGTAGCAGGGCAGAAGGAAACCAGCAGCTCGGAGCAAGAAAAGCTGTTAATTAATCATCGAGTTAGAAAAAGCAAAATTGTGAAGTGTTGATGAGACTCATTAAAATTAATATCACACTTACAGAGAAAAATGTAGAAGCATCATCATCATCCCCATCACCATTAGGAAGAGTCAAAGCATGCCTCAGGAGTAGAAGAGCCATTAACTGCCAAAAAAAAAAAGTGACAAAGGTCATAGAAATAAAAGAAACTTTTCGGCCAGAAAAAGATGAATGATCCTTAATTTTCTTGTTCAACTGAGGGTTGCCAAGGTTTCAATATGGATTTGCATATGCAGCGTTGCATGACCAAAAGAAAGCCAATGAATTACACCAAACCAAATGACCATGAAGAAAGAAACATTGAAATAAATAAAGAGGTGAACAAAAACTGTTGAAGATCAAAGAAATATTCTTAAGGCCCGCCAGATAATAGCATGAATAACATTTTGCTTAACCTCCAATAGATTCATAAAGAGAAAAATAAAACTTTAATAAAGAAAATATAAATCCTTTTGCCATATTATTGATGTGGGTTAATGTAGCTTACAATTAGAGCAGCAGAGCGGCAAAAAGCTGCTCCATTAGCACTTGTATCAGCATACTCATCATATTCAGATTCAAGAAAGTGACGTTCTGCAGCTGCCATTGCCAATAGTCGTGGATCACGTAAATCCAAGGGAGTACCAGAGATTGTCCAGCCCTCACTGTCAGGTGAATTCAAGAAGCAAAAGATAAAAGGTCAAAACAGGCTGAAATTTTATATACCAAGAACACTATCATAAATAATATACATTCTCCAATTGTTCCAAATTTTACTTCCGAAAACCAGAAGGTAGCATTCTTAACCAATTAAAAAATATATTTAAATATACTTGCCTGATGTCAATAGTAGTGTCGTCAGACTGAGGGGGAGGTGATGGGGCAGTATAACCAGGTTGGTAAGGCTGCATCAAAAGAATTTTTCAATACAGTGAACACAACTGTGCAATTCATGACTGGAAATGATTCAAATCAAACATTTGAAATCAACAAAGGTTACCAAAAAAATCGTCACATGCTCCAATAAATTACATAGATGCATTATCATTGTTAATTGATAATATCTTCTCATGATAAATCAAGTACTGATTCTTCGCAATTAAAGGAGAAAATCATGACAACGATTTGACTTATGTGGATATTAGGAATATCCATAAGAATTAATAAAATTCGATGCAAGAGATTCTATATACAATCATGAAAATGACCACTTCATATGCACGGGAGTCTAGTGAATTACCTGATGACAAATTTCACAAATAATATCACCCTTCTCATTGCACCACCTCTGGACACATTTTCGATGAGCATACTGTAATCGTAAAGATAACAGTTAAAGGCTTGGACAAAGATTAATATCAAACCATTGATATGGAATACAACAAGGCATTGTTCAGTAAAATAGTGCAAATAACAGAATAACAAACTCTCGGTTTGGATGAAAAGCTTGTTAAAATCCACTGGACAGTGAAAAGCACAAGAACAATGAAATCAGGAAGAAAAATAGACAACATAAGATCTCTCGGCATAATCCATTAACCAACATGTGCCAGATAGTACTTCAAACCCATAAAACTGATTCCAGAATAGAATATGACACTAAAATACCAGGGAGAAATGTGAAAACAAATCAAACAAAAATGCGCAAGAAGAACAACCTACTTCAAGAACTTAAGTCTAGAAAGTACCAAGTTCCTGATGTAAATGAAATCCAAAATTAAAGTCATAGGAATCAATACAACTGTTATACCCCTACCCCCAAAATGAAAAAGGAACAGAATGAAAAGGGTCGGAAAACAGCAATATATTACTATATGAGCAACAATGAATCAGAAGATACTTTTAAGCTGCCGCTGCAAGAACAGGGGACCTCCAAATTATTAACGCCATCCTCTTCCTGGCAAATGCGACATTCAACCGTCTGAATCAGCGGCTCCTCTTCTTCAGACACAGCATTCTCCCCTGCTCCCTTAATATCAATTGCACAACTGGGTATCTCAACCGATTGGGAGGACGACGAGGCCTCCAGAGAAGATCCTGGCGTCGTTTCAGTCCCTTGAGGTGATTGCAAACTGTCAGGTTTCGTGAAGCGGTCAACACACAGCACCAGGTGATCACTCATTCTCTCTCAAACAACACCTCCTGCATCATCAATAACATAGACACACACAACCATAAAAATTCAACACAAAACTCACTATAAGCTTATCCTGAATTCTAATGCAGAATAACATAACACATTTGACATTAATTAATAAGACATTTCAGATTCATCAGACATCAAAACTCAACACATCGAGACCTTCCTGCATTTTAAAGCAATTAAATTAATATAACGTCACTATTTCCTCATCAACCCAACAGATTCAACCATTTCAGCTCAGCAAAAACTCAAAAAGCTGCAAAATTTAACACCTACAACCATAAATCCCCACTTGCAAATATAGGCTAACTAATAAGCACATCAAATATCAATAAACTAAAAATCATCCATATTCATCAATACCAAAGAACACGAGATAATTAACCAAATCAGATAGATATGAAAATCCATTCAACATAACACAGCTGTGAGCACAACGGCGCCGCCGACCTCAATATTTCTAAAATTGATATTGTTAAACCCAAGGAGTTGAGGTTCTTACCTCCAAATTTCATATCAGTCGAGACCCAAACCTTAAAAATTCAGCTCCTAACTCGATTCCACAATTGAACCCAGACCAGACCAAAACCGAATGTTAGAAAAACTAGAAAAAGGGAAAATTAAGATCCATTCATAAATTATAAAACTGAGTAAAACCTCACCAGAGAAGTCGAACGTTTCGTGACGAGAGAGATGAGAGACAGTGATGGAGCTCGGAAGAGTTATTGACAGAAGCTGGCGAATGAGTGGAGTGGTCGACGCGAGAGTGAACGAGGCGGCAAAGGGAGCAGAGGTAGGGAAGCTTGTGAATGAGGGATTGGGTTTAGCGAATTAAGTTAAGCCTGTGAATGAGGGAGAGAACATAGAATGAGGGCTCGGGAGAGAACATAGAACAATGATGAAATTAATTTTTTTTTTTTTTTTTTTTAAGGTTTGGGCGCCTGATAATTGGGTATACGCGCCAAACGAAAACCAGGGCGCGGGTTTGATAAATTTGGGTCAATTGTTTTGATGACAGTTAAAAACCCCCTAGCCCATTTCACATTTTCTAGCAACAAAAAAACGACATGGAACATGTTTTCATGACGGCCAGTAGTCGTCATCCTATACTTTTATCATTGCAGTTCAAAAATGTCATTGAATCTTTTTTATGACGGAATACAAGTGTCATGTAATATGTACATTAACGACAATAACCAAGCGCTATAGAAACCTATATTATGACGGTCGATCACTAACTGTTATACAATTGATGACACTGGAAAATAGTCATTGTAAGTCTCAGTATTCTATGACGTTTCGTTTATATCGTCAAAATTTGCAGTCACATCTTATTAATGACGTTTTCAATAGAAAACGTCATAGAAAGCGTATATAATGACGTTTTTATCTAAACATCATAAAATTACTGTCATTAAAGGTCATTTCTGTAGTAGTGATCAATCCGAGCAAACTATCCCAATTCAAACATATATAATCTTAGTATCTCACAAAATCATTTATTCAGTTATTCTAGAATCACCAGAGAAATAGAATGGATGGTACAAAGAGAAGTGAAAATCTATCTAATCCCTACTAATCTATTATACTTTTAACGAATTAGTCCAAACTCCAAACCAAGATATAGTTAGCTTTATCAATGAATCCAAAGCTTAAAAAGAAACGAAAGTGGGTTGAAGCAGGATGCTACTTTCAAGTTTCAAGTTAATCTCTCATATGAATACTTTCAAAATCATCTATCAACCACAAAAGATGCAACACATAATCTCATACACACACTGGTAAATCAGTAGTTCGATACAAGGGAGAGATAGAATAACAGATTTAGAGAGAGATCCTCAGAGGGAAGGAGAGGACTGAAAGGAGAGACATTGAGAGGGATGAGGCCGGGCTGCGATGACGCCGCTGGACTTGAGAGGGTTGAGAGAGCTGGCATTAAGAGGAGAGGTGATGGCGATGAGGGAGAACTGGTGGAGAAGAGATCAAATTAGTCAATTAGGCTTCTGCGTTTTGGGACTTTTTGCCCGTGCATTTTTTTTTTGTATTTTCTGGTCAGGGGCGGAACCAGGATTAAATTATACCTTGGGCTAGATTTAAGAAGAAGAAAAATTGAATTTTTTTTTTTTGAGGTTTGGAACCCAATGGGAGGCTCATCCTCACGCCTTTGATATTACCATTCAAAACATAATACAGGGGGGACATAATACCAAAACCCTGTAAATTACATAAATAACATAGCTAGCTAAACTTTACCCTACGAGATCCGCTCATTTCGAACTCAGCAATTACATCATTATTATCAATAGTATCCGCATATGTCCTTTCAATATAAAGAACCATTAAATCATCAAGAAAATCATCATTCATCTTATTTCTAAGTTGACTTTTGATAATGGTCATAGATGAGAATGCCCTCTCTGTTGTTGCTGTAGAAACTGGAAGAGTCAAAATAAGACAAATCAATCGATAAATCATGGAGTAAAGTGATGACTTACCGAATTCAACCAACCGTCGACACAAATCAGATACAGAAGTTGTCTTTGCAAATCTTGGATCCTTCTGAACATCTGCTATAAAGAACTCACACTCCAAATCTAGAACAAGCATATCATATGATGAAAAGTCTGAAGGATAAAACTTCAAAGCAAGTTTACACACATCTTCAGGTTTGAATGCTCGAAAATAATAACGTGGATCAAATGAAGCACTAAGAAGAAGAATCTCCAAGGAACTTTCTGTAAATCTGCTTTCAAGCTCTCCCAATTGAAAGTCTATCACAGCATAAAGTAGATTGACACGATAATAGTGCTCATTTGAAATATTGTTTTCACAATCCCTCAACCCTTTCTTGTAAGGAGCTGTCATATCCAGCATAGAAATAACATGCTCAGCACAAAATGCTCTAACCTTCATAATCAAATCATCCCAACCATTTTCTCTCATATCTTGAAGCTTTTCTTTTGTTATTGAAAGAAAATGTTAAGCATTCAATATGTCCATGTCTTTTCTTTGCAAAGCTTGACACAAAAAGGATGCAAAACTTAGAATCTCCCACTTCATCACGAATCTTGGCTCCTACTTTGTTGCCAAGAATATTTGAAATTTGTTTTTGAATCTTTGGAGATGTATACTTGGCATTCCCCGGAGCATTGTCTACTACTTTGTTGAATTCAATATGCATTCCATTAAAAGACTCCAAAACCGCATCAAAGTTACCACCATTGAGAGAATCAACCGATTCATCATGACCTCTAAAAGAATATCCTTGCCGTGCCAACAACCTCACGGCCTCTATAGTGGCAACAAACCTCAGCCTATTATTTGCTGCTTCTTGGAGGATAATGTGTGAATCACCCTTTCTATATGCCTTGAAGGGTTTCTCAAATTTTCCCACTTTTGCATTGAAGCATTATGTATGGACATTACGCCTCCCACATGATGTACTATGCCCGACTGCTTAGACATTATATTCTTCCAACCATTAAACCCAACTTCAGTGAATGATGGATGTCGAGATAGATAATCATCAAACAAGAAACAAGGAAAGCAATATGCTTTATCCTTCTCAAGAGAATACTCAAGCCAAGGCCATTGTTTAAACCATTTGTAACAAAATCTTCGTCCTTGACCTCCATACCAAGTAGAGGGAAAATTGCTTAAATGAGGTTGACATGGTCCATGTACCACATAAACTCTTCGAACATTGTCTTGTTTATTCAAAGGATATATACCTATAGGACGACGTTTTCCTGGGTCTCGCTCAAGTGATGTAATATCATAATCTTGATCACCTTCAATCCCAATTCCTTCATTTTGATCATCAATTGATGGAATCGATGGAGAATGGCTTAAAATATCATTCACGGAATCCCCAATGGAATCAGTAATCTCCACTCCATTTCCACTTTCAATCTCATGATAATCATTCTCACTAACACTCGAAGAAGTGCCACTCTTAAACCATGAAAACAAATTTTTATAACGCTTGGGATTCCGGTTATCTGTCATGATATTCAATACACCTATAATGAATTATAGACGAAAACATATGTTAAGATAAGTTAAACTAATGCTGGTTTCAACTTCACTCTCTTCTTCTAAACAGAAAGAACAACCAAACAACTAATTTGCCACTCTCAATATATATAGAACAACCAAACCAAACTAATGTTGGTTTCAACTTCACTCTCTTCTTCTAAAATTTGCGTGATGACAATATGTATAATTTACCACTCTCAATATATATAGTGCTATTCTCACTATCAATTAATTTAAAGGGTCTAGACCATAGAAAACTAAATTCTCCCAAATTCTAACAATTACTAAATATGCTTTTTGATTACTAAATATGAATCTCCAAAAGCTCTAACTTTTGGGGGCTTAATTTATCAAATAAGAAATAAAAGAAGGAACTCAAGGAAGGGGAAGAATTGTTTACCCCGGCAGGAGTAGCAGGGGCGGCACCGCGGCAGCCTAGCAGGAGCGGCAGGAGCAGGCTGCAGGGGTGCCGGGATCGGGAGCCGGGAAGGGCTGCAGGGGCGCCGGGGTCGGGAGCCGGGAAGGGCTACTGGGGCTCCAGGGTGCAGGGGTGCTAGAGTTGCTGGATTTGCTGCCTTGGAGTTGCTGGAGTGAGAAGAAGCAATCACCCAGAAGGCCAGAATTCCCAGAAATGAGAATTGAGAAGAAAAGAAAGAGAGGGGCACGTGCGGGGGGTTCTGTGACTTCTTCTAAAAAAATTTTTTCTTCTCTCCCAAAAACTACTTGGGCTAAAGCCCATATAGCCATGGGTTGAGTCCGCCCCTGCTCTACGTGAAGCAGCGCCACCTAGCGTCTAGGCGGCCGCGTTTTAGAACCTTAGTTGTTAGACAATTGACCCAACAAAAAAAATTGTTGTTTGAATGGATCAGACAATGGTATTTAAATAAGTATTTTTCTGATTTTGACAGTCTACACAAAGGCCAAATTTGACGCACGAAACTCAAGCAGGAAGTAGCGCACACATAGACCAAATAATTTGGAGCGAGGGAAGTAGCTTACGGGTGCTTTTGGGGGGGGGGGGGGGGGGGGCTTTTTTGCTGTCCTGCTTATAAGCACAGCACATGCATGTGTTTGGTAAAACAGCTTCTTGTCAAGAGCATTCACAAGCACCAACTTTTTTGCTCCAAAAGTCGAAGTTGGGGTTTACCTCCTTTTGGAAGCTAGCTGTGGCTTCTGCACTGTAGCAGTCATTACTGTAGCTAAATGAATTTTTGAAAATTCCATTCATTGCCCTCGTCTCCTTCCCCAACGCCTCACAATCATTTTAGCTCCCAAATCATCTTCTCCAACGTCTCCATCTCCGTCGTCTTCAGCGTCAACTTTCAGTCTTCGACGCCACACCAGCCACCGCAAGTCAGTCAATCTGCACCTCCACAACCTCACCCTCAATAATCTCCGTCTCGTCCTTGATCCTCACCCCAATCGCCTTCCTAAACGCCTGCATCAGTGCCTCGGTTTTCGACATCTCCAGCAAAAAAGCTCCCCCCTCAAAACCCAAGATCGTAGCTTTTATCTGAAACTTATGATCGGAGCTTCTGGGCTAGGAAACTCCTTCCCTCAATTACAATTCCAATTTTCTCTCTCTCAAGAATAAGAAGCGTCTTCTTCTTCCTCGCTCCTCAGTCGTCATCGCTACCAGAGGTAGCCATCTCTTGCTTATAAGCACAGCACATGCATGTGTTTGGTAAAACAGCTTCTTGTCAAGAGCATTCACAAGCACCAACTTTTTTGCTCTAAAAGTCGAAGTTGGGTTTACCTCTTTTTGGAAGCTAGCTGTGGCTTCTGCACTGTAGCAGTCATTACTGTAGCTAAATGAATTTTTGAAAATTCCATTCATTGCCCTCGTCTCCTTCCCCAACGCCTCACAATCATTTTAGCTCCCAAATCATCTTCTCCAACGTCTCCATCTCTGTCGTCTTCAGCGTCAACTTTCAGTCTTCGACGCCACACCAGCCACCGCAAGTCAGTCAATCTGCACTTCCACAACCTCACCCTCAATAATCTCCGTCTCGTCCTTGATCCTCACCCCAATCGCCTTCCTAAACACTTGCATCAGTGCCTCGGTTTTCGACATCTCCAACAAAAAAGCTCCCCCCCCAAAACCCAAGATCGTAGCTTTTATATGAAACTTATGATAGGAGCTTCTGGGCTAGGAAACTCCTTCCCTCAATTACAATTCCAATTTTCTCTCTCTCAAGAATAAGAAGCGTCTTCTTCTTCCTCGCTCCTCAGTCGTCATCGCTACCAGAGGTAGCCATCTCTTTCTTCCTACTATGAATTTACATCTATCTTTGATATATAGCTTTTTAATTTGTTTCATACTATTCTTTGAGTTTTGCTACTGTTTGCTATCTAATTAGGCTCAATTTCATTGTTGGTTGCTTCGATTTATCGATTCTTGATTTTTCAGATTTCGAGTTTGAGTTTGACTGTGGATTTCGTTATCTAAGGTTTAGGTTCATCACGAATATTTGATTAGGAGTAGTTTCAGACTTGGTTTGGTGGGTGTGTGTGTGTGTGTGAGAGACAGAGAGAGCTTATTAATTAGACTAGTTTCCTGTTCAGAGTTCATACTTGATTTTGTGGATTTCCTGTTCTGTTAATCAATTGCTTTTCAATTCTTGATTGATCAGAAATTGCTTTAACAATGACAAGTTCAAGCTCCGAATCCAACACAAAAACGATTAGTGAGATCAAGATTAACAGCCCCAACGTTAGCAATTTGATCTTTCAAACACCCATTCCAGCATCGTTTTGTCAAGTCGACGACAGGCCGACCAGTCGTTTCTGACCAGAAGACCCCGAGGACATGTCAGAACTTTTCCACAAGGTTTTGAGCACCAGTGAAGGCTTCTTCAAGAGTTTTGTCAAAATGTTTGACAATTTGGGTACAGTCGGATACAAGGACTTGGCTATGGAGGTTGGGAATCATGTCGCTGAACAGGGTCTAATACACCCGATTCTGGTTTGGACTGGAATCATTGATGAGTATGCTGAAGCCGGCAAGACAGCTGACGCTCTTTATGTGAACCGAATGATGTAGGAATTGGAAAATTGTGCGCCTAATGTTTACACCTATACTATTATAATCAAGGCCATGGCTGCAGACCCGGATTCCAATTACCATGGGATTGCAAAGGAGCTTGTGATGGAGATGATGGGGAAGGGAATGCAACCGAATGCGAGCACATACACCGCTATGTTTGAGGCGTTTGTAGGGCAGGGAATAATGGAGGAGGCCGAGCAGTTTCTTGAGGAAATGAAGGCAAATGGGTTTATTGCTGACAAGAAAGCAATGAGGGCTATTAGACGGCTTCTTGAGGCCAAAGGTCCTGTGGTCAAAAGCGTTATTGACATTCTGTTTTGTGAGTAGATTGAACACTGCCAATTCCCTCTGTTACTGATATCCAATGTTTTGTGTTGTTAAATATTATTTAGAACAAATCAGTAAATGTATGTGATCGATGTCCTAGTTTTAGTTTTAGTGTTAAAATATTATATCAATTGGTAAATGCATCTGTTACTTAGCTGCTTCAGTGTTGTTTGGAAAATTACTAGTAGCCTGCTCATTCTTTTTTTTTTTTTTTTTTTTTTTTTTTATCTATGCTTGATTAGTGTTCAAGGCACCTGAAATGACATGGAAATGTTACATAGACATACTATTTGGTTAGTAGATTTGACATTATCAATGTCCTCTGCTATTACCAATGTCTAAGTTTATATGTTGTGTGGATAATGAATTAGGATTGCTAATTAATCCAGTTAGCGAATCTGTACATGTATCCATTGTCCTTAGTTTCTATTGCCAGTTTGCCACCAAGTGAATGAATCAAGATTGCTAGTTAAAGATGATGGCCATGCTAAAAGATGATGGTCATGCTAAAGATTGTCCGTATTAGAGAAAGTCCCGATCACATGACAAGTGACATAGAGATGGATGATGATGCACAAGAAGAACATCATGCTCATGGGGGTGTACAAGAAATTGAAAGAATAAGAAATAACATCACTTAAAATTTGATGAGTGCCCGTAATGTTAGTTAATGTTTAATGGTGTTAATGTATCATTTTATAGTCATTTGATGTCAATGAAACTCAATTGTTATTTGCAAAACATATAATTTAAAATTATGATTTCACCATAATGATTAGTAATTAATTATATTTATAAATAATTTCATATAAGCATAATAAAGATTCAATTAGCCATAAAATTTAAAATTAATAGGTATTACCATTCAATTAAAGTTAACATTTCTTTCATATCCAAATTGGTCATTTACAGACAAAAAATACAAACCAGATTTCAGTTTACCAAACACTTTGCCAATGTGTTTTCCACTAACAACACTTAAAAAAAGCCAATTTACTTTTCAACAGTTTATTTTAAAAAATAAGTAGAAGCCAACTTTTCTGTAAAACCCAGCTGCACCAAACATATCATATGATGGGAGAGGGTGGAAGGATATAAATGACATTATGACCTCGGTTGAAGATGACTTTAGGCCTTCTATCATCGAGAGAAAAAAAATGTTATGTAACCTTGTATTATTTATGAATAATGATCTTTATTAGTTTTTCTCTGAGCTAAGAAAGAAAAAACGTAACTACATACTAGTAGACATGTATCCTCTTTAATATAGCTTAGCCACTTTTATTACAAACATGCAATCATCATTCTTCATCTAGCACTAATTAACTGAAATAAACCAGGAGCTACAACGCAATTGCATACGCCGTGAACAATTTTCGGACATCCCTCGACACATGAAATTTTGCACTCACTTAAAGGACACCCATATATGGTCACCTTTTGGTTTTTCTAATGGAGATGATCCATCCGGTATGCATGTACAAATGCCATTAATACAGTGGAGGTACACTCCATATTCTGCGAGGCATAAGGTTCTTTTGCAGTCCTTCACAGTTTTACATCTTTCTCCTTTTTTTACCATTGCAAATCTAGTTGGTTCAGCTTGTGGTGGCACATCGTCTGCGGGAGCGGATTCGGATTCTAACTCAACCAGTGCTGATGCTCTTGCTGCTGATGAGAATGATACACCTGCATGAACAAAATAATATCATGTGTGTGGCTAGTTAATTACATATCAGTCTATTTGGGACCAAACAGTTTTGATCTGATACTCATTGATGATCAAAGGAGAGAAACATGTTACATAACATATATGAGAAGGTAAAACTCACAAGATGCACTGACGACTAAGAAAGCTAAGATAGCTGCCTTGATTAGTATTATAAAAATTTTCCATGCCAACAGAGAGAGATTCAAATTTATTGATTGAGGTTTCTTTCCTTTTGCAGTATTAAAAGTAGACTGTGCATCGTATTTATAGAGAAAGACCATCTATATATCAAAACCAGTCATGCAATTAAATAATTTCTATATTGTCATAGATATATTTTATTTTGTTTCATTATTTGGTCAAATATATGCATTTATTATTAGACATCATTTAAAAGGATTGAGAACACACCCATGGCAAAAATTGATAAGTATATTTAGATGCGTTCAAAGTTGGGTAATATGTCACCAACTAACCCCATTTGCTTGGCCACTTATTTTCATGGAAATGTGTAAATGCTTTTCTAGCTGCGCTTCACTCTAGAGGTGATTTGCACTGATTTTAGTGGAAGGGGATTTTAAGTTGCTCAGTTATGTCATTATAAGCACTTGTATGTACTTTGCGTGTTATGTTCCTCATTCATGACATAAAAAAAAATTGCTTATGTTTTTTTCTATCATATTTGGCTGGATGCAAATTTTGTAGCTAATAGTTTTGCTTCTTTGAGTCATTCGACTCCTTCTCTATCCTTTTGCCAGCTTTCTTTGTCTTCTGGCAATGTCTTTTAGTGTGATAAATTTAGGGGATAAGTTTGGGGTGGTTAATTGGTTATTGTTGACAGTAGCCACAGAGGGGCTACATAAGCCCACAGACCCGCAACCAGTGTATCTGGGGCCAGACTAAAGCCTGGAGCAGGATCACCAGCACCCGGACCCGAGGTCCAGCAGTCTACCTTGTGACCAGGGGCCCGGGGACCGGGGACCAGGCACGCCAGCCTGCCGAACAGGACACCAGAGCTGTCCTTTTGTGTGCGATTTGTGTGCGAACAGAAGGAAACCAGTCCCACATCGAAGAGTAAGGCCAGACCCCACGCCCGACCACCTATATAAGGGCCTCAACTACCCTCTTTAATAGGTAACTGATCTCTCCAACTCCTTATCACTCTTGTTTAAGTTATCTATTCATCCCAACTGTACTAACTTAGGCATCGGAGAGGAGAAGACCGGCCCGCCCGGTATTCCCCTTAGTTAGCAGGATTGCAGGAGGAGATCACATCTTGATTCATCAGTTTCTACTAGGCCTACGGGTTTGTGCAGAAACAATTGGCGCCGTCTGTGGGAAACTTGTATAAAAGTCACGTAAGCATCACCAAATGGCAGAAAGCTCAGAAGCGGGGCAGGAAAGAAATACAACGAAGGGTCAGCGGGTTGCACCAGAACAAGTGCTCATCTCCACCCCGGTCGCTGTACGGGAGCAGCGCAGCGACCAGGGCAACCAGGAAGACGGCAGCTATGGGAGGCCGAGCAGCACGCCGGGGGCATACAACGATAGCGTGCGCGGGAAAGGCCCGGCGGAAGGCGACCAACCAACGCACCGGGGCTTTTCGCTGACATTCTCGGAAGATCCGAGCGACAAAGAGGAGAGTCTGCTCGGTGACAGCGACCGGGACACCACGTACAGCCCCGACCGGCACGATATGGCGGGGGAGATACGGGCGATGAGGGCAAAATTTGGTCGCCTACGCGCAGAGAGCGACCGGGATAGAGCAAAATCCAATGCTCGGTATGAGGAAATAGAGACGGTAAACGCTGCCCTGGTGGCTGCCCTGGAAAGAGGACAGCAGCGCAACGCCGCTATGGCAAGGGCAATTACACCCGCGCCAGGCCCACCTCAGCGCCTTGAGGCGGGACAATCATCGGGAGGAAGGTCTAGCGACCGCAGGAGGGCGGAGTCTCCGGGTGGCGCGGTTTTGCCAATGAGCACGCTAGTACCCCCGTAGTCGCACACTTCATTCGAGGATGAAGTCGTCACCCCGACCGCACAGGCATTACAGGTACTCACTGACTCTGTGTCGGATCTAAAGGCCCAAATAGAGGCCAACGAGAGAAGAGCGGTGCAGCCGATGGAGGACGCGTGATTCAACGAACGCATGGGCCCTTTCTCGCACCGGGTTCTGGAATCAGGGAGCTCTGGTAACCAGAAATCCCTAAAGCTCACGTACTCAGGATCCGGCTGCCCATACCAACATTTGGATAGTTTCCGGTCCCAAACGTGCGCCAAGGGCTATTCCGATGCAGTGTGCTGCAACATATTCCAGGAAACCCTATCTGGAGAGGCGCTCAGCTGGTTCTATGAGCTCCCGGCAAACTCCATCGAGGCGTTTGAGCAACTGGCCGACCAGTTTGTAGGCCGCTTCATCCTCCGGGTCGAAGGAGCCCGGACATCAACCATCCTCTTCAACTGCAGACAGACACCTGGCGAGGAGCTAAGGACGTTTGTCAACCACTGGCAAACGGCGACGGCCGGGGTTCGGAACCTCGAGAAGGGTATCGCCGAGATGGCGTTCAAACAAGGGCTTCGGCCAGGAAAATTTTCCTACGCCGTACGGGTGGAACTCCCGCAGGGGTATGACGAGCTAATGGCGATGGCCATCAGGCATGCTCAGGCAGATCATGAAACGTATGGGCAGCACCTGTTGAAGAGAAAGCGGGAGGAGCATCCCCCGGCCGGCCGAGAAAACAAGGCCAGCCAGCGGAGCGAGAACCGAGGCGTCCAACCAAGCAGACCCGACAGAAATTGGGGAAACCAACAGCAGCAGAAGCCCTATCATGACAAACTCCAGGGCGAGCACAAGCCGGCGCAGTACCGGCAAGAACGCCCCCTGGCGATCATGCCAGCAGAACGTCAAGAGGTCTTCACCACTCTAACCTCTTCATACGAGGACATCTTGCACGAAAACGGGAACATCATTCCCCCACCGCCGAGGAGCAAGTACCCAAAGGGGAAACTTACCCAGGCGCGAACAGGCAAGTACTGCTCCTATCACGATGAAGCTACCCATCGGACGAACAGTTGCTTCGCCCTCAAGATAGCGGTGGAGGGTTTGATTAACAGCGGTCAGCTTCAGCGGTATATAGGGGAAAGGAGAGCAGATCCCGACCGGGAGCAGGGCCAGGGCTGGTAAGCACGCCCGGACCCGGTGAAGGGTTAGGTGCCAGAAATTCCAATCAGTTAGTTTGACATATCAACGGTTCAACCAACGCAACATTATAAGATATGTATGCCAACTATTTTAAGAGAAATCCAAGGAATTCCACCGGAGCAAAAATGTACACCCAAAGGGCATAATACAAAAAAAAAACCGTTCTAGCAGATTTACAAAAAAAGAGGACAAAACAAAAATCTTAAGGAGCCGCGTCTCCCCCCTCAACGGGCATCCCACCAGCTTCCCCAGATGGAGCCACCGCATCCTCTCTAGCGGGTGCAGATGGTCGAGGCCTGCCTTCCCCTTCCGGCTGCTCCTCTTCGGCCAGCTGCCCATGGGTATCGTCATCGGCTCCCGCCTTCGACATTCGAGAGGTATCCAGGTACCCCTTCTCTTCCCACTCCACGTAGGCGTCGGTGATACCCGACTCCCTAACTTTTTCCAGGAGCTCAAGAAACTGCTCACTATCGTGATATTTCTGGATAACCCACTGGAAAAGCTCGGGGTCCTCTTCTCCAGCCGCAGCGGCAGCGGCGGCACGCACGGCGACAGCTCCCACCTGGAGCTCATCCACTCTGGCCTCCAGCTCGGCCCTCTCCTCCTCAGCCCGCTCCTTCTCCTCCTCGAGGCTCCGGACCAGGCCTTCTAGCTTGGCCACCTGTTTCTTGGCCCTCTCCTCCAGTCTGACCTTCTCCCGCTCAAGCCTGGATTTCTTAACTTCCAGGCGCTCACGGGCTCCTGTCAGAGCGGCCACCTACCTCTTCAGCTCCGACAGCTCCTCACTCGGGTCCGGCTGGTACAAATTGTACAATAGCTACAGAACAACAGGGAGCCAATTAAGCAAACAACAAAAGTAATGAGACCCGGCAGAAGTTATGAGCGGTGCCATGGCACCAAGCAATTCTTACCCGGAGGACCGACTCCTTGCTCTTCTGGCGGTTCTCCCCCGACAAGGCTCCAGCGACCCCAAGCCTATCCAGACCAAGGCCAGCCACATCTGCCGCCAGACTCCGGACGAAGGGACTCTCCAGACCTCCCCTCTGTTCCTCCGCAGGAGCGGGGCTACTCTGCTGACCGGCAGAGTTTGAGACAGCAGCGGCCTTGTCCCCAGCGGAACTCATCGCACCGCTGGACACCTTGAGCCGTTTCACCAAGTTTTCACCAGACGACCGGCCGGTCAGCATCACCACCGCGGAGGGAGGGACGTCCATGATCCTCCGCCTCTTCTCACCCAGGCCTTCCGGTGAAGAAGATTGTGCGCCTGTCCGAGAAACCCTGGTGACAAGCGGGACCGATCCCGGTCGGTGCGGAATCCTGTTTGTCCCACCAGGAACCTTTGGTGGCCCCTCGGTGGTCTTGCCCTTTCAGGGTCCCGCCTTGGACGCAGCGGGGTGAGTCTTCACACGCCTTAGGGTATAGGCGTCGTCCTCAACATCTAAGGCCCTCGGCTCGGCATGAACGGTAAGCCGACCGGACACCTCATCCACCGAGGTCCGTGAAACGGCCTCCCCTTTCTCCTTCAACCTCGAGACAAGGTCTTCACCGTCCATGGATAGTGTATTACCGGGCTTGACGACCGTCCGGGAAGATGCACATGCAAAACAAACAAAGGGTTAGTATCAACTCGGTCAATAGAAACGCCGCCACTAAAACCCTGCTACGCACCGGGATTCCGCCCAAGACAGCAGTACTCTAACACCTCCCGCCGTATGAAGTTGTAGGAGCTTCGCTCAAGAACGTCCCATCACCCGAGTATCGTCATAATCCTATCCCGCTCCAACTTGGACAGTACGAACGATTGGTCGCCAAGGGGCTGGAAGGCACCAAGAACCCGGTACATCCTGCTCCTTTTCTGCCACTTCCCATCCGCCATCACCATCTTCTTCCTCCAGTTATTGTCCACCCAGGAAGGCAGGTGGGTGATGATAGGCTGGAAGTGTCGGGCGCTAAAGGTCAGACAACCCCGGCACCCTTTCTTCTTCGAGAATGACAGTCTGTACAGTGCCCAGAACTCATTCACCGTTGGCATGCTCATCCCGGACAGCTCGTACAGACAACCAAGGGTCAGCAGCTGCCTCCACTGGTTCCCGGAAAGCTGCGCGGGAGACACTTGCAGAGCGCTAAGCATGTACTGCACGAAGTCTGGCAGCGGGAGGGAGAACCCGTGACGAAATTGGTCTCCGTGAACAGCAACCCAACCCGCCTCCGGGTTACAGGCCGATTCTCCGGGATTTAGCGGCCGTAACGTCACCTCATCAGTGATATTCAACGTCTCCCGGAAGGCGGCAATCTCTGCAGGGCTCATAGTACCCTCTGGTTCATCGCACGCTACGGTCTCTTTCCCACTCCCGATAGTGTAGCTCACGGGCGGAGTACCAGGAAAGCGCACCCTGTGCGGGATGCCCTCAGAACCCAGAGACCCGGAAGACGAGACCCCGCCCCGAGAGCGGTCAACGGCTTCAGACTCCGGGGAATCCGAACCGAACTAACCCTCCAATCTCTCCTCATCGTCCACCACGGGACGCCTGTCGGCCGATTCGGAAGCCCCATCAGAGCTTGCAGAAGCCATTTAAAATAAGGGGAAGAAAACAAAACCCCACCGCTGGTCAGCAATAAGTTTGCCGCAGACGCCCCGCTCAAAACGACTCACAGTCGGCGACAGAGCACCCCCCACCCGTCACAAAAGACCAGCCAAAAAGAAAAAAACACGAAGCAAAGAAAGCAAGACTTACCGATTACAATGCACAACCGAGGAAAGTCAGTCCTACGAAAACACTGAGCAATGGTAGGCAAAGAACCAGAATGCTTGAAGCACGGATAGCGCGAGGTACCTCCACGGAAGTTTCACCGGATTCCTCTCCAACCTTCTCTTCTTCTCTCTGGGCCAAGAGCAAAACAGAAATAATGAAGACAAAGGAGGCCTTTTTATAGACGGGTTTGATGCCCTAGGCACCCCTGTAATCCCCCCAAATACTCAATCGGGGCAAGTCAAACGCCTGCGAATCCAAGCCCTCCATCTCAGAACGCTCCCTACTGGCACGTGTCCCAGCATCGATAACCTTCCCACGCCATCATAACTGATTGGACTGATGGGCTTCCTCCTTAAATGCATGTCAGCCACTTGTCGCCTACAAGCGGCAGTTAAGGGAGATAGGGGCGGGAACCGAGGCGTCAAGCCCCCCCACTTCCCCAAGGGCCATGGCATCTCACCGGTTAGGTAGCATTCCACCGGCTCCATGGCATTTCACCGGTTATGTAGTATCCAACCGGCTCCATGGCATTCCACCGGTTAGGTAGTATTCAACCGGCACCAAGGCATCTCACCGGTTATGTAGTATCCAAACGGCTCCATGGCATCTGACCGGTTAGGTAGCATTCAACCGGCTCCATGGCATTCCACCGGTTATGTAGTATCTAACCGGCTCCATGGAATTCCACCGGTTATGTAGCATTCAACAGGCTCCATGGAATTCCACCGGTTATGTGACATTCAACCGGCTCCAAGGCATTCCACCGGTTTAGTCACTTTCCTTCGCCCCTGCGGGCAAGGACAAGCCAGCAACAACTCAAGGCTTCAAACACATGGGCTTTATAAACCCTGGAGAGTTTACATCTAACACATGCAAACTTTTCCAGCAGGCTAAAAACCCTGCATCACACTGAACTGTGATAAATATGGGGATCCAAGGCAAGACTGGTTATCTCCACGCCACTCCACCGGGCAGATTGTTTCTCTAACACAGAACAAATCTCCCCGCAGGCACGTTACCCCACGCTTATTCCAACACAAGCTGGGCCGAGCCACCGGGCTACTCCCGGCCTGCCCCACCGTTGGCAGCAATTTTACCTTGGGAACTTGGGAGACTCGTTCCGACATGACAGTGCACTCGTCCGGGTTTCACCCCGCTCCATATCTATTGCATGGCGGATCTCAACGCCACATCATCATCCCATGCACTCGTCCGGGTTTCAACCCGCTCCATATCTATTGCATGACGGATCTCAACGCCACATCATCATCCCATGCACTCGTCCGGGTTTCACCCCGCTCCATATCTATTGCATGGCGGATCTCAACGCCACATCATCATCACATGCGGATCTCAACGCCACATGATCATCCCATGCGGATCTCAACGCCACATTGTCATCCCATGCACTCGTCCGGGTTTCACCCCGCTCCATATCTATTGCATGGCGGATCTCAACGCTACATTGTCCTCCCATGCACTTGTCTGGGTTTCACCCCGTTCCATACTCATAACTTTCGCACGTCATCTTTAATAGGGACTCACATCACCACGCCTTCTCTGCCCGAACGCTCGGTCACGGCCAATCTTCAATGCAGATTTGGGGGACTGGGTACCGTTGGGTCGGTAACCCTGCGGGTCTGCGGGACAGGAGCGAGACATATTAAGTCCCCATTCAAGATTGCACTTGACCAGGAACTTGGGGGACTTGTTGACAGTAGCCACATAGGGGATACATAAGCCCACAGACCCGCAGCCAGTGTATCCGGGGCCGGACTGAAGCCCGGAGCAGGATTACCAGCACCCGGACCCGAGGTCCAGCAGTCTACCTTGTGACCCGGGGACCGGGGACTCCAGCCTGTCGAACAGGCCACCAGAGCTGTCCCTTTGTGTGCGAACAGAAGGAAATCAGTCACACATCGAAGAGTAAGGCCAGACTCCACGCCCGACCACCTATATAAGGGCCTCAACTACCCTCTTTAATAGGTAACTGATCTCTCCAACTGCTTATCACTCTTGCTTAAGTTATCTATTCATCCCAACTGTACTAACTTAGGCATCGGAGAGGAGAAGACCGGCCCGCCTGGTATTCCCCTTAGTTAGCAGGATTGCAGGAGGAGATCACATCTAGATTCATCAGTTTCCACTAGGCCTACGGGTTTGTGCAGAAACAGTTATACTCGTGGATTCTCTAAAAAATATTTTTTGATAGTTTGGATTGAGGT
The DNA here is from genome assembly GCA_963682095.1 of Potentilla sterilis. Taxonomy (NCBI): domain Eukaryota; kingdom Viridiplantae; phylum Streptophyta; class Magnoliopsida; order Rosales; family Rosaceae; genus Potentilla; species Potentilla sterilis. Next base: position 30,846,103 of record OY821762.1, read on the forward strand.
TAGAAAACTCAAAATGAGCTTCTATTCATACCTTAAAATCGGTATTTGGACCTCAAAATTTAAAGACGCATAAAAGAATTTCTAAAACAGTATTCAATTTAGGTGAAAATCTTGCCAGCTAATCCTCTGTCCCAAATCCCCTATTCCTTTTCCTGTCTCCCTATTGAGTTTTGACACTCGGCAATTATTGCCTACTCACCTTAACAGCTCCTAACCCCGTTTAACAACTCCTAACTCATCTCTAACTCTAGTAGAGTTCACCCCTTTCCCAATATGGGTGGTGGCCGGAGGTGATCAGCAAGGACTTGTAGCCGAGGAAACTCTCTTTAGTTTTCTGGTGGAAGCGAGTGGACATTTGCGGCTGAGTATCATAGACGACGTCATCTTCAAGATACTCTCCGTCGTGGAAGCCGTCATTCTTGTCTGCTGCGGTTGCCACATATGATGCCAGCTATAGTTCATTCATTTCATTATATATATAGTTAGTTACTATTCGATCGGTTTGTCTTAATTAGTTAATTACTTGTTCTGCTACAGTGCTACTGATGATATTTAGGCCTTGTGGTATTATTCTGGGTTTCTTTGATGGTGCTTTAGCTTTTGACCAAACAGAATAAAAAGCCTGCAATATACTATAAAACCCAGTTACCCACCTGATCTAAAAAATCAACAACAAAAGAAACACGCTTCAGCTCCTAACCCAGTTACCTAGTTCGATACACAAAACAGTCAACCCCGTCCAAGATTGAAAATTTACAAACGAAAAAATAAAACTTGTGGGCTCTTCCGGTGCGACGACGGTGAAGGGTTCAAAAGGCGGGTCCTCCAGCCACCACCCATGCTGGGGAAGGGTTGAACTCTAGAGTTAGGAGCTCTTAAACAAGGTTAGGAATTGTTAAGCTGAGTAAGGCAATAATTGCCGTGTCAAAACTCAATAGAGAGACAGGGAAGGAGACAGGGAATTTGGGATAGGGGATCAGCTGCGAAAATCTTTTTCTCCTCCAACAAAAACCCTAACAACATACATATTTGGACTACATTAATATTCATTGAAATTCTATTTTCATTAATTAAAAAAGAAGAATGAGGGATTGACTTGACTTTATTGTTCAGTTCTCAATGTTCTGCACCAATATGCTTATTTAGGGCATCTCCAACCATGAAGTCTCATAATGGGGTCTCATATCTATTATAAGACTTTATTTGGACACTATTCATATAAGATTTCAACCATCTCCAATGATAGGATTTTAACTAAAAGTCTTAAATTTATATATTTGATTTTTCTTTATTTTGTGTTGTAATTAATAATTATTTTTATTTGTAAAGTACATGATAAATAAATATAAGATTAATTTGGAAAAAAAAAATTGAATTTTGGACACTGTATGCATTATCCACAATTAGACACATCATAAATTGACATGTGTCAGTGGATAAGATTTGAAATTAAATTATATATAGATATTAGGGAAAATGTCCATTTAGTATAAAAAAGGCCCTCTCATTACCCATTTCAATGACCATCTTATTTTTCTCCCTTATTCAACATAAGGTAACAACTCTATTGCCCATTTGAACAAATCTTTTTCAATTCTAGTACAAATTTAATTTTTTTCTTCCTTTTTTGTCCTTTTGTCTTTTCTAACATATTTTTGAATTATAATTTACTGAGAAAGTGGAAGATAAAAAAACGAACTTTGCCGAAATATCACTCAACTCCCTCCGGCCTCCCATGGCCGGTTGCCGGAGCCTGGTCGCCGGATTCCGGTCACCAATTTTTTTTTTCGCCGGAATTTTTTTTTGCCAGATTTTTTTTTTTTTATTATTATTTTTTTTTTTATATAATCAGGTTATTGGACGATGGTTACTGACCCTTAGTAAATAATTTACAGATTACAGATTTCCAGTAATCGATTACTGACCCCCAGTAATCATGTTACAGATTTCATATTTTCCAGTAATCATGTTACTGACCCCCAATAATCGATTATTGACCCCCAGTAATCAGGTTACTGAAGTTACTGATCCATGGTAATCAAGTTACTTACCCCCAGTAATCGATTACTGACCCCCAGTAATCGATTATTGACCCCCAGTAATCAGGTTACAGATTCCATATTTTTCAGTAACCATGTTATTGACACCGTTACTGACCCCCAGTAATCGATTACTGACCCCCAGTAATCGATTCTCAATTCGATCAAAACCATAATGTTGGAGGAGGAGGAGGACCCGCCGTCAATAATATTACTGACCCCCAGTAATCGATTACTGACCCCCAGTAATAGTATTCCCAATTCGATCAAAACCCTAATGTTGGAGGAGGAGGAGGACCCGCCGTCAAGTTTTTTTGTTTGTTTGATGCAATTCGTCGAACAAATTATGAACCGGTTGAACACATGAATGTATTCACTGCCTGCAGCCCTGGATTGGATCCACCATTTTAATCTCCAATCTCCAATCTCCAATCTCCGTAGGCCATAAGATTCACAAGATCTCCAATCTCCAATCTCCGTAGGCCATAAGATTCACAAGTGTTGTTGGTACAAGGTTACTTATCAAGGAACAACAAAAAGTCTTCTTCAATCAGTATCAAGATATCAACCAGTGAGTACTATACTCATCACGCAGGACATATACCAATGGTCGCACTGCAATTATTCGAACTTGGATTGGAACTCAGTAAAACACAGATCGACAGGTAGATGTGTCTTCTTCCAAGTCCATTCACCTGGACCTACCTTATGCTCTGGAGATCGTCGGCTAGAGAGAGAGAGAGAGAGAGAGGAAAAGGAGAAAGAATATATTAGGGTTTAGTATAGGGTATTTAGGTATTTTTAATAAGATTCATTGGAGTGGGATATAAACATTGGAATGGGCAATTTTTAAACCCATTTTGTTCAAATGGTCTTTTTCCCTAGATATTATAGCTTATCACAAATCGGACAAAATTTTAATTATTTTTTTGGTCACTTTTGTTACCGTTATATATAAAATTAATTAGAACCGTCGATTAATTTAAAACGTATATCGTGAACCGTCAGATCAAAAATTTATTTAGGAAAATATAAAAATAAACTTAATTATGAGATGAATTGAGACTGTTAGATTGGAAGAAGATTGAATTATGGCCGTTGAATTTCTTGACCGTAGGGGTTGTAGAGAGTCGTTGTCATCTTTGCCGAGCCACGTGCTGCCGGCCACGCTCCACTCCATTTGTCGGCTGACTCGCCCAAAGCGTCGCGCGTGACCAAGCGAACCATTTTTTTGTCCTCTAGCGCATCTCGGCTGCACTCTCTCTCTCTCCCGCGTATCGCGTCTCCCGTCTCTCTCTCCTCTGACATTTGGGTCCCAGCCCAAAATGATAGGACGGGTCTCAAACCCAGTCTCGAAATAAGACCTGGGATGAGATCAAGGCTTAAAAATATAGGGTTTAGGACCCCAAATTTATAGGGTTTGGGACCTTGGGTTGGAGATGCCCTTATCTACTTCTATGGGTACTCATCTATAGTTGACGAAAAATCATTACAAAATTACGGATGTGCAAGTCTTAATAAACAATTATGGGTTTATAACTGTAAAAATGATTGAGGTACGTTTCCATGGAAAGACCTCAACAAAGAAACAAAGAACGCAGAGAAATTATTTTACGAAAACTCTCATCATTAAATCCCAATTTTTTTTTTTCCTTTTTTTATGGAATGAATTAACAGAAAGTTAATAATTGGATTAATTATTATTGAAGTCAAATAGAAATGTTCATAAATGCAGGGAGGTCTACTTTCTGCTATAGGATTATAGGTTCATTGAAAGAGAAATTAAAAAAAATTATAAGATCACAAGATTGAAGGCTACATTGTGATTCTCATTAACCAAAACTGAGAGATTACATCGATCAACTATATATAGAACAAGATAGGACTAGATATGTAGAATGACATACGTGCCCTTATTATTTAATGCTAAACTCATCAGATGATTAACACCCCTTCTCAACTATATGCTTTGCTTGGTAGAAGGCTGTAACACCCCAATCTGGATTAACAACATAGATAATCCGAATTGAAGGTGTATTATAGAGTCTCCAAAAAGAACAAAAATTCAGGTGAAAGAGAGGGCTCAACCGAATCATGACTACCACTCTAATCCTTCATTAGAGAGACTTTTCTCTCTTCTTGGAGATCCCTTTCTCCTCCTCTCTTTTCTGTTTTAAAAAATAATAATAAGGAAAATACTTGTGTCTATACCAGTAAGGATGGTTTGCGTCCATACCCTATCTAATTTGCATATCTTGGGCAATGTAATCAACGATTTTAACCATTCAAAAGTTGAATTAATCAATAAAGATCATCTCTACAAAAATTCAGAATAAACCAAAATTATTTGCTCATTCGATTGCATCAAACAAATAAACAGTTCTAGTGAAAGTTGAGAGTCTCATGATCAGCCGTTCATTTATTTGATACAATCGGTTAAGCAAATGATTCTTCCCTTCGGCACCGTCGGCCTCTTCTCAGCAGCACCTGCGCTGCTCGCCTGCCCCCCCCCCCCCCCCCCCCCCCCCCCTCTTGTGTGCCATAACTTGCACGCATACCCGAAGATTCAAGATTGCTCGCAAGCCAAGCAAGCGGCTTTTAAAGCCTAGTTCGTTGTTGAGAAGAAATCAAGAAGAATCGAAGAAAACAAGCTTCCCCAAGAGTCAAGTTTCATCTGATCAAGCTTCTCTTGAAGAGGTAAATATTTTATAAATGTTCCCGCTTCTGAACTTTCAATAGTTGGGTTTTGTTTTTTCTTCCGGGACCTTTTCCTGTCCCTGCTACCTCATCCCGATTCTATCGCTTCTCGGGATGGCATACGGAGATTTAGTCACCCCGGTGCCAACGTTTTTTGGGGTAACTGTAATGTTACTGGCCACCGTTATGCTTGTGACTGTGATGTCACTGTGAACCATAACATATTCTTTTTTTTGAAAAGAAAACAAAGGGAAGATATCGATTGTGACTTGAAGTCACGTTAAGCATCGATTTATGTGACCATGATATATCTTGGCACTGTTCTAAAAGAACAATCAAACTTGATTAGTATTCAAATATACTAACGTCTCCCTGTTTGTGTTATGTAGATGGCTGACACTCAGTGTCCAGAATTTGACATCTTGGATGTCCAAGGCAAGGAATACAAGAGGTGGATCTCAGATGTAGAGAACACCTTCATTGGTAAAAGATTTACCGCCACCATCAACCCTCCTGAGGATGCAAGCTTACAAGCTTCTCCTGAACAGAAAGCACAAGCCCTGATGTTTCTCAGGCGCCATATCCATCCAACGCTCAAGAAGCAATACCTGAGGAAAACTGATCCCAAAGAGCTATGGGATATCCTCAAGGACCGCTTCAACAATGTGCATGACGCACAACTCCCAGACCTCATGTCCGATTGGGAGCAAATCCGCTTATTGGATTTTGATTCCGTCCAGGAATATCATCAGACTATGCTAAACTTGCAATCTGATTTGAGCTTTTGTGGGGTCGAAAAGAACGATGACGATATGATGGAGAAGACTTTCACGACGTTCCCAGAATCCGCGTCCATGTTGTAGCATCAGTACCGCGATCTCCGTGAGAAAGGCACTATCAAAACCTTCAGTGATCTGATGAATGTACTTCAAAGAAAGAAGATGTACCATGAGTTGATTCTTACCACCAATAAGAGGCCTCGAGGACCGAAATTCATTGCGGAATCTCATCAAGCCCGTGGTAAAGCTTCTAAGCAACAGCATCAACCTCATGAACGTCAAGCACAACCACCACGTACGCCAAGAGCAACACGTGGCGGACGAGGAGGGAGAAGAGGCGCCGGCCGTGGCCGACAGCTTTCTTGGACAAGGGATGGTGGCGGCGCCGCCGCTCCCAGAGGGAGGAACAGTTTTGGTTCCGGTCCCAGGCGTGGTGGCCATACGCTGAACAATGCTTCGACTCCTTGCTTCAAATGTGGCTCTAAGAATCATCTTCAACGCGATTGCACAGCAAGTAGAGAGATTCAAGCCGCTTACAAGAAACACAAACAATACATAGAACAAGAAACGAACTATGTAGGAGATTTTGAGGAAGAAGAACACGATGAGGAAGATACCAACTTCACCATCGATGACTTCCAACCTACCATGAAACGTAGAACTCAGGAGTATGATACTCCGGATTATGAATAAGTATTTGACTTAGGTCATGAGATACATGTTCAAGTTTGATTGTGCTTGTTATTTTGACATAATATAGTCAATAAATCACGACTTTGTTCGACAAGTCGCTCTTTTTAGAACAACCTTGATGTACTTTTGAGTTGTCATCAATAATATCTCTCTTATTCTACAAATGATTTGAGATTTTTACATCCCTATGAAAGCATAAATGGTTCAATGCGTCCAATTCTCAATGGCATAATTATTTTGAGTTCACCACAATTCTGGTGATGTTAACTCATATCCGAAATAAGATCACAAAGACAAAACGAGAGACCCGCGATCCGCCAACTTGGCCGCGATCCGCCAACTTGGCAGCAATCCGCCAGGCCTCGCTCGCCATGGCCACTCACCAAGCTTGGCTCAACACCGAATCCGGTTTTTGAAACCAACAATCGATAGCCTATCGAACAAATGCAACTTTTACATCAATGGCTCGGCAACGACGTGTCTTCGGACTCGCCATGCTTCGGATTTAGCTCAACCGTCGCATCGCATTGCCTCAATGCCTGACCGACCCTCACCACTCGCCTTGCTTCGGCTCGGCCTCATGGTAGCTTCGGCCTTACCACAGCTTCAGCTTTGGCTTGGCCCCGGCCTTTGCCTTGGCCTCGGCCTTGGCTCGGCCACGCCACCTACGACGGTGTCCGGTCTCAATCTTTGACCCAGGCTATGTTAACTCTCAATGTTGGTATTCGGTGATTAAAATAAGGCTTCTCTCTTTCTCTCAAGTTATGTCGTTGCCATGGCTATGCTATTGGCCTTAATGCACCACATTTTGTGATGATATATTGCTTCAGTACACTTACTTTCAAGTGTTCGCCAAAGTCTAAAGTAGACTATTGATTCAATTTACATTGTTTTTGTAGATGTATCAAGGCGAGATTGAGTGTTTGTTGGACTGCGCAACAACTCACACGATTCTGAGGAATCGGCAATTGTTTTCGGATTTTTCGCCAAGAGAATCGTCATTATCTACGATGACAGGAACTGGACCCGTAATTAAGGGTCGTGGCACTGCTCAATTCTTATTGCCAAATGGCACTGAAATTCGAGTAGAGGACGCCCTATATGCGCCTAAGGCGCCAAGAACCTTGCTAGCTTTGAAGGATGTGCATGACAACGCTATCACCTCAGCACTTACGTTGAAAATGGAACTGAATATCTGTTGATCACCTCCACTGAGAATTTGCGTACTCGCATTGTGGAGAAGTGTAAGCGTGTTCGAAATGGCATGTATTTCACAACCATTAGAGCCAATGAATCTCATGTTGTTGTCTTATGCGATTCAGATGCTTACAAGCTTTGGCATGAGAGACTCGGTCATCCGGGTCGTGATCTGATGATCCGTATTTTGAAATGCTCCCACGGTCATCCATTTTTCAGATCACAAAAGCACAGAGGGCGCCTCGGCCTCGGTTCGGCCGCCATGCCGTCGATAGCCGCCTCTCGGCTCCAAGGAGAGGTTCGGCCTCCTCCTGCTTCTCATGCTTCTGTAGCGATGTCTAATGCTCATCGTTCATTTTGCAAAGCTTGTTCACTAGCAAAACTTCAAGCAAGACCATCTTTTGCTATTGATAATAAACAGAATATTCCGTTCCTACAACGAATACAAGGTGATATTTGTGGACCTATAACACCAGAATGCAGACCATTTAGATATTTCATGGTTCTGGTTGATGCGTCAACGCGTTGGTCATACGTAGCGTTGTTGTCCACGAGGAATGCTGCATTTGCTAAACTCCTAGCTCAGATCATTAAGCTTCGGGCTCACCACCCGGACAATCCGATTAAGTCAATCAGACTGGATAATGCTGGAGAGTTTACGTCAAAGTGTTTTGATGACTATTGCATGTCAGTTGGGATTGAAGTTGAACATCCCGTGCCCCACGTTCATTCTCAGAACGGTCTTGCAGAAGCAGCCATTAAGAGACTACGGCTTGTAGCTAGGTCTCTTGTCATGGCCACAAACCTGCCAGTTTCGGCATGGGGATATGCAATATTACATGCAGCTTTGCTTATTCGTCTACGACCCACAGATAGCCAACCATTTAGTGCATACCAGTTGGTAACTGGTTACGAGCCTGATATTTCGCATCTGCGTACTTTTGGTTGTGCCGTATATGTGCCTATCACGCCTCCATTGCGTACCAAGATGGGTCCACAACGACGATTAGCTATTTATGTTGGATATGAAGCACCAACAATTATCCGCTACATAGAGCCTATGACAGGTGATCTGTTTACTGCAAGATTTGCAGATTGTCACTTTAATGAGATATCCTTCCCACCGTTAGGGGGAGATGGGGCCGCATCCGTCCTTAATGAACGTCAGGAATTGACGTGGTTCTCTCCCACTATGTCTCATTATGATTCCCGTACGTCTCAGTGTGAGACCGAAATACAACGCATATTGGAACTACAAAAGGTGGCGGATTCGATGCCCGACTCCTTTACTGATATTGCGAAAGTGACAAGATCAACCATACCTGCTGCGAATGTACCTGCAAGGCTCAACATTCCTCGCCATGCACGAGCACGCGCCGCTGGTCTCGGAGCCGCAGCCCTAGGTGCCATCGGCAGCCTAGGCTCAGCACCTCCAAGTGGAGGGCCGGCGTCGACTTCGGATCCTCCTAGAAAGAGGGGGAGACCAATCGGTTCCAAGGACAATGTACCTAGAAAGAAGGCATGTGTCCAGGCACAAAGCGATCCGTTCATCATCGATACTGTGACGCCGTCACACGAGATTGTCTCCGACTATACCTATGTCCAAGAATCAACTCTGAATCATCTGGGGGACGCCTCAGACTCACCGTTGATGTTGGAGAACAAGGAAATCTCACTAAACTACTTATGCATGCACAATCTTATGGAAAGGAATTCCATGTATATCGATGATGCATTCGCCTATGCCGTTGCTCAAGAAGTTATTGACGACGACGATATGGAACCCCGCACTGTTGATGAGTGTCAACGTAGGGCGGATTGGCCGAAGTGGGAAGAAGCAATCCAGGCTGAACTAGACTCTCTAAAGAAAAGGCAAGTATTCGGACCGGTTGTGCCTACACCGCCGAACGTGAAGCCTGTTGGACATAAATGGGTCTTTTTCAGAAAGCGAAATGAGAATGGTGTAGTCCAGCAATATAAAGCTCGACTCGTGGCGCAAGGTTTTTCTCAACGCCCTAGAATTGATTATGAGGAGACGTATTCTCCTGTCATGGATACTATTACCTTCCGATACTTAATCAGTTTGGTAGTCTCAGAGAGACTCAATATGCAGCTTATGGATGTTGTAACAGCGTATCTTTATGGGGATCTAGATACGGTGATGTACATGAAAGTGCCAGAAGGACTTTCGTTACCCAAGTCAAGTGAGCAAAAACCACGAAGTTCATTTGCTATCAGGTTGAGACGATCTCTATATGGACTCCGACAATCTGGTAGGATGTGGTACACACGGTTAAGTGATTACTTGATTGGGAAAGGATACAAGAATGATGAGTTGTGCCCTTGTGTGTTCATAAAGAGAACAAGTTCAGGATTTGCCATTATAGCCGTCTATGTTGACGATATGAACATCATTGGAACTCTAAATGAGATCAATGAGACCGCAAGCTACTTGAAATCCGAATTCGAGATGAAAGATCTGGGAAGGACTCGGTTTTGCCTAGGCTTAGAACTAGAGCACCGAAGTGGTGGAATATTTATACACCAATCTGCATACGTCCGAAAGATGCTCAGGCGATTTAACATGGACAAAGTTATGCATCCTACAGGCACTCCCATGGTCGTTAGAAGTCTGGATATCAACAAAGATCCCTTTCGTCCGAAAGAAGATGACGAAGAGGTCTTGGGAGCTGAATATCCATATCTTAGTGCAATTGGAGCCTTGTTATACCTAGCTCAGTGTACTAGACCAGACATTGCTTTCTCAGTGAACTTGTTAGCTAGATTTAGCTCTGCGCCAACACAACGTCATTGGGTTGGAATCAAGAACATTTTTCGATACCTTAAAGGAACCCTTGACATGGGCTTGTACTATCGATACACTCATCAGGATTCGACACCTAGTCGATCTCTTGCATCCAACAGCACAAACCGTGGCTCGGATCGCCACCGGTCAGCCGCCAAGACTGGCTTTGGCTCAGCAGCACTCTGCCTCGCCACAACAAGCCACGGCTCAGCCATCCGCCATCCTGCAGCCATATCCGCCAACATATCCGGACCTGAGCATGCTAAGTCGTGGTCCCGATACGGCTTTGGCGATACCCCCTCCTACTCAGATACACCAAATGATGTGATGGTAGGATTTGCTGATGCTGGATATTTGTCAGATCCACACAAAGGACGTTCCCAAACCGGTTATGTTTTTACCATTGGGAATACGGCGATATCTTGGAGATCAACCAAACAAACCCTTATTGCTACCTCCTCGAACCATGCTGAGATTATTGTACTACATGAAGCAGTCAAAGAATGTGTTTGGTTTCGCTCAGTTATATCTCACATTCGAGAGTCTAGTGGACTTGAGTCTACTACGATGGGACCAACTTGCATATTTGAAGATAATGCAGCATGCACTGAGCAGATGAAGTTGGGATACATCAAGGGTGACAATACTAAACACATTTCGCCTAAGTTCTTCTACAATCAGCAGCAGCAAGAGACTTTGAACATCCAAGTGAAGCAAGTCAGCTCAGAAGATAATGCAGCTGATATATTCACCAAGTCTCTACCCAAATCTACATTTATGAAGCATGTAAAGCGCATTGGTATGTGTCGCTTATCCGAACTCAAAGACTGATTGACTATCAGGGAGAGTTCTCGTCTAGACTTCAGGGGGAGTCTAGTTATGCATGTCTCACATACTTGTAGTTGGTGCGTTGTACTCTTTTCCCTTAGACCATGCTTTTATTTTTGCCCAAGAGGTTTTTGTTTGCTGGCAAAGGTTTTAACGAGGCAACAGTTCATGCACCATTGAGGACGCAACACAAGGGGGAGTGTTCAAGGAAGGTTACTTCCGTAACTTCCGTGGTGTGTCTTGTCCTAATAAGGCTAGTAGTCTAGATTCTGTATTAGATAGGGAATCCCTGATTCACAGGGATACTTGATGTAATGTCTATATAAAAGCCTCCTTATCAATCAATAAAGAGACAGTTTACTATCAATCTATTTCTCCTACAACACTATGATATTATTTGAATTTTTGTCTATCGAACAATTTATGATTTGTGTTTTCTATGGCTAAGAAGGAGGGTCATGTGTACATGTTAGATGTATGAATTAAGTAATGTTTTAAACAGGCTTTTAGGGTACATAGCTCACTTTAGGAGTAACTAGGTAGAATTTTTCGTCGGAGATATTCTTAGTGTGTGCCCCACACTACTACATCAAGAATCATAATGAAATCAGGGGCCGGTCTTATAAATTATTGAAGGTTAAATTTTAAGAATTTTTTCTCTTTGTTTTTTAGGTTGATGTGTAAGAATCTTTAGGGTCCAAAATCCCCGGCCGGGAGATTTGCTAAATACGGGACGGGGTTTCAGTTACACTTTTAAAACTGTTATGTGTACCTCTATTATTTGTTCCACCTCCTTTTTATTTGTTAACTATACCAAAATTTAAGTGTAACTCTTATTATTTACCAAAATACTCCTGACTTTTTAACTACTATGCACCACTGATCGTACTTCTCTCTATTCACTCTCTTCTTCTCTGAGAGCGGCTACATGAACAGTTGAATACAATTGGACACAAAAATTGATACAATTTAAGTTATCTGTAATTGAATCGAGTAGGTATATCATATGTAATTCAAATAACCCAACTATCTTGATTCTCCTTTTTCCCGCCATATGGCTTTCATCCCATCGCCTTCTGTCTCTTCCAACCCATTAATTTTTTATCCTCTATAAAACACCATCCCAGATTATTGACAAAAAAAAAACAGAGACATTCATTGACACAAGTATTTCATATTTTTAGCAAATACAAATTCATATGCTAACAAAATCATTTTAAACTCCCTTGATCATCATACCCTTATGTCTGAGAGCGACATTCCATGGAGTGAATGTAAAATCGGAAGGAGAGAAGAAGATGAAAAGGAATAAGCACAAGCATGAATCATGGATTGAGAATAAGTGAGAAAAACGTAATGACAATAGATTAACATCGGGTGTTGCCATGAGGTAGAAATAGTAGATTGTTCATTTATTTTTATATTTATCTATTTGTTCTTATATGTCATTTCATATGAGTTGATAAAGTCAAACAAAAATAGAAAATTAGAGGAGGTACACATAGCAATTTTAGAGATGCAACTAGACCCCACTTGCTAAAATAAATACTTGTTTTCTGTTTTGGTGTTAGTATATAATCTGCTCTTGTGGTATCCGAAATCTAAATACTTGTTTTCTTGTTTTGGTGTTACTATATAATATGTTCTTATGGTATCCGAAATCATAAAGTTGGGTTTATTGTTAAGGTTGTAGAAAGAATTGTTTCTTACTATGCCAATGTTAATTGAATACCCACCAAACTTTTATCCCAAAGGGTCAAACTTGTCTTTCTAATTTTGTCAATCTAATATCGTTTTTGAACGTCCCGATTTGGATCTCTCAAATCTACTTGAAATTCGACCACCGCTCCTTCGTTCAACCGCCCTACAGATTTTGGCAACCACCTAACGCCTAATTGTCTGTCTAAGCTCAGACCACCACATTCATTGACTTGTCATTTCTCGGTTTAGGCTAGGAGGTCTAGGAGGGCCCGTTTTAGAACATTGGTAAATCTTTATGGTGGCAAAACTCTGGAACGGCTTGTACCTAAACTTACCTCACTTGATTCATGTTTTAAGTTTCACATTGATAACTAACCGAATCGTGACTACCAACCCTTCTCTCTTCCTAAAGGTCCATTTCTCCTCCTCTCTTTTTTGTCAAAAAAATAAATACGAGGAAATCGCAATCTAGTCGATAAGTCGGTTACTAGTGTCAAGGAGGTCGGTGGTGCTAGAGGCTTCCAACCTCTTCCCCTTTTTCTTTGTTTTTTTTTCTCCTTACTCGAGACCTAGATAGCACGAAAGTGTCGACCCGCCTGCATTTCGCGCTTCTAAAGTGGAAGCGAAGCAGAACCGTCATAGAAGCGGCCAAAAGCGCGCTTCCGGAAAATATAGAATTGGGAGCGCGGCGAAAATGCGTTTGACTGCAATTCGAGAATATGGCGGAAACGCGTTTAACTGCGATTCGGGAGCGCGTTTGACTTCAATCCGGAAACGTGAAGCAAAAAGTGGAAGAGAGAGTCAATTCGGGACTTACCGGAATTATTCATCGGCTTCATATTGTCCAAGACGGAGAGGTTGATGGGTTGGCTGATCAAGAGCTTTGAGAAGTTCATGGCGTCTTGGGCTTTTCTGGGTCCTCTGAATTGGTAGTATGTGGAAAGAATGGAGGTTCTGGATATAAGGATGTTAACATAAGAATGGAACAAATGTTAGCATGAGAATCAAAGAGGAGGAGAAGACATGTTTCTGTCGGGTCTCCGACGAGTCTCCAATTGGTTTGTAGCAGATTTTAGGAATTTTGTGAGGAGTAAAAGAGGGAGGAGATTGAAAGGGAGAGAACGTCTGGGAACTGGTAAAGAGGATAAAATAATTAAAGCTGAAATTTTCTTAAAGTTAATACATTTTAACTCCAAATAATCTCATTAAATACTCTATATATATATAATTTTTTTTTTTAAATTTATTCGACGCCTCAGAAATGTACCCGCTTCCAAATATTTTCCTAAAAGAAATGCTTCCGCCTTTTCAAACGCTTCGCTTCCACATACCTGCACTTGATTCTATGCAAGCTAGCTCGAGACTCCTCCTTCCCCTCATCCTTATCATTCCCCTAAAAAAAAAAAACCCCTTCTTCCATGACCCCTTATGGTCCTATTTATTTATTTGTTTTCTTCATGAACTTCTTTTTCTTTGCTATTTATTATCTAAATTTTCTATTGGAGTTTTTACCAATATCTACATTATTGTACCTGAAGTTACCAATAGTTGAGCCTTGAAAATAGTTTCCCATTGGCAGGGGTTACTAACGGATGAACTAACCTGCCGTCTCCAAACAAAACTCTCTCTCTCTCTCTCTCTCACATCGACGCAAATCTAAAACTTCTCTCTTTCAGCTTTGACGATGTCAACAAAGCCTCGATGTCAACGACGGTGGCACGCCTCCGATCTCCTCCCTCAATCGATGTCGTTCCAAATCTTCTATATCACCGTCGGTGACGCTTGAATGACGGCCTTGCTCGTGGCCCTTACCGCCAGGTGAATTGGGCCCGAAAGAAGCTTCAAAGTTGGGATCAAAGAGAAGTTTGGTGGAGAGAGATTGGGTTAATTGAGTATGGTTGAGATGGAGATGTGAGATTGATGCAGGTGGCTATGGTGGATCAGTGTATTGATTATGATGATAAGGCTAGGATTGATCAAATTGCAACTTTGGAAGCGTTAATTGGATTGTGAATTGTTTATGGTTAAGTTTAGATTTGTTATTTTCGAGTACTCTAAGTATTATGCAACTATCATTATATTGAGGATCGGTTGTATACTGACAGTCAATAACTTTACACCTATTTCTCGGCTATGTAGATATTTGATCTTATTGCTATATACAGTCAATAACGTTACACTTATGTTTAAATTATTGTCAATGATCAGCTATAACTATGAGAATATTTTAATTAGGTTATATTTGTATTTATTATAATAATATTGATCCTAAAAAATGGTTTAATGCTACTGATTTTCAAAATAGCATAATGCTACTGACTCTCAATAATATCGTAAAAAAAAAAAGTTACTTTATAACTTACTAACGTGTTATTAGTAATTACTAGTCTCATACCTGTGCGATGCACATATGTTGTGTGTTGTTGGTCAATTAAATTTTTATTTTTTTCTCTTGATTATGTTTTTTCTTCTGTGCTAATCTTTTTATGTTATTTCTTGTAATATAAAAAGTAAATTAGGAAAAACAAATTTGGTGAATCTTTTAAGCGTTTGACTTTTAAATAGTAAAGATTGGCTATAAAGTGTAGTTATTGGTAATTTTCTATTTTCTATTTTCTATTTTCTATTTATCAAAAGGGGAAAAATAGTAAGCTTAGTGGCCTAATCATATTTTTTTATTATATGGGAGTAGAACTTGGTTAATGTCCTATCAATACACATTAATAAAATCAATAGCAGTCTTTCATTATTTACTACAAGAAGCTAATAAACAAAGGGTCAGGATTAGGGGACATTTTTTTTTACACATATTTTGACACAAGTTTTCGGCCATTAGATTTTATGATCTTTGATGGTCTAGATTAATTGGGATATGATGTCAATATTCACAAGAATGATGTGGCAATTAACATGGCACTCCATATTTTCCATTACAAATTATAAATACAAAAAAAAACACAAAATTAAAATCAGGAACATGAATTACATATAGAAGAATAAAATTCTTTGAAAAAAAAAACACGAAGAAAAAGAAGAATGACAAACTCAAAACCCAAACTCAAACTCATTTTTTAACTCATCCAAACCCATTACTATTTAAACTCATATTTCATTTCCAACCATTTTGTCAAAACTCATACCCATAGCCAAATTTTAATCATATTATATAATTATTTAACAACAAATGAATTATATAAACTATGGATACTAATTATATAATATATTTTAATATGTGTTGGACCTAATTAAAAAAATTAATTAATGGGTTTCCTTCACGGGTCCTGCCTCGAAACAAATGGTTTCCTTCTTGAAATCCTCCTAGAAATGAGTTGGGTTTGTGAAAGGAACCCAATTATGGGTATGAGTTTCAATAGTTGGAGATGGATTTTTATGGGTTTTGAGTTTGGGTATGAGTTTATATCTCATTGTTGGAGATGCCCTAAAAGAAAGAAAAAAAGTTGAATGAAGTTCCCAGCAATCTTTTGCAATCTTCTGGGGTGGCTGACATTGGAAGTGGGTGATTGTGTGCTCCTTCGTATGTGGTGATTAAGATGGACATGTCATCCGCACATCTTTACACCTGAACATCAAAATATTTCCTCCACCGGCATCCATCATTCATCTGTGTCCAAAGTAAGTGTTGAAGAAGTAAAATTGTCACCAATAAGAATTGAAGATTGGGGATATATGAATTTGGGATTTGCGAACAATGACATGATTGTTGGTAATCAGATGTTTGTTGATAGGAGTGACATTGTTAATCCTGTTGTGCTTTGTGACGATCATAATATCAATCTTCCTCCTAGTAAGTTTTGTATGAGTGACTTGGCAGGGTTTTTCTGGATTGATTAAACCCGGATCACAGTACTCGTAAAGTTTTGCTAGGAACTTCATTCAACCTTTCCTTTTCTTTTACTAAGTTTGTCATTCTTCTTGTTCTCCGTGTTTTTTTTTTTTCAAAGGCTTTTGTTATTGTATATGTAATTTTTGTTCCTGATTTTAATTTTATGTTTTCTTTTATTGAAAATAGTTTGATTTTGATTTTGATTTTATTTTGTTTTATTTTTCTTTTCTTGTATTTATAATTTGTAGTGGAAAATATGGAGTACCATGTCAATTGCAACATCATTCTTGTGAATGTTGACATCATATCTCTAATTAATCTAGACCATCGAAGATTATAAAATCTAATAGCCGAAAACCTGTGTCAAAATATGTGTAAAAAAAATGTCCCCCGATCCGGACCCATAATAAAATTAAATACCTGTGTTTTACTATACATTTGCATGAAAGAAACCTAAGATAGCATCCCAAATCAGAACCCAACACCTTTGTAGCAACATGAACTCATCTTGAGATTAAGTTGACATTGTTAGTAGCCGGCATAGCAGTGACGCAGCATAGCGTGAAAAATAAATCATAGGAATGAAGTTCTAAACTGATATTTCTGAAGTCTGAATGTACTAAAATGTTGTAAAATTAAAAAATGCATATGACTGCACACTGCCTCTAACAATCGTCTGTCATCATTTATATATACCATCAACCAATTATCAGCTCCTTTTCACTTTGCTATAGAAACTAAATTCATGAACGGACCTTTCTGCAGAAAGCTTAATCAAGTAACCAAAGACAGTTGATGCTATAAACCCAGAATAGTCTACTGCAAATCTTGTACCAAATGCAATCCAACGCCATATATTACAACACCATATTTCAGAACAAAATGGAAACAATTTCACCGAATGTAGACATCAATTACATAATAGAGAAATTATAAAATTCTCCAACCTTAAACTTCATTCATAAACTTTGATAAAAATATTGAAAAAATGGAAAACTGATAATTGGAGCACCACAAGTGAGACCGCATCATGATTCCATAAGCCAAGTGAGGGAAACAAATGAATTTGTAAAGAGATTACCAATGTCTCTGTAATTGGGCAGAGCACAGAAAGAAATTCACACCATCTGAAACAGTGACTCAATATAGTAATCAGAATACCCATCACCAACTTAGTAGGGTTCACCGTCAATTCACCTTCTCACAATCTCTTTGCACATACCCAATTTCATAAATGAGGCCAGAGATCTCCCCAGAGAACTAGAAAGGATAACCACACTTGATTAACGATGGAGCAGATGTAATACCTCATCTGTTGAATATGTTTGAGTGGGATTAGGTTACACCATTCCTTATAGTCAGTGGACATCATGATGCTCTCCTCCCATGCTTCTTTCTCTGTTGATGTGGTCTTCTCTTTACATTACTTGAATTAAGGACACGCCACTGCTCTCTTAATTCAAGGAAGACTTCTTGTACATCTAGTTGATAGATACTTAATAGTTTCTTTTGCATCGTAGTCGTATATATATCTTTGCTTCTTCTTCTCTGTTTGATTTGAGATTCAATTTACAAAAGTTACTTTGGTCTCTTATTCACTCTCTAAAAGTCTTTATGGTATCAGAGCAGGACCTTCCTTAGGCCTGTCTCTCTGTTCCTTGTTTCCGCAAATTTTCTCTCAGTGTCTTTGTGAGCTATGGAAGATTCTCGAATCAGTGGTGGTAGCAATATCGGCAGTAATAATAACAACTCTCGAGTTGTTGATGCTGGAGCTACTCCCAGTATGGCTCGAATTGTATCAGAAACTGATTCTGATTCTTGTTCTAGCAACAGACTAGTTTTAGTTCTGTTGAATGAATTTAATTTCCTCAGATGGTCTAATGCTGTCACTCTAGCATTAGGAGGAAGACAGAAGTTTAGATTTGTCAGTGGAGCAACAAAAGCTCCAGCTATAAGTGATCCAGCTTATGAAGGTTGGTTAAGCAAAGATCAATTGGTGAGATCATGGATCCTCAACTCCATGGAATTTCATTTAGCAGAAATTTTCCAATACTCTACATCTGCTCAAGAGTTATGGCAATCCCTGCAAGAAATGTATGGCAATCAAAACAATGCTGCGCGTGTCTACCAGTTAATGCAAGAGATCTCAGAACTTCATCAAGGTGAAAATTCCTTCATTCAGCATCTAGGGTGTCTTAAATCCAAGTGGAATGAGCTCAACCTATATAGGCCTCATACCACTGACAGCACCGTCTTATTGAAGAGAGCTGATGAAGACAAGGTTTTCCAATTACTTGGAAGCCTTGGTTCTGAGTATGAAGACTTGAGATGTCATCTTTTGATGAACACAGACTTACCAACTTTTTCCAATGTTTGTACAATTATTCAAAGAGAAGAGGTGCGCAAGAAGGTCATGAAGGTTGAAGTCAAAGCTAGCAGTTCTGAGTCTAGAGCTTTTTCTGCAAATCAAAAGCCTAGTGTGTTTAAAGAGAAGAAAGCTGACTCGAAATGCACACACTGTGGCTCTACCACTCATTTAGAAGAAACTTGCTGGATTCTTCACCTTGAACTCAAACCTACATTTGAGAAAAACTCAAAATCTCAAGGTTTCAAGCATAAGTCAGGGTTCAACAGTCATAGGGCACATATTGCAAGTTCTTCTAGCCCAGTTGAAAGATGTGGTAATATTGACTTCACCTCAAATCCCTCAAGTCTTGCTAAATGATTTTGCTGAATACTTAAAGAGCAAGAAAGAAGATGGAATGGAAATATCTGAAGCCACTTCCACAGCCTTGGTGGGAAAATTTGCAAGCTTCCTAGCTGAGCATGATCATGTCAGCAGTGATGCAGCTCCAGGTATTATCAAAGCTTTTAGTTCTGCAATAAAAGCTAGTCTAAACGAAGATGTCTGGATAATAGATTCTGGAGCTACTGATCATATGTCTAATCAATTTCATTGCATTAAAGATTTCAAAAAATTTCCTGTGTCTTCAAATGTGTCTATTGCTAATGGCAAATCAGTTCCAATGCTTGGAGAAGGAAAAATAAAAATCTTGTCTAATGTCATTGAATCATGTGTTTTTTATGTTCCAGATTTTCCTTTCCAACTATTATCTGTCAGCAAATTGATCAAAACTCTAAAAATGTCTTGTTGTTTTCTCTGAAAATTGTGTCATTTTTCAGGACAAAATTACCAAGAAGTGGATTGGTGAAGGGTTTCTTCTAGATGGTTTATACTATCTGTCAAAATTTCCAGTTGCAGTTTCAAAACCTTCTCAAGCTTTCAGTGTCAGTCCAGTGAGTAATGAAATGCTTTGGCACCAGCGTTTGGCTCATCCATCCAACAAAGTCCTATCTATCTTGTTTCCAGATTTTTGTAATAGTCAAATTCTGTGTGAAATCTGTGTAACTTCAAAATTTTCTAGACTTCCTTTTAATTTATCTCTATCTAGAACCAGTAAATGTTTTGAACTGGTTCATTCTGATATTTGGGGTCCTACCCCTGTGGATTCTGTTAATGGATATAAGTATTATGCTCTATTCATTGATGATTTTTCTAGAGTCACCTGGCTTTATCTGTTGAAACTTAAAAGTGAATTGAAAAATGCTTTCATTGATTTTCACAGTCTTGTGGTAAATCATTTTTCTTCAAAAATTCATGTTTTGAGATCAGATAATGGAGCTGAATATACATCCAATGCTATGTCTGAGTATTTGAGCAAGAATGGGATAATTCACGAAACAAGTTGTGTAGCTACTCCACAACAAAATGGAGTTGCTGAGAGGAAGAATAGAGATTTGTTGGAGAAAACTAGGTCTTTGCTGTTTCACATGAATGTTCCTAAAAAGTATTGGTCCTATGCTGTGCTCACTGCTACCTACATCATCAACAGATTGCCTACTAGAGTTTTGAATGCTAAGTCTCCATTGCTAGTTCTCAAAGGCAGAGACATAAATTTGTATCATCTCAGAGTTTTTGGCTGCGCATGTTATGTGAGAGTGCCCTAAAGACAGAGATAAGCTTGATCCTAAGGCTGAAAAAATGGTATTTTTGGGATATTCCTTCACTCAAAAAGGATATAAGTGCTATAATCCCAAAACCAGAAAAGTGCAAGTGTCCAGGGATGTTAAATTTGATGAGAATACACCTTTTTTTCAACAGCCTCTGAGTAGAGATGAACTGCAGTGGGAGTTTAATGTCAACTTTGGGAATTGTATATCATCAAATTCTATTGAAGGTTGTGTTAATCAACATGATCATTCAATATCTATCAGTAATGATGCTGAAGATGTTGCTTCTGAGAGTCATGGACTAGAGCAGTCTGGCAATAATGAGTGTAATAAAGATAGAGCTGAAGCTGATCATAATTCTGATGTCCAACCTTTGCCTAGGAGAAATCCTCCTCGAACTAGGAATCTTCCTTCAAGGCTGTTGGAGTATGAAACCTATACTCTAAGGTATCCAGTGTCAAACTACATCAGCTACAACAAATTGTCTTTACAACATCATGCTTTTTTAAGTAAAATATCTAGTGTTGTTGATCCTAAAACTTTCAATGAAGCTATGCAGATGCCACAATGGAGACATGCTATGGATGAAGAAATTAAAGCTCTTGCAGACAATCAAACTTGGAGTGTGATTCCACTTCCAGATGGAAAAAAGGCTGTTGGTTGTAGATGGATCAATAAAACCAAGTTTCAGTCAGATGGCAGTATTGAAAGATGCAAGGCTCGTTTAGTAGCTGAAGGGTTCAGTCAGACATATGGTGTGGACTACAAAGAAACCTTTGCTTCTGTCGCTAAAATGAACACTGTAAGAGTTCTTCTTTCTCTTGCAGTAAATAAATCTTGGCATATTTATCAAATGGATGTCAAGAATGCCTTTTTGCATGGGAATCTTGAGGAAGAAGTTTATATGAAGCTTTCTCTTGGTCACTCTTTGTCTTCCAAGCCTAATTTGGTGTGCAAATTACATAAGGCTATATATGGTTTAAAGCAATCTCCAAGAGCTTGGTATTCCAAACTAAGCTCAGTCCTGGAGAAGGCTAATTTCAGAAGAAGTTATTCTGATTCATCCTTATTTGTCAGAAAGGGCAGTGCAGGCACCTTAGTTGTGTTAATCTATGTGGATGATCTTATTGTTACAGGAGATAACTTAGAGGAGATCAATGCTCTCAAATCTTCTTTGAAGGATAAATTTGCTATCAAGGATTTGGGAATCCTAAAGTATTTCCTGGGTATTGAAGTGGCAAGTTCAAGCAAGGGCATGTTTCTAAATCAGCGCCAATACACTCTTGATCTTCTTGCAGAAGTGAAAATGTATGATTGCAAGCCCTCTAAGACTCCTCTAAGTGTGAAACTAAAGTTATCTGATCATGGTAAAAAGCTGTCTGATTTTACATCCTATCAAAGGATTGTTGGAAAATTAATTTACCTCACAATTACAAGGCCTGACATAGCCTTTGCAGTGAATTTGATTAGCCAACACATGCATTCTCCCACTACTGAGCATATGAAGCTGGTTACGAGAGTATTGAGGTATCTCAAGGGCTCAGTTGGAAGAGGTATTCACATGAAAAAAACATGATAATCATGAAATTGTAGGGTATACAGATGAAGATTGGGCTGGCAATGCCTTGGATAGGAAGTCAACTTCTGGTTTTTGCACATTTTTTGGAGGCAATGTAGTGAATTGGAAGAGTAAAAAGCAAACTGTTGTAGCTCGATCTAGTGTTGAAGCTGAATATCGTGCTATGGCTTCTCTAGCTTATGAGTTAATTTGGCTGAAGGCTGTTCTGGGAGAATTGGGATTTCAAACTACTCAACCTCTCTCCATGTACTGTGATAATCAGTCAGCTATGCATATAGCTGCAAATCCAGTGTTTCATGAGAGAACAAAGCATATCGAGATTGACTGCCATTTCATACGTGATCAAGTTCAAAGTAAGATGATTCAGACGTTATATGTGAGCAGTGAAGATCATATTGCTTATATGTTTACTAAACCTTTAGGTTCATCTCAGTTTCTTCACTTTCTTTCCAAGCTTGGTTCAATTAATCCTCTTGAACCAGCTTGAGGGGGGCTGTTGAATATGTTTGAGTGGGATTAGGTTACACCATTCCTTATAGTCAGTGGACATCATGATGCTCTCCTCCCATGCTTCTTTCTCTGTTGATGTGGTCTTCCCTTTACATCACTTGAATTAAGGACACGCCACTGCTCTCTTAATTCAAGGAAGAGTTCTTGTACATCTAGTTGATAGATACTTGATAGTTTCTTTTGAATCGTAGTTGTATATATATCTTTGCTTCTTCTTCTCTGTTTGATTTGAGATTCAATATACAAAAGTTACTTTGGTTTCTTATTCACTCTCCAACAGTCTTTATCATCGACCCCTGGTGGCGTCACATGCCGAGCACGGTGATAGAAACAAAGAAGTGAGAGCCGCGACGGTGATGAAATAATGACCATAGGCCGAGACAAAGAAGAGTGGAGATGGATTTGATCTGAATTTGGGTTGGGGTTTGGGGTTTTGAAATTAGAGAAACCCGAATCTGAGATAAAGGAAACAATGCGGAAACTAAAGGGAAGCATATATGAACATAACTGACAGGATCAAAACCAAGACTCTGATATCGTGCTAGGATTATAGGTTAATTGAAAGATAATTTGCATTAAAAAAATTAAAAGAACACAAGAAGAGGCTTGAAGACTTCATTGCTATTCTCATTAAAGCAATGTGATAGGTTACAGAATCAAGAATCATCTTTTTTCTACCCTAGGGCTCTCGCAGTCGCCGCAGAGCAGCCAGCCAAGGAAGAAGAAGGCCAAGATGCCTTCACACAAGACCTTCATCATCAAGAAGAAGCTGCGCAAGAAGATGAGGCAGAACAGGCTCATCCCCAACTGGATCGGTCTCAGAACTGACAACAAGATCAGCCACCATGACATGGATCTTCATCATCGGCGTTCGAAGTCTACGCCGGCTTCCATCCCCTACCTCCCTCGCTCAATCTCCAGCCTTCATGGCTGGGAATCTAACCAACGACGGTTGCCGCCAAGCGGATTCTCCATCTCCCCATCTCGTTCCCTTCTCTTAGTAATCAAAAATCGATCTTTTTCGATAACTCATCAATCAAACGTCCTTTCTGCAGTTTTTGGGGGGAGAGATGAAGATTATATAGTCGGATTAAAATACGATAAGATTGCTATTACAACATATCTGGATCTGATCAAATCTGATAAAATCGAGTGTCAGCTGATTGTTTTTTATGTTGATTCAATGTCGTCATCAACATCTTGGACACTGCATTCCGGCAGAGCGGCATGGTTCTCCTGGACGATGGTTAGGGAAAACTGAAGCATAGCCCGCTGAAACTATTGGGCTTGGTTGTTCTTTTGGGGGAATAGCTGAGGTCGTTGGGTCTCTTGTTGGACCTCAAGATGAATGGGTTAGCCCTTTAGGGCCAGTTTTTATTTAAGTTTTTTTTATTTTAAATTTTACCTATTACAATATCTTGTTATGCATTGGTAGTAGTTCAATAAATGAGCATGAGTGTCGTCAAATGATTAGGCCTAGTCTATGTATCGTTGTGGTTTATTCCACAAACTTTTTATCTACCCTTAGCCGGTAGAGGGAGGATATGTAATGGTATTTTCTGACTTAAAAATTAATACAATCAACTTGATTTCTTTTTTAAAAAAATGACAAAATACTGGTCACTCCTTATACTTTTAGAGTCTTTTAGTTCTCATGCTTTCAATTTCAACTAATCACTTCTAATAGTCTCACTTTTCGACCAATTAGTCAAATCTGTCTAAAATGGTTGTTAACTATTTTCTAATTTCCTCAATTGCCCTTAGGTGTTTTTTTATTATTTTTTTCTTTTTATTTTCTTTCCTTTTTTCTTCAAAACCATAACCGAAGAATACACAACTGACCATGGAAGGCTAAATAGCGCAATTAAGTTTGAGCCTTATTGACCCAAAAAAAAAATTATAATAATAATTGAATCTAGTGTAGTAATGTTGTTTGTAAGCTTAATTATATGAAATGATAATTATTTATATAATTTTTTTCGTTGGAGCTTAGAGAGTGCTTAATGCTAAGGATGATGATGAGAATTATTTTAATCTCATTTTGGTGTAAATTGATATGATTGAGATCTGATAGAATTTTATTTCATCGTGACTATGGTAATGCTATTTAATTTTCTTAGCAGTATGTTTCAAATCAATTTGCATATATTTTTTTCTCCGATTGCAATCAGTTTGCAATTGTAAAATTCTTCTATTGAAGATCAACAATCATAAACCCAGATATTTTGGGTCTTCTTTCGGTTTTGGTTTTGAAGAAGGAAAAGTAACAAAGAAGAAAAATAATAAGACAACACATAAGGACATTTGAGGGAGTTGGAAAATGGTAAACAATTAATTTGAATGAAATGAACCAATTGGTAGAAAATTAGGACCACAAAGACTGATCGGTTGAAATTAAAAGTACGAGAACTAAATTATTGAGACACTACAACTATAACGAGTGACCAGTAATTTGTAAAAAAAAAAATGTGAGAGGTTACATGAATTATATATAAGACAAGATAGGGCTAGAGATGTAGAATAACATATGTGTCCTTACGACTTAATCCTAAACTCATTACATGATTAGTACTTTTGATTTAGGAGAAATTTCTCGATTTAATTGGACGATGGGCAGTTTGGGAAAATTAGGGAGGTGTGCATAGCATATTAGTTATTTGTAAAAGCAATTTGGAGGTCTATTAAGTAAGGTGGTCCAAATGCCAATTTTAGAGGTATGAATAGAAACTCAAAAAAAAAACTCGGTTTTAAATAAAAAACAGATCACGTGCTTTTTAAAATCGTGGTTCTTGTTCTAGGAGAAACGAATAATATGCAAAGCATCATTTTATTAATTGATAAGAAGGCCTTTATATAGGCATTACATCAAGTATCCCAATTAATCAGGGATTCCCTATCTACTAAAAATACTAAAGATCTAGACTAATTAGGTCAAGACACACCATGGAAGTTACGGAATTAACCTTCCTTGAACACTCCTCCTTGTGTCGCGAACATAATTGTGCATAAGGTGTCACCTCGCTAAGACCTTGCAAGCAAAATAAAAACATCTTGGACAAAAATAAAAGCATGGTCGAAGGAAAAAGAGCACAACATACCAACTACAAGTGCGTAAGACATTTGTAAATAAACTCCCCCTGAAGTCTACATGAGAACTCCCCCTAATGAATAAATCAGTCTTTGAGTTCGGATAAGCGACACATTCCTATGTGCTTCACATGCTTCACAAATGTAGATTTGGGTAGAGACTTGGTGAAGAGATCAGCGATATTATCTTCTGAGCTAAATTGCTTTACTTGGATATTTAAAGCCTATTGCTACTGCTGATTGTAGAAGAACTTAGGCGAAATGTGCTTAGTATTGTCACCCTTGATGTATCCCAAATTCATTTTCTCAATCCATGCTGCATTATCTTCATATATGCAAGTTGGTCCCATCGTAGTAGACTCAAGTCCTTTAGACTCTCGAATGTGAGATATAACTGAGCGAATCCAAACACATTCTTTGATTGCTTCATGTAGTGCAATAATCTCAGCATGGTTTGAGGAAGTAGCAACAAGGGTGTGCTTAGTTGATCTCCAAGATATCGTCGTATTCTCCATGGTAAAACCATAACCGGTTTGGAAACATCTTTTATGTGGATCAGACAAGTATCCAGCATCAGCAAATCCTACCAACACGTCATTCGGTGTATCTGGGTAGGAGGGGGTAGTGCCAAAGCCGTATCGAAACCACGCTTTGACATCTTCGGTGTCGGGTACAGTGGCAGTAGCCACGGTGACACGGCCGGAGGACGAGCTGTGGCTTGTGGGCGGCAGCCAAACCAGGGCAGGGTGCGACGGTGGTGCTATGGTGATCCATGCCGTGGCCGGTGTTACGAGATGCAAGAGATAGGCTAGGTGCTGAATCCTGATGAGTATTGGCATATCGATAGTACAAACCCATATCACTGGTTCCTTTTAAGTATCAGAAGATGTTCTTGATTCCAACCCAATGACGTTGTGTTGGTGCTGAACTAAATCTAGCTAACAAGTTCATTGAGAATGTAATGTCTGGTCTAGTACACTGAGTTAGGTATAACAAAGCTCCAATTGCACTGAGATATGGATATTCAGCTTCCAAGACCCCTTCGTCATCTTCTTTCTGACGAAAGAGATCTTTATTGATATCCAGGCTTCTTACGACCATGAGAGTACTTGTAGGATGCATAATTTTATCCATGTTAAATCACCTGAGCATCTTTCAGACATATGCAGATTGGTGTACAAAGATTCCACCATTTATGTGCTCTAGTTCTAAGCCTAAGCAAACCGAGTCCTTCCTAGATTGTTTATCTCAAATTTGGATTTCAAGTAGCTCACGGTCTCATTGATCTCTCAGGAGTTCCAATGATATTCATATCATCAACATATATAGACGGCTACTATGGCAAATCTCAAACGTGTTCTCTTTATGAACACACAAGGGCTGCATAACTCATCATTCTTGTATCATTTCCCAACCAAGTAATCACTGAACCATGTGTACCACATCCTACCAGATTGTCGGAGTCCATATAGAGATCGTCTCAACCTGAGAGCAAATGACCTTCGTGGTTTTTGCTCACTTAACTTGGGTAACGAAAGTCCTTCAAGTACTTTCATATACATTTTGGTATCTAGATCCCTATAAAAATACGCTATAACAATATCCATAAGCTGCATGTTTAGTCTTTCTGAGACTACCAAACTGATTAGATAACGGAAGGTAATAATATCTGTGACCGAAGAATACGTCTCCTCATAATCAATTCCAGGGCGTTGAGAAAAACCGTGCGTCACAAGTCAAGTTTTATATCGCTGGACTTCACCATTCCCATTGCGCTTTCTGATAAAGACTCATTTATGTCTAACTGGCTTCACATTCGGCGATATAGGCACAACCGGTCTGAAAACTTGCCTTTTCTTTAGAGTCTAGTTCAGCCTGGATTGCTTCTTCCCACTTCGGCTAATCTGTCCTATGTTGACATTCATCAACAGAGTATGATTTCATCTCGTCGTCGTCAATGATTTCTTGAGAAACGGCGTAGGCGAATGCATCATCGATGTACATGGAATTCATTTCCATAAGATTGTGCATGCATAAGAATTTTAGTGAGATTTCCTTGTTCTCCAACATCAACGGTGAGTCTTGAGGTGTCCCCCAAGGTATTCAGTGTTGATTCTTGGACATAGGTATTGTAACAGTCCAGCCCATACACTTAGGATATTGTCCGCTTTGGGCCCCGCCCTCATGGTTTTTGTCTTTGGGAGCTCCAGACCAATTTCCCAGTAGGTCACCCATCCTGGTATTGCTCTCGACTCAGCAAGCTTAACTTCAGAGCTCCCATCCCCTCCAAAGCCATTGAGCCCCCAAAACGCGTCTCTATGTATTGAGCTAGCTCTACATATATAAGAACAACATCCACTCTCCCCTAGGAGCTGTGGGATGCGTGACCTACCTACCTGCTAGCTTCTCTAGCCAGGTTAGGTCAAGTCATCACAGGTATAGTCAGAGACAATCTCATGTGAGGGAGTCACAATATCGATGATGAACGGATCGCGTTGTATTTGGACACATGCCCTCTTCCTCGGTACACTATCCTTAGAACCGAATGGTCTCCTCCTCTTTCTTGGAGAATTTGAAGTCGATGCCGGCTCTCCACCATGGGAGGTCTAGCTTAGGCTGCCGATGACACCTAGTGCTCCAATCCCAAGACCGTCGTTGTTGTGCGTGTCGAGGGTTGAGGCTTGCAGGTACATTCGCAGCAGGTATAGTTAATCTTGTCACTTTGGCGATATCAGTAAAGGAGTCGGGCATCGAATCTGCAACCTTTTATAAGTCTAATATGCATTGAACTTCCGTCTCACACTGAGACGTGCGGGGATCGTAATGAGACATAATGGGAGAGAACTACGTCAATTCATGGCATTCATTCCGGACGGATGCGTTCCCATCTCTATCTAACGGCGGGAATGATATCTCATTAAAGTGACAATCGGCAAATCTTGCAGTAAATAGATCACTTGTCGAAAACTCAATGTAGAGGACAATTGTTAGTGCTTCATATCCAACATAGATAGCTAATCGTCGTTGTGGACCCATCTTGGAACATAGTAAAGGCATGATCGGCACATATACGGCACAACCACAAGTTCGCATATGCGAAATATCAGGCTCGTAACCAGTTACCAACTAGTACACACTAAATGGTTGGCTACCTATGGGTCATAGACGAATAAGCATAGTTGTATGTAATATTGCATATCCTACCGGCAAGTTATGGTCACGACGATGGACTGAGCAACAAGTTGAAGTCTCTTGATGACGGCTTCTGCAAAACCGTTCTAAGAATGAACGTGGGACACGGGATGTTCAACTTCAATCCCAATTGACATGCAATAGTCGTCGAAACACTTTGACGTAAACTCTCCAGTATTATCCAGTTTGATGGACTTAATCGGATTTTTGGTATGGCAAATGCATCATTCCTTGTGGAAAATAACGCGACGTGTGACCAACGCGTCGACGCATCCACCAGAACCATAAAATATCTAAACGATCCGCACTCTAGTGTTATAGGTCCACATATATCACCTTGTATTTGTTGTAAGAACATAATATTCTATATCTTATCAATAGCAAAAGATGGTCTTTCTTGAAGTTTTGCTAGTGAATAAGTTTTGCAAAGCGAACGATAAGCATTGGACATCGCCATGGAAACATAAGAAGCAGGAGGTCGATTAGGTAGCCATGGAATTCCTATAACTTTAAATAAAGTGAAAAACCGTGTTTAGTCACTGAATACCAGCATTAAATGGGTGAAAGACAAGCACATAGCCGAAAAGTTGGACCTAGGCCAATAAAAATAAGTCGGGGCTGAGCCAAGGCCGAGGCCAAGGGAAAGCCGTGACCTTGTTGGAGCCTGGCTGAAGTAGGGCTAAGGAGGAGGGCTGATCCGGCGTTTAGGCAATTCGATGTGACGGTTAAGCTAAATCCAAAGCATGTCGAGTCTGGAGACAAGTCGTTGCCGAGTTGATTTTGCAAATATTTCATTTTTTTGATAGGCTATATATGCTGGTGTGAAGCCGGATTTTTTGCCGAGGATGTGTCGTGACTAAAGTCGGGATGTTTTCGAGGTAAAAATTTTAAATCAGAGTCGGTGTCGAGCAGGCAGGCTGCCTGGCTGCCGAGACTACCTAGAAGGATGTCGAGAGATCAGAAGGTCTACCGAGAGGCCTACCGAGGGGCTACCAAGCTGCCGGTAGCGTGCTAAGGTGCTGCCGCGGGGTAGGCCGAGCGTGCATTCGCGATTTTTCACGATTTTCTCGTTTTGTTTTTGTGATTTTGTTTCTGATATAAGTTAACATCACCAATTTCGCAGTGAACTCAAGATAATTATGCCGTAGAAATTTTGACGCATTGAACCATTTATGCTTTTGTAAGGGATGTGTAATTCTTGTTTCATTCATTGAATAAGAGAAATTTATTGATGAAAACTCAAAAGTACATTCAAGGATGTTATAAATAAAATGACTTATCGAACAAAGTCGTAAACTGTGATTAAAACAAGCCAAAAATAACAATGTAATCAAAGTTGAACATTAATCATATGACCTACCAAGCCAAAAACTTAGTCATAATCTAGAGTATCATACTCCTTTGTCCTACGCTTCTTAGTAGGTTGGAAGTCATCGATGGTGAGGTGAGTATCTTCATCATCGTCTTCTTCCTCGAAGTTTCCAACATAGTTCGCTTCTTGAGCCATGTATTGCTTGTGTAGGTAGCTTGGAGATCTCTATTAGTTTTGCAATCTCGCTGAATATGATTCTTGGAGTCGCATTTGAAACAAGGAGCTGAAGTTGAGGTTGGAGCGTGGCCACCACGCTTGGAACAGGGACCGGGACGGCTCCTTCCGCGGGGAGCGGCGGCCCCGCCGCTGTCCCTCTTTCAAGAGAGGTTTCAGCTAGGGCCGGCGCCTCCCCTACCTCCTCGGCCGCCGCGTGCCACTCTCGAGCACGCGGTGACAGTGTTTGACGTTCACGAGATTGATTCCTTTGCTTTTTACCACGGAGTTGGTGAGATTTTAGAATAAATTGTGGACCACTAGGCCTCTTGTTGGTAGTACAGATCAACTCTTGGTACCTCTCTTTACGTTGGAGATTTGGAGTACATTCATCAAGTCACTAAAGGTCTTTATGGTGTCCTTTTCAAGGAGATCCCGGTACTGGTGCGACAACATGGACGCATATTCTGGAAATGTTGTGAACGTCTTCTCCATCATGTCGTGGTCGGGCTTTTCAACCCCACAAAAGCTCATATTAGACTATAAATTTACCATAGTCTGATGACAGTCTTGAACAGACTTAAAGTCCAACCATTGGATTTGCTCCCAATCTGACAATAAGTCAAGAAGTTGTGCATCATGCACATTATCGAAGCGATATTTGAGAATGTCCCATAGCTCTTTGGGTTCGGTTTGCCTCAAGTATTGCTTCTTGAACATTCGATGAATATGACGCCTGAGAAGCATCAGGGCTTGAGCTTTTTGTTCAAGAGAAGCTTGCTGATTCTCGTCAGTTGGAGGCATAATGGCGGCCGTGAATCTCTTTCCAATGAAGGTATTCACTACTACAAATATAGTCATTGATGGCATTTTGAGGATGGCATTTTTATGTAAAACGTCATGGAAACAACATTCCATGGCTTTTTTTCCAAAAAACGCCATTGATTTTTTAAGTATAAATTTTAAAGTTACATTAATGGCATTTTTTAAACGCCATGAAATGTCTAAAGTTTTAATGGCGTTTTCTAAACGCCGTAAAAATTTATGACACTTTTTATAAGATTTTTCATGGCGTTTGGAAACGCCGTAGATGATTGGCGCCTCTAAGTCTGAAAGGGGAACTTAACCCTTTGTAATTGAAAGACAAAAAAATTCAGAAAAACTCTTTTCTCCAGAAACCCATCTTCACCTTCACCATCCTCCCACTGCCGAACCACCCTCCCACTGCCGAACCACCCTCCTCCCATTGCCGCCGGAGCAGGTCTCGCCGAACTACCCACCACCCACTAAATCTCAGCACCCACGGGAGCAAGTCTCGTCTTTTGACGACATCCACGACGCCGACCAAGACCCCTCATTCTCCGTCGCCGCAGCCCACCCTTCCTTCACTCACTCTATCTCTCCTTTGATTTCAATTTCTTCTCTTTCGCTTTTCCCTTCCCTCCTCTTCGTGAGGGTTTTTCTTTTTCTTTTTTTTAATTCCCGAAACCCTAACCCGAAATCGCCAATCAATTCCGTTCGAATTCCGGCTTGTTTGTCGTCGGCGAAGGAGCGATGGAGCAGCAGCAAGCGATGATGCAGCCGTCGCTTTATCAACACCCTGCTCTCTTAGCCCAGCCTCAGGTACGTTCTTAATCTCCTCAAAATTTTAATTTTCGGTTTTGATTATTTGTAATTGTGTAGATTCGGACTTTGTTTATATATATTATTGCAATTTGTTTTATTAGGTTTTGTGTTTAGAGTATGGTAAGTTTGTAATACTTGCAATTGCAATCGTATAGTTGCTGCTTTGTAACATATTTGATAAATTATCCAAAGTTCAAAACTGATGAATGCAGAATGAGACATTTAGGCTAGTATTAATGTGCAGCAGGGGCAATCGAGCTTAATTTTAGCTTATATACGTTTTCGTACATAAAGAGAATATAGATGTATTTGGAAAATATTAACATAGATGTGTGTAGTTCATCGGAGGATGTATGGTTTTGGGCTGCTCTGTGTGGTGCCGAGAGGTATTCTCGGTGTGTTTTGGATGGTTGGAGAATCCTGTTGAGTTTCTAAGTTATTGTTTGATTATGCATCTCTGTGTGATGGGAGAGTGTAAATTTGGCTATTTTAGGTTTATCTTTTCCTTTTTTTCTTTTCTTTTTCTTCTTCACACATTGGATAATAGAGTGCATAGTTTTACAGTCTGCTACAAGATTCTGAATCAAAACTGAGAAGTTGCACTAAAATGGCATTTCCTTTCTTTGCCTTTTCAAAAGCTGTATGCATCCCTTTCTTTTCTACCCTTGTATATGTTGCATTGAATTATGCAGATTTCTGCACAGCACATTTCTGCACATTATTAAATTAAACTCTCATTAATCAATTGTGTTCCACTGGTTAGGAAGATGCCCATTAACTCCCTATGTTCTATTCATTCAAGGCCACACTATACAGTCAGTCACTCTTCTGTAATTTTTCTTCACCAAAGGCCATTACATTTTGATTTTGTTGTATAGTATAAACCATGCAGTAAAAAAAGACGTCTGCTTCTGTTCTGGGTCCTCTTTGAAAAAACAAGGCAAAAGCACACTGATGAATATGATTGTTCTTGAGAAGATTTTGGTTTTGTTTGATCGATGAGAAGATGATACAAGTTGGGGATATCAATATATATTCTATGAAATTATTTCAATAACATCCTTGATCAAAATTATAAAATGGAACAGATGTCTGCATTTCTAGTATTCGTCTGGTGCTTTGATTTATAGTCTGGTATCTTTTATGATTTATTCATGACCAAGTTTCACCTTTTTCATATTTATTTTCTTTCATCCACAAACTATAAACTTCAGAAACTTGTCTTGATGTTTCCACATTTGATCCTATTCTTCTAAAATTCACAGCTGATCGGCGATCATAGTAATCAATTTATATATAATATTCATCCGCAGGTTACTGAAACCCTTCTTCAAGAAGTTTTTGCCAGTACTGGCCCACTTGAGGGATGCAAGCTCATAAGGAAAGATAAGGTGGGATGTTTTGTTGTACCTATTTTATATGTTTGCGCAAGTGTTGGGGAAATTCCATTTGTTTGGTTTTATTTCAGAATCATATTGTGGCTTTGTATGTATATATAGATGAGTTTCAGAAATTAGAGAGGTTTTAGTTTCTCTCTTGGAAATGTGCTAACTTATCGTCTCCAATTCTTCAATATGCAGTCATCCTATGGATTTGTTGATTACTATGATCGCCGATCAGCTGCCCTTGCTATTGTTTCTCTTAATGGCAGGCATCTGTAAGTAGAAATCTCAACTGCATTGCGATTGCCTTATTTTTTTTGGTAATCTTTGTCTTAGTTTGTTGTTATGTTCAGGTTTGGACAGCCAATTAAAGTTAATTGGGC
Organism: Potentilla sterilis; assembly: GCA_963682095.1. NCBI lineage: Eukaryota > Viridiplantae > Streptophyta > Magnoliopsida > Rosales > Rosaceae > Potentilla > Potentilla sterilis. Next base: position 30,879,982 of record OY821762.1, read on the forward strand.
ATATCAAAGTAGTCAGAGGGAGGATACTCCAGGTTTGTCTATGCTGTAGTGTTTTAGAATGATATTTTGGTTGTTCACCTTTTTCAAAATTTTAATTTATCATTTTATAATATTGTGTAATGCAGGTCATTTCAATATTTTTGTTGGTGATCTTAGCGCTGAGGTTACCAATGCTACACTGTTTGCATGCTTTTCTGTTTACCCCAGTTGTTCGTAAGTTTCATTTCCTTTTTCTGTTGTTTATTCTTCAATTACGGGGTTCCTTTTTCTGTTGACTGGTGTTGGGTTCTTTACCATATCTTGTCATCTCGAGGTTATGTTTCTGTGTGTTGAATTTTATTCTTGTAATTGAACTGTAAGTTAAGCCTCGTGTCTCCTTCAATGCCCAGATTCTTGAAATATAAATTATTTTGTATTGCAATTGGAAAGTTGCTGTTGATGCTTGAGATATGATCTTTACCTCTTTTCTTTTTCCCGTTTATATTCATCATGGTCTTTGCCCCTTGCAGAAGATGGTCAGGAGAAGCCTAATGAAGATGCTCCAGAGAATAATCCTCAGTATACCACAGTTTATGTTGGCAATCTGGCCCCTGAGGCAAGGCTTTGTTATTTTAACTCATTTTATTACATTTTTGGCTGCTTTCTCAACTTAGATGTTAGGTATTTATCAACTATCAAGTATCTGTTTTACCAACTCTTTATCCTTGTCTGTGGACTGCTGGTTTGACATCAGAATGGATAACGTTTTTCTTCCACCGAAGGTCAAAATTGTTGCATTAAAGATGCTATAAATATGGGCTAATAATGTTTATAGAAATCAACTCATTTGAATAATTGATGTCAGCTCGTCACACTAGTAGTTTATCATGTATAAGGGGGGGTATCTATCAGTCAACCTTTTTTTCTGTATTGTCTCATTGTTTTGATGCGATACCATGGGCTGTTTTGGGTGGCAAAGATATAAGAATGCTGTTCATTTAGTTTAGGAAGAAGATTAGATATGTATGCGGCTGTCATTTGAGTGTAGAGATAATTTGCTGAGTTGAGTGGGTCATATTGTGATTCAAAATTGTTCATTTTTCGTCAATTGGATTTGGGGTTGCATACTATCTCATCTGTTGATCGTGACATCTGCTCACAACAAATTTTGGAATGGGTTGAACTTGGAGGATTAGTAACTGTGTATGTTGGTATATGCAGGCTGGATTTGGAGGCTAGGTTGGAGCATGATATGTGTTGATCATGATGGATATGGTGACCCTCTCTCTTTTCCAGAAGTTTACTATTTGTATGCATATTTCTTTGGTGTATTAGTTTGAACATATATATAACAGAACTCTCTCTAGCTACTTATTTGTGGTCTATGTAAGGATTTGGTTATGCTAAGTTAATCATGAAAACAATGTTGGAACTCTGATTTGATCATGGTTGCTGATTTTATGGAGTGAATTATTGTGCCCAGATTTTATGCAAAAAAATTAAATATATATATTTTTTATTCACATAAACATTGATGGCGTTTGAAAACGTCATTGTATGTGTTTTCTATAGCATTAATAAACACCATAACAAAAAAAACATGACGTTTAGGAAGTGCCATAGAATGGAAATCAATGGCGTTTTACAAACGCTATCTTAGTATAGTTCAATGACGTTTTTAAAACGCCATGCATGATCATACAATGGCGTTTTTTAAACGCCATGAAATAACATTCAATGGCGTTTATCAAACGTCATGCCTATGATCATACAATGACGTTTTTCAAATGCCATGAAATAACATTCAATGACGTTTTTCAAATGCCATGAAATAAAATTCAATGGCGTTTATCAAACGCCATAAATTGCCTGAGAAAAGGACGGCGTCGGTTTCCACGACGTTTGACCATGGCGTCGAAAAACGCCGTAAAAAACTTTCCATGGCGTTTTTCAAACGCCGTTGATGTGTCTGTGTGTAGTAGTGATTCTCGACATCAGAGACTCACCTCTCATATTCCTTGCCTTGGACATCCAAGAGTCGAATTCTGGATGATGAGTGTCAGACATCTACAAAACATAAATAGGGAGATGTTTGTATCGATCAAAACTAATACTAAGTAATTTTTATTATATTTTTAGAACAGTGTCAAGATGTGTTATGGTCACATAAATCGATGCAAAAAAGTGACTACAAGTCACAACCGATATCTTCCCTTTAATTTTCTTTTGAAAAGAGGCATTGTGGTTCACAGTAACATCACAGTTATCCCAAAAACTATGGCAGCGGGGTGATGAAATCTCCGGTAACTGTCCCGAGAAGCAAAAGAATTAGAATGAAGTAGTAGGAACACGGAAAGGTCCCGAATGAAAGACAAAAGTCCCATAATTTAAAGTACGGAAAGCGGGAACTGTAATATAAATTATATCTCTTCAAGTGAAGCTTTAACGAAAGAAACTTGATTCTTGGGGAAGCTTGTTTTTCTCGACTCTTCTTGATTTCTTCGAAGAACACTTGATCGGCTTACGAGAAATTTTGGACATCGGGGGATGTGTGCGAGAGGTTGCACACAAACGCGAAAAACTAGGTAGAGAGAGGTGCTGCCGAGCAGGTCAGGAGAAGCTGCCAAGCGGAACCGGGCAAGAGGCAGGAGACGGGGGGGCTGCAGGTTGGCGGCAGCGCAGGTGCTGCCGAGAAGAAGCCGAAGGTGTCGAAAGAGGAGGACGGCAACCGGCGACGGTTTTAGGGTTAGGGATTTTTATTTTTCGGAGCTAGGGTATTTTTTTTTTTTGTTTAAAGGATATTAGACGGGAGGTTAGAGCAACGTGCTGATAATGTGTTCTAGAATAAACCAATAATATACAAACCATCATTTTATTGATTGATAATGAGGGATTTATATAGGAATTACATCAAGTATCCCGATTACTCAGGAATTCCCTATCTACTAAAGATACTAAAGATCTAGACTAATTAGGTCAACACACACCACAGAAGTTCCGGAATTAACCTTCCTTGCACAGTTCTTTAAATTAAATTTTATAAATAAGCGCACATTATAAAAAAAAAACTTATCAATACAAGTAGCCCAAAAATCAATATAAAACTAAGCCTCTATTTAATAGAAAAAGATGCATGGTATTGAGATTGAGAAGTTTGCCCACCTCTCAAAAAATTGAATTATGTTAAAGGAAATTACCATTTGTGAACCTTCGTCAAAGTAATGACGATAGTGAAATTAAAAAATTAGTGATTATGATCATAAGTGTAATTGTTACTACCATTTGTAATCGTCACCCTATATAAAGGGATTCTCTAATGAAATGAGTAGACCGATTAAGTTTTGCTATTACACATTATCAACTTGTAGCTTTATTCGCTGAGATTTTTTTTAGCCAAGAAAAAAAAAACACAAAAAAAACCCTAGTTTCCCCCCTCCGTCGCCGCCGCCCCTCGCTAGGCTTGCACCTCCGATCTCATCTGGACACCGAAAGCCCTGCGCTGCAGTTTCTCGACTCTGAAGCGGACCTAGTCAATCTCTCCGATCGGCACATTGACCCTCCGATCGGACGACACTGCCTCACCTCACCTCGACCCGATCGTTCGACATCGTCCCGATCGTTCGACCTCGTCCCGCTCGATCCTCCGGTGCCGGCCCTCCGTTCGACCTAGTCCAGGATCGATCGGCCCTTCCCCCTCTGCCCCAGACCGGTGACGACGCCACCCAGGTCGTCATAGATCGCCGTCTTGCCGGCTTCAGCCCCTTCGCAAGGCAGCGCCACCTCCGGATCAGCTCGGCTCTACTTCGCAGATTGGCTCGACCAGGAAACCTGCTCAACCCGGAAATCCAAGACCCGACCCCGTTGCAATTCGACCCGATCCAGTTGCGGCTCGACTAGACCCGATCTAGTTGCGGCTCGACCCGACCCGATCTAGTTGCGGCTCGACCCGACCCTATCTAGTTGCAGCTCGACCCAACCCGCGAACAAGAAACGGATATTTACCATTTCTGGTAAATTGAGGTTAGTTTTCTGAAACTTATCATAGAGTAAAAAAAATATTATTACTGTTTCATTGATACTGTTTAATGAAATTAATTGTAAATTTGAAATCTGATTGTCTATTTGATTACTTGATTTTATTTGTTAATTTTTACTGCCTACGTAAATGCATATTTATTTCGGTAACTTAAGCATTAAATTTTATGTATGGAATATTTGTCATTTAGATGTTAATATGACATAATTTTTATATGCGAATATTGTGTGCTCTATATTTTTATAATTAATTATTAAAGCATGTTATCTGTATTTTGTTAATATTGAATGATTATTTTATTTCGGATATTATATGTTAAGTATAATGCCATGATAAAGAAATTTCATGTGTGTTATAAAATCAGTACAAATTTATCATGTGATAAAGTATTTTCACAAAGCATCAAAAAATATGTGACCACTATGAATTATGGTCTCAAAATCCAATTCACATTCTTGGAAATTAATTATTGTGGATGTCTTATGACTACATAATTAATATATTCTTCACTCTTATTTATGCATATGGCTGATCCAACTCGACCCGAATTTGAAATACTGGACTCAGAAGGAATTGAGTACCACCGTTGGGTTTCGGATGTGGAAACTGCATTTATTGCAAAAGACTATACTTTCACTAGCAAACCCTCCACCGACCCTAAGGACGCAGAACCGTCTGCAAAAGTAAAAGCAAATGCCCTAATATTTCTGAGGTGACATATTGACTCTAGCTTACGCTGGGAGTACCTTCAGTTAAAATCACCCAAAGAACTGTGGGATGCCCTGAAGGGATGTTTTGGGAATATTCATGACACTTTACTCCCAGAACTGAATGCTCAGTGGAATGAAATCCGCTTGCTTGACTACAAAATGGTTAATGAATTCAACAAAGAAATGTTGTGCCTTAAAGCACCCCTTTATTTCTGTGGCAAGGAACTCACAGAAGATGATATGATTCAGAAGACTCTTTCCACCTTTCCTACTTCAGCACTTATACTAGCGAACCAGTATAGGTTGGAGTATGACAAGAAAAATATCACAACCTTCAACAAACTGATCAATATGTTGCAAGTGGTTGAGCGGCATGATCAAGTTCTTCTGAACAATAATGTCAGACCTGTTGGGACAAAGAAAATTCCTGAGGCCAATTATGGCAAGATAAAAAGTGGAAAGCACCCCAAAGAAAAAGGGGTTGGACGTGCTGGGCCCTACCCACGTGGATACAATGCACATATGGCAAGGCACATATGGGCCATGGTATGGGCTGTGGTATGGGCCGTGGAGGCCCTCCTAATGTCTAGCGCAGAGACAGTGGTGCTGGTCCTAGTGGCCATGGTGGTCCTAGGGAAAAGGTGCAAAAAGCACCTAAGAACTCTGTAGTCAAAAGGGAGAGAGTTGGAAATGAACACTGCTATAGGTGTGGAGCTACTGAGCATTGATATAAAAACTGCCAAGCAAGCAACAAAGTAGCATCCAATTACAAGAGGTATAGGGAGTCTCGAGAACAAGAGGCTCACTATATGGAAGATGGAGGCGATGACGCTGATGTCAACCTCACAATTGCAGACTTCAATGGCAACATGAACCCTGCTCAGTCTATGGATGTTCCAAACTTTGATTGATCTGTTTTTCTTTATTTATTTTCCAAGAATGTCATGCCTTATTTTAATTAGACGATTGTTTTGGTCTTAAAGTTTATTTGAATAATGGTTTTGTTAAATAGGATTTTGATGTCCGAGACTTTGATTATCGTTCGGTTATAATAAATTTCGGATTTTATTCTAAAATATTGAATTTTATTCGATTTTATTCCCCATATATACATGGTTCGAAAATAGCATTATTCTGATGTAAAGCAATACATCTAGTAAATAAAAGAAAAATAATATTAGAATGACAAGAATATCATTCTATCTCAATCGAATACTCTAAAGAATGTGAGATATATTTTTCGACTTAATAATCTCATCTAATTTAATTGTAAAAATGTATCGAGGAGAAATTGAGTGCTTAGCTGATAGTGGGACTGCTCACACTATCTTAAGGAATTGACAATTATTTGTTTAATTAATTCCTTATAACACATCTGTGACTATGTTAGAGGGTTCATCCTAAGTAATACAGGGGCGAGGAAAGGCCTCAGTTTTTATGCCTAACGGCACACTGATAAAAGTCACAAACGCCCTATATGCACCTAGAGGCAATCGAACATTGTTAAGCTTCAAAGATATTCGTGCCAACGGTTATCATTTGCAAACTTACTGTGAGAATGGAATTGAATATTTGAATATTACTTCCTATGAAGGTTGAAGGAAACGCATTTTAGAAAAACTAATGCGTCAAGATAATGGATTATATCTAACTACCATCCGGATTATCTAATCTTATGTTGTCACCAACAAAGAAATTTGGGACACTGACACATACAGGCTTTGGCATGACCGACTAGGACACCCTGGTAGCGACATGATGGTTCGTGTTTTAAAGAACTCAGACGGACATCCTTTTTTTCGAGGAAGAAATAAAATATGACAAAAATCCGACACAATGCAAAGTGCCGATCGTAGTGTTGCTTCAACACATCCATTACCTTCTGAAGCACCAGATGTGTTATGTCCCTCTGCCTCATTGACTATTTCAAAGGCACATCGCTCATTTTGCAAAGCTTGCTGTTTAGCAAAAACAGGATCGAGACCTTCCTACACTAAAGATATGAAACAAAATATTTCATTCTTACAACGATACAAGGTGATATATGTGGACCTATCCATCCAGAATACCGGCCATTCAAGTACTTTATGGTTCTGGTAGATGCTTCGACACGCTGGTCACAGGTCGCATTATTATCTACAAGAAATGCTGCATTTGCAAAACTCTTAGCACAAATTATACGTTTAAGGGCTCACCACCCTGATCACCCTATTAAGTCTATATGGTTTGACAATGCTGGAGAGTTCACATCAAAAGTATTTGATGATTATTGCATGTCAATTGGGATCGATGTAGAGCATCTTGTACCCTATGTGCATACACAAAATGGTCTCGCAGAGGCCACCATCAAAAGGCTACAGATGGTGGCTAGGGCACTAGTTATGCGCACCAACATGTCTATATCTGCTTGGGGTTATGCAATATATTACACGCAGCTTTACTTATTCGTTTCAGACCCACTGCTAGCCAACCATTTTCTGCGTACCAGTTGGTTACTGGATATGAGCCTGATATTTTACACTTACGCATATTTGGTTGCGCAGTATATGTGCCTATTGCGCCCCCACAGCGCACTAAAATGGGTCCTCAGAGACGATTAGGTATTTATGTTAGATATGAATCCCCAACTATTATCCGCTATTTAGAACCTTTGACAGGCGATCTTTTTACCGCTAGATTTGCGGATTCTCACATTGATGAGACAGTCTTCCAGTCGTTAGGGAGAGATAAGACAAAGGATTTTCTAAGGGAACTTCAAGAATTGTCGTGGTCTGTCCCCACTCAGTCTCATTTTGATCCTCGCACTTCACAATGTGAAAGTGAAGTGAAAAAAATAATCAATCTTCAAAACGCAACTTATTCGATGCCTGATGCGTTTTCTGATATTGTCAAAGTGACAAGATCACATATACCAGGTGCAAATGTGCCTGCAAGGTTAGAAGTCCCCAAAAAGGGGCACAACGCCGCAGATAGAGTCATTGCTACCACACTTAGTGGAGGTGTGGTTGAGGCCATGGCTCCCCAAAGGAAGAGGGGAAGGCCACATGGTTCGACTGACAATCACCCAAGAAAGAAGAGGGTGAGTAAGGCACAATCTGATCCATTAATCATCAATGTAGAGAATCTCTCTCATGAGATTGTCTCTGACTATAGTTATGTCCATGAATCAATACTGGAGGACGCTCCGATGTTTGAAATGATTCCAGAGAACAAAGAAATCTCAATGGATTATGAGAATGCATACGAGTTGATGAAAAGATCTTCCATGTACATTGATGATGTATTTGCATACACTGTTGCTCAAGAAATCATAGAGCACGATGATATCGAACCACGCTCTGTTGCAGAATGTCAACAAAGAGCAGATTGGCCTCAATGGAAAGAAGTAATTCAGGCAGAACTAGATTCTCTGACAAAGAGACAGGTATTTGGTCTGGTAGTGCTAACCCCACCAAGTGTAAAGCCTGTAGGACATAAATGAGTTTTTGTCAGAAAGCGTAACGAGAAGAATGAAGTCCTAAGGTATAAGGCTCGCCTTGTGGTGCAAGGTTTCTCACAACGCCCTAGAATTGACTACGAGGAGACATACTCTCCCGTAATGGACGTTATAACATTCCGCTACTTAGTTAGCTTGGTAGTTTCCGAAGGATGGAAAATGCAGCTCATGGATGTGGTTACAGCATATCTCTATGGGGATCTTGATTCAAAAATATATATATGAAAGTGTCTAATGGCCTTCCATTACCCCAGTCAAGTGACTCTAAACCACGGAGTGCGTTTGCAATCAGATTGAAACGCTCACTTTACGGATTGAAACAATCCGGGCGGATGTGGTATACCCGTCTAAGTGACTACTTGATTGTGAAGGGATATAAGAATGATGAACTATGCCTCTGCGTATTCATAAAGAAAACGAGTTCAGAATTTGCAATTGTAGTCGTATATGTCGATGATATGAACATAATAGGTACTCTTAATGAAATAAGAGAAACCGCGAGCTATTTAAAATCCGAGTTTGATATGAAAGATCTTGGGAAAACTCGGTTTTGTCTAGGCCTTGAACTGGAACACCGAGCTTGTGGAATACTTATCCACCAGTCTGCGTATGTCCAGAAGATACTCAGGCGATTTAACATGGACAAAGCGTATCTTGTTAGCACTCCCATAATCGGTCGAAGTTTGGATATAAAGAAAGATCCATTTCGTCTAAAGGAAGATGATGAAGAGCTATTAGGAGCTGAAATTCTCTTCTTAAGTGCAATAGGCGCATTATTGTATCTAGCTCAATGAACTCGACCAGATATTGCATTCTTAGTGAACTTGTTAACTAGATTTAGCTCAGCGCCAATGCAGCGTCATTGGAATGGTATTAAGAACATATTTCGATACCTAAAAGGAACCATTGACTTGGGCCTATTCTATCCCTACACAAAGACAAGGGGGACTACAAATGGAAATGTAATCCCTAAAGGAAATGTCGATAGAGAAAGTACAACCCCCTACACTGAAACACCGAATAATGTTATAGTTGGGTTTGCTGATGCTGGGTACCTCTCTGACCCACATAAATGTCATTCTCAAACTGGTTATGTATTCACCATTGGGAACACGGCGATATCTTGGAGATCAACCAAGCAAAACCTTGTGGCTACCTCCTCGAACCACTCTGAGATCATTGCTCTACATGAGGCAATTCGTGAGTGTATATGACTGAGATCCATCATTACACATGTTCGAGGAACTAGTGGTTTAAGTTCTACCACTGAAAAGCCTATTTGCATTTATGAAGATAATGCAGCTTGCATCGAACAGATGAAGCTAGGATATATCAAAGGTGATAATAAAAAACACATATCGCCAAAAATTTTCTATAATCAGCAACAACAAGCCATCCTCAAGATTCAAATGAATCAAGTAAGGTCTGAGGAGAATGCGGCAAATTTGTGTACTAAATCATTACCCAAAGCAATATTTGAGAAACATGTGAAAAACATAGGAATTCGAAAGCTTTCAAAGCTTCTTTGATTGATGTAAGGATCATGGGGAGGTGTAGACTTCAGGAGGAGTCTAATACACACACGTCATCCTTCAAGGTTAGAGGTGCGTTGTGCTTTTTTTCCTTTATTCAAGTTTTATTTTGTCCCACTGGGTTTTGTTACTTGGCAAGGTTTTTAATGAGGCAACGATCTATGCATCATTTCGTCTTTGACTCGACATAAGGGGGAGTGTTAAAGGAAATTACCATTTGTGAACCTTCGTTAAAGTAATGACAATAGTGAAATTAGAAAATTAGTGATTATGATCATAAGTGTAATTGTTATTACCATTTGTAATCGTCACCCTATATAAAGGGATTATCTAATGAAATGAGTAGACCGATTAAGTTTTCCTATTAAAAATTACACATTTTTCCATACTAACTTGGTAAACAATACAAAGTATTCCAAAGTCTTCCTGATATTAAGATAAACTTGAGAAACTTGAGAAACAATACACACTAATATTTCAAACAAATTTCGAGAAATAATACACACTGGTTAAAACAAACTTGCGACCCCAACACCAACTTCAACATGCATGCAGACGACCCCAACACCAGCTCCCTCAGGATCGACCTTTTTCACTGGGGTTACATCTTATTGATAAAGGAAAGAGTAAACATCAATCTCCCATCCATTGAAACCAACTCGATCACAGTGGCACTGGATCGATAATAACTGCAGCAACACTATCTTTGGTCATCTTCCCAACCTGTGTGAATCCATCTTCTCCCTTGTAAAGGAGATCCGCTACTCTTATTAAATTGAGAACGCGCAAAAGAACAGGCACTGGTACAGCAGTTGGTTTAAGAAACTCCTCGTTTATATCTTTCCATGACTCCACAATTTGTTTGTTGAACACATCAATCGCCTCCTGCTCTGAAACACCATATTGTTTCATATAGCAATCAATGCTAGAAGGTGCATGGCCTCGTTCTTTCTCAAACTACACAAGGCAAATGACCCAAATTAGGAATTTGTTATTTGTGTTTGGAAAGGAGAAATAAGTTACAAGAAATAGCCCTTAGACCAACGCTTAAAATGTCAAAAAGTAAGGCTCTCGAAGCCTCACCAAAGACTATCATTCCAATACAGTGGTGAAATAATAAAATGTTAATCAAATTGTTAATTTGTCGTAGGGTAATAGAACTCGATCAAAATTAAGTGTAATGCTTGCGCATTTGTTGTACGTACCTTGGTGGAAACGATGTCATCCATGAGCCTAAAAATGATGTTGGAAGCTCTAACGATCTTCGGATCAGTCAACAACCACTCAAATGCATCTTTCGTTACAATATCTCCCATGCCAAGCAATGAAACAGTTGTCAGAAAAGTGTAACTAATAGAAACTGTTGAAACACTCATATACTCCTCCATGCTCGGAATGCGTCCTTCGTGCAACCATTTGGCCTCGTTGAAATACGATCGGGCTTGATTTTTCATCTGACCAATATATATACACATACATTATAAACAAAACGAACTAGAAAGAAATAGGTTAAATGTTTCTGTATCGATCATGTATTACGTACAGCTTGTATTGCGTAGGAAACCCGGTAAGATTTTCCTTCCTTCGACAACACTTTGTCCATTTCATTGAAAACATTCAAAAGTTCAGAATAGAATTTTTTCAAATAGTCCGGGAGTCCGTCTATGCATTTGTTATCCCACCTGAAATGTACATGATCATTATGATCATCAGAATATGAAAATACTAGGATTGTTGAACACATGGATATATTAACAATTACAAATATAAATTTAAATAGTGAAAACCTGTCAATTGCTTCAGTCAAGATGGCGAGCTCTTCAAATGTACCATATGCATCATATATATCATCCGCAACAGTTAGGAGGATAGCCACTTTTGTCATGAAGGTTCTGGCAATAGAATACTGTGGTTCAAAATATACTCCCACTATCCAAAAGAACGTCTCCACCTTCCTGTCTCTCGCAAAAGGCAATTTACTTTCCAAGTCTAGTTCTTTCCACCACCTAATATATCAAATATAAACTAGTTCAGTTCATAGATATCATACATAATGATCGATAAGAGAAAAATTTGACGTAAATGATGAGACTATCACAACATCACAATACCATAGCCAATCCCATCCATAATGTTATTACCTTATAATCTCACATAGCTCCTTCTTGTGTAGACACTGAACAAGAATGAAATCCAACTTTGCAAGTTTCAGTAAAGCTTCACTGTGTTTGAGAAGTGAGGCTGCTTCATTCTCATGTCGGTAGACTGACATGTGACGCTTTGCACATATCCTCTCTAGACTTTTTCGCAGAGGTCTGGCCAAGGCTTGAGTAATTTGTTCAGTCATTTGTGCTGAATAGCATGCATTGGATTTTGCGGACTCGAGATGAGTAGTGGTGAAAACAAGAGCCTCTTCTAGTATATCTTCTCCATGAACCCTAAGATGTGCTGCTTCGTAGAGGCTCAGCATAGAAGACCCATCGGCAACTAGGCCTTCTTTGAAGCTGCCGTTTGTATCTTTGAACTTGTTGAATATGTCTGCTTCAAAGATATGTGTTAAAACTTAAAAGACGAACACTATGGACTGGCGGATCAGAATAAGAAAAGCATGCATGCAGTTACCGTAGTCTTACAATAGAAATTTAATCATTTACGTACCGGTTGAGATATCATATCCATGTTGCCTTAGCAACCGAAAACCTAGGGCAACAGTGTAGAGATCGCCATCATCAGTGAAGTGATCTTGATCACGATATTTAGCATGGACGTGTTGCAGTGCATCATCTATTTCAAGTTCAAAATGGTATGCCACGCCAAGGCGTTGGATTGCATCGATCAGCTTGAGTCGAAGCGTAAGGTCACCTTCCTTTGTAAATACTTCACCCTTCACTACTACTTTCAGTTCCTCGACCTGCTGTTGCCAAAGGGCCTCGGTCTTCTGCAATAAATTAACAATTAGTAACATAGTAAATTGAGTAGAAACTTATATATAAACCTACAAACCGAGTTTAAATAACGGATATTAATTAGTTCATTACCTTGTCTTCAGAATCATAGTTGGTGAATTGATCTCCCCAAATGCTTGGTTGAAAATTGGCTATGGGGCGAACAATTTCAGGCTTAGCAATCTGAGGTACCTGACTTGATAGTAAGTGAGCAATAGCCATAGACATGATATGAAAATCTTTGCTTATTTTTTATCAGATGTTGGATGTGTACTGGACTACTCTGCTACTGCTATGCTTATAATCCTTATATAGGCAAACGGCCTGGATTAAATTAATGTTATCACTGCCACTTGAAACTAGATATATAGCAAAAGAACTAGGCGATATTTTGATATTTGCATGTGTTCTATAGTGGCGGCGGAACCAGGTCAGCTGGGGCGGCGGAACCAGGTTTTGGTGGTTGCGCTCTAGTTTCTCGTACTGGAATCAGACACAGGCTTCAGTCCCGTCACAGTCATAGACATGTGGACGATACACTTGCTGCACACCAGTAGAAAGAAGAGGCAAAACGCCAACCCTAGCTAAGCCTTATCCTCACATAAGATTGAGCAGTACGTAATATATTAAATAAGAAAGTTAAGGTGCCGCATATATTGGTTAAGGTTGATTGATTATATTTGATCAATCCTAATCTTATATTCTGAACATACGTTAGTTATTTTTAATAATTCTGTGGGTGAGGACGAATTGGAAACCGCCATGTAATTGAGAAGAGAGAGTTGCTTTTTCTAAGGAATTGGGAGGAAATTTTTTTATTTTTTTTTAAGTTGAATAGAATATGTCAACAACTTAAAGCTATAGCCTACCAAACTTACAAAATAAATAATAGTCATCGGTACACTCCCAATTAAGCGAGTTCCTACTCGAGCGAACAAAAGTCGCTTCCTACAAACAATTGGATCTAGATCTCAGCTATTTACCTAGTACGCAATTGTAATACAAGTACGTATACACATCTCCATAAAAGACTCATAGAGACTGAATACCCAAATAAGAGTTCCACCCCAGCCAATGCACGATCAAATTACCACCAGCTCATTCCATGTTGAGTTAGAGCTTACACTTCTAGCAATTTGGTCCAAAACCATTCTTCCACTACAGCCCATTTTTCCCCATACAAGCCTAGGCCCAGACGCCCAGGCCCAAACCCGAGTTAGCCCTAATCTAGGCTTGAAAATAGACTCGCCGCCAACAAGGTCAAAACATTGTAGCTTGAAACGGCGTTGCTGCCTCAACAGAAGTTTGAATCCTCGCCGCCAATGTCCTTATTGCCTGGCATGGGGACCGACAGGTCGCCACCGTCACAAGGGAATCACGCTCGAGAGTCTTCCAAAAGATTCGGAGCTCTCGCTGTCTCATTTTTTAATTGAAAAAATGCTTTTTTCATGAGATGAAACCATAATACTAACTCACAGAGAGATCTATTCAATTTTTTTTTCTTTCTTTATCAATCCTATAAAAAGACAGGAAAATATAAATAGAAAAATAATGTACCAAAAAATATGGAAAAGATCTACATTTCTACCTCCAAAACTAATTCCTTTTATTTTTATTTTCACTTCCAAATGTGAAGTCCTGCAATTTTAACGGCGTCCAACCATGACAGCCATCCGAGAGCAATTTCTCAGAACAACAGCAACTACAAACCTCACCTCTTACATTTCGTTTCAGGTATGAATCCTCCTCCTGTGAAGGGTCATTACAATGAACACATCGCAATTATTTAATGCTAAATCTGAAACCAGAAAAATGCCGAAGCCATGGTGACGATCATCAACTCCACCCATCACTACTACAAAAAACTCAATACACAACGGTGAATCACCGTTGTGTGAGTTCGGATTTTCCGTTGTATATCTTGAGCTTGTGTGATTAAACGTCAGACAAGCCACTTTTAGTTTCTGTTGTACGACTTATATGACATGCTATGGCTGGCTTGGCATGCGCGGCACTGACATGTCTACTTTATACAACAAAACATATATGTTTTTCTGTTGTGTGAGTTTTAAACATACAACAGAATTATTATCACTTTATTTAGTTGTCTGATTCACACAACAGATTTAACTTCATATTTATTGAGTTGTCTGATTTAGACAACAGAGTTTATTTCCTATCCATTGAATTGTCTGATTTAGAAAACATATTTGAGCATTTGATTTCATACAACAGATTCTTTTTATCAACCATTTGTGTGAGCAATTTTAGGTTGTCTGAACTTTAATTGGTAGTCAATTGTTGTCTGTTCATTATGTAATGCAAACCTGGAATATTTTTCTAGAAATAATACTTCATATTACCACATAAAACCACACTTGAATCCATATCATTCAAGTACATTAGCATTCATAACAGCTACATACACATTAATGAAAAACAATCCTAGCTGCTATCTAGATCCATGCCATGAATCAAACTTCTTGATGCACCCTTGCTTGCACATAAACCTCTAGCAATCAATAAGCTTCAGTAAACTTTCATCCCCAAGTAACCTGTAAACTAATCATAAAAGATATCAGATAAGCCCCATTTAGAAAGATGCAAATAATGATAAAAGTTGATGGGGTTAAAGTTTACTTACATCTTTGTATTCTGAGCTTCCCAAAAATATTTCAAAGCGTCAACTACAAAATATACCGAAGAATGACAGTCAACAAAATGAAGGCTGTAATTATCTGGCTAGCAGCTAGGATTAACAAAATGAAGGCAGTAGCAGAACTTGTATTGTAAACCTCATTGATTGAATGTACATCGTTCCCTTTAGTACCTGCTTTGGTATGAGGAAAAACAGTAGGGGAATCTAGAGAGGAATTCATCAACTCTATCTGGAAAATAAAAATAAGAAAGCACCAAACAAATAAGAAAGAGGAAGCATGATCAATAACAAGATATTTCTATATGAGAGAGATGGTACTGAAAAGGGGGGAGGGTTATAGGCTGCATCATTAAAGCATACTTTAATAAGTACCAAAACCGATATACAATTTGTTGAAGTGTTCAGTTTGGACAACCCAAGATATTGCAAATAATTGTAATGTGTAATATATAACCATAATTTTTAACCAATGAGACCCTCTAAACTAGGGCTGGGCGTTTGGGCCCAAAGGACCGAAAGCCCGGCCCGAGGAAGGACCGTCCCGAGAATTGTATTTTCGGTCCGAGCTCGGGCTTGAATTTATTTGGGACCGAAAGCCCGGGCCGGCCCGACTTTTTAATATATAAAAAAAAAATTCCAAATTTTCAATTTCCAAACCTAGAATCCGGCTCATTCCTTTCGTCAATTTCGCAATCGTCGATTCGTCGTCCCCTCCTAGGCTCCTCCGGTCGCCACTCGCCAGTCGCCTCCAACCTCCAAGACCGGCAATCCGACATGACCTCCGGCTCTTCCTTCCCTCTTCCTTGAGTTCCTTCCCTCCCTCCGTCTCCATCCCCGCCTCCTCCATGCGCCTCCTCCCTCCTCCTCTTCCGTCTCAGTCTCCGGCTCCGGTTCTCTTCAAGCTCCGCTGCGCCTCCTCCCTTCGTCTCTGCCTCCTTCGTCCTTCCTCTCTCCTCGACTCTCTTCCCTCCTCTCTTCTCGACTCTCTGTCGCTCAGCTCCTCTTCTCCTCCTCTCCTTTCCTCTTCGCCTCTCTCCTCAACTAGTGTCTGTCGCTCAGCTCGTCCTGAGGTAAGTGAAGGGCCAAAGGCCACTTCTCCATTTATGAATTTATGAATTATGGAACTCTGGATTGTCTGCATTTATGAATTATGGTGATTGGAATTTTTGGTGAATTTGTGTTATACTATTATACTACTAGACTGATAGTGCTAGTCTGCTTACTCTGCTACTGCCAATTTTGGTGTTTGTGTTATACTGATTAGTGAAAACTAAAGTGCTGTGGATTGTGTGCTACTGTATTAGTGTATTTGGCTTGAAGTGTGTTACTGTATTGGTGAATTTTTGGTGAATTTGGCCAGTTGGCCTAGCTTGAGTTTACTGAAGTGTATTTATAGCATTTGTGTTATACTAAAGTGTTGTTTCTAAACTAGTTTTGTAGGTAGTTAGCTACACTGTAGATTTTCATGACTTCAGAGATGTCAAGCTCAAATTCTGGCAGTGGCAATGCATCTTCCAATTCAAACTCAAAACAGTCAAAAACACTAGCTCCAACGGATGGTTCAAGAGCTCAAACGATAAGCGAAGGCTGTGAAGCATTCAAAGCCTCAAAAGGGAAGCGTAAGGTGAGGGAAAAAGGGGTTGTTGATCTTCAAGGCGATGAAGATGAAGCTGAAGCTGCTAAACTGCTTAGAGCTGCTGAAAATGATGCAGAAGCTAATCAACAATCCGAACAGCGGGCTGTTAAATCCTGGGTTTGGGAGCTCTTTAAGAAGGTTACAAAACCGTTGTTTGGGATGCAGAATGGTAAGAGAGTTCAAGTTTCTGAAGGTTGAGAGTTGAGTGCATTTGGTGTCATACCGATCTTGCTTATGATAGCAAGGTAAATGGGACTAGCACTATGGGCAAACACATTGACAATGTGTGCAAGAAATATCCAGGGAGGATAACAATAGATGATAGGTAGCAAAAGCTTACTTCTACTGGCCGTTCCAAGGGTATGAAAGAGTTGGTGATGGTCAAGTGGACTGAACAAGGATGTAGGGAAGCAGCTGTGAAGATGATGGTCATGGATGAGCTTCCTTTTAGTTTCATCGAGAAGGAAGGCTTTAGATACTTTTGTAGGTACGCTGTGCCTGATTGGCATGTACCTTCAAGGAGGGTGATTGTGAAGCAGTTTTTGAAGATGTATGCAGCTGAAAAGGCAAAGCTCAAGAAAGAGTTGAAGGGTCAGTGCTTGTGCTTAACCACCGATACATGGACATCGGTGTAAAACATTAACTACATGGTGGTGACTGCCCATTTCATTGATTCGGCATGGCAAATGCACAAGAGGATTATTAGTTTTAAGGTCATTCCTAACCATCAAGGGAGTAGCATAGGGTCGTTGTTAGAGGACTGCTTGCTTGAATGGGGAGTAGAGAGAGTCTTAACTATTTCAGTAGATAATGCAAGTGCAAACAAGGTGGCTATTGACTACATTAGGGAAAGGATGCTATGGTGGGAGAAGCAACTTGTGCTTGGAGGGTTGTTTATACATGTTCCATGCCTTGCACACATATTAAACCTCATTGTAAGATCAGGCCTTGACATGATGGGAAGTTCAATTGCTTCAATTAGGAATGCAGTTAGATATGTTCGAAGCAGTCCACAAAGGCTTACCTTCTTCAAGCAGTGTATGGAGAAGGAGAAGATGGAGTCGAAGAAAGTTTGTATCCTAGATGTGCCGACATGGTGGAACTCCACCTATCTAATGTTATCTACAACATTAGAATTGAGGAAGGTGTTTGATAGAATGGCGAGGGAAGAGGGCAGCAAGTACAAGGGGTATTTTGATGAGGATGAAGACATTGATTGGGATGATGAGGTACTTGCCGAGCTGGAATCAGTGAGTCTCACTGATAGATCAATTTCAGAGGCATACATGTCAAGGAAGAGACAGAGGAGGAAAAGGGTAGGACCACCGATTATGCATGATTGGGAAAAGGCAGAAACATTTGTTAAATTTCTGAAGATCTTTTATGATGTGACAATGAGGATCAGTGCATCAACTAAACCGACAAGTTGGAAAGCTTTCCATGATATTATGGCCATCAAAGCTGAGATTGATGGATTGTTTCCTAAAGAGGGAATGAGCATCGGTTCGACGACTGAAATGATTATCCATGATATGGCTGATAATATGAGAAAGAAGTATGAGAAGTATTTCTCCACCATTGCTGATTGCAACCAACTTTTGTTGGTTGCCTTGGTGTTAAACCCAAGATATAAGCTCAGAAATTTTGAGTCTACATGTAGTAGATGGCTGAAGATGGATTATGTTACAATCAAGAGCAAGTCTGCCGAGCTTAAACAGCTTTTAGTGAAGCTTTGTGATCTTTACAGCTCCATGAATGTGACGGCATCTAAATCATCAAGAACAAAGAGTGGAGACAGCACACTTAGCAGCCACAGCAAGGATTCCAAGAAGAATCAGATGTCCACTGAGCCTAGTGGAATCATAAAAGACATGGAAGAAGATTGGGAGAGAGAACTAGAAGATTCAGAAGATACCATAGTTGGGCATGAAGTTCACAGATATCTTTTGGACCCGATTGAGAAGACTCCAAATCCGGAAAAGTTTGACATTTTGGAGTGGTGGAAGGTCAATGGTGACAAGTATAGAAGTCTAGCAGCCCTTGCCAAAGATGTTTTGGCAATACAATGAGCACAGTGGCAAGCGAGTCCTCTTTCAGCACTAGTAGAAGGGTAATCGATCCATTTCGGAGTTCTCTAACTCCAACAACAGTGGAAGCATTAATATGCTACCAAAATTGGATTGTGTCTGAAAGTGTCCACAACATTCAATATGTTCCAACTATTGAGGACATGGAATTTTATGAAGATGTAGAGAAAGGTAAAATTGTCTAAGTTTTACTTTCATCTTTTTTTTATTAATATATAAAGTCTGATTTTGATTTGCAATTTTGTAGAACAAGAGAAGGAAGAGGTGGAGAAGCCTTCTACTGCCTCAACTAAAGTTTCTAAAGCCTCTAAAGGGAAAGCTAAAGCCTTTGTGCCTGAAAAACATTCAAAAAAAAGAGCAAAATAAGGTAATGTCCTGTTACACTATTCATGTTGTTCACAATGTCCCTGGTGCAATGGAATAGGGGAATGTTCTTGACATTATAATGTCCCTAGGTTTCTCATTCGTTTTATGTTCTGTCAGAGATGGCAAAAGCTCGATCAAAAGATCAACTTATAGTTGCTGGCTTGCTTCATCTTGCTGATGTGAACCGCGAGGCTCACACAAATAATAACCCTACAAAAGATCGTTAGTAATATAAGCAAGTAGGGATCGTTCTAAGCCGGGGATTAAGGGTACCTGAAATATAAGATTGTTAGACAAATTTATACACATATACATCAAAAATCGTCACTCTTATGGGGGAAAGATGGTTCGGCAGCCCTAGGGCTGCCCTCTACACTATGGTACGAAAATTAAATTGCAGGAATTTAAACTCTAAACTATTATGTACATGTTTGATCATCATCTCTCACGCATCACATAGCACAAAACACACAACTCACACACAAGAATTCATGCAAGACTCAGCAATATTAGTTTAAGTTTCTTAGACTCTATTCAATTCCAACTTCAATTAGAGCCTCAACAGTCATCTAATCACTAGACTTCTTAAGTATTTTAGAAAACACTCAACGTCGAATCCTAAAATTATACTAATCATGTTTGAAAACACTCAACGTCGAAGACAAACACAAAGAGTAATTAAGCACAAGAGTCTATTAAATTGGAGACATGTCTTTAGGTATGGCGTCACTCATCCTATTAACATGTAAGTTTCGATGAATTAAGTAACCTTGATTTTAACAACCTAGAATTCAGTTCGATCGATGCCTAACTCAATCCCAAGTTATTAAGTTGGATGAAATCGCAACCTACACAAGTGCCATGGCCTTGGCATCATGTAAACATTGATTTTTATGCACGAATTCATGAAACCAATCGAATAAAAACTAAAAATACATGAACATGCTACTGCCCTAATCTAACATACGAATTCAAGCATGCAATTGTTTGCAAAATTCATCACATAAATTCCAATAAAAATTGCAACTCATGTTCATCATACAAAACCAAACAAAAACAAAATATTTTTATAACAATAATTGTGACTAAACCAAGAATAAAAATACAAGTCATAGGGATGGATCACACTTTAGAAACCTTAGAGAGCTTCGTCTTGGTGTGGTGAATGAGGCTCGGCAGTGGCTGAGATAGGGTGTGGAATCGGTGGTGAATGGTGGTGGAATCGGTGGACGTGTGTTTTAGGGTTTCGGTTTAGAACTTTGGTAAAGAGTGTGGTAGAGTTTCGGCTTGTGTTCTGCAAGAGAAGAGATGATTTTTCTGTGGAAAAACAGTCCCTATATATAGGAGAATAGGTGCCGGCCCTTGTTGCACAAGGCAATCAGAAAACCTAGTGGAATAAGGTTTTGAAACCTTCCTTTCATAGTTCAATTAGGTTTTCTTTTTCTGAATTTTTCTTCAAGGCTTGGGCTTCACATCTTTATGGACTTCATATGTGATCTTGACATCTTCATTTGGTAAACTTGATCCATGGACAAATGCCCCAGCCGGCCTATCAAACAATTGGTACAAATCTGCCTTTTCCGGCAGCTTTTCCTAGCTTGACTAGGAGAACTTCTTTCTTCGTCTTTTTCTTTATTGCTTTAGCTTAGTGTCTTCCACTTTCCTTCCTTAAGCTTGGACCATCTTCATATATGCATTTATACACCATATGATCCATCGAAAACAGAAATTGCGAAAAGGAGGCAGTAGCATCCTGGAATCGGCAGAAACGACCTTGTTGTAGTAACTCCGGCATATCTCCCTCCTCGAAGCTCCGATTGATGCGATTCCAAGTCTCAGATAAACTAAACACACATAGCTACCTCCATATAAAACAGTTCGATTAAATTCCTTGTGAGTCTTCAGGAATGATTTTTTGAAGTTGGGACACAGTCTCAGGAAAATCCTGGAAGTCCCTGGTGATCTTTACTCGGACTGCCAAGTTACAGACATCTTTTGGATGACTTCCCGAACTCCGATTGATCTGAAATTTTAATACAATATTTCCCAGTATATGAATAATAAGTACACCAAATGTCATCAAATTCGGACAAGGATAGATCACATTTTTACATATCTCAGAATCACAAAAAAGACACATTTTGCATTGTTTTCCAGAATTCTTATACTTAGTCATTTTTCGGATTCTTAGCCAACTTTTTGCCAAACTCTACCAAATTAACACTAAACTAAATTATGACTCTATCTTAGACAAATAAGGGTTAAACAAAGCATAAACGAGAGCATAAGCATGTAATATCGTCGCACATTGTGCTCCTATCAACTACTCCACACTTATCCTTTGCTAGTTCCTTAGCAAACTAAATTAAACTAGACTCTAAACAAACTATTGCCCCTAACAATTTATCTCAGGCTCGTATGTACACATAGCATTCAAGTTATATGCATGAGAATGCTAAGCACGAAAATTCTGAGCTTCATGAATATGTGGCATCAATATGAACATATAAGAGCAAAAGGTAAGCATGTAAACATGTTAAAGCTAATCAAATCCTTCTCACTAGGCATACTCTCTTCTTTTCTCTTGAAGCATGGTTATTCACACATAAGTATATGCAAGTGAAAGATAATGAATTACAAAGAGTGACTTGCATATATCAAAGAAACGAAAGCACTTTGTGAATTTTTATGGAAAAACCTCATATGACAACTATATGTACCAATGAACCAAAACCATATGCGTACTCCTGAGATAATCTCCACAAATCAAGTTTAACCATCTTAAGAATCATGAAAAAGATCAATAAAAGGGTTGTAATGGGGCTAGGCTAAGAGGTATTCGATATTTGGATAAGGAGGCTTAAAAAAAGGTCACCGTGGCCTTTGGCAAAGCTCAAATCTCCTTATGTCTTCTCGCCAAGGGTCAAATTTCATCTTGTTGGACCCTTACTTCATTCTTTTCTTCCCAAACACATTACAAAAAAATTCAAGACTCAAGCCATGCACAATTTTCTTTTTCTTTTCTATGCCGTGCCCTACATTTTTCTTTTCTTTACTTGCTCTCGGTTTCTTTTTTCTTTTTCTTTTGGTCCGAGCAAAATTTTTCTCTTTTCTTTTCTAAGGCACAGCATCTAGTACACTTAACATATAGATTCATGGCTAAGTCTACCCCACACTTGTTCTTCTTCATCACATCACGCGAAAACGCTTTCAAAACATCAAGCTTTGCCGACACATTGGTAAGGCATCACTATTCTAAGCTCATGGAAAGTGTTTAAGGGTGATGAGAGAAAAGGCTAATCGTAGGCTCAAAGGGGTTTACTAAGGTGTCCCACGACGGGCTCCAATAGGGCACATGCTTTATTTGGCAATGGTGGTAAACATAAATGATCTTTATTCAATCATATTCAAAATCAAAGTATTTTATGATATAAACGTTTCGAAAATCAACACGAGTAAGTTCTAGCATACTAGAGTTCATTAAAAAGCTATGGCACATAGTCATCGAATAATCAAAGAATTATGAGGTTTCATGCTTCCTACGAATCTATCGAATTTTATCTTTTTATCGCTCAAGAAGAAAGCAATTTGGCTCTAAAGCTCACATAGGTTATAATAGAAATAAACTAGCTAAAACATGTATGCTTCGTTAATTAACAAGTCCTACATGCTCCTACCAATGCACAAAATCCATGAAACTCACAATTTTAATTGTATGCACAACTATCATCCATGTATGCAAAGAGGAGAAAAACATCATTGACATATTAGGGGCATCTTAAGACTCGAAACAAACAAATTTAAACACTCTATTTTTGTGGAACAATTTTCTGAAATTTTCTTTTCTAACTAAGCACACGAAAACATAAACGGAATACGTCGTCCCACCCCACACTTAGAAAATTACATTGTCCTCAATGTAAGCACAAATCTATATCAACGAATTTCCTAAGCATGCAATAGACCAACATATTCCAACATATCATCACAAATCAAAGAAAAAGAGAAGGGTTAAGAAATTTCAAACTCTCGGTGATGGCTCCTTCACTTTTCTTTGATCGACTTGGGTTGCCTCCCAAGTAGCGCTTTGTGTTTATAGTCCATAGCCTAGACTTGTCACCGTTGTTGATTGCATGTGTTTATCTTACTCCAAAGTAGTTCAAATCGGCACGAAGAAGTTCAACAAGAAGTTCGTTGCATAGTGAGTGTGGCTTGGCAGCTTGAGGTGTGTCCGGCAGCAACATGGTCAAGCTGCCGGCATTTGCAGGTCCGGCAGCAGGTTTTGGTGGTGGCTCGTGGACAGTAGGTGTCTGGCCGCTAGGCTCGGCAGGAAGCTGCGGACGTGGGGTATCTTCAAGAATAGTCGCGTCCTCGAATGCATCAAAAGGTGTATGATAATGCTTGAGTCGATGGCCATTTACTTTGAAAGTCTTGTGGGTTTGCAAATCTTGAATTTCAACGGCTCCATGAGGGAATACTTGGGCAATGACAAAGGGACCAATCCAACGAGAGCGTAACTTTCCGGAAAAAAGTCTAAGGCGAGAATGAAATAGAAGCACATGTTGCCCAACTTCAAACTTCTTACCACAGTAGACACATGTAGGCACGTGTCTTTTCCTTGTATATCCAAGCGGTATCATAGGCTTCATTCCGGATTTCTTCAAGTTCGTTGAGTTGAAGCTTTCTATGAAGGCCGGCTTTATCGATGTTCATGTTGAATGCTTTAACGGCCCACCATGCTTTGTGCTCTAGCTCAACCGGTAAGTGACATGTTTTGCCATAAACTAACCGAAAAGGAGACATACCTATCGGTGTCTTGTATGCAGTCCTATATGCCCACAAAGCATTATCGAGACGATCACTCCAATCCTTCCTTGAAGGTCCAACAGTTTTCTCAAGTATTTGCTTGATCTCTCGATTACTTACCTCGGCCATGCCACTTGTTTGGGGATGATAAGGTGTAGAAACTTTATGAGTGACTCCATACTTCTTCAATAAGGCTTCAATGGTGCGGTTACAAAAATGGGATCCTCCATCGCTAATCAAGACTCTTGGAACTCCAATACGTGAAAAGATATTGGTCTTGAGAAACTCGGCTACCACCTTGGCATCATTGGTGCGTGTAGCCCTTGCTTCGATCCACTTTGACACATAATCAACCGCAAGCAATATGTAGAGAAAGCCTTTACTTGAAGGAAACGGTCCCATGAAGTCAATACCCCAAAGATCAAAAATCTCTACCTCAATGATAGGCGTGAGCGGCATTTGGTCTCTAGCTCCAATGTTCCCCATTCTTTGGCATCTATCACATGCTTTACAAAACATGAATGCATCTTTAAAAATTGTAGGCCAAAAGAATCCACAATTTAGAACCTTCAATGCCGTCTTCTTTGGTCCAAAGTGCCCACCACAAGCTTCACTATGACAAAAAGCAAGGATGGAGCGATGCTCATCTTCCGGAACACATCTTCGAATAACTTGATCACCACATTTCTTCCATAAGTACGGATCATCCCACAAAAAGTGTCGAGCTTGCTTCTTGATCCTCTTTTGTAGGTGGCTCGGCATCTCTTGGGGGAATCGGCGTGTAGCAAGAAAATTGGCAATGTCGGCATACCAAGGCTCATGTACTTCAAGTCGAAAAAGTTGCTCATCCGGAAAGGATTCTAATAAGGGCAGCCGATCCTCTTCATTAGCAAGGCGACTCAAATGATCGGCTACAACATTCTCTATTCCCTTCTTGTCTTTAATCTCAATATCGAACTCTTGAAGCAAAGAATCCATCGAATGAGCCTCGGCTTAGCATCCTTTTTTGTCATAAGATATCTCAAAGCGGCATGATCACTATACACAATGACTTTGGAGTTCAAAAGATAAGACCGAAACTTTTCCAAAGCAAAAATTACCGCTAAGAGTTCTTTCTCCGTTGTGGTGTAGTTGAGTTGAGCATTGTTGAGAGTCCTTGAAGCATAGTAAATGGCGCATGGCTTCTTCTCAATTTGTTGTCCAAGTACCGCTCCAAGTGCATAATCACTAGCATCACACATCAACTCAAACGGCTCGTCCCAATTAGGGGAGACCAACACCGGCGCCGTACACAATAAGTATTTCAATTCGGCAAAAGCTAGCTTCACAAGCCTCCGACCACTCAAACGTCACCTCCTTTTGTAACAAGTTGCTCAATGGCTTTGCAATTGAAGAGAAGTCTTTGATAAATCTTCGATAGAACCCCTCATGGCCAAGAAAACTTCTCACATCTCTAACAAATCTTGGGCTCGGCAATGCTTGAATAAGCTCCACCTTGGCTTTGTCAACCTCTAAACCTCTTGCCGAAATGATGTGCCCAAGAACAATGCCCTGCGTGACCATGAAGTGACACTTCTCCCAATTGAGCACAAGATTAGTCTCTACACACCTCTCAAGTATCTTCTCCAAGTTCCCCAAACATGCATCGAAGGTGCTTCCATACACACTAAAGTCATCCATAAACACTTCGATAATGTCTTCAATAAAATCCGAGAAGATAGCATACATACATCTTTGAAAAGTTCCGGGTGCGTTGCATAGACCGAATAGCATTCGTCGATAAGCAAACGTGCCAAATGGACAAGTAAAAGTAGTTTTCTCTTGATCATCCGGGTGTATCATGATTTGATTGTAACCACTATGCCCATCAAGAAAACAATAGAAAGAATGGCTGGCTAACCTTTCTAGCATTTGGTCCATAAACGGCAAAGGCATGTGATCCTTCCTTGTTGTAGCGTTTAGCTTCCTATAGTCGATGCACATCCGATGACCGGTTACAAGTCTTTGTGGTACAAGCTCATTCTTCTCATTCTTGACAACCGTTACACCACTCTTCTTTGGCACTACTTGCACGGGAGATATCCACTTACTATCCGAAGTTGGATAAATCACTCCACAATCAAGCAACTTGATAATCTCATCTTTCACAACTTTCATCATTGGAGGGTGAAGTCGACGTTGAGCTTCCTTAGTCGGCTTAGCTCCTTCTTCTAACAAGATGAGATGAACACATGTAGTAGGGCTTATTCCCTTGATATCCGCTAAGGTCCAACCTATCGCGGTCTTGTACTTCTTAAGCACACTTATCAAATCAACTTCTTGCTTCTCACTAAGCATTGAAGACACAATAATCGGTAGAGTATCTCCTTCTCCAAGATAAACATACTTCAATTGACTAGGGAGCTCTTTAAGTTCTAACTTTGGGGCCTCTTCCACACTTGGTCGAAATTTAGTTGTGGCACTAGGAATTGACAAGAACGAGTTCTTTGTGTATATTGGAGTGGCGTCGAGTTCGGCAACCACCTCTAGAAGGCTCGGCAATATGGTGTAGGGCTCGGCAATGTTGCAAGGTTCGGCCGATTCCTCCTTCTCTTTCTCATTCATGACTCGTTCTCCCCTCTTGTCAAATCCAACCCCTTGCTCAATCGCTAATTGCTATGCGTCGAGCGAGGTCGACATAACTTGCTCGACCTCCTCCAAAACATCAATGGCGCAACCATCCTTCAAATCAACATTGGGGAATTTCATGGCATCAAACACATTGAACTTGATCACTTCACCATCAAACTCCATAGTTAGGTTGCCCTCGGCCACATCTATCTTCGTGTGTGCGTCCTCATAAATGGTCGACCAAGTAGCAATTGCGTGCTATTGACCGATGAATCCTCCATCTCAACTACATAAAAATCGGCGGGGAATATCAATTGGTTAACTTGCACAAGCACATCCTCCACATAACTCTCCGAATACTTACTTGAGCGATCCGCAAGTTGAATGATGACATTGTCTTTCTTTAGAGGCCCTATACTCAACGTTTGGTAAACATTGAGCAGCATAACATTGATCGATGCTCCCAAGTCTAACATCACATCCTCGAAACGAGTGTTGTCTATCACACAAGGCACATTGAAGCTTCCCAGGTCCTTCATCTTTGGTGGCAACTTCCTTTGAATAACGGCCGATACCGTCTAGCTCATAGTCACCACACGAGTCTCCTTCGTATGCCTTCTAGCCGTGCAAAGCTCCTTAAGAAACTTAGCATACTTCGGTACTTGCTTAATGCACTCCAACAAAGGGATGTTGACTTGCGCTTTTCGGAAAATCTCCAACACCTCCTCGTCGGACTTATCCTTCTTTGATTTAGCAAAGCGAGAAGGGAATGGCATGCTTGAGTGCGGCACCCCTCCCTTGCTTGCTTGGCTCGGCACTAATTCACTCTTTGATGTTGCGGGATCACGCTCAAGCACGTTGCGCAGCCCCTCATTCCTCTTCTTATTGCCGCCGGCCTTCTCTTCCTCGGCAGCTTGTCTCTCGGCTGTAGCATTGTTGCCGGCGGTTTGCTCTTTCTCGGCTGCAGCATTGCCAGCTGCAGCCCCTCCGTTTCCATCACCATGGCTGCCGGCAATTGCAGGTCCAGCAGCCCTCTCGGCATCCTCAACTACCTCGAATGTTACTCGCTTCTTCTTTGGACTTGTTGGAGGAAACAACTCTCTTCCACTTCGAGTTTGAATCACCTTGGCGTGTTCGTTCCTCGGATTGGGAATCGTATTGCTAGGCAACTTTCCTTGCTCATTAAATCTCGCCATAAAGTCTACAACTTGGCCCATTTGAGTCTTGAGCTCACCAATGTCCTTTTGTTGGTTTTGTTGCCCTGCGAACAATGCTTGAGTCGCACTTGACAAAGATTGGATCACAGCATCATAATTGGGATTGCTCGATGCGGTTTGGCCTTGGCTCGGCCCTCCTTGGTTGTGGCTCGGCATGGCTGCATAGTTCCCTTGGTTCGGCTGAAATGGTTGCCGAGGCACAAAGGGTGCCCTCGGCGCATATGGCGCTCCTCCTTCTCTCGGTTGCATAGGTGTCCTAAGTACATTGTCATTGTTCGCCCAACGAAAGTTAGGATGATCATTGAACCTTGGATTGAAGTTCCCAAATCGTTGACCTCCTTGAAAGCCAATAGCATTGCACTCCTCAACTCTCTCATTCAACCCAAATTGAGGGCATTGTTCGGTTTCATGGCCCTCGGTGCATATTCCACATACCATGACACGCTTCTTCATCAAATTACTCACCAAGTCGGTAAGCTTGTCCACCTTCTCTTCTAACTTTGAGCTTGAAGACGTCTCATGCACTTTTTCATTCCTTTGCACATTGCCTCGTGCCATGCCAAATTTTTGGTTGTTCAATGCACGAACTTCCAACAAGCTTCTTGCCGCTCCGGCATTCAACTCCAAAAAGCTTCCTCCCGCGGCCGAATCAAGAAACTCTCTCTCCATAACGCGCAATCCCTCATAAAAATATTGCAACAAGAGTCCATCGCTAATGCCATGCGATGGACACAAAGATACTAGGGACTTGAACCTCTTATAGTAGTCGAAGAAAGTCTCATCTCCGACTTGCTTCACGTTTGTAATTTGCTTCCTCAGATCAGTGGTGCGTGAAGCGGGAAAATACTTGAGCAAAAACTCATCCATCATAGAATTCCACGAAATGATGCGACCATTAGGCACCTCAAACAACCACTCCTTCGCTTGATCTTCCAATGAGAACGGAAAAGCCTTCATCTTGAAGTGTTGCAAATCGGTCCCTCGCGGACACATAGACTCCGTGGTGAAGTTAAACCACTGTAGATGCTTGTTAGGATCTTCACTTGGCATCCCATAAAATGGTTTCAGCTTATGGAGGAATCCACTCCTCAATTCAATCTCTCCCGTCTTATCAGCTTCCAAGGGAGGATAAGTGATATTCGACGGAGCAACTCCAGCTCCAGCAACATGACCATTCTGTGATCGGATTGAAGTCATTCTCTCTTCTTCTTCAACTAACTCGGCAAAAGCTTCAAATTCTGGACTCTCGAGATCACACGATGACGAAACAACGGATGGAGAGCTCGGCAAAGTTGTTGCAGAACTAGGTAATGTTGGCAATGATGGTTCGGACGATGGTGCAGATGACGGACTGTTTGGTACGGCCGGTGGCAACGGCACAAACAATGCAATTGCGAGCTCTTGGTTCAAACGTTGCAATCGGCCTTGATGATCTCGTGTCCAAGTATTAGATTCGGACATGCACTTTTCTGAAATTTGCAACGTTTAAACAAGTTAGAACATCGTAAAGAAATAGAAATGCAAGAATATACATCATTACAAGCCACGGCATTGGCAATTACAGAACATCTTTCAAACAATGGCACACGATATATACAATCGGCAAAGCATCAATATGATCGGCAATAAAAGAGAAGAAATTGAAACGTTCATGATCATGTAATCGCTAAGTCTAATTTCTTTTAAATTCGTTCTAACTCTCGAAGTACGTGGAGCAGAGGAGATAACGGTGCAATAGACTGATACAGCCCCCGGTAGTATCATGCTTTACCCGATATACCTCAAGAGTTCGAACCACACAAATATGTTTTATCTTTTGAAGAAAATAGATCACATATGTCAAGTTATCTTCTAGGGTCTAAAGTGAGGTGATGCTTCGGCCCAAGCTATTGACTAGTTCGAGCGTATCTTACTTTCCAAAGGCGGTGTTGTTAAGATTCACGGAGGGCGAACCCCCTACAGGAACCAGGCAGGACTCGTTGTTGGTTACCACGGGGAGCGAACTCCCTATCGACTCACTCACCGAGAATGAACATCAGTCTGTGGGCCTTGAGATCCAGTTAAACAAACCTGAGAACCATATCAATGAAACTAACTTGCCCCATACTTTGTAAAACAAACTCGAGTCACTAACGGTCTACAAGTGTTGATCAAAGCCGCCCACAACCTCATAAAAATGGGTCTGCCAAGTTATCGCTCGTATGCGTGGGAGGGACGTATCCCACGTTTCCTAGTATACATAAAAGACGGATCTAACAAGACATCATTCGTATGAAGGGTTAAGGCTAAGACCAACAAAAGCGGCTTCTCCCTACATATTACACTTTAAAAACTACAATAAACTCAAACATACAAAAAACTACTAACTTCCTAGAAATTAAACTAAGTGATTACAAACATACATCAATATACATCATGCAACTTCCAAAATTTAAACTCTACATGCCGAAGCATATTTCTACTTTACAAAATCCCAAACGAAAATCGAAAATTACAACTTTACAACTTTACATCAAAAATTTCCAGGAATATTATATACACAACAATAACATAAATCAAGCTTTTATAATCCCCGGCAACGGCGCCAAAAATTGATGTGAACCGCGAGGCTCACACAAATAATAACCCTACAAAAGATCGTTAGTAGTATAAGCAAGTAGGGATCGTTCTAAGCCGGGGATTAAGGGTACCTGAAATATGAGATTGTTAGACAAATTTATACACATATACATCAAAAATCGTCACTCTTATGGGGGAAAGATGGTTCGGCAGCCCTAGGGCTGCCCTCTACACTATGGTACGAAAATTAAATTGCAGGAATTTAAACTCTAAACTATTATGTACATGTTTGATCATCATCTCTCACGCATCACATAGCACAAAACACACAACTCACACACAAGAATTCATGCAAGACTCAGCAATATTAGTTTAAGTTTCTTAGACTCTATTCAATTCCAACTTCAATTAGAGCCTCAACGGTCATCTAATCACTAGACTTCTTAAGTATTTTAGAAAACACTCAACGTCGAATCCTAAAATTATACTAATCATGTTTGAAAACACTCAACGTCGAAGACAAACACAAAGAGTAATTAAGCACAAGAGTCTATTAAATTGGAGACATGTCTTTAGGTATGGCGTCACTCATCCTATTAACATGTAAGTTTCGATGAATTAAGTAACCTTGATTTTAACAACCTAGAATTCAGTTCGATCGATGCCTAACTCAATCCCAAGTTATTAAGTTGGATGAAATCGCAACCTACACAAGTGCCATGGCCTTGGCATCATGTAAACATTGATTTTTATGCACAAATTCATGAAACCAATCGAATAAAAACTAAAAATACATGAACATGCTACTGCCCTAATCTAACATACGAATTCAAGCATGCAATTGTTTGCAAAATTCATCACATAAATTCCAATAAAAATTGCAACTCATGTTCATCATACAAAACCAAACAAAAACAAAATATTTTTATAACAATAATTGTGACTAAACCAAGAATAAAAATACAAGTCATAGGGATGGATCACACTTTAGAAACCTTAGAGAGCTTCGTCTTGGTGTGGTGAATGAGGCTCGGCAATGGCTGAGATAGGGTGTGGAATCGGTGGTGAATGGTGGTGGAATCGGTGGACGTGTGTTTTAGGGTTTCGGTTTAGAACTTTGGTAAAGAGTGTGGTAGAGTTTTGGCTTGTGTTCTGCAAGAGAAGAGATGATTTTTCTGTGGAAAAACAGTCCCTATATATAGGAGAATAGGTGCCGGCCCTTGTTGCACAAGGCAATCAGAAAACCTAGTGGAATAAGGTTTTGAAACCTTCCTTTCATAGTTCAATTAGGTTTTCTTTTTCTGAATTTTTCTTCAAGGCTTGGGCTTCACATCTTTATGGACTTCATATGTGATCTTGACATCTTCATTTGGTAAACTTGATCCATGGACAAATGCCCCAGCCGGCCTATCAAACAATTGGTACAAATCTGCCTTTTCCGGCAGCTTTTCCTAGCTTGACTAGGAGAACTTCTTTCTTCGTCTTTTTCTTTATTGCTTTAGCTTGGTGTCTTCCACTTTCCTTCCTTAAGCTTGGACCATCTTCATATATGCATTTGTACACCATATGATCCATCGAAAACAGAAATTACGAAAAGGAGGCAGTAGCATCCTGGAATCGGCATAAACGACCTTGTTGTAGTAACTCCGGCATATCTCCCTCCTCGAAGCTCCGATTGATGCGATTCTAAGTCTCAGATAAACTAGACACACATAGCTACCTCCATATAAAACAGTTCGATTAAATTCCTTGTGAGTCTTCAGGAATGATTTTTCGAAGTTGGGACACAGTCCCAGGAAAATCCTGGAAGTCCCTGGTGATCTTTGCTCGGACTGCCAAGTTGCAGACATCTTTTGGATGACTTCCCGAACTCCGATTGATTTGAAATTTTAATACAATATTTCCCAGTATATGAATAATAAGTACACCAAATGTCATCAAATTCGGACAAGGATAGATCACATTTTTACATATCTCAGAATCACAAAAAAGACACATTTTGCATTGTTTTCCAGAATTCTTATACTTAGTCATTTTTCGGATTCTTAGCCAACTTTTTGCCAAACTCTACCAAATTAACACTAAACTAAATTATGACTCTATCTTAGACAAATAAGGGTTAAACAAAGCATAAACGAGAGCATAAGCATGTAATATCGTCGCACATTGTGCTCCTATCACTTGCCTACTGTTACTTAGCTACCTGTGAGTCTGTGACTTGATCAACTCTGTTCTGTCCCTAGTTTACTCATCCTTGGTAATGTACTAACTACTAAGGATAATTTTATGTTTTTAAACTTCAATGTCATACTTGTTGATTGACACATTACCTATATGGATCGTGCTTGTTGATTGAATTTATGCTTTAATTGGGCATTTATGGTTTACGGTGGAAGAGCTGAAGGGCTGGTTGAGGGGAAGAGTTGTGTCACTTGTGTGTGGCTTTGGATTTGGATTTATATATAACATTTGGTTGAAATTGCAGGTTTGCTGGGCAGTGGGGAGTGGGCAGGCCGGCAGGGGGCAGTGGGCAGTGGGCAGTGGGCTGCTGGGACTCTAGGAGTGTTGGGCAGTTGGGAAGTGGGCTGCTGGGACTGGGAGTGTTGGGCACTTGGGCAGGGCATTGAGGGCAGTAGTACTTGAGGAGTTGAGGGGAAGAGTTGTGTCACTTGTGTGTGGCTTTGGATTTATATATAACATTTGGTTGAAATTACAGGTCTGCTGGGCAGTGGGGAGTGGGTAGGCCGGCAGCGGGCAGTGGGCAGCGGGCTGCTGGGACTCTGGGAGTGTTGGGCAGTTGGGCAGTGGGCTGCTGGGACTGGGAGTGTTGGGCACTTGGGCAGGGCATTGAGGGCAGTAGTACTTGAGGAGTTGAGGGCTTCAGCACTTGAGCAAAAGTTCAATACTTCATTTTGTATTTTGGTTATCTTGATTCTTGAACTTGAATCAGTTTAAATGTTTAATGACTTGAATTGTTGAAGTTTTTCATAACGAGTGAGATGTTTGATATTTGATAAATTGAAGATTTAGTGATTTGTATTATGTGTTGTTAAAATGTTTGTAACTTGTATTATGTGTAAGAATGTTAAAAATGCATGAAACTTGGAGAATTGATGTTAAAAAGTTGCTGGAAGTTGTATTGCAGGTCTGTAACAGTATTGTTTACTATTGTACATCAGGTTTTTTTAGGGCCTGAAAAAGCCCGAGGACTCGGCTCAGCTCGTCGGGCTCGGTCGCGGGCCGGTCCTTGTCCTGGAAAAAGCCCGGCTCCTCTCGGACCGAGAGGTTCGGGTTTTGAGATTTTTGGGCTCGGCCCGGCCCGCGCCCACCCCTACTCTAAACCATTCCTGAACTGACTTTATCAACTTATGAACCTAATCGTTTATAGAATGGCAGTGAGAAGCATTTAAGTCCTAACAGAAATGATCAAAAATACTTGCAAACAAACACCATATAAACTAAACACAAATGGAGAGACTACACAGAGAGACTACTAGAGGGTGGGTTTTAGTCTCTCACAAGCGTTGCCAGAGGGATTCATCAAAATCCCCATCTCAATTCTCACAGCCTTGATGGTGCTGACAATGGCGGTTGAAGAAGATGAAGAGCAGCTTGCTTTATCTTCTCATTAGCCGCTGCAGGCTGTGCATTAGCGAGTAATTAAGCCCGGAAGTTCCTGCAATCACTATAGAACAATAGTAAGAAAGTAACAATCATAAACAATGGAAGTCTACCATTTTCAACAATGTTACGACCTTGTTACAAATGTTCACCGTCGATCTTACCATCTCCGCCGAGACCCATAACCCTCACCCTAAGTCTCACATCATCTCCGCCTTCGATGACCTTAGCCTCACCCTCAAATCTAGTTCCCTCATCGGCATAATAACTTGTAGTGCCGCAGATAATGCCGTGGACGCGAATGCCTTGGAAAACATCGAAGTTGTGCTCCACAACAACAACCACAGCCACAACACCACCACCTTTTCTCATGAAGAAAACATGAGGAGGCTCTCAATGGAAGAAGAGCTCTCTAATTACTACCATAACACTGGAATGGAAATTGAGTAGCTTCAGAATGAGAGCGACCAAAACAATACAGCAACTCTCATTTGGCTAATCCCTTTGAGACCGACCAAGCCACAAATTGGAGCAATAATAATGAAATACAACAATTGCCACCACCTGACCTGCTCAGCCATTTTCACTTGCCCTCCTCTTCCGTGCTCCCACACTCCTCTATTACCTTCTCTAACTCCAGGACCATGGGAGGCTATTTCTCAGAGTCTTTTGGGT
The DNA here is from genome assembly GCA_963682095.1 of Potentilla sterilis. Classification (NCBI taxonomy): domain Eukaryota; kingdom Viridiplantae; phylum Streptophyta; class Magnoliopsida; order Rosales; family Rosaceae; genus Potentilla; species Potentilla sterilis. The sequence continues at coordinate 30,914,916 of OY821762.1, forward strand.
ATGCGGATCTGCTCAAGACCTCAGCCTCCATCACCATAGCACCAGAGACCGTCACAGCTCTGCCACATCTAGGTAAGAGACGAAGCAACCTGAAGAAAAAATTACAAAGAATCAATAAATCCCCAAATTTCAATTCATAAATTCCCAAATTACAAAATTGAAGCAATTACTGAATTAGTTGAATTGATTAGTTGGAGAGCGACGAACCGAATGGAACTTACAGGGCTGAGCCCCATCTTTAACAAGAAACCAGGGTCGAGTTTAGTCTTTACCGAGGAGCTGAAGACGAGGGTGATCTGAGAGAAGACGAGGCACTGGACTTAAAGGAGATTATGAGGCCTAGGGTTAGGGTTGCGACGACGGGAGTACCGCTGAGGTCAGGGAGGACGGCGGTCAAGGGACGAGTGCGAAAACGAGTCAGGCTAAGGGAGACGGGATGGAGGAGAGATGTGGTGGCGGAGGTCGAAGGGCAAGGGCGTGGATTCGAGGAGGAAGGTGGAGCTTAGAACCTTGGTTTATTGGTAGGCTAAATCGAATTTACGGGTAGAAATCGTAAGAGGGTTTCGAATTTAGGGCTTACCGTTTTCGAGTTTAAGAATCTGTTGGACAAGGTGAGAGTGACGGCCGGGCGGAGTGAAGGTGAGAGTGAGAGTAGTTTTGAGAGAGAAGTCTTCGAGTTGTTTTACTCTTGAGAGAGCTCGCGGCTTTGATAGAGAGAGAGAGACAGGAGAAGGGGTGTAAATATTTTTTCAAGTTTATAACACAACATAAATTATATGAAGCGTCTGATATTTTTCAGATCCAATTTAAAAGAGAGGGAATTTTGCCGCTGCTACAAATTTGGAGAGTTTGACATAGCATTAGGTTATTGCTTCATATATAGCATTAGATCACTACAAGGAAAAAAAACCTTAGGCGACGAAACTTAAAAAAATTCCTCGCCTAAGATAGCTTAGGAGACGAAAAAACTTTCCTCACCTAAGAAAAAATTTTCGTCGCCTAAGAACAGTCTTAGGCGACGAATTCTTATTTTTGTGGTCTAAGACAAAAACCTACCGACGAAAAAAATATTCGTCGTCCGTGCATTATCTTAGACCACGAAAAAAAGAAGTCGTCGCCTAAGATTTGTACTTAGGAGACGAAAATTGAAAATTCGTCGCCTAAGAAAAAATCTTAGACGACGAACTTTTTTTTCGTGGTCTAAGAAATGACGAGCACGACGAATTTTTTTCGTCGGTAGGTTTTCTTCTTAGACGACGAAACTTAATTTTCATCGCCTAAGATGCACACTTAGGCGACGAAAATAATATTTTCGTCTCCTAAGTGTGGCTCTTAGGCGACGAAAAATTAAGTTTCGTCGCCTAAGTAAACTCAGACTATAAAACCTACACTTGTTTTCCAGATCGGGAAAAGAGGCGAAAAACATCAAATTTTTCCACCGATTTTCATTTTTGGATGTGAAAAGCTTCAAATCGGGTCTTCCTAAGCCTTCTCCACTACTACCCATTGATTTTTAACTTGGTATGATCTCTTTATTCATCTTTTTCAACAATAATTTCAATTTTTTCCATTGAAATATTTCATTTTTGAGGTAGACAATTATAGAAATATATATTGTTGTGTGTGTGTATTGTGAGGTGATAGTATGTTGCTTTTGTTGATCCATACCTATATATACTCAATTAAATTGTTGGTTTTTGTGAAATTAGTGAATTATATATATTAATTATATATTTTAATAATGTTTTAATTAATTTAATTAATAATTATAATTATTTTACGAAAATCATTGTTATATGATTTATAATTAGCGGTGAATAAAAGAATGAATCATTCTTTTATTCACTGATATACATGCATTTATATATATCATTAGAAATCCCGTTCGAGAATCATGGAGAGATTCTTGAATTGTCCCATTTTTGGACAGTTTGGGGGCAGAGGACATTGTTTCACAGTTTGTATAGGTCTTGTGTATTCGTTTGCGGTCGTGGGTATATATTTCGACGAGGTCTCCCATCACTGTTCCTCGAGTGCATACTAGGTGTATAGATATTCGTGCACTTGAGGAATTGTGGGTAGATGCTGCCGAAATTTTCCCACGACTGAAAACGAATACCCAAGATCTACAAACTGTGAAACAAAGTCTTGTGTTCCTGAATGGGATTATTAGGACCCTAACCGGAGGCATAAGGTCGAGAAAAAACATGCATATAAATTATTTATTTGTTAATTTGTGATTATTTATTGTTTGTCTTATATTAATTAATATATATAACAGGTGATCGATGGATAGAGATAGGAGTTGGATGCAGTACCCAAGACAGAGCGAAGAATACCAAGAAGGAGTAGGAATTTTTATAAATTTTGTACGAGAACATGGTGGAGGAAAGAAAACACACATGTGTCCCTGCTTAAGTTGTATGAATACTAAGCGCAAGACGATTGGCCAAATCTACGATCACCTGTGTAACAGAGGTATTATGCAGAATTATACAACATGGAGTAAACACGGTGAAGCAGTAGATTATGAACCTATGGTTGCCGAAATCCAGGCTGGATACCATGACCGAACAGCTACTGGTGGTTTTGAGCCTTATACTGACCCGGCTATGAACATTCTACATGACATTTTTCCTACTTTTGCTCCAGTACGCGAGGAAGAGGAATTCCAAGAGGCAGTTTTTGAGGATGGCACAATTCCCCTTGTTGACAGTGCTGATTATGATAAGTATACCAGACTCCTTGCTCAAGTGCAGATCCCATTATTCGAGGGTAGTCCTCACACTATTTTAGAGACCATCATCTCACAGACGCAGTTGAAAGTCAAGAGTAGGTGGACAAATGACTCTTTTAATAGTCTTCTAAAATAGTTTAAGGAACACCTTCCACAACCTAACTATCTACCTGATAGTTATTACACGCTACATAAGATATTGGGCGATCTCGGTCTCAGTAATAACAAAATCCACGCCTGCAAGAACAATTGTGTTTTGTTTTACAAAGAGAAAGCCGAGCTTGATAAATGTCCCATATGTCACGCGTGGAGGTAGGAGCAAGGCACAGTTAAGGAAAACAATGTTCCTGTGAAGGTACTTCGTCATTTCCCTTTAATTCCTAGATTGAAGCGTCTTTACATGTCTTTACACACAGCAAAAGAAATGAGATGGCATGGAGAGAGAAGGACAGATGATGATACTCTCAGACACCCTGCAGATGGCGAGGCGTGGAAGTCCTTTGACAGATCATTCGCTGATTTTGCAAGAGATGTTAGAAATGTCAGACTCGGCCTTGCCTCAAATGGATTCAATCCCCATGGAAATATGAGTTTGAGTCATAGTACATGGCCTGTTATTCTTGTGCCGTACAACCTGCCTCTTTGGATGTGTATGAAGAAGGAATTTAGTATGATGTCTCTGTTAATTCCCGGCCCAAAGTCTCCAGGAAAGTGTTTGGATGTGTATCTGCAACCTTTGATCGACGAGCTGTTCGACTTATGGGAAAATAGAGCTCTTACTTTTGACAGGCACAGTGGAAGATCATTTATGATGAGAGCAATGCTGATGTTTACCATAAGTGATTTTCCTGGTTATGGGATGTTGTCGTCTCAGGCGACTAAAGGTTATAAAGCTTGTCCTCTTTGCTTGAACGAAGTCCATTCTGTTTGGTGTGCTGGGAAGGTGTGTTACTTGGGTCACCGTAGATGGCTTCCAGCTGACCACCAGTGGCGATTTCATGCTAAAGCATTTGATAAAACAGTAGAGCTTTGTCCTAAACCCCGTCCCTGGAACGGTGATGAAATTTTGGAGAAGCTGAACTCTTTCGATTTTGGTGTGTTGAGCGGTGATACCACAATACCAGTTCTGGAACGCCCTGACGAGTACAAGTGTTTTACACATAAGAGTGCATTCTATGGTTTGCCTTACTGGCCGAAATTGATTATTAGGCACACCCTAGATGTCATGCACATAGAAAAGAATGTGAGTGACAGCATTGTGGGAACAGTTCTTGACACTAAGCCAAAAACCTCAATAGACAATATTCATCAGACAATGCTATTGATAAAAACCATTGTTTGAAAAAATCAGACAATGGCAAGAAAATAAATATTGTCTGAATCTGCTATTCAGACAATAGATTTTATGTTACCATTGTGTGAGTCTATTACAGACAATTTCAGTTTACTGTGGTGTTTTAACATTGCGCTGCCTGGGACTTCAGATAATAGTTTTTATTTAACCATTGTGTGAAAACCAGCGGCAGACAATACCTTTAAATTTATATGTTGTCTGATTGGTACCCGTCATACAATGCTTTTAGTCAATTATTGTGCATTGTCTATATTTTTTTCAGACAATTGCTTTAGACAATGTTCATTATTATGCAATATTTTTATCATAACTTATCACACGAAAACGTTATTACGTACTTTTAAATGACCTTGTTTCGTCGACTCTTCCAAACATTAAACTCTCAGATAAATGAGACGTAATTATCAATGTAAAAATTTGTGAACGTTTACACTATGGCTCCCCATAGAGAGAGATAAGTTTAAATAAGGTTGAAACTATACATTCACTTAAACACTTAGTAAACAAGTTAAGGAATATTAGTGTATATGTTCCGATTTTGAATCTAAAAGTTTGGAAAATCTATTCCAACCGTTAGATATCACCGTTAAGATTAAATACATGTATGAAAAAAAATCCAACTACATCTGATAACGTTAAAGGCTCGATCGGGACGGTCAACCGGGTGAGTCAACCCTTTAAACGCTTAGAAATGGAAATTGGCCTGTCTAACTGACGTTTTTTTGCCTGACCTTCAACAGAGAATAGTTTCAAATCGATGAGACGCAACTAATCGTATAAAAATTTTCCTCAAAATATTTACCGACCGTCAGGCTAGCCATAGGAAAACGGAAGTAAAAAACAGTTAACTGCAACATTCGGCACACAGATTTTGTCGGAATCTTCTCATTTTTCAACCGTAGACGTATTTCAATATTTTGGTCATATCTTATTTCACGACACATTTGCATTTGAAGAGTGTACGTATAGTAACTATTTGAAACTATACATTCACTTAAACACTTAGTAAACAAGTTAAGGAACATTAGTGCATATGTTCCGATTTTGAATCTAAAAGTTTGGAAAATCTATTCCAACCGTTAGATATCACCCTTAAGATTAAATACATGTATGAAAAAAAATCCAACTACATCTGACAACGTTAAAGGCTCGATCGGGACGGTCAACCGGGTCAGTCAACCCTGTAAACGCTTAGAAATGGAAATTGGCCTGTCTAAATGACGTTTTTTTGCCTGACCTTCAACAGATAATAGTTTCAAATCGATGAGACGCAACTAATCGTATAAAAATTTTACAAAATTGATTTAACGAACGTCAGGCTACCCATAGGAAAACGAAGGAATAAAACCTTTGACCGCATCTTTCGCCACTCAGATTTTATCAGAATCTTGTCATTTTTCAACCGTAGACGTATTACAATATTTCGGTCATATCTTATTTCACGACACATTTGTATTTTCAAAAGTTAGCTTCTTTTATATAGTTGTTTCGAAAAGTTGTATACTTTTATTACTCAAAAAAGTTTTTAAGAGGTTCAAAGAGTTGACATTTTATTTATTTGATTTCTCGAGAAACTTTCTTAACCAAAGTTGTAGTGCTCGGCGAGTTGAATTCGTGAACATGCGACACGTGTAATTTGGAAATCGTATGAAGAAATTAGGGTGAATTGAAGTTTTTTGCCTAAAAAAATTGAGGTATAAATAAAATTTTTGTTCTAGGGTTTCATTACTAGAGTTGTAGTGCTCCTTCTCCTCCCGCTCTAAATTTTTGTCTCCCTCTCAGCCTCTCACTCTCTGGTACTCTCTCAGCCTCTCACTCTCTCAAACTCCCTGGGTCTCCCGTATCCTCTCCCTCTCCCTACCTCCGAGCCCACCGTTGACGAGGAGCACCTGTGTCCCAGCTCACCTCTCCGGCTCTCCCTCTCTTTCTCTCTCGCTCAGACGCTCTCATTCTCACAGTCGCCGCCGCCAACAGCCTACCGTTGTGTTCTCGATCCGAACAAGTCTTCAAAGAGCAAACCTGTATTCTCGATCAGATCAAGTCCGCTAACAGATTCTCTATCCGACGACGAGAATCTGGTCATGTTGGACTGTGGTGCCCATGTTGAGAGAAGAGGTTGCAAAGCGGTCCAACTCCGAGCCCGGCTCGATCAATCTGATATGCGCCGGCCGGGTTTTGAAGGACGGCGACGGCAGCGAGAGTTTGACCCAGTTGGGTGTTAAGAACAACGCCAAGATTCTGGCCAGTCGGGTTTGTGCTCAGGAGGGTAAGTCTCTTGGTCAGGAGTTGATGGCCGAAACCGAACGCGCTCAGAGACTCGCACGAGTCAAGTAAGTTTTTTGATCATGGGTTTGTTTTGTTTTGATCAAAGCTTTGACCTTTGTGAAGAATTTGATTGTTTAGTTGGTTTGGTGATATGGGTTTGTTTGGTTTTGATGAAAGTGTTGAACTTAGTGAGAATTTGGTCGTGTTAGTTGGTTTGGATGGTTGGTTGCGGCACTTTTGTGTTTTTGTTGGTGAGTAAAGTAATATGTATGAGCTTTTGGTATGAGATGGAAGTGTGGGATTGATATGCAGGGCAATGTCTTTCACATTTTTGTGTTTTGTAATTTGTTTAGTATATTAAAGTGTTTTGGTTTAACCAGTGTGTGTTGAATTTGCAGGGCTGCTGCGACTGCGATGTCCAAGAGGCACGCGGATGGTTCATTGCCAATTAATATAGTACTTGAGGATCAGAGTGGGAAGAAAGTGCAAATGGGAACGGAGACTGATCAGCGGTAGGGTTTAATTAGGTTTCTGTAATTTCTGTTGTGAAGTTGGATGCTTTTATGAGAAGTGTTGAGGGATGTTGAAAGTAAAATTTGAACTGTTGTTTGACAGGGCAATCATGATGGGCCTGATGCTTCATACCAATGCAAAGCAACTGATTATAGCACAAAACTACCAAGATGCATTGGAAGTGCTCACCATGGGGGAGGTTAGTTACTGGTGCTTTTTTCCACTCTTAGTTTTGTTCATATGAAGCATGTTATATGACTTGTTCATGCTTGTTATAGCAGCTTTGAATATGTTTCCAGTAACTAAAGAATGTCGCCTTATCTCTGTGTTTTGTTTTTATGTATCATTCTTGTAGGAGGCTTTCTCTCTCTGTGATCCGAAGGTTCTTGAGGTGAGTAGGTTACTTTATTGAAGACTTTTTATGACTACAAATTCCATATGCTCATGTGACTTTGGCAGTTAAACTATATCAAGCTAGCTTTCATTTTCTGACATTGGTATCCGTGTGTTTGCTTCCAGCTGGTCGACAATCCTTCTATACTGCAAATCGATATGGTTTGGTGTTATTTCATGCTTAGAGATATCAACTGGCTCTCAGTGGCAGGAATTCGCCTTGAGAAAGTCAGAGAAGGACTTGAACGGGCTCATGGAAAGGACTCTTCTCGTGTTAGACTTCTTCAGGATACTATTGTCTGTATCTAAGAATCACAATGGAATGGAAAACGATACTATTGTCTGTAACTCATAATCACAATAGAAACGAAACTAAAACCATTGTCTATAGCAGATGCAGATAACAACTATCAAACACAAATTTGAAAATCCAGAAATGACTGTAGTTTAAATCAAATATGGACAATACATAAAGAGAAAACTAAATTGTGCAAAACTAATAAAGACAATATTTTTTTATAAATAAGTGTCTTCTTATAATGGAAAAGACAATATTTCCTGAAAAAATGCTATTGTACAAAATAACATGAGACAATGATTTATAACAAAGTAGCGTTGTCGTTACTGGATGTCAGACAATGACTCTTTTTGTCCTACCATTGTTCATAGTGGTTATTAGACAATTATAATTTGCCATTGTCTGAAGCGTGTATCAGACAATTGCTGGGTAGACAATGGTAACGGTACCTCATTAGACAATGCTAAAAAACCATTGTCTATTGAGGTTTTTGGCTTAGTGTGATATCAAAGGAAAGAGTAAGGACACTTTGAAAGCACATCAGTATCTAAAGGAGAAGGGATTACGAAAACACTTGTGGCCAGTGAAGACGGCGTCAGGGACTTTCATACCTGTTGCACCTTACACAGTTAAACCGGCTTTCAAGAAGCAGGTTTTCATATGGTTTAAAGGAGTACAGTATCCTCATGGGTATGCAGGAAATATATCTCTGTGTATTAACTTGAGGCTTAATACGTTTAACGGATTGAAGAGCCACGACTATCATGTATTGCTACAACGTCTTATTCCAGTGGTTATCCGACTCTATTTGCATCCAGATGTGGTCGAACCTATAATAGCATTGTGTAGGTTCTTTCAGAAGTTATGCGCTAAAGAGCTGAAGAAGTCAGATGTTCTCATTCTCAAAGAAGACATCATCTACATTTTGTGCAAATTGGAAAGGATTTTCCCCCCTGCTTTCTTTGACAGTATGATTCATCTGATGATCCATCTTCCAGTTCAAGCACTGCTTACTGGTCCAGTTCATTGCACCTGGATGTATCCTCAAGAAAGGTACTATTTATTATTCGTATTTCCCCATTCATTATAATATTCTCTTGTATATATACTTCACTAATAACTGTACGTGTAATTTCAGACAACTGTTTCAATACAAACAGTTATGTAAAAGCAAGAGTCACCCTGAAGGATCGATAGCGGAGTCGTACATTACACATGAATGTGTAACATACTGCAACTTATATCTCTGTAACAATGACGAAGCAGAATCTTCTACAACAGCCTCTACAGTACTAGAGTTAAAACTTTCAGTCCTTTCAAGTGTTGTACGTCCGTTTGGTAATTTACCAACTTCAGAAAGACTGACAGATGCTGAGCTAATTGAAGCTCATTGGTGCGTACTACAACACTGTGACGAAGCACAATATTTCATGCGTGAGCATTTGAAGCTGATTGAAGCAAATCGTCGAGACCGAAGGTCGAAAGAGACGCACAAAAGAACATTTCCTATTTACTTTCGCAAATGGGTACGTCACAATATTTTTTATGTTACAATATCTCCATTTCAATATTAGTATTCTAGCTAGTCAGTTCAATTTAAATAATAACTTATCACAACTTGACAGGTGGAAAATCTCCAAATACAGAACAGTGATTGGTACACGTCCGAATTGCACCATTTGGCTAGAATGCCAATTTCCCACAGGGTGCGAGCGATGTGTTTTGTCAACGGCGTCAAGTTTGTGACACTTCAACGAGATGTAAACCGCACAACGCAAAATTACGGGGTCATGGTAGATGGTGACGACTTCACCTACTATGGAGTGCTACTCGCCGTTGTCGAACTAGTATATGGAAATATGCTCGTTGTCTTGTTCAAGTGTAGATGGTTTAACACTAATCAAAGTGTTCCTGGGAGTACAAAGATGGATTACGGCATGTTATCGGTGAATACAAACACAAGTTGGTATGAAAATGAGGCGTTCATTCTTACTAGCATGGCAAAACAGGTGTTTTATCTCGATGATCCTAAGGCCGGTGGATTTTGAAAAGTGGTTAACCCGATGTCACATAGGAATATATGGAGTGCGTCTACAATTGAAGGGGGTGAAGAACATGATGATGAAGATGACGGCAACACTGATAAACCATATCAAGAGCATTCGGCTTCTCAAATCCCTAATGTAGAGGCTATTCGCGACGACAACCGCTTGCATTTTGTCACTTCTGATGAATACATTGCAGACCCAACTGCATCTACATCTCAAAACAGAGCCAATGACGACTTCATTAATGACGAGGATGATGAGGAATCAGACGACGATGAAAATTCCAATGATGACTTCACTGATACGATTGAAGATACAAATGATACAAACGATGACGATTATGATGGAGAGCCATGATCAGATTTAAATTATATTTTTTAATTCAATAAATTTGTTCGTGATATATAATTACAATTATAAAACGGTGTGTACGTACGTACTTCGACTGTTAATTAATATATGCGCCTTGAACTATTCGGGGATCCGACTGACAGATACTTAGTATATATAAACGTTATAAACCTAATTGTTTTCCCCTATGATCACACTACCAGAAAAGGGGTTATAGCCGACGATATGGAAAAAAAACGGCCGACGAAATAGTACTTCGTCGGCTATAACCACTACAAGGAAAAAAACCTTAGGCGACGAAACTTAAAAAAATTCCTCGCCTAAGACAGCTTAAACGACGAAAAAAAGTTCCTCACCTAAGAAAAATTTTTCGTCGTCTAAGAACAGTCTTAGACGACGAATTACACTTTTCGTGGTCTAAGACAAAAAATTGCCGACGAAAAAAATTTTCGTCGTCCCTGCATTATCTTAGACCACGAAAACAAAAAATCGTCGCCTAAGATTTTTACTTAGGAGACGAAATATCAAAATTCGTCTCCTAAGAAAAAATCTTAGACGACGAAATTTTTTTTCGTGGTCTAAGAAGTAAAGGGGACGACGATAATTTTTTTCGTCGGCCTGTTTTGTTCTTAGACGACGAAAAATAATTTCGTCGCCTAAGATCAAAACTTAGGCCACGAAAAAAAAATTTCGTCGCCTAAGTTTTGATCTTAGGCGACGAAAAATTAATTTTCGTCGTCTAAGTAAATCCAGACTATAAATCCTGCACTCATTTTTCCGATCGGGAGCAGAGACCATTTTTCCCCAAAAACCAAAATTTTTTTCTTTCCCTCAAATTTTCCACTGATTTTCATTCTTGGATGTGAAAAGCTTCAAATCGGGTCTTCCTAAGCCTTCTCCACTACTACCCATTGATTTTTAACTTGGTATGATCTCTTTATTCATCTTTTTCAACTATAATTTCAATTTTTCCATTGAAATATTTCATTTTTGAGGTAGAGAATTATAGAAATATATATTGTTGTGTGTGTATATTGTGAGGTGATAGCTAGTATATATGTTGCTTTTGTTGATCCATACCTATATATACTCAATTAAATTGTTGGATTTTGTGAAATTAGTGAATTATATATATTAATTATATATTTTAATAATGCTTTAATTAATAATTATAATTATTTGACGAAAATCATTGTTATATGATTTATAATTAGCGGTGATATACATGCATTTATATATATCCCTAGAAATCCCGTTCGAGAATCATGGAGAGATTCTTGAATTGTCCCATTTTTGGACAGTTTGGGGGCAGAGGACATTGTTTCACAGTTTGTATAGGTCTTGTGTATTCGTTTGCGGTCGTGGGTATATATTTCGACGAGGTCTCCCATCACTGTTCCTCGAGTGCATACTAGGTGTATAGATATTCGTGCACTTGAGGAACTGTGGGGAGATGCTGCCGAAATTTTCCCACGACTGAAAACGAATACACAAGATCTACAAACTGTGAAACAAAGTCTTGTGCTCCTGAATGGGATTATTAGGACCCTAACCGGAGGCATAAGGTCGAGAAAAAACATGCATATAAATTGTTTATTTGTTAATTTGTGATTATTTATTGTTTGTCTTATATTAATTAATATATATAACAGGTGATCGATGGATAGAGATAGGAGTTGGATGCAGTACCCAAGACAGAGCGAAGAATACCATGAAGGAGTAGGAATTTTTATAAATTTTGTACGTGAACATGGTGGAGGAAAGAAAACACACAGGTGTCCCTGCTTAAGTTGTATGAATACTAAGCGCAAGACGATCGGCCGAATCTACGATCACCTGTGTAACAGAGGTATTATGCAGAATTATACAACATGGACTAAACACGGGGAAGCAGATTATGAACCTACGGTTGCCGAAATCCAGGCTGGATACCATGACCGAACAACTGCTGGTGGTTTCGAGCCTTATACTGACCCGGCGATGAACATTCTACATGACATTTTTCCTACTTTTGCTCCAGTACGCGAGGAAGAGGAATTCCAAGAGGCAGTTTTTGAGGATGGCACAACTCCTCTTGTTGACAGTGCTGATTATGATAAGTATACCAGACTACTTGCTCAAGTGCAGATCCCATTATTCGAGGGTAGTCCTCACACTGTTTTAGAGACCATCATCTCACAGACGCAGTTGAAAGTCAAGAGTAGGTGGACAAATGACTCTTTTGATAGTCTTTTAAAACAGTTTAAGGAACACCTTCCACAACCTAACTATCTACCTGATAGTTATTACACGCTACATAAGATATTGGGCGATCTCGGTCTCAGTTATAACAAAATCCACGCCTGCAAGAACAATTGTGTTTTGTTTTACAAAGAGAAAGCCGAGCTTGATGAATGTCCCATATGCCACGCGTGGAGGTGGGAGCAAGGCACAGTTAAGGAAAACAGTGTTCCTGTGAAGGTACTTCGTCATTTCCCTTTAATTCCTAGATTGAAGCGTCTTTACATGTCTTTACACACAGCAAAAGAAATGAGATGGCATGGAGAGAGAAGGACAGATGATGATACTCTCAGACACCCTGCAGATGGCGAGGCGTGGAAGTCCTTTGACAGATTATTCCCTGATTTTGCAAGAGATGTTAGAAATGTCAGACTCGGCCTTGCCTCAGATGGATTCAATCCCCATGGAAATATGAGTTTGAGTCATAGTACATGGCCTGTTATTCTTGTGCCGTACAACCTGCCTCCTTGGATGTGTATGAAGAAGGAATTTAGTATGATGTCTCTGTTAATTCCCGGCCCAAGGTCTCCAGGAAAGTGTTTGGATGTGTATCTGCAACCTTTGATCGACGAGCTGTTAGACTTATGGGAAAATGGAGTTCTTACTTTTGACAGGCACAGTGGAAGATCATTTATGATGAGAGCAATACTGCTGTTTACCATAAGTGATTTTCCTGGTTATGGGATGTTGTCGTCTCAGGCGACTAAAGGTTATAAAGCTTGTCCTGTTTGCTTGAACGAAGTCCATTCTGTTTGGTGCGCTGGGAAGGTGTGTTACTTGGGTCACCGTAGATGGCTTCCAGCTGACCACCAGTGGCGATTTCATGATCTAGCATTTGATAAAACAGTAGAGCTTCGTCCTAAACCCCGTCCCTGGAGCGGTGATGAAATTTTGGAGAAGCTGAACTCTTTCGATTTCGGGGTGTTGAGCGGTGATTTATCTATACCAGTTCCGGAACGCCCTGACGAGTACAAGTGTTTTACACACAAGAGTAGATTCTATGATTTGCCTTACTGGTCGAAATCCATTCTTAGACACACCCTAGATGTCATGCACATAGAGAAGGGAGTAAGTGACAGCATTGTGGGAACAATTCTTGATATCAAAGGAAAGAGTAAGGACACTTTGAAAGCACGTCAGTATTTGAAGGAGAATGGATTACGAGAACACTTGTGGCCAGTGAAGACGGCGTCAGGGACTTTCATACCTGTTGCACCTTACACAGTTAAACCGGCTTTCAAGAAGCAGATTTTCGTATGGTTTAAAGGAGTACAGTATCCTCATGGGTATGCAGGAAATATATCTCGGTGTATTAACTTGGGGCTTAATACGTTTAACGGATTGAAGAGCCACGACTGTCATGTATTGCTACAACGTCTTATTCCAGTGGTTATCCGACCCTATTTGCATCCAGATGTGGTCGAACCTATAATAGCCTTGTGTAGGTTCTTTCAGAAGTTATGCGCTAAAGAGCTGAAGAAGTCAGATGTTCTCATTCTCAAAGAAGACATCATCTACATTTTGTGCAAATTGGAAAGGATTTTCCCCCCTGCTTTCTTCGACAGTATGATTCATCTGATGATCCATCTTCCAGATCAAGCACTGCTTACTGGTCCTGTTCATTGCACCTGGATGTATCCGCAAGAAAGGTACTATTTATTATTCGTATTTCCCCATTCATTATAATATTCTCTTGTATATATACTTCACTAATAACTGTACGTGTAATTTCAGACAACTGTTTCAATACAAAAAGTTATGTAAAAGCAAGAGTCACCCTGAAGGATCGATAGCGGAGTCGTACATTACACATGAATGTGTAACATACTGCAACTTATATCTCCGTAACAGTGACGAAAACATTGCAGAGTCTTCTACAGCAGCCTCTACAGTACCAGTTCCGAAACTTTCCGTCCTTTCAAGTGTTGTACGTCCGTTTGGTAATTTACCAACTTCAGAAAGACTGACAGATGCTGAGCTAATTGAAGCTCATTGGTGCGTACTACAACACTGTGACGAAGCACAATATTTCATGGGTGAGCATTTGAAGCTGATTGAAGCAAATCGTCGAGACCGAAGGCCGAAAGAGACGCACAAAAGAACATTTCCTGTTTACTTTCGCAAATGGGTACGTCACAATATTTTGTATGTTACAATATCTCCATTTCAATATTAGTATTCTAGCTAGTCAGTTCAATTTAAATAATAAGTTATCACAATGTGACAGGTGGAAAATCTCCAAATACAGAACAGTGATTGGTACTCGTCCGAATTGCACCATTTGGCTAGAATGCCAATTTCCCACAGGGTGCGCGCGATGTGTTTTGTCAATGGCGTCAAGTTCGTGACACTTCAACGAGATGTGAACCGCAGAACGCAAAATTGCGGGGTCATGGTAGATGGTGACGACTTCACCTACTATGGAGTGCTACTGGCCGTTGTCGAACTAGTATATGGAAATATGCTCGTTGTCTTGTTCAAGTGTAGATGGTTTAACACTAATCAAAGTGTTCCTGGGAGTACAAAGATGGATTACGGCATGTTATCGGTGAATACAAACACAAGTTGGTATGAAAATGAGCCCTTCATTCTTGCTAGCATGGCAAAACAAGTATTTTATCTCGATGATCCTAAGGCAGGTGGATTTTGGAAAGTGGTTAACCCGATGTCACATAGGAATATATGGAGTGCGTCTACAGTTGAAGGGGGTGAAGAACATGATGATGAAGATGACGGCGACACTGATGAACCATATCAAGAACATTCGGCTTCTCAAATCCCTAATGCAGAGGCTATTCGCGACAACAACCGCTTACATTTCGTTACTTCTGATGAATTCATTGCAGTCCCAAATGCATCTACATCTCAAAACATAGCCAATCAAAACTTCATTAATGACGAAGATGATGAGGAATCAGACGATGATGAGGAAACATACGACGATGACGATTCCAATGATGGCTTAACTGATACGATTGAAGATGCAGACGATACAGACGATGACGATTATGATGGAGAACCATGATCAGATTTAAATTATGTTTTTAAATTCAATAAATTTGTTTTTGATGTATAATTAAAAATACATGAATGGTGTGTACGTACGTACAGAACCTTCAACTGTGTTCTGTGTTAATTATTATGTTGGATTACAATTTCGTCAAGAAAATTAAAATGGGCACAATTGCGATATTTGGGGTCTTTCGTCGACCAAATGCACCTATATGAACATGGCCGAAAATGCCATCATTAAAAAGTCAATTTTTATAAAAAAAATTGTCACTTAGTCGACGAAATTATAAGTTTCGTCGTCTAAGTATTTACGTAGTCGACGAAAACCTTATTTTCGTCGTCTAAGTATTTTCTTAGACGACGAAACTTATAATTTCGTCGACTAAGTGTCTATTTTTTTTTTTAAAATTGACTTTTTAATGTTCCACACAATAAATTTTGGGAAAATTTTAACTAAGCTTAGTCGACGAAACAGTCTTTTTCGTCGTCTAAGTAAACACTTAGACGACGAAAAAGTGTGTTTCGTCGACTAAGTGTTAATTATTTTTTAAAATTTGGCTTTATTTTCCGCCAATAAATTTGGCAAAAATTTGAACTGGTCTTAATCGACGAAAACTTAAGTTTCGTCGTCTTAGTTTTTACTTAGGCGACGAAAATATCATTTTCGTCGTTTAAGACTTTACTTAGCCGACGAAACATACTTTTTCGTCGACTAAGTGTAAATTGTTTTTAATATTTTGGCGGACTGATTTGAATTAATTGAAAATTTGGGAATACACTTAGACGACGAAACTTATTTTTCGTCGTCTAAGTTTTTACTTAGCCGACGAAAATATCATTTTCGTCGTTTAAGACTTTACTTAGTCGACGAAAATTAAGTTTTCGTCGCCTAAGTGAAGTAAATATACCCGAGAATCCCTAATTCACAGATCTGTTTCGTTCCTCCCCCCCTCACCGGCCTCCCTCTCCGATCCTCTCCCCACCTCCCCACCTCCACCGGCCTCCCTCTCCTCTCCCCACCTCCACCGGCCTCCCCACCTCCACCGGCCTCCCTCTCCTCTCCCCACCTCCCCCCCTCACCGGCCTCCCTCTCCGATCCTCTCCCCACCTCCCCACCTCCACCGGCCTCCCTCTCCTCTCCCCACCTCCACCGGCCTCCATCTCCTCTCCCCACCTCCCCACCTCCACCGGCCTCCCTCTCCTCTCCCCTGCTCGGCCTCCTCCCCCTGCTCGGCCCTCCCCCTGCTCGGCCTCCTCCCCCTGCTCGGCCTCCTCCCCCTGCTCGGCCTCCTCCCCCTGCTCGGCCTCCTCCCCCTGCTCGGCCCTCCCCCTGCTCGGCCTCCTCCCCCTGCTCGGCCCTCCCCCTGCTCGGCCCTCCCCCTGCTCGGCCTCCTCCCCCTGCTCGGCCTCCTCCCCCTGCTCGGCCCTCCCCCTGCTCGGCCAGCCTCCAATCGGGTATGTTAAACCCATCACTAATTATGTTTGTCTTAATTCATATTGGTATAGGAAAATTTAGATTTGATTTATTTTGATATAAGAATTGGTATATGTGGATAATATGGATGGATTGATTGATTGATTTTGTGCTTGGTATAAGAATTGGAATTGGAATTGGAATTGTTGTTGTTTGTTGGTGAGATGGGTTAATCTGTGTGTATTGTAGCTATTGTTGTATTTTTGGCTTGGAGAAGGTTGTGATGGCTGAGGAGGTGGTTTTCTTTTTGTGTAGTTTGTGTGATGAGATTTTAGGAGGGTTTGGTATTCGAATCTGTGATGAGCTTTCGGTGTAACTTGTGATGAGCTTTTATTGGTTTTACTTGGATGAATTAGTGTAGTGCATGCGATTGTTTTTAGGTTTGGGAGTTCGTTTCTGATGTGTGTTTACATTTCATGGTGTAGTGTTATACTTTGTTAGTACCTGGAAAGTTAACCAAGGTTTTTGGTGGTATGGTTTGCTTGTTAGTTGCTATTCTCATTAGATTGGGATCAATAAGGCTGTCTGTATGTGAGTGAAATACATTCCTCTATATTGGTTTCAAATACCTTAATCAACCTTCAATTGTTTAACCATGTTCAAAGCATGGTGTTAGGAAGTGATTAAAATGGTTTATTTAGTTTCAAAAGCAAAATCTTTCTCATTGGTTCATCATCAGAATTTTGAAAGGTGACATCTGATTATACATGCATAGTTTTGTAAAATGATTTTTCCTGTACAATGGGGTCATAATTTCTTAATCATTTCAACTTTGTGTTTCTTTACAGGAAAAATATGCCGCCGACTCAGGGATTTCTGAAGAAGAAGAGGCAGGAGTTATTTGACCGCTTCTACAAGTCAAATAACTCTGAAGGGAGTGGTTCGCGGCCACCTACGGAATCGTCTGCGAACGTATCATCACCTCCCCCTCCGCCCCCATTGGAGGATACTGCATCCCCTTTAGTAGCAGACACCGCACCTGACGTCGACGACAGCGATGGTGATTGTGAGATCAGCTGTCGGCGCACATTTCGTCCTCGGCCTGATGGAGGTAAACATAATCCAACACTTTCAATTAAGTCATTTAGTTATAAATGAGTGTTATTACTTTCTAATTAAATTGTTATTGTTTTGGCAGCACCTCCTCCCAAACACAAACGAGGGTTGGTAAAAGGCTTGAAGGCCTACACGTCTTGGGTGCAGCACGGAGAGAAGGTGAAGATCGTCATGGATGATGAGTTCTTGCACGGACCGCAGACCAGTGCACTGAACAGTTGGCTGACTCATGATATCGGGCATATCATTCGGGACAGCATTCCCATGACTGCTGCAAGTTGGTGGGATCTGGAGGAGGATGATCAGCTGAAGCTCAAAAATGAACTCGACGTAAGTTAACTACAATTTTGATATTTTAATTATCTATAAGCTTCCATATTAATTCTAATTTTTTTGTAATAGCTTGTTTATGACATCCCTTGGGATGATAAGAAGATGGTCAAGTGGGTTTACAAGCATGCCGCCAAGACCTTCACAGCCTTCAAGAGCAAGCTCAACAGGCTTAGGATTGCCAATCCTGGGAAAATTCCGAAAGAGTTCAAAGATAGGCAGGAGGAGTGGTCTTGGCTGCTTCACCACTTCGAGAGCGATGAGTTTCAGGTATATAATTTTGTAATAGTAGT
This sequence comes from Potentilla sterilis, assembly GCA_963682095.1. NCBI lineage: Eukaryota > Viridiplantae > Streptophyta > Magnoliopsida > Rosales > Rosaceae > Potentilla > Potentilla sterilis. The sequence continues at coordinate 30,933,320 of OY821762.1, forward strand.
ATGTGCTTTCAAATGTTAACATTTTTCATTTTAGTTTTATTTCAATGCTAACTATTTGTCTCATATTTAATCATATTTCTACAGAGACGATCGACCGCCAACGCCCTCAACCGGGGGAAGAAGACGTTACACCATCGGTCCGGTTCAAAGCCGTTCATCTACGGGGCGCACGAATTGAAGCAAAAAGGTGAACTATTCCCCTTGGTGAAGAATTATGAGATGGTGTACCCTCCTGAGCACCCAGAGGCGGCAGAAAATATAGTAAGTTTCTCTTATCCTATAACTAGACATGGCATTATGTTTGGATTATGTTTAACCGTTGTGGTTTGATGAATAATATCTGCCGATTATGTTTGGATTATTTACAATGCATTATTCATATGCATGTTACTTGCTTGGTCTTTGCAGCGCCGTATCAATGCCGAGCTCGAGAGGGTGATGACCACTGTGAGGCAGGAGCACCCCGACGTTCCGGAGGATCTGATCTACAACTATTTTGACGAGCCGACTCAAGCCCGAGTGCTTGTCAGCGCACTGGGACCGCGAAACAGCGGTGAGATCCGGGGGTTAGGAGGAGTCACTTTCGGTGTCGGCTCCCAATCATCGCAAGGGGAAAATTCCACCGGACGCAGTCGGTCGTCAAATGGGGAGCGTGTGAGACGACTGGAGGAGGAGACCCGACAGCGTATAGCTCTTGCAGAGGAGGAGGCCCGAGAGCGTATCAGACTTGCAGAGGAGGAGGCCCGAGAGCGTATCCGACTTGCAGAGGAGCAGACACGATTGGTAACTGAGCGTCTTAGCTGGTTGGAGCAAGAGTTCCAGTCGTTTAGGAACCGACCACAGTAGCTTGCAGGCTCCTCACTCTCCCTATCTACGTACGATATTGTTTGATGTGTAATATTTTTATTGAACAAATGTATGAATTTATATTATTGTACGATGTTATTCGGTATTGTACGATATTATTCGGTATTTAATTTTTATCGATACTTTTTTTAATATATTTGAATATTCAGTATCCGAAATTTTTTTTTTTTAAATTTAATACATGCTTAGTCGACGAAACTAAATTTTTTCGTCGCCTAAGATGTATACTAAGTCGACGAAATTATTTTTTCGTGGACTAAGATATTTACTTAAGCCACGAAAAATAATAATTTCGTCGCCTAAGATAAACTCTTAGGCCACGAAAAAATATTATTTCGCGGCTTAAGTAAAGATCTAAGACCACGAAATAAAATATTCCGTCGACTTAGTATGAAGCTTAGGAGACGAAAAAATATAGTTTCGTCGACTAAGTTTCCATCTTAGGCCACGAAATACTTTATCTTTCGTCGCCTAAACTAAAAACTTAGACCACGAAAATGTTGAGTTTCGTGGTCTAAGTCATTATCTTAGGCCACGAAATTTCTTTTTCGTCGTCTAAGCCATAGTTTAGCCGACGAAAAAATTCGTCGTCTCAGAATTTTTTTCGTCACCATTTTTCTTAGACGACGAAATTTTTTCGTCTTCTAAGAATTATCTTAGTCGACGAAATTGTGTTATTTTCGTCGTCTAAGTATTTAGCCCACAAACTTTAGACGACGAAACTTAGGCGACAAAATTTTCGTCACCAAAAAACTTAGTCGACGAAAATCCATCTTAGGTGACGAAAAATTTTCGTCGCCTAAGATATTCAGTGTTGTAGTGAACCCCTTATAGCCGACGAACTACTATTTCGTCGGCCACATCGTCGGCTATAATATTATAGCCGACGACTGCCGACAACTCGTCGGCTATAACTATAGCCGACGAAACGTTTTTCGTTATAGCCGACGAGAATGGTATTCGTCGGCTATAATAGTTATAGCCGACGAAAAGTTTTTGGTTATAGCCGACGACGAGGGTATTCGTCGGCTATAACTCTTATATCAGATCGACCTTCTGCATCAGGGAGCTCATTCGTCGATGAAATCGTCCAAAACGCTCTGAAATCGTCGAAAACCTCGGCCATAAGCTTGAAAGGTACGTATATTGCTGTGTGTGTTGATTTAGTTGGTTATATGCAGAGGTGTGTTAATTTAGAGTTTAATTAGAATAAATGTGTGATTAATTTGATATATATATATATATATATATATATATGTGTGTGTTGAGATGAGATTATTAATGGGTTGATATATATGTTGTATTGGTTAGATAGAATTGAAGTTTTGTTGAAGATTAGTGATTGATTGTTGATTTATAGGTGATTTTAGATGAATTTGATGAAAAAATGTATATATATATTAATTAATTTAATTGTAATTAAAAATATATTGTTGGTATATATAAAAAATACATTGTGTTTAATTAATTAGGGAGATTGACGATGTTTTAATTAATTTAGGGATGCATGTGTATATATATATATATGTGTGTGTGTGTAATGATGAATTTTTTAATTAATTAGTACGTGCGTACGTACGTAGTACGTGCATATATACATATCTATATATAGCTATATTTATTTCTTGAATTTACAGGATGGACAAGAGTTGGATTACCCTTGGAAGATGGGATGAGGCGTATCATGATGGAGTTAGGAGTTTCCTGGATTTTGTGATGGCTAACTGTGGAGACACTACACTTCATTATTGTCCGTGTAAAAAGTGCAAGTGTGCCACCCCACGACACCGGTTTTCCATAGAGACAGTGGAGCAACACCTGGCTAGATATGGATTTTGGGTCCTATACACTAATTGGATTTATCACGGTGAACCAGAGTTTGCGGGTCCTCATGATCATGGACAATTTGCGGAGAGAGGGAGTTCCTCCAATGATCCGACAACGAACTGGATCAACGATATGTTTCCTCGTGAGAGCGGTGTCTTTGAGGAAGCACCAGATGTGCAACTCCCACCTCCGGAGATGGAGTGTTTCCCTGATATTGAGCCACTCGAGCCATTACCCCGATCTCCGGTCAACACAAGTGGTATGGAAAAGTACAACAACCTGATCGCATTGCAACAGACTCCGTTGTACCCCGGATGCAGTAAGACTGTCCTTGAATCTGTCATGGGAGTGATGAAGATCAAAACGGAGAACAAAGGCACTGTCAAATCGGTTGATGATTGGCTTCGGCTATGGGGTGGGGCGATGCCCCCCGGACATCGGCTTCCTACCAGTCATCATAAGGTGCGACATATCCTTAAAGATCTCGGCCTTTCCTACATCAAGATTCATGCATGCAGATACGATTGCGTTCTGTTTTACGGGGAAGGACTTGCAGATCTTGAATACTGCCCATTATGCAATACAGAGCGGTATAAGTTCACTCCTAAAGGGAACAAGAAAGCTGTGAAGATACTTCGGTACTTCCCGCTGATTGATAGGCTTGAGCGGTTGTTCATGTGTGCTTTCACGGCCGAAGCTATGAGATGGTGGGCTGAGAGGAATGTGCCTGACGATGACACCCTTAGACATCCCGCCGACGGAGAGGCTTGGAAGAAGAACGTGCTGGAGTTTCCCGAATTTGCATCAGAGGTTCGAAATGTTTGGCTAGGGCTATCATCCGACGGTTTCAACCCTTTTGGCAAGAAAGAGCTTCAGTACAGTGTGTGGCCAGTTATTTTGATTCCGTACAACTTTCCACCGTGGATGTGCATGAAGAAGGAATATAACATGCTCACATTGTTGATTCCAGGCCCAGGTTATCCGGGAAAGTGTCTCGATGTGTATTTGAGACCCGTAATTGAGGAGCTTCGGTACTTGAGTCTGAACGGCCACCTGGTCTACGACCGGTTCAAAAATGAGATGTTCCGGATGCATGCCATGCTTGTTGGCACGATCAGTGACTTTCCTGGGAGGGGTATGTTGTCGGGCAGCGTCACCAGGGGTTACAGGGCTTGTTCAGAGTGCATGACTGTTGATTGCTCCAGTCCTCATTGCAGCAAGATTGTCCAGATGCGTCACCGTCGTTGGCTTCCGCATGACCATCCATTTAGGGACGATGCACAGGCTTTTGATGGGACTGAAGAAAGGGGCTGGGCACCGGAGCAATGGACAGGGGAGGAAATATTGGCAGTGTTGAATGAGTATGACTTTGGTCCGCTTAGCAATCATCCCGATGTGTTGCGCACGATTCCAGAGAGGCCGGATCGGTATAGGTTCTGGTCACACAAGAGCATCTTATGGGAACTTCCTTATTGGGCCAGGTTGGCTACCAGATACTACCTGGATGTCATGCATATAGAGAAGAACGTGGGTGAAGCCGTGGTTGGCACAGTTTTGAATTGGGAGAAGAAAACAAAAGACACCCCCAAGGCACGCGTTGATCTGAGAAATATGGGACTGCGGGACCATTTGTGGTTGAGAGAGGGCAGGAGCAAAATGCCCCAAGCTCCTTACACCGTCACCAGGGACCAGAAACATGAAATCTTTGGATGGCTGAGTAATGTCAGGTAACTTTTTATTAATTAGGCATGTATTCCCTAAAGAATCCATCTGTTGTTGGACGACTATATATGCATGAAATCTAATTGTTGTTAATGGCTATGCAAGTATCCTTATGGCTATGCGGGTAACATAAGCAAGTGTGTTAACTACCGAGACAACAAGATGTACGGATTGAAGAGTCACGACTGCCATGTACTGCTTCAACGCCTCTTCCCTATTTTCATTCGAGCGTACTTGGAGGATGAAGTGGTTGAGCCGTTGGTGGCGTTGTCAAGATTCTTCCAGAAGTTATGCGCTAGAGAAGTTAGAAAATCAGACCTCATGAGAATGCATGAGGAAATCGTTTTTATCTTGTGCAAGTTCGAGAGGATATTTCCCCCAAACTTCTTTGACATCATGCCTCACCTGATGATCCATCTTCCCCAACAATTGTTGCTTACCGGTCCCGTACACTACACTTGGATGTATCCCATCGAAAGGTACATGTTATTCATAAATTTGATTTATACATGTTTTTAAATAAAAGTTGCATGCTCTTAACATGCACTTGTTAACCTTGCAGACAACTTGGAGACTACAAGAAATATGTGCACAATAAATCTGCGCCTGAGGGGTGTATTGCTGAAGCTTACATTGCGCATGAGTGTGTAACGTACGCCAAGTTGTACTTGGGAGCGATGGAGGACCCCCCACAACATCCAAGTCGAGATGACCCCGAGTTCAACCTATCTATCGTCGCCAACTCTGTTGTACCATACGGAAGCTTCAAGAAAAAGGGTGTGGACAAGTTGCCTGACCATGAGGTAGGGATTGCCCACTGGTGGGTTCTAATAAACTGTCCGGAGGTACAATATTGGAAACGTCACCATCTTCACAGCAAGGAAGTTCGCGGTGATGTCGAGTACCACAACACGACGTTTGCAGACTATTTTCCACAATGGGTAAGTGTATAAATATATATATTAGATGGCTTTCTTTTACAGTTCCCTATTCTTTAATCATAAACACACCGAGTCATGATTTGAGTTATATTTTTCAGCTGATGCAAGTGGCTGCGAGGGGTGGTCATACAAATTACTCAGAGGAATTGAGGCTGTTGTCGATGAAGCCGATATCTTCCACAGTCCGCCCAATGTGTGATGTCAACGGCGTTAAGTATATATGTGAAGCTAGAGACGGGGAACGCAAAACACAGAATTGTGGGGTGATGGTCGATGGTGCAGAGGGGGGCGTGGATTTTTACGGTGTCCTACAGTCAGTTGTTGAACTCATTTATGGGAACCGCATGAAAGTCCACTTGTTCAAGTGTCGATGGTTTGATACTAGGCCGCACCGCTTACGGATCGATCAGTACGGCATACTTTCGGTGAATACCGCCACTAGTGTGTATGAAGACGACCCCTTTGTTTTCGCCACAGCGGCCAAAAAGGTCTTTTATCTTGACGATCCTTTGAACAAAGGCACGTGGAAGGTAGTTAACCATGTGTCTCAGCGAGACATATACAGTGCTACCACACTTGGTGTGAGCACAGAGTGTGAAGAAGCGACCGCATACCAAGAGCCGGACGCCGGCGACATTCCGGAATCCTCCACCATCCGCGATAATAATGTGACGCCGGGCAGAGTGGTTCGACTTCCTAGGGGTCAGGTGCCCATGTATGATGTTAATCCGAATCGTCTATATCAGGCAGACGATGACTCAGACGACGAGTACGAGCACCGGTTGCCAGATATTAACTACTATACTACGTCTGACTCAAGTGATGAGGATGATTCTGATTATCATCCTTAGTATACTATTTATGTATGTATTTGTGTACGATGGTGCATGCATGAATACATTTTTGTCCTTAATTACCGTTTTCCGAGTTTATGGGAAATTGTATTGAATTGTTTGTGTTATGTTTAGGAATTTATCAGGTGAAATAGGCAGTTTTCAGGCCCTAAATGGCAAATTTTTAGAAAGATCAGAATTATAGCCGACGAAATGCAATTCGTCGGCTATAATGCCCATACTTTAGCCGACGACTTGCAATTCGTCGGCTATAATGCCCATACTGTAGCCGACGACTTGCAAGTCGTCGGCTAAAGTATATTGACCGAAACCATACGTAGACCGTTCAAATGCAAAAGTGTCGTGAAATAAGATACGACCGAAATATTGAAATACGACTACGGTTGAAAAATGGGAAGATTCCGACAAAATCTGTGTGCCGAATGTTGCGATTAGGTGTTTTTTACTTCCGTTTTCCTATGGGTAGCCTGACGGTCGGTAAATTTTTGGAGGAAAATTTTTATACGGTTAGTTGCGTCGCATCGATTTGAAACTATTCTCTGTTGAAGGTCATGCCAAAAAACGTCATTTAGACGGGCCAATTGCCGTTTTAAAGCGTTTCGAGATTTGACCATGCAGTTTGACCGTCCCGATCGAGCCTTTAACGTTGTCAGATGTAGTTGGTTTTTTTTTCCTACATGTATTTAATCTTAACGGTGATATCTGACGGTTGGAATAGATTTTCCAAACTTTTAGATTCGAAATCGGAACATATGCACTAATATTCCTTAACTTATTTACTAAGTGTTTAAGTGAATGTATAGTTTCAAATAGTTGCTATACGTAGACCGTTCAAATGCAAAAGTGTCGTGATATAAGATACGACCGAAATATTGAAATACGACTACGGTTGAAAAATGGGAAGATTCCGACAAAATCTGTGTCCCGAATGTTGCGGTTAGCTGTTTTTTACTTCCGTTTTCCTATGGGTAGCCTGACGTTCGGTAAATATTTTGAGGAAAATTTTTATACGATTAGTTGCGTCTCATCGATCTGAAACTATTCTCTGTTGAAGGTCAGGCAAAAAAACGTCATTTAGACGGGCCAATTTCCGTTTTAAAGCGTTTAGAGGTTTGACTTTGCAGTTTGACCGTACCGATCGAGCCTTTAACGTTGTCAGATGTAGTTGGATTTTTTTTCATACATGTATTTCATCTTAACGGTGATATCTGACGGTTGGAATAGATTTTCCAAACTTTTAGATTCGAAATCGGAACATATGCACTAATGTTCCTTAACTTATTTACTAAGTGTTTAAGTGAATGAATAGTTTCAAATAGTTACCATACGTAGACCGTTCAAATGCAAAAGTGTCGTGAAATAAGATACGACCGAAATATTGAAATACGACTACGGTTGAAAAATGGGAAGATTCCGACAAAATCTGTGTGCCGAATGTTGCGGTTAGGTGTTTTTTACTTCCGTTTTCCTATGGGTAGCCTGACGATCGGTAAATATTTGGAGGAAAATTTTTATACGGTTAGTTGCGTCCCATCGATTTGAAACTATTCTCTGTTGAAGGTCAGGCCAAAAAACGTCATTTAGATGGGTCAATTGCCGTTGTAAAGCGTTTAGAGGTTTGACCAAAAGTTGACCAGGGTATAGCCGACGAAATACTTAACCTCGTCGGCTAAACTCTTGCGATCCGCGCCGTTTCATTGTCCGCCGTTGGATGGGCGAGATCTGACGGCTGCTGAGAGCGTAAAGTATAGCCGACGAGATTCATATTATAGCCGACGATATGCATATTATAGCCGACGATATGCCTAAATTCGTCGGCTATAACCGGCCCGCGAAGCCCAACTTCGGCCCGGCCCGGATTTTTGCCCGGCCCGTAAGAGTATAGCCGACGAATTTCGTCGGCTATCACTATAGCCGACGAATTAAAATTACATCGTCGGCTATAGTCCTTCGATTTAAACCGAAACAGAGCGCGCCTCCCTCATTTTCTGCTAACCCTAAATCCCTAAATCCCCACCTGCTGCAGCCGCCCGCCCCTCCCCGACGCCGACCGACCACCACCGCCCCTCCCCGACGCCGACCGACCCTCCCCCTCCCTACCCTCCCCCTCCCCGCCTCCTCCCCGTCCTGCCCGACCCCTCCCCGACCCGAAACCCCCTGCCGCCGCCGCCCCTACCCGCCCCTGCCGCAGCCGCCTCTGCCGCCCCTGCTGCAGCCGCCCCTAGCCGACCCGAAACCCGCTGCCGCCGCCGCCCCTGCCGCCGTCGCCGCCGCACCGCACCACCGGTCCTCGTCCAGACTGCACCACCATGTCAGGTAGTCCCGATCGAGCCTCATTTAGGGTTTTTATTAATTTTGTCGAATTTTGTGAATTTTAGGGTTTTTGTGAATTTTTTGTGGAATTTAGGGTTTTTGTGAAATTTATGGAATTGTGTGGATTTTTTGTTAAATTTGTTAATTTTGTGGAATTTATATACTAATTTTGTGGATTTTTTGTTAAATTTACGGTTTTCATATACTAATTGTGGAATTTTGTTGAATTTATATACTAGTATACTAATTTATATACTAATTTATATATAATTAGGTATAAATATTTTTTTTCATTTTTATGACGATATATATACATATATTTTTCGGAATATATATATATATATATAATTAGGTATAAATATAGTTATGTATATATATAATTAGGTGTATATATATTTAAAAAAGTTTTTTATTTTTTTGTGAAATTTAAGGAATTTTGTGTTATATTTCGGAATATATATATATAATTAGGTATAAATATATTTAGGTACGTATATATATAATTAGGTACATATACATTGAATGATGTTTTTAATTTTGTTTTGTGGAATTTTTGTGCAATTTATGGAATTTATATACTAATTGTGCAGGAAACCGGCGCTTTGTAGACCGATGGCTTGGCAGACGGACCGAGAGCGACCCCGACGCTCAGGCAGGATCCAGCCGTGGGGGGAGCGGATCCAGCGGTCGTCGGGGCCTAGGCCGGCCTTTGAGTCGACGAGAGGAGACGTTGATGGGATTGACCCCGAGCGATCCACGTGGGGGCTCCTCGTATGAGTCGACGGGAGCGGGCCCTGACTCGAGTGTCGGAGGAGGACGCAGAGCCACCAGACCCCAGTGCACTTCAGCACTGTTCCAGGATCGGCAGCCGACCCCACCGCGCGCCGATCTGGACCCTCCAGAGATGCTCCCTGTCCCCCCACAGCGACAGCGTCCACAGCTACGGGGCCCACCGTCAGGGGGAGCAGGCCCCTCAGGGTCCACGCCCCGTATGTCTCCGCCATCGGGGATGTACATGGTCCAGTTCCTCCCTGCCATCCCTGAGTACGACGCCAGGGGGAGGCAGATTTGGAGGCACGACCGGCCCCACGAGATTCCCTGGGAGGAGGCCTACTTCTACAGTCCTTTCGACTCAGAGGACTGCCGCGGCCTGTGGGCCGTTCGTGAGAAGGACAAGCAGTACAACGACGCAGGTAATTGGTTAGTTTAATTAATTATTTAGATTGTTTAATTAATTATTTAATTAGTTAGTTTAAATAATTATTTAACTATGTGTTCATTTTAACAGGCGTCCTCGTCAATAAACCCGCGGGGACGAGACGGACCAGAGGGCCAGCGAACATGTCGACCCTGGAGAGGGAGCTGGCCGGTGGGATCAGAGAGATCCTGCCCGGTCCCGGTGAGGATGGACGCCCGATTGAGCGGAGAGACACCACCACCAAGTACATCAACGCGACGGGCATGCTCGTGCGGGACAGGGTCCCACTGTTGTGGCCCGACTGGGGCTCTGTGCCCGATGAGATCAAGGCGCGAGTGTACAATGCACTGTCGGTGAGTTAAATATGATTTTTATTATAGAAAATAAACAATTATGAATTCAGTCCTTATAACTATTTAAAAATATTTTCTAATTAATTTATAATGTTGCAGCAATGGTTTAGAGTCCATCCTACCTTGGACTGGTGGAGAGACGAGCAGCTGAAGAACAGGTTATGTGTTTTGCTTTTTTTTGTATAAATATATTTATTGGCAGTGTACGAATATATCTAACAGTTGTGTTATGTTAATATAGGTACTCCGAGTGGAAGAACGAGCTGTCCACGCACTACAGGACGTACCATGTGGAGCAGCGCTTGGGGCGAGCTGCAACCCCCCACGAGTTCCGGTACAGGGAGTACGAGTGGCTATGGCTGGTAGCCTACTTCGGGAGCGACAGGGTCTCGGTAAGAAAATTTAGCCTGGTAGTATATAACTTTTTAATGTTATTTAATAATTAAATTATGTAGTTACTTAATTCAATTAATTAGTTAGTTAGTTAGTTATTAGTTATTAAATTAAGTCAGTTGGTTAGTTACATAGTTAGTTAGTTCGTTACTAAATTAAATTAAATTAAATTAAATAAAATTAGGTAGTTAGTAAGTTAGTTAGTTACTAAATTAAATTAGTTAGTTAAGTAGTTACTAATTAAATTAGTTAGTTAAGTAGTTACTAATTAAATTAAATTAGTTAGTAACTAAATTAGTTATTAATTTTATTTTGGTTAGTTCCTAATATTTTAATTTAGTTACTAATTTATATTTGCGTTTATATGTTTGTTGTTATAATACAGAAAATCTCGCGGACGAACAGCGACAACCGCAGGAGGAACGAGCACCCCCACCACGGCGGCGCCCGCTCCTGGAGGCAGTGGGCAGAGATGGCGAGGAGGGACCGACCGCTGAGGCCGTTGTCGTGGATTCATGCGCAGATGTATCCGGGGCGTCCCGACCAAGTGGTAAGTATTCGTCCATCTTCAATAAAAGTGTTTCATGAAATTAATTTATATATATATTTTTTAATTCGTTTATTATATTTTCTTGTCAATTAGGCGGAAATAGATGCGGAGACCGACGCGATCACCTTCGGGATCGCGCGAGACACTCTGGGAGACGGGGCGTCCGACGAGGCGATCGCGGAGTTTGCCTCCACGATCGACACCCTTGAGCCGCGCTTGGCCTCTCAGATCATGCACGCGGCGGTAGGGACGGGGAACAACTACTTCTACCAGAGAGGCCTAGGCGCGGCGGGAGATGGGGTTCTCAAGTTCACGCCGGCCAATCCCAGCACGCAGCGTGCGGCTTCGACGAGAGGAGACTTGCAGACGCAGCTGCAGAGGACTCAGGCGGAGTTGGCGAGGGCGGTGGAGGCGCTCCAGCAGGCGGAGTTGGCGAGGGCCGCGGAGGCTTCGGCGCAGCAGGCCAGAGACGCATCTGTGGCGGAGATGTACCGATGGATGCAGCAGTCTTGGGAGGCCCAGCAGGCTGGACTCCAGCCCCCGCCTCCGCCACAGATGCCCCAGTTCGTCGTCCCCACTCCCCCCCCCGCATCGGAGTACGCCAGCCGATCAGGACAGCCATAGCCACCGGAACTCGAACGATCCGGTCGACGACGCTACGCGTTTAGGGGGTGATGATGAGTAGATATAGTGGGTTAATTTGTACAGTATGTAGGATATTAGGGATGGATTGATGTGGATATTTGTTGGATATTTGGATGTTTGTTTGTGCATTTTCTGCAGCCCCCGAAGACGAAGAGAAATTGGGCCCGAGTTAAATTTTTTAATTTTTTTAAATATTTAGGGGTTATAGCCGACGATATTGGCATTATTTCGTCGGCTATAAGTGCTATAGCCGACGATTTTTACCAAATTTCGTCGGCTATAACCGTTATAGCCGACGAAGATGACATATGTCATCGGCTATACCCTCCCGGCTTCCGGCAAAAAAAGCCGTTCCTGGTACCGGCGATTGGTATGGCCGACGATAGTGTCGTCGGCTATAACGGACGGATAGCCGACGACAGTGTCGTCGGCTATACTTCGGGTTAGGGGCAATTACGTAATTGTTGAAGCCGACGATCTTGTCGTCGGCAATGTTCGAAGTATAGCCGACGAGTCTTTTGTCGTCGGCTATACCTAGTGTTTTATAAGCCGACGACTTACCCCGTGTGTCGTCGGCTATACTATAGCCGACGGAGCAATCCCGACGAGATAATAGCCGACGAAGTATCGTCGGCTATGACTATAGCCGACGAATTAATGGAAACGGCCGACGAGATGGCGTCGTCGGCTATGACGCCTTTTCTGGTAGTGTCAACTCGTCGTAAATGTTTTAACACATTAAAGTAAAATTAGGCCGCAATTTATTAAATGAAAAAATATATATTTTCGTCGTCTAAGTAAATATATATTTTTTCATTTAATAAATTGGCGGCATAATTTTAATTTCAATCAATTGTGAAAAATTCGAAATTATCTTAGGCGACGAAAAATTTATTCGTCGCCTAAGTTTTACTTCTTAGGCGACGAAGTTTTGATTTCGTCGTCTAAGTTTGTAGCTTAGGAGACGAAAGAGGCAGTTTCGTCGCCTAAGTCAGTTAAATATACCCGATCTGCAATCCCTAATTCATCTTTGGTCTGTTTCGAACTCCCCGATCCTCTTTGGTTCCTCATGCTGCCTCACCCTCCGCTCCCTCCTCAGCCTTGTGGCCCCCGCCCCAACCTCCGCCGCCTCACTCGCCGGTCTCTCCTCCGCCTCTACCAGCCCTCACCTCCGCCCTAGCCACGTCCTCAGCCAGCCTCCGCCCCAGCCTCCTCATCGCTCGCCGGTCTCGCCTCCGCCTCTACCAGCCCTCGCCTCCGCCCTAGCCACCTCCTCAGCCAGCCTCCGCCCCAGCCTCCTCGTCGCTCGCCGGTCTTGCCTCCGCCCTCGCCTCCCTCGCCTCCGCCTCTCTCGATCAGTATGCTCTATGTCTCTCTCTAATTCTCTCCCTCGTCATTACCGCAGCATGAATATATATGGTTTGGTGTGAATATATATGGTTTGGTATGCATAGTTAGTAGCAGGATTTCAGAAATGGCCTATGGCCCGATCCAACCCTTTCCGTTGGGTTGCTAAATCCTAATACTCTTGCCTTGCCGCCAGTCTTAAACTACATGGCTCTTGATTCTTAATTTTGGCTCGTTCTATTCAATTTTTCTGGAAACAAAAATCTGATTCCGTGGCTGTTCTGGGCACTATTGGTATACGAGTATAGTAGTCCGATTTAGCAGCTTCTTAGATACATTACCTATACTGTCATGGCAGATGAACTTCAAAACTGAAAGGTAAAGCAATAATATTGAAGCTGATGCCTGACAAATGAAAAGTGATGGGTGTCAAAGCATCGGCTAGCCTTGTTTTTGTTGGCCTATACCATAAAAGATGTAGTCTAATCTGCAGATTACACGGAGGTTTAACCTGGTTCCCTGGCTTACATTCAATTCTGTGGGTATGCAATGTCAGAGCTTGTCAAGACCATTATATGGTTTGGTGTGCATAGTTAGTAGCAGGGTTTGGTGTGCATATATATGGTTTGGTGTGCATAGAAATTGACTAGTTGCTTAGCTAGCAAATTCAATCAAAGAGTTGATCCAGTAAATGCCGGCAGACAAGACTTATTATTAATCCATGTCTTATTCTGTAAACAGTTTTGATTAATTAGTTTATGCATTATCTGATTAACAGGTGTAAATAGTGTTTCTTTGTTTGGACCGTCACTGGTTACCGTGTTAGGGCAATTGAGAAAAGATTCAGCTCATAAAAAAATCTTAAAGCTACTGTCACCAAGTCATTGTCAGAAGAGAGGTGACAGTGGAAAAGGGAGACAGACCCTTTATAATGAACATGGAAACATATCCCCCATGCATGGAAACCCATTAGTTCATTAGAAAAGGGACTAAGATGATGTTCATTCACACCAATATATATAGCTAATGATCTTTCTTTTAACTAAAGAGTATGCTTCTCTTTACTTGATTTGGTCGTTTGAGAGTACATAATATGCAAGGTAGATATATATGGAATTCACATTTCGTTTATTTCAATATATATATTGTCATTTTTTTATATTTTAAATTAGCGTTTTCGATACATAATGTGTAATTTTTGAAATTTCGTTTTTGAAAACAATAGAAATCAAAGCCCGATATCTTGATCGTTTGAATCTTTGTAGCACAAGTCATTTGACCCTCATCATTCTCTGCTTGTTAATCACAGAACTTACCCTCTTCTTCACCTTTACAGAAGTGATCGAAACTGTGAAACACTAATCGATCAAGCCAGGTAATTACGTACGTCATTATAAACACAAATCAATCCAAAACAAGAGATGGAGTGATCATTTCCATGTCTACAACCCCAATAAATTTAAAAGACTTCTCTAATTAAGTAATAGAGTGCAGCTTTAGAACAATACTAATGAATAGGAATGCAGAAACTAAACTGGTGTCTATGTCAGTGATGGCATCATAAACCAGGTGATGATCACAGAAAAGGATGTTGGCTTATAGTTCTATCCCACCCGAACTTGATATCATTGTCCATCATCATCACATTTTCTTATTGTTTTTGTACATCCAGTGCCACACTTGCCTGTTTTCCATTTAATATGATAGCTCAAGCCATTGCTCCAATTAAATAGGCTGAAAGACTTTAGAGATTTTCTTTTATTTTCTATTCATTTGTTAGAAAAATGATATAATATATGTTGTGTTTGTGATACAAATTTGTGTTTCTTTACAGGAAAAATATGCCGCCAACTCATAGATTTCTCAAGAAGAGGCAGGAGTTATTTGACCACTTCTACAGGTCAAATGTCTCTGAAGGGAGTTCGTCGCAGCCACGTACGGAATCATCTGTGAACGTATCAGCACCTTCCCCCCCCCCCCCCGTTGCCGGTGGAAGATACTGCAGCCCCTCCAGTAGCAGAAACCACACCTGACGTCGAAGACAGCGATGGTGAAGAGATCAGCTGTCGGCGCACATTTCGTCCTCGGCCTGATGGTGGTAAACATAATCCGACACTTTTAATTAAGTCATTTAGTTATAAATGAGTGTTATTACTCTCTAATTAAATTGTTATTGTTTTGGCAGCACCTCCTCCCAAACACAAACGAGGGTTGGTAAAAGGCTTGAAGGCCTACACGTCTTGGGTGCAGCACGGAGAGAAGGTGAAGATCGTCATGGATGATGAGTTCGTGCACGGACCGCAGACCAGTGCACTGAACAGTTGGCTGACTCATGATATCGGCCATATCATTCGGGACAGCATTCCCATGACTACTGCAAGTTGGTGGGATCTGGAGGAGGATGATCAGATGAAGCTCAAATATGAACTCGACGTAAGTTAACTACAATTTTTAATATTTTAATTATCTATCAGCTTCCATATTAATTCTATTTTTTTTGTAATAGCTTGTTTATGACATCCCTTGGGATGATAAGAAGATGGTAAAGTGGGTTTACAAGCATGCCGCCAAAACCTTCACAGCCTTCAAGAGCAAGCTCAACAGGCTTAGGATTGACAACCCTGGGAAAATTCCGAAAGAGTTCAAAGATAGGAAGGAGGAGTGGTCTTGGCTGGTTCACCACTTCGAGAGCGATGAGTTCCAGGTATATAATTTTTTTAATATTAGTCTGTGCTTTCAAATGTTAACATTTTTCATTTTAGTTTTATTTCAATGCTAACTATTTGTCTCATATTTAATCATACTTCTACAGAGACGATCGACCGCCAAGGCCCTCAACCGGGGGAAGAAGACGTTGCACCATCGGTCCGGTTCAAAGCCTTTCATCTACGGGGCGCTCGAATTGAAGCAAAAGGGTGAACCATTCCCGTTGGTGAAGAATTATGAGATGGTGTACCCTCCTGAGCACCCGGAAGCGGCATAAAATATAGTAAGTTTCCCTTATCCCATAACTAGACATGGTCGGTTATAAGAAAATAGACCAAGAATGATAGAATGTTAGGAATTTGGAAATCCATCACCAATATGATCAATACACATGTTATCAAGAGAAATTCATAAGCATATGCATAAGCTCTTTAATATTTCCCTTAAGTTATCTAACTTTGTGTATTTACTCAAGTTAAAACCATTCTAATCATGTGATCTCAAAACTCCTAGTGAATGCATTATGTTTGGATTATGTTTAACCGTTGTGGTTTGATGAAGAGTATCTGCCGATTATGTTTGGATTATTTAGAATGCATTATTCATATGCATGTTACTTACTTGGTCTTTGTATTGATAATGTACACAAATTTTGGCCAAATCTGATAACAGCGACATAAGTTATTAATGCACTAACGTACTTCATTTTCAAATGCAGCGCCGTATCAATGTCGAGCTGGAGAGGGTGATGACCACTGTGAGGAATGACCACCCCGACGTTCCGGAAGATCAGATCGTTCACTATTTTGACGAGCCGACTCAAGCCCAAGTGCTTGTCAACGCACTGGGACCGCGAAACAGCGGTGAGATCCGGGGGTTAGGAGGAGTCACTTTCGGTGTCAGCTCCCAATCATCGCAAGGGGAAAATTCCACTGGACGCAATCGGTCGTCAAATGCAGAGCGTATGAGACTACTGGAGGAGGAGGCCCGAGAGCGTATCGCACTTGCAGAGGAGGAGGCCCGAGAGCGTATCGCACTTGCAGAGGAGGAGGCCCGAGAGCGTATCGCACTTGCATAGGAGCAGGTACGACTGGCCAAAGAGGAGGCCCGACAGCGTATCGGCATACTTGAGGAGCAGACACGATTGACAAATGAGAAGTACCAGAATAGTGAAAACCGTCTTAGCTAGTTGGAGGAACAGTTCCAGGTGTTTAGGAACCGACCACAGTAGCTTGCAGGCTCCTCTCTCTCACTACGATATTGTTCGGTTTAATATTTTTATTGAACAAATGTATGAATAAACTTATTAATATTAATTATTTAATTTTTATAGATAATTTTTTTAATTTATATGAATATTCAGTATTAGATTTTTTTAAAAAAAAAATTTAATACTTACTTAGGCGACGAAAAATTCAATTTCGTGGCCTAAGCTAGTTACTTAGTCGACGAAACAGAATGTTTTCGTGGCCTAATTAAGCTAGATACTAAGTCGACGAAACAAATAATTTCGTCGACTTAGTCTTCATCTTAGGCGACGAAAAATGTTGAGTTTCGTGGTCTAAGTAATTATCTTAGGCCACGAAATATTTATTTCGTCGTCTAAGCTGGAATTTAGCTGACGAAAAAATTCGTCCTCTTAGAGTTTTTTTTCGTCACCATTTTTTTAGACGACGAAATTTTTTCGTCGTCTAAGATTTATCTTAGGCGACGAAATTCTTATATTTTCGTCGCCTCCTTACTTAGACCACAAACTTTAGACGACAAAATTTTCGTCACCTAAGATATTAGACGACGAAAATCCTTCTTAGGTGACGAAAAATTTTCGTCGCCTAAGATATTCAATGTTGTAGTGGGTTTTTCCTACTCTCAACTCAGATCCAACGGATGTGGTTGATTTTTGCTAAAGTTAAATGGCTAATAACACACATATAATAAAAATAAATTTAGAACAAATGTAAACTCATACTTTGATATCTATCTAGACAAACTCTATAAAGAAAATAAAATTTAGAAAAATCAACCGTAAGATGTGGATAGTATAGTTAAATATAGTTATGATAAAAATTTCATATATTTTTGGTAATGTTTGGGTGTCGATCTACATAGTCAACCCTAATTATATTTATGATTTCCTATGGAGAGCCAAATAATTTGGAGATAAACGCCACAAAAAGTTTACATGTGTTCATATAGCTCATCTCCATAATAGTGTGAGTGCTAGTGAAAAAGAAAAAAAAACAGCTACTAAGAGGGTTTTCGTGTAATAAGTTGATACCATTTATTTATGGTTGACCTACCGGATCGAGGTCCAAACATTATCGAAGATAGGTGACTTTTGTACCATAGCTATATTTCACTATCTTGATCACATCCTACGGTCAAATTTCCATTAGTTATTTGAATCACAATGTACTAAGGTGGTATAACTTGTTTATTAGGTTCTACATGAATGTATATCTTTCTAAACCAACTATATTAAGAAAATAAAAATTTTAAAAATCGCTCGTCTGATGTGATCGATATAGTTAAAATTGAGTAGAGTAGAAAAATCAACTCGTTTCATGAACGTTCGATATTCGATCGAAACGGTCAACCATATTTTCATAAAACTTATCACACGAAAACGCTATTACGTACCTTTATATGACTTTGTTTCGTCGACTCTTTCAAACATTAAACTCTCAAATAAATGAGACGTAATCAGCTAGGTAAAAATTTGGGAACGTTTACCTTCCGATACTATGGCTCCCCATAGAGAGAGATAAGTTTAAATAAGGTTGACCACTTCGATCGGGACTCTAACTTTATTAGATTTAAGTGATTTTTTTACCATCACCATATTTCATCCTAACGATCAAATGTTATTTCATAGAATTTTTCAAAATTTGACTTCTTTTATATAGTTGTTTCGAAAAGTTGTACACTTGAGTATAATTTAATAAAGTTATATCGCATTAGTAAGCATGTTGTCATTATAATGGCTAAATTCACAAAATGAAAATTTTGACCGTCTGATGTGATCATTATAGTTAAATATGAGTAGAGTAGAAAAATCAACTTGTTTCGTGAACGTTCGATACTCGATCGAAACGGTCAACCATATTTTCATAAAACTTATCACACGAAAACGCTATTACGTACATTTAGATGACTTTTTTTCGTCGACTCTTCCAAACATTAAACTCTCAAATAAATGAGACGTAATTAGTTATGTAAAAATTTGGAAATGTTTACCTCCCGATACTGTGGCTCCTCATAGAGAGAGATAAGTTTAAATAAGGTTGACCGCATAGATCGAGGCTCTGAATTTGTCGGATTTAAGTGATTTTTTTAGTATCACCATATTTTGAACATCACCATATTTCATCATAACGATCAAATATTATTTCATAGTATTTTTCAAAATTTGACTTCTTTTATATAGTTGTTTCGAAAAGATTTTACATTTTGCACTAATTAAGTTCATCTAGTAGAAATTGTAATATTCTCATACAACAGAAAAATAACCACTGTTGTATATTTGTCAGTGTCAAGCCAAAATGAAAGGAGGGAAATTCCCCGCTTTGGCACACATTTGGGGCATGAATTTGAGTTATTGGAGCCAAATTAAAGTTCAAACAAACACTACCTACCACCTAAAAATATTAACATCGTCATACAACAAAAACAATAACTTTGTTGTCCAAACATCTTGCACATATATGTTTCGAAAACCCAAAGTGAATGGGGGCAAATTTTCCGCTCTGAAGGAACACAATTTTGAGCAATTGGAGCCAAAATGAATGTAGCACAAGGCCAAATTGAAGTTCAAACAAACACTTGCTACCACCTAAAACTATTAACATCGTCATACAACAAAAACAATAACTTTGTTGTCCAAACATCTTGCACATATATGTTTCGAAAACCCAAAGTGAATGGAGGCAAATTTCCCGCTCTGAAGGAACACAATTTTGAGCAATTGGAGCCAAAATGAATGTAGCACAAGGACAAGCAAAACAAGTCATACAACAGAATTACAAAATTCTATTGTACAAGTATTTTTCATCTTGCACTAGTGACACCTAATGCAAGATGTGACATTATCATACAACACAAAATGAGAACTTTATTGTCTGTCCATCTAGACCTTGCCCAAATTTGAGTTTCAATATCGGAGGGAGTACTGCCGCCAAGATTTTCATTAATCATACAACATAAAATGTGTGTTAGAGTTGTGTGACAAAATCTAGAAAAATATTTTTCAGAATATGGAAAATGTGTACCCTCATACAACACAAATCATTCACTTTAGGTTGTGTGAAATGATAGAAGCACAAAGTGCGAAGTTCTTAATATGTTTTACCCTCATTTATTCTTCGTTTAACCCTTATTTATCTAAGATAGAGTTATAATACAATTTAGTGTTGTTTTGGTGGAGTTTTGGAAATATGTGCTTAATTGTCCAGAAAAAAACTAAGTATAGAAATCTGAGGAAATAATGAAAGATATGTCTTTTTTGTGATTCTGAGGCTTGTGTTAGAGTGACTTATCCTTTTCCAAATTTGATGAAACTTTGTACGAATATAGTTGGCAAGCTAAAGTGTATTGTATTAAAATTTCAGATCAATCGGAGTTCGGGAAGTCGCCTAGACGATAGCTGCAACTTGGTAGTTTGAGCAAAACAATCCAGGGACTACCAGGATTTTTCCTGGGACTGTGTCCTGATTTCCAGAATTTTTGTATGATACATCGCTTGGAACTAGAGGATGTGCCTTATATGGATAGAAAGCTCTATGAGTCTAGTTTCTACAGAATTTGAAATCACATCGAAATCTTCCTTGAGAAGAAAGTTATGCTAGTCATAACACAGAAAAGTCATCTGCCAAGAAAATTGACTGACAGCCTGCCGGATAGCTTGGTTTCCACGAATTCTCCCGGACGGCTCACTTAGAATTAGAGGGCGAGCCACACATGCATAGAAAGATATGGAAGTCTAGTTTTCAGAACATTTGGAATCATATTAATAGCTATTTTCTGGAGGAAGTTATGTCAGTCTCAATACAGTAAGGTCATTGTCTGCCTTAATGAACAACCTACTGCCTATTGAGAGAAATTTTTGTGTTTCTGCACCAAAAAGTCTTCTAAATGCATTAAGGGAAGCATGGAGATGCATTAGTGGACTAAGGGAACCATGGAGCTGCATTTGTGGACTAAGGGAAGCTTGCAATAAATCTCCACCAACAAACTTCCACCATAAATATCCACCTATATTGCCAAACTCTCTCATTTGCTTCTTCTATAAATAGCTTGGCACAAATTCAGAATGGGAGGGTCACATTCCAAAACAAAAATCTAGCCAAAGCTCTACCAAAATTCCCCAAGAATCCTACAAAGAAAACCTAGCCGAAAACACATCCATCACCACCCTCCAGAAAATACTGCCGAACCACCATCATCTTCCATCAAGATCAACACGACTTGAAGCTCCAAAGGTGTTCTAAAAGTGTGATCTACTCACTACTTCGGTTTTGTAATTCTTTCTTTATAGCTATGTTAAACTTTGTCTATGAAGATAACATGTATTCTTGGTTTCAAACGTTATGTCTATGTATTGTTTGGATTGAAGTTTGGTTTTATAATTCACATGATCAATTTGTTTTTTTTATCTTTATTTGGTTTTGGATGTAAGAAATCGGATTGCATGTTAAAAAAGTAAGGGAAATATGTAACAAGATAGTAAATAGGATAACCGGCAAGCATGTTAATTTAGTTGTAGTTTCGTACTTGGTTTATTCTTTAAATCGGTGTGCAATAAAGGTTGTTGCCCTATACAATTGCAATGTACTCGGGGTATCGATCTCATTAGCCAAAATATTCATAGGATTAGATGAACGATTAGTTGCTTACCTTATGGTGTTTTTAGGGATAGATTGGTTTAAAGAATTTACATGTCGATGTGAGAAGAGTGACGCCTTACTTGCTAATATGTTTCCAACTAAAAAGACTCTGTGCTTAATTACTTGTCATGTTTGTTTACGTCGTTTAGAATATCCAAAAGTGACTAGTATAATTTTAAGGTTAGGCGTTTAGTCACTTAAAATACATAAGGAGTCTTAATCGATTAGTGAAACCGTTTATGAGCTAATTAGGTTGGAACTAAGTCGAGTCTACATCATTTTATTATGATTGCCGTGAGTCTTACTTGCTATTTGGTTATGTGTTTTGATTGCTTTCGTGCTAGTAATTTGTGGTAAGAGTGTCGACCAACATGTACGTAGTAACTTAGGATTTTATTTCTTGTCTTTTAATTTCGTGTTTCATTAGTTAGGGGTAGCCTTTTGCTGCCGAACCTCATCCTTAATATCCCCCATGCGTGACATGTTTTATGTATATATGTATATATTTGTTCTAACATTCTCATGTTTCAAGTACCCTTAATTCCCAGCCTATAACGATCCCTACTTGCTTATAGTACTAACGATCTTTTATAGGGTTATTATTGTGTGCGAGTTTAGGCTTTCACCATGAAACAGTTCAGTCATTCATACAATATGTAACTTCCAAAGTGTTGTCTGATTTGTGTTGTGTATTGAGTTTTTTTTGTAGTAGTGCATCGTCATCTCATCTCTCTCTCTCTCTCTCTCTCTCTCTCTCTCTCTCTCCTCTCTCTCTCTCTCTCTCTCTCTCTCTCTCCTCTCTCTCTCTCTCTCTCTCTCTCTCTCTCTCTCTCTCTCTCTCTCTCTCTCTCTCTCTCTATATCACTGTCGCCCAAACCCTCTGCCACATCAAAACTCAACCAAAGCCATCAAAAAGTCAATCAGAGCTCAACATATTGACGCTAAAAAGATGTATCATATACTTAAAAGTCTTAACTCAATTTGGTGCTTTCAAGATCTAGCCACCTTAGCTCTGGAGTTGATGTTCGGTGGAATTTGAAGAAACTATTCATCATGGTTTATTAACCCAGATGAATTACAGTTGATAAGTTTATTTTGTTTTAGAAAAAGAGTTACAAGTTAAAGTTAGAAACAATTATATTGTATTATGAAATTTATATTGTTAACTATGATTAAATCATTGTTGGAAATAGGACACATGGCATTAATTTATGAGGTGGGCATACTAGGGGTGGTTGGCAAATTTGTTTCCATTGAGATTGTATGAAATAACGAATTGATTATTAGCTTCCTAAAAACCACAAATAAATAATAATGAGTTTCCTTTATTAGAAAATAAAGAGTACAAAGGAAGATCACCAAAAAAATATGAGTGTCACTCTCTCTCCCTCTAGGGTTTTGAGACGGCGAGTAGAAGAATATGACGGAGGTTCTTCCTTTTGACGGATCTAGTTAAGTCTGCGACGGTGCAGGGATGGTTCCATACAACAGGTTTAGTGCTCCTACACGGCGGCGCCTTGAAATCCAGTTTGGGTATGTGCGGATGGTTTGGATCTATGTTCGACTTATCTCTGGTCGGAGGTGATCAACGGCGGAGGTCGATCAGAGATGGTAGGAGTGACGAAGACTCTCTCTGACGTGCAATGGGAGCGCAGCCCGGCAAAGGGTAGGCTGGAAGACAGCAGGTGCAGTGGTCGTGCATATGACCGCTATATCGAGTCAGATCAGAGGATTGGGCTGGATGTTGGTCCAATTATAGGGATCTAGATATTTGGACCCAAGTTTGCGAACAAGGGCGGTAACAGCTCCAATTTGACAAAGAAGGAGCTGAAAGTGACTTGATCGTGCATTGACCGGGGTGGAGCTCTTATGTGAGTGTTCAATCTCTATCGGTCTTTTATGAAGAGGTTTAGACGTGTTTGTACTACAATTGCGTGTTAAGGCAAGTATTTCACATCCCGAAACCACTTCCAGCACTGAAATGTGTTGTAACGCCGTAATCTGAAATAATGAACAACTTTTACGTCACTCTGACATATCGATTACTCACTAATTTGAATTACAAGGCTTAGTAAAATATTACAGTAAACGTGGAGAAAAGTAATAATAGACAACATTCGCAACTCATATATTACAAACGGAAAGTAGTGTATGAAAGTGCAGATACAAGTCACGCGCATTATTCAAATTCAAACAACGGAAATGAAAGACACGGCTCAAGCAACAGAAATGACAACACAAAATTTAGAGTACGTGGATATGATACAACGGAAAAATAGCAGAGATCACATAAGTAGGAAACCACACCGGAGAAGAACTCCTCATAAATGAAAGCTGACAGCTACAGATGCCACACTGCTAGTGCCTAATCTAAGTCCTCCAGAGTAGGCTCTAGGGTACCTTAAATGTAAGGGTGAGCACTCGTTCTCACTAACCCAGGAAGAGGCCGAAACCCAACCGAAATTAGGTTTGCAGGCCCAAGTAAAACTATATATAATTTTTATATATATAGTGAGCTCAACGTGAAAACATTTTTAAAACCGAGAAATTAATATGAATCTCAAAAGGGCAAAATCATATGCAAATGTTATGTGCCATATGCTCAACAATAAAATTAACATGCAGGATTTCCAAATTTCCAAGGTGACTGATCCTAGTGACTTGACTCGCAAGTCGAGGCCAACTGCCCTCCTTGCCAATCGCTAAATTATTTAGTATTGGCAGTTGGGGAGCGAGAGTGTCCATTTCGACAGATGCCCAAACACTGCTAAGAATAAGGATAGACTCTCATACTTCTGTGGCATCAAAATGTTGTAATACTGACAGTAAGAGATAATAATAAGCAGGGCACCGCCCCTCCAGAGGTTCGCGGTTATCAACACCGCAGGATTCATAGTAGTCTAGGTCCCACTCACTCTCAGGTGAACACAAGGAATCATAAGACATAATATGCGCGTCTAGCCTCAATCATAGAATGAATCGCAAAACTAAAAGGGAGGCATCAATGAAAAATAAATTGCAGGTAAACGTTAATTATATACATCATATACATAGGTGAAAAACCACTAACCCGGCAGGTTAGTGCTCCCCTCTTACCTGATATGAAGAAGTTGCAATCCGCGCCCCAAGTCCCGATGGTGATATGGTGATCCTGAATCCCTCGCAAATTCGTTAACAATTAAGTACAAAAGATATGAGGGCATAACGAGCATCGATCTTGGTCAAACTAAGTGTTCCCTAATTTGACCAGGAAACCGATATAGAGTATTCTGAGTTGACTAAAGTCAACTTAATCCGGAAACTCATTAATTGTCAAAACGAGACCTGAGGGACATTAGATAACCCTTTGGGAGTACTCAATACTGCAACTACTGGTCACTCCTTATACTTCTTATATTTGTAGTGTCTCAACAATTTAGTCCTTGTGCTTTCAATTTCAACTGATTACTTTTTGTGGTCTAAATTTTCTACTAATTAGTTATTTTCATCCAAAATTATTGTTTACTATTTTTCAACTTCCTCAAATGCCCTTAAGTTATTTTTCTTATTTTTTTGCTTCCTCTTCTTCAAAAGAGAAAACCCAGAATATCTAGGTTTATGATTATCGATCTTCAATCGAAGAATGTTACAATTGCAAACGGATTGCAATTGGAAAAAAAAATATGCAAATTGATTTGATACATATTGCTAACAAAATCAAATAACACCACCATAGTCATTTAGAAATAAAATTCTATCAAATCTCCATCATATCAATATAAACCAAAATGAAATTCAAATAAATTCTCATCATCATCCTTACCATTAACAGCACTCTCTAAGTTCCTACGAATGAAACTATATAAATAATTATCATTTCATATAATTAACCTTACAAAGAACACTACTACACAAGGCTCAATTTTTTTTTTGCCAATATGGCTCAAACTTAATTGAGCTACATAGCCTTACATGGTCGGTTGTGTAAAAGTATAACACTTAAGGGCTTTTGAGAAAATTAAAAAATAGTTAACAACCATTTTAGACAGAGTGGACCCATTGATCGAAAATTGAGACTATGAGGAGTGATTAATTGAAATTGAAAACACGAAGACTAAACTGTCGAGACTCTAAAAGTATAAAGAGTGACCAGTATTTTGTCATATTAGTGAATTAACGAAACATCTCAATTTCCGTGGATATGTTAGCTTTTGCGGGAAAATTAGTGTTACAAAATTACGTCGCCGACACATTTGAAAGTAAAGTTTTCTTTTAAAATCTTAACTTTAGGGTTACAGTAAATACGTAAAAGCTGAATTAGTAAAACTGTAAACAGTCCAAGGTAAAAACCAAGACTGCAAAAGTTAAACCGTTAAACGGCTCATGGTAAAAAGGTAATAGTAACACAGAAAAAGTAAGTTGTAAAGTGGGAACATTCTGTCAGGGGCAGAATGGTCTTTTCGGAACAACTGTAAAACCGTAAAAGGATATTTTCAACTGTGGTAAATCCCGGGTTTTTTTTTACCCTCTTTTAGCTCCGTCGGCAAACAAACCAGAAATCGGCAAGCTTCCGATTACACAAAGCCACAACTCATCATTCAAATGTAAAATAGGATTCTTAGGGACAAAACAAGCTGAAAAAAAAACCCAGAAACTAAGGGAATGGGTTCTGCTACCTCGTCCAAATTTACAGAACAATTCGAGGTTCACAGCTTCAATCTCGCCTTGAATTCACGTCGTGCTGCTTCCCGTGTTCCCTACTGCAACTCAGATGCTTCGAAGCTCCTCCTAATCTACTTCAAAGCTTCGCGTCGTCTGGAAACGAGAAAGGAAGTTTGACGGGATCGGAATTCCTGAGAAATAGATGAACAGAGAAAAGAAAAGAAGAAATTAGATTTCTGTTCTCAAAATCGGAAGAGGAATCGAATTGGGTTTTTAGAAAATTGATCAAACTCACCAAAAAGAAATCCAGAGACCGATTTTAGCTCGAGAACAAGGTTGAAGGTCTCGGTTCTGGGTTCGTATGCGTTTTCTCTAATTCGAGCAGATCGGCCACATGCAATGGTATCAGGATGACGAGAACTGAGCAAGGAATGTGATGGTGTGATTTTTTTGGCCGGATTCTCGTTGCTTACAGCTCGAGGTGGTGGTGATTGTGGCGGTGAGAGCGGAAAGAACGAGAGAGCAAAGTATCGAGCAGATAAGGAAAGGGCGAGAGAGAAATAAGTGAGGTGGCAGATTAATATTTGTAAGATAGAGGTGAGTGGCTGAGATTTAAAGGTGGCAGATCGACGGTACAGAATTTTCCACGTAAACACAATTTTAAAAACACAGAAAACCTTCAGTAAATTGTAAAAATAAAACTGAGCGTCAGAAAAATATTCCGCAAATACTTCCACACTCGTGGCGACGTAAAGTTTAATACCTAAGTATTAAACGATGATAACGACATTTCAGAAAAATGTCAGAAAATTTATCCTAAGTGCCGGAAAATAAAGAAAAATTTCTAGGATCTCACAAAATAGATGATCTAGATCTATTTGTATGTAGGAGGTGAGTTAGTGTGCTCGCGTACCTGTTTCTTATCAGTTTTGCTTTGTTTGTTTTTGTAAACGTGGTAGATTGTAGATTTAAGTTATTGATCTATTATATTCAATTTCTATTAAAAAAAAAAAGAGTACAATGAGAGACTAACTATTTTTTTTAAAAAAATTCCTGTGTCCTCGTAAATTTATGATACCCACAATTAGTATTGTTGTAAATTTTGAGAATTTATATTCTATATTATTATTAAGCAAACATGTTTTGTTGGCAAAAATGTATGTGAAAGTACGACTAAACCCTTTAACTATAAATTATGTTAAAATAGATTTTAATAAACAAAGGACAAAATAGTAATAAATAAAATAATACTTAAAAATATCCTAATTTACTTTCTCCTATAATCTCTCAAACTACCAATTCCTGGGGGGCGTGGGTGCTTCACATCGAAAATGTTATACTGCACCGTATCACATCGGCTGAAGTGGATTGGATTAGAATTGTGAAAACACAAATCCGCATGTAAACGAACTGGATTAGGGTTCGGAATTACCAAACCCGAATAAAACAAATCTGACCCGATTTATATGATTATTGCATGAAATATATTATTTATAATATATTTTAAGTCAATAATAACCCCTTTGTTTGTTTTTGCTTTACTTCGTACTCTGATTCTTTTGTGTGATATTTTTTTATTTGAGACTTAATGAATTTTCAATTTTATATGTAAGATTATTCGGAGACTTGTCCTTTTAAAACCTTGATGACTATTTGTCTATTTCAATCTGATATGTGAAAATGTGAAAATGTGGGGTACGGGGATTTTTGATAAATTAGAATACAAAATTAAATAGCTATTAGTTTGTCATGATGAATTGTATAAAATTCGCAACTGCACCGAAAAAGTGGTTTGCCGGATATACGGTTTGACAGATCCGAAAAATAGATATGGTTTGCAATATTAATAGACTATATGTGAAGTATAATTTAGTTTTGCCTCTAACCTGTACCGTGTCACATCCCGACCCTAAATTAATTGGATTATGGATGTTGGAATCTCGTACGCTTTATTTTAGTTGTCACTTGATGTCGGAAGTATATTTGAAAGTTAAATTTGAAAAATGTTTTTAGTTTTAAGGGGGGAAAGTTGACTTTGTAATCCGTTGAGAAATTTGAAAAATTCCCTTCACGAAAGTTATAGAGCGCGACGATACGAGTTTGTAGACACGTGGCGTGAAACGGAGGTCGTAGGAAGAAGTTATGACCTGTAGAAGTTATGTTACTATTTCAAAAAGTTACTATATAAAGGGAAATTTTTCGGGAAATGGTAACTTTCCATTTCGGGCATTTACCAATTACTGTGCACATTTACTGTAGCATTTTTACTGTTCATCCCGATTCGGATCGCCGCCACGCCGATCTCCGTCGTCCGGCCATCCCAGCTCGCGCGCCACCCAGCAATCGACGCGTCTCGGCCTCCTCTTCCTTTTGAGCCAAGGATCGGCATCAGAGGAGTCCGGAGGAGGGAGCGGCGGCGACTAGAAGAACTGCCACCGTGGGCGGCGGTGCTGCAGGCGACGCCCGGGGGTGCGCCACCCACCGTTCGGCAGGGTTTCCCCTGGCGGTCCGTTCTGGCGTGGTGGCGACGGCCACTTCAGGCCGAGGCGAGCGGATCGAAGCCAAGAAAAATCGACCCCAATCGGGTCAACCCGACCCGTTTCCAGCATCCAGACCCGACCCGGCCCACATTGACCGACCCGAACCGTTGACCAGGCCGTTGACTGGACCTTTGACCGGCGTTGACCGGCGTTGACCGCTGACCAGAGTTGACCCGATTCCGGAATTGCAGCGATTCGATCCGACGAGATCCTGTAGCGGTCTGAAGCGACTCTAATTGGTTATTTACCACTTCTGGTAAATTAAGGTGAGTAAACCTCACTATAGTAATAGTGTATACGAGTTAATTTTAGTATATTTATCGTTCCATACAAAATGATTTGTATGAAAATACGTATAGGGTGAGTGGACTTTTATTTAAATAAATGTGCATGCAATTATGTTTTAAGTGATTATCTTGACATTTATAATTGAAATACGTTCCATGGTCTTTTGATTTGATATTGAAATTTTCTACGCTTTGGAAATGTGATTTTTGATACGGAAAATAATGTTTATTAAATCCTGGTATCAATATGGATTTTCAGATATTTTATGATTTCTCGATTATCGAATTATGATTATGATCTTTGGTCATTTAATATTTAAAGAGAAATATGGTTTTGAGGTTATATATTTTACTACTATTTTAGTAGCACGTATTTTAGCCGGAAATGAGATTTCCGATGATTTTGTGATTTCTTTATTTATGATGATTTCCCGACATGTGGGACATGTCGATGTTATATATTAATTTCACTATTATTTTATGACATTGATGGAGGTGTTATCCAAACATAAAATACCTGCAAAACAACTTCATACACATAATACCCTTCTTGTGTCGAGTGTAGTATTGACAAGTAGGGATCGTTCTATCCGGGGAAATCAAGGGCTTTCAATCACACAAAGTATTGCACAAAAAGGGGGTATCGATTTTTATGTATAATTATCTACTGAATTTTTACTAAATTTATAAATCCTAAATTATATATTTACATGTGATCAACATCTTCCACACAATTACCAAACACAAATCTCATTATACATGCAATAAAATTAAAACAAGTAATAGGGGCAGCAGCAAATAACGAATTCAAAATCAACTAAGCTCCAATTTAATCAGGGCCAACGCAGCTTATCCTAATTATTCAAGACATCATAAGTATTTAGAACCCACAACGCGTGTAATCCTAAACATG
The DNA here is from genome assembly GCA_963682095.1 of Potentilla sterilis. Lineage (NCBI taxonomy): Eukaryota > Viridiplantae > Streptophyta > Magnoliopsida > Rosales > Rosaceae > Potentilla > Potentilla sterilis. The sequence continues at coordinate 30,963,299 of OY821762.1, forward strand.
GTACTAATCGGTTTAATAACACAACGCGTAGAAATTAAACACAAATAGCACATAAGCACATATTGTCGAATTGGAACATGTTAGCAAGTATGGCGTCACTCATCTCACATCGACATGTAAATTGTCATAATTACTCTAGCCCTTAGATAAATACATATTAAAATCCACAACGCGTGAGATCCAACATATATTAAATCGGCATATGAATTCAACACCTAGATAACACTCATGGCCTTTCGAATGTATCTAGACATCTCCTTCGGTTGCACACGAATTATGAAAATAAACCTAATTAAATTAAGAATATAAGCTAAAGCTACTGCCCATAACACAAATTTAATTAAATAGCATGCATAATTCGGCAATCATATACAAAATTCCCAAACATTTATAACAAAGATCCGAAGATCCCATATATAATTATCAATACCAAAAACAAATCCAGAAATTAAAACATATTTCATAGACAAAAGTATGTTTAAATACAAAGAATCAAAAACCAAATAAATACAATCCATGTTACAACCTTATGAAGATTCGGCAAGGATTGGTGAAGGATGAATTTTGGTGAATGATGAAGGTGGAATTCGGCAAAGGATTCTTGGTACAATTTCTGAAATTAAATGGGCAGAGGTTCGGCAAGGTTTTTGAGGGGAAGAGAAGATGATTTTCTGTGCAAAAGCCTTGGTATTTATAGAGGAAGTAACCTAGAGAAGCTAGCCACAAACAAAAACCGAATTGGTTTAGGTTTCCTTGATTTTCTGAATTCGGCAGAATGACCTCCGTGCATTGATTACGTCATAACTCTCTCTAGAAAATAGCTATTGAGGTGATTCCAGTTGGGTTGGAAACTAGACTCCCGTAGCTTTCTATCCATATAAGGCTCGAATTCTGATTCATTGTCAGCTGTCCGGGAGAGTCCGTGGAATTTGAGAGACGTGCACAGGAATTTTCCCGAAATTAATCAGGATTTGTTGCGATTTTCTTCCTCTATTTTCTGCCGAAAATTCCCAAGATAATGGCTGAATAATTGAGCAATATCTCTTTAGGTTTTCCATGAATTAATTCAGCCAAAAATCTTGCACAAAGGATGGAATTCAGTCCACATTCGTAAGCCAAATCCATGTAGAACTCGGCTTGCTTCTTCTTTTCCATTCCGAAATTAATCTTTTCTTTTCTTTTTTAATTCAGCCAAATTCTTCATGGATCAATGCTTGATGGACTGAATAATGGACTAGGCTCATAACTCATTTGGACAATTTATCCAAGAGCTAGCCGTAGCTTTCCCTAGTTGAGCCAGGAAAGCATCCTTTGTATCTTCTTTTCCTGCTTGCATCAGGGAAACTTCTTTTCTTTTGTTCTTCGACTTCTTCCTTGAAAGGATGACTCTCTAATGCTCCAATATGTTCAGTAGCTCATCACTTACAACCTTGGACACGAAATTGTTGTAGAAAAATAGAAATCCTTCAAAACGGGCAGCAGGTTCTTCCTCTCGGCAGATCTGACCTTCTTGCATTCAAACCGGCATAACTCTCTACTTAGGAGAGCTTTTTCTGCGATTCCAGTTGCATATGAAACTAGACACACAGGGCGTTCATCCATAAAAATTTCACCTTCAAATTACTTGTCAATCGTCGGGAATAAATTCAGAAAGTTGGATGTCGGACACTGAAATCTTCTGGAATTCTTGGATTTGCATCCGATAAGAACTTGAAGTTCTTGGCATTTTGTTCCACTCCGATTTTAATGATTCTTTCCTTTGTTCAATCCTTAGTATGTCGACTGCAAATGAGAAGAGAAAAATCTATCAAAAACAAAGTTTATGTTTTACAGATTCAATAAAACATCTCAGAGACTTTGTGAATAGGCTTTTGACAATTTCTGCATTTTTATTCTATTTTCCACATGTTTTCACTTTAATTCCACCAAAACTCTTGACTCTATAACATGACTCTATATTACAACAATAAGGGTTAAGCATTGCATAAATGGGGGTAAAAACATATTAAGAACGTCGCATTTTATGCTCCTATCAACTACCCCACACTTAGCCTTTGCTAGTCCCTTAGCAAAACAAATAAAAAAAGACTCAACACTACAGCCCCTAAATAATTGTCTCAGGATCTTTACACACATAGCTTTCAAGTTAAGCATTCAATGTAAGCACAATAATCCCAAGCGTCATAGACATGTATCATAGCATGAACAAGTAAGAAACGAAAATCACAAGCAATGACATGTTATGTTGATTCCATCCTCCTCACTAGGCATACTCTCTTCTTTTCACTCATGATATGGCAATATTCACTCAAAGTATATGCAAGAAAATAGATTAAGAGTTACAAAGAGTAACTTGCATATTTCATCAAATAAAGGCACTTTGTGAATAGATCTTTCAGGAAAAACTTCATATAACAATTATGTGCACCAATGAACCAAAGCCATATGCTCACTTTTGACAAAAATCTCCACATACAAAGTTCACCTATTATTCGAATCATGAGAGATCTTACATGGGAAAATAGTGGGGCTAGGCATAAGGAATTCGCATTTAGAATAGTGGTGAGAAAATGTCACCAAGACTTAGTAAAGCTCAATACTCCTTATGACTACACTTCAAAAGGGCCAAGTTTAAACTTGTTGGGCCCAAACTTCATTCTTTTCTTCCCCATAACATAGTGAATATGAACAAAGGTCAAGTATAATAATAATAGACCTTCAATTGTAAAACAAACTCCAAATTCACCACAAGATCTCAATCCAAGCATTTCTATTTTTCTTTTCATTTGCCGAAACTTTTTCTTTTTATTTTTTTTTATTTTCGGCACAAATTTTTTCTTTTATTTTCTGTCCGAATTTTCTTTTTATTTTCGGCAATCATGGTTTTTCATGCTTTTGGATTGGATCACCCCACACTTACTTCAAATCATCACTTCAAATAACAAATTCCAATTAAACTTTACCAAGTCTTGACAACAATGGTTAGGATAAACTGTTCTAAGCTCAAGGAAAGTGTATCATGGTGATGCAATAAATGGCTCAATGTCGGCTCAAGGGGGTTAAAACTAAGGAGTCCCACGATGGGCACAAATTAGGCATGAGCTTTATTTGGCATTGGTGGTAATCCTAACAAGATCATCTCAGTCATATTCAAAATCAAGGCATGTTATGAATAATAGTCTCAAAAATCGTCAAAAGTGAGTTCTAGCATTCTAGAGTTCATTAAAATCTATGATACATAGTCATTGAATGTTCAAAAAATGATGAAGTTTTGAAAAATTCTGCCCATTTTTATCACTCAAGAAGGAAAGTATATGGCAATCAAAGCTCACAAAGGTTATTATGGAACAAAATCAACACAACATACATGCTTCTTACACAATTAAGTTCAAGTCTCAAATGTTCATACCAATCACAAAGTCCATGAAACTCACAATTATTTTCAAGATTATGCAAAACCATCATCTATGTATTAAAGATATAATCATCATAGACTATTTAGGGGCACTTAAGACTCAAAAATTAAAACACAAAAGCAACGAAATTTTTTAATTTTTCTGATTTTTCTGATTTTTTATTTTATTTTCTTTTCTTTTATGACTCTAAACAAAAAACTTAAAACAAAAAAATAACATGTGAAACATGTATCCCTACCCCACACTTAGAAAATTACATTGTCCTCAATGTACACAAAAATTATGTAGTAATTTCCAAGCATTTGATAATTCACAAGTTCCACATTTATACAATTCAACCAAAAAGAGTTTAGGAATTTAGAAAATTCAAACTCTCGTAGACGGCTCCTTCACACTTTTGGTTGAAATGGGTTGCCTCCCATGCAGCGCTTAATGTTTATAGTCTACTCAGCCTAGACTCTTCTTCATATCATCAGGATCTTGATGCGTCTCAGAATTGTATCTCCTCAATGGTGTGCTCCTCAAAAGGTTCGTAGTAAGGCTTAAGTCGATGACCATTCACCTTGAACGTTTTTCCTGTTTCAATACTCTGAATTTCTATAGCACCATGAGAAAAAACATTAGCAACAATATAGGGACCAGCCCAACGAGAACGCAATTTTCCAGGAAATAATCTAAGACGAGAATGATACAACAAGACTTTTTGACCAATATGAAACTTTTTGCCTCTTATCATCTTGTCATGAACCAATTTCGTCTTCTCCTTGTAAATCCACGCAGCATCATATGCATCATTTCTGATTTCCTCAAACTCGCTCAACTGTAATTTCCTGTGAAGTCCAGCCTTGTCAAGCTCCATGTTGAATTGCTTGACCGCCCACCATGCCTTGTGCTCCAACTCTACTGGAAGATGGCACGCCTTGCCATATGTAAGCCGAAATGGAGACATCCCAATGGGTGTCTTGTATGCCGTTCTGTAAGCCCAAAGTGCATCATCAAGTCTATCACTCCAATCTTTCCTTGATGGGCCCACAGTTTTCTCCAATATGCTCTTGATCTCTCTGTTGGACACTTCTGCCATTCCGCTCGTCTGAGGGTGATAAGGTGTGGATACCTTATGGGTGACTCCATATCGTCTGAGTAAAGCCTCTATTGTTCTGTTGCAGAAATGAGAACCTCCATCGCTTATAAGCACACGAGGTACTCCAAACCTGGAAAATATGTTAGTTCTCAAGAAACCTGCAACAACTTTAGAATCATTAGTCCTTGTGGCTTTCGCCTCCACCCATTTAGACACATAATCAACAGCCAACAAGATATAAAGAAAGCCCTTAGATGAAGGAAAAGGTCCCATAAAATCTATACCCCATACATCAAATATTTCAACAAATATCATATAAGTAAGGGGCATTTGGTCTCTCTTACCAATGTTACCTGTCCTTTGGCACCTATCACATGTCATACAAAATGTGTATGCATCCTTGAAAATAGTGGGCCAATAAAAACCGCTTTCTAATACCTTGAGCGCTGTCCTCTTGGCTCCAAAGTGTCCTCCACACGCCTCATTGTGGCAAAATGCTAGGATCGGCCTATGCTCCTCTTGTGGCACACAACGTCTAATCACTTGATCACTACACGTCCTCCATAGATAGGGATCGTCCCATATGTAGTGTCTTGCATTCTTTTTAATCCTCGTCTTGGCTGCCTGCAAACATGTACTTGGAAAAGTTTTAGTAACTAAATAATTGACAATGTCTGCATACCAAGGTTCTCTTGTGTCCACTCCAAAAAGCTGCTCATCTGGGAAAGTTTCCTGAAGTGGTAACGTTTCCTCTTCTCTCACAATCCTGCTCAAGTGATCCGCCACAACATTCTCGCTCCCCTTCTTGTCTTTGATCTCGATGTCAAACTCTTGGAGTAAGAGAATCCATCGAATCAAACGTGGCTTAGCATCTTTCTTCTTCATCAAATATCTTAAGGCTGCATGATCAGAATACACAATCACTTTAGAATTCAATAGATATGAACGAAATTTTTCTAAAGCAAATATCACAGCCAACAGTTCTTTCTCAGTTGTAGAGTAATTTAATTGAGCATCATTCAAAGTTCTAGAGGCATAATATATAGCAATCGGCCTCTTCTCTTTTCTCTGTCCAAGCACTGCTCCAACTGCATAGTCTGAAGCATCACACATGATCTCAAATGGCAATGTCCAATCTGGTAGCGCCATAATTGGTGCTGACGTCAACAATTCCTTCAACTTGACAAATGCATCTTCACACCTTTTGTCCCATACGAATGGAACATCCTTCTGCAAGAGGGCACAAATAGGCTTGGCCACCAACGAAAAATCCTTGATGAACCTCCTGTAAAAACCTGCATGGCCAAGAAACGAACGTACCTCCCTTACAGTTGTAGGGGAGGGTAAGTGAAGCATAATATCAATCTTGGCCCTATCTACCTCAATACCCTTTGCAGATATAATGTGTCCTAGAACTATCCCTTGTTTTACCATGAAATGACATTTTTCCCAATTAAGTACAAGGTTAGTCTCTACACATCTTTTCAGGATTAATTCCAAATTCTCTAAGCATGCATCAAAGTCTTTACCATAAACACTAAAATCATCCATAAAGACTTCAATGATATTTTCAATATAATCACTAAAAATGGAATACATACAACGTTGAAATGTACCTGGTGCGTTGCATAAACCAAAAGGCATGCGTCGATAGGCAAACGTACCAAAGGGACATGTGAACGTTGTCTTTTCCTGATCATCTGGGTGAATGCATATCTGATTGTAACTGCTGTACCCATCCAATAAGCAATAGAATTCGTGCCCAGCTAATCTCTCCAACATCTGGTCCATGAAAGGCAATGACATGTGATCCTTGCGTGTAGTAGCATTCAACTTTCTGTAGTCGATACACATCCTATGACCTGTCACCAATCGTTGGGGCACGAGTTCATCCTTATCATTCTTCACAACCGTGACTCCACTCTTCTTAGGTACAACTTGGACAGGTGCAATCCACTGGCTATCTGAAATGGGATATATGACTCCACAATCCAGCAATTTGATCACCTCGTCCTTCACAATCTTCATCATAGGGGGGTGTAAACGTCTCTGACCCTCCCTAGTAGGCTTGGCTCCTTCTTCAAGTAAGATCCTATGGACACAAGTTGTAGGGCTGATTCCCTTGATATCCGCCAACGTCCATCCAATGGCGGTTTTGTTCCTTTTCAACATGCTAGTCAAGCGTGCTTCCTGCTGCTCACTCAGCTGTGATGACACAATAACTGGTAGTGTGTCATCGTCTCCCAAGTATACATACTTCAAATGATCTGGAAGCACCTTGAGTTCTAAAATAGGGGCCTGTTCCACAGATGGTAAAATTTTATTAGTGGAAATGGGAATTGACAAGAATTTACATGTTCTCATCACGTGGGGTGTTGCCTCTAGCTCGGCAACAATGCTCATCATGCTCGGCTCAAGATCAAGCCGAGCCATTGCCGAATTTACCTCCCCATTTGCATCAATTCCTGCCCCTTGCTCAATAGCTAGTTGCTATTGATCCAAAGTTTCTGATAAAACCTGCGCAATAGAATCAACTACATCAATATTATAGCAAGGTTTTAATTCAGAAATTGGATACCTCATAGCTTCATAAACGTTGAAGCTTATCACTTCACCATCTAAACTCCATGGTGAGGTTGCCTTCAGCAACATCAATTTTAGTTCTTGCTGTCCTCATAAATGGTCGCCCCAACAATAGTTGAGTGGAATTTAGGGGCGACTCTTCCATATGTAGCACATAGAAGTCTGCAGGAAATATCAGATTATTAACCTGCACAAGAACATCCTCCACATATCCCTCAGGATATTTGTTAGATCTGTCAGCCAATTGAATTATCACATTGTCTCTCTTCAATTCGATACAAACGGCCTCTAATGTCGCGTGACCAACTGGACATTCATGTACTTGAAATTATTCGAAAATCAAGTGTTTAGCCAAGGAATTCAAAAAGAAAAATAAACGTGCATTGTAAACTTAGAATGTATAAGTTAGTGTTACGGTAAAAATATCACACAAAAGAATGTTAGTATGTATAATGTCACCGAAAATTTCAATAAAAGATCGTGTAAAAGTATGTATAAGTATAAGTATCACAATAAATCAAACATGTAAATGTAAGGGAACAAACGAAAATTATACAAGTATATCACACGAAAATTCACAAGTATGGTTCACACACAATTTTCACAAGTATCAAGAAATACATATCCTATAACTATAAGAGTATTAACGTCACAAAAATATGTATAAGTCACACATGAAAAATTCAAAAGTATATATGGTATCACACGAAAATTTCAAGATTATATATGTATAAGAATGTGTTTTATGTATCCCTAGTTAAATTGCTAAATGATTTGTTCGAATTTTCAAAGTACGTGGAGCAGAGGAGATAACGGTGCAATGGGCTGAAACAGTCCAAGGTAGTATCATGCTTATTCCGATATACCTCAAAAATTAAAGACGAATTTTATCTTTTGAAGAGAAACAGATTCACATATGCTCAAGTTATCTTCTAGCGTCTAAAGTGAGGTGATGCTTCGGCACAAGCGGTTGTCTAGGTCGAAGATACTTTACTTTTCTAAGGCGGTGTCGTTAAAATTCACGGAGAGTAAACTCTCTTTAGGAACAAGGCAGGTCTCAAAGTTTTTAACCACGGAGGACAAGTCCCCTATCGACTCACTCACCGAGAATGAACATCAGTCTGTGGGTCTTGAAAACCAGTTTTACAAACCTCAAACCCATCAATGAAAATAACTTGCCCTATACTTGGTAAAATAAACTCGGGTCCTAGCGGTCTCAAGTGTTGATTAAAACCGCCCTCAACCTCATAAAAATAATACCAAGTTAGCGTCTTTATGCGTGGGGGGCCAACGATGGACTAATTCCAACATTGCAGGGCCCGTTTCCCAATCTACACAAAAACATACCTAACATGGCATCACTCGTATGAAGGGTTTTGGTTATGATCAACAAAAGAGGCTTCACCTACATGTTACACTTTAGAAACTACAATAAACTACAAGCATACACAAAAACTATCAACTTCCTAGAAATTATCTAGGTGTATCAACATCACAATAATATCACACAAAAATCGGCAATTAAGATCAACAAAAACCAAAAATAAAAATCGGAAAACCTACTTACTATTACATTTCCGAAAAATCCTATTAATACATATCCCAAAAACTATAGCAAAATTAAATAATCTGCAATATACATAATTACAAACAACACTTTATGAATCAAAATATTATAATTTCCCCGGCAACGGCGCCAAAAACTGATGGATCCCCGGCAACGGCGCCAAAAACTGATGGATCCCCGGCAACGGCGCCAAAAACTGATGGAGGTGTTATCCAAGCATAAAATACCTGCAAAACAACTTCATACACATAATACCCTTCTTGTGTCGAGTGTAGTATTGACAAGTAGGGATCGTTCTATCCGGGGAAATCAAGGGCTTTCAATCACACAAAGTATTGCACAAAAAGGGGGTATCGATTTTTATGTATAATTATCTACTTGTTGTAGGAGAAATAGATTGATAAATCTCTCTGTGTTTATTCATTGATAAGGAGGCCTTTATATAGGCATTACATCAAGTATCCCTGGCGAACAGGGATTCCCTATCTAATAGAGTATCTAGACTACAAGTCTTATTAGGACAAGACACACCACGGAAGTTACGGAGTTAACCTTCCTTGAACACTCCCCCTTGTGTCGCGTCCTCAATGGTGCATGAACCGTTGCCTCGTTAAAACCTTTGCCAGCAAACAAAAACCTCTTGGGCAAAAATAAAAGCATGGTCTAAGGAAAAAGAGTACAACGCACCAACTACAAGTATGTGAGACATGCATAACTAGGCTCCCCCTGAAGTCTAGATGAGAACTCCCCCTGATAGTCATTCAGTCTTTGAGTTCGGATAAGCGACACATTCCAATGCGCTTTACATGCTTCATAAATGTAGATTTAGGTAGAGACTTGGTGAACAGATCCGCTGCATTTTCTTCTGAGCTGACTTGCTTCACCTGAATATTCAAAGTCTCTTGCTGCTGCTGATTGTAGAAGAACTTAGGCGAAATGTGTTTAGTATTGTCACCCTTAATGTATCCCAACTTCATCTGCTCAATGCATGCTGCATTATCTTCAAATATGCAAGTTGGTCCCATCGTAGTAGACTCAAGTCCACTAGACTCGCGGATGTGAGATATAACTGAGCGAAGCCAAATACATTCTTTGACTGCTTCATGTAGTGCAATAATCTCAGCATGGTTCGAGGAGGTAGCAACAAGGGTTTGCTTGGTTGATCTCCAAGATATCGCCGTATTCCCAATGGTAAAAACATAACCTGTTTGGGAACGTCCTTTGTGTGGATCTGACAAATATCCAGCATCAGCAAATCCTACCATCACATCATTTGGTGTATCTGAGTAGGAGGGGGTATCGCCAAAGCCGTATCGGGACCACGACTTAGCATCCGCGGGTCCGGATAAGTTGGCGGATATGTCTGCAAGATGGCGGATGGATGAACCAAAGCCAGTCTTGGCGGATATGGCTGGCGGATGGCGATCCGAGCCATGGTTTGTGCTGTTAGATGCAAGAGATCGACTATGTGTCGAATCCTGATGAGTGTATCGATAGTACAAGCCCATGTCAAGGGTTCCTTTAAGGTATCGGAAGATGTTCTTGATTCCAACCCAATGACGTTGTGTTGGCGCAGAGCTAAATCTAGCTAACAAGTTCACAGAGAAAGCGATGTCTGGTCTAGTACACTGAGCTAAGTATAACAAAGCTCCAATCGCACTAAGATATGGATATTCGGCTCCCAAGATTTCTTCGTCATCTTCTTTCGGACGAAAGGGATCTTTGTTGATATCCAGACTTCTAACGACCATGGGAGTGCCTGTAGGATGCATAACTTTGTCCATGTTAAATCGCCTGAGCATCTTTCGGACATATGCAGACTGGTGTATAAAAATTCCACCACTTCGGTGCTCTAGTTCTAAGCCTAGGCAAAACCGAGTCCTTCCCAGATCTTTCATCTCGAATTCGGATTTCAAATAGCTAGCGGTCTCATTGATCTCATTCAGAGTTCCAATGATGTTCATATCATCGACATAGACGGCTATAATGGCAAATCCTGAACTTGTTCTCTTTATGAACACACAAGGGCACAACTCATCATTCTTGTATCCTTTCCCAATCAAGTAATCACTTAACCGTGTGTACCACATCCTACCAGATTGTCGGAGTCCATATAGAGATCGTCTCAACCTGATAGCAAATGAACTTCGTGGTTTTTGCTCACTTGACTTGGGTAACGAAAGTCCTTCTGGCACTTTCATGTACATCTCCGTATCTAGGTCCCCATAAAGATACGCAGTTACAACATCCATAAGCTGCATATTGAGTCTCTCTGAGACTACCAAACTTATTAAGTATCGGAAGGTAATAGTATCCATGACAGGAGAATACGTCTCCTCATAATCAATTCCAGGGCGTTGAGAAAAACCTTGCGCCACGAGTCGAGCTTTATATCGCTGGACTTCGCCATTCTCATTGCGCTTTCTGACAAAGACCCATTTATGTCCAACAGGCTTCACGTTCGGCGGTGTAGGCACAACCGGTCCGAATACTTGCCTTTTCTTTAGAGAGTCTAGTTCAGCCTGGATTGCTTCTTCCCACTTCGGCCAATCCGCCCTACGTTGACATTCATCAACAGTGCGGGGTTCCATATCGTCGTCGTCAATAACTTCTTGAGCAACGGCGTAGGCGAATGCATCATCGATATACATGGAATTTCTTTCCATCAGATTGTGCATGCATAAGTAGTTTAGTGAGATTTCCTTGTTCTCCAACATCAACAGTGAGTCTGAGGCGTCCCCCAGATGATTCAGAGTTGATTCTTGGACATAGGTATAGTCGGAGACAATCTCGTGTGACGGCGTCACAGTATCGATGATGAACGGATCGCATTGTGCCTGGACACATGCCCTCTTTCTAGGTACATTGTCTTTGGAACCGATTGGTCTCCCCCTCTTTCTAGGAGGATCCGAAGTCGACGCCGGCTCTCCACTTGGAGGTGCCGAGCCTAGGCTGCCGATGGCACCTAGGGCTGCGGGTCCGAGACCGGCGGCGCGTGCTCGCGCATGGCGAGGAATGTTAAGCCTTGCAGGTACATTCGCAGCAGGTATGGTTGATCTTGTCACTTTCGCAATATCAGTAAAGGAGTCGGGCATCGTATCCGCCACCTTTTGTAGTTCTAATATGCGTTGTATTTCAGTCTCACACTGAGACGTACGGGGATCATAATGAGACATAGTGGGAGAGAACCACGTCAATTCCTGACGTTCATTTGGGACGGATGCGGCCCCATCTCCCCCTAACGGCGGGAAGGATGTCTCATCAAAGTGACAATCTGCAAATCTTGCAGTAAACAGATCACCTGTCATAGGCTCTATATAGCGGACAATAGTTGGTGCTTCATATCCAACATAAATAGCTGATCGTCGTTGTGGACCCATCTTGGTACGCAGTGGAGGCGTGATAGGCACATATACGGCACAACCAAAAGTACGCAGATGCGAAATATCAGGCTCGTAACCAGTTACCAACTGGTACGCACTAAATGGTTGGCTATCTGTGGGTCGTAGACGAATAAGCATAGCTGCATGTAATATTGCATATCCCCATGCCGAAACTGGCAAGTTTGTGGCCATGACAAGAGACCTAGCTACAAGCTGTAGTCTCTTGATAGCGGCTTCTGCAAGACCGTTCTGAGAATGAACGTGGGGTACGGGATGTTCAACTTCAATCCCAACTGACATGCAATAGTCATCAAAACACTTTGAGGTAAACTCTCCAGCATTATCCAGTCTGATGGACTTAATCGGATTGTCCGGGTGGTGAGCCCGAAGCTTAATAATCTGAGCTAGGAGTTTAGCGAATGCAGCATTCCTCGTGGACAACAACGCTACGTGTGACCAACGCGTTGATGCATCAACCAGAACCATGAAATATCGAAATGGTCCGCATTCTGGTGTTATAGGTCCACAAATATCACCTTGTATTCGTTGTAGAAACGGAATATTCTGTTTATTATCAATAGCAAAAGATGGTCTTGCTTGAAGTTTTGCTAGTGAACAAGCTTTACAAAACGAACGATGAGCATTAGACATCGCTACAGAAGCATGAGAAGCAGGAGGGGGCCGAACCTCTCCTTGGAACCGAGAGGCGGCTATCGACGGCACGGCCGAACCGAGGCCGAGGCGCCCTCTGTGCTTTTGTGATCGGAAAAATGGATGACCGTGGGAGCATTTCAAAATACGGATCATCAGATCACGACCCGGATGACCGAGTCTATCATGCCAAAGCTTATAAGCATCAGAATCACATAATATAACAACATGAGATTCGTTGGCTCGAATGGTTGTGAAATACATGCCATTGCGAACTCGCTTACACTTCTCCACAATGCGAGTGCGCATAGATTGAGTGGAGGTGATCAACAGATATTCAGTTCCATCTTCAACATAAGTGCTGAGGTGATAGTCATTGTCACGCACATCCTTGAAAGCTAGCAAGGTTCTTGGCGCCTTAGGCGCATATAGGGCGTCCTCTACCCGAATCTCAGTGCCATTTGGCAGTAAGAATTGAGCAGTGCCACGACCCTTAATTACGGGTCCAGTTCCTGTCATCGTAGATAACGACGATTCTCTTGGCGTAAAATCCGAAAACAATTGCCGATTTCTCAGAATCGTGTGAGTTGTTGCACAATCCAACAAACACTCAATCTCGCCTTGATACATCTACAAAAACAATGTAAATTGAATCAATAGTCTACTTTAGACTTTGGCGAACACTTTAAAGTAAGTGTACTGAAACAATATATCATCACAAAATGAAGTGCATTAAGGCCAATAACATAGCCATGGCAACGACAAAATTTGAGAGAAAGAGATAAGCCGCATTTTAATCACCGAGTATCACCATTGATAATCATAGCCTAGGTCAGAGATTGAGACCGGACACCGTCGTAGGTGGCGTGGCCGAGCCAAGACCGAGGCCAAGGCAAAGGCCGGGGCCAAGCCAAAGCCGAAGCTGTGGTAAGGCCAAAGCGACCCAGAGGCCGAGCCGAAGCAAGGCGGGTGGTGAGAATCGGTCAGGCATTGAGGCAATGCGATGCGACGGTTGAGCTAAATCCGAAGCATGGCGAGTCCGAAGACACTTTGTTGCCGAGCCATTGATGCAAAAGTTGCATTTGTTCGATAGGCTATCGATTGTTGGTTTCAAAAACCGGATTCGGTGCTGAGCCAAGCTGGCGAATGGCCAGGGCGAGTGAGGCCTAGCGAGTCGCGGCCAAGCGCTTATGGGCTTTGGCGAGCGAGGCATGGCGGATCGCAGCCAAGTTGGCGGATCGCTGATCGCGGATCGCGGATTAGTTGGCGAATAGCCATGGCGAGCGAGTCCTGGCGGATCGCGACCAAGTTGGCGGATAGCGGATCGCGGATCACGGATCGCGGATCTCGGATCGCGGATCGTGCATCGCGGCTCGCGGATGGCGTATCGCGTATCGCGGCTCGCGTATCGTGGCTCGCGGATGGCGTATCGCGGATCGCGGATGGCGTATCGCGGATCGCGGATGGCGTATCGCGGATCGCGGATGGCGTGTCGCGGATCTCTCCTTTTGTCTTTGTGATTTTCCGGATATGAGTTAACATCACCAGAATTTTGGTGAACTCAAAATGATTATGCCATTGAGAATTGGACGCATTGAACCAATTTTGCTTTCAGGGATGTAAAAATCTCAAATCATTCGTAGAATAAGATAGATTTTATTGATGACAACTCAAAAATACATCAAGGTTGTTCTAAATAGAACGACTTATCGAACAAAGTCGTGATTTATTGACTATTCTGTCAAAATAACAATCAAAATCAAACTTGAACACGTATCTCATGACCTAAGTCAAATACTTATTCATAGTCTGGAGTATCATACTCCTGAGTCCTACGTTTCTTGGTAGGTTGGAAGTCATCGATGGCGAAGTTCGTATTTTCCTCATCGTATACTTCTTCCACAAAGTCTCCTACATAGTGTGCTTCTTGTTCTATGTATTGTTTGTGTTTCTTGTAAGCGGCTTGAATATCTCTGCTTGCTATGCAATCGCGTTGGAGATGATTCGTAGAACCACATTTGAAGCAAGGAGCCGAAGCATTGTTCGGCGGATGGCCACCACGCCTGGGACCGGAACCAAAACTGTTCCTCCCTCTGGGAGCGGCGGCTCTGCCATCATCCCTTGTCCAAGAAAGCGGTCGGCCACGGCCGACGCCTCTTCTCCCTCCTCGTCCGCCACGTATTGCTCTTGGCGTACGTGGTGGCGGTGCTTGACGTTCATGAGGTTGATGCTTCTGCTTAAAAGCTTTACCACGGGCTTGATGAGATTCCGCAATGAATTTCGGTCCTCGAGGCCTCTTATTGGTGGTAAGAATCAACTCATGGTACCTCTCCTTTCTCTGAAGCACATTCATCAAATCGCTGAAGGTTTTGATAGTGCCTTTCTCGCGGAGATCGCGGTACTGATGCGACAACATGGACGCAGATTCTGGGAACGTCGTGAAAGTCTTCTCCATCATATCATCATCGGTCTTTTCGACCCCACAAAAGCTCAAATCAGATTGCAAGTTTAGCATAGTCTGATGATATTCCTGGACGGAATCAAAATCCAGTAAGCGGATTTGCTCCCAATCAGACATGAGGTCTGGGAGTTGTGCGTCATGCACATTGTCGAAGCGGTCCTTGAGGATATCCCATAGCTCTTTGGGATCAGTTTTCCTCAGGTATTGCTTCTTGAGCGTTGGATGGATATGGCGCCTGAGAAACATCAGGGCTTGTGCTTTCTGTTCAGGAGAAGCGTGTAAGCTTTCATCCTCAGGAGGGTTGATGGTGGCAGTAAATCTTTTACCAATGAAAGTGTTCTCAACATCTGAGACCCACCTCTTGTATTCCTTGCCTTGGACATCCAAGATGTCAAATTCTGGATGCTGAGTGTCAGCCATCTACAGAACACAAACAGGGAGACGTTAGTATGTTTGAATACTAATCAAGTTTGATTGTTCTTTTAGAACAGTGCCAAGATATATCATGGTCACATAAATCGATGCTTAACGTGACTTCAAGTCACAATCGATATCTTCCCTTTGTTTTCTTTCCAAAAAAGAATAATACGTTATGGTTCACAGTGACATCACAGTCACAAGCATAACGGTGGCCGGTAACATCACAGTTACCCCAATAAACATTGGCACCGGGGTGACTAAATCCCCGTATGCCGTCCCGAGAAGCGATAGAATCGGGATGAAGAAGCAGGGACACGGAAAGGTCCCGGAAGGAAACAAAACCCAACTATTGAAATTTTCATAAGCGGGAACGTTTATAAAAATATTTACCTCTTCAAGAGAAGCTTGATCAAACGAAACTTGACTCTTGGGGAAGCTTGTTTTCTTCGATTTTTCTTGATTTCTTCTCAACCACGAATAAGGGTTCGCGGATCGCTTGCTTGGCTTGCGAGCAATCTTGATCTTCTGGTGGATGCGTGCAAAAAGTAGCACGCAAGGGAGAGCTGCTGGCGAGCGGGTTGTCTGCCTAGAGGCAGAGGAGAAGTAGTACGCGAAGGTACAAAGCGGCAGGCGAGCAGCGCAGATGCTGCTGAGAAGAGGCCGACGGTGCCGAAGGGAAGAATCGGCGGCCGACGGTAGGTTAGGGTTTCGAAAAAAAATCGGAATTAGGGTTTCTAGGGCTTATTAGACGGGAGGCTAGAGCAATGTGCTGATAACGTGTTGTAGGAGAAATAGATTGATAAATCTCTCTGTGTTTATTCATTGATAAGGAGGCCTTTATATAGGCATTACATCAAGTATCCCTGGCGAACAGGGATTCCCTATCTAATAGAGTATCTAGACTACAAGTCTTATTAGGACAAGACACACCACGGAAGTTACGGAGTTAACCTTCCTTGAACACTACTGAATTTTTACTAAATTTATAAATCCTAAATTATATATTTACATGTGATCAACATCTTCCACACAATTACCAAACACAAATCTCATTATACATGCAATAAAATTAAAACAAGTAATAGGGGCAGCAGCAAATAACGAATTCAAAATCAACTAAGCTCCAATTTAATCAGGGCCAACGCAGCTTATCCTAATTATTCAAGACATCATAAGTATTTAGAACCCACAACGCGTGTAATCCTAAACATGGTACTAATCGGTTTAATAACACAACGCGTAGAAATTAAACACAAATAGCACATAAGCACATATTGTCGAATTGGAACATGTTAGCAAGTATGGCGTCACTCATCTAACATCGACATGTAAATTGTCATAATTACTCTAGCCCTTAGATAAATACATATTAAAATCCACAACGCGTGAGATCCAACATATATTAAATCGGCATATGAATTCAACACCTAGATAACACTCATGGCCTTTCGAATGTATCTAGACATCTCCTTCGGTTGCACACGAATTATGAAAATAAACCTAATTAAATTAAAAATATAAGCTAAAGCTACTGCCCATAACACAAATTTAATTAAATAGCATGCATAATTCGGCAATCATATACAAAATTCCCAAACATTTATAACAAAGATCCGAAGATCCCATATATAATTATCAATACCAAAAACAAATCCAGAAATTAAAACATATTTCATAGACAAAAGTATGTTTAAATACAAAGAATCAAAAACCAAATAAATACAATCCATGTTACAACCTTATGAAGATTCGGCAAGGATTGGTGAAGGATGAATTTTGGTGAATGATGAAGGTGGAATTCGGCAAAGGATTCTTGGTACAATTTCTGAAATTAAATGGGCAGAGGTTCGGCAAGGTTTTTGAGGGGAAGAGAAGATGATTTTCTGTGCAAAAGCCTTGGTATTTATAGAGGAAGTAACCTAGAGAAGCTAGCCACAAACAAAAACCGAATTGGTTTAGGTTTCCTTGATTTTCTGAATTCGGCAGAATGACCTCCGTGCATTGATTACGTCATAACTCTCTCTAGAAAATAGCTATTGAGGTGATTCCAGTTGGGTTGGAAACTAGACTCCCGTAGCTTTCTATCCATATAAGGCTCGAATTCTGATTCATTGTCAGCTGTCCGGGAGAGTCCGTGGAATTTGAGAGACGTGCACAGGAATTTTCCCGAAATTAATCAGGATTTGTTGCGATTTTCTTCCTCTATTTTCTGCCGAAAATTCCCAAGATAATGGCTGAATAATTGAGCAATATCTCTTTAGGTTTTCCATGAATTAATTCAGCCAAAAATCTTGCACAAAGGATGGAATTCAGTCCACATTCGTAAGCCAAATCCATGTAGAACTCGGCTTGCTTCTTCTTTTCCATTCCGAAATTAATCTTTTCTTTTCTTTTTTAATTCAGCCAAATTCTTCATGGATCAATGCTTGATGGACTGAATAATGGACTAGGCTCATAACTCATTTGGACAATTTATCCAAGAGCTAGCCGTAGCTTTCCCTAGTTGAGCCAGGAAAGCATCCTTTGTATCTTCTTTTCCTGCTTGCATCAGGGAAACTTCTTTTCTTTTGTTCTTCGACTTCTTCCTTGAAAGGATGACTCTCTAATGCTCCAATATGTTCAGTAGCTCATCACTTACAACCTTGGACACGAAATTGTTGTAGAAAAATAGAAATCCTTCAAAACGGGCAGCAGGTTCTTCCTCTCGGCAGATCTGACCTTCTTGCATTCAAACCGGCATAACTCTCTACTTAGGAGAGCTTTTTCTGCGATTCCAGTTGCATATGAAACTAGACACACAGGGCGTTCATCCATAAAAATTTCACCTTCAAATTACTTGTCAATCGTCGGGAATAAATTCAGAAAGTTGGATGTCGGACACTGAAATCTTCTGGAATTCTTGGATTTGCATCCGATAAGAACTTGAAGTTCTTGGCATTTTGTTCCACTCCGATTTTAATGATTCTTTCCTTTGTTCAATCCTTAGTATGTCGACTGCAAATGAGAAGAGAAAAATCTATCAAAAACAAAGTTTATGTTTTACAGATTCAATAAAACATCTCAGAGACTTTGTGAATAGGCTTTTGACAATTTCTGCATTTTTATTCTATTTTCCACATGTTTTCACTTTAATTCCACCAAAACTCTTGACTCTATAACATGACTCTATATTACAACAATAAGGGTTAAGCATTGCATAAATGGGGGTAAAAACATATTAAGAACGTCGCATTTTATGCTCCTATCAGACATGTGGGACATGTCGGTTATATATGGATATCTTTCGAGGCTATTATTGTAACTATCATATTTATAAGCCTCAGATGTGTGGTCGGGGACCGTACGGATTTTATATATAAGGGGAAGCGTATTTTCGGTTTTGTTTTCGGATTTTCACCATATCAGGGTCCAGATATATATTGATGCTAGCTAGCATAAAGCCTCATCCCACGCGAGGTGACGACTTGACCATATAGGTCAAATTCACGCTCGGTGGTCGACGAAGCGTTGTGTAGAGGCTTAGCGTTGGACGCTATATGGTCTTGAAGACCAGGTATACATTGATGCTAGCTAGCTTATTAACCTCATCCCACGCGAGATGACGATTTGACCATATAGGTCAGATTCACACTCGGTGGTGGTGTGTGGTGTAGAGGTTTAGCGTGGGTCGCTATAGAGAGTCTTGGAGGCTCTGACCCTTAGCCTGGGAGGCTACTATTAAATGGTGGTAATTACGTTTCCCCTATTTTATTATATGACCAATGGGATTGGTCATGATTGTATATTATTTGAGTTTCGGAAATATTTTCTCTTGGGAGAGTTTCTGTTATTTTAATAAATTCGCGAAACAGTGGAGTTTGATTTCTATATGACCAATAGGATTGGTCGTGAAACATTATTCTTCGATTTTAAAAAGTATATTGTTTTGAAAGTAAAACTAAATATTTCTTTTATTTATATGACTTATTAGTAAAGCTTGATCTTTTTATGAATACATCACTTGAGTTAAATTGAGAATTATGTTTGTACTTGTTCCCAGTGGGTGGGAGGCTGCGGTATGGGAGCACAGGAATTTATTTTGTTTGGTTTATAAATTCTATTTTCCTTTATACTTGCATCTCCACTTCTTTATTAGATTGCTTGATGGATTTGAATTTGATTGAATTTAGTTTTTGTAAAAAACTTGTGGAAGTGGTTGATTACGGGGGAGCAGGTGGCTCCTGGAGTCAGGATGGGTATAGTTGAAGTGTTTTTGTGTTGTTTAGCAGGTTTGGGTTGTCCATTTTAAGAGAGGTCATGCCGAAATTTCGGTAAAATCTCTCTTAAGGTGGTCCCTACAGGATCTTATCCGGATTTTAGGGTAAAATCCGGGGCGGGTCCTGTCAGTTTGGTATCAGAGCAGGGATATGATTCTAGGATTTATGTTGTGGGGGAGAAAATAGGGTTTTAAACAGGGTATGGATAATGATTTTCGTGAATTAGCTTTTGTTGAAATTTCATTTGGTATGAGTTATTTGCTTTGAATTGTTGGTATTAATGTATTGCTTGCGAGTGGTGTCGTAACTGGAATCGATCATTATTAGGTTTTGTTTGAACTAAGGATCCTATTGTGTTATTCACACTTGGAGCTTAGTGTGTGTTATATAACTTGTTGGCCAGTACATGAAAGAGAGTTGGTTACGACGTTTTTCTTATGATCGAATTAGTTGGGTTGGTGGTTCTGTGATGTTTGGCTACTGTGGTTTGGTATTTGAAACTGGTTATATCCGGGTTGAGTCTGATTATTGGCTAATCTTGTGATAATTGGTTTGCAAAATACCTTTGTAGTCAGTGGGTTTGGTTTTGGTGGCTATTGAATTTGTCAAATTTAATATAATCTTCAAGAATTGTATTGTGACCTTGTGATTATCCTAAATGATCTGAATGTAAAGTGATTAAACAATGAGGTTCTTCATAGGTATTATCTTAAGGAGGTATTATTACTTTAATTGTAAGTTTAAATAACTATTTAGACTCAATACTACTTGTTTTACCAGTTGCGGTTCATATTTTGGTATTGCATTTATATGTTTAAGTATACACATAATTAAAGTGCTTAGCCTAGTTGGATACTATGTGCTAGTGTTACTGGATCTTTTGCATTTATGGATTTTGTTTTCCATTATTTAATTATTTATTAAGTATTTCAATTGAATACAAAGCTACAACTGTTTTGTTTCTCTCATATCAATTACATTGATGAAAGCTCAATGGAATTGATACTGGGCAGAAGAGGTAGGAAGTTGAATACATATAGTTTGCATCTATTGATTTGTTGAGTACATGTCACTAATATTTTGGCAAAGAGACTGTGTATAACATTTCATTTCGTTTGAAACTTTGTGAAGTTCCTCTTCCATGCGTGTATTATTGCTCTGGAAATTTTTTTTTGTTCTTTGATAAAGTGGTTACATTATAGAGATTTTCTGAGGTTAAAGTGTTCAATGCTAAACATTTCTGTGTTTACAGAGCATGATCCTTTGATTTGTGTGGCCTGCTATGTGTGTTTTTGATCTGGAGAATTTTGTGCATTTTGAGTAGTGGTTAATTTATAAAGATTTTCCTTAGTTAAAATTGTTTAGTGTTGAGTAACAGTTTTATGTTCGATTTTGATTAAGAGATAATTTTCTTATTTTGGTTGAAATTTGGTGGGAATGTTATTCTATGAGTGTACTGTTGATCTGGAAATTTTCGTGCATTTTGGTAAGGTGGCTTATTTATCGGAAATTTCTGAAGTTAAGAGTGCAGTTCATGAATCTTTTGTATAGTTTATGTGCAGCTATTATGGCTTCGAATTTGATTAGGATTAAAATTCTGTTTCGTTTGAAGATCTTAATAGAACTATGCTACCATGTGAATACGCGATTCTTCTGCGCTAAACTTAGTGGTGCTTACAATATCTGGTTTAAACTTTTTTTTGGCCTACAACATCTGTGTTTAGGCCTATTTTGGTAATGTGCTTTAGTGATTAGCCTTGAGTTTGGTCTTTGAGAGAGTCAGTATTAACAAGTAATGAGTTTGTCTAATGATTGCGTGCCTTGAATTACTTTTGATTGGTGTAATCTTGTTTAAATATCAATGTGTTTCTTTTGACCGTTGATCTCTTTGGATTGAGTATGAATTAGGTATGAGCATGTATTTGACCTGATTGTTGCGTGGTATTTTCATGAGAATGGTTAATTCAGCATGAACTTTGTTTTAGTATGAGGTATGAGTTCATGCAATTAGACTGGGTGCCACAACTTAAATTTGAAGTTGTTATGATTGCACACTGTCATTATTTCTATTAGATATGTTATCTTTTGAACCATTCTTCAGTGGTCTCTTTGGAAACCTGTATAGGGTCAAATACGTTGCGATTGTGGCCGAATTGCTATGTTGTTGTGCGTGTTTAACTTTATGTAAGGCAGGTAGCCTTTGATATGGACGGATTTTGCACCATTGAAATTGGAATAGTGGGGTACCCAAAGTGATAATTTGGGTGATGATCTTAATATTTGATTCTGATAAAGGTTGTGTAACGGTTGTTGTTGGTTTCCTCTGTGATAAGAATTTATTAGCTTCTCTAAATTGAAGAGGAAGATGCTTGACTTATTACGTTGTTAAGTTGGTAAATGGAGTTGCATGATTGTGGGATGAAGTGTCTCTAATAAGAAGAGTTTGAATTATATAACTTGAGCACGTATGTAAGCAGTGAGAGAGATAAGTTACCCATTAATGCGGGTAGTTGGGGCCCTTATATAACCCTTCGATGTGGGACTGGTTCCTTTCGAAGGGTAGTTCTGGTGACCTCTTTGGCAGGCCGGCGCCCCCGGTCCCAGGGTCCCTGGCAGCCGGATAGACTGCTGGACCCCGAAGCCGGGTGCTGGTGGTTCGGTCCTGGGCCTCGGGCCGGGCCCTGGTGCACTTGCTGCGGGTCTGTGGGCCTGCTGTAGCCCCTCTGCGGCTACTGTCAACAAGTCCCCCAAGTTCCCGGTCAAGTGCAATCTTGAATAGGGACTTAAGTCTGTCTTGCTCTTGTCCCGCAGACCCGCAGGGTTACCGACCCAACGGTGCCCAGTCCCCCAAGTCCGCGTTGAAGATTGGGCGTGACCGGGGTGAGTACCTGTTTACCGATGGCAAGCAACAGTTTATAAGTACGTTTGTAATATAAGTAGTACTGTGCTCAAGTGTTGTGGTGCTATGAGCATGGAGTGGGGTGAAACCCGGAGTGTATGAGATGATGATGCCATGCAAAAGATGTGTGCATGGGATGATAATGGAGCGTTGAAATCCGCCATGCAATAGATGTGTGCATGGAATGATAATGGAGCGTTGAAATCCGCCATGCAATAGATGTGTGCATGAAAGCTCGACCGGGCACTCTGCCATATCGGTACGGAGCGGAGTTCACTGGGCCACTACCGGGCGTTCTGCCATATCGGTACGGAGCGGAGTTCACTGGGCCACTACCGGGCGTTCTGCCATATCGGTACGGGTCCCAGGTGAACTTAAGTACTGGACCTCGACCGGGCGTTCTGCCATAACGAGACGAGGTGGAGTAAAGGACCTCGACCGGGCGTTCTGCCATATCGAGACGAGTCCATATTGCTAGGCTGCGGGGAGATTACCCCGGTGTTACGGGCTGTTTGAAGCGCCGGTGAACACTTGCTAGTTCTTCTCAGCTTGTGTTGAATAAGCGTTGAGGTAAGGGGGGTGGCGTTGAGGTGACAAGGCTCGCCATGCAGCCCCACGTTGATCGCGGTTCAATGCGATGCAGGGTTTTTATCCTGCTGGACAAGAGTACATGGATTAGATGTAAACTCACCCGGGTGTATAAAGCCCATGCCGGTCGAATGTTCTCATGACCGGGGTCATGCCATGGAGCCGGGCGAGACTCGACCGGGCGTCCTGCCATATCGAGACGAGTCCCCCAGTGAAATGCCATGGGGCCGGGTGGATCGCGTTCTCGAAAAATGCTCTCGAGCCGGTTGGATGTTACGTAACCGGTGGGTGGAGCTCGACCGGGCGTCCTGCCATATCGAGACGAGTCCCCCAAGAGAGATGCAGCTGGGTGGACCTCGACCGGGCGTTCTGCCATATCGAGACGAGTCCCCCAGTGAAATGGCGTTCAGCTGGCTGAATGATCATAACCGTGAACTGCCATGGTGCCGGGCGGATGGCTCATACCCGGGACGATACTCTCGAAGCGGTTGAAAAATCATAACCGATAAGAGGTCTTCAAGATATGCAGCGAAGAAGCCATGCAGCCGGTTGAATGATCATAACCGCGAACTGCCATGGTGTCGGGCGGATGGCTTATAACCGGGACAATGCTTTCGAAGCAGTTTGGGAAACCATAACCGATAAGAGGTCAAGATATGCAGCGAAGAAGCCATGCAGCCGGTTGAATGATCATAACCGCGAACTGCCATGGTGCCGGGCGGACCTCGATCGGGCGTGCGACCGTAGAGCTTGGGGAACTGTGGGAGGGCGTGACGCCTTGGTTCCCGCTCCTACCTTCCTGTCGCCAGCGTGTGGGGCAAGTGGCTGACATGCATTTAAGGAGGAATTTCATCAGTCCCGTCAGTTATGATGGCATGGGCAGTTTACCAATGCTGGGACACGTGCCAGCAGGGAGCGGTCTTGAGATGGAGGGCCTGGATTCGCAGGCTTTTGAGTTGTCCTGACTGCGTGTTTTGGAGGGATTTCAAATGCCTAGGGCACCGGCCCCCCTATAAAAGGGCCTCTTCTGCTCTTCCTGTTGTTGCTTCTTGCTTTAGAGAAACTAAGAGAAAGAGAGAAATCCGGCGAAAGCTCTGAGCCCCTTGCCCCACGAGATCCGTTTGCTTGAGCGCTCCCTACTCTCTTCCTACCATTGCTCGCTGCTTTCTCAGGGCGGACTATCCTCGGTTGAGCATATTAATTGGTAAGTTTGTTGATTTCTTTGCCCCGGTGGTTGTTCTTGTTTTTGCTTTTGTTGTTTTGCGGCGAGGGGGGGGGGGGGGATCTCTGTCGCTGACTGAACTGCTCTGCGGCAAACTTGGGGAGAGGCCGTAGAAGGCGCTGTTGTAGCCTGTTGCTGATGAGCGCTAGGGTTTTGTTTTCTTCCCCTAGGTTAAGATGTCTTCTTCAAGTTCTGACCGGGCTTCCGAATCGGCTGCCAGGGGTCCCATCGTGAACGATGCGGAGAGGCTGGAGGACTGGCTCGGTTCGGAATCCCCGGAGACCGAAGTCGCTGACTGCTCCGGGAGCAGGGCTTCGTCTCCGTCTTTGTCTTCGTCTTCCGGGGCTGAATCCTCGGAGACTGAAATACCGCACGGAGTGCGCCTTGCCGGTGCTCCGGCCGTGAGCTACACCATTGGCAGAGGGAAGGATGCCGTGGTGTGTGATGAACCGGAGGGTAGCATGACCCCTGGAGAGATTGCAGCGTTCCGGGAAACGTGGGGTATCCCGGATGAGGTTCTGCTGCGGCCCTTGAATCCTGGAGAGTCAGCCTACAACCCGGAGGCAGGTTGGATTGCCGTGCATCAGGACCAGTTTCGGCATGGATTCTCGCTCCCGCTGCCAGATTTCGTGCAGTATATGCTCAGTGCGCTGCAAGTGTCGCCCGCGCAGCTTCCTGGGCTCCAGTGGAGGCGACTACTGAGCCTCGGCTGCCTGTACGAGTTTTCCGGGATGAGTATGCCAACGGTAAACGAATTTCGGGCCTTGTATAGGTTGTCGTACTCAAGGAAGCAAGGGTCCCGGGGTTGCCTGTCCTTCAACGCCCGGAACCATCAACTGATCATCACCAATATGCCTACATGGGTAGACAACAACTGGAGAAAGAAGGTGGTGATGGCGGGCGGGAAGTGGCAGTTGAGTAGGAAAATGTACCGGGTTCCTGGCGCCTTCCAGGCTATTGGCGACCAGTAGTTCGAGCTATCCGAGCTGGAGCAAGAGAGGATCTCGACCGTACTCGGATGTTGGGACGATCTGGAACGGAGTTCCTACAACTTCATCCGGCGAGAAGTGCTGGAATACTGTTGTCTCGGGCGGGATCCCGGTGCGTAGCGAGCCTTAGTAGTGATACTTGTGCTAGCTCTTGCAAAATACTAACTGTTCGCTTTTCTTGCAGGTGCATCTTCCCGGGCGGTCATCAAGCCCGAAACCACTCTCTCAATGGACGGAGAAGACCTCCTTAACAAACTGAAGGAGAAAGGCGAGACCGTCTCGCGGACCTCGGTGGACGAGGAATCCGGCCGGCTCACGACTCATCTGGAACCGAGGGCCATGGATGTTGATGACGGCGCCTACATCCTGAAGCGGGTGAAGAGCCATCCTACTGCGCCCAAAGCGGTGCCCGGAAAGGGCAAGACTACCGGGGGGCCAGTGAGGATTCCCGGTGGGGTGAGCAGGATCCCCAACTGGCCGGTGTTTGTGCCGCACGTGGCACATGTCACCCGGGTAGGCGCACGATCTTCTTCTCCGGAAGGCCGGGCAGAGAAACGGAGGGTCGGGGACATTCCTCCCTCCGCGCTGGTGACGCTCACCGGCGGGTCGTCACGGGAGAGCCTGGCCAAACGGTTCAGGGTAACCAGCGGCGCACAACCTAACTCCGCTGGGGAGAAGGCTGCCGCTGTCCGGCAGAGTAGCCCCGCACCTGCGAAGGCACCAAGGGGAAGCCCGGACAGTGCAATCGTCCGGCAGGTGGCGGCGGACCTGGCTGGCCTCGGTCTGGACAGGCCCGGGGTCACCGGAGTCTTGGTGGGTAGGAGTCAGCCAAAATGCCAGGAATCCGTCCTCCGGGTAAGCACTGATTGGTGCCACTACGCTGCTTGTAGTTTGTTTTCTGTTGCTGCTTGACTAACTGTTTCTGTTGTTGTGCAGTTGCTGTACAGTCTGTACCAACCGGACCAGAGCGAGGAGCTGCCGGAGCTGAAGAGGCAGATAGCTGCTTTAACAGAGTCCCGGGAACGCCTGGAGGTGGAGAAGTCCCGGGTGGAGCGGGAGAGGGCCAGATCGGAGGAGAGAGCCAAGAAGCTAGAGGAGCAGAACCGGAGCTGAAGAAGGAGAGGGCCGAGCTGGAAGCCAAGGTAGATGAGCTCCGGGTGGGAGCCACCGCTCTGCGCGCGGCTGCCGCTGCTACTGCCGGGGAAGAGGGCCCAGGACAATATGAGCGGTTTGTTCTCCGATACCATGAGAGCGACGAGTTCCTGGAGTTCCTGGTGAAGGCCAGGGAAGAGGGCATCTCGGATGCGTACACGAAATGGGCGGGGAAGGGGTGGTTAGACACTTCCCTGATGCCGGACGCCGCTGCTGAAGGAGACATCCATGAGCAGTCGGACATCCATCAGCCGGCGGTGGAGGGGCAGCCGGAAGAAGTGACTCGCTCGGACTTGGATTCTTTTACCAACGGTACCAAGTCTCCCCAAGCCAGAGTCGGCGCCGGAACTGAGGTCGATGACGAGGGTACCGCAGGAGAGGCTGGCGGATTGCCTGCTGAGGGCGGAGTCGTGGCTCCTTAGGATTTTCCTTGCTCTTCTCCTTGTAATCTTTCCGGAACGGTTACTGCTTGTATACTTGCTTGATTATGAATATACTTAAACTGGCGGAGCCGGTGAAATTTTCTCAAAAGTAGTTTGCATATATTTCTTGTGGTGTTACAACGGTTGAACCGGATGTATGCCAAACTAACCGGAGTCTTGGGCGAGCCTACCAGGCCTGGTCTTGCTCCCGGTCGGGATCTGCTATCCTTTCCCCTACGTACCGCTGGAGCTGGCCGTTATTAATCAAACCCTACACCGCTGTCTTAAGAGCACAGCACTGGCTCGTCCGATGAGTAGCCTCATCATGATAGGAGCAGTACTTGCCCGTCTGCGCCGTTGTAAGTTTTCCCTTCGGGTACCTTCTCTTGGGCGGTGGGGGGATGACGCTCCTGTTCTCAAGTAAAATGTCCTCGTAGGAAGTGGTGAGAGCGGTGAAGACTTCTTGACCGGCCGGTGGTGCTGGCATGATTGCCAGAGGACGTTCCTGGAGGTAAGGCGCCGGCTTGTGCTCGCTCTGGGGCTTGTCAGGATAAGGCCTCTGCTGCCTTTGTGGCCAGTTTCTATTGGGCCGGCTCGGCCGGGCGGCGCGGTTCTCGGTCTGCTGACTGGGCTTGTCCTCTCGGCTGGGCGGGGGGTTCTCTTCCTGGGGATGGTCTTCCCGCTGCTCATCCCGCTTCCTCTTCAGCAGGTGGTGCCCATATGTCTCGTGATCGGCCTGAGCATGCCGGATGGCCATTGCCATCAACTCATCATACCCCTGCGGGAGTTCTACCCGGACGGCGTAGGAAAACTTCCCTGGCCGGAGCCCTTGCTTGAACGCCATCTCGGCGATGCCCTTGTCTAGGTTCCGAACCCCGGCAGTGGCTGTCTGCCATCGGTTGACAAAGGTCCTCAGTTCCTCTCCGAGTGCCTGCATACAAACCGGTCGGCTAACTGTTCAAAAGCCTCGATCGAGTTCGCCGGAAGCTCATAGAACCAGCTGAGCGCCTCTCCAGACAGAGTTTCCTGGAAGATGTTGCAGCATACTGCATCAGAGTAACCCTTGGCGCAGGTCTGGGACCGAAAACTGTCCAGATGCTGGTACGGGCAGCCGGACCCTGAATAGGTGAGCTTGAGGGACTTCTGGTTGCCAGACCTTCCCGACTCTATGACCGGGTGCGAGAAAGGGCCCATACGCTCATTAAACTGGGCGCCCTCCACCGGCCGCGCGGCTCTTCTCTCGTTGGCCTCCATTTGGGCCTTCAAGTCTGACATAGTGTCGGCTAACATCTGCAATGCCCGTGCAGTCGGGGTCTCAACTTCATCCACAGACGAAGTGTGGAGCTGGCGGGAGGTTGGCGCGCTCTTCGGCAGACCTGCACCGCCAGGTGACCTCTCTCGCCCGGTACCACCGGGCCGACCGCCCGATGACTGCCCTGCCTCGTACTGTTGAGGTTGGACTGGCGTGGATGCCGATTGCGCCCTGTCCATAGCGTCGCTGCGCTGTTGTCCTCTTTCTAAGGCGGCTACCAGGGCAGCATTCACCGAGTCCATTTCTTCGTACCGGGCGTTGGACTTGGCTCTGTCCCTGGTTGGACTGGCGTGGATGCCGTTTGCGCCCTGTCCATAGCGTCGCTGCGCTGTTGTCCTCTTTCTAAGGCGGCTACCAGGGCAGCATTCACCGATTCCATTTCTTCGTACCGGGCGTTGGACTTGGCTCTGTCCTTGTCGCCCTCCTCTCTTAGACGATTGACCTCTGCGGCCATTGCTCGTATCTTTCCCGCCATACCGCTCTGGTCCGGGCTGTACGTAGTGTCCCGATCGCTGTCACAGAGCGGGCTCTCAGATCGGTCGCTCGGCTCATCCGAGAAGGTCAAGGAGAAGCCCCGGAGCACTGGACTGTCTTCATCCTTTGCCGGGCCTTTCCCGCGCGAGCTGTCGTGGTGTCCCGGTCCCGGCATGCCGGACGGCCTACCACAGTCTCCTCCTCCCTGACCGTTGCCCTGGGCACCATGCGGCTCCCGCGTGACGACCGGGGTGGAGGTGAGCGTTTGCACTAATGCAACACGTCCCTCCTCGGTGGTACCTCTCTCTTGCCTTGCTTCCGAACTCTCGGCCATGGGTAATGCTTACACGGTTTTTTGTCCAAGATTCCCACAGACGGCGCCAATTGTTTCTGCCTAAACCCGGGGGTCTGGTAGATACAGATGAATCCAACTTGATCTCCTCCAAACCTGCTTACTAAGGAGAATACCGGGCGGGCCGGTCTTCTCCTCTCCGATGCCTAAGTCAGTATAGTTGGAATATATAACTTGAGCACGTATGTAAGCAGTGAGAGAGATAAGTTACCCATTAATGAGGGTTGTTGGGGCCCTTATATAGGTGGCTGGGGGTGAGGGCTGGCCTCACCCTTCGATGTGGGACTGGTTCCTTTCTAAGGGTAGTTCTGGTGACCTCTTTGGCAGGTCGGCGCCCCCGGTCCCAGGGTCCCTAGCAGCCGCATAGACTGCTGGACCCCGAAGCCGGGTGCTGGTGGTTCGGTCCTGGGCCTCAGGGCGGGCCCTGGTGCACTTGCTGCGGGTCTGTGGGCCTGCTGTAGCCCCTCTGCGGCTACTGTCAACAGGAAGTATATTTGAAAGTTAAATTTGAAAAATGTTTTTAGTTTTAAGGGGGAAATTTGACTTTGTGATCCGTTGAGAAATTTGAAAAGTTCCCTTCACGAAAATTATAGAGCGCGACGATACGAGTTTGTAGATACGTGGCACGCGTGAAATGGAGGTCGTAGGAAGAAGTTATGACCTGTAGAAGTTATGTTACTATTTCAGAAAGTTACTATATAAAGGGAAATTTTTCGGGAAATGGTAACTTTCCATTTCGGGCATTTACCAATTACTGTGCACATTTACTGTAGCATTTTTACTGTTCATCCCGATTCGGATCGCCGCCTCGCCGATCTCGGTCGTCCGGCCACCCAAGCTCTCGCGCCACCCAGCAATCGACGCGTCTCGGCCTCCTCTTCCTTTTGAGCCAAGGATCGGCATCAGAGGAGCCCGGAGGAGGGAGCGGTGGCGACTAGAAGAACTGCCACCGTGGGCGGCGGCGCTGTATGCGACGCCCGGGGGTGCGCCACCCACAGTTCGGCAGGGTTTCCCCTGGCGGTCCGTTCTGGCATGGTGGCGACGGCCACTTCAGGTCGAGGCGAGCGGATCGAAGCCGAGAAAAATCGACCCCAATCGGGTCAACCCGACCCGTTTCCAGCATCCAGACCTGATCCGGCCCACGTTGACTGACCTGGACCGTTGACCAGGCCGTTGACTACACCTTTGACCAGGCCGTTGACTGGGCCTTTGACCGGCGTTGACCGCTGACCGGAGTTGACCCGATTCCGGAATTGCAGCGATTCGATCCGATGAGATCCTGTAGCGGTCTAAAGCGACTCTAATTGGTTATTTACCACTTCTGGTAAATTAAGGTGAGTAAACCTCACTGTAGTAATAGTGTATACGAGTTTAATTTTAGTATATTTATCGTTCCATACAAAATGATTTGTATGAAAATACGTATAGGGTGAGTGGACTTTTATTTAAATAAATGTGCATGCAATTATGTTTTAAGTGATTATCTTGACATTTATAATTGAAATACGTTCCATGGTCTTTTGATTTGATATTGAAATTTTCTACGCTTTGGAAATGTGATTTTTGATACGGAAAATAAGGTTTATTAAATCCTGGTATCAATATGGATTTTCAGATATTTTATGATTTCTCGATTATCGAATTATGAATATGATCTTTGGTCATTTAATATTTAAAGAGAAATATGGTTTTGAGGTTATATATTTTACTACTATTTTAGTAGCACGTATTTTAGCCGGAAATGAGATTTCCGATGATTTTGTGATTTCTTTATTTATGATGATTTCCCGACATGTGGGACATGTCGATGTTATATATTAATTTTACTATTATTTTATGACATGTGGGACATGTCGGTTATATATGGATATCTTTCGAGGCTATTATTGTAACTATCATATTTATAAGCCTCAGATGTGTGGTCGGGGACCGTACGAATTTTATATATAAGGGGAAGCGTATTTTCGGTTTTGTTTTCAGATTTTCACCATATCAGGGTCCAGATATATATTGATGCTAGCTAGCATAAAGCCTCATCCCACGCGAGGTGACGACTTGACCATATAGGTTAAATTCACGCTCGGTGGTCGACGGAGCGTTGTGTAGAGGCTTAGCGTTGGACGCTATATGGTCTTGAAGACCAGGTATACATTGATGCTAGCTAGCTTAATAACCTCATCCCACGCGAGATGACGATTTGACCATATAGGTCAGATTCACACTCGGTGTTGGAGTGTGGTGTAGAGGTTTAGCGTGGGACGCTATAGAGAGTCTTGGAGGCTCTGACCCTTAGCCTGGGAGGCTACTATTAAATGGTGGTAATTACGTTTCCCCTATTTTATTATATGACCAATGGGATTGGTCATGATTGTATATTATTTGAGTTTCGGAAATATTTTCTCTTGGGAGAGTTTCTGTTATTTTAATAAATTCGCGAAACAGTGGAGTTTGATTTCTATATGACCAATAGGATTGGTCGTGAAACATTATTCTTCGATTTTAAAAAGTATATTGTTTTGAAAGTAAAACTAAATATTTCTTTTATTTATATGAATTATTAGTAAAGCTTGATCTTTTCATGAATACATCACTTGAGTTAAATTGAGAATTATGTTTGTACTTGTTCCCAGTGGGTGGGAGGCTGCGGTATGGGAGCACAGGAATTTATTTTGTTTGGTTTATAAATTCTATTTTCCTTTATACTTGCATCTCCACTTCGTTATTAGATTGCTTGATGGATTTGAATTTGATTGAATTTAGTTTTTGTAAAAAAATTGTGGAAGTGGTTGATTACGGGGGAGCAGGTGGCTCCTGGAGTCAGGATGGGTATAGTTGAAGTGTTTTTGTGTTGTTTAGCAGGTTTGGGTTGTCCATTTTAAGAGAGGTCATGCCGAAATTTCGGTAAAATCTCTCTTAAAGTGGTCCCTGCAGGATCTTATCCGGATTTTAGGGTAAAATCTGGGGCGGGTCCTGTCATACCGCACCACGCACACTCCCTACTAGTACCCACTCCCTCTATAACTTCTCACTCTTTTCCGCACCGCGCACACCCCCTACTAGTACCACTCCCTCTGTAACTTCCCACTCTTTTATTATTATTATTATTATTATTATTATTATTATTATTATTATTATTATTATTATTATTATATTGTAGTTATGAGTTTTTTTCCCCATAACTACAATATTGTTACAGTATTTACCAATAGCAAAACTTAAATTTTTTATACCATCAGCACTAAATTAACAATAACAGGTTGTTAACCCGTCCACGACTTAATGACATAATTAACCCTTGAAATCCATAAATTACAACCCATGTCATCCATATATATATCGACATATTCCTCTCTCCCATGTTAAACCCTAATGTGCTTTCGATTGAAAGCGGCGAGGCGACGAGCAGCGTGGCGCGACGGTGAGAGATGCGAGGCAGCGAGGTGCGTCAGTGGAGACGCAAAGCGACGACAAGAGATCGAGGTGTTCTTCTGTGCCCACTGGTGAGGGATGGAAGGTTTGGGGTCGGAGCAAGCTCTTAGGAACGACAGGGTGCTGTTTGGAGAAGGTACGACTAGGTCTCCTTGTTCGTGCCCGATCTATATGCGATAGCGGCCTAGAGCAAGGGTGGTGCGGCGGCAGGTTTCTGGTGCCTGGCGGAGACATGTCTTCATGGTGGTTGTCAAACAGGTCTTGGTTTACAATTGAGATCTGATCGGATCTGGCCGGCGAAATTAGATGGAATATATGGAGGTTGATTTCTGAGGCTCAATTGCATTGGAAGCGCGGCGGAGGACGACAAATCTTGATTTATGAGGCTCAGTTGCATTTGAAGCGCGGCGGAGGATGACATATCTTGATTTCTAAGGCTCAGTGGCATTAGAAGTGCGGGGGAGACGTCAGATGTTGATTTATGATGCTCAGTATCATTACAAGCGCAGCGGAGGACGGTGGAGATTGATTTCCGAGGCTCAGTAGCATTAGAGGTACATAGTTTCGATTTTTTTTTTGTCTCAATGGTGGTTTGTGTTTATGGTCCCTTAAAGTTGTATTTTAGTAATATAGTAGTTAACAGAATCTAGGTCTTGCCCATCGGAAAAATTGATAGCTGGCCTGCTGTTGGAAATTTTGTTTCAAATCTGTACCTATTGGTAATTTTTTAAGAGTGTTGCTATTGAGATTTCCACATTTGCTCACTTAACCTCTTTGTGTTTTCAATTATTAGATTACATATATGTCCTCTTATACAATGACTATTAAGAACAATAATTATATCAAAAACAAATTACATTTATTTTCTCTAAACTTTCCAATTCAATAAACTAATGTATTGTAGTATTATTGTTTTCTTATCTATATTTACTTTCTAATTTTAATACACACATTTAATTATAATTTACTATGTTCATATTTTTTTAAACTATTTTTATATATTTTCCTACAGCTTAATATATAGACATTTATATATTTAATAATTATTAAAATTATGATTGAGAACTAGCTTGTGACATAAAAAAATTATATAGGTTGAACTCATATATAAACAAGATGATGTAGTATATATATTTTTAATTTTAAAATAAATTAAATAACTATTAGAAAAATATCATGAAGTACATAAATTAGAGAGTTAAACAGAGAATAGAGGTTTGCTTGCAAAAAAAAAATTAAAAATTCAAGAACTGGAGGCACATGTAAAAAAGAAAAGTTAAAAAAATTTCAAGCAATAGAGGTTTCAATGAGTGAATAAAAGATAAAATAAACAGTTTATTGTAATTTAAGTGACTAGTATATTAAATGTTATTTTGGATATATAGGAGGAGGTTTACTGAGTAAATATATAGATTCAAAAGTCAAAATAAGATGTAAATAGCATGAGCGGTAAGATGAGCAAATTGGGAGGTGTTTCTGCACAAACCCTGGGGCCTGGTAGAGACAGATGAATCCTCGTATGATCTCCTGCAAACCTGCTTACTAAGGGGAATACCGGGCGGGCCGGTCTTCTCCTCTCCGATGCCTAAGTTAGTATAGTTGGAATAGATATAACTTAAGCACGTATATAAGCGGTAGGAAGGATCAGTTACCTATTAATGAGGGTAGTTGAGGCCTTTATATAGGTGGCTGGGAGTGAAGTCTGGCCTTACCCTTCGATGTGGGACTGGTTCCCTTCTGTTTGCACACCAAAGGGCAGCTCTGGTGACCACTTTGGCAGGCAGGCGCCCCCGGTCCCCGGGCCCCTGGTAGCATGATAGACTGCTGGACCCCGAGGCCGGGTGCTGGTGATCCGGTCCCGGGCCTCGGGCCGGCCCCTGGTACACTAGCTGCGGGTCTGTGGGCCTGTTGTAGCCCCTCTGTGGCTATTGTCAACAAGTCCCCCAAGTTCCCGGTCAAGTGCAATCTTGAATGGGGACTTGAACTGTCTTGCTCTTGTCCCGCAGACCAGCAGGGTTACCAACCCAACGGTGCCCAGTCCCCCAAGTCCGTATTGAAGATTGGGCGTGACCGGGCGTTGTGCTATATCGGGATGAGCCGGAGAGTGCATGGGACGTCGACCGGGCGTTCTGCCATATCGGTACGAGTCGGAGAGTGCATGGGACCTCGACCGGGCGTTCTGCCATATCGGTATGAGTTGGAGAGTGCATGGGACCTCGACCGGGCGTTCTGTCATATCGGTACGAGTCGGAGAGTGCATGGGACCTCGACCGGGCGTTCTGCCATATCGGTACGAGTCGGAGAGTGCTAGCCTGCTGGAAGGCCTGTTGGTGCGTGGAATAAGCCAACAGGTGCCCCCGGTGTTGCAGTCATACTGAAGCACCGGTCAACACTTGCTAGTTCTCAGCTTTTGTTGGAATAAGCGTGAGGTAAATGTGCAGGTTTGTTAGCCTGCGGGGAGACTTGTTCTGTTTTAGAGAAACAATCTGCCCGGTGGGGTGGCGTTGAGATAACGAGTCTCGCCATGTATCCCCAAATGTATCACAGTTCAGTGTGATGCAGGGTTTTTATCCTGCTGGACAAGAGTACATGTGTTAGATGTAAACTCGCCCGGGTTTATAAAGCCCATGCGTTTGGAAGCCTTGAGTTGTTGCTGGCTCGTTCCTGCCCGTAGGCGTAGGAAAGTGACAACCGGTGGAATTCTTTGGAGCCGGTTGAATGTCACATGCCCGGTGGAATGCCATGGAACTAGTTGGATTGGCCGGTTGGATGCTACATAACCGGTGAGATTCCATGGAGCCGGTTGGATACTGCATAACCGGTGAGATGCTGCAAGGCCGGTTGGATACTTCATAACCGGTGAGATGCTGCGGAGCCGGTTGGATACTTCATAACCGGTGAGATGCTGCTCCTTGGTTCAAGGTTGACTTCTTGGGGAGGTGAGGGGAGTGGACGCCTCGTTCTGCGCTCCTATCTCCCCTAACTGCCGCTTGTAGGCGAGATAGGTGGCTGACATGCGATGAAGGAGAGAGCCCATCAGTCCCATAAGTTATGATGGCATGGGAACCTTTATCGATGCTGGGACACGTGTCGGCAAGAAACGGTCTGAGATGAAGGGGATCTGCGGCTGGGGTTGCCTCTCTTTTATGGTTGCCCTATTTATCAGTTCCTCTGCTCTCCTCCTGCCGTACCTTGCTGCGAGGCCGCCCGAGAAGTGCCCTGCTGGCCCCCTTTCTCCAGGGCCGCCACTAAGACAATGTTCACTGCTTCCAATTCTTGGCACCGGGCATCCGCCCTTAGTCGGTCCCGATCGCCCTCTTCTCACAACCGGGTGACTTCTGCCTTCATCTTTTTTATTTCCTCCCCCGCATCATACCGGTCGGGGTTCTCTGAGTCTTGGCGATCGTGGGTTCTGTCTTGGTCGGGAGAAAGGGCGAACCTCGCACCGACCTCAGCCCTTATGTTTTGGGCCCGGTCAGGGATCTGAATTCGCTCTTTCGACCTTCCCGCGCCAGCTTTTATCTTCCTTCCTTCCATGGCCTCCAGACTGCGGATTTAACTGCTTTCCAAAGGATCGATCGGGTTC
The DNA here is from genome assembly GCA_963682095.1 of Potentilla sterilis. Classification (NCBI taxonomy): domain Eukaryota; kingdom Viridiplantae; phylum Streptophyta; class Magnoliopsida; order Rosales; family Rosaceae; genus Potentilla; species Potentilla sterilis. The sequence continues at coordinate 30,999,542 of OY821762.1, forward strand.
TATTCTCGGGTAGAGCAACGCTTACTTTTCTCGCGGATCAAACCGTTCCCACAGACGGCGCCAATTGTTTCTGCACAAACCCGTAGGCCTGGCAGAAGCACAATAATAAAGGTAGAACATGAACGCAAGCAAGTATAGTGGTTCACCGTGTCATCGGAGGGCACGGCTACGTCCACTTGAAATACACTATAGCCGGCTAATAAGCCATCGGTGGTGGTTACATGCCAAGAGTAGCAAGTATCCAAGATCCAAAAGTCCTTAACACTAAGGGGGAAGCCTCCTATTTATAGGGAAGGAAGGCTCCCTCCTTTACAATGTTTCCAATGTGGGATGCTTATCACACATTACTACATATTTCCCCACTCACGAAGCTATTTCAGGAGCCCGGTGGCACGTTCTCCGGGTGCGGTACCGGTGATCTCTGACATTGGGAATGTAGCCGGGGTTGCGGTCTACCCGCCGGATGCCGGAAGTAAGACCTATGACGCCGATTGCACGGTCCACGAGGTCGCCGAATATGCTTGGCGATGCACCATATATACTGTCAACAGGAGGTGTGCGTCATTGTCTCAGTTTTTCCAAATGGAAAATACTTGTGTCCATACCAATATAGATGATGTGCGTTCATACTTTCTCTAATTTGCATATCTTGCGCAATGTAATTAACGATTTTAACCATTCAAAATTGAAATTAATCAATAATGATCATCTCTGCAAAAATTCAGAATAAACTAAAATCGTTTGCTCATTCGATTGCATCAAACAAATAAATAGTTCTAGTGAAAGTTGGGAGTCTCATGATCAGCCATCTATTTGTTTGATATAATCGGTTATGTAAATAATTTTTATTTACATTTATTTTTTATAGAGGTGATTTTTAATCGTTGATTACAAATTAGAAAGAGTATGAACCGGTATCAACAACCGGTATGAACAGAAGTATTTTTTCTTTCCAAATCCACCGCCGCTGGTTTGGGTTGGTTATGTTTTCACTTTTCAAGGGATCTCTTTATGGTAGAGTATAGTGTCACCTCCGGATCCATCCAAACCAAACCATGGCACTGAAGACCACATCCATCTCACTATGTTCGGTTCCTGCTCTCTTCTTCGCTTTCACTCTCCTCTGCACTCTCTCTCTTTCTCTCTTCTTCCTCTCCAATCCCCCTTCTCCTTCTTCCTCATCCTCCACTTCCCAACTTGATTCCATCAAAGTCTACGTCGCAGACCTCCCTAGATCCCTCAACTACGGCCTCCTCCACACCTACTGGGCTTCCGGGCCCGACTCCCGCCTCGATAGCGACCCCGACCACCAAACCCGACACACCCCTTTGCCCATAACCCTCAAGTTTCCGCGGTACCCTGAGAATCCATTAATAAAGCAATACAGCGCGGAGTACTGGATACTTGGGGACCTGATGACCCCTCCGCATCAGAGAACTGGGTCTTTTGCCACACAGGTTTTCGACGCCGCCGAAGCTGACGTCGTGTTTGTGCCATTCTTCGCTACTCTGAGCGCCGAGCTGCAGCTGGCGACTGCTAAAGGAGTGTTCAGGAAGAAGGATGGGAATGAAGACTATGAGAGGCAGAGGCAGGTGGTGGATTTGGTGAAGAACACTAAGGCTTGGAAGAGGTCTGGTGGAAGAGACCATGTGTTTGTGCTCACTGGTATGTTTCCTGGCGTTTCGTTTGGTTTTATTTCTGTTGGGTTTGGGTGTATATGAATGATAGAACATATGTATATGGGAAACAAATACATAGTATGTACGTAGCAGCTTATGTTAGTCTCTGGGTTGTCAGGTTATGTTAAAACTTGAAGCATTTTTGGCAGACCCAGTGGCAATGTGGCATGTCAGAGCAGAGCTAGCCCCGGCAATCCTCCTGGTTGTAGATTTTGGCGGGTGGTACAGACTTGAATCCAAGTTATTAAATGACAATTCATCGGATGTGATTCAGCACACACAAGTTTCAATTCTCAAAGATGTAATTGTGCCATACACGCATATGCTTCCGAGGTTGCAGTTATCAGAGAACAAGAAGCGGCGGACTTTACTTTATTTCAAAGGAGCTAAACATAGGCACCGGGTTAGTATGAGAATTCAATTGTACTTGCATTTGCATTTGCATTTTTCATGTCGTAATGTTCATTATCATGGTGGTTTAACCTGCATTTGTGTGTGTTATGACTATTTATACTAGCTACTTGAGATGTTAACGAATTCATGCTTTTGAGATGCTGGTTGACTAATCGAGTCATGTGCAGGGAGGCTTAATTCGAGAGAAGTTGTGGGATTTGTTGGTCAATGTGCCCAATGTTATTATGGAGGAAGGGTTCCCTAATGCCACTGGGAGGGAGCAATCGATAAAAGGGATGAGAACATCGGAGTTTTGCTTGCATCCAGCTGGGGACACTCCCACTTCATGCCGGCTTTTTGATGCCATACAAAGTCTTTGTATACCTGTTATTATCAGCGATGAGATAGAGCTTCCATTTGAAGGAATGATAGATTATTCAGAATTTTCAGTTTTCGTTGCCGAGAGTGATGCATTGAGACCAAATTGGCTTGTGGGTCATCTTAAGCGGTTTTCAAAAGCGGAGAGGGATAGATTTCGTCAGAAAATGGCTCAGCTACAGCCTGTATTCCAGTATGACAATGGCCATCCTGGAGGCATTGGGCCAATCTCTCCCGATGGTGCAGTGAACCAGATCTGGAAAAAGGTTTACCAAAAGCTGCCGTTGATTAAGGAAGCAATCCTTCGTGAAAGGAGAAAACCTACTGGTGTATCAGTTCCACGCCGTTGTCATTGTACGTGACTTATACTCCTATACTAATTAATGATTGTTATCTCTGTGTCGCAATGGTTTTGGTCACTCATTTTTACCATTTTTTTTTTTTTTGTGAAAGTTATAATCTGATTACATGTTAATTCAATCATTCATTTTCCCATGTTAACTCCTTCCATTGCTACCTTCCTTTGGATGAGCCATTGATGCTACGATATAGAAGATTTATAATAATGTTTGCTAGAGACAGTGATTTTATTGAAGATTTTCATTTTCCTGCGAGTTGCAACTGAAGAACTCCGAAAAGTAGTTGAAATAATCCAACTATGATTTATCTCTTCCTAACTAGTTCTTTCGAAGTCTTTGTAGAACTCCTTGTTGAACCAACTTTGAAGTTTTCTCCAGCACGAGGAAAATAAATTTATAGTTTTATACACTAATCCTATTACATGTGCATTTTCCAATTCTATCAAGTTCCCAAAGCGAAAAGCATAATTTTCTCACCTCACCGTACACGAAAAAATTACCATTTGATTGTGTACAATGCCTCATCCTAATACATAGAGTTATCTGTAAAAAAAAACATGCCTCCTCTTTTAACATCAAGTGTACAAAGCATTTCTCATCGGCAAGGAAGGAACAACACAAAAAAGATGGATACTAGTTGTACTACAAACCCGACCACCGAAGGTAGTTGGTGATCCTCTTGGGCATTGTCGAATAATAACAACCCACTGCATGATGTGAATTTGCAAATGTTAGAAATGCGACCAGAGAAAGTGATACATGGAAGAGATGAGTCATCTCAGCCTATAATCAGATGGAATGCAAGGCCTCTTCCGGCCACCATTGAGAGTCCAAATTCCCCGAAATGTAGCCCACTTCTTAGTATAACCCAGCTATTATAAAGCTATGAGTGATGTGAAAATGATGCAGGAGGCAGCTGAAAGGGCAATGAAGAAGCCCATCAACCAGCGAGAGCGAAAATGGAGAAAGATAGAATGGTGGCTGTATGTAAAAAAAACGTTGAGGCGTGCATTGCCACAATATTTTCTTTCATGACCTACATATAATGGGATCTTCTTTAAAGCACGGGTAATCATCACCATCACCATGCTTAGTGCGATGAAGTAGGTCTCCGAAGAGGCAGTTGGTGAGTTACGGTTGTGACTTGTGGTAGGTAAGCACTTTGGTTTATAAGAATGCAAAACAGAGGTGGTGATGCCTCCCAAAAAAAAAAAAAAAAACAGAGGTAGTGATTAAACAGACTAATCAGGATTCTTTGTTGAAGTCAGAGGGGAAGCAATTCCAATATTATACGAATTTATTTTTTTGACCTTTTCATTTTATTTCATAATTTATGGCATCTCAAAACTTACAACTAAACTGTTCTAAAAATAAAAAATATTTAAAAAACTTACAACTAAACACTGTACAATTTAGTACCAATTCAGGGACTACTAACGAATGTACCAGAAGCAGTCGTACTGAAATTTAATCACAGCAGTCTCCCGTCTATGTAGAGCAGCTTATGAGGGACAAAACTTCGCTCTCCTAGGTGAACCTAAAATGGTATTGAGCTGGAATCAATGTGCCTAATGAGTTCACAGCAGACATAAGTGTTTAGACTTGAGTATTTTCGTCAGTGCGTATTTGACCAATGCCATTGTTAATGAAGAGGACAAGCATCAAACAAGAAATTTCATCTAAGAAAAACATTTTCATATATACAAGAAATTTTCATGTACCAACATTAACGGCAACATTGTTCATAGATGCCACTGCAACTCTACTTCCTCGACACTTTACAAAAGAATTTTACTTGTAATCTGCACATTGTGACCTATAACACTGACACTATCCCCAGGAATTTGCTAAAAATTGCATAATAACAGGGCAGAACCGAGATGACCGACTATTTACAGTATCTAAAGCTGTGAAAAAAGAGACTAATATTTGTAGCATCACGATACCAGCTTTGAAAATTGCTATAAAAAAAATTGCTTTAAGCCCCCTTTCATCTGGGACTTTGTTTGGAAGAATCAGCATTTGTAGCAGCATATTCGTCACAAGGATCATAAGGTTCCGAGGAACACCAATGATCTGGGACACTCCAGATATTCTTTGACATGAACTTTCTGAATCTCCTCTTGTACTCCTTAGGAGAAATAACAGTCGGCAACACATTCTTTGGCACAAGTGAAGACTTCACCCACGACTCTAGGTGCTTGTCCCATGTATACTGCCTCAGATAATCAATAATGCCACATACGAGCTCCTGACTGTGTGTATCAATCCCCACAAGCAATGAATAATCCATAACATTGACTGACTGCAGATACGACATAAATATGTGATGTGAGTTTGCAGATTTTTTTGTGCCAATGATAATAAATATGATAAAAAAGCAAAAAACAAATTTTATGAAAACTGAAATTAACAAAGAAAACAGTACGTAATGATCTATGTATAAAACTTGAAATACAAATATTCTCCACATCAACGAATTTCAGATGCTTATCACAAACATGGTATGTACTGGATTACCATCAGAATGCAGAAAACTTGTAAACTCACATTGAGAAAAGACGTGTCATTCCACAGAGCCCGTTGCAGTTTTTGCTTTTCTTGGTTACTAACATAAAATGGTGATGAGTTCATGTCGTTGACAAAGTTCTGATCCAGAAGAACATCCCCCAGACCATCTGGGGCCGAATTGAATCGGTCATGAAGAGCACCTTTAAGATCATACAGGCGGGTGCAGTTCCGACCAAACGTAAGATTCTCCATAACCATCAGATCATGTTTCATCTCTTTCCCACTTTTTGTCTGTCTCACAACCACCTGCAGAAAAAAAAAAACTTGCAAGTCTGAAGAAACAAGTTTAATTATGGAAACCAAAATTCTACCAACCTGATAAATCCCAAGAATTTTTGCAAGGCAAGTTTGATTCCCTTTCTCAAATGACTTGTTCACATGCTCAAAATAATTATCTGCAAACTTTACAAATGACTCAAATTCTGTCTTCTTGATTTCTTTTATGATCAACCTGTCATCAACTGTTTTGGCAAAGAAGGCTTTGCTCTTCCCACCTTTAGCATTCCAGTTTCTGCAACGGCTTAGGGAAGCGATATAATCGACCTCAGATTGGCAACATCGATTGCGGAGGTTGCGAAACTGATTGGCATATGGACAAAATACAGTATATTTCTCCTTGCCAGGTGACTTGGCAACTCCTAGACTCACCATTGGGTGCGTTGGGTGGGTTCCTGCCGGAACAAGAGAATCCAACAAGTTCAATCCATCAAAACTGGAGAAGCGTAAGTCGTCAAAAGATATGCTTGCCATAGAATGGACTGAATCAGATCCTGAAGAACCATTTGAGGCCTGATGCGAAAATGTATAAGAAGGAACTCGAGGCAGACTCTGTAAACTCTCAAATGTTCTGGCAACAATTCCACTTTCGTGATCAACATCTGCTTGAAGAGATGGATCTTCCAAAAAGGCAAGTGCACAAGCAATCACACTTGACAATTCACCATCATAGTCTGACACTATATGATTTTCAGTTCCTACAGGAATGTGCAACATTTCCCCTTCCTCTGTGATCAATTGATATGCTGTGGGCAAGTATTCTGATGTATAGCTACTCACAGGTTCAAACCTTCGAAGGACTCTTTGTAGATCCTTCATACCTACTTGTCGAATTTCAGAGAAGGGCACCCAAAACCAATCACTTGAACTGTCAAAGTTGGATGATCGTGAGTGCGGAGAAGTACCCGTCAGACTTGAATCAAGAATAGAAGAACAATCCTCATGTTCCCAGGAAACAGAAATTCTTCTACCTTCATCTACTTCATCAGCGAAAGTGATAATCCCTTCCAGATACTTGTCAGAATGACCACCATTAAAACCGTTGGGCCTAGGATTGGACTCGTGGTCAGCATATCTTTTTGGGCTTGAACCACCCACATCCGGTGTCTCCAGCAAAGTAGACACGTTAAGTTGATCAGCTCCTTTAGATTCTTCAACAGGACCACCAATTGGAATTTCTTTGATTGGAAACTCATCTGCTTCTGCAGATATATTTGACTCAACTTTCAAATGGGAAGGGCCATCAATGGAGCTTTCACCTCTTCCCATAATTCTCTCGGTCAGACGTTCTCCCCTAGTGCCATGAACACCTGAATTGACTTCTTCGCTTACCTTATCAGAAGCCATGGAATGGATCATCATCGGAGTTGGTGACAGTAATGAATGCAAGCGCCGGTCCCAAATGCATGATTGAAGAAGAAGTTCCCAATGTACACGGTTAAAGCCAAGAAGTTTGTAAGCAGCTTGGTCTGAATTCCTATTCTCTTTAACCGCATTGCGAATGTTTACCTATACAAAATTATGATTCAGTCAAAAAAGGATGAGAAGAAATTTTTAAGATTGAGTTTAACTGACACAAACATCATGCATTTCAAAAGTAAAAGGAGATTGTAAGTAAGAAAATGCCAAACAAGACAAAACAGAAACATTTGAAGAGAAATTTATGAACTAAAACATGTGCAAATATCATCATCTGAGTCCATCTTACAAAAACAGGGAATCATAATTTTAAAAGAAATAAAATATTAAGACTGAGTCAAACAATGAAACAGAAAGGAAAGCCATCAACAAGCACTACACGAGAGAAAACCAACAGAAGAACAGGGCTCAAAGTAATTAGACTGTATGATGCACTCATACTAATATGATGACTTCCTAGCAAACCTTTCTACTACTTATGAATTTATGCCACAAATAAAACCTGTGAAAAAATATGTACAAAGAGAAAAGTGACCTCGCGCTCAGATTCTTCTTGATGTAGCATATCTTCAATGTCAGAGAATGCTTTCAAGGAGCCTTGCAATTGTAAAGTCATGCCATCAAACTGAGACCTAATCTTCTTCAAGGAATTGCCAACCTCACTTAACAACATAATTTTTTTCTGTAATACCTTGAGGAAAATAAAACAGCAACATTAGTTAGAGGAAATATAAAACGGCTAGGCAAGGAACTTTAGTTTGTATTCTAGCATCAGCTAAAGAAGTATCAATCTATTATCAGAAATTAAAGAGGCAAGCACAATCAGAAATTAACTTACATTCGCAATTTCTTTTGAAAACCACTCTTTTCTAATTGAATTGCTGAATGGAAGTTTCAGAGGAGGCACAGACACAGTATAAATGGTGACTGGGGAGTTTTTGAACATAGCAACCATGGGGCCTAATCTGCAAAGCATAAAAATAACATTATAGACACAAAATAAAATATTTACATATCTGCTTCGATACACACTTAACATGATACCAGATGCACCTAAATAGACTATCGTTGCCATTTACAAGAGTGTAGATCCGCTCGAAGATTCATGCTAAAAAGTAATAAGAATAAGAAAAAAAATCTACATATAAAAATATAATCATATATTGTCCATTATAGGGCCAGATAAAAAATAGTTCAAAATCCATAATAAATTTCTCAGCATCCGATCCAATACTTGAGAGCACCTTCTCCCACCCTTATGCATATGATCCTAACCAGTTTGTTATATGAAAATCATTCGTGAACTAGAAGGTCTATATTTACACAACGTAAATAGACAAAAGCCTGTTTTATGCCAAAAGTACCAAGATATGAGAGCTGATAAATAAATTTTATCCATACCCAAAGAAGTAGAGAAAGTCAGTGCGCAAAGAATGGCCACAGTTAGAATATATATTAGACAGAGAGTGGTTTGAGAAATTGAGCCCCAGGAAATTTCCAAATGACAAACAACTTGCGGCACTGGAAATCAAGACTCGATTTGTACACTTCGATTTTCCCTTCAGAGATTTACATGTACCACATCGACTCCACATCCAAAGCTTGCCTTCTGCTTCACCAGGCAAATGCCCAGTAATAAGCCGTTTAACGCGTATGGTGAGCAGCTTGTTATGATGTGCATAACAATATAAGTGAGCTTCTGGTAGCTCACCACATGGTGTGCAATGGCTTCGCTGCAATACACAAGGCTTTTTCAGTTCATCTGCAATTGCAAGTTCATGTAATATTTTGGAGAGAATAACATTTTTTCATGTCACAGAACTGAAAGTTAATGAACAACTTAAATAAGGTGGAATAATCAATAAGACACAAAAATATATACTATCGGCATGAGGGCACTGTGAAACATTCCTAGCAACATACCATTAATGCAGATTCAGCCTGAGTTCCTAGCCATGCACATCATAGTAAGATATAGCAACATGTGATAAAGCCCACTAACAATAAAGTTGTGACAAACCTGATTCAGTATATTATCCTGTAGAAATTTTCCAATTGGCACATCAAAATTCTTGTAGAACATAATATGAGAAAAATGGCTTTGCTCACAAACAGTCCCTCTTAAAGCGTTCTTCCTCGACATCAAAACCAAAATACTCTGGGAATCCAACACTCTGCTAATGCCATTCTTGCTTTGCAGTGGGTCTTCATTGTTGCCATCATCCTTTTCAATCTCCACATAAGATTCAGTGCAAGTAAATGCAGTCTGGATTTCTCCAACCCAAAGTGGCCTCTCTTCATCAGAACTCCCTCTATCTTCAACATCACACTGATCAATCGCCTCTGGAGATGTTGAAATAGAAACAGAGTTTGTAATCTGATCTTTCAGTTCTCTTCCATTTAATCCAAAGTAAGAAGAGAGAGATTGATAAGAAGTAGATGCCAGAGGAAAGCTTTCCCCTATAACTTTCTTTAGTGATGCTGAAAGGGACGAGAAGCCAGAAAATATGACAGGATTGTATGGTTCATACAATGTGGGGCTACCTTGTGATTCCAAGTCAGCGTTTTGGGAAGATCCTTCGTGGAATCCATCAGAAATGGGGATATCAACTGCGTCTGACTCAGTTTCACCACTTGACTCCCTATGATGTGGAATGCATGAATTACCAGATGCTAAACTAAGGGATTTGTTACCAGTGGAGAACTGGTTTGCTACTTCCATGGACAAGTGATTTGCTTCACTAAACAAAGGATGTGCGGAGAACATTGCTCTCTGGTCAACAAGAAAAGAAGTCTCTAGTATCGAATGATATGCCAAGATAACTGCACACTGCACTACACACTTGATCTTCTTCAATTCATCATTCTGTGCCCCTTTCAGCAAAATCTGTGTTTCAATTCATGCAAAACTTAATTATTTAACATGATATACTAAGCCACCAAGCAACTATTAAAGCATTGATTGATGCCTATTATAAAAAATATAAAAACATTACCAAAAAAAAAAAAACAGAAAGAGGTACTCATGATAAGATCATGAGAGCAAGAGTCCAGATAAAAAAAACGAATGATAGATCCTGATACATGTCAACTAAAATGATTGCAATTAATATAAAATTATGGGTCTCAAAAATATAGATTAAAAAGGCGCTAAACACTATATCTAAACACAAATGAGGTGAGATAAATTTATTCCAGAGAAAATGGCTGCTCTTCTACAAACAATATACCTATATTTTCTTTAATAGTAGGAAGTAAGGAATAACAAGATTCATATATCAGGTTTTTTATTAAGCTATTTGATTAGAAAAATTATTTTCCTAGAAATAAGGGTAGGTATGAGCAGGAATGTTGTCACATAATCCAGAATAGACAGAAGCAAACTTAAAACTAATAGTCTCACTATATCTCCACTGTCAATGGTTGATGATATAAATTGGAGCTTCAATATCTAACAACAGAGTACAAAACTGGAGCATTAACTAGTTATCACGAGTGTCTCTCTAACAGCATCGAACCAACTTCATACAAAGAAAAGAGTACTTCACAACTAACAATGAAAATCTGCCTGAAAAGTAGTTTGATTGTGAAATTGCAAGTTTCATCAACCTTAACCGAAAAAAGTTTAAAACGGGGAGTACTTACCGTACAACCCTGGCGTGTAGGACAGCCCTCAATAAACATCAATGTTTTACTTGGCATCTTTCCTCCAACCAAACCAGCATGTTCCTCTATAAATTTTTCAATGTGAAAAGAGTCGCACTGCTTTAGCTTTTGACTTGTTATTGCATCTGATGATAAAATTGGTGATCCAGTACAAAGTGCAATCCTCTGCAGTCGATGAAGCTTCATGTCGTAGACCAGTGTCATTTTTTTTGAGAGAATAGACTCTTGAATATCACGAGAGACAGTTTTTTCCACTAAAACCACATCTGGATGACACAATTCTAGCATTTCGGTGACAGACTTCAAGTAATCTTGTTCCTGTTTGTAAGAAAGATGGTGAAAAACTGATAGTTTCTTACTTCACGTTAAGACAGACAATATGATGTGTTACCTGCTCCATTGAACGAAATGATGACAATCCACTTGAAGCCTGACCAAGAACTCCCTGGATTAGCAACAACCTCGGGTTCTTGTACTTAGTTGGCATATGCTTGTGTGCAGCATGCTTTTTGAATACCATACCTTTTACTAGTTGACTGCAAAAGGATAAATCATTTCAGACCTCCAACTTCCAATAAACAATTTTTTTCCAAATCTGTTCACAATTATTATTAATGTGATTACCACACTCAGTTTATATGCTTTTCTAGATTTCTTACTATTTATCCATCTCCATAACTTTATGTGGTGTGTGTAAACAACCAGGTACCCCACATTTCTTTCACTGAGAGGATGCAAATTTAATAAAAATTATTGTATTAAATCTGAACTTGGGATGAGAAGATACTCAAATGACCCACAAAATAGCTAAATCATGGATCGTATAATCTCAAAATTAATTTAAAAGTCAAAAGAAAAATGATCTTATTCTGCATTCTTAAAAATTTCCAAAGCTGTTTCAAAGAAAGGAATGCAAAAACATGACCCAGCATTTTTTTAACATCCGTAAAACTAAACCATCAAGAAAAATCGGACTGCATTTAGTAAAACATGAGTACAAAAAAAAAGCAATGGAAAGAACCATGTTTTAGCACCTTTGGCTGCGGTCACCAGTTGCAATGCATTTTACTTTGACATAGCCATCAGGATCCATTGCTTTACCGACAACAGCATGGGGTTTCAAAAATGAAGCAGCCTCCCAGGACAAAGAAGTAATAATGTCCACCCAACATTCACCATCCCCCCCAGAAGATCCAACAACACCGACAGATGTGATTAGTTGACTAACAAGAGCCTTGAACTTTCCATTAATAACTGCTTCCATTGCTCTTTGTTTTACCTCTTTAAACTTATAGCTCACACTTCCTTCATCTTTAGAGAGACTCAAAGAACTTGGTTTGCCCCATTTCATGCCATCGCCACAGTCATCGTCGTCGTCATCATTGAAAGCCACACTACCCTCCACATCATCTTCCGGATCATCAGGTTCAGGAGGATCCCATATCCAGTCATCCATTTCACCTTCTGAAGCATTTGAATTCTCAGCTTCACTAAATGATCCACAAGTGTTTGCAGAAGGGGGTTCCCATAACCGGTCATTATTCGTGCTTGCCGTACTGAAAATCAATAAATCATTACCAAAGTTCCTTGGGAAAACTAGTGAACCAAGAAGCAAAGTTTTAAAAGAGGGATTATGTGTACATACCGATCATATGAGCCCACATCAACAGAAAATTCACCTAAAACAGCAGAACTTTAAGTTAGAGTGAACTGTTGTTGATTCAAGTTGATGAAAATGCAACACACAAAAAACCAAAAATACTGCAACTTACTGTAGCTGGAGACAGAACTGTCGCAGCTTGACAAGGAAGTCATTGGACTGATCGTTGGCATTGAAATTATATTGCCCTGCTTGATAGATCCTCGCTCTTGTTTCTCCGCACAAGCTTTGCAAGCCCTATCTGATGGTAATGTTTTCAGATTATCATGTTCCTTCTTTTCATCTTTAGGTTGTCCCAATTCTGCACCACAGTAGTGACACATTCTATACATCCGGTACCAAAACGAAATCCGACAACAGCTGTGTAGTTTTGTCACCTATTGATTCAATAAAAATAAAAAATAAAAGAAAAATCAATTCACTAAGAATATCAAGGAAACAGATCCTAGAATCTTCGACGGCCTCTCGCCTTCATAGTTTATACAGTTATGATGAAATCAACTAAAATACACCTACAAGACTCAATTCATAATCAGATCATCAGGCACCAAAACAAGGTCCACAACTGAAAGCGGCACAGGACACCAAACAAGTAGAAAATCGCATCGTCGAATCAATACCTAGACAAGGTGAACTTGAGTAATATACACCCAAAACCACTAATCTAATAATTGTTGTGACGAATTTTTACCTAGAATCAAAATTGAAATGACAATTTTGTGAAGAACAAGTAACAGTAGATGAATACGCAGTTCTTAACTATATAATAGTCAACAGATCAATGAAAATATACGATTCAAACAAGTAGATACGAACTTGTATAGTCAAGAAACCATCGCAGAAAATCGGCAACCAAAACCTCATTATTATTCATACTAGAATTAAGAAAATTCTGCCACAATGGACCAAGATAACACAAGAACAACAAGAAATGAAAAAAAAAAAAACCAATTTCAGCAGCTACAATCGAGACAGAGAAGAGAGGAAGAAGTCGAAGAAAGGCATTACTTACAGTAAAAGCGAATCAAAGGAGAAGAGAAGGGTGCGCGAAATGGATCGGAAGCATGATTTGGGAATTGAAAGCGGAAATAGAAAGCAAGGAATTTGAGGAGGTGGTGGTGTTCTTGTTGGGGGAGAGTCCACACTGAGTCCGAAAAGGGAACGAGAGAGAGAGAGAGAGAGAGAGGAGAATTTAAGGAGGAGGGAGAGGAAATATGTCAAACAAGGAATGAAGAATTTTTACAGCAAAAAAGGTATTGCGGAAAGATGGGGTCCACCTATGACTAGCTGTAAAAATCTTTCTTTCCTTTTGCAACTTTTATCGTGCGATAAATATCAAGGAAATAAACTTCTATGGTAAGAAATTAAATGGTATAGAATTCGATTAATCTTTTATTTATTTATTTTTAAATAAAAAGAATCTCTAGGAATCTTTCATTTATTTATTTTTATATCAGTTAAGGCTAGAAAGTATTTACACTATCAGCATTACTACTTTTAATAAATTATCGTGGAAATTTATTATTTAGAGGCTAGAGACGAACTAATGTCTCACATTAGTCATTTTGAAATTGAGGTCATATTATTGTGAAAATCTATTGTTTAGAGGCCAGAGGTGAGTAAAAAGTGTCACATAAGTCCGATCATTCAACATTGAGGTTGTAAGCTTTATCTTGGAGGTGTATGATAGTCTTCCACTTAACTTAATTTTGTACATTTGATAATGTTTACTAATTTTTTTCTTTATAAAATTTACTTTTAAACGGTAAAAATAATTTTCAAACATTCAAACTCACAACTTCCAACTTACTAAAATATAATTGACCGTGAAAATATATATTCCACTACCAACTACTAGGCAAGTAAGAAAATGGCACTACTAGAAACTAGATACAAATTTTACCTTCCATATCAATTATATGCTACTTAATAAAGAACTGAAAATATTAAATTTTATCTATCTTTTTTTCTTAATAATATATGATCAACACGATATCTTAATTGGACGTTCGCAGATTGTGGAATCAGTATCACACGAAATTTCTTAAAGCCTCGTAATAGTATCTATCCGTATCTTGTCAAAATTTTGCTACAGTGATATTAGAATGAACATTTTCAAATATGAAATATATATATATATATATATATATATATATATATATATATATATATTAGTAGGACATAAGTTGTATATGAACCACATATATTCTACGACTCAAAACCGTGCCTAGCTCACTTAGGCTAAGGTGAAAAAAAATTCCTCAGTAGTTTAGCTTCGTAATGTGATTTGGTAATTAATTAAGATTATTTAAAAAGAAAGAAAAGTGCAAATGAAGCACATAATAAAATACAAATAGTTGCATATAGATAAGCGCAGCATCCGAGACTTTTGTCCAATTCTTGAAAGACGGCTTTGTCTTCTTCCTACTACAAGTAGTTAATAAATTTATTGAAAAAATAAAAAAAAAATACGGTGACGGCTTCTTTTGAAATTTCAAAGCTTCGAAAAAGCGTTTGCCTTGTGTGGGAGGACAAACGTCAAGTGCGGACCGACCCTGGTAACAAAAGTCCACATGTCAAAAGAGGAGTGGCTGCAAGCAGTTACGTTCTTGGAGCGCCTGCTTTGCTGTTAGCATTGCTTCAATCATTGGCAAAACTTGTAGAGGTGGTTGCTGGCCACGTGTTCAGTAGTGCAACTCAATCTCCCTCAGAGCCTATACATCAGTATCAGAGATCCATCATTCATTCATACAATTATAGAGAAACTTGAAAAGAGCTTGGATTTTTCAAATTCAACAACAAACTCAAATCCACTAATTGGATCATTCTGCCATATGCAATCTCAATTTAGCTCCCATACAAACTCCAATTTATTTGTTTCCCCTTACACCATTGTTGTGCGGAAACGGCTAACAGTTCTATACACACGGGTCCGATAATGTCAATATTACCCTTATTTTAGCCACCCGTTAAAAGTCGGGTATGAGATTTTAACACAAAAAATCTCGACATTTTTGTGTGTAGTATCATTTTTCATAATCTAAAGATGACTTTTCACTTATTAGATGTAGAATTCCGAATAACTCTAATCTAACCCAATGCTTTTCCAACAACCATAACTGCAGCTAGCTAGAAGCTGTACGGTGACCAAGTATATATAGTTCAATTTCCATCTTTGATCCTACTTCTTCCTTTGCTACCTACTTCCTTTATATAAATTGGAACTCATGCATGTAATAATAAATATTGAAAAAAGCTTTAGACCCCAAATTTTGTACCGAATTTGTATACCAAATGACGTGTCATCTATTATGTAATCACCTATGCATGATGATATAATATTCACCATGTAATCACTTATGATGTAACAATTTCCTTAGTGTCATTAAATTGAAATAACTTCAAATCTATTTGTTTTCTAAACAAAAATTTAATTGAAAGTATTTGCTATTCAAAATAGTTAAAACTACTTAGTAACATTTATTCTACTGGCATAGTCTCCTTTATTAAGTGAGAAAACTGCTGACTCACGGTAAATTTGTTGAACCATTTCAATTGTTTACTCCGCGATAAAAAATAAAAGAAATAGTTAAAACTCACACCACAACCCTTCCAAATTGCACCAAAATCCATTGCACAGTAGATTAGTAGATCAACAATGGCCTCAAAATCAAAATCTCAGGTTCAAGTGTTTTAGTGCAAGAACGAAGAACTCATCAAATCACCAATTTCACAATGAGGGAACCCGATATCCTATATATTTCATACACACACACACTATGGCTTCAATCATCAGCAAAATATTAGATCTTGCTTATATGTTATATCACGACCCAACCCCAATTTTTTTTTTTTTTGAGCCAATGTTTTTTTTTTAATTAAAAATAGGGCTAACTTCTCACCCTATCTAAATGTTTATTGATAAAAAGAAAAATAGTACAAAAAGCCACACTCTAGAAACATGACCAAAACAACACCCATGAACATGGACCCGGATCCTCTCCTATCTTCTTTTTCTACCTAACCTTACCTGACCTCGATCCGACGGTAGAGGAGGCCTTGCAGGGGGTGGGCCTGTTGTGAGGTGGGGTCTGGGCTGTTGTGAGCTGTTGGATGAGCCAAGAGAGGATCCAACTCCTAAGAAAAGCAAGGAGATGATCCTCTTCCCATGAACATAACTAGTAAAAACTCGACAATATTGCAAACTAAAAAGCCAAAAGACCAAGCCTTAATAGTTCAGTTCTTTCGATTCTATCATCCATAAGGCAACCCCAACCCAAAACATGAGCATAAAAAAATGCAAATATAATTTGGAAGATAAATCAAGTTGAAATGTTGACGTAAAAGGAGGTGCGTAGTTGATTAGGCAGAGAAATCTAGAAATTTTTCCTCTCATTAAATTTTATTATTTTTTCTTTTTACTCAAATAAAAAGACAAAGATTAAGTGACATGTTAGAAAAAAGCCACATCATTTGGCATATAATTTAGGTACATAAATTTAGAGCGTTCCATTGAATTTAAGAAAAATATCCATTTAGTATAATTTTTGGCCCCTCATTACCCATTCTAATGAACACCATAATTTCTTGGCCTATTAAAAATAAGGTAATAACTACTATTGTCCATTTCAACAAATCTTTTCAACCCTAGTACAATTTTAATATTTTTTTTCTTTTTTGCCTTCACTCCTTATACACTCATATGAAAAGAAAGTTAAAGATAGAAAATACTTTGTCGGAATGTCACCGGACTCCGCCGGCGTCCAATAGCTGGTCGTCGGATTCCAGTCACCAAACTCCGGTCGCCGGATCCAGTCACCCAATGTTTTTACCGAAATATTTATTTAATATTTTCTAGTTATCGGATTCCAGTCACCGGACTCAGGTTACTGACCCCTAGTAAGCAATTTACAGATTTCAGATTTCCAGTAATCAAGTTACTGACCCTCAGTAATCAGGTTACTGATCCCCAATAAGCAACTTACAGATTTCAGATTTCCAGTAATCAAGTTACTGACCCTCAGTAATCAGGTTACTGATCCCCAATAAGCAACTTACAGATTCCAGATTTCCAATAATCAAGTAACTAACCCCCAGTAAGCATGTAACTGACCCCCAGTAAGTATGTTACTAACCCTCAGTAAGCATGTTTGACAGGACTCGCCCCAGATTTCACCATGAAATCCAGATTAGATCCTGCGGGGATTACCTTAAGACTAACTCTATCGATAAATCGATAAATCAATTTGATGGACGACCCTAAAACCTGCAACGAACAAAAACACTTCTAATTCAAGTTCCAACCTCAACACCTGGAGCCATCTGCTCCCTGAATCACAACCGCCGCCACAAATAAACACAAAGTCAAACTCAATTATTATTTCACAAGGCTCACAGGTAATCAGAGCAATCTAATACAATAAATTGGGGATATAAAAATAGAAAGATGAAAAGATCAATAGATCCTACTAAACGGAAGCAAAGACGACGATGACTATGCCTCGACTCTGAGTACTCTGGACCTCAAATAAACTAGTCTGCAAACTGGGCGATTTAAAACGAAGGGCCCAGTGGAAAGTAAATTAAAAACGTTAGAGTGAGTGGATAAAAATGAAATAATTTAATATAATACTTTAAATAAAAGTATCATATTATTTTCCCAATGTTTTATAAATAAAAACCACAATGCATGCATTTTAATAAAACATCCCACGTTTAAGAAAAACGTATTTAAAAATCAGCCCCACTGATATATCAAATAAACAAATAATATTTTTGTTTATATATTCAAAACAAAATATTTTTGAAAAATCAAATAATAACATTTCACGACCAATCTCATTGGTCATATAAAAACCCAGCCACGTTGGTTCGAGAATTTATTAGATAACAGAAAGTCTCATAAGAGAAAATATTCCCGAAAACTAAATAATAAAATATCATGACCAATCTCATTGGTCATATAATAAAACAGGGGAACGTCACTACCATTTAATATTAAGCATCCCAGGCTAAGAGTCGAGCCTCCAAGACTATGTAGCGTCCCACGCTAAACCTATACAAGTCGACCACCGAGGTGGATCTGACCTATGTGGTCAAGTCGTCACCTCGCATGAGCTCAGGTGACTAAGCTAGCTAGCATCAATATATATGGACCCTGATATAGTGAAAATCTGAAAACAAAACTGAAAATACGCTTCCCCTTATATATTACAAATCAGTACGGTCCCCGACCGCACATATGAGGCTTATAAATATCATAGATAGAATAATAGCCTCAAAAGATATACATATATAACCGACATGTCCCACATGCCATAAAATAATATCGAAAAATATATACATAACATCGACATGTCTCACATGTCGTGAAATCACAAATAACGAAATCATAAAATCCCCGGAAATCTCATTTTCGGTCTTTTAAATATAAACACATTTAAAATGATCAAGTATGATTTATCAAATCATACTATTTCCGAAAATTTCATTTTCGGGTAAAATTACGTACTACTAAAATAGTAGTAAATGCATAACCCAAAACCATATTTCTTTTTAAATAATAAATGAACAATTATCACAAAAATATACGAATTAAAAATTCATTTAATTAAATAAACTGTATTTTAATAAAATATTTAAGCATGCACTTATGTAAAATAAAATTCACTGACCATACGGCCGAGCGCGCCGCTATTCAGATCTCTCGTCACGTCGAGTAACCCCTCGACCTGTAACAGAGATGTATTTAAAAAGACATTTTAAAACTCGAAATTATATTATAAAAATTAAATCAACGGACGTCCTCACTCGTACTAATATCCCAATTTTATCTCTTGTTATCAGTATAAGTATTACGCTTTAAATACCGAAACAATTTACGTCCAAAATTACTCAGAACACCCATCCCGAGTCCGATAAGTTCTTTTACTGGTTATTTCGTCGTAAAATCCTTTTAACCAGCCTTTATCTTTTTATGGTAAGTCAACAGTAACAATTACTGGTCGAACAGTAATTTTTCTAAGTCAAACAATAATTATTCAAGTCAGACTATAAATGGTCAAAGTCTAATTACTATTTACTATTTACTTTTACTGTTTACTTTTACTTTTAATGTTGACTATTTACTGAATTAATATTTTACTGTTTATTTTTCAACTTTACCGTTTTATTTTAATCTTTTTACCCTTCTTTAACCTCCCGCCGCCGCCGGCAGCTCCGCCAAAGAGGCTAAAAACGCCTCCAATTCATCCCAATTTAACCCAAAATGATCGCCACCACCTCAGGACCTCATCCAAACGCAGCCGTCACGAACGGCGGCCCAAACTGCAAAACATCCAATTTTTAGAAAAAAACCAATCAATTAAACATCAAACAACACCTAATCGACTCATTTCAATGCTCTGAGCATGAATTTAACCTCCAATTACATTAATTTCCATCAATTACACAACATCCACCGAAATCACAAAAACTCTAGAATTTTGAATCCAAAATTCTCCTTACCTGGGTCGAATTGGTTAAATTCTTTTTGTGGAGAGGTAGTGCAGGTCGATGCCTTCTTTTCGCCCTTAGAATCGGCCCAAGAGGTGGCCGGAGGAAGGAGTTCCAGTTCAACTGGGTTTGAACTTCTTGGATTGAAATCGGCCGAACGGCGGCGATTCGTGCTACGCTGCTACCACAGACGAGAAGAGACAGGAGAGGCCAATCGAACGGCACCGGTAGCGCGGCCATTGGTGGCCGGACGGCGGAGTTCGGTGGAGGGCGGCCTTGGGTCTGTGGGCTCGGGCTGAGTCGCGAGGAAGGAGAGAGAGAAAGAAGAAAAGGAAAAGAAAATAAAAAGAAGAAAAAGAAGAAAAAAAAGGAAAGTTTCACTTTCGGGAAATTTCATTCTCTGTTATTTATACTCGTCCAAAAACGACAAATTACTAATTTCTACGTCGTAACTTTTTCACACAAACTCCAAATTAAACGTGTCACATGTCCACAAACTCGTTTCAACGTCTTCTATCTCGTCGAGAAATAAAATTCCCCGTCAGGTCAAGTTATAAAAAGTCAACGTTTAGAACTTTCAAATCGTAAAAATAATTCCTAGAACGTAAAAAATAAAAAATAAAACTATCAAAAGGTAATTCGAGGTTCGGGTCGTATCAATGTTGTTACTGACCCCAATAAACATGATACTGACTCTCAATAATTCAATTCAACTAACAACCCAAAAAAAATAAAAAACCCACCCAATTTTCTAATTCGATCAAAACCCTAACATTCATTCAGACCCTAAACCCTCAATTTGGATCCGACCCAAATCGCAATCACCCGGGTGGGGTGCTGAAGAGATTGAATGGAAATATGAGATTTGGATAAGGGTGACGTTGTTCTCGGATGATCAAATCAGACACGTGTGGGCGCTCGGTGAGGAGCTGGTCGGCGTTGAACTGCGCCCCACGACGACCTTGAGGACCTCATTGTCGATCAAAGGGAGGACCTTCTCGTCATACTCGAGGCCTAAGGTTTTGAAGATCTGAGGGAGACGGTTGACCTCAGGGCGGGAGAGAACCCCAAAGGTGAGATTGACCATATGGAAATTCTTGGTGCCGGAGACGGAGGAGAAGGTGTGGCGCCTGGTGCGGATGTCAAAGATGTAGGGCTTCTGGAGCCAGGAGATCAGGAAGTGAGTCCCTTCGCTTCGCCGACAGTGTCTTCGATCACACCGCGGAAACGGTCGAAGAGGACGATGCGCTGGCCGCCATCGACGGTGTAGAAGGTGGAGTTGACGACGGTGACGTCGGCGCTGAGGGTGAAGTCGGCGCGGGTGAGGTTGGTGAGGAACGACATAGCAACTTGGTTGGATCCCATCGGGGAATGAGAGAGAGAGGTATTTTTGTCAAAATTCATTAGAGTTGGTAGATAATAGTAAAATGGGCAAGTTTTTCTTTAATTCTGACTAGATGATCGTTTCCCCTTGAATTTAATCTTGCTGGTGGAAAAAACTTTGGCTCAAAGAAGTTTGATGGATATAGCGGCATGGCATGCACTCTCAAAACTATTGCTAGAAGGCCCTAGAATCAACTCGAACATACGTTCGGATATTCTCTCTATGTAGAAGCAAAGATTTTTCTTTCGAAGGTTTGCTGAAATACGATGCAAGGAAATTACCAAAACTCATGAGGAATTATGAGATAACGGACACAGGAATAAGGCATGACATGTAGGCTTGTGCTTCTTAAAATTAGAATGAAGAAAAATCACAAAGAAACTTGCTACGGCTCCTGCAAGAGACGACAAGTTCTTCATAATATTATAGGTTCTTGAAATGCCTGCTTTGCTGTCACATTCAACAAGCAATACACTCAATATAAAATACAACTTAATAGTATTAGAAGTTAATCCAGATCAAAACCATCGCCATGTACAGGGCTTGGCTCAAGGTCATTTGCAAAGAAATTATTCTGTTTTTGCTAACGGTAAGCAAAGAAGAGCTTCTGACGAAGACCTTATAATGAGGACCAAGTGAGGACTTTTAAATGAACTATAGGATGAGTGTTTGAAACTTTAATTGATATATTTAAATTTCAATGTGCATGTCATCTAACTCTAACTCGTTTATTTGAATGTCCTCACTTGGTCCAGGTCCTCATTGGAAGCTCTCCATGGTAAGCAATATTTACAAAACAAAATGACTAAAGCTACCAAAAAGATGAGAAATAAACCCTGAAACATAAAGCAGACCCGAGTACTTGGAGTGCTGTTGTTGAGCTCTTTTCCGGCTTGTGGTTCAGACTCAGATGTGGTTGAACATTTCATTATCATTTCCACAAAATCTTCCACATTTTCATGAAATACAAGTTGGAAACCACAGTTGTGCACCATTATGTCCTGGCTTGTACTATGGAAGGTGGCTTTCATGGAAGTGCATCCATTCAAGATAAAATCTGGAAATGATCCACGTGATGTATAAGATATCCAGATGAAACTACCCCGGCGTTTCAAAAGAAAAGGATTTTCAGACTTAGCGATGTCAAAACGCATTCGTTTCCCCCAACTTGTGCCTGTACGTGATAAATAGCATTCAAGCTGATCAAATTTTTCCATGTCCAAATTGTCATCGATCCGACTGGGGTCTCTGCGAACTGTGAAAGCAGCACAAAGATCTAGTCCTATCCAATCTTTCATATGATCCAAACTGGGGTTTAGCGGAAAACTTGCTGAGAAACCATTGACACAGCAGAACCACTTAGGTATTTCGCATTGTGGAAACCAATTATCATACTTAAAGAGCTGATCGGAACATTGCTGTAACGGAGAAAATATGGAATCAGACTCTTTTGCCTGTGTATAAATGTGTGTGCGTATGTGTATGTGTGTTGAGAGAGAGAGAGAGAGAGAGAGAGAGAGAGAGAGAAACCTGAATGATTTCCCTGAGATCAGATGCAGTCTGAGAATCAGTGAGTCTGCCTTCTATAGAGTATGTTTTGCCTCCGGAACTAAGTCTACCCTGTATAAATGAAATAATAATGTTCAATATATGTGTAATATATATATATATATATATATATATATATATATATAGAGAGAGAGAGAGAGAGAGAGAGAGAGTAAACACCTCATAGCTTTGTAAAGGCATTGATTCAAGGCGTTCAACTAATGAGACAGGTTCTCCTTGTTCTTTTATAGTAAACTTACTTTCCTCACTTAAATCCTCCATCATAGTCTTTGTAATATTTACCATGCACGCAGTTTTTATTGATCGGAGAAACGCAAAAAAACCATCCTCGTATAGTAGACGGGCACCACTCATTTTCACCTCCACAGCTAGACTCTCAGTTCTGGTAGAAGCCTCAATGCTTATGCACTCATTCAAGCAATCCAACTGTTCTATAAACCAGAGATGCGGGATAATTATCCAATATCCATTTGAGCCAGTGAATGGGACGTTCTTAACATATAATTCATGGTATAACGGTTGTTTATGAAGAGGACCTCCGTTGGTATGCAAATAACAATCAAACTTGTGCATAACTTTGAAGCCAGAACTAGTATCAAAACTTTCATGCATCAGAAAACTAACATACATGGTGTATCCAATCCACGGCATGCTTTTATCATCCATGTGGGCAGGAAGTTGGATTTTTATAGAAGAGCTGCTGCTTTGAATATTAAACCACTCTGGAACAATATTAGCTGATAAAAACCCATGTGCCATCTTCATCGGTGCATTTCCTTCTACCTGGATGTTTTTAAAACAAAAGATGAGAAATAGAGGAGGGGAGGGAGGGAGGGAGGGAGGGAGAGTAACCTCATGATATTCTTGAAGCCATGATACAAATTGTAAATCAAACATTTGAACAGAAGTTGCAGGCGATATTGCCCGCTTAATAATACCAAGTCGTCCTTCTTCATTTGAAGGCCAGACTTCATACTGATCAGAATCACTTCTCAATGACGTACAACCTTCTGCCCAAACATATTTTATGCTTGTTGGGAGCTTTGGCAATGCCTGCAATTTGCTACAATCTCTCACAGACAGATGTATAAGCTTACTAAGCCGACAGATGCTTTCAGGCATGCTTGAAAAATTGTTTCCCCTCATAAACATATTTCTCAACGAAGATAGGCGGTCCACATCATAAGGCATAGTTCCATCAGATAAGTTGCAGTAACTTAAGTCTAGATCAGTTAAATAACATAAACCTGAAAATGACGAAGGTACTGACAAGCTCATTCTTGAGCAACCTGCTGAACAAATAAAAGATTTTGATAGCAGACTTGTACACCCAGACGCAATGAACAATGGCATCTGTGTTATAGCAGTTCTACTTACATCAAATTCTTCAAGGCTTTCCAGACCCACAAGACTATCAGGTATATGACAAAGCTTCGAGCAGCAAGATAGAGTGAGTTTTTTAAGCCATGTCAATCTACAAATGGCATTTGGAAGTCTGAAGAGATTTTTGCAATTGCTTAGATCCAATAAAGTCAGTCCAGCTAGACAATTAATTGACAATGGCAGCTCTTTTATAGCAGTCCCATCTAAATAAAGCTTTGACAAGCATTCCATATCACCTACAATCTCTGGGAATTTCTGGAGTTGTGCACAGCCAGAAAGAATAAAGTTTCAAGAGATTCCAAGCTAATGTTGTGTGAAATGCTCTTTAGACTCTTACACTTCTTCATATTTAACAAAGTAAGCCGTCTGAGAGAAACAATGGATGGGTGTATCTTAGATAACTTTTTGCAACCTTTAAAAATCAAGATCTCAAGATTTGGAACTCCAGTAAAATTGGGCGTCTCAATCAAGCATTCAGAGTCACTGAGATCAATAGACTTTAACATACCTAAATCCTGTTACAAAATTAAGATAAAAGAACAGTGAGCCTCAATCCTAATATGGCAAAACCCACAAATTGTTGAGAAAACTGTTACCTTGATTCCTTTCCAGAGATGCGTAATTTGGCTGCAACACATGTTGAGTTCAACAAGCTTACAAGAGGGGAAATTTTGTGGCAAAAGCTTTGAGGGATAACCATGCCATTCAATATATTGTAACTCAGTAGATAGATATTTGAGCCCTTCAGGAAGAAGCACATTTGAAATTCTAAGAAATCTCAGCCTTTTCATCATCAAGAAGGCTTTGTTTTTCAATTGTTCCTTTTCTTCCTGAGAAAATTTTAGGACCATCCCTTCAACTGCATCTGTTCCCTGCTTACCCAGAATACTAAGCATTAAAGAAATACTAGATATAAATAATGACAGAAATATAGAATCACAAATCTTGAATATTCAGATATTCTCAACTTAAAGATGGAATCTCTTGATTTAATATATTTTGGTCAAATCATACAGTCGTACTTTATCATACTTCATGAGATCAACGACATCATCATAATGCCACAATCTACTCCGCTTCCCAGGCTCTTTGGTACATTCCTGACGAATGATTTCCCACCCCATTTCCTGCAGCAAATCATGCATCCACAATGTTTTCCCTATTACTGTGATGAGAGATTTACGAATGAGGTTGCCTATACTAATTATTGGGTCGAAACCAAAACTCTGTAATATCTTTGTTACACGATCTCTGTCCTCCCCTTTGAAGAAGCATGCAATATCTAAAAATATATGTTGCTCTTTCTCGTGCAATTCATCAAAGCCCATTAGAAGCACATTCATAATTTCTTTGTCAAGATTGCCTTTTAGCCTGCTCAAGGAACTTTTCCATTCAATGATGCTTTTACCACTCAAAAAGGGTCCAACAACTTCAATTGCTAAAGGAAGGCCTTTAGCATAATTTACAAAGTCTTGGGATACCTCCATATAATCTTTTGGGGGGTGGTTCTCCTTGAAGACTTTCCAACTAAAAAGCTCAAGGGCTTCATCATTTTTTAATTCTCTGGCCTTGTACCTTTTCTCTACTCCATGAGCAATCAACAACTGTTCGTCTCTTGTTGTTATAATGATCCTGCTTCCTCGACCAAACCAATTCTTGCTTCCTGCTAATGCCCTCAGTTGTTCTAATTTATCAACATCATCAAGAATGATGAGAACCTTTTTATGGCACAGTCTACGCTGTATCATACTAATTCCCATCTGAACATCCCTTTTGCTTGTAATACTTTTCATCTGGATATCAAAAAGGAGTTTTTCTTGTAAAGAAGCTAGACCATCACTTTTGGTTGACACCTCTCTAACATTGTTAAGGTAGCTTGAAGCTTGAAATTGATTGCAGACCTTTTCATAAAAAGCTCTTGCAAGAGTGGTCTTACCAATCCCACCCATCCCCCATATCCCTATAAGGCCAACATCGTTCTCTTCTTCAATATCTAAACATAATTCCATCATTTCTTCTACACGGAGACCAATTCCTATGAGGTCTTTTGAAACAATTGAGAGGTCTCTGTCCAAATCACTTTGTATCTTTTTAACAATACCTTGGATGAACTCCGACTCATATCTGCAAACATGTTCAATTAATTTTGGAACGAGATAAGTTTACAATAATGTGGTTCAAGCTAAAATCCATACCATTGATAATTAAAGAGAACAATTTTCATATACGCTGAAACTGGGGTTTATGGGGTACAGCCACGGTACAGTATAATCAATTGTAAATTAACAATTAGTTAAACTGTACAGAAATTATAAACAAAAATTTCACTCATCTTTTTTCCCCTGCATTCAGTTCAACTTTCAGGTGGTCAGACCACTACTACTTGCAGCCAGTATTCAGGATTTTTTTTTCTCAATGTACTATTTACTTTGGTTTTACCTCAATTAGGAGCAACTAAAGGCAGAAGCTTTATAATCCTATAGTTTTTACACATTAGTTAAAACAAGTTTTACCCCTGTGAATCACTATCACGATCTTATGTTTTTTTGCACATATCACACTGCATAGTACTAAATCATATTATAGTTTCTACCATGTGGTTTCTCAATAAGTAAACTGATGCACAGAGAAGTGAACAAGAAAAACTAGGAAACAAGGGATAATAATTTTGCACCTAATAATTATATCTATTTTCTGACAGAAGATGACGATTTTCTCATTAATGACTAAGGGTATAAATAGTACCATTCATATACTACAAGCCCAGATAGAGAGACGTCCCAGCTGACTAGCAGGATGGACAACCTAGAGCCCCAAACTGAAACCCTAGGATACATTGCGACCAACCTACTTGCCAGCTCCAGAAAGTTTGGCTGTCACATCCTCACGAATGCCATGCCGTCGGCCACCCACATTACACCAGTAAATCAACAATCCAAATACGCCGACCACCTAAGTTACAACCAAAACCAAAATGACTAACACAGCCAACAACCACCATGAAGACCAACTTAACAGCCACATCACAACCTACGGGATTGTGATGCAGATGTTGCACCACCTGTGTTTCTGATGGTCATTACATAGCCATTTCTATATAAGTTGTTAAATTTTTGAGTTTTATGTGTTTCCTATTTTCAGTAATCCTATTTTATGTATACTTTCTCATTGAAGAACACAAATAATCTATTTAAGTACAAAACATATCGGGATCTTATCATGATAATTCGTTCTTTGAAAGGCTCAAAGCTTACAAGGCGCAAGGTGAGGCAAAAGTCAAAACACCTTGACTTAGGCTTAGTTTGGGACAGCTGTGCTGTGAGCAAAATGGCTTTTGAATTAGCTGTGAGCAAAATAGCTTTTGAACTTGCTGTGAGAGGAAGCAGTTTAGGTGTTTGGTAAACTGTTTTCAAAAGTGCTGTGAGAACGAAAAATAATTTTTTGTGTTTGGTAACTTCGAAGTAGAAAGTGATTTACTTTGAGTGAGTGTAATTACCAAAATAATCATAAATATTTAAAATTTTATTAAAATGAATATTACTTCTCTAAATTATAGACTATGGTTTTCGGCAATTATTTTGGTATAATTTTTTTCCAATGTATGACCAGTTGTTTGGACCAAATAAAAGATTTACGAATAATTCTTAAATATTAAACACAATTCATTTAAAATATTAGACAAAGTATTTTCCACCATAATCAAATGGAACCATTACACAAAATATATTAGAGTCTATTAATATTGCAACTACAATGCATTCATTAGAACAACATTGTTTGCTCTGTGTTTTTCTTCAAAAGCTGCTTTCCAAAGCTTTATTTTCTAGCTTTTCGATTTCAGCTTTTGGAGAAAGCTATTTTGGCCAAAAGCAGCTTTTAAAAACTTTACCAAACGCCATATATTAATCCCAAAAGCTAAAGCAGTCTCAAAAGCAGCCTCAAAAGCTGTCCCAAACTAAGCCTTAAGCCTTTGCGGATTAAAAAAAAATTGTCATGATGTAACACATACGGGAGTGAAAATTGATACATCTTCAAGTGTATGAAAGCTTAGTTTCAAGTTTAAAAATAATAAAATTGAAAAAATTAGCAACGGTTCAAACAGAATGAGTACCAATAAAAGAAGGCTACAACAGAACTGTAATCAAATTATTGATCTAATTAACTAATGAAAGATGTTATGTACCTGTTTTGTAAACAAAATCCAGAGAGATTGGCCACTTCAGTTAGTGCTGCTCTCCACCTTTCCACCTTCTCCAAGTTATTCTTGAAACTTCTCTCATGGTCACCAAATGCTTTTTCAAATGCTCCCGTCTGATTCCGTACCTCTGATGGATCTACATCATAGAAAATCGGAAGCACCGTCTGCCTCATCTCTTTCATGCACTCAACAATCTTAACAAGCTCATCCAAGCACCACCTGAAAGTAGCATAGTTTCTAGAGAAAACAACAACGGCTATCCTTGATTCTTGTATTGCTTGCAAGAGTTTTGCTGAAATCGATTTCCCTCTCTCACATCACTGAAGGTGAATACTCCTTCTCGTTCCAGAGCAAAGTATAGATGATCTGTGAAACCTTTGCGGGTATCCTCACCTCTAAAACTAAGGAAAACATCATATGTCCATTCACTCCATTGTGGTTTTACGGAACAAGAAGGAACAGATGATGAGGAAGTTGTCTTCCTCATCAAAGCCATCGAAAACTTACTCTCTTCAATCCTCTGTGGAGCTCCTTATCCCTATTTCACAAGTAGTGGCTGGAATGGGAGTGTAGAAGCATGAGACAACACTTTATTATTCTGTTTGACTTTTTAAAAAAAAATCCAAACTAAAACAATGTCTAAGTTCAGTTCTGTTTAGTCTGCTCATTCATTAGTTCACATTGTTGATTAATAATTATTATTTTCAACGAAATTCTACTGTGTTTGTCTTTGACAGTGATATCCAGGGACCTCAGAACAAAAGAAAAAGATAAAAAAGAATGAGCCACCATTCTAGACCAGGTCTCTCACTTCCATTAAAAGAGAGAATTGGACTGGTTGCAATTTACAAGAGCAAACAATAAGTACGAGTAGTGAGGAGTGCCTTGTAATAGTGGACATCAAACCAAGTCACACTGAGCAGCTTCACCCCGTTGGGTCTTGTTTGAGGCATTTTATCGAACATGTGGCGGACATCACTGTAGAGACCTCAGGAATGAAGCAAATTGAGAATCTAAGAATGGGTAATGTATGGATGAGAGGGACAGAGACTTTGTATTGAAACACACTAGGGAATCCATAGTTTCCGCTGACATGGGATCCCTTAATCAGAGAGGAGAAGTTGTCCAAAGATGTAGACACAGACTTCAAATGGCACTGAGCTGGATCAAAATCAACCTAATTTGGCAAGAACACCTAAAATTCAGGGTAATAAACTGAAATTAATCCTTCAACTGAGATCTTATGTTCATATTTGTCTGTTCATATTGTCTCATAAATGAATCTTGTCCATCCAATTGTAATCATGTGGACAAGTTTTTTCCTGTATTTAACCCATGTAATGTGAAACCCACACCAATGCAAGAAAATATGACCATATAATTAAGATTGAATGACCTATATGCAACATGAGTCAATATGAGCAGAGAAACATGAATAGAGGATCCGAGTCCCAAGATATATAGAATATAGTAAAATTTGACAAAATAAATAATAAATTCACCGCGAGGGATATATAGGAAATGAGTAATCTCCTCGAACGATATCCAAAACGAGAAGTAGGGGCCTCAAGTGTGGGTTTCGAGGGATATCTGTATAAGGAACAATACCCTAAATGCAACTCCAATAGCTTATAGAGAGTAATAAATGAAGATTTATCTGCTTTCAATTGTTCAACTCTAACAGCTTCTATATTTTAGAGTTATCTCAAAAGTCTCTATATCTTCCTTAAAAATTTAGAAAATTTCATTTTCTTTCTCCTCACATTATCTATTTTAGAGAAAGTTTTAGGGAATCTATTGGAGCAAAATAGCCAAATTTTTCCCTAAAATAGAGAATGGCAAAAATTTGCCTTTTATGTGTAAGATTTTGTCCTTATAAGTTCAAATGCAACAATCATGTCCTTATTTGTATTTCTGATACTTTGATAGGATGTATATGTAGTTTGTTATAAAAAAAAAGTCGTTGTTGATGCTGTGAATTGAATCAACTGTGAATTAAAACAGTTTCGTGTTTCCGTGTTTGGTAAATATTTATTTTTTAAAATTATTGTCATACTATAAAATATTATTTTTATGCGTTTTCTATGACAACAGCTTCTAAAAACAACCATAAAACTGTTTCTAAAATTAGCAGTTAGTGACCTGTATTTTTGGAAAAAAAGATACTTTTATTTGATTTTACAAACACAATAGGATTCAAAATTAACATAGAAACTGATTTTTTTTTTTAAAAGCAAAGCTATGCTCAAGGAATTAACATATCGGCATCGGTATTAGTATATCTTTTGGAACTTATAAAAAAAGATATCGAATATCACGGAAAAATATCAAAGATACTCGGGAAAATATTAGTTTTGTTGTAGGAGAATTGGAATTGGTCTACTCATTTCATTGATAATCCTTTTATATAGGGTGAGTAGTACAACGGTAATAGTAAATACATTAATGACAATAATGACTACGTAATTATCTCTCGTTAGTTACATTGACGAAGCACATAATGTGTTTTTCCTTCAACACTCTCCCTTGTGCCGAGTCAAAGATAAAATGGTGCATGTGGTGTTGCCTCATTTAAAACCTTGTCAAGTAACAAAAACCCAGTGGGAGAAAATAAAAATTTGGTCGAAAGACAAAAAGAGCACAACGCACCTATTACATTTGAAAACAACATGTATGTGCTAGACTCCCCCTGATGTCTGCACATCTCCCTGATTTTTACATTAATCATGGGATTCTCCCTGATTCTTTCATTTGATCACGGGCGCTTCAGTAATATTAGCATAGTTATGTATTTTCACATGTTTTTCCAAATGTGACTTTGAGCAATGATTTAGTAACCAAATCTTGCCACATAGTACTCAGATCCAACTTGATTTACTTTGATCTTGAGGATAAGGTT
This sequence comes from Potentilla sterilis, assembly GCA_963682095.1. Taxonomy (NCBI): domain Eukaryota; kingdom Viridiplantae; phylum Streptophyta; class Magnoliopsida; order Rosales; family Rosaceae; genus Potentilla; species Potentilla sterilis. The sequence continues at coordinate 31,030,870 of OY821762.1, forward strand.
GTTCATGAACCGAATACATAGGTTCATATTGAACATCAGGTTCACTTGTGGTATGACCTTCATATAACAAAGCAGTCATAACTTTGTCTAGAGTATGAATGGGTTCGTTAAGAGATTTGAATTGATCTGTAATAACAGATTTCTTATTTCACCTTTAATGCATTTTTCATTACGCATAGTTAGCTATGACATGGATAGTTTCTTTATCATGTCACATTCTATGTAGAGATTGAATAAGCCCAAATCTTTCATATCTTTAAGTATTTGAAAGAACCATTTGCGTTGTATGGGCGCAGAGCTAAACATAGTTTTACAAACTGTCATCAAATAAGAGGTCGAGTCTTACATATTGTGTTTAATTACAATTATGTGTGATTGCATTTGTATAGGAATTTCATTTCCCAACACTTCTTCATCATCTTCCATTAGATGATAAATGGATCTATTGTTAAAGTAAAGACTTCGACTGATCATGGGACTATATATAGGCCTCACTTTATTCTTTAGAGTGCCTAAGCCGATTGATGGATGGTCACCATCATTACAGTCCTTGAATTCCATTTCAAGATTGTGTATTCCTAATATCTTTTTCATTCTTAATTTAGAATTTACAATACATAGAGTATCTCTTAGTTCATTGAGAGTCTGTATATCCATAATAAAAACGCAAGGGCATAATTCACCAATCTCTTCCCAATCAAATAGTTACTTTAGTGAACATTTCAATTTCTTTAGCAAACGTATTCATGTGATCTAGAGCCACTTGATTTGGGTGGATGAAGTCCGTTTAGGATCCTCATGTATATCTCTGAATTTCGATCCCCATAGAGATATATGTTTTGATAACTTTCGTAAGCTGCATGTTCAGTTTTTCGGAAACTACCAAACGGACAAGGTAGTGGAGTGCAATGGCATTCATTACGAGATATTGTCTCATCGTAGTCCATTACGAGAGAATATCTCATCGTCGTCGATTCCAGTGCGTTTTTGAGAGACCTTGCACCATAAGGTGAGTCTATAGACTCTTATTTTCATTACGCATTCTAACAACAATATATTTGATAGGGTTTATATTTGCGGTGTCGGCGTCACCTGCCCAAAAGACCTATCTCTTTGTTTATACTGGATCGCTTCTTTCCATTTGGCTAGTTTACTACGTTGACATTTTTCAACAAAGTATGGTTCAATATTAGACTCATTATTCCACGTCCTCATGTACACTAGTGTAATGTGTTTCTAGAAATCTCTATACTTTCAAGGATTGGTTCTAACATTTGAGGCGTCCCCCAATGATAACCACAATCCAAAAATATTATCATGAGACGGATTTGAGTATCACTGATCAATAGATCAGGTTGTGCCAACTTGCTTTCTTCCTTTAAGCAAGTATTCATCGAACTTAAGGTGCTCCCCCCTCTGTCTTGGAGAGTCACGGCCTGTGACACCATTTATGCTACTTTATGGCGTCACTATGCTACCATTCATGGTGGCAGTGCAATACCAAATTCCTCTTGGGCAGTACCATGTCCTTTTGATAAACCACAATCCTCTTGTGCAATATTTACAACAGGTTTATGTGATCTCGTCAGTTTAATGTATAAGATATCTGCACATTTTACTTTGTGTGGTTTTGGGGATCAAGATGAGACACAGTGGGGACAAACTACGACAATTCCTGTCGTTCCACTTGAACATACTTGTTCTTATCTCCCCCTAACGACGGGAAGACTGTCTCATCAAAGTGACACACCGTAATTCTAGCGGTAAAAAGATCGCATGTCAAGGTTTCGACAGAGCGGATTAGCTGGAAGTTCATATCCATCATAAAAATTTATTCATCTTCAGTAACCCATCATTGTGGGCTGTGGCGGCGCAATTTTGGCACATTAAAATATTTAACCGAGCTAAAGGATTGTAGATCCATATCAATCCAAAAGAGCTCAAAGATTACAAGTTCGTTTGAGATTCTTTAAAATCCTCACACAGTCACTAGCTATAGTGTAAATTGGTTCAATGATGATGGCCATAGATGAATAAGTAACGCTGCATGCAAAATTGCATGACCCAAAACGGAAGTATTGGTGTGCTTTTACCAATATCAAGACTATTACTGTAGTCGTTTTCTGTGAGACCAATTAGGTTTTTATATATGAATATGGTGTCCATTACATATCCCATATAATAAGCTATAACGTCACCACACCTATGGAAATTAACCCGGCCTTAGTGCTTTGACTTTCTAGCATAAATTTTAATTGTGGATGGTGTCATGACACATGACCAGCGTGTCGACACAACAACCAACACTATAAAATATCTAAGGTGTCCACAAGTTGGTTGAATTAGTTCACTGAATCCTCTTTGGATTCAATATAAGAATATAATGAGAACACATTTGTCCTTTGCATATGATGGTGTCAATCATAATTTTACGAATTAGCTTTGAATGATGTGCTTTTATTCATAAAATCACGATGGATGTCAAAACCATAATATGATATAAGTGCATATACTTGTGCATCAAATATGTTATAATGTCACCTTAGGGGAGCGGTGGAATTTAGGGATTGAACACACGTCTTCAACCCTACATGAATTGTGTTGAAACAATGTTTGAGGATAAAATGTTCTTTAGTCGTCCTCGGTTTCGTGTGTGAACCATATTCTTCTGGTATTTGCTTCTATTCATCCAAAATATGGGTGTCCATAGTTGAGAGGACTAGAACCGGATTTCCCCTGAAATCCGGGTGAGGTCCTGCGGGGACCACCTTAAGAGAGAATTTACCGAAAAAATGGCATGATCTCTCTTAAAATGGACAACCCAAACCTGCCAAACAAACAGAAAACACTTCTACAATCACCAACCTGACTCCAGGAGCCACCTGCTCCCCCAAAATCAAACAACTTCCACAAATAAACAAAAAACCAATTTCATTTGATTCACAGGTCATCAGAGCAATCTAGAAAATAACTAAGGATACAAAATCAAAGAGAAAAAGGATCAATAGATCCTACCGAGCGGAAGCAAGGACGACGCTGACTATGCCTCGATTTCCGAGTAATCTTGACCTCAAATAAACTAGTCTGCAACCTGGGCGATTTAAAACGAAGGGTCCAGGGGAAAGTAATTTAAAACGTTAGAGTGAGTGGATAAAAACAAATTTGATAATACTTTAAGTAAATAAATAAAAGAATCATCCTACTTTCCCAACATTTTCGTCCATAAAATCCACGATGCATGCACATTATTAAAACGTCCCACGTTCCAGAAAAATCATATTTAAAAATCAGCCCCGCTGATATATTTAAATAAACAAAAATTTATTTTGTATATATATACTCAAAACAATATACTTTTGAAATCAATTCATAATATTTCTCGACCAATCCCATTGGTCACATAAAAACTCCAGCCACGCTGGTTCGGGAATTTATTAAATCAGAAAGTCTCATAGAGAAAATATTTCCGAAAACCACATAATATAAAAATCATGACCAATCCCATTGGTCATATAATAAGATAGGGGAACGTCATTACCACCATTTAATAGTAGCCTCCCAGGCTAAGGGTCGAGCCTCCAAGACTCTCTATAGCGTCCCACGCTATGCCTGTACACGTCGACCACCGAGCGTGAATCTGACCTATGTGGTCAAGTCGTCACCTCGCATGAGATCAGGCGACTAAGCTAGCTAGCATGAATATATATATGGACCCTGATATGGTGAAAATCCGAAAACAAAACCGAAAGTACGTTTCCCCCATATATATAAATCTGTACGGTCTCCGACCGCACATCTGAGGCTTATATATATATATAATCAAATAAAATAATAGCCTCGAAGGAACATATATATATATATATATGTATATATATATATATATCCCACATGTCTCAATATCATATAAATAATATCGAAAAGAATATATAACTTCGACATGTCTCACATGTCGGAAAAATTACAAATACCGAAAGTATAAAATCTCCGGAAATCTCATTTCCGGTCATTTCATTTAAATACATGATAAACTTATTCTGAAAGATCAAATATGAATGATCAAAACATATTATTTCCGGAAATCTCATTTTTGGATAAAATTATGTACTACTTAAATAGTAGTAAAAGCATAACCCCAAAACTATAATTCTTTTTAAACAATAATTGAACCATTATCACAAAAGATGTGAATTATCGATTTTTCATTAATTTATATCATGCTTTAAAATTCAATTAACTAAATAAATTGTATTCTAATAAAAATATTTATGCATGCATTTATTTAAAACAAAATACACTCACAGTAAATCCGAGCTTGCTGCTATTCAGAACCTTAATCTCATCGTCTCCGCCGCCAAACACCATTGCAGTCGCCACCCAGGGCGGCCGACATGGCGGCGGAATCGCCCCGCCATCAATTTCTCCCAAAATTCAACCATCAAACCCCAAATTTCACTCAATCGACTCCTTTCAAAGCTCTGAACACAATTCCAACCTCCAAATCCACCAAAACATAAAAAATTCACAACCTCCAACAAAAATCACAAAAACCCTAAAATTTTCAATTTCTAATTTCTCCTTACCTGGTGCAATTCGGTTCAATTCCTTTGGTGGAGTGGTTGTGCGGGTCGAGCCCTTGTTTTTCCCCCAAAAATCGGGCCACGAGGTGGCCAGAAAGAGGAGCTCCGGTTCGATTGTGTCGAACCTTGCTCGGCTTCGCACGGCCAAGCGGCGGCGTTTCACGCCGCGCCGCTGCCACAGAGTTGACGAGGAGGAGGAGAAGAAGCGGACGAGACCAGCGGCGGGCCGAGGGGTGGCCAGACGGCGGAGCTAGGTGGAGGTCGGTGGGGGTCGGGGTCGCACGCAGGGAGAGGGGAGAAAAGAGGAAAGAAAAAGAAATAAAGAACAGAAAAAGAAAACTTGCCATTTTCGGAAATTAAACCCGGCTATTTATACTCGTCGAAAAACTGCAAATTACCAATTTTACATCGTAACTTTTTCACACGACCTCCAAATTAGACGTGCCACATGCCCATGAACTCGTTTCAATGTCTTCTATTTCGTCGAGAAATAAAATTCTTCGTCGGGTCAACTTAAATAACATTCAACATTTAGAACTTTCGAATCGTAACAACAATGCTTCGTATCGTAAAAAAATAAAAGACAAAACTGCTAAAAGTTAGTTCGAGGTTCGGGTCGTATCAATAGTAATTTCTTTAATGTACGGATCACCAGATCAAAGCCAATCTATGTCAGAATTCCAAAAGATCATTTTCTTTTGACTTTGAGATCAATTAGTGGTTATATATAACCCACTAAGTTGACATATAAACTTCTCTAATACTCATTTACATCCGCAGTCATTAGAGGTAATGTAAAGGAGCTCAAATGAATTCTCATCTGTGTCTTTTTACATGAACATCGTGGTATAAATTTCTTTAAGATGTGGAACAAATTCAATTTTCTCTTATCGCATAAATTGTCAATTCGACATATGCTCAATATATATATATATATATATATATATATATATATATATATCAAAACGTAACTCAAGTTCCTTAGAGTAACTCGATGGGGATTGTAATAAAAAGTATTGTAATCCCAGTTAGGTATGTGTAGTATGAATCCTAAAGGAACAGCTATTTAGATCTTTATCACTTTCATTATACTACTACAATTCTTTAGTACTATTATGCTATTTTTGTGATATATTAGTACCATTGTCCTTCAGTACTATTATTCTAGGGATATGATGCGTTTCTTTGCACATAGTTCTTTGTGTCATGCCTATATTATGATATGTTGCTTTACTTTATGCAATACTTTGAAAAATTAGATACATAAAATTGAATCATGTATACTATGAACAAAATTTGAATAATCTCAATTCCTTTAGAGAAGATTCAAAAATTAACATGCCAACGATTACATTTAGTCTAGTCCAATGTAGAGATGGAAACTTTAAGAACAAAAGTCTAATTTAGGCGTAATAGCCTTTATAAGGATATCTTAGAAATTTAAAAATAGACTAATCAAATTCTATCTTGGGTGGAGCCAGATCCTTTTGGCTCTTTTAATAGTTGCAATGATGAGATGTGTCATTGACATCTTCTTCCCATATGGTATGCCTTTAGTTGTAAATTCATTTCGATGTTCTTGTTGGATATTGAAGATACTTTTCCAAAAATTCGCGTACTCGTATGATTCTTCATATTTATTGTAAGTCATAACTAATTCTTCGCTAGCTTGTAATGTACGTATCAATACTTCATTGAATTACAACAATGGCAGAGTGCTTCACTGTACATGACATGTCCCCTATGTCATCTTTTAAATGTTACATTGTTTCCACTTTCTTTTGGATGATTATATGAATCTTTACGTCCATGGTAATTGCTCCTTGTTTTAGGGTCGTTGCATTACTTTGCCCAATTTATTCTAGGAAATATCTCTTTCTAAGACCTTACATTGTCATTACCCTTTATTTTAGGGTTGTTGCATTATATTGCATAATTTTTTCTAGGAAATTTCTTTTTCTCAAACCTTACATTGTCATTGCCCTTTGTTTTAGGGTTGTTCCAGGAAATTTCTTTGCTATTTACATAAAGCAGTTTGCATAAATATATCATGCTCAAGCCTTAGTTGGCTCAGTAGAGGAATTTGGTGCTCAAGTTCTTCAGAGTCCAATGTGTCAAAACCAAATTGTGATGGTTAAACCATCTATAAAATAGAGGAAGAATAGAGTGTATTAGTTTCGCAATCTAACTAACATTCACGACAACTAAAATAAACCAATATACATTATGGTCCATCCGATGCTTTAATTTGTGAAATTTCGTTATCACAGTAAAATTTTGGTTTCTCCATTTTCATTACATGTGAAGCTAATGAAATTTCATTATCGTTGCTTTTTACACAATTAATAAGATATCCATCTTGAAAAAATTTCAAAAAATAAAAATTAGATTTCAAGACTGAAATTTGTAATGGTCATATTTTTCTTGCTTCGTGAAAATGCTTTATCACAATAGTTGGTTTGTCCATTTTTTTTATATTACAATGCTCATGAAATTGCATTATCATAGCAATGCTCAAACTAAATAACATGTTAAATAAAATTATTTAACACTAATAAAATGCTCTAAATTTAACATTTAAATAAATATTAATCGATTTTAATATAGCATTATATCATAGAATAATTTAATCCGGATTTAACGAAAAACAACAACTTTAATTGAATCATACTGTCAATTTGTCAAATAAACTGCATGTGAAGCGGTTGCTCGATCTCAATTCCATTTTGATCGCAGCATTGTAAGTGAAACGTCACATATAACAACAACAATATTCATATGATTAGTCACTTTAATCATATTTATTTTACATTTACCATATAAATTAAATAATTTCATATTTACCATTAAATTCGTAAAACAGTAAATTGTCTCATAGTAAATACGAATCACTATGCGGTAATTTCAAATATTACCTTTAAATTTTACCATATTTTTTTTTTTTTTCATTGTCGGCACACGCAGATCCGGGTCGGGTCAGGCCCAAAGGATCCGGGTCAAGATCATTTAAAGACAGGTCGGCGATGGGCTAGGCAGGAGACTCAAACCCAACACGGGTGAATCGGGCCGAGTTCGACACATCCGAGTTGAGGTCGACGTCGGCTTTGGAGGACGCTGCTAGGCGCTGGACTGGGCAGAGGTTTCATCGGCGAAGGACATTAGAGGAGACATCGGCTTGTGCTGGCGTCGACGACGCTGGTAGGAGACAAGCCAATCGGAGCAGGAGCGGTGCTGGGATCGGATTTGGGAGAGAGGGGTCGATCTGGGTTCGCCGGTTTGGGGGCGGCGCTGCTGGTAGAGGGAGCCAGGTCGCTTCGAAGCATCGGGCTGGGATTCGGGGTGGTTCGACAAGCGTCTAGGAAGAACGCCGACGAGGGATGGGTGCCCAGATCAATTTCTGGGAGCCGGGTCGAGCAGCAATTCGGGTCCGGATCAAGGTTGGAACTGACGACGGTTTTGGTGTCGTCGTTGGAGGTGGGCTGGGCTGGCGTTGGAGCAACAGCAGCAGCGTTCGTCGGAGGTGTGCTGGTGCAGGGCGGTTGCAGGGCTGCTGCTAGCGAGGCTAGCGGTGGCGGGAGGAGAGAGGAAAGAAATTCTGTCTGTTTTTTTTAATTTTTTTTTAATTGAGGCCTTGATTTTTTTTTCTTTTGGCTAAAGCATCATGCTGATAACGTGTTGTAGAAAAAATCAGAATTGGTCTACTCATTTCATTGATAATCCCATTTATATAGGGTGAGAATTATAACGGTAATAGTAAATACATTAATGACAATAATATATTGACGAAGACAAATAATGTATTTTTCCTTCAACAAGATATATTATTTTATGTAAACAAGACATGGTATTATTTATTATGGGCTTGGGCTTCTGTCCTTATTTGTCTAAATCTCTTTAGAGATAGATTTTGGAAAAAATTCACCATTGGTACCCAAACTTACCTCGCTATATAAGAAAGGTACCCGAACTTGAAAAACGATCACCATAGTACCCAAAGTTTGAAATCCTATTATAGAGGTACCTAGCGCGTTTTGACCGGCTGGCTACCCGGTTTTGGATGACGTGGCAGTTCCCAAAAAGATTCCGAGGGGCAAATCTGTAATCTCCGCCTAACAAACTACGAGTGGAGGTACCTAAACTTTCACAACCATATTATGGAGGTACCTGATTTCTAGAAAAAGGAATATTCTTAATTAAAGGGGAATATCCCTTTCTTTTTTTTTTCTTTTTCTTTCTTTCTTTTCTGCTCTCTCTCCTCCCCCTCTCTCTCCCCGATCGGCCGACCCGAGCTCTCCCCTCCTCCATCTACCTCAGCCGTCCGGCCGAACTGGACCGCCGCACCGGTCACGTTCGGACCGGCTCGGCCTCCCCTTTCTTTCTGTAGCGGCGGCGTGGTCCCAATCGCCGCCGTTGGGCTAGGTTTTTCGGGAGAGGGGTCGACTGTGTCGACCCGAAATCTTCACCTCCGGCCACCGATCGGCTAAATTCAAGGGGGGAAAAGGGAAACTTCATCCTGCTCGACAACTCCATGGAAGGAGTTAGCCCGAATCCACCTCGGTAAGTAGAAATTCAAATTCGAATTTCTAGGGTTTTTGGGGTGAAATTGGAAAGTGTGATTTTGATGTTTTTGATGAATTTTGAAGTTAAATTCGTGTTTAGGAGGTGGTAAGGAGTTGATTAAGTATAATTTAGTGTGGAATTGGTCGATTTTTGGAGGAATTTGAAATTTGAAATTTCTGGGCCGCCGTACCGGCCGCTGTTTGCGGCGGCTGGGGCTGTGTTTGGCGTCGGGGATGGTTGTGGCCATTGGAATAGAGGCTTGTTCCATGGGGCTGCAGGGTTGTTGGGACTAGGGAGAGGGCCTCTCTCCTTTGCTTCTCAGCTTCAATCACTATATGGTCATTCATTTTCGTATTGTCTTGTTGATAGAAACAGCGATACGAATGTCAGCAGCAAGTTGATATTTGGGGAGGACAGGATCATAATCTGTAATGAAACCAGAAGCTTCAATGCATTTTGTACACATTTTAATTGTTTATGCTTCTTACTTGCACAAATTTATAGTATATGAATGATAGTTTATAGCATATGGGGTGATCCTTTTGGGGGAATTTGGATTCGATTGGTAGGGTTTTGGCCACTGTGGTGGCGGAGCTGCCGGCGGCGGCGCGGCGGCGCCACTGTTCCGGCAGCGTGAGGAAGAAGATGAACAGTGATATGTAAAATGGTGAAAAGTAAAATCATAAAAAGTAACAGTAAAAGATAAATAGTAAAAGTAAAATGATAAACAGTAAAACAATTGAATAGTAATTGAGAGGGTTATAATGGACATTTGCCCCTCGGAATCAAAATGCGACTGCCACGTCATCCAAAACCGGGTAGCCAGCCGGTCAAAACGCGCTAGGTACCTCTATAATAGGATTTCAAACTTTGGGTACTATGGTGATCGTTTTTCAAGTTCGGGTACCTTTCTTATATAGCGAGGTAAGTTTGGGTACCAATGGTGAATTTTTTCCATAGATTTTGGGGAGTGAAATTTACACTGTCTTTTTGCAAGCTACACGTACTCCCACTATTGTTTAAATATATTTATTTCCACAATTACCCTACGACTCATCTCTTCTCTCGGCTCTCTCAAGTTCTCGTTTTCTACATCTGGTTCTCAACGTTCATATTGACATCGGCCTTCAATAAACATAAAGACCTAATAACCTGGATTACACCAGTCCAATGCATTGCTCTATTCTTTGGGAATTGGAATATCCATAGACAAATTTGAGGTATCATTGTCTGACTTGGTTTCTAGTACGTGTGGTTTTCATTTCCATTAGAGTGATTTAGTCATCGTGGACCTTTGGATCAAAATCGACGATTCGAATTTTAAACACTCCACCTACGGCGGTTCAAGTAACTCATATGCCCAGCTGCTCCACCACGTTTGTCACTGCGCTCTAGGTAACCAATTTAGTGATATGCAAATCAAGAAGTTTCCGGCTTAATGGTGAGAATTAGTTGTGCGCTTCATTTGGGTATTTGCATTAATGGATGGACGAGCTTGTACGTATTGGCTGGACTTTTTGCTTGCTTCCTTCAATCTCACCAATTTGATACCCCATTAATTGTGTTAAGAGATGCAAATGGGTTGAGTGTGGAACACGGGTTCAGATGCAGAGAGGAAAAGAGAGAATTGAGGAAGAAACTAAAAGTTAAGGGTGGATTGGGAATTTCATGGGCTAGGTAGTATGGTTTGTAAAAGTTGGAGCGTAAATTTCACTCTCTTTTTTGTATTGTGATACTATATCAAGTCGTAAAAATACCAAACTAACTCTTACATATTTGGTGTGACCATGGATGTATTAATTAGAATATCAAAAGGAAAAAGAAAAGGGAGGATAAAGTTGATTGCATTGCTGCAACTATGAATTGCACACGTACATATATATACAATACAAAGCTCTTGTATAGGCAAAAGCACCATAGGTGTTTATTTGCCTCACTTGGGGTGCCCATAGTTTGGAATCAGATTATATGGGTACATGGTTTGGATTGGCACGTTGGAATGGTCAATCGAGGTAGCCTGGTGCTTTAATATTTCGCTTACGTACATGACTACATACTAGGACGGGGCGTTTTGGCCCGAGGGACCGAAAATCCGACTCGAAAAACCCGAAAAAGTTCGAAATGGGCAGGACTTTAGTTTACGAAAGTCCGAACCCGAAAAAGCCCGAACCGAATGTGTGTCGGCCCGAACGGGCTCGGACCCTGTTTTTCGGTGGACTGAAAGCCCGAACCGGCCCGATCCAGATCTGTAACACCATGTGTCACCACTTGATTGGTCCAAAATTAATTGAAAAAAAAAAAAAAAACCCAGCCCCTGCACCTGCGCCACACGCCCACACTTCCTCAGCCTTCGACCTCTCCGCCTCAGCATCAGCCTCAACCTCGCCTCGCCTCAGCCTTGAATCCGTTTCCGGATTTGTGAGTCTCAATCTCACCAAACTCAATCCTAAGCTCAAGTAGGAATTGAAGAAATTGGTAAACGGAGACTTACAGGCGGACGCCGATGAGAGGAGCGAGGTGGAGAGTGGCGCTGAGCCAGTTCTCAGAGACCTTGTGGTGGATCTTGGCCGGAAGATCCTTCCAGAGGTTGGGCATCACCTTCTGCTGAAATGGCGACAGCGCGTACACCACTACCTTCATCTTCACTGGTTGCTTCCCCATTCTTCTTCTTCTTCTTCCTTCTTCTCCCTTCTCCTCTCATCGGCGTCCGCCTGTAAATCCAGCCCTGAATCCGTCACCAAACTCTCCAAGCCACAATTTCCTGCTCAATCAAAGATCTGATTATCAACCAAACTCCACCTCCAATAGATCCGATCATCAACAAGCCAACTGCACCTACCAGGCTCATCATCATCAGCTCATCAAGCTCCATCAGTATCGGGTACACCACGGGGTAGCTATTCATCTGTCAAGCCCAATAATATGATCAGAAACTGAAAGAAGAGGACGAGAGCTTCCAGAAGGGCGCCCACGATTGTTTTGACTTCTGACCACCGATACCTCGAATTTCTGAGAAATAGTGCAGGAGTTCACTACTTCACTAGGATCCAAGCAGGCCAGCACCACAACAGGTTTTTGGGCCCGAAAAAAGCCCGAACCCGGTCCGAACGGACTTTGGACGGTCCCTGCAGTTCAGAAAGCCCAAACCGGTTCCTGCTTTGGGTCGGTTTTTCCAATTTCTAGGCCCGGCCCGGCCCGGCCCGTGCCCACCCCTACTACATACTATGGTGGTCAACGACGGTGAAGATACATTTTGGGAGTTTTACTAAGAACTACATAAATATTACTGTAATTACTAATAGCATGGACCTAACATCTTTTTCCCTTACTGTTAGCTATACTAACGGCAGTAAACCCCCGCCGTTATTTTTTTAAAAATTTTTTTATTATTATTTTTTGTTTCAAAAGTTTCCTTGATCGAAACTCTTTCTATCTCTCTTCGCTCTAAATCGCTAGACTAGATCGTCGACGACGGTAGTGAGTGAGCTTGATTCAGATGACAACTTGGGTGTGAGGGAGGTTTTGATAGAAGATATGACGCTAGGCTTGATTCCCTCAATTTCTCTATTTTTCATTTCAATTTTGATGAACTATTAGGAGTCTTGAGGGCTAATAGTATTGAAGTTTCAATTTCAGTTATGCGTATTGAAGATTGAGTTATAATATTCTATTTTTGCTTGGCTAAAAACTAAGTTTTGAGGATCAATAGTGTTAGAGTTCTAATTTTAGTCATGAGCAGTGAAGATTGAGTTGCATTATCCTCTTACTAAATTAAACCTGAATTTTGAGGACCAATAGGATTAGAGGGTTAGTAGTTTTGAGGGTCAATATCAATAAAGATTCAACCACTTGTATGAATTGCAGCAACATGATTGGTTTCTTTAAAACATGAGTTTCAGGGGTCATTAACATTGGGATTTTTTTTATGATACATGCAGTAAAGGATTAGTTGTTTTGAGGGTCAGTAGAATGTCAGTCGCATTAAGTTTGAATTTCACTTATAGGAATTGCAACATCATATATGTTTTGGGTAAATCTAGTTTTGAGGTTCATTAACATTAGAAATTCAATTTCTATGATGCATAAGGGGGTCAATACATTAGAGGATCAGTAGTTTTGAGGGTCAATGCATTAGAGGATCAATAGTTTTGAGGGTCGGTGGCATTAGAAGTTTAATACTTTTACAGGTCAATAACATTAGAAGTTCAGTAGGTTTGAGAGTCAATAGCATTAGAAGTTTAATTTAGTGGTTTGGAGGATTAGTAGCATAGAAGAAAAAAAAAGCAAAACGTTTTCTGTTATGGTTCTTCTATGTGGCTGCCAATCTTATGTTCATTGGTTACATTATAATTTATGGAATAAAATCGTCATTCTTCTTCTTATGATTAAACCTTGAGAATCGTTTTTGCAAGTCCAAAATTGTAGTTGTAAGATTTTGTTAAAATGAAGATGCGGATTTCGATATAATTTTAGAGATCCAAAATTGTAGTTGTAAGATTTTGTTAGAATGAAGATGCGGATTTCGATATAATTTTGGAGATGAGAGAGAGAGAGAGAGAGAGAGACTACCAGAAAAAAGGCTTTTCCCGACGAAATAAAAAAAAACGGCCGACGAAATAAAATTTTCGTCTGCTATTCCCAAGAATGGCCGACAAATTTTTTTTTCGTCGCTAAAAAAAAAATTCGTCGGCTATTCCCCTAGAATGGCCGACGAATTTTTTTTTTCGTTAGTAAAAAAAAAAATCGTCGGCTATATTCATATTTTAGTCGACGATTTGAATTTTCGTAGGCCTTTCTCTGAAACTTTAGCCGACGAAAATTTTTGGAAGTATGGCCGACGAGTACTAGGTTTGATTTCGTCGGCTATGATTAAAAAAAAAAAAAAAAAAAGAACAGCTTCCATTTTCTATCACTATCGACAAACCATTGCTTCGTCCTTCAAATGCAAATGTGTCGTGAAATAAGATATGACCGAAATAATGAAATACGTCTACAGTTGAAAAATGACAAGATTCCGACAAAATCTGTGTGCCGAATGTTGCGGTTAACTGTTTTTTACTTCCGTTTTCCTATGGGTAGCCTGACGGTCGGTAAATATTTTGAGGAAAATTTTTATACGATTAGTTGCGTCTCATCGATTTGAAACTATTATCTGTTGAAGGTCAGGCAAAAAAACGTCATTTAGACAGGCCAATTATCATTTCTAAGCGTTTAAAGGGTTGACTCACCTGGTTGACCGTCCCGATCGAGCCTTTAACGTTGTCAGATGTAGTTGGATTTTTTTTCATACATGTATTTAATCTTAACGGTGATATCTGACGGTTGGAATAGATTTTCCAAACTTTTAGATTCAAAATCGGAACATATGCACTAATGTTCTTTAACTGGTTTACTAAGTGTTTAAGTGAATGTATAGTTTCAAATAGTTACTATACGTACACTCTTCAAATGCAAATATGTCGTCAAATAAGATATGACCGAAATAATGAAATACGTCTACGGTTGAAAAATGACAAGATTCCGATAAAATCCGTGTGCTGAAATAATGAAATAAGTCAAAACCCGGTTTACTGCAGATTTGGCGTCCGGCGTTCGAATGATGATTGTGATACCATTCCGGAAAGGGAACGACGCCAAGAATCAAACTCGTTGCTTTGCCACGACGTGTGGGTCTTTTCGAGCTTTCGAGTTCGTTTAGGGCCTCAAAACGGCAGTTTAATATGTTTTCATAGAATAGCCGACGAAATATTGTAAATCGTCGGCTATTCTCTAAGTTTAGCCGACGAAAATTATATTTCGTCGGCTAAACTCTTGATCCGGGCCTTTTTATTGTCCGCCGTTGGATGGCTCAGATCCGACGGCTGTTGATCTTCCAAAGTATAGCCGACGAAATTTATGAATTCGTCGGCTATTCTCTAAGTATAGCCGACGAAATCTTTTAAATCGTCGGCTATTCTCCTTCTAAATCTTCTAAATCGATTTCTCCCGCCTTTTTTCTCTCCTCCTCCCCCCCCCTCCTCCGGCCCCCTCCTCCGGCCTCCTTCCCCTCCTCCTTCCCCTCCTCCTTCCCCTCCTCCTCCTCCTCCTCCTTCCCCTCCTCCTCCTTCTCCTCCTCCTCCTCCTTCCCCTCCTCCTCCTCTTCCGGCCTCCGGCCTCCTCCTTCCCCTCCTCCTCCTCCTCCTCCGGCCTCCTCCTTCTCCTCCTCCTTCCCCTCCTCCTCCTTCTCCTCCTCCGATCCGGTATTTTTTTTGCCCAAAATGCAGTTATAGCCGACGATTTTGGCATTATTTCGTCGGCTATAATCTCTATAGCCGACGAATTTTACCAATTTTCGTCGGCTATACAACTTATAGCCGACGAAAAGTGTATTATTTCGTCGGCTATAACTAATTAATACCTATTAAAATAGTAATATATTTCGAAGAAATAGCCGACGAAAATTTATGAATTCGTCGGCTATACTTAATGAATTTCGTCAGCCATACTCGAAAATACCCGACGAAAATCGTCGGCAATTTCTCCCAGGTTTGGCCGACAAAAAATATTTTCGTCGGTAAATTCGTCGGCCATACTCTACTATAGCCGACGAATTAGTTTTTTTCGTCGGCCATTGTATTACCGACGGGGTTTTCCCGACGACTTATAGCCGACGAAAATTTCGTCGGTAGAAGGTATAGCCGACGAAAAATTGGCATAGCCGACGAATTTTTTTTCGTCGGCTATTCCCTCAGATCTGGTAGTGAGAGAGAGAGCGTCCTATGTGATTTTAACGGAAGAAAAAAATCACGCCGTCTTGTGGAGTTTGTGCACAGGAAAAAAAGGGAATGAGGTCTGCTATTGGTAAATATATGATCTAAATTGTTGTTATCGGTATTTTTGTATACATTTTTGGCCAAGTGAGGTGGATTAACTACAAGATTTACGTTTTTTCAGTAGCGACATCATTTTCGCGAAAGGGATTGTCGTAAAACGAAGTTAATTCCATTTATTCGAAAAAAGAAAAATTAATTCAATATTCGACCTACTAGATAATAAGTTCCCGTTTTCTTTCTTTTGTCTTACTGTTGTCTAGTTAGATTTCTTGTTTCACAAGACTTTAAGTTAGAACTAGGCAACCTATGTAATCACAAATGAAGCGCATAGTTCAACTGCCATGGTCTCAAACTCTCAATGGACGTGGTCACAAGTTATATACGTGGTTTTAATGCAAAGTTCCGCATCTCTCGAAGTACTAATTCACAGCATCAGAGTCACAACGTAATAATATCAAATCCACAAGAAATAAGCTTGAATCCACCAAAAAAAAAAAACCAAGAAATAGGATCATTCTGCCATATACAAACTCGATCTCTCCCCTACAAACTCTTCAATTAATCTGTTTCCCGTAACCTACAAATTAAGCCTAATTAACAACCAACTGATCGACAAGAAACCCAGAAATACTACAGGGACTGGTTCAATTTAAAGGCCAGGGACATGGTAGTATTTGCCTTTGCAAGTGCACCTGTAGACAATGGGGCACGATTCCGACGTACTGGAGCACTTGCTGAAACTCACCATCACCCTTTTACACGGGAAGCAAGGCCCGCAGGCGTGCGAACAGTCCGGCAAGCTCGACCCGGTTCCGGTCGGGTATAGTTCCATTTCCATCTTTGTTCCTACTTCTTCCTTTCCTCCTTTCTGTGCAAACACAGACATTAATTAAAACCTCATTGTTTGTACTTCATCTACCAAATTGATGAATATATGACCCAAAATTAATACGAGAAACAAACCTCAAGATACGTTCGGACATCATCTCTATTATACGTAGAAGTGACCTTTCTTTGAAGATTTGCTGAGATACAAAAATGAAAAAGAGAATTAATAATATGAGCATGCGGAGACACGAAAACAAGAACCATATACTCATGAGCATTATGATATATTGGACATACAAGGATGTGGCTTCACACGTAGGCTTGTGCTTGTCAATATCAGAATGGAGAAAATCACAAGTATTAGACTTGTGTGGGCTACTCCAAGAGATGACAAGTTCTTCATATTTCTCCGACGTTTTTGGTTAACTAGCTAGCTTAGCCTAGCTTAGCTAGGAAAGATAAACTAGCTCGAAGCTAAAGTTTGAGAAACTCAAAGTTAGCTGCTTGGAATAGGTTTGATAACAAAAGGATTTATAGTGAAGGAAATAGAAACCTAGAGATGGAGGTCAGGGCGCTATCTGTGTATGTACCAGTAATAATAATAAGAAGAAGAAGAAGAAGAAGAAGTGAAAAGGAAAAGTTGGGGTGCAGTATATATAGAAGGCCAAGATTTGAATATAGGGCCGAGGGGGGTTTTGATCAACATTAATGAAGAAAGCTAGAGAGTACACATCAGTCTGTTGCACTTCACATGATCCACGGCCATTTTCAAATTTCAAGTATCACATGTTATGGCGAGTCATGCATGCAATTAATTTAAGCATCATAAAGTCCATGTCAAATTCAATATTGCTGCTGATGAACAAAGTGATTTCAAAAACTACAAATTAAGATCAGCCCATCCTTGGTGTTGAACAATTGGTTAATCTATGCATAATTGTCGATATTTCCAGATAAATGTCTTTTTAGTTGTGATTAGGGGAAATTGATGCATCGAACTATCAATACATCAATACATCAAGTAGACTAAATTTGATAGAGAGGTGGACTGTTTCAATCCGTACTAAAATAGACTAGCTTAATTGAATAGAGATCGAATTGGTACATTAATGTACTATAGACAATTAATTTTTTTTTTCTTCCTTTCTATCAAATTTAAGTGACCAAAAGTTCGCCTAAAGTAAATGTCATTGTTCCAAAAAAAAAAAAAAGTTTATGTGACGAAAAATTCGCCAAAGAGATCGAATCTACCTCTTAAGCTATTAGTATGTAGCTTGGTACTTGATAGCCATGTCATTGTTCCAAAAAAAAAAACAAAAAAAAAATATAACGTAATTTTA
Source organism: Potentilla sterilis (assembly GCA_963682095.1). Taxonomy (NCBI): domain Eukaryota; kingdom Viridiplantae; phylum Streptophyta; class Magnoliopsida; order Rosales; family Rosaceae; genus Potentilla; species Potentilla sterilis. Next base: position 31,048,987 of record OY821762.1, read on the forward strand.
AGATCGATGGAAATAGCATGGAGAGATTTGGTATTGAATGAAGGGGCATGAACAATAACTGATACGATAGGTTGAGAGGCTTTTCAGTTTGAATGAATCAATTAATTAAATCAAACATTTGAAGGAAGAGGGAGTTCACGTGCTCATGCGCGCGCACACACACACAGTAAGATTCATAATCTGATGAGGAAAATAAATAAGGTCCCTCGATGTGCTATAAACGTGAAGGTCGACAGACCAGCTGGGACTTTAATGAACTTCTTCGATCTATCCATTTTCCTGTACGTAGCCCATTGTGCTCGATCACTACACCGCGGTGACAAAGGAAAATGATAGCTATATATCACCAAGTGTTAATTTGCGGTTTTCCTAGTTCTTCCTCATGGGATTCAGGTCTGGTATTCAAAAGTTTAAGTGACGAAAAGTTTGCCTAAGAGCCTAATTTCGTCGCATAGGAATTTAAGAGACGAAAAGTTCGTTGTCTAAGTGACCTCGCTTAAGTATTAAGGTGACGAAATGAAATATTTCATCTCTTAGACAAATAGTGCTTCGTCTCATACATATTTAAACGACGAAAATAGTTCACTTAGGCTTCAAAACATTTCGTCTCTTATGTGTTTGAATATTTAAGAGCATTTTCAGCAGATTATCAATTATAATTCCTTAGTTATTTTGGAGAGTTTATATAGTTTTTTTTGCGAAAAATAACAGTTATACCAGACTCTCTATTATAACTATGTGATAAGTTTTAGCTATCCCGCTAGCCAAATTTGGAGAGCGTGATAGCTAAAAGTTAAAATATTTAAATCTAATGCATTCCTTACATGTAATTATATATATTTTATATATGCATTTAAATCACTTTTTATTTATTTAATAAGTATTTTAAATTCAAATCAAGTTAAAGTAAGGATAACTGATGCAGACGTATTTCTAAAGTGGCTAGCCAAAACAACTTTTTAGCTATTTCTAAAGATGTTCTAAAAAATAAGTTTTTACCAATAACTACACTTTTAAGCTCATAATTACCAATAGCAAGTCTGTTTTTTAAAATTACCACAAGCAGGTTTCCATCCATTTAACTAATAGTAATTACGAAATTACCCTTTTACTTTTTTTTACGACATTATTGAGGGTCAGTAGGATTACGCGATTTTGAGGATCAATAGCATTACATGAATTTTTAAGATCAATAGCATTACATGAATTTTTAAGATCAATAGCATTATGTGATTTTTGATTGTCAGTAGCATTACACTGAATGTAAATATATATTTTAGGATATGTCAATAACTAATAACCCATAAATTCTCATAAATTAGCATAACACTACTGACCATAAAAAATGAGATAATACTACTGACCCTTATAATAACCTAATGCTACTGAATGCAACACTGTCATAAAAAGAGTAATTTCGTAATTTATGAATTAACGGGTTCTGTTAGTTATGAATGGAAACTTGCTGGTGGTAATTTTAAAAAACAATTTTGCTATTGGTAATTATAGACTGAGAATTATATTTATTGGTAATTTAAAAAAAATATACTTTATTAACTCCACCAAAAAAAAATTGAAGTTCGAAATAAAAAGAATAATAGAAGTTCAAACTTTGTTGTATGTGGATTAAAGAACTAAAATTAGCTTAAGTATTCGAATGTTAATGTTCATGAAACAAGTCCATTAGCGAAATTGAACTTGAACAAAGCAACCGTTAGATATAGTTTATACAAGAAAATATGTAAGTAAAAAATTTATTTTGACAATTTTGAAGTTTGGAAGAGATCTGATCACGTCAGTCAATTATAAACAAGAAATTCCTACGAATCAAAAACGTTAATTTTTGGTAAATTCATTATGAGTATTAAATTTTCATAATAAGTTATAATGAAATACAAATAGACCCTTGTAAAATTAACACATATTTACCTTAATCAATGAGTGTTAGTAGAATGAAATAAAAAGAAAAAAGAATGAAATAAAAGTCTTCACTATCAACACACTAAATCCAATTAATACGAATTCTTTCCAGGTTTTGTTACCATATTGAATATCGATAGCCTAACTAGTCACTTAAACGAAGAATGAGCGACGAACTTGATTGTTTGTCTCTTAAGTGAACACTTAAGCGATGAATACCTTTTTTCACCGTGTGTAAGTGTCACCTATGTGAACAAACTGTTTTTCCTTGAATTTTTCCTTCTCTTAAGACCGTTTTTCTGGTAGTTTATATTATGATGAAAATTGATATCGCGTACTTGCTAATTTGTGATTAATGAATTTTTTTTTTAAGAAGATGAGATTTCATGTATTAAAGTGCAGTTGCACCAATAGTGTTGTCACACCCCGAATTTCAGATAATAAAAGTCCAAATTCGATAATATGAAAATTCACAAATAAACTAAAGTACTTAAAAGTTAACATACAATTTGACAGGACCCGAACCAGATTTCACCCTGAAACCCGGATAAGATCCTGCGGGGACTACCTTAAGATTAACTCTATCGATAAATCGATAAGCCAATCTTAAGATAGACAACCCTAAAACCTGCAACAAATAAAACACTTCTAGATTCCAGTTCCAAACGAAACACCTGGAGCCACCTGCTCCCCAAATCACAACAACCGTCACAATAAACTCAAAATCAAACTCAATTTACTCACAAGTAATCAGAGCAATCTAAAACAATGAACTGAAATTACAAATAGAAATAGAACAAGAAATTATAATAATAAGGGATCACGGATCCCACCTAGCGAAAGCAACAAGGATGACAACTATGCCTCGACTCCGAGTACTCTTGACCTCTGACTATTACTCTGCACACTGGGCGATTTAAATCGAAGGGCCAAGGGGAAAGTAATTTAAAAACGTTAGAGTGAGTGGATAAAAATAATATGATTTAATATAGTACTTTAAATGAAAGTATTATATTACTTTCCCAGAGTTTTAGAAATAAAACCACAGTGCATGCATTATAAATAAAACGTCCCACGTTTTAAAAAAAAATCATATTTAAAAATCATCAACCCCGCTGATATAAAATCAAATAAATAAATAATTATTTTTTTTATATGTATCCAAAAACAATATACTTTTGAAAACCATTTGTGATGTTTCTCGACCAATCCCATTGGTCACATAAAACCCCAGCCCCGCTGGTTCGGGAATTTATTAAATAACAGAAAATCTCATAGAGAAATATTCCTGAAACCCAAATGATATAATATCCTGACCAATCCCATTGGTCAAATCATATAATAAAATAGGAGAACGTCATTACCACCATTTAATAATAGCCTCCAAGACTAAGGGTCAGAGCCTCCCAGACTCTCTATAGCGTCCGCGTCCCACGCTAAACCTCTACACCACAACGACGTCAACCACCGAGCGTGAATCTGACCTATATGGTCAAGTCGTCACCTCGCGTGGGATGAGGTTAATAAGCTAGCTAGCATCAATATATATCTGGACCCTGATATGGTGAAAATCCGAAAACAAAACAGAAAATACAATTCCCCTTATATATAAATCCGTACAGTCCCTGACCGTACATCTGAGGCTCATATATATATAATCACATAAACTCGTAGCCTCAAAAGAATATATATACATCCGACATGTCCCACATGTCATAAATTAAATATAAAAAAATAATATATAACTTCGACATCTCACATGTCGAAAATCACAAATAATGAAATGATAAACTCCCCGGAAATCTCATTTCCGGTTGTACAAATATAAAATACAATAAAACGATTAAGTATGATTTATCGAATCCTACTATTCCCGGAAATCTCATTTCCGGTCATTTCATTTAAATACCATTAAAACTTTTCAGTATGATCAATTATGAACAATTAAAAACATATTATTTCCGGAAACCTCGTTTCCGGATAAAATCACGTACTACTAAAATCGTAGTAAAACATAACCCCAAAACATATATTTCTTTAAATATCATTTCATTTTAATTATATGAATTCTCATGCTTCTCCAAAGCATTTATTTAAAATAAACTTCATTTCATTAAAACAATTATGCATGCATTTATTCAAAATAAAAATCCACTCACAGTACTGCCGAGCGCGCCGCTAATCTGATCTCTCGTCCCGTCGAATAACCTCTCGACCTGTAACAGGAACGAAATTCTAAATATTACGAAACTCGGAATTTAATTATAATCGATAAATCTACGGACGTCCTCACTCGTCCGAAACTTCCAATTTTTCCTTTTTCACTTATCGGTATAGGAATTTCGCCTCAATACCGAATAATCTAAGTCCGCAATTACTCAGGACACCCACTCCGTGTCCGATTAATTCTTTTCCCAGTTATTCCATCGTAAAACCCTTTTAATCAGCTTTTAACCTTTTTACGGTAAGTCAACAGTAAAAACTACTAGTCAAACAGTAATTATTCCAGGTCAAACAGTAATTCTGTAAGTCAAACAGTAAATGGTTAAAATCTAATTACTATTTACTGTTTACTATTTACTTTTACTGTTTACCTTTTTATTTTTACTATTTATTATTTACTATTTACTTTTCACATTTTACCGTTTTACTTTTACCTTTTACTGTTACTGTTCATCGTCTTCCACCTCACGTTGTCGGAACAGTGGCGCCGCCGCCACCGCCGCCGGAACAGCAGCGCCGCCACAGGAGGCAAAATCACCTCCATTCGGCTCCAAATTCACCCAAAAGGATCACTACCACCTCAGGACCTCCTTTCCGCCGCCCTTGCCGCCCCAAAACAGCCTCAACCGCCGCAAACGGTGGCCGACGCGGCGGCCCGAAATACCAAACCTCCAATTTCTTCAAAAACCAATCAAATCCACCCCAAATTATACTCAATCAACTCCAAACAATGTTCTAAACACTAATCTCGCCTCCAATTACAACAAAAACATCAAAATCACAACCTCCACAAAAAATCATAAAACCCTAAAAAATTTCAAATTCCAATTCCTCCTTACCTGGTGCAATTCGGTCCAATTCCGTCCATGGAATAATTGCACGGATCAAGGTCTTCGATTCCCGACCGGAATCGAGAAGAACGGCGACCGGAGGAGGGCGATTCCGGTTCGACACAGTCGAACCCGTTCGGGCGTCGCACAGCCGAACCGCGGCGTGAAACACCGCGCCGCTGCCACCGACGCGACGAGCAAGCCGAGCCGGTCCGAACGTGACCGGGGCGCCGGCCCAGTTCGGCCGGACGGCGGAGCTAGGTGGAGGTAGGCGCTGGGTCGGGGGAGAGTAGAGAGAAAGGAGAGAGGAGAAGAAAAAAGAAAGAAAAGGAAAAAGAGAAAAATGGGAGATTTTCCCTTTCGGGAAATTTTCCTCCCGCTATTTATACTCGTCCAAAATCGGACAATTTCCGATTTTACATCATAACTTTTTCATGCGAACTCCAAATTACACGTGCCACGTGTCCACGAACTCGTTTCAACGTGCTCTACCTCGTCAAGAAATAAAATCTTTGGCCGGGTCAACTTATTTAAAAGTCAACATTTAGAACTTCCGATTCGTAAAAACAATTCCCGATGAGTAAAAATAGAAATAAACCAGTTAAAAAGGTAATTCGAAGTTCGGGTCGTATTACAATTAACTAAGTATAACATTAGAGTTCAAATGCGTGACTCACAACACTCAAAATATTACATCATTAAATACATAGATGCAAATACAGTCTCACGCTAACACTCCCTAACCCAAAATAAACCCAAACTAGACCATGGTACACATACAAGTAATGCGACTCAGACACAGCCTCCTGGCTGCTGGTCCTCACCTGCAGGTCTAGCCCCTACACCATCAATTTGTGTACCGGGTTGTAAACAACGAACCCAGTAAGCTTTTAAAGCTTGTGTGAGTAAAACAAACAAGTTCATGATAATATAATTAAAGGAACAAAAGGAAATCATATTTCCAAAACAACTACAATCAATCAATAGAATCAAACTCAGGGCAAATGACCTCTTTCATTCACATCCAACTCACATAAAGGCAGACAGACTAGAGCTCTAACTGATCGTAACCAATCACCCCGCCAAATACTTGGTTCCTAATATATTTGCCATAGCCATAGTGATCCCCCATCAAACACAGGGTGGACCCTAATCGCCACACATGAAAAATCCCCATCAAACACAGAAAGGTCTCTCATTGGCAGTTGGTTTCCATACCAACTCATTCACATGTGTCACAACACACGTATACTCAATTATGATGATTTCATAACAAGATAAGTTCACCTAATTGCACACTCACAATATATATTTCACCTAAATATATATATATATACACACACACACACACACACGTAGACATTCACCCAGAAATAGTCCACTAATACCAAATATAGTCATTAATCGTAAAATACCTTAAAAATAATTTTTATATTAAAATCATTTTACTTATCAATGAACCGTAGTCGATCAAGTTCATTCAATTTAAAACAAATATCATTTCCATAAACCAATTTTTCATATAACGATCCAATTACTATAACATAACTCGTATTAAATACGAATACTATGAGGTTTACTCACTTTAATTACTCCCGCTGCGTTTTCAACCTCACAAATGGTGAGATACTCACGCACGGTCAATCACCTGGGATAAGCTAGAATACAGCCGGAAAGTGGCCGGATACGGCTGGTACAGGACCAGAATACGCCGCCGTGTACTGTATCAGATACGGCTAAGCTCAGTTGCTTCACCTTTGCGAACTGGACCTCGAAACCGGCACCAACGTGTTCAGAGGGAAGAGGCGAACCAGAAGAAGGCCACCTCGAGCTCCAGCGCCGCCTGGAACCGTGAGCAGCTCCGTCGCACACGGTGGCTGCAACTTCTAGGCGTTGCAGTATCGCACACGGTTGCTTCCCCGGGCTGATCCTTAGCTGGAAATGGAGAGGAGGTCGAGACGAGTCGATTTCAAGGTGGCGTGCGAGTAGTGGTGGCTGGACGGCGGAGATCGGCAGAGGAGAAGACCGGTGTCGGGGAGAAAGAAAATGAATAGTAAAAATATGATTTTTTGAAAATTTGACCGATTTGGAAACTTTCATTTTTACTGAGATATTTTTACTATTTATAGTAATTTCTGATTTTAGAAATATCTTCAACATGTCGTAACTTTTTCATACGACGTCCGTTTCACGCATGTCATGTGTCTACGAACTCGTATCGTCGAGCTCTACAAGTTTCGTGAAGAAAACTTTTCGAAAATCACGACGGATCAAAAAGTTAACTTTTGACCCATTGAAACTAAAATGTTTTTCGAATTTTAACTCTCGGAATCACTTCCAACGTCGCGCAACAACTAATTAAAAGCGTACGAAATACTAATTCTCATAAAACATCTTTCCATTAATTACGAGAAATTTACAAGTAATTAAACAAGAAAATCGGGTTACTACAAGTGTGCTACTCATTTATATTGTCATTTTTTCAACTTTGTTAGTGTCTTAACGCCTCAATGACTGTATTGTGGACACCACATTTAATGGTTTTCTTTTTTCTTGTGATTTCTATTATTGCTAATCATGTTGACATTGTGGCTTATCTCGAATTAACTTTAATTATAGTGTTTTACAACTTTATTTTCACCCACTCCTCGAATATTAAAGTCATCATCTAATGATGGAGAACTAGAATTTGCACCATACATCTTATTATTCATTCAACACCCTTCAATTATTAGTCTCTTTTTCCTTTCTTTAGCTAGCTAAACTGGCTATCATCTAATATAAGCACCATAGTAGACGCAGCAAAAGTGGTGGAAACTTGATCAGCAGACTGCAACGGTTAAAACACGGAGATTGGTTTTAATTTTTAAATTTTTGATATTGGAATATGCGAAGAACAAAGACTTTTGATTTCCATTTAATAAAGAAGGGAATTGCTAACAACTACGAATAATCTTTATATATAGGGAAAATTTTAAAAACAGTAGATGAACTTTTCTTCACTGAGAATTTTGGTTACTTAACTTCTGAAACTATCACATAAGCACATGAATTACGGAATGAGATCCTCTCCTAAGGGATTCCTCCTCATACCCTCCTCATAAAAGAATCTGGACCGTTCAATTTTAATCCAACGGCCCAGAATCCTCTGTTGCTATTCACTACAACTCCCTGCAAAGCAATTTGAGCCGTCCAATTTTAATCCGACGGTCCAGATTTCATGAGGAGGGTGAGGAGGGTGTTTTATTAGGAGAGGATCCGGGTCCATGAATTACAAAACGTTACTGAATTTCAGTACATACAGTTAACTCTTCATTTACCAGCTATGTCATTATCAAATTAATGAAGGGTAATAACGTATTTCCAAACTAAAGTCATTCTTCTCTTTCATTATTTCTGCTTTCAGCTCCCTCTCTCTGATAAGATTACAGTGAGGTTGGCGATAATGAAGAAGCAGTGAGGCCAGAGTTTTTTGCTGCCGCTTGACGTGCCCAGAATTCAGCAATAACAAGAAGCTTCGTCCTTCTCATGCTTGTCAAGATCTAGCAGAATCCTCAACTTAGCGTCTTTGGTTCCTGCTACATCATCCATCGCTTAACTTTGTTTTTGTTGTGTTTATTTTGCTTTTGGGCATTTGATTTTGGGTTGATTGGATATATATAGATACATGTATAAATGGGTTTTGGTTGATTGATTCATCAACTCGGGGCTGCAATGAGGTTCTGCACACCTGGATTTATTTTGGTTTTGGGCATTTGATTTTGGGTTGATTGGATATATATATATATATATATATATATATATATATATTTATATATTTATATATTTATTTATCCCGAGCGAAAATTCGCTATGAAATTAACGTGCAAAGTTCTTTTTTTGACACACTTTTTAGTCATATTTTAATATCTCCACCGTTCATATGTGTGAACCTAATGTGTAGATCATTCATACAAAATTTCATCTAATTTAGTTACTGTTAAGGTATCGAAATTATATTAAATTAATGAACAAACCGAATATGTTCAACATGAACTATTCGTGTATATCACCATAATGAAAGGTCAAACGATTATCAAGTTGGATGAAATTTTACAGAACGAAGGTTTGCTCTATTCAACTATATATATATATATATATATATATATATATATATATATAAAAATTGGTTTTGATTGATTCATCAATCCAGGGCTGCAACGAGGTTTTGAACTTCCGGGTGTTCACATCCTCTCTAAAGAGATTGTTGGTTATACTTGTGGTGATGACAGGAAATGGTGAAGTGTTCATATCAATTGTTGCGTTGCATAATTTTTTATTTTTTTTTCCTCATTTTCTTTTGTTTTGCTTGAAGAGACATATTTGCTCTAAAAAAATATGATGTAAAACACAAAATTAACTGAATAAATAATAGAATGTACCTAAATTGGATCGTGTGTAATAGTTCATGTACTTATATGATATTTTCGGAAGTTAAATAACTAAATTCTCAGTGGAAAAAACTTCATGTACTGTTTCTTAAAATTTTCCTTTATACGTAAGATTTTCTTCGCTCTGATACCGCTCTGTTAGTAATTCACCATTTTATGCAGCAAGTATTGCAAGTTTACCAAATAAAGATAAAGAAATCAAAAGAAAACTGCGACATGCTATCAAGGTAAATAAGCGTCGCTCCAAAGAAGAAAAGCCAAATGGGATGATAGAATATAAATAAATGTATGCCCGCGCCACAGTCCAAGTTCAGAAGCTATATTTGTAGCAGTGTATGGAACAGCACCATCAAAGCCTTCAGTCAATATAACTTGATTCCCTCAGCTAAAGCTTTTCTGATATCAAGAAAGACCAATATGTTAACATCTCGTCTCATACCACTGACCACTTCTCCGTCCGTTGGCTCTTGTCATGCATGCACTTCAGCCCAGACTCGTATCGAATCGAAATTCTTCCTGTAACTTCTTCAAATGAAAGGATTGGTATAATGATCTTTCAGTTTCAACTATCGTTGTCGAGAGTGATTCGCACGTATCAGAAGTTCCTCATTTGCTTATTATCCCTTCTGAGCTCAGTGGAATATTAGCTAACGCCTTCAAGTTCAACTTCAAAAGATCATGAACCTTCATAAATCCATCACTTCGCATAGCTAAATTCAACTCAGAAGCCATATGGCACAATATATGTGTCAATAATCTATCTTTGCCAGAGCCGTCGCTACCACCTCCACCTCCACGGCACCTTCCTCCTCCGCCGCGGCCCTTTGATTTTTCTCCATCAACTTTCACCTCCTCTACCTCCACCAATTCTGTTATTACGAGCAAAAGCAGCGAATGAATTGCTGCTGCTGGGTCTGTTGTCCATGACAAGAAGAGGGAGTGATTTGGGCTACAAGGAAGGAAAGCACGACAGTAGCGCAAAATTTGAAGGTGACTGGGTGACAGACGCCCACTTGTTCATGGTTTACTGAGAGCCGAGAGAGCAAACACATGGATTAGACGGTATATAGATAACAAATTTTATAACAATATTGTAGGATGTTCTGATACAGAACCTAGATAGTACTGTAAATGAAAAGGAAAGACTTATCTTACAAATACCATAAGAGAATGTAGTTCGTATTGTTTACAAAAACAAAAACAAAAACAAAAAATACTATATAACTCCAAGACCATCTCTGTTACAAACTTTGAAGGGTATATTGCTTACTTATATTCTGCTATCTCAAAAGCTCGGGCAGTTCCATCAGTCGATACCGAAACTAGGAAGTCCTTGTTAGCAGATACAGAGAGAGACTGAATGGGTTCGCTATGCCCATCAAAGGTTCTTACACAATCACCAGAGAGACTGTCCCATAATCGGACCTTCCCATCTGCGCAACCTGTTGCTAGGTACCTAGACACCCCAAGCCAGGTCAAGCATGTCACCCCATCCTGCCATACAAGGAAATATTTCTTCCATCAGACAAGTTGCAGAGATTAAAATCTGAAGTACAACATGCAATAATTGACATTTGAAGGAAGTAAAAAGGCTGGTGACAATATTAAGTTAGATAGAAAAATAAAAATAAATAAATAAATAAAAAAGAAGATAACCATAATCACTTAAACAATGTAGAGATGAAACCCTCACAAACCTCATGGTCACATGTAGAACGGGGCAACGAATGTTGCAAATCCCAGATGATAAGCTTGTTATCCATACCTCCTGTTGCAGCCCAAGGGAAACTACATATACAATTATTAAGACATGAGTATAATGGCAGTGAACTCAGTGAGTTAAGAGACGTACTAAGTGCAAAGATTCAAAAACTATTAGTTTCATCAGAAAGACAAATCTCTCCTGCATGACTAGAATGACAAGTGATGAACAATACAACTCGGGATAGTCAGAGAAACATTAGATAAAACTTTTCAGTACTAAATAAAGCATCGGTGTGAGAGGCTCAGAGATTATTGTACCATGGTGCAAGTCCGATACATTCGACTGAATCTGAATGTGAAAGCAGAGAGCTAACAACCTGTTGATGGGAAAAAAGTAAAGGCCTAATGTTTAAATATGTGAAACCAGGGAACTAACAACTGATAACCCCTTCCAATAATACTGGAACGAAAAGACCATACCTTGCCGGTTGTTATATTTACAATATGGACAGAGCCATCTTCAGAGCCAGTAACAGCTAAAGTAGAATCAGAGCTTATTGCCAAGCATGTCAATCCTGTAGAATGGTAAGGATGACCTAGAAAACAAAATGTGTTAAAATCCTTAAACTAAACAATTAATTACGCTCAGATCCACAGGAATAAACTCGCAAAGATAAGGAATGACTAAGAGAATGGAAACAAAAGATAACTTTGATACACTGAAGGAAGATTTGAACTATAGGAGAAGGAAAACACAGAACTCAAAAGATCACGAGAGATTATTTAAATTGGTTAAAGGAACGGCGTGTGACCTTCCACCCTAGATTCAGTATTGAAATTCATAAAAACAAAACTCTTTCATCGATATATTCATGTCGGCTATATTTGAGAGCTTGAGCACATCATTGCTGAGAAACAGATATGTTTCTCCTTGGATCTATTACTAGACAAACACATGTACCATTCTCCTATTTGTAATTTGTAGAGGTTCTTCTCCTCCAAATTATTAGGAATAGATAAGCTTTTCAATGAAGCAATTGCCATTGGTAGAGTAAGAAAGATGAAGCTTCTTCACATCATCCTAGTCTGCATTTAAAAAGTTTAACAACAATTCCAGATCCCAATCACAAAGAAAATTAACCAAGATTTGAATCCATAGTAGGTTTTTACGTTCCAAAGTAACGACTACTTTAACTTCAACGAATACGGAAAATCTAAAAAGTTAGAATCATACCTTGTACCACATGAATGTTCTCGCCACTTTTTGGGTTCCATATTCTCAAACTTGCATCATTAGAACCAGTGCAGATTGTTTTACCTTATCCAATCACCAAATGACACAAAAATTTAAACGAATAGCGGAACAAAATAATAGTACTTTTAAACAATGAAATGCAGGATAATAAGTGCGGAAAATCCACAGCTTAAGATGAAGAATAGTTACCTACCATCTGGGGTAAAATCACCACAAGTCACGCTACCACCATGCCCTGAAAACAATTGAAGATAGGAACCTTTGTCACCATTCCACATCCAAACTGTGGAGTCCTCCGAACCAGCCAAGACCAGATGCCCTCTAGGATGCCACCTGACCCACTGAGAAGTCATATGGTCCATAATAAATTTCATGTAATCTACTGTACAGAAGGAGTAAGAAATTCTGCCCAAGAAATTACCTCAATGCCCCCTCCAGGACCTTCAAGAGTGCTTTTTAGATTAGCTGATGTTGTATCCCAAATTTGAATAATTCCATCCAAGCTTCCAGACGCAAGCAACTGTCCATCAGTACTAAATGCTAAACTAGAAACAGAATCCTTATGGCCTGCATAGTAACTCGCAACAAGTTAGAATGAAGAAAAGTGAACAAAAAATTTAATAATTAAATGTTCCACAACTGCTGAAACTAGAGTTCTAAGGTGAAATTGGGTTCAGAAGGCACTATATCAAACATAAGTAGTCATGTACGGACACCAAAGTAGATAGCATCAGTAGCTCTTCTGACATGCCCCTACCTTGGAGCTCAGAAGCCCAATCTCCTTGTCCAATCTTCCACAGAAACCCTCTGTCATCTCCACCCCCTGTTGCAACTAAAACTGGATCTGTCGGACTGCAGACAACTGTATAAAGTTCACCTGTCCAAGTAAACAAAGGAAGATACTACACTTAGAATATGAAAGTAATCCAAGACATGGCATAGCTAAAGTTAAGTAGGAAAGCATTAAGTTTAAGTCAAAAACACGCTTTCCAATTCTATAATGCCACAAATATATGGTTGAGAGATGAAATAACATTAAAAGTCCACAACCTAAATACAAAAAAACAACTGGGATGAACACAATTACACACTCCATTCTAAGATATCATGCACGATATTTCAAATCAATGTGTATATAGGGTAATGAAACATGTTCCCACTTCCCCTTGTGGAGTTCTATCGTAAATGGCTGTAAAGTTGAATAAAGTAAGCTGGACATCATTATGCATTTTAACGTCCTTTGAATTCAAGTATACATTTTTCTTGCTTATTTCTGAAGACTGTAAGGCAATTGTCTCTTAAGATTGATCTTTCTTATTATAGAAGTGAGATGTTTTCAAATGATAATTGAGATGCTACAGGAATTGTAGGACTTTTATAGTAGATGGTTGCTTAGCTATCTTTAATCTTTCTCCATGTTTCCAGTAGACAGCTTGTTGGCTGTGATGTACCTCCACTTATATACTTTATAAAAATCTTTAGCTTCTCTCACTTTTTTGTCTGAGCAATTGCTTCGCACTTTCCAAATCCAACGAAATGTAACCTCAACACGGATAGTGCATAGTAGCCCCTATGTAGTAATCAGTATAGACTTTGTGTATAACAAATTCCCAATTGAAATTTACAGTTAAATCGAGCTAATATAAAGTCACTACTGATAACACTCTAATGACCAAGAATTCATTGTGCGTGTAACAAACAGGTAAAGAGCATTAAAAGGAAGTAAACACAGCAAGACAAACTCTTACCCGTATGACCAGTGAATATATGCATGGAACCATCAGCCTCATCTGAAAAAACAAATAAGTACAGAACCAAACTATCAAAATTGACTCGAGCAAAAGGAAAAGAAAAGGATCATAAACAAGGAACTGTATGCCAACGATGACGTACCGACAACTTCGTCGTCTGCATCAGGAAGATCTGCAGCACAACAACATATGATTGAGAACTTAACAAATGTTATAAATCCTTCCCACAAAGACAGTAGACATCATTTAAAAAGAGAGATATAGCAAAGAGCACCTTCCTCGTCCACATCGACTTCATTAATGATGTCAGCTTCATCAATGTAAACCTCCCCTTGGTCATCATCTTCCTCTTCATGAACACCATGGGATGGATTGCTCATCTTCAACCTTCTTGTGGTTCACTGACAAAAGCACAGGTTAATGCTCATATTTTCATCAAGTAAATTGATGAAAGCGTTCTAAAACGCTATAAACTAACACAAAATCACAGACTCTTCAAAACATGTGTATAGTGATTATAGAGTAGGGACACAATTGAAGGGAAAATTCAACAAATTTGGACCGCACTAAAATACCCATTTGCATAAGTTGATCGAAAAACATAAAATCAACGAAAAAGTTTGAAAAGTATACCAGTTCGGCGGTTGAAGCAGTAAGCACGCGGTGGCTACTTGGTTCTCTTGGGGCGTTTGGCTGACGAGAAAACAAACAAACTGAGGAAAGGGGGGTTTTATGAGAGTTTTCAATTTTGTGTGTGTTTATTTTTTCCTTTGAAGAAAGGAATCAAAAGAAAACTCTTTACCAAAAAAAAAAAGAAAAAAAAACCCTCAAATTTTACGACGAGTCGTGAACCTCCCAATTACAGTATACACCAGACCAAATGGTACTGGCGGACTGATTGGAAAAAATAAAAAACATATTCGAAAGAAAACAGAGTACCCTAGCACCGTTTGGTTTCGTACCAGTAGTCTCTCTTTTGATAGCGAGGTCAATAGTTCAACTCACAACAATATAATTGTAGCATATCATTTGTTTATTTAATTAAATAAAAAGAGAAGAGGGTTGTAAGAAGGTTATTTCCATAACTTCCTGGATGTGTCTTGACCTAATTAGACTAGTATAGTTGATTCCGTATTAGATAGGGAATCCCTGATTTATCAGGATACTTATTGTAATGCCTATATAAAGGCCTCTCTATCAATCAATAAACACGCAGTTCTCTCTATTATCTTTTCTCCTTGAACACGTTATCAGCACGTGACCTCCCTGAGCCCTAGAAAAACTCTAATATTTTTTTTTTCCTCCTCATCGATCCCTTCCGTCGGCCGCACCTCCTTCCTCGGGACACGTGCCCCCCTTTCTCGGTCTCTCCTAGGCCGCAGCCCTTACCCGGCCGCCTGCAAACCTGCTCGCTCGCCAAGCCCGCTCGCCCGCCAACCTGCTCACTCGCCAAGCCCGGCCGCCTGCAAGCCTGCTCGCTCGCCAAGCCCGCTCGCCAGCCTGCTCGCCCGCCATGCCCGCTCGCTCGCCAGTCTACTCGCTCGCCAAGCCCGCTCGCTCGCCCGCACGTTCACTCGCCATCAATTTTTCAAGATAACTCCTCCAAATTACTCACGTAGGAAGAGGCTCGAGAATCAAACAAGAGTCGAAGAACAAGCCTTACGCTCTTGTTCCTTTGATCAAAAGGTAAACTTTTTATAAAAGTTCCTGCTTTTGAACTATAGATATATTATATCGGGCGCTATTAGCCTTTCTTCTACTCCGATTCCAGCCATTCTTAAATCGCCGATGAGACCTAGAATGAGGAATTCATCACCCCTACGGTCGCAGTTTTAAATGATGGTCCTAGGGGAATCACGTTGAAAGGGAATTAAAAAAGAGATGCTTATGTGGATGTCTGAGTACACCACTGTTTGAAGGTGCGGTATGAAACCGCCGGTTTATGCATCAAAAGAAAACAATTTTTCGCATCGAAACTAGTTTTCATGTGACCGAATATATCCCTTCTAATTCCAATCTATACTGGATAGTATCTGTTTCAAGTGATACTAATTCGACGTATTATTCTCTTGTAGATGTCGTCGTCGTCGTCACCGTCACGCCCTGATTTTGAGATCTTGGATCTTCAAGGCAAAGACTACCATCGATGGGTTTCCGATGTTGAAATTGCTTTCCAAAGCAAAGGCTTTCCAGCCCTTCTAACTGATGCAGCCGCCACCACCCCTTTTGGGGACCATGCCAAGGCTCAGGCCTTCATGTATTTGAGGCGCCATATCCACCCGACTCTGAAGCGACAATATTTTTCTGTAAAAGATCCCAAAATTTTATGGGACACGCTCCAGCAGCGATTTAACAATGTTTATGACATGCTTCTTTCAGAGCTCACCCTTAAATGGGAACAAATCCGTATCTCGGATTATGACAAAGTAGACTAATACAATCAGGATATGATTAGTCTACAGGCGGATCTTGGCACGGTTGGCTTCATCAAAACCGATAAAGATCTTCTGGAGAAGACATTTAATACATTCCCCATGGCCTGCGATGTTCTCGGACATCAATATAAAATCTCAGTTGATGAAGGAAGAATCAGGACATTCGCTGATCTTATGGCAATATTGGCTAAAAAAGAGCGCCATTCTGAGATTAGGCTCAATAGTAGCCAGAGACCTGTTGGTACAAAACCAATTCCAACACCACAGGCTCATTATGGGAAGGCTTCAAAGCAGAAAATTAAAGACCGCAATGCCCCGTACAATCCGATACGTGGAAGACATCAGAATGCTGGAAACAAAGTGACACGACGCTCCAACACTTGGAGGCTAGAAGGTGGCGCCGCCGCACCACCTTCAGGGGGAGGCCGGAACGGCCACGAACCGCGTCTAGGCCCGGTACCAAACCCTCCTAGACCTCATAGCAATGACCGGAATGCTCAATTTGCTCCGTGCTACAAGTGTGGTTCCTCCAAACACTACCATCGCGATTGTCGAGCTAGTAAGGAGATGTTAAATGCCTACAAGAAGTACAAGAAGTTTCTGTCTGAAGAAAGCAATTATGCTGAGGACGAGATGATTGATGCAAATTATGCTCATCATGTGGATTCTCCAAAGGCGCAACCACAAACTCTTGATGTCCCGCATTTTGACTAGCCTATGGCTTTTCTAGTTTATCAAGTATTGTAATGACATTTGCCATTGTAATGACATTCGCCATTGTAATGACATTCGCCATTGTAATGGCACTCGCCATGTTTTTATGACTCTTGTTAGTCTGTTTATTTTGGAATTAGAAGTTGATGTATTCAAGTTGACACTTAATAAAATTTCTCTGTTTTCCCATAATTGTGAGAAATTTTATGTTTTTATGCAATCAGGTTCGTGTATTAACAACTCACGTGGTTCTTGTGACGCCACCTTTGGGTCACATAGGCTCTATATTTTGGACTTATAATCCCACCTACGCTCAATCCCTAAATAATAAAAAAAAGGGTGGCGAACGGGCCGCCATCGGCTCACTAAGGTGAAGTAGGCTCGGCATTCGCCACACTCTGGTGCCACGACACCATGTGTCTTTGATATCCACAGCTTCGACTAGTGTGCAGCCCAAGAGGTGTTTTAACACCGATCCTAGGAGGCTAGACCTCATTTTATTCCAGTCACCAAAGGTGTTCTACACCACAATGTGCGAAGCCTCGGTTTCGTTTTGGTTTCTGATGATGATTGCTTGGTTATGTAACATTCAACCTTGCACTTTCCGACTTTAGTCGACGTTATAATGTCCAAATGCCATGTGATACACTCGATGGGATTTTCTATTAGGATGGATAATGCTGGCGAGTTTACCTCCAAAGTATTCGATGATTATTGTATGTCCATTGGGATTGAAGTAGAACACCCTGTTCCTCATGTTCATTCTCAAAACGGCCTTATAGAAGCCACCATTCAGCGACTCCAGCTAGTGGCTAGGGCATTGGTTATGGGAACCAATTTGCCAGTTTCTGCTTGGGGATATGCAATACTGCATGCAGCGATGCTTATTCGTTTTCGACCCATTGCCAACAATGCGTTTAGTGCCTACCAGATGGTAACTGGTTTTGAACCCAATCTATCGCACTTACGTACTTTCGGTTGTGTAGTTTATGTGCCAATTACGCCTCCGTTACGTATCAAAATGGGTCCATAACGACGTTTAGGCATCTATATTGGCTATGACTCGCCAACGATAATCCGCTACTTAGAACCAACCACCGGTGATCTATTTACTGCGCGATTCGTAGATTGTCACTTTGAAGAGACACACTTCCCGCCGTTAGGGGGAGATAGGAATGCACTCATTCCGAATGAACGTCAGGAATTGACATGGTGTGCCCCCAACGATTTGTCTCTTCATGATACTCGCACTGCTCAAAGTGAGCTTGAAGTGCAACGCATTATCAATCTTTAGAAAGTCGCGGAATCGATGCCCGACGCTTTCACTGATATTGCGAAAGTGACAAGATCACACGTACATGTTGCAAACGTACCGGCAAGGTTGGAGGTGCCGAATTACGGGACCGGTTCGGCTGCCCTAAGACCTAGTGCCGTCGGCATACCCTCAGGAGAGGGTGACGCCGGTGACGGCGCCATCGTACGCCGTGGCGTCGCTGTTGTTGAATCTGATCGCAACGGTGCCCTGATGGACTTTGACGGGGCAGCAGCTTCGGCCTCGGCTCCCACCAGGAAGAGGGGGAGACCAAAAAAATTCTCGAGATAAAAACTCTCGAAAGAAGCGGGCGAAGGCACAAAATCCGCTCATCATCGACGATGCGAATCCATCGCATGAGATTGTCTCTGACTATAGCTATGTCCATGAGTCAACTGAATCATATCTGTGGGATGACACAGATCCAATGTTGACTCCAGAGAACAAAGAAATCTCGCTCAGTTTGAATAACGCGTGTCTCTTAGTGGATAGAGCCTCCACACATGTCGATGATATATATGCTTATTCCATCGCACAAGAGATCATCCATGACGACGAAGTTGAACCACGCTTAGTGACTGAATGTCAACAAAGAGCAGATTGGCCGAAGTGGAAAGAAGCAATACAGGCAGAACTTGACTCACTAGACAAAAGGCAAGTCTTTGGATCTGTTGAATTGATCCCTAAAGGAGTTAAACTTGTCGGACATAAGTGGGTTTTTATTCGTAAGCGCAATGAGAAGCATGAGATCTTGCGATATAAGGCAAGACTTGTGGCGCAAGGCTTCTCGCAGCGTCCTGGTATTGACTACGAGGAGACATATTCTCCCGTAATGGACATCATTACTTTCCGCTACTTGATCAGTTTAGTAGTGTCCGAAAAACTGAGTATGCAACTGATGGATGTAGTTACAACGTATCTATATGGGAATCTAGATACCGATATCTACATGAGAGTTCCTGAAGGAATTCATGTGCCCGATGATGGAGCTATAATCCAAGCACAAAGTACCTGCAAAACAACTTCATACACATAATACCCTTCTTGTGTCGATTGTAGTATTGACAAGTAGGGATCGTTCTATCCGGGGAAATCAAGAGCATTTAATCACATAAAGTATTGCAAATAAAGGGGGGTGTCGATTTTTATATCTAATTTACCTACTGATTTTTACTAAATTTAAATCCTAAATTATTATATACAATTGATCAACATCTTCCACACAATCACAAAACACAAAACTCATTAAACATGCAATGAAATTAAACAAAGTAATAGGGGACAGCAAGCTAAAATCGGATCCATGATTCAATTAAGTTCCAATTTAATTAGAGCCTTCGCGGTATATCTAATTATTCAAAACATCACAAGTATTTAGAATCAACTTCGCGTGTAATCCTAAACATGGTACTAATCGGTTTAAAAACACTTCGCGTAGAAATTAAACACAAATAGCACATAAGCACAATATGTCGAATTGGAAACATGTTAGCAGGTATGGCGTCACTCATCCCACATCGACATGCAAATTTCCAGAATTATTCTAGCCCTTTAGATTAATACAAATTAAAACCAACTTCGCGTATGATTCAACATGTATTAAATCGGCATGTGAAACCAACACACAAAGGATAGTAATGGCCAAAACTACCTCTATGCATATGATTTTTATGCATACAAATTCAGGAAATCAACCTAATTAAATCAAGAAAACATGCAAAAGCCTACTGCCCATAATACCATATTCGATTAAACCACATGCATAATTCGGAAATTAAACCAAAGATAACCAAATAATATAACAAGAATTCGGAAATCCCAAGAATAATTTACAAAACCAAAATTACAACCAAGAATCCATACATATTTCATAGACAAAATAATGTATAAGTACAAAGAAACAAAAACCATGGAAAATTACAATTCGAATTGAGAACCTTCGTTGAAGAATTCGGCAAGAGGATTGGTGATGGTGATTGGAATGATTTTTAGGAAAGGTGGTGGAGATGGTTCGGCTTTGCTCTATGTGAGGATTGTTATGGTGGAAATTCGGCAGAGTTTTGGTAAGTTCAAGTGAGGAAGAGAAGATGATATTTTCTGTGTGAAAATCGTCCAATATATAGAGGCAAAAGGGTGGCTGCAACTAGGGTTCACAAAACCTAGTTTTTCTCCAACTTATCCTGCTGGCAGATTTGACATTCGAGTGAAGATTATAGAATATCTTTCTCTAGAAAATAGATATTGAGGTGATTCTAGTTGGGTTGGAAACTAGACTCCCGTAGCTTTCTATCCATATAAGGGTCGAATTCTGATTCATTGTGAGCTGTCCGGGAGAGTCCGTGAAAGTTGAGAGACGTGCACAGGAATTTTCCCGAAATTAATCAGGATTCTTTTTCTTTCTCTTATTATCTGAATTCTTTTCTTCTAGACTCTTCTTGGCCTTATCTTGGACTTGAATCTTCTCATTAAGTTAGTATGGACATATCTTTAGGTCCATAATATCCGATCCATGCTTCAAAAGTCCAAAGGAAAGCTTTCCTTGTGCAACCGGGAAAATTGTTGTTTTCTCAGCAGAATGACCTTACTCTAGTAAATCCGGTATAACTTCCTCCTCAGAGCTCCGATTGATGCGATTCCAAGTCCCAGAGAAACTAGACACACATAGCTACCGCCGTATAAAACAGTTTGATCAAATTCCTTATGAGTCGTCGGGAATGATTTTTCGAAGTTGGGACACAGTCCCAAGAAAATCCTGGAAGTCCCTGGATTGGTTTGCTCGGACTGCCAAGTTGCAGCCATCTTTTGGGTGACTTCCCAAATTCCGATTGATATGAAATTTTAACACAACATTCCTCAGTATATGAATAATAAGCACACCAAATTCATTAAATTCAGACAAGGATAGATCGCATTTTTACTCATCTCAGAATCACGAAAAAGACAACTTGCATTATTTTCTAGATTCCTCAAACTTAGTCATTTTTCGGATTCTTAACCAACTTTTCGTCAAACTCTACCAAATTAACACTAAACTATATTATGACTCTATCTTAGACAAATAAGGGTTAAACAAAGCATAAATGACGGTAAAAACATATAATATCGTCGCACATTGTGCTCCTATCAACTACCTCACACTTATCCTTTGCTAGTCCCTTAGCAAAACAAAAACAAAAAGACTCAACTACTGCCCCTAAATGATTGTCTCAGGATCTTTAAAATACATAGCTTTCAAATTAAGCATTTCAATGTAAGCACATAAATCCCGAGCGTCATAGACATGTATCAAAGCATGAACAAGTAAGAAAAAAAAATCACAAGCAATGACATGTTATGTTGATTTCATCCTCCTCATCGACATACTCTCTTCTTTTCACTCATGATATGGCAATTCACTCATAGTATATGCAAGAGAACAGATTGTAAGGCAACAAATAGCTCACATATTTCATCAAATAAAAGCACTTTGTGAATCAATTTTCTGGAAAAACTTCATGTAACAACTATGTGCACCAATGAACCAAAGCCATAAGCTCAACTCTTGACAAAAATCTCCACAAATCAAAGTTCACCCATTTTAAGAATCATGAAAAGATCAACATAAAGGTGATAATGGGGATTGGCATAAGGCATTCACATTTAGGATAATGGTGATAAAATGTCACCAAGACTTAGCAAAATTCAATAAATCCTTATGTCTTCACTCCAAGGGCCAAATTTCATCATGTTGGGCCCAAACTTCATTCTTTTCTTCCCCATAACATAGTGAATATGAACAAAGGTCAAGTATAACAATGTTAGACCTTCAAATAATCATACAACTCCAAATTCACCACAAGAACTCATCCAATTTTTTAGTTGCCGAAATCTTAAATATTAATTTTTTTTTCTTATTTTCGGCTCAAATTTTCTTTTCATTTTTATGTCCGAAATTTCTTCTTTTTCTTTTAATTTCGGCAACACATCTCTTTTCATGCAATTGGACAAGTTTTACCCCACACTTACTTCCCAACATCACTTCAAATAACAAATTCCAATTTTAACTTTACTAAGTCTTGACAACAATAGTTAGGATAAACTGTTCTAAGCTCAAGGAATGTGTATCATGGTGATGAAATAAAATGGCTCAATGTTGGCTCAATGGGGTTAAAACTAAGGAGTCCCACGATGGGCACAAATTAGGCATAAGCTTTATTTGGCATTGGTGGTAATCCTAACATGATCTTTTCAATCCTTTTCAAAATCAAGGCATTTCATGAATAATAGTCTTAAAAATTGTCAAGAGTGAGTTCTAGCATTCTAGAGTTCATTAAAAGTTATGGCACATAGTCATTGAATAATCAAAGAAGAATGAAGTTTTGAAAAATTCTGCCTATTTTTTCTTATATTTATCGCTCATGAAGAAAGTATATGGAATCAAAGCTCACATAGGTTATTATGGAACAAAATCAACACAACATGCATGCTTATTACACAAATAAATTCAAGTCTCAAATGTTCATACCAATCACAAAGTCCATGAAACTCACAATTAATTCTCATGATTATGCAAAACCATCATCTATGTACTCAAAGATATAATCATCATAGACTATTTAGGGGCATCCTAAGACTCAAAAACAAAACAAAATAAATAAAAGCAACGAATTTTTTTTTTTTTTTTTCTGATTTTTTATTTTCTTTTCTTTTATGACTCAAAACAAAGACTCAAAAACAAAAACAAAATTCAAAAACAAAAACAAAATATGTGAAACATATATTCCCTACCCCACACTTAGAAAAATTACATTGTCCTCAATGTTACACAAAAATTATGTTGTAATCTCTAAGCATATAATAAATCACACAAGTTCCACATTTATACAATTCAACCAAAAAGAGTTTAGGGATTTAGAAAATTCAAACTCTTGTAGACGGCTCCTTCACACTTTTGGTTGAAATGGGTTGCCTCCCATGCAGCGCTTAATTGTTTATCTTTAGCCTAGACTCTTCTCCATTGCTCAACAGGATCTTGGTGCATCTCTAAGTCGTATCTCCTCAATAGTGTGCTCCTCAAAAGGTTCGTAGTAAGACTTAAGTCGATGATCATTTACCTTGAACGCTTTTCCTGTTTCAATACTCTGAATTTCAATAGCACCATGAGAAAACACGTTAGTAACAATATAAGGCCCAACCCAACGAGAACGCAATTTTTCAGGAAATAATTTAAGACGAGAATGAAATAACAAGACTTTTTGACCAATATGAAACGTTTTGCCTCTTATCATCTTGTCATGAAACAATTTCGTCTTCTCCTTGTAAATCCACGCAACATCATATGCTTCATTCCTGATTTCCTCAAGCTCGCTCAATTGCAATTTCCTGTGAAGTCCAGCCTTGTCAAGTTCCATGTTGAATTGCTTGACTGCACACCACGCCTTGTGCTCCAACTCTACGGGAAGATGGCACGCCTTGCCATATGTAAGACGAAATGGAGACATCCCAATGGGTGTCTTGTATGCCGTTCTGTAAGCCCATAATGCATCATCAAGTCTGTCACTCCAATCTTTCCTTGATGGGCCCACAATTTTCTCCAATATACTCTTAATCTCTCTGTTTGACACTTCCGCCATTCCGCTCGTCTGAGGGTGATAAGGTGTGGATACCTTATGGGTGGCTCCATATCTCTTGAGCAAAGCCTCTATTGTTCTGTTGCAGAAATGAGAACCTCCATCACTTATAAGCACACGAGGTACTCCAAACCTGGAAAATATGTTAGTCCTCAAGAAATCTGCAACAACTTTAGAATCATTAGTCCTTGTGGCTTTCGCCTCCACCCATTTAGGCACATAATCAACAGCCAATAAGAGATATAGAAAGCCCTTAGATGAAGGAAAAGGTCCCATAAAATCTATACCCCACACATCAAAAATTTCGACAATGATTATCGAAGTTAGGGGCATTTGATCTCTCTTGCCAATGTTACATGTCCTTTGGCACCTATCACATGTCATACAAAATGTGTATGCATCCTTGAAGATCGAGGGCCAATAAAATCCGATTTCTAATACCTTAAGAGCTGTCCTCTTAGCTCCAAAGTGTCCTCCACACGCCTCATTGTGGCAAAATGCTAGGATCGGCCAATGCTCTTCCTGTGGCACACAACGTCGAATAATCTGATCACTACAAATCCTCCAAAGATAGGGATCGTCCCATATGTAGTGTCTTGCATTCTTTTTTATATTCGTCTTGGTTCCCTTTAAACTTGTACTTGGAAAAGTTTTAGTAACTAAATAATTGACAATGTCTGCATACCAAGGGTCTTTTGTGTCCACTCGAAAAAGCTGCTCGTCTGGGAAAGTTTCCTGAAGTGGTAACGTTTCCTCCTCTTTCACAATTCTGCTCAAGTGATCCGCCACAACATTTTCGCTCCCCTTCTTGTCCTTGATTTCGATGTCAAACTTTTAGAGTAAGAGAATCCATCGAATCAAACGTGGCTTAGCATCCTTCTTCTTCATCAGATATCTTAGGGCTGCATGATCAGAATAAACAATCACTTTAGAATTCAAAAGATATGATCGAAATTTTTCTAAAGCGAAAATAACAGCCAACAATTCTTTCTCAGTAGTAGAGTAATTCAACTGAGCATCATTCAATGTACGAGAAGCATAATAAATGGCATTTGGCTTCTTCTCTTTTCTCTGTCCAAGAACTGCTCCAACTGCATAGTCTGAAGCATCACACATGATCTCAAAAAGTAGTGTCCAATCTGGTGGCGCCATGATAGGTGCTGTCGTCAATAGCAATTTCAACTTCACAAATGCATCTTCACACCCTTTGTCCCATATGAATGGAACATCCTTCTGCAATAAGGCATAAATGGGATTGGCCACCAACGAAAAATCCTTGATGAACCTCCTGTAAAAACCTGCATGGCCAAGAAACGAACGTACCTCCCTTACAATTGTAGGGGAGGGTAAGTGAAGCATAATATCAATCTTGGCCCTATCAACCTCAATACCCTTTGCAGAAATTATGTGTCTTAAAACTATCCCTTGTTTTACCATGAAATGACATTTTTCCCAATTAAGCACAAGGTTAGTTTCTACACATCTTTTCAGGATTAATTCCAAATTCTTTAAGCATGCATCAAAGTCTTTTCCATAAACACTAAAATCATCCATAAAGACTTCAATGATATTTTCAATATAGTCGGAGAAAATGGAATACATACAACGTTGAAATGTACCTGGTGCGTTGCATAAACCAAAATGCATGCGTCGATAGGCAAACGTACCAAAGGGACATGTGAACGTCGTCTTTTCCTGATCATCTGGGTGAATGCATATTTGATTGTAACCGCTGTACCCATCCAAGAAGCAATAGAATTCGTGCCCAGCTAGTCTCTCCAACATCTGGTCCATGAAAGGCAAAGGCATGTGATCCTTGTGAGTAGTAGCATTCAGCTTTCTGTAGTCGATGCACATCCTATGACCTGTCACTAATCGTTGTGGCACGAGTTCCTCCTTGTCATTCTTCACAACTGTGACTCCACTCTTCTTAGGTACAACTTGGACAGGTGCAATCCACTGGCTATCTGAGATGGGATAAATTACTCCACAATCCAGCAATTTGATCACCTCGTCCTTCACAATCTTCATCATAGGGAGGTGTAAACGTCTCTGACCCTCCCTAGTAGGCTTGGCTCCTTCCTCGAGCAAGATCTTATGGACACAAGTTGTAGGGCTGATTCCCTTGATGTCCGCCAATGTCCATCCAATAGCGGTCTTGTTTCTCTTCAGCATGCTAGTCAAACGTGCTTCCTGCTGCTCACTCAGCTGTGATGACACAATAACTGGTAGTGTGTCATCGTCTCTCAAGTATACATACTTCAAATGGTTGGAAAGCACCTTCAGTTCTAATATAAGGGCCTGTTCCACAGATGGTAGAATTTTATTAGTGGAAATGGGAATTGACATGAACTGATTATATCTCATCAAGTGGGGTGTTCCCTCTAGCTCGGCAACAACTTGTGCAATGCACGGCTCAAGGTCTTGCCGTGCCTCCATCGAAATGTTCTCCCCATATGTGTCAATTCCAGCCCCTTGCTCAATAGCTAGTTGCTATTGATCCAAAGTTTCTGACAAAACCTGCACAATAGAATCAACTACGTCAATAGCATAGCAAGGTTTAAGGTCAGAAATTGGATACCTCATCGCTTCAAAAATGTTGAAGCTAATCATTTCACCATCAAACTCCATGGTGAGGTTGCCTTCTGCAACGTCTATCTTTGTTCTTGCGGTTTTCATAAATGGTCGCCCCAAAAGTAATTGAGTTGAATTGTGGGGCGAATCTTCCATATGAAGCACATAGAAGTCTGCAGGAAATATCAGATTATTAACCTGCACAAGAACATCCTCAACATATCCCTCGGGATATTTGTTAGATCTGTCAGCCAATTGAATTATCACATTGTCTCTCTTCAATTTGATACAAACGGCCTCTAATGTCGCGTGACCAACTGGACATTCATGTACCTGAAATTATTTGAAAATCAAGTGTTTAGCCAAGGAATTCAAAAAGAAAAATAAAAGTATTTGTGTAGTTAGAATTTGTGTAAGTGTTATTATTGTAAAAGTATAGTCAACGAAATATATATAAGTATCACACAAGATTTTCAAGCTTTCACAAAATTCACAAGTAACAAACAAGAATTCGGTCCTAGTTTTCCAAGAGTGTCGAAAATAGTATGAGATTGCCGAACCTAGAGTCTATTTCTTTTATTCACACAACTTTAAAATTCGAGGTACGTGGAGCAGAGGAGATAACAGTACAATGGACTGATGCAGCCCAAGGTAGTATCATGCTTATTCCGATATACCTCAAAAATTAAAGACGAATTTTGTTTTCAAGAAAATAGATTCACATATGTTCAAGTTATCTTCTAGCGTCTAAAGTGAGGTGATGCTTCGGCACAAGCTGTTGTCTAGGGTCGAGCGTATTTCACTTTTCTAAAGCGGTGTCGTTAAGATCCACGGAGAGTGAACTCTCTTTAGGAACCAGGCAGGTCTCGTTGTTGGACACCACGGAGAGCGAACTCCCTATCAACTCACTCACCGAGAATGAACATCAGTCTGTGGGCCTTGAGAACCAGTTTTAAAAACCTGAGAACCAATCAATGAAAATAACTTGCCCTATACTTTGTAAAATAAACTCGGGTCCCTAGCGGTCTACAAGTGTTGATTAAAACCGCCCTCAACCTCATAGAAGTAATAACTTTGCCAAAATGTCGCTTGTATGCGTGGGGGGGGGGGGGGGGGAAGTATCCCGCGTTTCCCAATCTACATAAAACGGATCCAACAAAGCATCATTCGTATGAAGGGTTTTGGTTATGATCAACAAAAGAGGCTTTACCTACATGTTACACTTTAGAAACTACAATAAATTTAAACATACATATAACTATCACTTCCTAGAAATTATCTAAGTGTTACAAACATTCACAAATATCCATCACATAATTCGGCAATTAATCAAACCAAAAACCAAAAACAAAAATCGGAAATCCTTATTTACTATTACACTTCCGAAAAATCCTATTATACATATCCCAAAAACTATAGCAAAATTAAATAACCTGCAATATACATAATTACAAAACAACACTTTATGAATCAAAATAATTAAATTTCCCCGGCAACGGCGCCAAAAATTGATGGAGCTATAATCCAAGCACAAAGTACCTGCAAAACAACTTCATACACATAATACTCTTCTTGTGTCGATTGTAGTATTGACAAGTAGGGATCGTTCTATCAGGAGAAATCAAGGGCATTTAATCACATAAAGTATTGCAAATAAAGGGGGGTGTCGATTTTTATATCTAATTTACCTACTGATTTTTACTAAATTTAAATCCTAAATTATTATATACAATTGATCAACATCTTCCACACAATCACAAAACACAAAACTCATTAAACATGCAACGAAATTAAACAAAGTAATATGGGCAGCAAGCTAAAATCGGATCCAAGATTCAAATAAGTTTCAATTTAATTAGAGCCTTCGCGGTATATCTAATTATTCAAAACATCACAAGTATTTAGAATCAACTTCGCGTGTAATCCTAAACATGGTACTAATCGGTTTAAAAACACTTCGCGTAGAAATTAAACACAAATAGCACATAAGCACAATATGTCGAATTTGAGACATGTTAGATCAAGAAAACATGCAAAAGCCTACTGCCCATAATACCATATTCGATTAAACCACATGTATAATTCAGAAATTAAACCAAAGATAACCAAATAATATAACAAGAATTCGGAAATCCCAAGAATAATTTACAAAACCAAAATTACAACCAAGAATCCATACATATTTCATAGACAAAATAATGTATAAGTACAAAGAAACAAAAGCCATGGAAAATTACAATCCGAATTGAGAACCTTCGTTGAAGAATTTGGCAAGAGGATTGGTGATGGTGATTGGAATGATTTTTAGGAAAGGTGGTGGAGATGGTTCGGCTTTGCTCTATGTGAGGATTGTTATGGTGGAAATTCGGCAGAGTTTTGGTAAGTTCAAGTGAGGAAGAGAAGATGATATTTTCTGTGTGAAAATCGTCCAATATATAGAGGCAAAAGGGTGGTTGCAACTAGGGTTCACAAAACCTAGTTTTTCTCCAATTTATCCTGCTGGCAGATTTGACCTTTGAGTGACGATTATGGAATATCTTTCTCTAAAAAATAGATATTGAGGTGATTCTAGTTGAGTTGGAAACTAGACTCCCGTAGATTTCTATCCATATAAGGCTCGAATTCTGATTCATTGTGAGCTGTCCGGGAGAGTCCGTGGAAGTTGAGAGACGTGCACAGGAATTTTCCCGAAATTAATCAGGATTCTTTTTCTTTCTCTTATTATCTGAATTCTTTTCTTCTAGACTCTTCTTGGCCTTATCTTGGACTTGAATCTTCTCATTAAGTTAGTATGGACATATCTTTAGGTCCATAATATCCGATCCATGCTTCAAAAGTCCAAAGGAAAGCTTTCCTTGTGCAACCGGGAAAGTTGTTGTTTTCCCGGCAGAATGACCTTACTCCAGTAAATCCGGTATAACTTCCTCCTCAGAGCTCTGATTGATGCGATTCCAAGTCCTAGAGAAACTAGACACACATAGCTACCGCCGTATAAAACAGTTTGATCAAATTCCTTATGAGTCGTCAGGAATGATTTTTCGAAGTTGGTATACAGTCCCAGGAAAATCCTGGAAGTCCCTGGATTGGTTTGCTCGGACTGCCAAGTTGCAGCCATCTTTTGGGTGACGTCTCGAACTCCGATTGATCTGAAATTTTAACACAACATTCCTCAGTATATGAATAATAAGCACACCAAATTCATTAAATTCGGACAAGGATAGATCGCATTTTTACTCATCTCAGAATCACGAAAAAGACAACTTGCATTATTTTCCAGATTCCTCAAACTTAGTCATTTTTCGGATTCTTAACCAACTTTTCGCCAAACTCTACCAAATTAACACTAAACTATATTATGACTCTATCTTAGATAAATAAGGGTTAAACAAAGCATAAATAAGGGTAAAAACATATAATATCGTCGCACATTTTGCTCCTATCACCCGAATCAAAAGACTCTAAACCACGGAGTGCTTATGCAGTTAAGCTGCAACGTTCACTGTATGGACTTAAACAATCTGGAAGGATGTGGTACAATCGCCTACGTGAATACTTGATTCGGAGGGGTTACAAGAACGATGAGTTATGCTCATGCGTGTTCATTAGAAAGACCGACTCTGGATTTGCTATTATAGCTGTCTATGTTGATGACATGAATGTCATCGGTACTTCAAGTGAGATTGAAAAGACAGTTTCATTCTTGAAATCTGAGTTCGAGATGAAGGATTTTGGGAAGACTAAGTTATGTTTAGGACTTGAGTTAGAGCATAGAACCAAGGGTATTCTGGTTCACCAGTCTGCTTATACGCAGAAGATGCTCAGACGTTTCAACATGGATACATGTACGCCGTTGTCTACTCCCATGGTTGTTCGTAGTCTGGACATAAACAAGGATCCATTCCGTCCCAAAGAGGATGAAGAAGAGATTCTTGGTGCTGAGTACCCATACTTAAGTGCGATTGGGGCACTTTTGTATTTGGCACAGTGCACTAGACCAGACATTGCTTTCGCTGTGAACTTACTAGCTAGATTTAGCTCAGCGCCTACGCATCGTCATTGGAACGGTATCAAGCATTTGTTTCGTTACTTGAAAGGTTCCATTGACTTGGGACTGTTCTATCCCTTCAGCACAAAGAGAGAAAATCCCGCCAATCACCCTCCTCACACCAACGTTTCCGGCCGCCTCGATAGTGCCATCGTACGCCGTGGTACTGTTGCTGGTGCCGTCGGTGTGGAGGATGATGATGGCGACGAGTCCGGCCATCCAAATGTGCCATTCTCTGGACGTCTCCCTTACTCAAAGACTCCCAATAACGTGTTAGTTGGTTTCGCGGATGCTGGGTATCTCTCTGAACCGCATCGTGCTCGTTCCCAAACTGGTTATGTTTTTACCATGGGAAATACAGCGATATCCTGGAGATCAACCAAGCAAACTTTGGTTGCTACTTCATCGAATCACGCAGAGATCATCGCCCTCCATGAGGCTGTTAGAGAATGTGTCTGGCTAAGGTTAGTTATTCACCACATTCGTGATTCGTGTGGACTAGTGTCTACTACCGATAAACTTACGTGTATCTATGTAGATAATGCTTCCTGCATTGAGCAGATGAAGTTGGGTTTTATCAAAGGTGATAACACTAAGCATATATCGCCCAAGTTCTTTTACAATGTGCAACAACAGGAATTCCTGAACATCCAAGTTAATCAAGTGAGTTCAGATGCCAATGTTGCAGATTTGTTTACCAAGTCTTTGGGAAAATCTATGCATGTGAAACATATGAAGAGCCTAGGCATGCGACATATATCAGAGCTCTAAGTTTGTTAGAATTTAGGAGGGAGTCTACATCACATGTTATTCACAAGTGTAGTGTTGGTGTGTTATACTCTTTTCCCTTCGTCCATGCATTTTATTTTTACCTAAGAGGTTTTTGTTTTGCTGGCAAGGTTTTAGTGAGGCAACATGGTAAGCACCATGAAGACATTAGGCGCTCGACACAAGGGGGAGTGTTGTAGGAAGGTTATTTCCGTAACTTCCTGGATGTGTCTTGACCTAATTAGACTAGTATAGTTGATTCCTTATTAGATAGGGAATTCCTGATTTATCAGGATACTTATTGTAATGCCTATATAAAGGTCTCTCTATCAACCAATAAACACACAGTTCTCCCTATTATCTTTTCTCCTTGAACAAAGAGAAAATTATGACAAAAGAAATTGTTGATCATTCTAAAGTTTTTATTATTTTTATTTTTTTAAAGAAGTTGATATATTAAATCAACAACCAACTCAGTTTAGAAACTACAATCTTAAATAAAGGAGATTGTAGGTAAACAACCAGGCCCCACCCAAAAGTAACTGATTACAACTTATAAACCCGCATGAAGCAAGCTTGGTACATATCTAACTGAGCCTCATCTACAGAGACTAAAGACTGATTACACCACATACACCTTATTTGTCATAAACATGCAATTGTGGCACAAACAACATGTAGGCTATCTTAGAAGACTCACGAAGCTACCCTAAACTGCACCAGACTTGGAAAAAATAGCAACATTAAAATCAAGCGACCTCCTTCCCCGAAGGGTTGGAAGTATCAACCTCAATTATCAAACTCACCCAAATTAACTCCGGGACTCTCGACCCTCTTTTTTTGGGAGCCTTCCCTTCAGTCACTGGGATCTCAAGCAACTCACCCAACGCAAATTCTTGAGGAATGAAAGCCAGATAAGGCTATTTGCCCTTCCCGCACCTCCGCCATTTCTTCACTGGCAAAAAACCATCTGCAGCCTTAGAGGAATCCACAGCTTGGACTCTAACAAATTGAAGCCCATATTTCTCAGACCCACCCAAATTCCCCTGCCCAGCTTCCAAGTCAGCCAAAGACTATATCCGAACTGAAGTCAAACTTGGCTTAACTCCCACAGGAAATATTGGATCCGTACCCGCATCAATCTGGCCAGCAGCCACCACCGCCCCATGCAACCCCATCACACCATCCAACCCCATCAGCCCACCAGGCCCAATTAAAGACCAATTAAACCAGTATTTAAAAGGACCTGATTTCTCGCCGAAACAATAATGACTGCCATATCGGCCCCGACATTCATGCATGCCTCCGCAACGATCACGCGGCTGCCGCCAGGCATCATCCATATACCGAACTCAACCACCGCCAGCTCTGCAACCACTGAAACCACCACCAACGACGTCGACAAGATCTTTGATGCCACCTTTGACGTCGGCAACACCGTCGCCTCAGCTGATTCAAAAACCCGATCACACCCAGGATCTCCATGAGTGAATAATTTAAAACCCTTGCACACTCCTTTACACTTCTCATACTTCAATTCAAGATCCACAGAGACTTCCGACGAGAGACAAAGAGTCCTCTGATCCAGAATCCATGGCTTAATGTCATGAGTCAAACGAATCTTCTACACCACAGATTTCTCTTAAGAATAGGTATGGTATAATTCTCAGATTCATTCTTCTCCAATATGGAGAATATTTATAGTAGTACATATTAACCTATAGCTAAGTATGAAAGAAAAATACAATAGTAGAGCTATCACTACCAGATCCGAGGGCATAGCCGACGAAAAAAATTTCGTCGACTATGCCGAATTTTCGTCGGCTATTCATTTTGCCGACGAAATTTTCGTCGGCTATACGTCGTCGGGAAAACGGTGTCGGTAATACCAATGGCCGACGAAAATAACGAAATCGTCGGCTATTCTCGGGTATGGCCGACGACAGTGCCGACGAAAATTAATTTTGTCGACCAAACCTAGACAAAATATCCGACGAAATTCGTAGGCTATTCTCGAGCATAGCCGACGATATCGTAAACTATAGCCGACGATTTCATCTATTTCGTCAGTTATTTCGTCAGAATATATTAATATTTTAATAGGCATTAATTAGTTATAGCCGACGAAATAATGTCATTTTCGTCTACTATAACTTCTATAGCCGACGAAAATTGGTAAAAATCGTCGGCTATAGTGATTATAGCCGACGAAATAATGCCAATATCGTCGGCTATTCTTTCATTTGGGGGAAAAAACAATTAAATTAATTTCTAAATTACCATTCCAAGCAACCTGCAAATCACAAAGACAATCCATGCATTTGCACCAACAAGAAACACGTCTAAATGATTTATTATTTAATTTGTTCCAATATACATAAAATATAACCCTAATCATCACCTAAAGCACTAAAGTCCACCACGTCATCCCCAGCATCCTGCTCGTCATCATCGGGAGGTTGAGGCATTGGAGGTTCAACTAACGGCTGAAACGGGGGCGGGGGTTCAAGGACGTGTTGTTGTGCCGCGAACATATCACACCACCAGTTTTTTTGGGCGGCGTAGTTGTGTTGCCGAACTCTGTCGCATTCAGCATGCCAACTGGCCAGATCCAAATGACACTGCTGTGTTCTGCGGCGTAGCTCCTGTGATCTCTGGGACACGGCCTCCAATCTTGCGGTCAATCTCTGCACTTCCCCCCTCATCTGTTGGCTGTTCCCGCCTCCCTTAGTGGTCTTCAGGAGCCCTATTCCAGAACTTCCCAAACCCCGGCAGTAGTATTGGTTTGACCGGTGTGGGAAGGCTGCATCGAACATCCTCGCTGCCGTTTGGACATTCGATCGGTCGACCTGGCGCAGGGCTTCTTCCAGATCTGCCTCTGAGATGTTCGGTTGTGTCTCCCGAACTACTTGCTGGAACACCTCTTCTTCGGTCCGGTTCACCCTCTCCTAATTGAAAGGGAAAAAAAAAATAATTAATATTCTAACAAATATATAATTAAGTAAAATTAATAATTAAAATTTTAAAATCGTAATCAACGACTTACGAGCTGTTCTGTCGCTTGTGGATAAGCGATCTTGAACGTCTCCACGTACGGGTTGCTATCAGGTTGATCTCTAAGTGCCTCCTCCTGATATTGTGCAAACGGCCTAGAACCACCATGATGGGGGGTTGTGTTACGGCGGTGGTTCTCAGAGTTTACCCGAGACCGTTCCTTTAAACAAATAATAAAATATTAGAAAAATACATAAAAAAATTTAGTGTAATAATTATAAAATAATTAAACTAATAATTAAAATTTTAACAAAATAAATATTGATAGTTAAGTTTAATATTTACCTGCATAAGTGGGTTGTTGAAGTCTACTGTCTTCAACCAACACCACTCGTACTCCCTGAACATGAACTCTCTTGGAGTACCCATACGACCATATTTGTCGTGTTCGGTAAAGTGGGTACGGAGCTCGTTCTTCTACTCTTTGAACCTACGGAAAAAACAAAAGTGCATTAGAAATATTATTAATATCATAAAATATTTCGAATTATAAGATAAGGAATTCCCAACGTACCTCAACGACTGCATCGCGTCCGCCCAATGCTGCTTATGTTCTGCAATCTCGAAGTATGTCTGAAAGATAATATTTTATTAGTTTTACAATTATAACAATACCGAAAATTATTAAATATTACGTAAAATAAATTAAATTTTTTAAATTACTCACCGACGCAGCGTTGTTCACCTCCCTCTTGATCTCTTTGGGCACATCAGCCCACCGCGTCCACAACATAGGGACTCTGTCCCTAATCAGTGCCCCCACGCAACCCGTGTAGTCGCGGCGTTTTTTCCCCTGAACCTCCTGATTAGGAGGTTCGTTAATCCGGATCCTCCCGCTGCTCTCAACAATTCTCCTGAACGTGTCAAAACATCTGACACCTCGCGTGTTCCTGCTTGAACTGCTAGCGGCTGTCCCTATCACACAAACGACGATTGGTTAATAAAATTAAATATTAGTGCGTTAATTTTAATAAAATATTTAATTAATAAAATCAAATGTTACCTAAACTCGATGACCCGTCTGTCGACTTTCCTTTTCTCCTCGCCGAAATCAGGAGGTCCGGGTTCTCAAATGGCTGCTGCTGGTATGCCTCCGCAGCACTCACGTACTGAGGCATATCAGGCCATATGGGCACACCTCGATAGTCGACCTCGGGTATCGCAGGAATGTTGTACGGGAGGTAGAGCTGATTTGGGAGAGTAGGCCCCTCAGTCGAGTCAGCAGCAGACGTCGTCGGACTCGTCATCGGCTCCCGATGAACCTCAGGCATACGGACCTGAGGAACGTCTGCAGCTATCTCGTCCTGAAATAGCTGCCTACTGAACCTCGGAGCATCTGGCCTGACAGGGGGACGTGAACTGCTTGACGGCCGCCCCGCTTGGAGAAGGGTCTGGTGCCGAGAACTCTCACTTCTCCGTGGCTGGGATGAATCCACAGGCCTCCGCGGCTGGGATGAATCCACACTCCTCCGCGGCTGAGTGGTGGTCCTCTCATGCTGGCTAAGGGTCCTGTCGGACTCTGCGGAACCAGCGGAACTTCCAGAACCCCTAGATCTGGAACGACGGCCTCCGAACAACTGTCTGAATGCATCGGCCATCTACAGCTTGAGGCATTAATACATTAATTAATATTAAATTATATTACATTAAATAACAAATTCTAATTAATATAATAACCAATAATACTAACATATTTCAAAACATACTAACAAATTAATATTTAAATTTGTACTAATTTCAAATAATACTAACCATTAACCTAAATATAACTATTTATATACAAATATAACTATATTTCATTATTAACATATATATAAATACAAATAACCATTTATATATTAACAAAAATATATAACAATTTATATAATTAAAATTAAATATATAACAAATATATAACAATTTATTATATAACAATTTATATAATTAAAATTAAATATATAACAATTTCTATACCTAAATTATAACAAATATATAACAATTAAATTTATTAACAAATATATAACAGTTTATATAATTAAAATTAAATATATAACAAATATATAACAATTTATTATATAACAATTTATATAATTAAAATAAAATATATAACAAAATATATAACAATTTGTTAAAATCAAATTGATAAACAAATATATAACAATTTATATAATTAAAATTAAATATATAACAATTTATAAAATTAAACTAAATTGAAAAAAAAAAAAATTTAACCGAATCGGAGGAGGAGGCTGGAGGAGGAGGGGAAGGAGGTCGGACGAGGAGGGGAAGGCGGAGGGGAAGGAGGAGGAGGAGGAGGCCGGCGCGGCTTGGAGGAGGATTTGAGGAAGAGTTTGGATCGGAGGAGGAGGAGGAGCAGCAGCGCGGCGGAAACGAACGGGAGAGCGGCAGATTGGAGCAGCAGCAGGAGGAGGAGGAGGAGGAAGAGAGGAAAAATTCGGCTAGGGTTCGACAGTTTCTAATTTATACCCGAAAGAATAGCCGACGATTAAAAAAGATTTCGTCGGCTATTCTTAACTATAGCCGACGAAAACTTTAACATCGTCGGCTATACTTTGAATGTCGTCGGCTATATCTTTGAATGTCGTCGGCTATACTTTAGGAGATCAGCAGCTGTCTGATCTGAGCCATCCAACGGCGCACAATGAAAAGGCGCGGATCGCAAGAGTTTAGCCGACGATTTAAAATATTTCGTCGGCTATACTTTGGAAAATCACAGCCGTTGGATCTGAGCCATCCAACGGCGGACAATAAGCGGATCGCAAGAGTTTAGCCGACGACATATAATTTTCGTCGACTAAACTGTTGGTCAAACCACTAAGTCAAACCTCTAAACGCTTTAAAATGGAAATTAGTCTAGTTAGACGACGGTTTTTACCCTGACCTTCAACAGATAATAGTTTCAAATCGATGAGACGCAACTAATCGTATAAAAATTTTCCTCAAAATATTTATCGAACGTCAGGCTACCCATAGGAAAACGGAAGTAAAAAACAGTTAACCGCAACATTCGACACACAGATTTTGTCGGAATCTTGTCATTTTTCAACCGTAGATGTATTTCATTATTTCGGTCATATCTTATGTGACGACATATTTGCATTTGAAGGATGTACGTATAGTAACTATTTGAAACTATACATTCACTTAAACACTTAGTAAACAAGTTAAACAACATTAGTGCATATGTTCCGATATTGAATGTAAAAGTTTGGAAAATTTATTCCAACCGTCAGATATCACCGTTACGATTAAATACATGTATGAAAAAAAATCCAACTACATCTGACAACATTAAAGGCTCGATCGGGACGGTCAACCGGGTGAGTCAACACTTTAAACGCTTAGAAATGGTAATTGGCCTGTCTAAATGACGTTTTTTTTGCCTGACCTTCAACAGATAATAGTTTCAAATCGATGAGACGCAACTAATCGTATAAAAATGTTCCTCAAAATATTTACCGAACGTCAGGCTACCCATAGGAAAACGGAAGTAAAAAACAGTTAACCGCAACATTCGGCACACAGATTTTGTCGGAATCTTGTCATTTTCAACCGTAGACGTATTTCATTATTTCGGTCATATCTTATTTGACGACATATTTGAATTTGAAGGATAAAGCAATGGTTTGTCGATAATGATAGAAAATGGAAGGTGGTATTTCCGCTACAATGTCGGGATGATTGCTGAGCGGCCCAAAATCGTACTCATTAAGCACTGCTAAAATTTCTCTTCCCATCCATCTTTTGGGGGGACCACCGTGTTCTTCGGTTCCATCAAATGCGGCGGACTCGTAATGCCAGTGGTGATCCGCCGGAAGGAACACACGATGACCCATTCTGCATATCTTGTTGCAATGAGGGGTGCTTCCATAATCGCTGAGGCACTCTGGATAAGCCTTGTATCCCCTAACAACGCTGCCCGACAACATCCCATAAGCAGGAAAATCACTGATGGTACCAATAACCATGGCATGCATCTGGAACGTCTCCTCCTTGTACGTGTCAAAAGTGGGATGACCAACGTCCCACAATACCTTAAGCTCTTCAATCAATGGTCTCATATACACATCGAGACATTTTCCTGGGTAACCAGACCCCGGAATCAACAACGTCAACATATTATATTCCTTCTTCATGCACATCCACGGAGGAAGGTTGTAAGGTACCAAAACCACCAGCCATATACTGTATGAAAGACTCATGGTGCCGAAAGGGTTGAACCCGTCAGTTGAGAGCCCGAGCCTGACGTTTCTGACATCTGACGCAAAATGAGGAAACTCGTTTATATGCTTCCAAGCCGCTCCGTCAGAGATGTGTGTCATGATATCTGCGTCTCCCGCGTCCCGCTCACCGTGCCATCTCATAGCTTTTGAGGTGGTTTCTGACATGTACAACCGCTCAAGCCTATCTCTCAACGAAAAATACCGAACCACTTTCACAGGTTTCCTATTGCCTGCTCCCGTCAACTTATATCGGTCAGACTGACATATCTGACATGCGTCAAGGCTAGCAGGGTCATTCCCTTCTGCATCTTTACCCCAGAAGAGAACGCAGTCAAATGCGCATGCATGGATCTTAATGTAGGAAAGCCCTAGATCTTTGAGGATACTTCGGACCTTACGGTGATTGGTAGGATTACGATGACCCTCCTCCAACAATGAAGAAGTGTACTGATAGTCGATTTTGTCTCGACTTTAATCCTCATTACCTCCATCACACTTTGAAGAACTGTCTTCTCAGAATTTGAAGACACAGGGGTCTGTTGCAATGCAATCAGTTTGTTGTACTTGTCAAAGGCAGCAGTGTTGACAACTTGTGGGAAGGACAGCACCGGGTCATGCATATATTGTTCCCCACGTACACCGCTTTCAAAAGGAAACACGTCGTTGACGAATGCCATTGTTGGATCGTTGGATGTACTACTACTGCCCGCCTCAAAAAACTGCCCATGATCATGCGATCCATCTAATGATGGCTCACCGTGATATATCCAACGTTTGTACTTCGGCCAAAACCCATTACTCTTTAGGTGCTCCCATACTGTCCTAATCGGAAATCGACACATATCACTGCGACACTTACATTTCTTGCACGGGCAATAATGGTAATCATTCCCGTTTGCATTTTCCTCGACGAACTGCAAAAAATTCACAACTCCTGTAGTGTATCGTCGGTCATGCCTTGGAAGCGAAATCCAACTCTTATCCAGATCCATATATAGCCTGATAATAATATATATGTATAACTTTAATTAATAAGAAATTAATTAACACATACATATATATATATAAAAATCCTTAATAATTAATTACATTACAATATATATTATTATCAACATCAACTCATATATATATATCATTAATTAACAACCATTATTTAAGTTACCCTATATGTCAACAATTATTTAAGTTAATTAATTACACTATATATCAACAACTATTAATTAACATATATATATATATATATATATATATATATTTTAACACTAATTAAAATAACATCAAATTAAAACACATAATTAAACTAAAACTCAAAATCAACTCAACTAAAACTCAAAATCAACATATATACATACATTCTAACACTAAAACAACAACAAATTAAACAAAAAATCACTTAATAAATCAAAATCACTAAAACTCAAAATCAACTCAACTAAAATTCAAAATCAACATATATACATACATTCTAACACTAAAACAACAACAAAACAAAAAATCACTTACTAAATCAAAATCACTAAAACTCAAAATCAACTCAACAAAAACTCAAAATCAACATATATACACATGTACGTACCTATATATAGCTCCACAATGTAAGAGAGGACGGATTTCAACAATACCCACAGATTTTTCACTCTTTCTCCCGTTTTTCCCCTTTTTTTTGAAATGAGCAGCTGCTGCCCAGATATGAAAATATATAGACTTATAGCCGACGAAAATGTCAACTTCGTCGGCCATACTTCCAAAAATTTTCGTCGGCTAATGTTTCGGAGAAAGGCCGACGAAAATACAAATCGTCGGCTGAAATATGAATATAGCCGACGATTTTTTGAAAATACCAACGAAAAAAGGTTTCATCGGCTATGGTTGAACTATGGCCGACGATTTTGTTTTTTTAACCGACGAAAAATAAAATCGTCGGCTATTCCTTAGAATTACCGACGAAAATTTTAATTCGTCGGCCGTTTTTTTTTTTTTTCGTCGGGAAAACCCTTTTTTCTGGTAGTGTATGTATGAAACTTAGAAACTCTAAGTCATACAATACAATTACATTAATGCAGAGATCTTATCAGGAAGAGAGTCTAGATTTGCTACTTCTAATACTGTAGTTGGGTTGAATGAAGTATCTCACTTAACACTCCCCCTCAAGTTGGGAAGTAGATGTCTCGCATACCCAACTTGTATAGTGAGTTGTGGAATACTTTTGCAGAAACAGTTTTGGTAAGAATATCTGCAAGTTGATCTTCAGTACGTACATGTGGCATGTTGATGATTTCTGTCTCCAACTTCTCCTTGATGAAATGTCAATCAACTTCAACATGCTTTGTTCTGTCATGTTGAACTGGATTGTGTGCTATGTCGATGACTACTTTATTATCACAATACAAATTCATAGCATACTCGGGTTTGAATCTCAAGTCGTTCATCAGATGACGAAGCCACAACATTTCACATAATCCATGTGTCATTCCTCTATACTTCGCTTATGCATTGGATCTAGCAACCAATTTTTGCTTCTTACTTCTCCATGTGACCAAGTTACCTCTCACAAAAGTAAAGTAACCTAAAGTAGACCTTCTATCAGTAATAGAACCAGCCCAATCTGCATCTGTATATCCAGCTATATCTGTGTGGTCATTCTTTGAAAACATGATCCCTTTACCTGGATTGGCCTTCAAGTACCACAAAATTATGTGCACTGCATCCATGTGTTCACTTGGTGCGTGCATGAATTGACTCGCAATGCTTACAACATATGCAATATCAGGTCGAGTATGTGAGAGATAAATGAGCTTGCCGACTAACCTCTGATATCTCTCTTTGTTAGTAGGCACTTGGCCAGGATATTCACCTAATTTATGGTTTTGCTCTATTGGTGTATCTACAGGTTTACATGCTAGCAAACC
Organism: Potentilla sterilis; assembly: GCA_963682095.1. NCBI lineage: Eukaryota > Viridiplantae > Streptophyta > Magnoliopsida > Rosales > Rosaceae > Potentilla > Potentilla sterilis. The sequence continues at coordinate 31,090,743 of OY821762.1, forward strand.
AGTCTCCATGAGTAAGTCAACCACATACTTTCTATGAGATAAGGAAATTCCTTCATTTGATCTAGCCACCTCAATACCCAAGAAGTATTTCAATCCTCCAAGATCTTTCATCTCAAAATCAGATGATAAATGTTCTTTGAGTCTTTTCACTTCTCCCGGGTCATTACTTGTCACAATCATATTATCAACATAAATGATAAGTGTAGTAAGTTTATCTTTCCAGTTCTTCAGAAACAATGTATGGTCAGAGTTTCTTTATTTGTAACCAAATTGTTTTATAGATTGGCTGAATCATCCAAACCACGCCATGGGGGAATGCTTTAGTCCATAAAGAGACTTCTTTAACTTGCACACCATTCCTGCTTGTGAAGGTAGGGAATAACCAGGAGGTAGATCCATGTAGACTTCATCCTTCATGTCTCCATATAAGAAATCATTCTTCACATCAAACTGCTTTAGAGGCCAATCTAAGTTGGCTGCTAATAACAACAATACTCGAATAGTATTCATCTTGGCTACTGGTGCAAAGGTATCCTCATAGTCAATGCCATATGTCTGATTATATCCTTTAGCGACTAGCTTGGCTTTGTATCTATCCAGTGTACCATCAACCTCATGGTTCAATGTATAGATCCATTTGCACCCGACTATTCTCTTCCCTGTTGCTTTTGGCACTAGTTCCTATGTCTGATTCTTTTGCAAGGCTTCCATTTCATCCTCCATAGCTTTTGTCCAGTTTGGATCTGATAGAGCTTCCTGCACTTTATTTGGAATGACAATAGCAGATAACTGAAGTACAAAAGACGCATATGACTTGGATAACCTATGGGAGGACATGTATTTGTTTATGAGATATTTGGTCTTGGCTTTAGGATCTAGCTCATACTGAGCTTTTGGTTGACCTCGATTTTTCCGAAATTGCAATTTAGGGAACTTATGTGGTTCTGTTTCAGAGTTGAGCTCAGAATTTATGTTATCATGAAATTCAGACACATGGTTATTAATTACCTCTGGATCATCCTCTGGGAGCATTGGTGTTGATGAGGTAGTAGAAGGGGGCATCTATGCTAATTTTAGAATTAGCAGCTGATTTGTTTTTGTTGTTGGTAGCTGGTTACTCATTTCAGCAACTTCATGTTCAATTCTTGTCACTTTAGTATTTTCACGTACTTGGTCATCAACGGGACCTGAGAGACCCAAGAAATCCCCTAAAGACTGCTCTTCCTCAGTATTGCTCTCCCCCTGAAGAGGAGTCTTCGGGGAAAAATATAAATCATCTTCAAAAAATGTAACATCCATTGAAACATAGGAACGTTTTGTAATGGGGTTATAACACCGGTATCCTTTCTGAGTGGAAACATAACCGATAAAGACACCTCTTTTAGCACAAGCATCTAACTTAGTCCTCTGGTTTCGATGGATATGCACCTATGCTACACAACCAAAAATCTTTGGATCAAGGGGATAGGAATGTGGTAAAGGCAAATAGCTTGCAAGAGCTTGAATTGGTGTTTTTGGTGGTAGAGAGTTTTCTTTGGATGTGGACTGAAGGGCTTGTGTAGGAAGTCTGCTTATGAGATATGCAGTAGTTAGGATTGCATCACCCCATAAATATTCATGCATATGAGCTCCAATCAACATGGAGCGAGCAGTTTCAAGAATGTGACGATTCTTTCGTTTTGTCACACCATTTTGTTGAGAGGTACGAGGACATGTGGTTTGATGAATGATGCCATGAGTAATGAGATAACAGTGAAAGAATGTTTACATATTCTCCACCGTTATCAGTACGAAGGACTTTAATGAGTTTTTGGAACTGCGTTTGAATCATGAAAAGTCTGAAATACTGAAAAAACATCACTCTTATTCGTAGCAAGTAGATCTAACTCATCTGGGTGCAATCATCAACAAATAAGACAAATCATTTTATTTCTATGTGCGTTGGTGGACCAGGCCCCCAAACATCAGAGTGAACAAGATCAAATGGGGCACTACTTTTAGTTGAGCTCAAAGGATAGCTCGCACTGTGACTCTTTGTAACAGTCCAGCCCATACACTTGAGATATTGATCTTGAGGTTTCACCCCAAAAAGCGTATGGGCTGGACTATTACCACTGACCCACACGGTTTTGTTTTTTAGGTTTCACTTTAAAAAGCGTCTCAATATGTAGTACTAATCCTGTATATTAAGCACATCATCCACTCTCTCCCGGACGATGTGGGATGCGTGACATGTCTATCTGCTAGCTTCCTTAGCCAGGTCAGGGTCATCACACTCTTTCCCAAAATGCAAGTGTTGCATTTAAAGTCTAATTGTCTGCAATGCTGAAATAATAAAGGGAAGGGGGTTTTGAGATAGCCAAATGACGGATGTCCCAACCTCTTATGCCATAGCCAAATTTGTTCTTCATCAGTTGATGATTTCTTCTGAATCTGATGCACTTGACTGACACGGCGGTTACCAGCAGAGGTCATTTCCATGTAGTATAATTCCCCTTTCTCAATACCTCGCCTAATGGTTTCTCTTGTTCGGATGTCCTGAAATATCTAACACCAGAGGTAAAGAATCACACAACAATAAAGTTGTTTAGTTATTTGTTTGACAGACAAGAGACTATGAGACAAGGAAGGAACAAGTAATTCTTTCATATCTTAACTTGTTCATTTATTTGTTTATTTTATGAGTTACTGAGAAAGAGATTGAGCAAGTTTTGAAACCTTTTTGGTCGGTTTGCCCTGCACAAGAGCATTGGTGAGGAGTATGCAACTAGCGAGAGAGGTATGAACCATGAACTCCACTTTCAGTGATTCTCAGTTGGTGGTCAATTAAGTTAGTGGTGCTAAAAATTCGTTCCTATGCTACTATTAACACTTAGCTAGAGCTTTATTTTGAGGTTTCAAATTCTTCAAAATTACTCCAATACCAAGACCCAAGAACGCGAGAGCAGACAACTTAGCAAAACTTAAATCAAACCTCCTTGAGGATGTGGACAACAACATCAAAATTTAAAAACCTACCTGGCTAGTCAAGTAGTTCCAAATAATTTAAAGAATGTTTAAAGTTTTTTTTTTTTAAGAATTATAATTTATTTTTTAAAGAATTATAAATTACTTTTTTTTTTTTTTCGAAATAGGAAAACTAATTTGTTTATGTTTGAGAAAGGAATCCCCTTGGGTGCGTTAAACTAGGGGTGGGCGTTTTAGCCCGAGGGCTCGAAAGTCCGGCCCGAAAAACTCGAAAAAGTCTGAAAAGGGCCGGGCTTTGATTTTCGAAAGCCTGAACCCGAAAAAGCCCGAACCGAAAGTGTGCAGGCCAGGCCCGAATGGGCTCGGGCCCTGTTTTTCTGTGGCCCGAAAGCCCGATCCGGCCCGATATATATATATATATTCCAACCCTAGAACCTCTTCTTCCGCAGCCGCATCAGACCTCACCTCTTCTTCCTCTTCGCATCTCACCTCTTCTTCCTCTTCTTCCTCTGTTCACCATCTCAATCACCATCAGCCCAGCCTTGCCTCGCCTCGTCCAGCCCAGCCTCGCCGCGCCCAGTAGCCTCGCCTTGTCTCGTCCAGCCCAGCCTCGTCCAGCCCAGCCTCGCCTCAGTAGCCCAGCATCGCCTCTGCCTTGCCTCCGTTTTTGGGCCCGAAAAAAGTCCGAACCCGGCCCGAACAAGCCTGAACGGGTTTTGGTCGGTCTCTGAGGTTCTGAAAGTCCGGCCCGGCCCGTGCCCAGCCCTTCGTTAAAGTACCAGTACATTAAATCATATTCGCTTTTGATCCAGTTTTGATGCTCTTTGGGACCGAGTGTCAGCGACCAAGCTAACTGGTAGAAACTGTTTGATCCCCAAATTCAAAATCATTCTCTTTGTTTCGTCTCTCTCTCTCTCTCTCTCTCTCTCTCTCTCTCTCTCTCTTCCTCTTCTACCTCTCTCTCTCTCTCTCTCTCTTCCTCTTCTACCTCTCTCTCTATCTCTATCTCATTGGAGAATTGTTCTTAAGCTTCATGTTTTGATTTCACTCTACTACTTTCATGTGCTTAGTTAGTCTATATGGTTAGCAAGTCATTTGGATTTCGAGTAGTAGAATTTCTGATTTCAGTCTACTACTTTCATGTGCTTGGTCTATACAATGAACAAGTCATTTGCTCTTCCATATATGAGTTGAATTTCTGGAAAATCGTTTATATGCTTTATATGCTTATTGGGTTCTTTGTTTGATTGAATGCAGTAGCGTCAAACATGAAGCATGTAATCCACCACGGAAGAGAGATAGTGATGTGAGTATCGAACTCAAATTCTCTACATTTTGTAATCAGTCCTTTACTTGGTCAGATTGAAACAGATGAGGTTGCCACACATGTGGAGGAAAATGAGTGTAAACAGAAAGAGAAGATTGGCCTTTTTCTAGTTAATGATGATATGGAGAAGATCGACAAAACAATTCTCCAGTATGTTTATGCAACTAATAGAAAGCTTAATGAGGTTCTAGTTGAGACCGGTGAGTGCGGTTCCTGTATCCGGGAGCAGATCCAATCATTGACACCTAGTAAGTGGATTGGGATCCAACTCTACCAATGCTTACTCATCTATCCACTTCGCCAGTAAGTTGGCCTCAACCATGACTCTAGAATACATCAAAAACACGGGGCGGAAGTCTGTAACTTTAACCGCACGTTTTCTCAATGTAAGGCAGTTTGATGCTCTCATACCTAAGTGTGAGAAGGTAAGGGCCAGCTTTAATATCTATTATTTTCATTCTAACATCTTTTTAAGCTTCATGTTATCAATCTCATTTCACATCTCTTCAACAGATTTTCATACCTATCCATGAGAAGAATCACTTTTACCTCTTTGTCATGCGTTTGGACCTCGAAGTTGCAGAATATTGGGATACCATCCCAAAATCTAAGACATGCACACACTTCTGCCAAAAAATTGTAAGTAGTTCTTGGTCTAAGCATTCTTGCCCAGCAACTAAGTTAGACTTTTGTTTTAATAACTATTTCATTATATGTGAAGCTGCAACCGATGGACACTATCTATCGCCATGTGGCATTAGAGACCAAGAAGAAAAAGTTTGAAGAGTTTTCCATTAATAGCTTCAGGACGCTAATTAAATAAGAAGGATGAGATGCTGTGGGTGTTACATAATCAAACACATGCTACTTTATGGATCAAATTGGTGAGAATAGGTATGCTAACATTCTTTGTGATTTGAATGATTATTTCAGTGACTGTGATATTGGTTTAACTTGTGATTTTGATGTTCTTATATCTTCAACATTGTAGTACAATTCAATGGACACTTACGTTGAGCTAACCATTGAATTGGTAAGGAACAGGCACAACAAACGCCTGAAACATATCCTTGATGAAACAGTGAAGAAGGACAGAGAAGAAGGACGATACTTAGAAGAAACCACCGGTCAAAACTCGTACAATAGCAACATCCAGAAATGTACGTTGAAGTCGGTGATTTGCAATTTTGCATTGGTCTACTCATTTCTTGTTTAATGTCTACTGCTTACATAAGCAAAGTTTACATGATCTTTGAGACACTTGCACAAATTAGAAAACACACAATGAACTGTCATGAATAAACGACATCCAATATGAAGAGGAACATGAAAATAGTTAGGGCACACGTCAGCACAGAATGCTTTATCACCCTTAAATAGGCAAAGGTCTTATGTCACTGCACTATTGGCATGACTGAATGGATAAAAGGCTCTTAACATAGAAGTGAAGAACATCATTTACATTGGCTTTAAGTAAACTATAATAGTAAAACTTTCAATCAAATGCTCGATCCAAGTAAAAGTAAAACTTCACTCAAAAGGAAAAAGAGAGAAACAAAGAAGGTAAAAAGCCAATTTACTAGCCGGCGCCAAAACTGAGCAAACAACCCCATTAGGCCATTACCTTTCCCTTCTCTCTTTCTATGACATCGCTGCAGACACCAAATTTGAAATTCGAAAAAACCAAATCAAGATCTGAAACCAAGAGAGAGAGAGAGAGAGAGAGAGAGACTCTATTCCGATCAGGTATGAGCGGAGCCACACTGTGCGCAGTGCTCGGCGAACTAGGTTACGAAGGCGCCGACGCATTGGACCCGGACAGTTTCGAATGGCCTTTCCAATACGACGACGCATTGGACCCTCCAACGTTCTCTCCCTCTCTGAGCTCTCCCGGTAACTTCTCGAAGCTTCAAGAGCTTGTGATTGCAATTGAGATGATATTTGTGGTTCGCAGTTTTTGCAGGAGAGAAAGCTATTAGAGGTGAGATTTGAAGTATTGTGTAGCTGATTTGAGATGTTTTGAGTGCACATGTGTTGATGTAGTATTGAAATTTGGAGGGGGAGGATTTGGATTTTGCTTATGACAGCATTTCAGCGTTTTCGTCAAGCCGAGAGATAATCAATAGGCGGTTTTCGCAGCCAAAGTAGGGCTTAAGGATATTGTTCTCGACTGCTGCTGCTGCTTCTGTTTATTAGGATTTTTATGTAGTGTTGGTATGTGTGATACTAGTGGATTGGAATCAACTTGACCAAGGATTTCATTACATTTCTTCGTTAGAGTGTGAGGTATGAATGACTATTAAAGTAGGATAGACCGTGAAGAGGCTCAGTTGATTGTTTGCATTTATTGCTAAGTTGCTAGGTCATTGCCCGTTCTCAAGGTGGTGACGTTCGGATGCGGTGGTGGTTCCTTGAAGTGGGACGGAGAGTTTCATGGAAAATCACGGCGGTGGCTCGTGGCAAGGTGTGGTGGCTGCGGCCGACTTTGTTGCACATGTTGAAACAAACTGGGCAGCTTATGTTCTTCAAGTAGCATTCAGGCCGAATGAGCTAAATTGCTTTAAATTACTATAAACAAGTCCGAAACTACGAAGCTTAAGTAAAATAAAGAGCATGAATGGAGAAGAGAAATAAAATGAATATAGAAAACGAAACTTAAAAAACAAGCTACACCAACAAAGTCCAAATCTTGAGATATAAAACAACACGGGCCAACAAGTGCAACGAACATATAAGAGATTCTAGACAGAGTACGCAAAACATGAATATCAAAGCAAGCACAGAGATCGATGATCAATGTACGACAATGAAAGGAAAATCCTCGCGAATAGAAATAATCGTCGAATTATGAATCACGAACACTGAACAACGATCGCTACCACGCCACTAGCTCCTAGTTAGTCTCCTCAAGGGTAGGTCGCTAGGTACTTAAAAATGTAAGGATGAACACTTGTCCTCGCTAACTCAGCGGGTGAGATGAAACCCAACTGAGGTAGGGTTTGAAAACGATACCGTAAAAGGTGGTAATGCTCATATGTAAAAACATGTGATGAGCTAGATCCAAATGATAAAAAACAGAGCAACCAAAAATCAGGGTTTGGTTTAAAACAGATAAAATACCATATGCATATGCTAACACCAAAGCTGTGAAAATAAAATGAGCAAGCCCGCGGGGCTTTCTAGATCCTTGTGACTAGCTCTCGATTTGCTGAATCAGCAAAGTCCGAGTTCGACTACTACAGTGTCCTATTGGACAACTGGGTAGCGATAGTGTCCATTTAACACAGATACTCTAAATAAAGCACTCAGCACGTAACAATGGTTTACCTTCTCGCCCTTGATATCTCGTGCCATAGTACGGGGGAAGGAGACAAATAAGGGCTCTGCCCCTTCAGAGGTTCATCGGCATTGACATCGTAGGAAAACTATCCTAGCGTACTAGGTCCCGTTACTCTCAAGTCACGCACCAGAGATCAGGACAGCGGTGCCTCTTTGATATGAATATAACACACATTTGTCTAGCCTCGGTTTTTGCAAACATTTTCAAATTATAATGTGCATATAAAATATAACACGAGGGATCGACCATGAAGCATATGAAATCAAATCAAGAAATAGATGCACTACACAATTAGAATGCCACTAACCTGGAAAGGTAAGAGCTCACCCAGCGGGCGGCGCAACCTGTTGGATATGATAACACCAACATCCATGTGCTCTGAGTCTCAAAGCTCCTGCTCCGAATAATAAAGTCACCCTTAATCCCGTCATAAAAAGTGCTAGTCGACTCGACAGTAAACGTGGCGATTATCGAATGGTCGAATTGACCTTCTTCTAGTTTGACTAAGGAAAGTCAAAGGTTAACATGCGTTGACCGTGTCTTCCTAGGTTGATTAGGATATTGACCAAGTCCTTCGAGACTTGACATAAGTTGACCAAGACTCGGAAAACCCAATCATCGTCAATTTATAAGCTCCGAATGATATCAAACACACCTTAGAGCTTAAAGGCATTTAATATCAAAACGATGACTTACTTTTATACTATTCCAATACATATCTAAGTTACACATCCTCGATATCCATTTAAAATCGAGATTAAATGTCACAAGTTTCGTTACCATATTTTTAAGGGAGAAAGATTAATTAGTCAAAAATAGGGTTTTTTTTCCCTGTCCAATGTTCATATCCCATTCAAATGAATTTTGGCAAAATGTCTCAACTACCCAAACTTATGTAGTTCAGTCCTTAGCCTAACACTACCAGATCCGAGGGCATAACCGACGAAAAAATTTTCGTCGACTATGCCGAAATTTCGTCGGCTATACCTTCTGCCGACGAAATTTTCGTCGGCTATAATTCATCGGAAAAACGCTGTCGGCTATACCAATAGCCGACGAAAAAAAGGAAATCGTCGGCTATATGCGAGTATGGCCGACGACTTTACCGACGAAACATCATTTCGTCGACCAAACCTTGGCAAAATATCCGACGAAATTCGTCGGGTATTTTCAAGTATGGCCGACGATATCGTAAACTATAGCCGACGAAATTCGTCGGCTATTTGTTCTGAACTATAGCCGACGATTTCATCTATTTCGTCAGTTATTCCGTCGAAATATATTAATATTTTAATAGGCATTAATTAGTTATAGCCGACGAAATAAGGTAATTTTCGTCGGCTACAAGACTTATAGCCGACGAATATTGGTAAAAATCGTCGGCTATATTGCTTATAGCTGACGAAATAATGCCAAAATCGTCGGCTATTCTTACATTTGGTGAAAAAAAAAAACTTAAATTATTTTCTAAATTACCATTCCAAGCAACCTGCAAATCACAAAGACAGTCCATGCATTTGCACCAACAAGAAACACGTCTAAATGACTTATTATTTAATTCGTTCTAATATACATAAAATATAACCCTAATCATCACCTAAACCACTAAAGTCTACCACGTCATCCCCAGCATCCTGCTCTCCATCATGCTCGTCATCCTGCTGACCGAACTCGGGAGGTTGAGGCATTGGAGGTTCAACTAACGGCTGAAACGGGGGCGGGGGTTCAAGGCTTTGTTGTTGTGCGGCGAACATCTCATACCACCAGTTTTGTTGGCCGGCGTAGTTGTGTTGCCGAATTCTCTCGCATTCAGCATGCCAACTGGACAGATCTAAATAATACTGCTGTGTTCTGCGGTGTTGCTCCTGTGATCTCTGGAACTCGGCCGCCAACCTGGCATTTTCTTCTGCCAATCTCCGCACTTCCCCCCTCACCTATTGGCTCTCCCCGCCTCCCTTCTTTTGACCTCCCTTAGTGGTCTTCAGGAGCCCTAGTCCAGAACTTCCTAAACCCCGGCAGTAGTAGTTGTTTGAGCGGTTTGGGAAGGCTGCGTCGAACATCCTCGCTGCTGTTTGGACATTGGACCGGTCTACCTGGCGTAGGGCTTCTTCCAGATCTGCCTCTGAAATGTTCGGTTGTGTCTCCCGAACTACTTGCTGGAACACCTCTTCTTCGGCCCGGTTCACCCTCTCCTAATTGGACGGGAAAAAAAAAATTAATATTCTAACAAATATATAATTAAGTAAAATTAATAATTAAAATTTTAAAATTGTAATGAACGACTTACGAGCTGTTCTGTCGCTTGTGGATAAGCGATCTTGAACGTCTCCACGTACGGGTTGCTATCAGGATGATCTCTAAGCGCCTCCTCCTGATATTGTGCAAACGGCCTAGAACCAGCATGATGAGGGGTTGTGTTCCGGCGGCAGTTCTCAGAGTTTATCCGAGAACGTTGCTTCAAACAAATAATAAAATGTTAGAAAAATGCATCAAAAAATATTAGTGTAATAATTATAAAATAATTAAACTAATAATTAAAATTTTAACAAAATAAACATTTGTAGTGAAGTTTAGTTTTTACCTGCATAACTGGGTTGTTGAAGTCTACTGTCTTCAACCAACGCCACTCGTACTCCCTGAACATGAACTCCCTGGGAGTACCCATACGACCAAGGTTGTCGTATTCGTTATAGTGGGAACGGAGCTCGTTCTTCCACTCTTTGAACCTACGAAAAAAAAACAAAAGTGCATTAGAAATATTATTAATATCATAAAATATTTCAAATTATAAGATGAGGAATTCCCAACGTACCTCGAGTTCTGCACGGAGTCCGCCCAATCCCGCTTGTGTTCGGCAATCTCGAAGAATGTCTGAAAAATAATATTTTATTAGTTTTACAATTGTAATAATACAGAAAATTATTAAATATTACGATAAATAAATTAAAATTTTTAAATTACTCACCGACGCGGCGTTGTTCACCTCCCTCTTTATCTCTTCGGGCACATCAGCCCACCGGGTCCACAACATAGGGACTCTGTCCCTAATCAGTGCCCCCACGCAACCCGAGTAGTCGCGTTTTTTCTTCCCCTGAACCTCCTGGTTAGGAGGTTCGTTGATCTGGATCCTCCCCCTCAGATCAACAGTTCTCCTGAGCGTGTCAAAACATATGACACCTCTCGTGTTCCTTGTTGAACTGTTAGCGGTTGTCCCTATCACATAAACGACGATTAGTTAATAAAATTAAATATTAGTGCGTTAATTTTAATAAAACATTTAATTAATAAAATCGAATGTTACCTGAACTCGATGACCCGTCTGTCGACTTTCCTTTTCTCCTCGCCGAAATCAGGAGGTCAGGGTTATCAAATGGCTGCTGCTGGTATACCTCCGCAGCACTCACGTACTGAGGCATATCAGGCCATATGGGCACACCACGATAGTCGACATCCGGTATCGCAGGAATGTTTTACGGGAGGTAGAGCTGATTTGGGAGAGTAGGACCCTCAGTCGAGTCAGCAGCAGACGTCGTCGGACTCGTCATCGGCTCCCGATGAACCTCAGGCATACGAACCTGAGGAACGTCTGCAGCTATCTCGTCCTGAAATAGCTGCCGACTGAACCTCGGAGCATCTGGCCCGACAGGCGGAAGTGAACTGCTCGACGGCCGTCCCGCCTGGAGAAGGGTCTGGTGCCGAGAACTCACACTCCTTTGCGGCTGGAATGAATCCACAGTCCTCCGCGGCTGGGATGAATCTACACTCCTCCGCGGCTGGCTGGTGGTCCTTTCAGGCTGGCTATGGGTCCTGTCGGAGTCTGCCGAACCGGCGGAATTTGCAAAACCCCTAGATCTGGAACGACGGCCCCCGAACAACTTTCTGAATGCATCGGCCATCTGTAACTTGAGGCATTAATACATTAATTAATATTAAATTATATTACATTTTATAACAAATTCTAATTAATATAATAACTAATAATACTAACATATTTCAAAACATACTAACAAATTTATATATAACAATTTAACTAATTTTAAATAATACTAACCATTATCCTAAATATAACTATTTTTATACAAATATAACTATATTTCAATATTAACATATATATATATAATTAGACTACCAATTTATATATATAATTAATTTAACAATTTATATAACAATTTATATAATTAAAATTAAATGTATAACAATTTATATACCTAAATTATAACAAATATATAACAATTAAATTTATTAACAAATATATAACAATTTATATAATTAAAATTAAATATATAACAAATATATAACAATTTATATAATTAAAATAAAATATATAACAAATATATAACAATTTGTTAAAATTAAATTTATTAACAAATATATAACAATTTATATAATGAAAATTAAATATATAACAATTTATAAAATTAAATTTAAAAAAAAAAAAAAACCTGATCGGAGGAGGAGGAGGAGGCCGGCGGCTTGAGGAGAAGGAGGAGGAGGAGCCGAATGGAGGAGGAGGAGAATTCGTCGTCGATTTGAGGAGGAGGAGGAGGAGAGCGGTGGTGCGGAGGTTTCTGAATTGCTGCGGAGCTGTAAGGAGGGGGAGAAAGCAGAAAAATGCAGAAAACGGAGGCTAGGGTTCGGCAGTTTCAAACTTATACCCGATAGAATAGCCGACGATTAAAAACGATTTCGTCGGCTATTCTTTACTATAGCCGACGAAATCTTTAACATCGTCGGCTATACTTTGAATGTCGTCGGCTATTCTTTGAATGTCGTCGGCTATTCTTTGAATGTCGTCGGCTACACTTTAGGCGCTCAGCAGCCGTCCGATCTCCCCCATCCAACGGCGGACAATGAAAAGGCGCGGATCGCAAGAGTTTAGCCGACGAATACAAATATTTCGTCAGCTATACTTTGGAAAATCACAGCCATTGGATCTGAGCCATCCAACGGCGGACAATAAGCGGATTGCAAGAGTTTAGCCGACGAAATATTTGCATTCGTCGGCTAAACCTTTGGTCAAACTACGAAGTCAAACCTCTAAACGCTTTAAAACGTAAATTGGCCTGTGTAAATGACGTTTTTTGGCCTGACCTTCAACAGATAATAGTTTCAAATCGATGAGGCGCAACTAATCGTATAAAAATTTTCCTCAAAATATTTACCGACCGTCAGGCTACCCATAGGAAAACGGAAGTAAAAAACAGTTAACCGCAACATTCGGCACGCAGATTTTGTCGGAATCTTGTCATTTTCCAACCGTAGACGTATTTCATTATTTCGGTCATATCTTATTTCACGACACATTTGCATTTGAAGAGTGTACGTATAGTAACTATTTAAAACTATACATTCACTTAAACACTTAGTAAACAAGTTAAGGAACATTAGTGCATATGTTCCGATTTTGAATCTAAAACTTTGGAAAATCTATTCCAACCGTCAGATGTCACCGTTAAGATTAAATACATGTATGAAAAAAAATCCAACTACATCTGACAACGTTAAAGGCTCGATCGGGGCGGTCAACCGGGTGAGTCAACCCTTTAAACGCTTAGAAATAGAAATTGGCCTGTGTAAATGACGTTTTTTTGCCTGACCTTCAACAGATAATAATTTCAAATCGATGAGACGCAACTAATCGTATAAAAATTTTCCTCAAAATATTTACCGAACGTGAGGCTACCCATAGGAAAACGGAAGTAAAACAGTTAACCGCAACATTCGGCACGCAGATTTTGTTGGAATCTTGTCATTTTTCAACCGTAGACGTAGTTCATTATTTCGGTCATATCTTATTTCACGACACATTTGCATTTGAAGGATGAAGCAATGGGTTGTTGATAGTGATAGAAAATGGAAGGTGGTCTGTTTTTGTTTTTTTTTTATCATAGCCGACGAAATCAAACCTAGTACTCGTCGGCTATTCTTTTGTTGTTTTGTGTCTAAAATAAAATATGTATTTTTCAATATAGTTTTGCCCGACGAAATAATGCATTTTTCGTCGGCTATTCTTTGAAAAAAATAAAAAAAATCAGTTGTGTTACACCTCTCGTATTCCTATGTCCTGTTCATATATAACCAAAATTGAACATCAAAAAAACAGAAACCCAACAGTCAACATATATAAACACGTATAGAATAGTGTTAAAGTTACGTACCCAGCGGCCGAAATACTCTGCGAATGTCCGGTTGTGGTAATCGAGATTACCTCCTACTTGGTCACAGTTTAGATGCATGTTCTTCCAAAACTGAACTTCTGGACAGTTGATTAGTACCCACCAATGTGCAATGGCTACCACATAATCTTTCAACTTGTAGGAAACTGGCATGTTTCCACCGAGTACAACATCGTCGGAGAGTATGGAAAGATTGAACTGTGAAGGCACATCTTCCGGTATGCTTTCCTGTAACGCTCATAAATACAGCTTCATGTAGGTGACGCACTCGTGCGCAATATATGCTTCAGCTATACATCCTTCAGGTGCGGATCTGTTTTGGACAAAATCACCGTATTGTCCAAGTTGCCTATAAATCAAGTTTTTAAAGTGTTATGATAATACATTAATACTATATCACATATATTGATGAGGAAATTAACATAAGGTGTAAAATACGTACCTTTCCATCGGATACATCCAAGTGAAGTGCACAGGACCGGTAAGGAACAACTGCCGAGGAAGATGGATCATGAGGTGAGGCATGATGTCGAAAAAATTTGGAGAAAATATTATCTCAAATTTACACATGATATGAACGATGTCTTGTTACATTTCCCGGGGGTCAGATTTTCTCACTTCCCGTGTGCATACCTTCTGGAAAAATCTTGCCAACGCTACTAACGGCTCCACAACGTGACGGGGAAGGAACGGTCGAATGAAAACAGGGAAGAGACGTTGTAGCAGGATATGATTGTCATGACTTTTCAACCCGTAAAGATTGTTGAATTGTCTGTTCACACACTTGGCTATATTTCCAGCAAAGCCTGAAGGATACTTTGCCCGACTTATCTAATGGAAAATTTCTGATTTATGCTCAGGCTTGACGGTGTAAGGAGCTTGAGGCATTTTTCTCTTCCCTTGTTTCAACCATAGTTGTTTTCTGATATTCATGTTTTGCAGATCAGTGCGAGCCTTAGGACCGTCTTTCGTCTTCCCCTCCAAGTTCAGCGTTGTGCCCACCACACTTTCAGAAACATTTTTTTCTATGTGCATAACGTCTAGAAAGTGACGGATCAGCAACTCACACCAGTACGGGAGTTCCCACAATATGCTCTTATGTGTCCAGAATTTGTACTCCTCAGGTCTTTCAGGTATTTCCGCTACAATATCGGGGTGATTGCTGAGGGGCCAAAATCATACTCATTAAGCACTGCTAAAATTTCTCTTCCCGTCCATCTTCTGGGAGGACCACCGTGTTCTTCGGTTCCATCAAAAGCGGCGGACTCGTAACGCCAATGGTGATCCGCTGGAAGGAACACACGATGACCCATTCTGCATATCTTGTTGCAATGAGGGGTGCTCCCATAATCACTGAGGCACTCTGGACAAGCCTTGTATCTCCTAACAACGCTGTCCGACAACATCCCATAAGCAGGAAAATCACTGATGGTACCAATAACCATGGCATGCATCTGGAACGTCTCCTTATTGTACTTGTCAAAAGTGGGATGACCAACGTCCCACAATACCTTAAGCTCTTCAATCAATGGTCTCATATACGACATTTCCCTGGGTAACCAGGCCCCGGAATCAACAACGTCAACATATTATATTCCTTCTTCATGCACATCCACGGAGGAAGGTTGTAAGGTACCAAAACCACCGGCCATATACTGTATGAAAGACTCATGGTGCCGAAAGGGTTGAACCCGTCGGTTGAGAGCCCGAGCCTGACGTTTCTGACATCTGACGCAAAATGAGGAAACTCATTGTTTATATGCTTCCAAGCCGCTCCGTCAGAGATGTGTGTCATGATATCTGCGTCTCCCGCGTCCCGCTCACCGTGCCATCTCATAGCTTTTGTGGTGGTTTCTGACATGTACAACCACTCAGGCCTATCTCTCAACGGAAAATACCGAAGCACTTGCACAGGTTTCCTATTGCCTGCTCCCGTCAACTTATATCGGTCAGACTGACATATCGGACATGCGTCAAGGCTAGCAAGGTCATTCTCTTCTGCATCTTTACCCCAGAAGAGAACGCAGTCAAATGCACATGCATGGATCTTAATGTAGGAAAGCCCTAGATCTTTGAGGATACTTCGGACCTTACGGTGATTGGTAGGATTACGATGACCCTCCTCCAACAACGAAGAAGTGTACTGTAGATATTCATCCACTTGCCTGATGCTCGATTTTGTCTCGACTTTAATCCTCATTATCTCCATCACACTTTGAAGAACTGTCTTCTCAGAACTTGAAGACACAGGGGTCTGTTGCAATGCAATCAGTTTGTTGTACTTGTCAAAGGCAGCAGTGTTGACAATTTGTGGGAACGGCTGCACCGGGTCATGCATATATTGTTTCCCACGTACACCGCTTTCAAAAGGAAACACGTCGTTGACGAATGTCATTGTTGGATCGTTGGATGTACTACTACTGCCCGCCTCAAAAAACTGCCCATGATCATGCGATCCATCTAATGATGGCTCACCGTGATATATCAAAGGTTTGTACTTCGGCCAAAACCCATTACTCTTTAGGTGCTCCCATACTGTCCTAATCGGAAATCGACACATATCACTGCGACACTTACATTTCTTGCACGGGCAATAATGGTATTCATTCCCGTTTGCATTTTCCTCGACGAACTGCAAAAAATCCACAACTCCTGTAGTGTATCGTCGGTCATGCCTTGGAAGCGAAATCCAACTCTTATCTCGATCCATATATAGCCTGATAATAATATATATGTATAACTTTTATTAATAAGAAATTAATTAACACATATATATTACAATATATATTATTATCAACATCAACTCATATATATATATATATATATATACCATTAATTAACAACTATTATTTAAGTTCATTACACTATCAACAACCATTAATTAACATATTCATATATATTTTAACACTAATTAAAATAACATCAAATTAAAACACATAATTAAACTCTAACTGAAAATCAACTCTACTACAACTCAAAATCAACATATATACATACATTCTAACACTAAAACAACAACAAAACAAAAAATCACTTACTATATCAAAATCACTAAAACTCAAAATCAACTCAACTAAAACTCAAAATCAACTCAACTAAAATTCAAAATCAACATATATACACATATACGTACCTATATATAGCTCCACAATGTAAGAGAGGACGGATTTCAACAATACCCACAGATTTTTCACTCTTTCTCCCGTTTTTTTTCGTTTTTTTTAAATGAGCAGCTTATGTCCAGATCTGAAAATATAAAGACTTATAGCCGACGAAAATTCCAATTTCGTCGACCAAACTTTCAAAAGTTTTCGTCGGCTAATGTTTTAGAGAAAGGCCGACGAAAATCCAAATCGTCGGTCATTCTAGGGGGTATAGCCGACGAAAAATATTTATTAGTGACGAAAGAAAAAATCGTCGGCCATTCTTGGGGAATAGCCGACGATTTTTTATTTTTAGCGACGAAATAAAAAATCGTCGGCCATTCTTGGGAATAGTCGACGAAAAAAGTATGTCGTCGGCCGTTTTTTTTTTCGTCGGTAATAGTCTTTTTTCTGGTAGTGTAATCCAACTCTATTTCCATATCTAAAATCTCTCTCTCTCTCTGCCGTCGACGACAACAACCACACAAAAGCTACGGTTACGGATGTTGAGACCAAGTTGTAGATCCAACGACGAAGAGTGACGACATCGATTTGCCTAAGCAACGCCGACGTGCCTCAGCAAAGTGGACGCCGACGCCGACGCCGACGTGCCTCAACAAAGCCGATGCTGACGCCAGCGCCGACGAGGCTTAGAAGAGCCGATTGCGAATTGGGTCGGATCTAATTGAGGGTTTGGAGGTCGGAATAAAAGTTGGAGTTGATCTAATCGGGAAATTGAGGTTTTTTTTTTGGGTTGTGAGTTGAATTGAATTGGGGTCTAATAATTGAAGTTACTTGGGGTCAGTAATTGAATTAATTATGGTTAGTAATTTATTACTTGATTACATGAATCTGTAAGTTATTTACTGGGAGTCAGTAATCTGATTACTGAGAGTTAGTAACATGCTTACTGAAATCTGTAAGTTGCTTACTGGGGTTCAGTAACCTGATTACTGAGAGTCAGTAACATAGTTAAAGTCAGAGTCAGTAATTTAATATCAGAAAAATAATGTTCTGGCGAAAAAAGTTGGGTTACCGAAATCCGGCGACCGAAGAATTTTAAATAATATTCTGGTGAAAAAATTTGGGTGACCGGAATCTGGCGTCCAGAGTCCGGTGACTGGAATCCGGCGACCGGCCACTAGACGCCGGCAGAGTTTGGTGACCTTCTTTTCTCTATTTTCCACTTTCTTTTCATATGAGTGTATAAGGGCTGTGAGGACAAAAAGGGAAGAAAAATATTAAAATTACACTAGGATTGAAAAAATTTGTTGAAACGGACAATATGAGTTGTTGTTAACTTATGTTTAATAGGGGAAGAAATTAGGTCATTGGCAATACCTGTTGACAGTAGCCGCAGAAGGGCTACAGCAAGCCCACAGACCCGCGGCAAGTGCACCAGGGCCCGGCCCAGGACCCAGGATCGGATCACCAGCACCAGGCCTCGGGGCCCAGCGGTCTATCCTGCCTCCAAGGGTCCTGGGACCAGGGGCGCCTGCCTGCCAAAGAGGGCACCAGAATATACAAACAGAAGGGAACCAGTCCCACATCGAAGGGTAAGGCCAGCCCTCACCCTCAACCACCTATATATGGGCCTCGACTACCACCATAAATAGGTAACTTGTCTCTCTCCCTGCTTACATACGTGCCCAGGTTATATATATTCCAACTATACTAACTTAGGCATCGGAGAGGTGAAGGCCGGCCCGCCCGGTATTCCCCTTAGTAAGCAGGATTGCAGGAGATCGAGTTGGATTCATCAAGTATCTACCAAGACCCCCGGGTTTAG